>MU386542.1:0-1318807 GCA_022497025.1 Hypoxylon sp. FL0890 | reverse complement strand
TTTTATTTATTTTTATTTATTTTTATTTATTTTTATTTATTTTTATTTATTTTTATTTATTTTTATTTATTTTTATTTATTTTTATTTATTTTTAAAAAAAAACTTTTTTTTAATTAAATAACTTAACGAATAAATTTTATAAAAATACTTAATTAATAATCCCGTTTAAAAGATATTTTACGTTAAAACTTTAAGAAATTACTATATAAAATTAACAAGAAAACTAATAAGTAATTAATAAGTAATTAATAAGCTTTTTTAACTAACGATTGGTTGAAAAAAGCAGCGCTAGCAAAGGCTAAGAAGCGCTAACAGGCGTTAACGCGGAAAAAATCGCGCTAAATCTCGGATTTTATTCTTTTCGATTTAGAAATTAATAACTTGACGGATAATTACCTAATTAGGAAATAATTAACATTATTATAAAGCTAACTTAATTCCGGTTCTAATGGTCCTAGATGCACGGTGATACGCCTATTCGTCGTAAAGATATTAAATGTTGAGAGAAAAAGGTGATTTTTGCTGCAGGCTTCTACAGGGTAGGAAGGGTAAAACTTAGCATTTTTTCCAACTTTTTATATTTAATATTTTAAATAATTATAACTTTACGTATATACGGTATATAAAAGAAAGAAATATATCGTTATAATAAGAGTTTTATGGCGGTTATAATATTATTTAATAAATATTTTTATTACCTTTATTCGTTAAGTTATTTAATATAAAAAATGTAAAAAAAAGTTTTCTTTAAAATTAAATTTAAAAGAAATAAAAAAACGTAATAAAATAAATATTTAAAAATAGTAAAAAATTAAGATAAATACTTTAGACGGGATTTTACTTTTTTTACTTTTTTTATTATTATTATTTTTTTTATTTCTTTAAATATTTAATCTTTAATAATTAAATAAATATTAAAAAAGTAATAATAATAATAAAAGTAAAAAAAGCAAAATCCCGTCCGGAGTAATTATGTTAATTTTTTATTATTTTTAAGTATTTATTTATATTTATTTTATTTTATTTTAAATTCGTTTAATTTTTTTTAATTTTAATTTTAATTTTTTTTCTTAAAAATCATTTCTTTTTAATTAAATAATTAAATCAATAAATTTAATAAGAATATCTAGTTAACTTTATTAAAAACTTCATTTAAATAAAATTATATTGATATATTTTATAACTTTATACGACGTATATACGTAAAATTATTATTATTTTAATTATTAAAAAGTTAAAATATAAAAAGTTGGAAAAATATTAAGTTTCACCCTTCTTACCCTGTAAAAGCTTATAGTAAAAATCACCTTTTTCTTTTAATATTTAATATCTTTACGACGAATAAGCGTATCACCGTACATTTAAGACCATTAAAACCGGAATTAAGTTAGCTTTATAATAATATTAATTATTTCTTAATCGGGTAACTATTTATTAAGTTATTAATTTTTAAATGGAAAAGGATAAAATCTAAAAATTAACGCCTGCTAGCGCCTCTTAGCTATAATATTCAAATATCCGTACGAAGCTCCTAAGTACAGGCCTATCAGCGCTAAAAATAACGCTAGTCGTGTGGCAGTGTTGTTACTACCGCATTAAGTTTAACGGATTAAATTTTTTGATTTTGGCACAGTTGTACGATCCGTCCGCTATAGTATCGACATACGTCACGCATACACTGTGGAGCACAAAACTTGAATGCCCAGTCGCCAAGCAAAAAAGGCCACGCATCTCAGCGATAAGAACCGCTCAACGTTTCTAAAAAGAGCTTTATCAGATCCCGTTAGCTGAAACATCTCGGCGAGTCAGCGCATCCCGTGGACAATTCCATTGGTCCCAGTTCGTCAGGCGGACTTATCTTTGTACCTGCCTTTGCCTTACCTAACCACCATACATACCGACGGATCCGGTCCCTAATCCACAATGGCCCGACCCGGTAAAACTCAATCTTCTTCTAATAATACTTCTTCGACTACGTCTGCTTCCGCATCCGCGTCCGTTTCTGCTGCTACCTCCGTAAGAGCAAGGAAACGACCCGTTGCTGCCGTCGAGGAGAAAGCGGGCGCTGGTAAGCAGAAGAGCGGCGACGGTCCGGCATCGTCAGGAGACGGCACTATCGAAGACCTAATCATGCCTTCGTGGACGGTCAGGAACCGGTGGATCGTATTCGCGGTTGCTAGCGGCGCTTGCGCTGCTTTCAACGGTGTCTTTGCAAAACTGTGAGCCTGCCCTAAAATTTTGGCATACCGATCTATCTTAGGCCAACTTGGGGTCTTTTTAGTTACGCTGCGCTCTGCTCTCACCTTCCTCATCTCACCTCGCTGCTATGATTACTCTCATAATCATAGATTCCCACCTCATATACACGCATATATTTGCTTTATAGGATATGACCTCTGCGGAGAGATGATAATCACTAAACTATGACTCGGTCTAAGGCTAATCCGCAGTCACTTCCTCTAGGACTACAAATGAGCTATCTACTCACATATCCGAAGGCATCTCGGGATTCTTCGGGCTGACGAACGCAGAAAGGGTTGTCGAGATCGTCGTCCGCGCTGTAAGTTTCGTGTTATCATCCGAAACGTCTTTGCCTATCAATCGCTGACTCGATTTTTCACGTAGGCTTTCTTCGGCCTGAACTTGGCATTCAATGGAGTGGTGAGTTTCAGACCATGTCTTTTATACATTCAAAGCAATTATATCTACAATATGAGGACCAAACTATACTCAGGGGGTTACAAACCCTCAGTGTCCATTACCACTAAATGTGTCCAAATCCAAACTCCACCTATGCTCACCATTACCTCTCTCCCCCCCCCCCCCCTCTCCAAGAATATCAGCCGACAGCCCTAACATAATGTAAAAATGGTAGATGTGGTCGCTTTTCACACAGGCTCTTGCGAAAGGCAACTCGACAACCCAGGTCTCCATCATGAACACATCCACCAACTTCATGATCACAGCGCTTCTGGGACTCATCATCTTCTCCGAATCGCTCCCGCCACTATGGTGGGTTGGCGCCGCGATGCTCGTTGCCGGAAACGTCATTATCGGTCGCGGGAAGCAGGAAGAGGGTGATCAGACGGCCGCTAGTTCGGAAGAGGCCGAGTACCATGATGATGACGATAATGACGATGTTCACGATGCTGTGTCGGCGGCTGAGCTGGGCCGCGGGTATGGCACAGTAGCGCAGAATGAGGGCATTTTGCCAATAGAGAAGGAGGACGAGGATGAGGATGTCGCGCTCTTGGGAGATTTAAACTGAGCTGTGCTTAGAACGAGCGATAGAGCGGTTACTAGAGAGGATAGATGTTCTCTCACCTATATCCCTTTTCAACTCAGCTAGAGGGACCGATACCCAGAACCAGGAAATTATACACAGGATAGAAGGATAGACAGATATTATTTATCACATATATTTTAAAGCCTGTGATCGGGCAGCTGCGGCTTATATGATACCAAACTGATCATCTAGTTTGCGGTGAAAATGCAAGGTCCGAATGTTCTTCAGCTTGAGACTATTCAGATACGTATATCTACACACTTACCTACCCAGACAGATCAACTCGTAATGTGAGAGATTAAGCATGTTTAAGACAATGAAGAAGGAATGAATCACACAGTGAGCCATTAAATCGATATGCGCAAGCGCAACATATGGTAGGGGTGAATGCTTTATTATTTGCTAGAAATCAATGCATAATCCGGATTGCCAGTGTAATGGCAGCACAATCTGTTTGCCCTTTCCGTAAAACGCCTCGAAACCGTGTATGATGCATTCCGCCATCAGATGCAGGTATCCTTGAAAAGTCATCGAAAAGGAAATATAGTTACAGGGGAATATTAATCGACTTCGCCGTCTCAACGCGCGTTCAAATTCAGGGCAAACATGAATTTCATCGGTCTCGGTTGGTTTGCATAACAGCATCGAAGTCGTAGTATCGTCGTTGGGAATGGGGGAATGGGGGAAAGACGGCCGCGGCAGTCAAAATGTGTGCTCAACGCATATTCCCAAACGCATAGTGTGTCGTGATGTAAAAGTACATTACCTCTGCCCTCGTCGCGGAGGTAGAATATTAATCGATGAAACAGCGGTGATGTAAGGTCTGGCTCTCCACTCCGGATCAGCGGCGACGGGACTTTCTCTTTTTTGGAGAACGCGCCTCCTAGGCAGCGTTGCCAGTCGGCTTCGCGGTGCAAGATACTATCTTGACCTTGTCGGCCTGGACAACTTGACCGCCGTTCTCCATCTTAAAGGTCACGTTCTTGAGCTGGAAGGTCCAGACTTCGTCGCAGAATCGGTAGGTATCCAAGCTTCCCTATTCAGATGCGCGAAAACGAGCGATTAGCGACCAACTATGCGACGTTGCAAATTGAGGTTATCAAATGATATTTACCTTGAACGTCAGGCGAGCTTTGACCTTCTCTTGAAGCACCTCTGTTATGGCTCGATCAAAGTTGGCCAGGATCTTCATGGCGAGCTGCGGATCGATACGGTGCTCAGTGATCAGATCATCGAGGGTGTCCGTCAAAGCGGTCCCGACACTGCAATAGACATGGTCAACGCTGACCTAGAGGATGAGAGTCAATGATGATGCTGTACCTGCTTCGTCGATACAGCTCGTAGAAGTTCTGCCCGGTAGCTGCCATCTTGATAATCTCTGCTGAATATCACCCAGATAGTGTCGCAGTATTATCGCGATGATGAAATGGGCAGTTCCTTGATCCTCCAGCTCGAAGGATTCGCAGAAATGGTTGCTGAAAGCGGCGAGTTTGCGGCTGACGGAATGTTTGAGATAAGGTTGGGTGGAGAGGGACAGGGATGACTCAGCAGTGGGAAAGGAAGAAATGGGGACAATGGGTATGCGGCTGTGCAACGATTGGACTGTGGCAGAATGCAAGTGCAACTGAGCCCCAGTTTTATTAAGTGGCACTTTTGGTGGCAGGGTGGTACTTCCAGGCAGGTACCTCTTTACACGAACCCTTGTCGAATGATGCTTCCGGCGAGTTTCCCCAAATCCACTCAATCCCACTTAACGCGTGATAACGCAATTAATTCGCGTCGTCCAGGTCCTTGAACACCTCTTGACGCGCTAACACTCACAAAATGGTGTCGTGAAATCATCACTTCCTCTGCTTGGCATTGAACTTTCTTTTTCACTGTAATTAGACTCCAATTCACGTCATTCAATCCTGTATATTTTTGCTTTTTGGAGTCCCAATTGCTTGCTTTTTCCCTTGGGATGGCTTCTCCTTCATCAGACGTTGACTCCTTCGACTCTTCCTCCCGCTTACCTACCAGCGCTCCCTCTTCGCCACCTCAGGTTGACGACCCAGACAGCGGCCAGGACAACGTCAAGATGGGCCTCACTTCGACTTTCACCGAGCAGCAAATGCTTACAGAAGAAAAGAAGGCCAAAGCCGAGAACACAAGAGCCGAAGCTAAGCGACTTGCCGCAAAGAGGAAGAGGAAGAAGGTTCAATTGTCACCGCAAGAACGGGCTCGGAAGGCCAAGGAACTCGATGAACTTCTCCGAAAAAGCAAGATATTCAGTGACATTCTCACACAGAAAACTAAGGCCCTCGGTCGTGTCGGGCGTGACTTCGATAACCAGGCCCTGGCGGATGCTGGTTTGGAGCTAAAACAGCAACCCAAGATCATGAGTGGTGGTACTATGCGTGATTACCAATTGGAAGGTCTCACATGGATGTATGAGATATGTTTACAAGGTCTGAGTGGTATATTAGCCGATGAAATGGGTCTCGGTCAGTATTCACTTGTCGTGAGCTACGTATGCTTCACACTGACCGGATATCAGGCAAGACGATCCAGGTCATTTCTCTTGTCGCATTACTGAGGGAGCAAGAGAATTACTTCGGACCCCATTTGATAATTGCGCCCTTAAGCACATTATCGAACTGGCAGGATGAATTTCACAAGTGGACTCCCACGATACCCTTTGTGTTGTACCATGGCACCCCCCAAGAACGCCAGGACATTTTCCGCAATAAGATCATGAGGAATTATCAGAAGGGTCGACCCAATCAGCGATTCCCGGTGGTATGCACTAGCTACGAAATGGTTCTTAGAGACCACGTGAACCTTTCCAAGATCGATTGGGCCTTCATCGTAGTCGTAAGTACCTCCGCTCACGGTCATATTTTCAGCGATTCACCAGTCGCAGGATGAAGGCCATCGGATGAAGAATGCCGACGCCAAACTCTTCAGAGAGCTGCAGCAGTTCAAATCGGCAACTCGTCTTCTTATTACTGGAACGCCTCTACAGAATAATCTCAAGGAATTATGGTCTCTTCTTCATTTCCTAATGCCAGAAACATTCCTCGATTGGGAAGCATTTGAAGTATGGTTTGATTTCAGTGATTTGCAAGATGAGGAGGGCACTACACACTTTATTGAGGACAAGCAGAGCCAGGATCTTGTTTCCAAGATACACAAGGTTCTACAACCTCTGCTACTTCGCAGGATCAAGGCAGATGTGGCCAACTACCTACCAAAAAAGAGGGAATACGTCCTATACGCCCCGATGACCAAGGAACAAACAGATCTTTACAATGTTATTAGCGACAAGAAGATTGATACCCGAACGTACTTGGAGAACAAGGTTGTCGAGCGGTTGACCGAGACGCGCAATAGCCCAAGCTCCATAAAATCAAGCCGTCAATCATCGCGTGCGAATAGCGCATACCCGAGCCAAGCGCCTTCTCCAGTAGCGAATAATGCCTTTGCCATGATGATGGGGAAGAAAGGCGGGTCGTCATCTAAGGCGGCATCCAAGGATACTTCTCCGGCTTCACAGACTAAAGGGGCCGCCAAGAGGAAAGCCCCACCTACGAGTGAGAAGTCGTCTCCGAAGAGTAGCAAGTCGAGCCGACAGTCTACTCCAGCCAGCAGCATTCGAAGTCGAACGCGGAAAGGTCGAGCTTCATACAAAACAGCAGATGATTCCGATGATGATAAGCTAGATGATGACGAATTTGAAGCAAAACTAGCCGCTGAACTTGCTGCTAGAGATGATGAGTCGGATGAGGACCTCCGAGATGAAGAGGAAATTGAGCGAGCTGCCACGCTCGACCTTGCCAGTAAGTTAATATGTATTGAATCAATGGCTTCTCTAACACGTAATAGAGCTTCAAATCGCCGATAAGAAGTTAGGCAATCCCCTCATGCAATTGAGATTAGTGTGTAATAGTCCTCACAACTTCTACAATCCGTGGGCATTCGACGACAAGGTTCCGGTTGACGAGAGCATAGTGACAGCTTCTGGCAAGATGCTCTTGTTGGACAGATTGCTTCCAGAGCTGTTTAAACGTGGCCACAAAGTTTTGATCTTCTCTCAGTTTAAAACGCAGTTGGATATACTGCATGACTACTGTGCCGAACTGCGGGGGTGGAATGTGTGTCGCATTGACGGAGGGGTCTCTCAGGAAGACAGAAGGCAGCAGATTAAGGAGTTCAACGAGAATCCCGATTTCAAGATATTCTTGTTATCGACAAGAGCAGGTGGTCAAGGCATCAATCTTGCGAGCGCGGATACCGTGATCCTCTTCGATAGGTAAGTCCGCCCGGCCCGCTGATTCATGTGGAGACCATACTAATGCATTCGAATCAGCGACTGGAACCCCCAACAAGATCTGCAGGCACAGGATCGATGCCATAGGATCGGTCAAACCCGCCCTGTTATTGTCTACCGACTAGCCACGAAGGGAACCGTCGAAGAAGAGCTGCTCCTTAGCGCCGACGCGAAGCGTAGGCTGGAGAAGCTCGTTATCAAGAAAGGAGGGTTCAGAACCATGGGCCAGAAGCTGGATAGTAATGAGACCATAGACAAGGAGATGCTTCAGTCCTTGTTGTTGAAAGATGGCGAAGTCTATCAACACTCGGGAGGAGACAGAATCCTGAGTGACGAGGATATTGAAGTCCTGTGTGATCGGTATGACCACCCCCTTCATCTTTGTGTGATACTTAGAGTCATTTTCTTACTAACGCACCATGAAGGAGTGACGAAGCTTTCGAACAAGCAGCCAGGGGTGCGGGCAACGCAGCCGGCTTCCAAGTCGTCGAAACCGCTGCGGATGGTATTACTCAGATGAAGGGAGAATAATTGTATTCTGGATTGATAACGATTGTATTGGAATCACTAAGCATTGGCGTTAATTATCGGTTGGGCGGCATTGGATTGGGTTGCTTGCGGCGCATCTTGTGCTCCTATGTACAACATTTGACATGGTCGAGGATTATTCACCTGTACAATTGCTAATAAGTAGGACTTCAATTATTGAAGTTATGATTTCATCATGTCCCCATACTCCGGTATCCATACCTGCCTGAGTAGCTCTCAAGCAGCGATATCGATGTTTTCTCATGATCGCCTTAGGGGATCTCCGATGATATCGACCGGGCTGCGGCACAAACTCTACGCCTTTACGGGTACCTATCTATCGGCGGGGCACGTTAACTTGTCCCTTCAATGTTGGTATCTGGCGCTGTATGATATCGGAATATGGTGCGATGCTGCAAACACAGAGCACATGCTGCGAGCTTCAGGCACATGGTATACTAGGTAACCTAAGGTAAGGGGCCTACCCCTGGTAACACCCCTCAATTGCATTGTAGGAAGGATCGCTAGCAACAGGGGTTTATTACCAACTTCATAGCTCCCATTGCAGCTGGACTCGCGTCTTTGTCTCACGAACTTCCAACCAACGTAAAACAAAGTGGGGTTAAGTCGTCCGAATCCCTCCAAGAGCTCATTAAATAACCTGTCCTACGTTCTTCATTAGAAGCTTGATCAACTGGCCGGTATACCTAGGTTACACAGCAGTTCGCCTCACGTAGTACCGCGGTCGTCTCGGGAGGATACTAAATCTGGTCGCATTGCAGTAGCACAAGCAATGTCCCCAGCGGAAGAGACCGGAGAAGAGGTCGGACCTCTAAGCAACGATGTCCTCTTGGTCTATCTTCCTCTTCCGGAAAAACCGGAATGTGCGGAGAGGCTTACCAAGAAATTCAAAGGGCTTCAAGTACGATGGGTTAGCGCCGCGAAGCCAGGCCATGCCCTTGTAGATCCGGAGGAGCTCCGCCCTGATATATGGGATGGAGTCACCTTGCTTTCGACGTACATGCCTCCACCGGCCGAGATCATCCCCAAGGTCCGCTTTGTGCAGCTCCCGTCCGCCGGCGTGGATCGGTGGCCGGGCCACCCCAAGTACGAGGATGAGAAGGTCGTTTTCTGCACCTCAAATGGCGTTCACGCGTAGGTCGGATATTTCGTCAATAGTACGGTGGTACTTGAGCAACCGCTCAAGATAATCTTGCAAAACCTGCCTACTAGGTACGAGCTAACGTTTCGCAAAGACCACAGATCGCGGAATGGGTTATCGGTACGTGGCTCTCGCATCAACACAAATTCCCGCACTATACCGAGAACATGAAGACGGGATTATGGGAGTCACCCTTTGGAGCAGACATCCAGGATTCCACTAGACGGCGGGTGTGAGTCCGGTTTACCGACCCTCATATTCAAGAGAGAGCTATCCTAACTCTGTTGCAGAGGCATCTTAGGTTATGGTGCGATTGGAAGGCAAACCGCGCGGTTAGCTAGTGCCTTGGGCATGGAAGTTTACGCTTACACGCGTACTAAGCGGTCAACTCCAGCATCGCGCGTAGATGATAGCTACTGCGTACCAGGGACCGGCGATCCTGACGGACTTCTCCCGGCCAAGTGGTTCCACGGCCCGGCCCGGGAAGACGTGAACAACTTCTTAGCTCAGGACCTGGACCTACTGGTCATCAGCCTGCCGCTCACGTCAGAAACGAGGCACATTATTTCCGCCAAGCAATTTGAGATCCTTGGCAAGAAGAAGACGTTCATAGCGAACGTCGCGCGCGGCGGCCACATCGACCAGGACGCTCTACTCAAGGCCCTCGAGACGGGACAGATCCGCGGCGCTGCGCTGGACGTTACGAATCCGGAGCCTCTCCCCAGTGACCACCCGCTGTGGAAAGCCCCAAACCTGCTCATCACCCCACATGTCAGCTGGAAGACGGACGTGCTGTGGGAGAGACTGCTGGACGTCTTGGAGCTTAATCTCGAGAAGCTAGCTACCGGGCAGCCGCTTATAAATGTGGTGAACCGCCAGCTCCATTACTAACAAAAGACGGTACACCGATGGAAATAGAGCGGTAGTCAGCTCAGCTCGGGCTCTTACATTCTCAGCTTATACTATAAACGGACATGAAGCAAAGAATAGAACGCTTAAATTAACTCGCTCCCTACCACTTGGTCCCGCCGGTGTATGCTTTTGAGAAACTTCCGGCTACGCATCTTGCAATGGGGGTGCGGCTAGTGCCAAATGTGCATTTCACGGGATTAGGCGTCCTTCCATGCTTGCCGTTGACGACTTCAATATTATTTGAACTTTAACTCAAATACCTAGCTGCATACCTAGATTAGGTACCTAGGTAGTTAATTGTTTCCTATTTCTGGGCATAACCTAAGTTACCGTCGTTGTCGTCAATATGAGAACTCAAAGTACCACAGCACACGGAAGTAAAGTTGTGGTTGTGCAACGATTAACATCTCCGTTATACAGCCTTAGTTCTGTAACACGCTATTGCAACCGAAAGAGGTTAAATGGATGCAGATCCATTTTACGAGAATCTTTCCGTCCCTTGATAATGTAAGCAGCTTCGATGTGTCATTGCTCGCAATACAGAGCCATTGTGCGCGAGCTACCTAAGAGGTAGGTAACAAAGTCCGGACGTCCGGCGCGGGTTGTTCAATAGACCACAACGCCACGCCGGTGCAAACTCAGCGCTAAACTCCACTAGCCGCAGTATACCGCAGCTCCTAATGCGATAGTCCTCGGTTCACGGCAGGAAGCATAGGTTCTTGTTCAACTACGGGTACATCATCGTGAGCGTCGAAGCTTCGCTCCAAGATGGGAAAGTCCGGGAGGGCGAATGCTTTTTAAGATCCTCCCCAGGCACACCTATGCACCCATACCGGAGTCTGCTACGTCTTAAGTGAGCACCTTCAGGCTCGGCCGTAGGGATGGACGTGACGTGAGACTAGCTAAGATCTGGGCACGCAGCCCTTAGACTGTAGAAGCTGATCTTTTGATCAGGGAGGGAGTGAATCATCCCCGGGGACATTGAAATGGATAAGATGGCTTGCACTTCCCGTCTGGTCGCGCGTAGGGTCGTCCATATGAAGTAGTGTCTCGCTGCAATTCACTCGATCGTAGGTGAGTTGACTATTTGGGGTTCGTAGTCCACGCGAGAGCAATCCAGAAGCCATGTCAGAAAGGGAGTTTCCAGATATCATCCCCGGCACTGATATCATCTTTACAGACCGGGATGGTAGCGATAATGGGGCCCCCAGTGAGGTCGTGCTCATCCCTCAACCAACCTCGAGTCCAGATGATCCTCTAGTATGTCACCGCTCCCATTCATTTCCTCCGATAGTAAGGATGGGCCAACTAACGCGGTCCACAGAACTGGAGCGTAACATGGAAGTCCATCATCATCTTCAACCAGTTCGTCTTCGTCTTCGTGAGCATCCTGACGCCAATGGCCATCGCGCCCCTGTCGCTCATCTTCGAGGCCGAGTTCAACAAGACGCTCCCTCAGGTCAACATGCTGTTCGGCGCGGCGGCCATCACGCTGGGTTACGCCAACTTCCTCATCGTGCCTGCTGCCAACGTTTGGGGCCGGCGCCCTGTTGTCTTGGTCTGCGGCATCATCTGTATCCTGGCGAATATTTGGCAAGCACTAGTTACTAGTTACCCAAGCTTTCTTGGTGCTCGTGTCATATCGGGAATAGGAGCTGCCGCCAATGAAAGTATCATGCCTATGGTTGTCGCTGATATGCTATTCCAGCATCAGAGGGGGAGTAGTATGGCTTTATACTTGTGAGTGGCAACTATCAATTATGAAAAAGGGGATGCTTACCTGTATCTTCCGTTTCAGCTGGGCATACTTCCTCGGCCTGTTCATCGGACCTATCATCTCGGGCGCTATCGCTTCGCAGATCTCATGGAGGTGGTTTGTAAGTGCTAAATCTTACTTACCCCGGCCTTTCGATTCACAATGCCTTTACTGACATCAAACTCGCAGTTCTGGGTCTGCACGATCTTGCAAGGAGTAAGCTCCCCATCCAACCCTGAATCTGTAAATAGACGCTAACACTTCGCCCCCAGGCAAGCTTCATCTTCCTCCTAGTCGCCCATCCGGAGACCAAGTACGACCGGCCAGCGCTCAAAATCTCAGCTAGCAGCAGCTCGACAGTAATGAACGCCAACATCTCCGCGACCTCAGAGAAGAACGAGGGTGTCACAGTCTCAAGCTCCATTTCGGAAGCCCAGATCCCGCAGCTGAACCAACCACCCCTAACAACAGCGCACCACAACACCGACGGCCGTCCCTCACGCGCGCAATTCTCCCTTCTTCCCATGCGCAAGCGGCTACAGCTCGGGGGCGGCTACAGCCACAGTCACAGTCGAAACTTCCTCGCGGTACTCATCCGGGACGTGGTCTCGCCTCTCAAGATCCTCGTCTGCTGCCCCATCGTACTCTGGGCCTCGCTATCTATGGGATTCGCAGCCAACTCGCTTCTCGCGCTCAATCTAACGTCGGCACAAGTCTTCGGGGCGCCGCCGTATCTGTTCACGGCAGCCCAGATCGGGTTCGTGAACTTTGCGTTCGTCGTAGGTGCCATTGTGGCGCTTATCACGGCAGGCCCGCTGTCGGATCGCATCGCGCTGGGGCGTGCCAGGGCTAATGGTGGGATCCTTGAGGCGGAGATGCGGTTGCCGGCCTTAATACCGTATGTTTGTGCGAATATTGCGGGTATGGTCGTCGTGGCGGTCGGGTACCAGCGTTCCTGGCCTTGGGAGGCGATTGTGGTTGTTGGTTACACACTTGTCGGGTTGCAGGTCGTGGGGATACCGGCGATTGCTATTGCGTATGCCGTTGATAGTGTGAGTATTACCTTTCGCTCTCATTAAAGGGGTATAAATCGCTTACTCGTATACAGTACAAGACACTCCCTGGCGAGATCATGATCGCCGCTACCATCGTGAAGAACACCTTTGGGGTAAGTAATTGCGCTCGCCTTCCTTTCCTCCTTACTTGATCGCGAATTCTAACACTGACACAGTTCGGCATGATATTCTACTTCAACGACTGGGCCGAGCGATCCGGTTATATCAAGCCCGTGCTCATGGTTATGGCTCTCACAACTGGCTTTTCTCTCCTCGGACTATGTGTCTTTACCGTCTGCGGGAAGCAATTCCGTCGCTGGACCAAGGACTCCAAGTTGCACTCCCTGTGAATAGGACTTGGACGGCCATTCCTTTTTATATGAGTATACCTGGGGTCGAGGCAAGGCCTCATTATGAAGCTTCACTTGATCCACCCCCTTTTTGGTTTAAGTCGAATGCAAAGCCGGTATATTGAAATGGGCGCAGGACAATTGGAAGCATGCGAATAATATGTTCGTAGTTTATTTCCAATGATTAGATCTGAAACTATATGGTACTCAATGAATATGCAAAAATATCGCTGCGTACCTTAGATATGTATGTACATGAACTGAATATGTACAATTGTCAAATTTGATATCCACACGACGGCCCGCTCTTTCTAATGTCGGCAAATCCGTCTCTATTCGTCAATCATCAAAAAGCCTTCCTCGCTATCAAAATGGCGCGAGTCAAAATAGCGCAAACTCTCAGAAAGAGATCGATTGCCCATTGATAGTCAGCTCAGCGCTATACAATTCTCTCGCGGCGCCGCCCTGGTTCGGGTTTAGCCGGCCGTGGAAAACAACGTTTTTTCCATTAGGATCAATGTCTAAGCCACCGGGTCCATAGATCCCCCTGTTGTCAGCGGTACGGATCAGAATGCCGCGGTTGGTGTAGCTCCCATCAATAGTGCTCGAAAAGGCATATTCGACGTCGTAATCGTCACTGGAGTAGCAGTGCGCGCTGTAGAACAGCACGTAGTTACCGTCGCCGATCATGTACAGCGACGGAGCTTCCACCACGCCGTCGTTGGACGCGCCCTCGTTATCCAGGATTGTCTTGGCGCTATCTTGGAGAGTGAGGGCATCTCGCGCCATGCGTTGGATCTTGATGGGAGTCGGCTCATATGATCCTGACGGGGTGCCGCCTTGGCACGTGGTCGCGCCGCCGAGGCTATTCCCGTCAACTTTCCATAGGATCCATCGGTTGGTGCCGTCGTCGTAGCCCGAAGCGTCAATTACACCACCGCCGGCAGCATCACAAATCAGCGGCTGACTCTGCGGTGTGAAGGGGCCGAGTGCCGTGTTTGATGTCGCGGCGCCGATACAGTGTGTACCGCCGTTTTGCTTGGCGGTGTAGTACATCACGTACACACCGGCATCCTAAGGTCATTTCGTTAGACTCCCATCCTTTTTTAACCAAACTATCAAACATACATTCTTCTGCACATCTGGCGCCCAGATACTCTGATCATTGGGATCGACCCAGGACCCAGGGTCTGGCAGAGCGTCGTTATCCGTGAGGGTCCAGGACCAAGTATCAGACGACGTAGCTACGGGGATTTTCTTGCCATTAGATGATGTTGCATAAGCTTTCCACGAGCCGTCGCCCCATATTAAACTGGGGTCGGGGAAGTCGACTCCCATGAACGGACCCGCTAGACGACGGCGCTGGAGGCCACTGGCATCGGCCAAATCGATTTTGGTTATGTTAGCCAGGCCGAGGGTTGGTAATTCCTCAGCTCGGGGAGCATTCTGTGGTTTGGACGGAAGTCCCGCGGCTAGGCCGGCACCTAGGGAAAGGAGAAAGCTCTTCATTGCAACTGAGGATCGAGGCTAACGAAACTGTACGAGCGTATCCTCGCAGGCACGCTTTATTTGTTCGGAGGCCATTTTAGTAGGTCTTATAGGGCTCACGAATGATGCCATCCGGCTTTATTCGGGCCTTCTTAGCATTCCTATATCCATGGTATAATTTCCAGGTCGGGTGGCTTGAACTATGTTGAAACAGAGTCCGCGGATGTTTGGACCAATAATGGATCACCACGCCGCGATCCTTGGACGTAAGGACATGGTTCCAATAGTTGAGAAACGCCACATTAGGCAGGACCGGGGAAGTAGGATGTGCCGAAGATGTCATGTTCCCAATGTCCCCGGCATATCCATTGAATTAAATACCATACGAACCTCCATGTCAAAGCCGCGGTTGTTGCAGAGCTTAGGTAACAATGGCGTGGTTCGATGGTGCAGTTCCAAGGGGTTGCAAAGCAGGCTCGTGACGCACCGGTGCCTGAAGCCCTGCCACTATAGATCCAGGCCAAATCTCTCAGATCAACCCCAAACTGACCCCTGTATTCCAAGTTCTGGCCGCGAGCGACAACGTTACATGAGTTTCCTCGCATGCCGAATATAGCTTCACGTAGATGGCTTTTCGTGGGAATTAGATACACCTGCCCAATCTGATATTGCTTCAGGGACCTTTTGTCTCTTGCTACGACGTCGGCATCTGATAATTATTGCGGGTATGCTGGCATTCGTAGGGCCGCTGATCGTCGGAGAATATCCCCAAAATTCCGGCGTGGCAGACATGGATTGTAATACCAAGCGCGTTAATGATTTTCTGTGATCAACAATTTGATTGTCAGGGTCCTTGGATTTCTAGATAACCTTTTGAGCTTAATTCGACAACATTGGAAATTGTATAATCAATACTACACCACGGGTTAGCGATGTAGTTCCGTTACTTTATTTCTGTCAACGCTTCGGAAAATAAGTCCCATTCATCCTCTCCCGAGTGGCAGGGTTGCGTGCCGAGCAGGTACGACACTTTAATTGACGCGTAATTGATTGAGACCAGGCAGTCTAACACACCATACAGCTCCACGAACCACGAGCAGTTCACGCCGAGCGGGCCGGAGTTCAGCCTAGATACCTATATGTATGCGACCATAGATATACCAACGATCCACCACGGGAGTCCAATGGGATCATCCGAAATGTTGACGAGGTTTGGGGTCTGCATCGTCATTACGTTCCCAGAAGGGCCCACGTGTGTTAAATGCAGGGTGGAAACCTCAGCGCATGGCCGTTTTCTAATCGATTTCGATGTCCAAAGCAAACTCTCTCAGCCCTGTTGACATTGATTCGGCCCAACCGAAGAGAGTTAGTTCGGGCCAGCTTCTTGGGATAAGTAGCACCAAATCAAGTTATTCGGCTGTTGAAAACTTTTTTTATTCTACTAGCAGTCGTTTTCCATAAATGGCTTGAGGAGAGACCTTAGGCCAGCAATTCCTGTCTACTTTTTCCTCTGCAGCAAGCAGTGCCGTCCCCATTTTCTTCTGAATTTCTCAGGTATGAAGCTCCAATCCGGAACCCAGAGTACTCTCGCAAGAAGATGCGTGCTTGCCGCATCCAGGAACGGCTCACATTTGACAATTTCCCAATTCTCCTCGTCGGCAATGTAATCCGGTTCGTTTGGCGGTAGAGGGTCATGGTGCTCTGGATACTGTGTGTCGACTAAGAATGAGCATTGTTTGATGTCCACATATTTCCCCATATCCTCTTCATTACGATCATTCATGCCCTTCGTTGGTAGCCACGTACCGCTCCAGAAGCCGAAGCCCGTCCTCGCCTCGGCGAATTCCCCGGGCAACAACCCACGGAACTCTGACCGAATGAATTTGGCATGCATATCGCGAGGTAAGAAATAAGAGCTTGGGAAGCGGTACCATTCCTTGCCGTAACATACGTGGTCACCACGTCCACCTATACCTTGCTCGCCAAATACGCCAGCTCCAAGCGGTTGGTAGATCTTCAAGGGCGCAGAGTAGCCGGTGATTATCCCGATAACGCGAGCGAGGCCGAGGTCAAAAGATAGTATTAACACGCTCATGACGACAAGAAGTTTCAAGCGTGCTGGGATCTTCCCGATAAGAGTTTTGGGATCGGAGTTTCCGAAGGCTGATAAAATGATGTGCAATCCCAGAGCAGCATTCAATGCAACAAACGGGTACATGGGGTACATGAACCGCTCTTCTTTATGTGGCTGGATAGAGAAAATGCCAAGCCACATGTAGAAGGGGGAGAGGAACACAATGGTACGTATTCCTGACTGAAAACCATGCTGCTTCGAGGAAACGGCTTTCTGTATGAGGAATAACGGCATGGATGCCAAGGCTAAAACAAACCAGATATTGAAATTGATTGCTAGGTTTCGGAAATAAAAGGTCCACGGTTCTGTTCCATACAGGTTAGGGCCTCCTGTCGAGGAAAAGATGTTGTACTTGACAATATTCCACGAGACGACTTCGATCTTCTTGTAGAAGAAAGTGTTGATAGCCGTATCGCCAACCTGTACTTAGTCAGACCTGAACATCCAGACTTGGGGGAGAGGAGTAACTTACAACCAGCAGCAAAGCAGCAATGACACCTCTGCTGATTCGGAGAAGTGATTCGTAGAAACGTTCACGGTCCTGGAGCATTGCAAGGATGGTGAAGATGCCCTCTTCAATTAAGAAGGGAGCACACAGGGCTGAAGCAAAAGGCCATCCTAGAATCCCACCAACAGCAAACCACCAGATACCCCATGAGGTCTTGAGTCCTCCTCTCCAATTCATGAATGCAGCGGCTCCAAGCAGAGACGTGTACATGGCAAAACTAGATGGCAGGTAGGCAGTGCTCGCATGAAAATTCCCGGGCGACATGACAGTCGCCATGAGAAAGAAGAGGCCAATCCGAGGATTCAAGGTGAAGCTCACTACTCGAAATAGGAGGACTTGGCATAACGAACATACGAACGCCAAGACGTATCGAATAAAGTAGAATTCGGCGAGCTGTAGAGGTGAGAATCATAGCCTTTAAGAATGAGCATTATTGATAGGATATACCTTCGTAGACTGGGGTAACAGTCTCCTAAAATTGCCAACTATAGCATGCAGTCCGACGTAGAACCAACTACGGATCGCGTAGTCTGGTGAGTATTCCCATGTCTGCAACCCGTACCCATGAGACAGGTAATGAGTTGGTTCCCAGTAATTGAAAGTCTCATCGCAATCTTGGATAGGTGCATATAACGCAGATATGAAATTTGCGATAAGAAATATGTAGAAGGCCTTGATCGGTTCAATCATGAATGGTGATGGACCTCTATGCTAGTTTGTTAGCGTGTCCGGTCTCTTATAGCTCTCTTGCATTCACTTTCTCGTACTTCTTTTTAGCATGTTGTGCAGTTGGGTGAACAAACTGCTCCCGGTGCTGAGTGTCTGTAGGAGGCATATCCACTGAATTGTTCTATCCGTATTGTTGCAAACACGGGCTAAGAGTTGGAATGTCGCTCAGCGACGTTGCGCAAGAAGAGAAGACCTGAGAAAGCTTTAAGATGTGCGTCTTCCCCCAAACGTTGAAAGCTGAGAACAGCTTAGAACCAATTGGAGATGACGTTGTGGCTACCTACTACATATTGGAGCTAGGACCCCTGCCGCCGGATAATTACTAGTACAAGGTATATAAATACTTTACGCCGATTGGTTAATTAGGCACACCGTACATCAAGATATTCCGTGTCCACTTTATTTTTCTAGAATTCACCTGCACGCTACATTGAATGCAGAAGCTTCGGCTTCGGCGATTTGAATTTGTGCAACTTTCATCCAAAGTCCACCCTATCAAAGGTCGATTGCATTGCCGACATCTTATTGCACGTCGATATTCATCACATTTCCAACTCGACGCATTGTTGCTTTTGAGTTCCATAGTACTGCGAACAACCTGCAAAGAATCGCGACATCAAGGCAATAAGTTGCCACACCGTCTCATTTTGGTAGGCCAATCTTGACTATTAGGTACCATCTCATCTCCACCAAATTTACATCTACTCCAATTCTAGAGACTGACATAACGATAGGTCTTGCAACATGTCTGGACAATTTCAGATTCCCGGCCTGGGATCATCGTCCGGGTCAGGCACTTCTCAAACCCATTCAAACCCCCAGGATGAAGCTCAGCATGTGACTTCTCAACCTTCCACGGAGATGGAAATTGACACAGCCGCTCCATCGGAAACTATACCAACTTCTGAGACCGTCGAGACAAGCAAGAGGGAGCCAGAAAATGCAGATGTTGCCATTGCCGTTGCCGATGCGCCGGCCAGCCCTCCCTCCTTAACCTCAGCGTTGGAGGCTCTATTGGGTGGTCTGGACCCCCCTCAAGAGTCAAGCGCAACATCTGCTCAACCCAACAGCACAGAACAGAATGAACAGTCTCATGAGCAAGTTGAGGAAGGTGATCAAGACGAGCAAGGCGACCCCGAGTGGGAGATGGATTCGTCTCCTTACGAATCCTCCTCCGACTCCAGCAGCTCAGATGATTCGGATGAAGATGAGTCAGAAGACGGGAAGCATTATAAGCTACTCGGCCCCGAGGAAACCGCTCGTATCCTTATGGAAATGGAAGGTGGTTCGGATGACGAAGGTGAAGGAAAGGCGAAGGGAACAAGCTCCGGCGCTCAAGTCCGTACTAAGAATGAACTTCCCGAAGAAGTGGTTCCCAAGCCAGATGTCGTGATTACTCCGGAGATGACTATCACGGAGCTCGGTGTGGTCGAGCACATTGTCGAGAACACGGTCGTTATTAAAGCGATTACGACAGGCGAATACCAAGTCCTCGATACTGGCTCAGTTCTCTGCAACGAAGACCGCACTGTCGTCGCGGCCGTGGCAGACTTGATTGGCAACGTCAGACAGCCTCGTTATACGGCGAGGTTCACAAATGAGGAGGAGATCAAGTCCTTCGGTTTAGACTTGGGAGCCAAGGTGTTCTATCCACCTTCGCATGCGACATATGTTTTCACGCAAGCACTACGTGAGCAGAAGGGTACCGACGCCAGTAATTGGCACGATGAAGAGGCCGGGGATGACGAAATGGAATTCTCGGATGACGAAAAAGAGGCAGAGTATAAGAGGCAATTGAAAGCCAAGAAAAAGGGAAACCGTGGTGGCAAAGGCGGTGCAGGTGGACAAGGGGGCTATTCTGAGGCGCCGTCCTTCCCCGCAGCAGGTGGTTTGCAGTACGACGATGAAGACGATGATGGTCCGTACCGAAAGCTAGCGAGACCTTCGAGCTTTGCGCAGGGTCAACAAGCTTCCTCCGAGTCTGGCTACACGAATAGTCATACGAATAGTAATGGCTCCTTCCGAGGTGGCAGAGGCAGAGGCCAACGGGGTTATGGCCATGGGCGCGGAGGACGTGGTAACCGTGGAGACTCGAGAGGTGGTCACTCTCTACCACCCCGACCACCTAGAGGACAAGACTATCAACCACAGTCTCAACAATACAATTATCCTGCAGCTCCACCCCCTCCCGTTACCAACATGGCGTATCCTCCGCCTCCTCCACAATTCTACGGCACGCCAAGTGGCCAGCAACAGCCCAACACCCAGTTCCCTTTCCAATGGCCGCAGAATCCTCCGCAAGGCTTCGTCCCACCCCCACCGCCTCAGTTCACTGGACAGCAACCCGGATCGAACCCATACTACAATCCCGAATTCTTTGCCGCCCTACAACGCCAGCTGCAAGCTGGTCAACAAAATGGTCAATGGCCTGGACATGGCGGTGCCGGATAGGCTCCCAGCGCCATGATGAGCAATGTGGCCTTATTTCCTTCTACATGGAATACATTCTATGCGAATACTCCCGCTTCCTTCGGACCCGGTATGCCAGCTCGTCCTGATTACAGGACCCACAATATCACTCCACGAGAGATGCCATCCATGGATCTGCAATCCACCCGATGCTCTAGAGAACCCAGTGAGGCAGGTGAGGTGAGAGAGGAGCCTGATGTGCAAAGGCCTCGTAAGAGGGCTCGCAAGCGAGGAGGGGGCTTCAGGGGAAATTGAGTATCTTCCTAGGACAACACTACAATGTTCACTCAAGGAAGATATTGTGCGTCGAATTCGTGAGCTGTTTCGCTCTCAAATTGAGACAAACCTCAAAAATGCAATTGCATGCATAGACCTCCGCTGTACATATTAAATTGTCATAGTGGTGCAGCAAAGACGAGGGTGTATTGCCCCTGTAGGTCACAGGAGATTGTATGTCTATAGGAATGAAGACAAGTCCGATAGGGACTATTAGATATCTACAGGTATACCACCCCTTATTGCTTTGCGTATTCCGAACATTCCTTGTGTAATATAAGTTCCCAACACGGTAGTCAACTCTCGACATCACCCCTTCGCTTAGGAATCCACGATGCTATTTAAAGCCTATAGAAGAAATCACGGGATTGGATAAGGCCGGAGAGGCCTCATGGTTTATTTCTTTCAAGCAGAGCTAGGAAATACCTCATTTGCAGTCGTCAAGGAGAATCTTCGCCTCCATCCTGGAACGGAATTACCGTTAGAAAAGATTGTGCCATCTGGCCGCGCCACAATCGCGGAGCAGCTCTTCCCGGAAGGTGTGAGGATCTTCATACCGATTAACGATCTTGAAATCGGTTGACATTTCTTTACCTAGTCCGATGTCGGGGTTGACACTTGGATTGAGCCTCGCAACACGCGCATTTTCGGCGAAGACGCGAACGAGTTCCGGTCTAAAAGGTGGTTATTTGATACCACCGAAAAGATCGTATTTATGAACGGGCGCTGGATGCCCGTAAGCCTTTGCAATAGTCTCAATACTTATCTACTTGTGTACCTATCTTACACCAGTTCATACGAATTATTCTTACATGAAATTCTAGTTCGGACTCGGCTCGCGAACTTGCGTCAGTGGACACATCTCACATCTCGAGACCTCAAAGCTCATTCCCCGGCTCATTCGCGACTTTGACTTGGAGCTCTCGGACGACCTGGCTGGTAATGAAACCTCTTGGCCAGCTGATAATTGCTGGTTCGTCAAGCCGCAAGAACTTTGCAGCCCGTGTTAAGTCGCGAAAGCGCCTGTGACCTGTGAACCTTCTTGTCTGGTGAGTACAGGTATGTAAGTAAGGTGAAAGTGATCGGAGGTCGGAGACTCAAGTTCATGCGGCCGATCAGCACCTCAATAGGTGCTTCGTAGGCATACGGAAGACAGAGTCCCCTGCTACGCTGGCACAAGTAGTCTTAAAGCTTTTGAGCGTGGGGGTGATATGCGATGCACTCGCACAGAAGAAGAACGTTGTGTTACACGGCGTTATTCCTCAGGACAGATCAGCTACCTGTAAGAACGTAGATACAGGTACCTATACAGTTAGCCTCCTTAAAGGAGAACCGATGCGATGCCTCTACGCAAGCCACTCTTCCAACAAATCGGAAAGGGAGTACGGAATAGGCAGGTAGAAAGGACGGATATGCCATCATTCTCAGCTACTTAGCTAGTGCTCAAGAGGGTTGAAAAATTTCGCCATTCAAAATGGAGTCATGTTTGCGTGGGCAGCGTGTCAGGCATCAAATTCTGCCTACCTACCATAAGGAGCACTTAGACCGATATGTATACGTAAATCGCTCTACACTAGTCTCCGGAAGTAGCTCGACTTTTTAATTTAAATGGGAAGGGCTTATAAGACTTGTTGGTCCATCACGACTTTCAGGTCTCTACACTGCATTAGAAGCGTCTTTCGTTTTATGATGGGATGAAGATGACTTCTAGTACCAGCGCTAGTATTGGTTCCACCTGATAAGAAACGAAAGGCGCTGAGGCAAAACTGCAAGGGCCGTGTCCGAGTCGGAGCTGCAGTTGTTGGAGCTAGTAAGGAAAAGTCGCCTTGCGCTGTAGATCCGGTCTGATCGGTCCAGCCTCGTAGCGATCTTATCAGTAATCATAATCGGTGAGATAGATGCGCAGTGCGTATGTAGACCTTCCCAAGTGACCGCGCCGTTGAAAATAAGCGTCATGTTACAACGTGACGACATTTTCGGAACTATTTATGTAATGAGGATTTAACGCACTCTCACGCTTTGATCAAGAGAGGAACTTGTCTGTTCATCTGCTTAGTGTAAGTCGTGACGGTGATCCTCCACACAAGCCAGCGAGTCATGTCGATTGGAACAAAATAGCGATCGACCTCTAAGCCTGATAGGGTTACTAGGGTGGGAGGGTCGGCAGCGTGACTGGTTAGAAAGTGGAAATTGAAGTCGCGGACTGAAAGACAGGATTGGAAGATAGTCGCTGAGGTCGGGCGTTTCACAAAGCTAAACTAATGCCCCGAATTTATGAGGGGGTTTTGTAGCAGGGGGGTCAGTGAAAGAAATTAATTATTTAATTAATAAGGAAACTGATAAGGAAATTGATAAGATAAGAAAAAAAACCGGAAAGTTGTTAATCCGGGAAAAAAGTCCCCTCGGAAAAGATTATTACGTATTAACGTTTTTACTTATAACTTTACGAAATTAAGTCGGATAAATCTCGGATAAGCGCTATAAAAATTCTTACGTAATAAGCTAATTAATAAAATTAATTAGAGAAAAAACGGACTTAGAATGGTTAAGTTATATATATAAATGATATTTTTTAAAACTTAAAAGCCAATAACTTTACGAGGTTAAGCCCGATTAGAAAATTAAAAACATTATTAAATAGCTTACGTAATTACCTATATAACGGTATACGATGCACCACGCCACGCCTATTGTGGCTGGAGGTATTTAAGTTTAAACTTTAACGATGTAAGAATGGCCGTTGGAAAAATGTTTAAGACTTTCCCAACCTACCCTGTAGTACTGAAAAATAAAAGCTTTTATATTTGCGACCTTTTTTACTTGTAACCTTACGGAATTAAATCGGAAAAATTCCGGGTAAATTATATAAAAAGGTTTATATAATTAACTATTTAACAAAATTAACTAAGGAAAAAACGAACTTAAATTAATCAAGTAATATAAATAAACATTATTTATTAACGTTTAAAAGCAAATATCTCGACGAAACTAAGCCCTAAAAGGAAATAGAAAATATCATTAAATAGCATATAAAATCACTAATTTAATGATATAAAATTCACTGTGCTACGATTATTATAGCTGAAGTTATTCAAGTTTAAACTTTAACGATATAAGAAAAGCTGTTAGAGAAATGCATAAAACTCTCCCAACCTACCCTGTAGTCCTCGAGCCACTGGAGCTACTAAAGCCACACCAGCCACAGGGGCTTTAAAGCCACTAAAGCCACAGATTTCTTGAAATTTCCACGCTAATCTTCGGATTTTCTCTTTTTCCATTAAAAAATTAATAACTTAACGAATAGTTGCCCGATTAAAATATAGTTTAAACCATTATAAAGCTAGCTTAATTCCGGTTTTAACGGTTGTAAATGCACGGTGATGCGGCCATTCTTCGTAAAGATATTAAATGTTGAAATAAAAGGGTGATTTTTACTGCAGGCTTCTACAGGGTAGGAGGCGTGAAACTCAGCTTTTTTTTGAACTTTTAATATTTCAACGATTTAATACTTTAAATGATAATAACTTTACGTATATACGTCGTATAAAGTTATAAAATATATCAATATAATACTATTTACATAACGATTCTAATAAGGTTAATTAAATATTCGTATTAAATTTATTGATTTAATTCTTTAATTAAAAAGAAAAGATTCTTTAAGAAAAAATAAAAATGAAAATTAAAAGAATTTAAAATTAAATGAAATAAATAGAAATAAATATTTAAATATAATAAGAAAATTAAGATAATTACTCCGGACGAGATTCTGTTTTTTTACTTCTTTTGCCCTAAATTTATAAGAAGGTTTTATAGCAGGGGGGTCAAAGAAATTAATTGATAAGGAAATTAAATAATAAGGAAATTGATAAGGAAACTGATAAGGAAAACGGAAAAACGGTTAATCCGGAAAAAAGTCCCCTCGAAAAAGATTATTACGTATTAACGTTCTGACGTATAACTTTACGGAGTTAAATCGGATAAAGTTCGAATAAACCTTATAAAAATACTTATGTAATACTTTAATTAATAAAATTTACTAGAAAAAAAAACGGACTTAAAATGGTAAAGTTATATATATAAATATGATTTTTTAATATTGAAAAGCGAATAACTTCACGAGGCTAAGCCTGATTAAGAAATAAAAAATATCATTAAATAGCTTATGTAATTACTAATATAACGATAGAAAATGCACCACGTCACACCTACTGTGGCTGGAGTTATTTAGGTTTAAACTTTAACGATGTAAAAAAGGCCGTTAGAAAAATGCTAAGACTTTCCCAGCCTACCCTATAGTCCTTTTTTTTAAATAACGTTTCTACATATAATGCTACGAAATTAAATCGGAAAAATCTCGAATCAATTTTAAAAAGGAGTTTATATAAATAACTATTTAATAATATTAACTAATGAAAAAACGAACTGAAGATAATAAAGTTATATATATAAATCTTATTTTTTAACTTTTAAAAGTAGATATCTCAACAGAGTCAAGCGGAAAAAGGAAATAAAAAATACTATTAAATAGCTTATGAAATTACTAACATAACGGTATAAAATGCATCACGCCACAATTATTATAGCTGAAGTTATTAAGGTTTAAACTTTAAAGGTGTAAAAAAGCCTGTTAAAAAATTGCATAAAACTTTCCGAACCTACCCTATAGTTCTGAAAAATTAAAAGCTTTTATAATTAATAACGTTTTTACTTATAGCTTTACGGAATTAAATCGGAAAAATCCCGGATAAGTTTTATAAAAAGCTTTATATAATTAATTATTTAATAAGTTTAACTAAAGAAAAAATAACCTTAAAACGGATAAGTTATATATATAAATAATATTCTTTTAAGCTTAAATATAAATAACTTTATAAGATTAAATCCGATTAAGTAATAAAGTATTTTATTAAAAAGCTTACGTAATTAAGAATATAATGATATAAAATGTACTGCGCTACGATCTTTATAGCTAGAGTTATTCCGGAAAAAGAATCTCTTTAAAAAAGATTATTACATATTAACGTTTTTACGTATAACTTTACGGAATAAAATTGGATAAATCTCGGATAAAATTTATAAAAATGCTTACATAATATTTTAATTAATAAGATTTATTAGAAAAAAAGCGGACCTAAAATGGTAAAGTTATATATATATAAGTATTATTTTTTAATACTTAAAAGCAAATAACTTTATAAAGCTAAGCCTAGATGGGAAATAGAATGTATTATTAAATAGGTTATATAATTACAAATATAATGATATAGGATGCATTGCGCTACGATTGCTATAGCTAAAGTTATTAAGGTTTAAATTTTAAAGGTGTAAAAAAAGCCGTTGGAAAAATGTATAAAACTGTCCCAACTTACCCTGTAGTCTTTCTTATTTAATAACGTTTCTACTTATAACTTAACGGAATAAAATCGGATAAATCCCGGATAAGTTTTATTGAAAGCCTTATATAATAAGCTTATTAACGAAATTAACTAGAAAAAAAGCAGACTTAAAATAGATAAAATAGAGAAAGAAATATTATTTTTTAATACTTAAAAGTATATAACTTTATAAGATTAAGCCCGGTTAAGTAGAAAAATATATAATTAAATACCTTACGTAATTAACTATATAACGATATATAATATATTACGCCACTAGTATTATAATTAAAGTTATTTAAGTTTAAACTTTAACGGTATAAGAAAAGCTGTTAAAAAATATATATAAGACTTTCTTAATTTACTTTATAATCCTCGAGCCATTAAAGCCATAAAGGCCTTAAAGCCATTAAAGCCACAGATTTTTTAAATTTCCCACGTTAATTTTCAGATTTTATCTTTTTCCATTAAAAAATTAATAACTTAACGAATAATTGCCCGATTAAAAAGTAGTTAATATTATTATAAAGCTAACTTAATTCCGGTTTTAATAGTTTTCAGTGCACGATGATACAACCACTGGTCGTAAAGATATTAAATGTTAAAAGAAAAAGGTGATTTTTACTGCAGGCTTTTACAGGGTAAGAAGTGTAAAACTTAGCAATTCTTTTCAACTTTTTATATTTTAACCTTTTAATAAATCAAATAATAATAACTTTACGCATATACGTCGTATAAAGTAATTATATATACTAATATAATCTTATTTAAATGTTAGTTTTAATGCGGTTAATTAAACATTTTTATAAATTTTATTTATTAAGTTATTTAGTTAAAAAGATTTTAAGAAAAAAAATAAAAAAGTATTAAATTTATAAAAAAGATTTTATAATTAGAAGGTTTAATAAATTAATTAATAAGGAAATTATTTAAATAATAAGAAAATTAAAAAAAGGAAAACCCGTTAATTTATAAAAAAAGGTTTTACGTAAAATAAATTAGTTATTAACGTTTTTACTGATAACGTTACGGAATTAAATTAAATAAAATTTAAATAAGCTTTCAAAAGATATTTATAAAATTCTTTAATAAATATCTTTAAAATTTAAAAATTAATAACTTACCGAATAATTATCCGATTAAAAAATAATATATACTATCATAAAAATAACTTAATTACGATTTTAATGGTTTTATATATACGGTAATACAACCTCTCGTCGTGAAGATATTAAATTATAAAAATTAAAGGTTACTTTTACTACAAGTTTTTAAGTTACTATAAGGTAAGTAGTATAAAACTTAGCAATTTTTCAACGTTTAAACAGTTTAAATAATAATAACCGTACCTATATACGTCGTATAAAATTAGAAAATATATCATTATAATAATAAAATAATATTAAATTTAATAAACTTAAATATATATTTTTATTTAACTTATATACATAAGGTCCCCACGCGGCGTAAACACAATAACCCCGAATTTAAAAATATCATAAAAATATTTTCATTTTATATTAAAAAAATCATAATTCCTTTAAATTAAATCTGAAAAATATATAATTAAATATATAAATACAATAATATTAATTAAAAAATAATCGCCATTTTATTAGCTTATAGCTTTTTTATTTAATTAATTATAAGCTTTTTAACATTTTTTTCATTTTAATATTTTTTAATTTTCTTAAAATACGTATAACTTAAATATATATTTTTATATATTAATTAAGATTTTTATTATTACGTAATTATATTTCGTTTTATAAATAAAACGTTAAAATACTTAATAATTAATTTATTTTAAAAAAAACTTTTATTTTATATTAAATAACTTAATATATAAATTAAGTAAAAATACTAATTTAACTTTATTAAATTAGATATAATTTTACTATTATAATAATATATTTATTAATTTTATACGGCATATATACGTAATATTATTAAATCTTATTTAAAATATTTAAACGTTAAAAAAAATGCTAAGTTTTATATTACTTACCATTTTATAATAATTTAAAAACGTATAATAAAAGCAACCTTTTATTTTCATAATTTAATATTTCGACAACAAAAAGCCATATTACCATATATTTAAAATTATATAAACTAAAATTAACTTAACGTTATTATAGTATAAATTATTTCCTTATTAAATAATTATTCAATAAGTTATTAATTTTTAAATAAAAATGGTTAAAATTTAATAATTAATATAGAAGTTTTAATATTAACGTAACTTTAATAACTTTAAGTTTTTAATAATTATTATAACTTTAATAATTTAAATATTATAAAATAAGTTAAAAAAATTATATATATATATTTAACGGCTTTTTCATACTTTTAATATTTAAATTTTAATAATCTTAAAAATAATTATTATAATATAATATAACTTAAATTATTATATTTATAATTACGTAAGTTATTTAATAATATATTATATTACCTTTTACGGTTTAACCTCGTAAAATTATTTACTTTTAAACATAAAATAATAATATTTATTTTTATAATTTAACTATTTTAAATCCGTTTTTTCTTTACTTAATCTTATTAAATAATTAATCATATAAATAATTTTATAAAAATTATTTAAAGTCTTTTTAATATAATTTTATAAATTTATAAAAAAATGTTAATAAGTATTATTTTTTAATTAAAAATTCCTTTTTAAATTAATAATGTTTCGATTTTTTTATTAAAGTTATTTAATGGTATTTTTCATTCCTTTTTACGGCTTAGTTTTATCAAGATATTTATTTTTAAACGTTAATAAATAATATTTATTTATATAACTTAACCATTTTAAGTTTATTTCTTTTTTAATTAACTTTATTAAATAGCCGATTAAATTAACCTTTTTATAAAAATTATCCGGAATTTTCCGATTTAATTTTGTAAAGTTATAAGTAAAAATGGTCGTAAATATAAAAGCCTTTATTTTTTAATATTATAAGGTAAGTTAGAAAAGTCTTTAGCTTTTTTTACACTTTTAAAATTAAAACCTTAATAATTTTAGTTATAATTATCGTGAAGTAGTAGGGATTATATTATTATATCTGTAATTATATAAGCTATTTAATGATAATTTTTATTCCTTATTTTATTTTAGCCTTGTAAAATTAATCACTTTTAAAGGTTAAAAAATAATATTTATTTATATAACTTAATTATTTTAAGTTTATTTTTTTTTTAGTTACTTTTATTAATTAACTTATTTTATAAGCTTTTTTATAACATTTATTTAAGATTTTTTGGATTTAATCTTGTAATATTATAGGTTAAAAGGTTATTAAATATAAAAGCTTTTAATTTTTTAATATTGTAGGGTAAGTTAAGGGAGTTTTATGCATTTTTTTAACGGCTTTTCTTATATCGTTAAAGTTTAAACTTAAATAATTTAAGCTATAATTATTATAGTATAGTATATTTTATATTATTATATTGGTAATTACGTAAGCTATTTAATGATATATATTATTATGTATTTAATTTTAATCTTGTAAAGATATTTGCTTTTAAGTATTAAAAAATAATATTTCTTTTTATATTTTAACCATTTTAAGTCCGTTTTTTTTTATTAATTTTGTTAATAAGCTTATTAAATAAGCTTTTTTATAACGCTTATCTGGAATTTTTCCAATTTTATTCCGTTAAGTTATAAGTAAAAAAGTTATAAAATAAAAAGACTATAAGGTAGGTTAAGAGAGAGTTATACATTTTTCTAACGATTTTTCTTATATTTTTAAAATTTAAATTTTAATAGCTTTAATTATAGTTGTTGTGGCGTAATATATTTTATACTAATATATTTATAATTACGTAGGTTATTTAATAATATATTTTATCACTTAATTGGGCTTAACTTTATAAAGTTATTTACTTTTAAATATTATAAAATAATGCTTATATATATAACTTAATTATTTTAAGTACGTTTTTTCTTTACTTAACTTTATTAATTAATTAATTAAATAAGTATTTTTATAAGGTTTATTTGAGATTTATCCGATTTAATTTTGTAAGGTTATACGTGGAAATGTTAATATGTAATAATTTTTTTTGAATAAACTTTTTTTCCAAATTAACAATTTTTCCGTTTTTTTATTAATTTTCTTATCAATTTTCTTATCATTTTCCTTATTAATTAAATAATTTCTTTTACTAACCCTTTTATTATAAAACCCTTTTATTAAATTTAAGGTATATTAATATATAATATTTTTACGCAAAACTTTTTTATAAATTAATAATTTTTTTATTACATTTATTATTGAAATAATTTTATTGTTAATTAATTTATTAAACGTTTTTATTATAAATCTTCTTTATAAATTTAATTTTTTTTCTTAAAAATCTATTCTTTTTATATAAATAACTTAATAAATAAATTTTATATAAATGCTTAATTAATTTTATTAAAACCATCATTTAATTAATATTATATTAATATATATTATAACTTTATACAACGTATATACGTAAAGTTATTATTATTTAAAATATTAAAAGGTTAAAATATTAAAAGTTAGAAAAAATGTAAAGTTTCACGCTTCCTATCTTATAAAAGCTTATAGTAAAAATTACCCTTTTATTTTAACATTTTATATCTTTATAATAAATAGTCATATTATCGTACACTTAAGATTATTAAAACCGGAATTAAGCTAGCTTTATAATGGCGTTAATTATTTCTTAATTAAGTAATTATCTATTAAATTATTAATTTTTAAATGGAAAAAGATAAAATCTAAAGATTAGCGTAAAAATTTTAAGGAGTTTATAGCTTTAATAGCTTTAACCTTTCTATGGCTGTTATAACTTTCATAGCTTTAATGGCTTAAAGACTATAAAGTAAGTTAAAAAAATCTTATACATTTCTTTAATAGCTTTTTTTATATCTTTAAAGTTTAAACTTAAATAACTTCAGCTATTATAATCGTAATATAATATATCTTATATCATTAAATTAATAATTTTATAATTTATTTAATAATATTTCTTATTTCTTTTTACAGCTTAATTTTGTTAAAATATCTACTTTTAAATATTAATAAATAATATTTATTTATATAACTTAACCATTTTAAATCTATTTTTTCTTTAGTTAATTTTATTAAATAATTAATTAAATAAAACCTTTTATAAATCTTTTCCGGAATTTTTACAATTTAATTCCGTAAGGTTATAAATAAAAACGATCGTAAATAAAAAAGCTTTTATTTTTTAATACTATAAGATAAGTTAAAAAAGTCTTAAACATTTTTCTAATAACCATTTTTATATCGTTAAAATTTAAACTTAAATAACTTTAACCATAGTAAACATAACGTGATACATCATATACCGTTATATAAATAATTACGTAAGCTACCGCAGCGGGGGTGGCTCGTGGCAAAGAACCATTATTTATAACGCATAATGGTTCTTAAGTACTTTAACGCGTGCATGGGGGAACAATGGTTCCTTACGTAAATAAGCGTTACCTTTATAAACAAGCGTTGCCTTTATAAACAAACGTTGCTCACCATTAAGCATTGCTCCTTATAAACAAGCGTTGCTCCTTACAAATAAGCATTGTTTTACAAACAAGCATTATCTTACAAATAAGCATTATCTTACAAATAAACATTATCTTATAAATAAACATTATCTTATTAATTATTACCTTTTATATTACACGTTACCGGTAACATTTACGTTACCGGTCACACTTTACATTATTAATAACGCCCTACATTACTAGTTATATTTATATTATTAATAACGCCTTATATTACTAATTACGCCACGTTACTAATAACGCCCCACATTACTAGTTACGCCACGTTACCAGTAATACCTTACGTTACCAATTACGCCACGTTATTAATAACACCTTACATTATTAATAACATAGCCATTTAAAAAACCTTTTAACTTTAATTAAAATATTAAAATTATAAAGATTTAAATACAATTAACTATATTACTATATAAATATTAATAAAGATATAACACTTTAATAAATATTTAATAAACTTATTAAAATTTAAAAAGGTTTTATAAAAAATTAAACTATTTAAGCTTTATTAATTATATCTTAAATAAAATATTATTATCTATATACCTCTTAATTACCTTTTATATTATCTCTCTTATAATATATAACTTATAAATTTATTATTAATAAAAATTACTAATTATAACAAATTATTATACATATTAATGTTATATTTAATTTATTAATATATCTTAATAAAATATTAATTTTTAATATTAAACGGTTACTATAAATATTTACCTTTATATTTTAGTTTAGTTTTTACTTTTCCTTAAATCATAAATTATTAACTTTTTAATATAAAGGTAATAGATTAAATAATTTATAAGCTTACTTTATATTTTAATATGTAATTCCCTTTATTACACTTATAAACTTATATTATTAACTTTATTTATTATCATTTAATATTAAACACTTACTTTTTTATATTTACTTAATATTTTAATATATAAAGAGGTATTTATTTTATATATAAATAATATAAAGCTTATATAACTTAATCGTAATAATCTTAATAATTATAAATTTATTTTATTCCCATAATATAAATAAATAAAAGATATCGTTAATCCTACCGGTACGCGTCATTAATATCATTATAACAAATATATACTTAATATCTTAAATATTAAAAAGGAAAATATAATTTATACGACCATAATTACCACCCCGGAATTATATAAAATCATATTAATTAAAAATAAAATATTTTTTTTCTTTTTTAATAATATGTTAAAGTTAATAATAAATTATTTTAATTATAATATATATACTTAATAGTGTTAAATGATAACTTTTAAATCCATTTAATAAATGTAATAAGGTTAATTATACTTAAATGATAAGCTTTATAACCATAATCTAAATAATAAGCTATTTTTAACTTTTAATTAAAAGAGGTAAAAATTTATTAATTATGAATAAAAAGCGGTTCATCCCTTTATATTAAAGTAAAGGACTTAATAACATCTTTATTTAAAATCTTATTAATTATATATAAATTAAAGTAAAAATTATTAATGGAAGGCAGTATATTTAATATAAACTTATCCTATTCTTAAAAAACATTTAACTTATTACAATTAACATGCGTTAATATTTAACAAAACAAATGAAGACATTCCCGGTATAAATTTTACATATTTATAATAAGTTTAAAATCGTCATATTTAAATATATTTTAAAAAATAAGTCGAATTGTTAATTAAATATTAAGCTTTATTAAGAGCACTTTTTTTACGTTAAAATAATTAGTTTTATATATTTAATATTTAAATTATTTAGATAATGATATAGTTTTTAATTAATATAATATTAATAATTAAAACCTTCTACTTATTGATATAAATCTTTATTAATTAAAGTGTTATAATTAATTATTATAGCATATTTTATAACAAAGTTATGGAAATGTATTATAATATGTATATTTAATTATTATAAATCTTTTATATATTTAAATTTATCTTATTTAATCTTATCATTTATAATTATTATCCCATTTAAATTAACTACATTATTAACAACGCTATTAACAATGCTATTAACTTTTAATCTAACTTTTAATCTAACCTTTAATCTAGCTTATAATTTACTTATTAACATAATTACGTAATAATATAAAAGATTAAATATTTTTTAGCCTTAATAAATAATAAATAATAAATTTTCATAATTTTTTTTAACAATATTTATTCTTATTAATATAATAATACTTTTAGTTATTTATATAAAGTAATCTACGATTATATTAATAAAGTCGCCAAATACATTAATAACTTTAATAAATCTAAGTTTTATATATTTAACTTATAATTATTATCAGAAAAATATAAAAATATTAATACTTTATATAACATATAATAACATATTATAATTTAAAAGATAATATTTAAATAATTAAAAATATTATATTTTAAGTAAAAGTTTAAATTACCTTAACGTTAAAGTATATTTATTAATGACTTTTAACGTAAATATTATATTACAAAAAAAGAAATATATTAAGTTAAATAAATTATTATATTTTAAATAATATAAATTAAATAAGCAAATAAGTATAATATTAAAAGCCGATGTAATAATTTTTAAGGTTAAATATAAGTTGGTTATACTTTATTAAAAGTTATAATCGTTTTTTTTTATCTTTTAAAAGTTAATTATAATTTGTTATATTTATTTAATTTAATGATAATATTTACTATATTTAATTAAATTAAATTAAGCTTTTAAAAACTTGTTATAAAACGACTTATAACTTTTATTAATATAATAATATCGATAAAATTTATAAGCCTTAAGATTTTTAAATTTACTATTTTTTGTTTATTAGGGCATATTATTAATAAAAGATATTATTTAACTATATATAAATATCTTCACTTTATTTATATTTATTATTATATTATAGTTAAACTTAATTAATATATTAAAGCTTTTAATGATATTTTTAAAGTTAAATCTATAAAGATTAAATATTAATAAAATAATATTATTAAGTTAAAAACGATTATATATATTTAACCCATATGGAATAATGTAATAACTTATTAATAATTAATATAAGTTTTTAAAAATGTTAAATCCATTAATAAAAGTCTTAATTAAAAGGGATATTATAGATATAAAGGCCTTTTTTTAATCCTATATATTATTAAAAAATTTATAGCCATAATAATCAATCTCCAATTCACCGTATATAAGATGCGTATAACATAAAACTTTAAATTCACCAGCGCATATAATTAAACTATCATCATTTTAATTAAGATTATACTTAATGATACAGTAGACGAAATAATATTAAGAATAAAACTTTTATAAATAGTCGAGATTTTTATATTTTACGTAATTTACTTTACCTTTTTATCGTAACTTTAGAAAGGGATTTTATTAGCATTTACCCCATTTATAATCCTTAAAAACGTTTATACCAGTAAATACATTTCCTTTTAAAATATAAATAACGTCGATATCTATAACCAGCTTATTCCTCTTTAATATATAACGATCGTTTAAAACTAGACGTTAAAACTGCTCCTCGATATAAATATTAATAATCTATTAAACTTAAAAGGCTAATATATCTTTACTTTAATTTATATAAGATTTCACCCGTATATCGTATCCATACGCTACAACGTGCCTAATATAAAGTCATATAATATCGTTACTTTCGTTATTAATCTTATAATAAAAACATATATCGTTACAGTATCGGTAATAAATAAAATCGCTTAAATAAATCGCCATATTAAACGTATAAAAATATAAATAAACCCTTGATAAAGCTTAAACTAAACTTATCCATATTTAAGAATAAAACAGCTTAGTTAACTTATTAACAAAAAGTCTTAAACCGTAGTATATATCTTTACTATAAATATTAAATAAGATAAGATTTTTAAAAACGGTTAAAGGATTAAAGAATAATAATATAACCAAGGTAATAGGTTCCTTCTTATTAAGCTTTTCAGCGTTGGTCTCCTCGGTAGCATCTAGCTTATTTTCTACGCTAGTCAACTTAAAAAAGAATATTCGTTAAGCCTTACTTTTACCCCTGCCCTTACCTCTACCCCTTCCTTTACCTCTCCCTTTTCTTCTTCTTCTACCTCTACCTTTATCTTTAATTAACTCCTTCACCCACGCCTTTAACTTATTAATTTACTTAACAAATTTAACATGTCAACTATAAGACTTTATTAACAGTTTCTCAGCCTTAAAAAAGATTTTTACTTAACGTATATTCATAATAAGTAATCTTACACGAAACTTATCGATAAACGTAAAAAATTGCTTAAAAAGTTTAATTACGTCTTTATAAACATTACTAAATTTATTCCATATAAAATATAACACCTTATAAAACAACGCCCATTAATCTTAACTTATACCATATAAATTTATAAATACCGTAAAAGCCTTTTTAAACTTTAAAATCATTATAGATTTATTTTAATAAATTATAACTAATTCTAATATATCGATAATAATATCATATATATTTAAAGCTATTTATAACAACGCATTATTTAATATCGTAAAAATAACTATATTAGATTTATTAGGCTAATTGAAAGGTATAGATTTACCTTCTTATATATTAAGGAAAGCCTCGTTATATTTGGTAGCACCGAGCATGTTAAGTAAGTTAATTTATATAGTATGATTTTTAAACTTTGATATACCGCCATCGCAGATATTTTTTAAATTAATAATCATTATTACTTAATGTTAGAAGATATAAATATCCGTAAAAACCTTATATGATTAATATAAAAAAAAAATGACTTACTATTATTATTATTAATTAATAAATTAAGATTATCATTTTTAAATATATATCCCTTTAATACGTCCGGGAGAATAACATTATCGCATTTACTACCACTTTTTATAAAGATATTACCATCACTTACTCCATCACTAAAATCTTTAATAAATTTATATAATTAATTATCCTCTTTAAATTACTCGATATTAAATATAATAATATTAATATATATAAAAGGGTTTTATACACGTATACATTAAACAAGTCTTAAATTAAACCCGTTAAATTTAAATAACATTTTATTAATTTATTAATTATATTAAGGTTTATAAATATATATATTTCTAATTACAAAATAACAAAATATAAATAAAAAATATTAATAAAAAGTATTATAAGATAAAAAAGTAAATTAAAAAATGAAAAGAAATAAAAAAATAAGTTAAGAAATAAAAAAACAAATTAAAAAATAAAGAAAAGAATTAAAAGATAAAAAAAGGAATTAAAAAGATAGAAGAAAGGTTTTAAAAAATAGGTTAAATTTTATAATCCAATTACACCTTTTAGATTAATTTTATTACTTAAACGTTTAAATATTTAAAACTTTAAATATTTAAGGTAAGTATAAAATTTAATAAAGATTAATTTAATAAATTTTTAAAATTTACTTTTATAATTTTAACTTAAAAAAATTTTAATTTATACCACTATTAAAATTAACATTTTTAATTAATAATATTTAAACTTTCTTTATTTTATTATCTTTATAGTTAATTTTAAAAATTTAAATAATTTAAAGAATAAAAAGTAAAAATATATTATATCATTTATTATAAATTAAGATTAAAAATTATAATAATTTTTAATTATAATAATTTACTTTTATTATAAGTTAATAATTACTTAAATTATAAATAAATCATATATTAACTTAATTTAATCTTTAAGTTTATATATAATATTTTAATTTTATTTTTTTATAAATAACTTTTAAGCTTAAAATATTTTATTATATAAGCACCTTGTTAAATAATTTAAAAATTGTTAGATGGACAAGGTTTATTTTTAATAGCGTTAAATAAAGTAATTAAACGTACTACAATACTGGTGATTTTAGTGGATGATGGTTGTTGTATTTTCTAAGTGTGGCTTTTTTTAAGAAGGTTGTGGGGTTTTTTTATTAGCTGTTTAGGTTATGTGCCATAAGGGCCACGTAACTAATATTCCAATACTGGCAACTTTTCTTTTCTCGTTAAATACGGATTTACGATCTGCATAAGTTTTATTACAAAGGTCACACGTTTTATAAAGGTAATCTTAAAATACGGTATAATCTTGCCTTTTTTAATTCCTCTTTAACTTTTCATTTTATATATTATACCTTTTTTAATAAAATCTTGTTACGATAGTTTTCGTCTTTTTTGTAAGATCGTTTTATTAAAAGTCTTTTTTATATCCTTTTTACGTATTTTTTTTACGTTATGCCTTCTTAACGAACTAGTCCTTTAAGACGTATCTAGCGTGCGATTTTATGCTAGCGTTGCTATTATAACCTTGTGAATTAGCGTCTTAGTACTCTTAATTTAATATGTTGTGATATTAATAATAAATATTAAAAAATGGTGTTAATTGTTTATAGCTAATTGTTATAGCGGCGTTGGTTAAATGTGAGCGTTGTGTTAATGGTTGAAAGGCTTGTTTTAAAATGTTAGTATGTTATTAACGCGTAGTAAAGGTAGTGGCTAAGGCTTAACTTAATAATTTAAATGCTTGTTTAAGTATTATTAAAAGTATTTAAAAGGAGCTTTATAAGTGTCTTTAATAAATGAAGAACGATAATTTATTGCTGGAAGCTTGTGTTATTTAATAGCGTTATGAGAACGAGAGGGAACGTGGTGAACGACTTATTAATATAATAAAGGGTGTTTATGTTAAACTTTAAAATATTATTGTTAAGATTTACCTCCTTTGTAAGGTTGCCGAAATGTTTTCCATTAAATTTTTTAAGGTATATACGTAACATGTTTTAATATTAATATATATTATTAACAATAAACGTATTAATAAGTGTTAATGCTTATATATAATGTAATTACTTAATAGCTTTTTCTGTTTTCTTGTTTTATTTTATTCGTATAATTAACAGTTTCCTTTAAGAAATAGTTAATTCTTATCCTTAATCGCGTAGCATGTTAATAATTAAGCCTCCTAGCTTGTTATTATTCTTAAATTAATATTAGTGTTAATGAAAGGATAAAGTAATATAATAAATATGTTTTTAATCTTAAGGTTTTATTGCTTTTTATTTCCTTATTATTATGTTAGTTTTTCTTAACTTAATCTTAAAGCTTTAAGGCAAGAGAGTTGGTGTTAAAGAACGTGGTTAATGCTTTGTTTAAGGTTAACTTAATTATTACATTAATTAAATTATTTTCTTTATATATCCATTTAATATTAATTATTTCGTGACGTTCATAAGATTGTTTAAGTAATATTATATTAATTATTAATTTTTTCTCCTTTATCGTATCAAGCTTAATTAAATATTTATATAATGAAAATAAATTTATATATATAATGATTAATAAAGGTAAAATACTTAATGATTTTAAAATAAGATTAATTATAAAAGATATAAAAACGCTTATATTTACGTTATATATTATAGCATAGATCTTACTTATTAACATACTCTTCGTGACTCTCTTTAACTTAATGGAACTTTAATGAAAGATGTTTCTAATAATAGTGAAAAAGTTATTTCGAGTGGTTTTATTTACGATGAAAATCTTAAATTTAATTTAAGAACTAAGGTTTTTATTGTTGGTAAATGATTTATTAATAAAGATAAAGACTTTAATAATAGCTAAGTTAATTAAAATGTATCTTAAACCTTGTTTAAGATTCTCCTTTTACCATTATAATCATTGGTTTAACTTAGCTATTTTATCTTTACTTAACTTATAATATTAAGCTATTTTTAATATATTATAAATTGTTTTTAACTAATAAATTAAAGCGATATATACTTCATAAGCACGTTGTTAGATGTATTACTAAGCTGCATTATTAGTATTAAGGTTTATTAACTTAATTTTTATGCCTTAATCTTTTTATCGCAGATATATACTATCGTTTAATTTTAAAAATAAGACGTAACCGTTAAATACTAATGATTCATTAATTATAAGATATATTTTAAGCTTTATCATAAGTTATATTTTATTTAATTTATCTTTTTTTGCTTAAATAAATGCCTTATCGGATAAATTAAAAGTGTCGTTCGTTTATATTTTAATAAGCTTAAAACGTCTTATTAATTTAAATATTAATAAACATAAGTCGTAAGTTAAAATAACCATACAAAGTTTCTCTTAATAATGCTTAAAATAAGTAGCTTATTAATGCATACTAGCTTTCATAATTCCATATAATGGCTTAAAGATTACTATGATTATATTCTTTAAATATTTATAAGTTATTTACATTAATAACTTAGTTAAAATCGTTTACTTTAAAGATATATTAGATTATATATATGCTTAAGTTATATCTTTTAACCATATAAACATCTTATATTTTTACATTAAAAAAAGCGTAAGCGTAATAAAGATTTATTAGCTTATACGTTAAATCGTTAATGATTATATTAAAATTATTTTCTTCTCTTTATCATAATAATCTTAAATAATAAGTTTAAACTTCTTATAAGGATTATTAATTTTCTTACCCTTAATCTTTCATATTATCTTTAAGTTAAACAAGTAAATACCACCATACTTCGTAAGATTATATTTTTTAAATAAGAATATTTCTTTTTTAATAAAGGCTTTAATCTTATTAATATCAAAGGCTTTAAACGATTATCTTAAGGTAATAATTTTACCTTCCTTTTAAAGTTAAATAACAAGTTATTTATTTGTTTTCTCTTTAAATGTTATATATATAACGTTAGCCGATTCCCTTAGCTTATTCTTACTTTTAAAAGATCGTTTTTATCTTTATTTCTTCTTAAGTATTAATAACTCAGCTACTAATAGTTTAACGTTAAATACGTACTTATTTAGTTTTTTAACATCCGGTTTTTTATTAGATTTAAAGTTTAAATCGTCATTATTTAAGATATACGTCGTTTTATTACAAAAGTATAATTTCACGATAATAATGTAAAAGTTAACAAACCTACTATTAACTTTAACGGTATATATCTTACCATTACGTATTAATAACTTATAAAGTCCCGTTTATTCCTTATTTTCTCAATACATTCATACCTTTAACTATAAAGGAAGGTTTAAGGTGTTAAAGATATTTAAGTTATTCTTTATACTAAAGGCATTATTAACTTATTACTTTACCTTTAACTTATACACTTTTATTATTACTTTTTTAATCGTTACGGTATAAACTTTTATTAATGATATAAGTAAAGAATTATTAACTAATCGTAAATATATACTAAAAACGAGTAATATAAGGATTAATTTATTAAGTTTTACGATATTATTAACAACTTTAACAACTATTTAAAGAATATACGATAAATTAATTTAAGTTCTTTAAAGATTATTGGTAATAACTTTATATACATGTTTTAATAGGTTATAATATCGTTTTAATTATTTAATTAAATTATATACTTCAACGGATATTTTTTTAATGGAGATGGATATTACCTTTACGTTCTTAATAAACTTACTAGTAACAAAATTCTTACTAACGTTATAGACCATTTTATTAAGCGGTTTAAGGTAATTATTAATTTATATCATACGTAGGACATCTTATGTATGCTTGGCAGTCATATCCTTAAGGAACTTTGTAGCTTGGAATATTGTTGCTTTATTAATCATATAAAGGATTAGCTTATTATTAATATATATTATATTAATATATACCGTATAATTGAAATTAATATCGTTTTTTACAGTGAATTTAAACCTTCCTAATGCATTATTATGTAACTAATATTAATGATAATATTTATTAATCTTATCGATGATGTTTTAGTTTAATTCATTATAACCTGCTTTTATAAAGATATAGTATAATCGGTTTGCTGCGGGGTGGTTAAAGCGTTAGTGAATTTATCAAAGTTTTATTTTAATAAAATGGTAATAAGTAATAGTACGTTTACAATTATTAAGTAGGAACTACGGATGTTTTTATTTATGGATAATGGGATAGTTTTTATTTTAATGAGTTAATATATTTTTTACGTTATTTAAAAAAATGTTAAATCAATTTATATCTTTTAAATATAATAAAAATAAAGTGTTTAATAATATAATTTAAAACGAGATAACGTTAAATAAGGTTAAGACTTTTATCGTACTTAAACTTTACTATTTTAAATTATTATTAAAACGGATTTTATGATATTTAACGGTAGTTATGTTTAAAATAACGTATAGGTATGTTTTTTATAAAGCTTTTAGCTAAGGCTTACCACTTAAAGATATTCTCGCAGCTTTAATGTTAGGTAAGATGCTTTAAAATATATGGGTATAACGGTCTTTTAAGTAAAATAAAATGGGTGATTTGTGAGAATTATTATTAATTATTTTAAAAGATATAAGGGTTAATATATGTCTTAAATAATTATTAAACGTATTAATATTAAATGCGTAAAGCGTTGCTTAATTTGCTAAAATTATCGTAAGATAATAATCATTTACTTTACCGTAATTAGTTAAATATTAAGTGGGGGTATTAAATATATTACGTAACTTTTTCTTACTATTTTAGCGTGAAAGCTATGTGTTAAAATCGTTGCTTTTATCGTTATCCATATTATTAAAACCGATTTTAATTTTTTTAAAATTAAGTAAAAATGCTTTAAAAAACTCGTTTAAATCGTCTTTAATGCTTTTATCTTAAAGGTATCGTCGATAAACCGCTTGTTTAGCTTTATGTTTTATTATTAAATGCTTTATCGATTAACATCTTAGCTTTCTACATACAAAGTACTTCTTTAATTTTTATTAATTATTTTAACGACGTCTTTCTCTTTTACGAGGATAAAATTATCTTTAATTCTTATTATAATAATACTTACGATTTATTTAATTTTAGTTATATGTTTTATTAAGCTAGTGGTGTTAAACTTATATTAAGTTATAACGATGCATAATTTTAGCTATATTATAAAGATTTAAATATATATTTTTAAAAGTATCCGTTAAGTGGAGGATAATTATAATAAACGTAAAGTGTCTTTAAATAATATTAATTATTCCTTCTTTAAGGTTAACATTTTTAAAATAATTAAGTAAAAGATCTTTATAAATGCATTAAATTTATTCAATTAATAAATTAAGATATTTAGGTAAGTTTTTATTTAAGTTTTCTTGCATGATTAAATAAATGGTAATAATTTTTTATTTATTCATATATATTTGTTAGTTTTTAATAATATGAAAGAAGTTTTTTATATAAATAATTATTTTCTTGAAGCTTATTTCCTTTTTAGTAAGGTAGTCGAAGTAAAAACGTTAAGTTTATCTAGATAATATTGTTAAGTATGTATCGGTATATTATAATTGTTTAATTTTAACTTTATGGTAAAGGTTTTTAAAAATTTTAATCTTTTTATAAAGGATATTATACTTCTTGTTATTAAATTTGTTTTAGTTATTATTGTATATTTTAATAAGGTTAATAAGGCTTTATAGTGAGTATGTATATAATAACTCCGATGGCGTGTATGAACGTCTTTAACGATCTGGCTAAGGCTAATATTCCTGTTTTATAGAAGGGAGTGGTGCTTTAAGTCTTAGGTACAAGGTTGGTCTTTAGATTAATCTTTACTTAAAGCCGTTTTAATGATATGGTAGAGTAGCTTTATTACTTTAATTAAAACTGTGGCTAGTTATTGGAATAGGTATTAATAGTGGCTGTATGATAATAACTTGGGGAGTTTATATATCTTAGGCCGGAACCTGCTACGTAAAGACTTGTGCTGAGGCAGTAGGTGTTTGCGATTATGTCGACTTAAGTGTATGCAATGTGTTGAATTTAGCTTGATTTAATATTTTAAAGTATAAGTTAGATTTATTAATAAAACCTTTAAGGTTTTATCTACTAAGCGTTATAACATTAGCTGTTAGATATTTTTAAAATCTCTTATTATAAATCTTTTTATATAATTTAGCTGCTAATGAACGAGTATCTTTTATAACTTATACTTTATAAAGATATAAGTAATTTGCGGCGTTACCTTAAAGGTTTATATTAAAGGCTTAAAAGTTATTTATACTTTATTTTTTAAAGTTTTCTTTAAAAGTCTCCTAAAAACTTTTATTGTAAAGGCGGTTATTATATATTTAAAAGCTTTTAGTAAATATGGTGTTAAGTTATAATGTAGTTGTCTTTTCGAGTTAGTTATTGCTTAACTTGATGTTATTAAACTCTTTAATAATATATTTAACTTATTTGTTAGTTGTTATAATAACGGCTTAAAATAAAATGAAATGAGATGAGATAAGTAATAAGGGTAATATAACTAAAAAAATTATGCAAGATATAAAAGGGAAAACACGATTTTATACGAGGTATAAAAAGGTATTTATAAGGCGTGAAGTAAAAGATTAATGTTTATAGGATTAAATATTTATAAAAGCGTTTATAAAAGTTAAAAATGTTTACAAAGATTAAGGATATTTACAAAAAATTATAAAAAGGATTTAATTTAAGTTTATAAGCTTTAATATTATAAATAAGTAAATATCTTTTATGTGGGCTTAGGCACCTTTTATGAGTGTTCGGGGTATATATAAATACCGAGGTTATACTTTTCGAAATAACAAAAAGCATAAACCATAAGTGGAAATTACGGGGTGCTAATTATAGTGATTATAAGTCTTTAAATGTGTGTAATTACTAGGTTTAAAATTTATAATTACTAGGTTTAAAATATGTGGTTATTAAGTTCCGTTGTTAGGTTTAAAAGGGAAAGGGTAAATAACGAGGTAAATAATGATTATGATGGTTGTTAAATAAAGGCGAAGATGACGATAATAATGTTGGAAATTTTATAAGTAACTTAATCGCTTTAGAACTTTTAGATTATGTAATAAATGCGAAAATCTTTAAATAACTTAATTAACTTTAAGGTTTTTAAGTAGCATAAGTGACTTCGAAAGGTTTATTTACTTTAACACGTTTTAAATTTTTTTTTATACTTTGCTTTTTTTTATTTAAGCGTTATGGTAAAGGTTATAACATTTTTTTAAATGGATTCTTTACTGCTTTATGATTAACTTTAATGGCCAACTATTAATTAATGTTGGATAAATAAAGTTTATCTTTAATAGCGTTAAATAAAGTAATTAAACATATTATAATATTAGTGATTTTAATGGATGATGGTTATTGTATTTTTTAAGTATAACTTCTTTTAAGAAGGTTATAAGGTTTCTTTATTAGCTGTCTAGGTCATGTGCTATAAGGGCCACGTGACTAGTATTCCAACAAAAATTAATAAGGATAATTTAAACACTTTATTTAATATAAATACTTCGTTTTTAATTATTTTAAAAAAGTTTAAAAAGATGATAATAAGTTTAATATCGATTAAAGAAGGATATTTAAAAATGTTTTTAAAGCTTATTTATAAAAACATTAAACTTATAACCACTAATTTAAAGTATAGGTTTAAATATATCTTGTATACGTATAAAGATGTTAATATAAATAACAAAAAGTTTAAATATATAAAAGAAATATTTATCCTTAAACTTTATAAGCAATTCATCGCATTCGGTATTAATTAAAGCGTTAAATTTATTATTAAATAAAGATTTTTAAAATTAAATTATTTTATTATTATCTTTAAAGAATTATAAAAATATAACTTTAACATAATTTAAAATTTAAAATATAACTTTTTCTACGAGAAACTTTATATAAATTAACGCTTATTCCTTAAAAAATAATAGTTATTAATTCCCTTTTAATTATAAATTAATAATATTATTTAAAAGTTTTTAAATATACTAAATATACTTTTAAAGGATTTAATTAAATTCTTATTTATTTACCATAATATAAACTTAAGGAAATATCTTTTAAAAAATTATATTAAAGTATTAAACGTAAATGTAACGTTTAATAAAAAAAACTTTATAATATATTAATATTTTTAACAAATGTTTATTAATATGGTAATTAAGATAATCCCTTTTATTAAAAAAGAAGCTAAATTTAATAATGGTAAAAAATAAGGTAAAAAAATATCGTAAAAATAAATATAAGATATTAATAAATGAAATAACATCGATAAATTATAAGATAAAATATATCTTTAAGAGAATTTTAAAATAGTTAAACTTAACTATTTTAATTAGAACTTATTATTAATTAAGTTAATTAAAGCTATTATACTTATATTTTTAAAACGTTATATTATAAACCTTATTAAAGATTTAATATTTAACAGTCCACCACTTATAAAAATGTTAAAAGCTTAACTATAAATAAACTTTAATCTACGTTATAATAAGGTTACTTAAATCCTTAATAAGATATACCGTACACCTAACAGTTCGGCAATTAATACTAAGTCTTTAACTTTAAGAAGGTTTTATATAAAGCTTAAAACTATTCCTTTTAAACTTACTTAACGTTAAAAATAAAAAGCTTTAATTAAATAAAATTTTAATTAAGATTAAAAATAAAAAAAAAATAAAGATTAAAATGAAAATTAAAATAAAGATTAAAATAAAGGTTAAGATAAAAATAAAGATTAAAATTAAAATAAAAATTAAGATAAAAATAAAAGTTAAAACAAAGGTTAAAGCTTATTTTTAAAAACACATACATTAACTACTTTTATTAAAAAAAAAGATAAGCTTACGCCAATTTAAATCTTCTTATATCTTATTAAATACTTTATAAAACTTTCTTTTAATACTAATTTATAAAGTTTTAAAAGTAAGATTTTTAAGGAAATTTAAAATAATTAAAGTTATAAAAAAAATATAAAAAATAAAAAAGATAAAAGAAGTAAAAAAGATAATAATAAGCTTAATAATAAAAAGCTTAATAATAAAAAACCTAATAATAAAAAGCTTAATAATAATTATAAATATATAAATAATTATAAAAATATAAGTTATAAAATTTATTAATATTTAAATAATAATAACATAAATAATAAAAATATATTTGTAAAAATTTACTTTATTTTTAATAATAATAATAATATTATTATCGATAAAAGTTTTAACCTTTTATATATATACTTTAACGTTAACATTTAAAGTTATAAAATTTTAACTATAAGTTAACTAATATAATTATTTATTAATAATTAAATATATTAAATTAATTTTTTATTATTAATTAAACGTATTAAATTAATTCCTTATTATTAATTAAACGTATTAATTTTAAATTTATTTTTATAACGTGTAAAAAAAATTATAATAACTATTTTATATCTTATTATTATTTTTAATAATATATTATAACTTATTAAATATTTTTTATAAAATATGGTTAAAGATTATATTAAGAACATTTTTTTAAGCTTTTTTTACTTAAATTTTAAAAATTTTTAAACTTATAACTTTTAAACTATATTTCTTATAAAGATATCTTTTTATTTAATTCTATATTTCTTATATAAAATTTAAGTTAAGATTGTTTAAAGGGAATTAAAATATTATAAGTAACCAATACTTATTTAAACGTTACGTACTTAATTCTACATTTTTAACCATAATATTAAAAAGTTATACATTTTTACCTATATATGATAAAATCTCTTTATTAAGAAGAGGAATAATATTATTAATATATTCTTTAGAATTTATAACCTTATTAGTTTCTTTAATATAAAGACCACCTTAGCCATTTACGGAAAAGTAGCTTTAAACTAGTAGTTAACCGTTACCATGTTTCTAAACATACTCCTATTCTGAAAAGGTCTTGCATTAATTGATAATCGTTTAACACTTCCACTTCTTAAGATCGTTAATTAAGGTTATACCATTAAACAAGATATATTTTATGTTATCGACGGCTTAATCTTTCTCCTTAAGCCATTAAGCCAGGTAATCTTAGGCAAATTAAATACGTTTCTTAAATTCCAGTGGCGTTAATTTTATATTACGTCGCTAAACGTTAAGCATATACCTAAAGTTATACATAATCTAGTTAATAACCTTCTTACTATAAAACATATCCGTATTTAAAGTAGTTTACTACATCTTAACCTATAATATATTTTAATTCTTAACATTACTAGTAAAGAATACCCTTATTCTACTAAAAAAGCCCTTAAGAAGATAAGTATAATATATAAGCATATTATATTAATAAACATTTTAAACCTATCTTTATAAATAACCTAACTTATTAGCTATTATATTAATATCTTATTTAACAATATATCGTAATATATAAACTTACATATACTTCTCTTCATTTAATCAACGCTTATTAACATCTTATATTATCTTAACTAAAGATTTAATTAATAATACTTAAATAAATAAAGTTAACTTATATTACTTACTACTATAAATATTATAAAACTTTATTCTATTAAAACAGATACCTATAAATACCTAAATACCCATACATACAAATATAATAAAAGATAGAAAAAAGTTAAACGTAATTTATATAAATAATACTTATTAAACGTAATTTATAAAATACCCAATAATACTTATTAAACATAATTTATATAAATAATACTTATTAAGCAAATAATAATTATTATATACGATAATGCTTTTACTACTTAAATAAAGCTTTTAACTAAATAAGTAAGGCTTACGTAAATTTAATAAGTAACAATTAATATAAATAATACTTATTTACTTAAGTAATAATTAAATTAAGTTTATACCAGATGAAATCTTAAATTAAATAATTCTCTAAAACCATATTTTCCCGTTACGATATTTAATAATGTTTTTAATTCTTTAATTAAGCTTAACCTTATAAAGGTATTTACTTTTAAATCTTAAAAAATATCTTTTATATATATAACTTAATCATTTTAAATCTATTTTTTCTTTAATTAATTTTATTAATTAACTTATTACATAAGGCATTTTATAAACTTCATTTAAAATTTATCCGATTTAATTTTATAAAGTTATACGTAAAAACATTAATACGTAATAATCTTTTTTATTAAAGATAATTGATTTTATAAGGATAACCTTATAAAACTATCCTTTTAACAATAAATCTCTCTTATATTTAACATACTCTTTTAATTATACTTTTAATTTATCATTTTCATCATTAATATAACACTCATTATTTTATTTAAATAACCCTTTTAAACTTATAAACTTAATATATTAAATATTAATATAGCCTTAATAAAAACCTTATAATTTATAACATCTAATACCCATTATTAAGTTAAAACCAATTACTTAATAATATTTTTTTCTTTAAAACAGGGAAATTAAAATTATAAAACCATTATAAACTAACAATAAACACCTAATAAATTATTAAAACCACATAGTAAAAAGAACAATAATAATATTAAAGATTAATTTTTAACTAATATAAATTACTATTATTAAACCTAACAAATTAACCCTTTAACTAGGCTTATTAACTAATAAATAATAAAAATCAACACTTATAAAACATTTAAAATTTAAAAATATAAAGATTATAAACATTAAACTTCTTTTAAGCTAAAGACCTTATTTATTACTTAAAGTAAAACTTAACACACTTAAGAAAACACTTATAAATAAAATTAAAAAAGATTAAAGTCTTAATTAAATTATAGCTTAATAAAATTAAAAACCTTATCATTTACCTTATAAAATAACCTAAACATAAAATCCTAAAACCTTATAAACTTAAATAATTTAAATAAACCTAAGATTAAATTAAAAGAAAAATTACTAAAGCTAAAAAGGATAAAATATTTAAAAGGCTTAAAAACTTAAGCCTTAAAAAAATCTTAAAAATTAAAAAAATCATACCAGCCTAAATAAATCTAAGCTTATAATAACATAAATCATCGTTAATAAAAGAACATAGCCCTATAAACTTTATATTAAACCTAAAAAATAACAAAAAATCATCTATTAAAAAAGATAACAAAGAAGAAAATAAAGAAATTTACCTTATAAAAGAAGAAAATTACCCTATAAATAAAAGAAAAAACTTTAAAATCAAAGAAAATATCCTTAACTACATTTTACAACCTAAAAAACAAGGTTATCAAATATAACAGCAAACATATAATAACCATTTTAAATTAAAATTAAATATTACCAAGTAAAAATAACCTACAAAAATTAATAAAATAGTTAAAACTAACCTTAACTAATACATAAATAACGTTAATATAAAAAAAATTAACAATAAACCTTATAAGATTAATATTAAAAAAGTTATAATTAATAAACCTAAAACCCTTAAAAATTTATTAACATATACCACTAAAACCTTTATAATAATTATTATGGTAAAACCTCCAACGTTATTAAACCTTAAAAAAAAAAGCATTTAAAAATCTATCAAATCATAAAATAAGCTAAATAACCATAAAGACAAAGATAATTTAAAATTAAATATTCCCTTTAAATAATATTTATTAACCTTAACCAATAAAATTATAATATCAAATAAATATATAATCTAAACCATTATAACCTTTTATAAAACTACATAAAACCTTATAATAAATAGCTTAACCGTTTAAATAATTTAAAAACTTTTAAATATAAAAAAATTCCACCTACTTTTAATAAAAGAAAAAAAAATAAAAAAAAAGATAATATTTATTAAAATAATAATAAAAATAACTATTATAATAACCTTTATATATAAATTTAACGTCTTAATAAATTTATCGAAAATAATCTTACTTAAAAATAAACTATACTTAAAAATATATTAACCTTATTCTCCGGAAATGCTTATAACTAATAAAATATATACTTATTAATATCTGAAAAAAAAGCTTTAAAAAGTAACTTATTAACTTTTAAAATAATTATTCTTAAAGAATTTAAGATTAAACCTATTAATATATTAATATGGTTAAAAAATATTATACTTTTTATAAATAACATTAAGAATAATAAATCTGTAAAAATATTTGTTAACTAATTATTTATATACATTAAAGCTTAAAATAATTCCATTTAATTTTAATTATTTATATGTTTATATTAAGTTTTAGCACTAGTTTTATAAAAGTTGTTATTAGTTTCGATAAAGAGCTTAAAAATGATAAAATAATTTAATATTACTATTAAAAAATAATAAATCCTTTAATAAAAGTTAAAAAGCTTTATAAAAAATAGCTTAACCTTATAAATTAACCTAAATTTTAAAAACCTTTTTAATAAAAAAAAAACTTATTAAAATAACTATTAAAATTTAAAACCTTTTTAACCTTAAAACAATTATAATAATAAATATAACTAATAATCCTTATAAACTAATCGTCCCAAACTTTAATCTTAATCTCTTTATTTATCATTTAATAATAAAAACTTATTAAAACCTACATTTAAAAACTTTAAATAAAAAAATTAAAATTTTAACAAAAAAAAAAAATTAAATTTAACAACCGTTAATTCTTTAAATATTAACGTTATAAAAAAAAATCTCCTCCTAAAAATAATATTTTTATTTATTATATTAATAAAGTTATATAAAAGTATTATAATAGCGTTAAATAATTAACTAAATAACTTATAACTTATAAATATATATTAGTTTTAAAAAAAGAAATAAAGGTTAAAATTAATAAAAAAATAAAATTTATTTATAAAAAAAAATAAAGCCTTAATAACTTTTACTTTATTTACCTTATAAAATTTAAAAATAAGTTTATAAATATTATAATAGCCTTAAATTTAAAAGTTATAACATTCCATACCACTAAATAAAAAGGCTTAATAAGCTTAACCTACACTTATTATAACATATCCTTTATTATTAAAACTATCTTATAAAAATATAAAAATATAATACATTATTAACAACATAACAAATATACAAAATAAATATCTTTTATTAACTTTAACCCTATCTATTAACAATTAACTATTAAGAAAATTTAACTAACCATTAAATAAATAATTAAAACTAATCTTACGTTAAGATAAAAACCTAAAAACCTTAAAAAAAAGACTTTTTATTTAAAAATAAAAGTTAAATTTAACTTAAACGCTTTTAATATTTAAATCTATATAAACATAAAGAGTTTTAATATTATAATTAACCATAAATAAATTACTTAATAAATAAAAAACCTTATCTTCTTTAAAATTAACCTTATATCGTTAAAAAAAATCTAATCTAAAACTTTAATTAATATCTAAATTATTTTTAACTTTTATATTTAAAGCTTAATCGATAATATTAAAATTTACGGCCACTTTTTAATCATAACTTACATTTTAAACAATTTAACACCTAAAATATTCATAAATATTAATTTCATAATTAAATATAATATTAAACTTAATTTCGTTTAAAATATTTACTCATTTAAGTTAATCTTTAATATAAAGATTAAAAGAGAAATTAATAATATATTTAAATCTTGATTAATTATTAAGAAAATTACTATAATAAAAAAGCTAATTATCCTTACTATAAAAGAAATTTTAATTAAAATTAATTTTATAAACTTATTTAAATTTATAAATAAAATAAATAAATTAATATAACCTTACTATTTTAACTTAAAATATAAAATAATATTAAATGTTATAATAAATAAATTCATAGCTAAAAAGATATTAATAAGTAACGATAAAGCTTAACCTATAACTATTTAAAAAAATTAAAAGTTAAGTTAAATTAAGCCTTATTTAAAAGATATTTAGGCTTAACTAATTAATTAAAAAAATATAAAGTTTTATTAAAATAAAAATATAATTAAAAAAAATAAAATAACCTTATAACCTATTAAATAAATAAAAAAAAGTAAAAATATAATATTTATTACGTTAAAATATTATTTAAAATAAAACTTATTAAAGATGTAAATAGATAACCCTTTATCTAAAATAAAAATAAAAAGCCCAACCACTTTAAACCTAATTTCTTTATATCTTTTTATAATATTAATAAGCTTAAAAATATCCTTATTATTAAATTTAAAATAAAAATATTTATTAACACTTTTAAGCTTAAACTAACTTTTAAGGTTAAAACCTTTATAAATAAATACGATATTTTTTATAATAAAGATATTATATTTATATTAAAAAATAAAAAGATATATATTAACTTTATAAATAATTAATAATAATAATTAAAATTTATAAAAGCTTACCCATTAAAAATAAAAGATCATCTTTTCTTTAATAAAATTAATAACAAATTATATACGTAAGAAAAGATATTATATAAAACCTAACTAATACTTATAACCTACCCTATATTTATTATTTAAAAGTAAATTAATAATAAAAAGAAGGGATATATAATATTTAATCTTAAATTTTTAAACCAAATTATTATCCTTAATATTTATCCTTTATCTAATTAATAAGATATTATAAAAGATATAATAAACCATCGCTACTTTACTTTTATAAACGCCTCCAATTTCTTTTTTTAATTATTTATAAAAAAAATAATAATTATATAATTATTATTAACCATAAAAGATTAAAATATTTTCATATAATTTTAATAAATTTTAAAAATTTTTTAACCTTTACATAACAATTCATAAATAAACTATTTAAAAATTTAAACTTCATTAAAACTTACATCAACAATATTATTATCTTTAACAAAACCGCTAAAAAATATTTAAAATATCTAAAACAAATACTAAAAATCTTAAATAAAACCTAAATCCATATCAGCCCTTAAAAATCTTTTACTACATACCTTACAATAAGACTCCTAAATTATATCATTAATAATAAAAAAATTTAAAAAATTAATAATCATATTAAAACTTTTAAAAAACTAAACTTCCCTAACACCTTAAATACCTTAAAAACCTACTTAAATATATTTAAGTAGCTAAGAAAAAGGATAATATAATACAATATTAAAACTATATTATTATAAGCATATAAAATAACTTTATTAATAAAAATATAAAAAAAAAGATTATTACTAATAAAAGTCTCCAAATAAATTAAATAAATATATACTTTAAAAATAAAATTTAAACCTACTAAAAAAGAGTTAAAAACCTTTAAAAAATTATAAAAACATTTATACACCTAATACAACACTTATTACAACAATTATAATAAGCTTATCTTCATAAAAATAAACGCCTATCTTAAAGCTTAAAAAGCCATAATATTCTAATTAAATATTAATTAAAATAAAAAATCTATACCTAAAAAAGATATACTTATAAACTAAATTAAACCTATCCTTTTTATATCTAAATTAATCATAATAATTAAAAAGAAATATAAGATAATTAAGTTAAAAATAACAACCTTACTATAAATTTACTATAAAAATAAAAAATTATTAATATCCATATAATTCTTAATAAATATATTTACTAATTATATAACCACTAAAAAAATCATTAACCACACATTAATAAAGACTTTAAACCTTAATAAAGTAAATCTTAAACTAATTAATATTACTTCCTTCTTATCTTAATTTAACTTAAATATTATTCATATCCTTAAATTATTAAACATAATATTTAATATATTATTAAAGCTACTTATAATAATTTAAGAGGAGAAAAACACTTAATTAAAAGCTAATAAATTTAATAATATTTAAAAAAATTTTAATATAACTTATTTCATTATTAAAAACAGCCTTAATCAAAACTTTACAACACTTATAATTAATAATATCTTTAAGGAATAAATCATTAAAGACTATATTTTAAACCTTAAATATAAAAAAGTTTATAAAATTTTACTTAATAAAGTTAAAAAAGATTTAAAAATTACTAAAAAAAAAGTTAAAAAAAAACGTAATATTATTAAAAAAAACCTAAAAAAAAACGTTAAAAGCCTTAAAATTAAGCCTATAAAACTTAACCATAAAATTAAATACCTTATATTATTTATTCTTATAAATAACCTCCTATATTACGTTAATTTAAAAGACAATAAAAGACTTTACATATTTAAAAATTATATTAAACTAATCCTTAAACTAATATATAATAAAAAGTATTATTTTAATAAAAATAAGATAATAAAAAACCTATAAAATATTTACTTTTTTTATAAATATTAATATATTAAGTAATTTTATAAATATTATCTTATATATTATAAAAATTAATAAAATTAATAAATACTATTAAGATAATTAATATTTATTTAAACATTTAATATTTTTTATTATATGATAATGTTAAACATTATTATAAATATATTTACCATTAACTCTATTAAATATTATTAAAAAATAAAAAATTATAATAAATTTAACGCTTTATTAATTATTATTTATAAAAATAATAAAAAGACATTACTAATACCTAAAAATAAAAAATATATCATTAAAGATTAAGCTTAAATAATCTTTTTAAGTTTATATATAATTAATTAAAAATTACCTATAATTATTATTTATAACTAAAATCTTAAATAAATATTAAACCTATAAAAAAAAATATTTACCTTATTAAAGATAAATATATTATTTTTTATAACTTATTACTTATAAATTAATAACACTTTTAAAAGAAAAAATCATATTGTAAAAATAACTATTCGCTTTTATATAATAATTAACTTTAATATTCTTTAAATAGCCATTATAATTAAGCTATAACACCACTTAAATAACTCTTTAATAAATTTAATAAGTAAAAGCTTTAATAAATTAACCTTAAGGTTTTAACCTTATTTGATATTAAATATATTAAATAATTAAAAAAATAAAATAATTTTTAACAACATTAAAAAAGTCTTTAAAGTAAAAAGACTTAAAAAAGCTGTATAATTAATAAATATAATTAAAATAATTGTTAAAGAATAATATAATAATAAATATACATTAATAAACTTAAAAATAAAAAATAAAATTTATCTATATCTATATAACAGTTATCATCTACTAAAAAAATTAAAAAAGAAATAATCATTAATTAAAACAAATCCATTTAAAATTATTCACAAAATATTAACTTTAACTTACAAGCTTAACTTCTTTAACACTTAAAATATTTACCTTATAATATTATTAACATAACTTTATAAACCATTATAAAATAAAAACCCTTTTAAAAAAAAATCTTTAAACTTATACTAATAACCATTAATACTTATAAAAAAAAAGAATAAAAAATTAAACACTTAATCAATAAACATATTTAATAATATAAAAAAAAGCTTAAAGTTTATTACCTATACCATTATTTAAGATATACCGTTAAAAACAACTAATAAAAACTACTTAATAAACTTTAAAAAACAACACTAAAGCTAATAACTGCCTACAACCATAAACATCCTTTAAATTAACTTAATATCTACAAGCAAAAAGGCTTATAATACTTAAAAAACCAATAACTAATAAACTCTTTAAAAACAACAAAAAATCAATTAAACTCATTAAAAAATAACCCTTAATAAACTAAATTAATTTAACTAAAAAAATTAACTTATTAATTTATTACACATAATTATAACTAAAATAAAAAATCCTTAACAAATTATTATATAAATTTACACTAACTTTATTAATTTCTTTCCATTAATAAAGGAAAATTATAAATAACCTTTACTTAAAAAATTTTCATATTAAATCTTATTAAAACTTTAATTTCTTCCTTTAATAACCATTTTATCATTTAAAAACTTTAATTAAAATACTTATTATTAATTAATATAAACTTAACAATTATTATCAATAATTAAAAATAATAAAAATTTAACTAATAAATTAATAACCTTAAAAATAAACTTAACAATAACTTTATTAAAAACTAACAGCTATTTAATAAACTTAACACTTAATAAAAGCTATTATAAATAGCCATTAATATGTTAAATATACTAAACAAATGGTTAAACATGGATTTAACGTTTATTATAACATTTATTATAACATTTATAACGCTTATAAGCCTTATATATCTTAACACACTTATTATAACGCTTGCCATAACACTTATAATAACACTTATTATAACATCTATCGTAACGTTTATTACAACACTCATCGCAACGCTTATAACGTTTATAATCACGTTAAAGATAACGTAAAACATAACGCTTATAAGCCTTACATACCTTAAAGAGTCTACCGTAATATTTATAATTACGCTAAATATAATATAAGACATAACGCCTACAAACTTTAAAAAACATATTATAAATAACCTTACAAATGATTATAAAATGACTAACACTCATAATAAAATAATTAAAAAATAAGTAAATATTTTAAAACTTAATTTAACAAATAACATTATAATAATTATAATAATTAAAAATATTAAAAACTATATTAAAAAAGATATAATAATAAACTTAATTGTTATAAAATCTATTATTAATAATAACTATATAAAAAACGTAACCTTATAATAAAATATTAAAAACTCTTTATAATAAAGAATTATAAACTTTTTATAATAATTAATTAAAAAAATCCTTCTATAAAAAACAACTAGCTTATTATTTAAAATTTAACCTTAAACATTAATTTAAATTATTAAAAAATTTATAATTATATCACCACTTAAAAAGTCTATAACTAGCTTAATTAAAAAGGTTATAAACATTAAATAAAACCTTATTTATATACCACTTATAATTAAACAATTATGTTTAAAAAAACTATTATTTATTAAATTTAATATATCATTAATTAACATAAGCTTTAAAAAATTATTTAAAATCTCCTTTTAATAAAAAGAAGATAAATTAAAACTTTCTATAATTAAATCAATAAACCTTAACTTTAATTTTAATTTTAATTTAATTATTACCATTTATAAGATTTTAAAAAATATAACAATCTTTTATTCCATTTTTAATAACCCTTATAAAAATAAAAACTATAAAAACCTTATATTTAAAGAGATTATAATTAAATACGCTTTTATTAAACTTAATAATAACTTTAAAAATTTATTAATCATTATCCTTAAAGATATTAATCACTTTCTTAACTAAAAAATTTTAAAAACCTTTACTATTAACCTTTTAATTTATAACATATACTTTTTATTAACCGTTACGATTAAGATTTATTATAATAATAATAATAAATTAAGAATAATAAAATTACCAATTAAATCAATACTATTAACCTCTTATTATTATAACTTATAAGGAACCTTAAATCTTATTATAATAAAAAAATTAACATATTTAAATAAATTAAATCTCACATAAATTAAAAAAATAACGTTTAACATTAAGTTAGGCTTAATAATAATAATAATATACTTAAAAAATAATATTAAAATTATCTATAAGCAATTAAACTTTAAACTTAACTTTACAACTTTATAAAAAATATTAAACGTTAATATTATCACTTATAAAATATTAGAAAAAATAATTAAAAATTATTTAATAAAATTCCAAAAAACAATTTATAATATTATAAATTAATTACTTTATAAAATTTATAATAAAATTAATAATAAGATTAATAACAACATTAAGGATTTAATTAATAAAAAGTTAATTTAAAAACTCTTATAAGCCATTTAACACATTAACAAATAAACTTTACTTATTACCTTTAACGCATCGTTACTTAAAACTATTAAACTTAACTATAACATTAAAAAAATAAAACGCCTTAAAAAACATCTTATTTTAAGCTTTATTTTAAGACTTATTATTAAAAAACATTATTAATAAATTTAAATTAATAATCGCTTAAATATTAAATAAAATTTAATAAAAGCTTATAACTAATTAAACTAACTTAAAAAATTAACTTTTAATCAAAAAAAAATATTAAAAATAACTAATTTTATAAAAATAACCTTACAAAATTATCCCCTTAACAATAAATCTCTCTTATATTTAATATACTCCTTTAATTATACTCTTAATTCATCATCTTCATCATTAATATAACACTCATTATTCTATTTAAATAACCTTTTTAAGCCTATAAGCTTAACGTATTAAATATTAGTATAGTTTTAATAAAGACCTTATAATTTATAACATTTTCTAAAAAAACGTTTTTTCCAGATTAACCATTTTTCCATTTTCCTTATCAGTTTCCTTATCAATTTCCTTATCATTTAATTTCCTTATCAATTAATTTCTTTAATTCCTTTATTATAACACCTTTTTATAAATTCAAGGCATTAAATTATTTAATATAAAAGAAAAGTTTTCTTTAAAATAAATAAATAATTATTAAATATTTCAACGTTTTATTTATTAATAAAATATAATTACATAAAAATTATAATCGTAATTAATATATAAAAATATACATTTAAATTATACATAACTTAAAAAATTAAGAAAATTAAAATAAAAAAAGTTTAAAAAAAATTAAAAAGATTAATACATTTAAAAGTTTATAATTAATTTAATAAAAAGGTTATAAGTAAATAAAAATAACATTTATTTTTATTAATATTAATTTATTAATATATTTAACTACATATTTTTCCAATTTATTTTAAAAGAATTATGATTTTTTTAATATAAAATGAAAATATTTTTATGTTATTTTTAAATTTGGGGTTATTATGTCCACGCCGCGCGGGGACCTCATGTTAATAAAGTTAAGGTTAAATATATAATAATATATATTATTAAATAGCTTATATAATTACTAATATAAAAATATAAAATATATCATGCTATAATAATTATAACTAAAGTTATTTAAGTTTAAACTTTAATGGTATAAGAAAAGTTGTTAAAGAAATATGTAAAATTCCTTTAACTTACCTTATAATATTAAAAGATTAAAAGCTTTTATATTTAATAACGTTTTAATTTATAATCTTATGGGATTAAATATGAAAAATCTTAAATAAATTTTATAAAAAAGCTTATAAAAAAAGTTAATTAATAAAATTAATTAGAAAAAGAATAAATTTAAAATGGTTAAGTTATATAAATAAACATTTTTTTTAATCTTTAAAAGTGCTTAACTTTATAAAACTAAGATAAAATAATGAATAAAAATTATTATTAAATAGCTTATATAATTATAAATATAATAATATAATATATATTATTTTATAATAATTATAATTAAAATTATTAAGGTTTTAATTTTAAAAGTATAAAAAAAGCCGTTAAAAATATTTAAAACTTTTTTAACTTACCTTATAATATTAAAGTTATTAAAGTTATAGTAGTTATAAAAGGTTAAAACTACTAAAGCTATAAATTTTTTAAAATTTCTACGTTAATTTTCAGATTTTTTTTATTTAAAAATTAATAACGTAACGAATAATTACTTAATCAGGAAATATTTAATGCTATTATAAAATTAACTTAAATGCGGTTTTAATAGTTTTTAATATACGATAATATAACTATATCTTGTAAAGATATTAAATGTTAAAAAAAAAGATGATTTTTACTATAAGCTTTTATAAGGTAAGACGTGTAAAACTTCGCAATTTTTTTCAACTTTTTATATTTTAACCTTTTAATAATTCAAATAATAATAACTTTACGTATATACGTCGTATAAAGTAATTATATATATTAATATAATATTATTTAAATGTTAGTTTTAATGCGGTTAATTAAACATTTTTATAAATTTTATTTATTAAGTTATTTAATTAAAAAGATTTTTTTAAAAAATAAAAAAGTATTAAATTTATGAAAAGATTTAATAATAAGAAAGTTTATTAAATTAATTAATAAGGAAATTATTTAAATAATAAGAAAATTTAAAAAAAGAAAACCCGTTAATTTATAAAAAAAAGGGTTTACGTAAAATAAATTAATTATTAACGTTTTTATTTATAACGTTACGGAATTAAATTAAATAAAATTTACAAAAGCTTTAAAAAGATATTTATAAAATTCCTTAATAAATATCTTTAAAATTTAAAAATAAATAACTTTAAAAGGTGAAATTTAAATAAAAAATAATTTATATTATTAAATAACTTATAAAATTACGGTTATAATAAATTTAATTATATTTTATTATAATAACGATAATTAAAATTATTAAAGTTTAAACTTATCTTATATTATTAAAGTTATAAATTCTTTTTATATTAATTTCTTAATTTTCTTTCTTTTATTTAAAAATTAATAACTTACCAAATAATTATCCGATTAAAAAATAATATATATTATTATAAAAACAACTTAATTACGGTTTTAATGGTTTTATATTTATACGGTGGTACGACCTTTCGTCGTGGAGATATTAAATTATAAATATTAAAGGTTACTTTTATTATAAGTTTTTAAGTTATTATAAGGTAAAAAGTATAAAGCTTAACATTTTTTCAACGTTTAAATAGTTTAAATAATAATAACCTAACGTATATACGTCGTATAAAATTAAAAAATATATCATTATAATAATAAAGTAATATTAAATTTAATAAAATTAAATATATTTTTTATTTAACTTATATATTAAGTTATTTAATATAAAAGAAAGATTTTCTTTAAAATAAATTAATTATTAAATATTTTAACGTTTTATTTATTAGTAAAATATAATCACGTAAATATTATAATCGTAATTAATATATAAAAATATACATTTAAATTATACGTAACTTAAAAAATTAAAAAAATAAAAATAAAAAAAAGTTTAAAAATAAATTTAAAAAATTAATACGTTTAAAAGTTTATAATTAATTAAATAAAAAGGCTATAAGTTAATAAAAATAACGCTTATTTTTATTAATATATTTAACTATATATTTTTCCGATTTATTTTAAAAGGTTTATGATTTTTATTAATAAAATGAAAATATTTTTACATTTTTTTTTAAAATTCGGGGTTATTATGTCCACGCCGCGCGGGGACCTCATGTATAAATAAAAGGCATATTCTTAAAAGGATAAGATTCGAGAAAAAATAAAGAATAATTAAAGAATTTAAATGATTAAATGAGATGAACCGCATTTACCGAGGGATCTTTAACGGCCGGCGTGAAGGACCGTAAACTTACGGGTTATTAATCCTTCACGACCACGAGAAAGTATAAATATAAACGAAGTGACATAAAAGTAGTAAACGTTATGTTACGTTCCACGGTAAAGAATAACGCGGGTTTTATTAAAGCCGATTCGACTTAATGAAACGGATGTTCGTGCGGATCTTTATTTAAATTATTTGTAAACTTTAAAGTGTTTAAATGCTTAATGTTAATGACTTTTTACCGCTGCTTTATTTTAATAAGCTTAAACTATATGTTTAAAATTTATATACCTCGTAAAGTTACATTTTTTTTTAATTAATTAAAACCCCGGCACGTGAATATTTAAAATGTAGTTTAAAGTTATTTTATTTAATTCATTTATTATTAACATATTTTATTTATTAACTTTCATTAAATTTACGTTTATTTAATTTAATAAATATAAAAAATTAATCGCATTAAAAAGATAAAAAAGCTAATAATTAATTTAAATATAATTTAACGTTACGTAAGCGTTTTTAAAGTTATAAAAGCTTTTAATAAAACTTTTAATAATGTTGTTATTTAAAGTATTTATTTAAGTAATTAAACGTTTAATAATTATTATAATTTTAACACTTATAACGCATTTACGTTAACTTTAAATTAATATTTAAAAAAAAGAAAAGTTTTACATGCTATTTATTTTACTTAAAGATATATTTATAAGGTTTATTTAATACGTGGCGGTTAAATTATAAATAAATACGGAAGGCGTGTTTTAAAGATTTTTAACGTACGCGTGCGTGTTTAATTATACTTTTAACTTTTTTCGATTAAAAAACAATTAAATTAACGTTTATCGATTAATAAAAAAAATAAAAAGTTTCGCATGTTATTTATTTATTTAAAGATACTTTTTTTTAATTGTTTAATACGTGGATTGTTAAATTATAAGGCTATATAAATTAAATAATAAAAAAAATACATATTAAATATATACATTATGCTTTTAATTAATTAAATTAACAAAAATGCCTTAAACTGCTTTTCGAAAAAGCCACACTTAATAAGCTTATAAATACATTAACACGAGCTTTAAGGTTATAACTAATAACGAAAAAACAATTTAAGTTAATTAAAATAACCGTTGTTAATATTTAATTATATATAGTTTTAATATTTAAAAGGCGTATACTTTATATAAGTATAATATCGGTTATAATGTAAAGTCGAGAAATTTTAAACGAGTTATAAAGCGTTATTTTAATTTAAATATTTTTTTAAAAAAAAGTTACATTCGTTTAATAAATGCATATAGTTATATTATTAACGCTTATAACGCGGTAAATTAAAAAAAGTTAAATATAAATAACACTTTATAAACATTTTAATATAAAACATGTTAAATATTTAACGATAACGAACTTTAAATAATAAAAGGAATTAAGTTAATTAACCATTATTTTACCGACTTACTGATTATTATAAAGGTTTTTTAATAAAAGCATTTAATTTAACTTAATTATTATAAAAAGTTATTAAATCTTTTAAATTAATAATAAATATTTAATAAGTAATTATTTAATATTAATAAATATATATTAAATATTTATTAAATATTCGTAAATATTTAATAAATGTTTATTAAATATTCACTTAATTATAATAAGAAAAAAATAAAATAATAATAATAATAATAATTTATTTTAATAATAATTAATTAAATAATTTTTTTTAAGTTTTTTTATTTTTATTTTAATTTATTATTAATAAAAAAACCTTTTATATTTTAATAAATAATTAATAAATAATTAATAAATGTTTATTAAATGTTTATTATATATTTATAAATGTTTATTATATATTTATAAATGTTTATTAAATATTTAATAATTATTTATTAATAAAAATAATTATTTATTAAATATTTATAATTAACATTTAATAGTTTAATTAAGTTTTAACGACTTTTTATAATAATTAAGTCGGGTTAAATGTTTTTATTAAAAAACCCTTGTAATGGTCGGTGGGTCGGTGGGGCAATGGTCGACTAACTTATGCTCTCGAATAATAATGCTTCTATGAAAAGCTCCCATGTGAATTGTGAATTAAGGGGCTAGAGGAGCTACGTACCTATTTTCGTCCCTGGCAGCACTTTAAATTCTTCTCGTGCTAGCCAATGGAAATTAAGCAGAGGATGACAACCCCTGGCCGATCCCTGGTAGCAACAATCTCGCCTAATCTGCACCTTCAAACAATTGTCCAATCAAATAAGGTCCGTTCCTGAAAATGGCGCTTCTGTGCCTGACTAGCGCATGGAGCTCGGGCCAAAGCGGGTCATGAGAAAGAAAGACCGAAAATGATCAACATTGAAGAGATGGGATGATCAATTAGGATGATTGCAAGGATGGGAAGATTCATTGGCCCTTGGTGGGTTGATTCGGTGCTGACTGCAGGTTCCAGTCTTCGTAGTTGACCGGATTCTCCTCAATTGCGTGAGTTTACGAAATTTGTTGCCGTTCTCCAGCTTTAGGCACGGCCGCAACTAGCGCTTGTATATCGAACGAAGCATGTACATAAACAAAACAGCGTGCACTGGGCTTGCCCGTCTTGGTTGAAGTCGAACAAAACGAACCTTTATGAGGCCTTAACAAAGAAATTACCTGTGTAGCAGCCTAAAAGAGAGCCGACAGAGAAGCAACTAACCTATGCAAATTGATGCATTTCTGTTTTTGAACAGAATAATGCAAACACTCAGAAAAAGAATTGCCGGCAAGGATTCCTGTCCCAATAGAATTTGAGAAGGACCAGAGATCCCGGCTCTTGCAGGTACAATCTAATAGTACCTATCTCTTGCCTGCAGGGGAACAAAGAAAAGCTGGAAGCCACCAGTGTCTGCAGTTGCTCATGGATTGTCCGGAGTTCCAAAGGCTAGGTACCTCCGTGTCCCCTCGTACCCCTCGTAACGGGAAAACGCTAGTGGGTGCAGGTGTACGTGTAGGCCAGTAACCCCAGCAGCCCAGCAGCGTCACTCTCGCTACAGTCTACTATTCCAATTCCTCCTGTCCTTTTCCTCCCTCTCTTTCTTCCCTTCCCTTCCTCACCGTCCTCCACGTCGCACCCTTCGCACGCGGTCTCTTCCCCCTTCTCTCCTCGAGAATTTGGGTTTCTTTCGTTGAATCCTTTCTCAATTCCATTCATTTCCATTCCCTTTCCCGATTTTATCGAGGACCTACACCTTCCTTACACGACGAATCGCGACCTCGACCCCGCGCAGGCCGACTGAACCTATTCGCCTTCACGGTAAACAAAGCGCCAGTTCGACCACATTTCGCTACTACCGCCGATATCGAGTCGCATACTACCTATCCACGACTCTTATGAGCGTATTACATTCTTTTATACACTTGATCGATGACGATTCTACTCTGGCCGTAAACATAGCTTGAATTTATATCTATTTGAACATCGCGACGTACGACTATACCTGTCTTTTGGGGGCGCGACCGAGGTGGATGAGAAGAGCTACCAGTTGAAACCCATAGAATAACGACTCTTCACAATGCCGAGTCACCATCACAACCACCTTCATAGAAGGCAAAGCGACAATGGCTGGGACGAACTTGTCAACGGCATTGAGAGCGTCGCCAATGACTTCAATCCTTTCAACGCCTCGCCTACCATTCAGGCAAAGGCAGCCGAACCATCCACAGTCTATCTGACTGTGTACCATACTATGTCGAAAACATTCGATGGTCCGATTGCCGGCTACTCAACCGTAGGTCAAGAGAACGATAGTCCCGAGACACAAGCTGCCGCAACTCCGACTGCTGCCGCGCAACCCTCCACCACGCAAGCAAAAGCAGCAGACACGTCGCCAATCTCAGTTTCTCAAGCGGATAACACTTCAGACTCGAAAAACACGAAGACCGCTGACAACCTGAACTCAGCCGCCGAGACTCTGCCCGGATCCATTGTGCCCACATCTTCTGTTGATTTGAGTGAACAGTCAACTTTAGCTGTCGCAACTAGCACGCCTACAACACTAACTCAAGCAACCAATAGTGTGGAAACGTCGCAGGCTGCTTCTGCGACAAGCGCCGCTGCCTCAGCCTCTGCTTCTTCGACTGCTGCGGCAAGTTCTTCGGGTGTTGATACCAGTGGCGCAGCGAAAGCCGGTATCGCAATTGGAGTTTTAGGCGGTGTTCTGGTCGTTGGCTTAATTATTTTCTTCCTGTTAAGCAAACGCCGAAAGCAGCTCGAGAAGCAGCGTATCCAAGATGATGAGAAGGTCAGTGGTCCCTTTGGTGGTCGCCCGGCATCTGTCCTCTCTACCCAAACCAGCGCTACTGCTCCTCAGTTAAGCCTCCGACCTGTTACCCAATTTAACCCTACTTTCGGTGAACGACGATCTAGCAAAGGAGCTGCCCTGGCACTTGCGACAGGTGCAGCTAATGCGAATTCTCGAGATGCCCCTCGCTCACCTTGGGAACGTCCTAGTACTAGCCACACAAATGATCCTGAGAACCCCTTCGGCAGCAGTGCGGAGCGTGCTTATACACCTACCGGTAACGATCAGCCGACCAATCCCTTCGATAACCCGGAGAATGTTGTAGGTGTTGCGCAGACGACCAATTCACCCCCTAAGGTTTCGCCAATCGCAGGTGCAGCTGCGGCCGGTGCTGCTGGTGCCGCTGCTGGTGCCGCTCTTACTCGCAAGGCTTCTACTCGAAAGGATGCTCCCGCGCCTCTGGATCTTACTATCCCGCCTAGTCCTCCCAGCCCAGCTGGTACCGAGTTCAGCGTCCACTCAGTTGCTCCTGGTCAGTCGCCTGGTCCTTCGAGAAGTGCGGCTGCTATCGCAGCGGCGGGAGGCCCGGCGTCAACTGCTGTTCACCGTGTTCAGTTAGATTTCAAGCCAACTCTGGATGACGAGATGGAATTGAGAGCTGGTCAACTTGTCCGACTTCTACACGAGTACGACGATGGCTGGGTGAGCGTCTAATTCAATTATTCCATTTGATGATCTACTAACTTTGACTAGTCGCTTTGCATTCGGCTTGACCGCTCACAGCAGGGCGTTGTTCCCAGAACCTGCTTGTCGACCCGACCTGTAAAACCTCGTCCTGCTGGTGGACCTCCCAACAGCCGTAACGGCCCGCCGGTCAACCCCAGCGGCCCCCGTGGTCCCCGCGGTCCTGGACCGAACTACTCCCCTGGATCGAGACCAATGACCCCTCAGAGCGGCCGTCCAGAATCGCCTATGATGCGTCCTATGGCAGCAGGACGCCCGCAATCGCCTGCCATGATGCGACCCAACTCACCTGCAACTGGACGTCCAATGAGCCCCTACGGAAGCCGCCCGGCTTCGCCTGCTAACGGTCGACCAATGAGCCCTGGCCCTCAGGCTCAGTCTTCTGGCCCAAAGCAGCAGCGAAGGATGAGTCCTCCGGGACCTAGTCCTATGAATCCCAATGGTGGCGCATCTTCTCAGCAACAATACAGAGGGCCTCCCCAGGGACCTGTTGGCAGAAAACCAGTACCAGGCCAAGCGTACTGATTTGCGACGCTATGGGCACTGAACAATCACATCACTTGAACATGATCCATTATAGATATCATGTGGATTTCTTTTGGGATGCAACATTCCATCTGGCTATAGTTCAGTGATACCTTAATACCATTGATCCCCTCGACCTTGACGAACCTTGACGAACTTGGGAACGATTTGACCTTCTCGACACTCGCTTGCGACTTTTGTTCTATACTTGCTACGCTTCCAGTTCTGGTGTTTTCCGCATTTTGGTTTTCTTCTATTTTAGCTATCTCATCTTCGCTTCGTCGTCCTTCGTCGACAAAAGCTACAGCTACAGCATATACACCTCGATCGACCGCCACTCTTCAACTTAGCTTGGACGGAGTCGCTGTATGCTTCTCAGATCGGGATAATCTGGTAATTTCTTGTCGATAATTTCTAGTTCTTGGGACGGAGCTCGCGGTCCCCCGCGCCGGCATCGAAGCTGCAATTGGTCACTGTTCCCGGCTTCTTGCGGCATCTTTGTCACTGATCAAAGGGTTGATACCTCGTTCATTTGTACTTTGGACGATCTACGATTCTTGGATCGACAAGGCGTCTTCTAATTTCTAATCCAACGAGCTTTGGAAAGAGACTTGACAATTATGATACCTTCTCTTCGTTTCGGCTGCCACAATCCGGGATGATGAGAGCGCCCGGTATCGGTATTTTAAGAGGATGGAATCAGGGGTGGTAGGAGGGATTTGTGGACGGTAAGACGCCTATGAGTTGGACAGGGTCTAGCTGAAGATGAAGATGAAAGGTGATGGCAGTGCCTGGGGATGGGAGATGTGATATATGTCTTCTATGAAGTAAAAGGTCATTATGGATGAGCCTCTGCGGGGCTGCCTATGTCTACATGTAGGAGTCCTGGGGGCTTGACGTAGTACCTATGTACAGTCTACATGGAAGTTCAATACAGTGGTGAACCACTAACCTACGTGCTTTCGCTTTGGCTTCTTGTGTGCTTCGCTAAGACCAAAATCAAATGTTCATTGTGATTTGGTTTATCGATCTTTTCTAGAAGGGTGAGGCATCTTCTGCGGCCTTCAGTTGTTCCACCGAGTCTTCCACATTCTAGGAAGTTAGGCATTGTAAAAGTAAGTTAAGTCTGATAGACCCTCAGCTCGTCTTCTATATGAAAGACATTAGACCATGCTTGCTGATCTGATTGAAGCCGAAGGCCCAGACTAAATCTTCGTCCCCATGTCCGTTGGGTCTAGGAGCTGGTCTTAGGTTTTCCCTCCTATGGCATATCGTGTATGCTCAGAAGTGTCAACAACATGGGTCAAGGAGACGCGTACCTACCTGATAATGGAAGCATTCCCAATTGCCAAAGAATTCACCAGAAGTTCTGATGTTCCTGTCTCCCCTTTCTCGTACTTAGTCTATCAGTCCACGGCAGGTTTGAAATGGCACTTAGATGCTACTGAACAGCGTGAAGCCATCCATAGGCTACCCGGTAGCTATCACTATACGCACGACTAACCTCTGATGCCATACCTGCAACCCTAACACCGTAGAATAGGAGATATTACATTTAATTCCGGAAACAATCGCTTGTTAGACGTATCAACATCAGCTACTTAATCCATAGGGCAAAATAATACTAAACGACCATCTGAAATCCGAGACACTCACAGATGGATTAGACAAGAACGCCGTAATATCATCCAAAGGCAATTACAGAAGATAGGATCTCAGTGAAACATTAATGCTCATAAAGAACGACACCTGTCTCCCTCAACGCACGTAACTCCTCTTCTGTCAACTCATCCCGCTCCTCTTCAATTTCATCGAGTCTGGGCCACAGGAACTGCTCCACAAACTGGGTCAATGGCACATTCAATTCCCGAAACTTCCCCTCAAACTCCTTCACTAGAATTTCCAACCTCTCCGCCAGATATTGATCCTCCTCCCGTATCTCATCGATCTCGGTTGGATCCAAGAGATGGACCAGATCGTCGTCGAGGTCGAGACTTATTCTATGACGCTCCTCGATCCTGCAGCACGTATGTTTCATACCAAGCCTCGTGAACGTTATGAGGCGAATGTATTCCAACGAGACTCCGTCCTTGACGCTGTCCGGTATTACTGGCTCAGCCAGCTGTATCGCGTCAAGCACGTATGTGTAAGCATCGCTTACATTTTCACAATATGTCTGGTCCGTAATGATAGATTGGAGGTACTTCGAGGCTGGAGTGCATCCGCTAATTGTGCAGGTGCAAATACAGGAGTCCGTTGTCCTGTCCCCGAATAGACTTGCAGCGATGGCTCCATCTGACGCGAACGTGTCTGCATAAGAAACTAGTCTAGGCAATGACTCGATCCTTGTGCATGTCCGTTCTCGTACTAGCAGGCTTAGATTTACCATTAGAAAATGGACCGTCGACGTTGACCATGGTGGATCAACTTTGGAAGTTGTTTCAGGTTCCGAAGTGCGATGCTTGTCAGGCAGAGGAACTGGAGCATGGAGATCGGCCCCCTGACCTTTGAACCAGCTAACAAGTTTGAGCCAGCCCTCAAAATCCCACCGTCTCCCACGAAGTGTTGGTAATGGAGTATATCCGTACCATCTGGCCTCTATTTTGCGAAAACCAGTTTCATATAGCTTCTGAGCCGTATAATGATCCACATGTGCCCAATGGTATACCGAGCCGGGTTTGATAAAGTCGTAAGCGGGGGATATAGGGACATTTTGTCGCCTAAGAGCATCCACGACTGTGATTGCCTCATCATCAAGAAGCTTTCCCTCTTGTAATTCGAGCTCTACAATATCTTCGGTCGGGAGATGCTGCAAAGCTAGTTGTAGGAGATCCCTTCGTTGCCTGGCAAGTGATTCAATCACGACATCCGTCACTTGTCGGTATCGTTTACGCCCATAGTTAGAGATATGCCGGAAGACATCAGGCATGATACTCGCTCCTGCACTAAGCAACAACTTCACGGAATCCTCCTCCTCTATTGCTATCGCATATTGCAGAGCTGTGAAACTATCTCGATTGTAACTTTCACAGTTAATTATGGATCGGATAGACTCTCCTCCATGCTCGATCAAAAGCGACAGGCCTCTAGGCCAGTTTACGGCGAAGTGGAGTGGCGTGTGGCCATGTCGGTCACGCTCATGTATGAGTGAAGCATTGCTCATAAGAAGGCGTGTAATATCGGGCTCGGATTGGTGAAGGATTGCATAGATCAGTTCGCTGCAATCAAGGACTATGATTGTGTTAGTTTACCTGGCCCTGATAGAAAAGAGGAAGAAAGCCTTGAGCAAGCTTACGGTCATAAACTGCAGGATCCTTTAATCGCAATATCGAAACAAGGGTAGCGACAGGATCAAGTGAGATAGTAGGTTCCGTCTCCAGACATTCCAGAAATGTGTGGATCAGGAAGGTTGACGGAGTAGACGGGAGCTTTCGAGCGAGGGCTCCCATACATGAGAGAAACCAGTCAAAGGGAGTACTAGAAGCGTGTTAAGTTTTGCTTTACAATATTCTTCATGTTAAAATAACCTCTTACATGCCAGATCCACTGCCATCCATTGGCACGCCTATTTGTTTTAAGGCAGCAATGAACTGCATGAAAACAACTACCCTTTCGTCGTACATTGTATATAACAGTGGGTTGAATATGTTCAAAAGCACGCACTAGTGCATAGATTTCCATTAATTAGACCAGTCACAGGGGACATTGTGAAATGCTGTAGGGTGAGTAGACCTACATGGAGCAAGTTATCGCCGGCAGTATCAACGTCAGTCGGCCACCCTTCACCGTTCGCAAAGATCTGCTTGAGTTTGATTAGACAACCCCGGAATGACTCTTCTAACTCTTGTACGGTTGAAACGCTTTTCAAACCAAGCCCAACCTTTTTGATTGCCATGAACAGGGGGGAATCATCCGGTACGGTCGCTCGAAGTGTTAGATTAGGGCGGACTTGCCAGTCGCGCGCCCAAGCCATATGAGAGTATTCAACTATGCATATTGCTGTGATTTGGCGTCGAAAGGCCCGAAGGCTCATGCTGATGGTCCGCTTCTTGCGATTGCCTGAATAATATATGCAACCTTCTTGGTGTTGTTTAGCTGAACGGCGTTGTCGTGTCCTCGGACAGATGCAGAGAAAGTCGAAAACGTTCTGTACGGGCATCGTCAGATTGGCCTTCCCTGTTACTCCTTGGCGGACCAAGGAGTCATCTCCGATGTCCGATTTGAGCGATGCTGCCTGATCATCTACGCTATGGCTCGGAGCGAGCATCCGTAGGAGGAGTTTTTCGTAATGTTCGAAACGTTGATCTATGTGTTGCATGAGCCCTAATGACTGGCTATCTCGGGCTGTGCCGCTTAGGGAGATCTGATCAGATATTGCACTCAGATTGCCGCCCAAGGCCGTTGTCAAGTTTCTCTCGGCTTTCTTAAGGCCATGCTGCAAGGAAGATTCCAGTCGACCCACACCATCGTCTAATCTGGTAGTTACCACTTGCTCTACATTGGACAGACAAGACTGGATTGCTCTCTCGCTTGACTCCATGGCAAGTGTTACCTTAGTAGATTCGGAAATAGCCAAGTTCCTTATGTCTCGCGTGGCGTCTCTTGATAGCAAGTGTCAGCGGAGGAGAGCGTACTGACAAGAAGAGTGACACTCACAGATTGATCAACTGCAGGTATCCTTGCAATTTCGCGTTGAAGCCTTGGAGTTGAGACCGAAGATCGTCAAGTTTTCCCTTATCGAAGGAGTATTTCAAACTCTGTATGAACCCCTTTCTGCGCCCGTTGAAACCATGGACAGGCTTCAAGCTGGTATATTTAGCATTAAGCTGCTTGATATCACCCAGGCAAGCATCACATACTGTGCGGCATCCTTGCAACAGACTGTCAATGTCCGTGTTAGGAGTTTGCGACGCCATAGTCCGATCACGGATTAAGCCCAGAAATGAGTCGAGCTCTCGGGCATGCTGTACTAACTGGACGAGGTCCGCCTCTCGAGATCGATATACTTTACAGTATCCGATGATTCCACTTGAGACTTGAAGACCGAGTGAAATCAAGCCAGCAGCGCTAGCAGAAATAGATAATGGGTCCATCATGATGATCGTGGTCGTTTGACATCGGGAAGAAAAGGTCATCTAATATCGTAAGACTCTGGAGTATTACTTATTAGAATCCTCCTAAGCCTCGTTCCTTTCATCGCAGAAGCCCCATCCCATCTCTCCATGTCCTTCGTTGATAGACTCTGAGGCGGTCCGCCCTAGATTGGCCGTAAACGCCCTACTGACTCCTCACGGCCTCGGATTCATGTGAAATGTTGGCTGCCAAGGTTGCCTAAACACCTCACTCCTATGTAGCTAAGTGCTTTTCGTCTCTTTACAAGGTATATTCATATGCTATGTGAACTTCACTCGTCAAAAACATTTCCAGGAGACCACGAGTCTCCCACAACCGTATCTATCTAGAGGCCGTTGTTTGCAGTACAATACAATCCCGACTTTCTTAACGTCGGGATTATCTTCATTAGCTATGCGATATGAGCCAATGAAAACTTACCTATATCTGGTAGCAAAGCAGAGGTCACATTTGGGCATTGTCTTTTTAAATCACTTTCTGGAAATGCGCGGAGTATCAAAGTTACCTACGTATCCATGGAAGCCTCTGCCAATGGTGGATTCGTGTCTACAGTGTAAGTTCAGCCCTCATATCAACAAGAATAGAACATAGTTCTCTTAAAATCAAAGTTTCACCAAGAATTGTGAATTCTTTCGAGTCTCCGTAAAACATACCCCTATTCTAGGACTAACGTGGTATGTCATAGTTTACCTCTCCCCAGCCTGCACTCGCATTCAACTGCTCAGCTACACTTGGCAACATGCCAAAATGGCTTATCACGGACTTATATCCCGGGAACCCTCAGATTTTGAAGTAGGCTTCTTGGTAGACGGTCAGGGAATTGACCTGAAAACACGCATATGGGTGTACAAGAGGAACGTGATTTACGTGTAGAGCAAAACTGTGAGAGTGCGAGCTTGAACACCGCCTAGGGCTTGTCGTAGAACAAACGACGGCGGCTGCTGAGTGGGTCTAAGAAGGCATAAAGAAGTTCATTGAAGTGTTCAGCGGACGAGGACACGGCCAAGCGAAATATTATACAGGTTGATGCAGGTTGGGTACGGGCTCGACAGGAGTACGGGGGCACGGTGAATGGGAAGCTCAATATCAACGGCGTAGTTGAAGCTTGCGGATGCCAGCATCGTCTAGACGGGTGTGACGGCGAACACAACGAGACAGTTTCGACGATTGGAAGGAATCATCGTTATTCAGAACCTACCACCTTATGTACTCTATAAGGGTGAGACTTAATCATACGAACTGCAAAGCTCTGGAGCGGCTACTTGAATATATAATTCAATACGAATACGGATAAGCAAAGTGATATAGGAGAAAAAGAAAATCGTACTCACATCCTTCACTTCAATTGTATCATTTGAATGGGCGACTTCAACGAGAAACTAGGCAGTTAGAGTTATGAGATTGGACTGCAATCCCTTTAACATATCCCTGCTTCTTCCAAACAAAAAAGAAACGAGAGAAATTTGAGGCCAACAGGCAGCTCAATGGATGCCTCGCCAATCCGGAAGACGGCTTTGCATCCTGTTAGTAGAATGGTGCCCGCCTACCTACCGTGAGGATGGATGGTTGCATGATTAGCAGCTGTTGCAATGTAAGTGAGAGGTAGGTATGCAGATTTCAAGAGCCAGCGTGCTTGGGCGGATTATGTGGCAGGTGAAGGCTCGTAATCAATGAAAAGGGACCCATGGGTAGAGCGGAACACCTCTATTGGGTTTGTATCTGCTAACTCCTATGTGGCGGGCAAAATAAAGGCTACTTCAAGTAAGCCGTATTTGCATTGTTTTCGGTAGGATGGCTTATGGCTTGAGGCTTGAGGCGATGTAGGGCGGACCGAGGGAGCAAGGCAGGCAGAAGTAAGGCAACCAACCACATGCATTGATACCTAGCAGATGGAGGACGAAATGGCACAAACAACCTTGACAGGTTAAATGCGTGAGATTCCGTCTTTTACTTGCTGGTATGCCCTAGGTATACGACCATCATGGCTGCGCTGCGTGGGCCTTTCCTAGCACTGATGTCGAAAAAGCAATTGCAGGTTTCCTCAAGAAACCCGCCCTCACGCAGAAGTTGGAGAAGCGATGGTTTACTATCCAGTTTATCGCCTGTGGATACGAGGTCCCAGATATCCTGACGCATCTCAACGATAATGTCGAGAAGAAGTACTCTGTACCGTAAGTTCCACCATTACTATGTTGTAAAAGAACAGCATCGCAGCCGTCATGTAATCGCTGACAACGTGTTAATGAGGGATGTCATCGACACCGAACGCATATCTGGGGACGTGTATAAAATGATCCTAGGGAGTTTTGTTGACCAGTTTGATGTGGCAATGTCACCAACATCGCCATTGACTTCGTCGCATCCGGGTTTGCTTTCTCCACCCACTGCTCCACCACTTCTTCCTAGCCCCGTAGCTAGACAGAATTCTAGGTCTTCGAAACGATTTTGGAAATAGGGTCATCAACTAGCTCGGTAGGGATAGAATTCTGGCCTTATAGCGCCGCTACGGAGGAGGCACGTAAGAAGTTCAAGCGGGATGTTCTAGTGTAAACGTTTCCAATGTTATAATGTCCCGTCGCATAGGTAGACACGGCAAACTACTGGGATCTATGCTCATTGAGAGGTACCTCAAGCGTCCATGTAAGCCTATTGCGTATGAGCATAATTGACACAGGGCTAGGATTAAGTGTTTCGGTGGGCTGGTTGCTGGATCTGCATGATAGATGGGGAGCCATAGAAGAGATGACTTTCAAAGACGATATACCCACGACATCATATGCATGGATACGTAAGGTACTATGAGACTATGGCTACAATTTTATATAGGCGCGATTGCTGGACGGCTGAAGAATACACTTGGGCACATCTAGGGCGGTAAGGTGTCACATACCTTCGACCGTTCCGCTCTAGATGAACATTTTGACTGGCCAGTAGTTCGGATGTGGAAATTCGTCTTTGATATAGCTTGCGAAGAGAGTACCTCCGTCAATACCTTCTCGCCTTCCACTTTTCTGTCTTTTTACCCCTTTACTGATCTGCTTACTAATCGCCAGTCAGCACCTCTATGCAGACTTGCTTCTGAAATGGATATATGTCATCTTGTTTAGATCGTAATATTAGTATGTAGATAATCAATCTGGCCTAGACTTCGCATCCTCGCATATCATTACGCCCGTTTAGTCTCAGTATCTAGCCCTGTACCACCACTCGCCCATCTAACCATGCATCCCCAACCTACCTATAGCTTACTGTTCTTCCACACCGGCTTCCGCCTTTCAACAAAGCTTTTCACGCCCTCAATCATATTTTCGCCTTTATCAATACGTTTATACCAACCCTTCACCAGTAAATCCGTGCCCTGTTCCGGCCCGACACTCTCCCACCCCAACTTCAACCCCTCGCGACTCACAATCACAGCATCAGGGCTATTCCCCGCGATGCGCTCGGCCCACTTCAGCGCGGCCTCAAGCACGGCCTCGCTCCCACCCTCCACAACCTGGTTCACCAGGCCCCAACTCTGCATCTCCTTGGCACCGTAATTCTTCCCTCCAAGCGCCATCTCCGCCGCCCTCTGGCGTCCCACCGTGCGCACGAGCCTTGGCAAGGCACCCGCGAGCGCAATGACCCCGATAGTAACCTCGGGCAGACCAAACCTGGCCTCGGTGGCGCTCGCAACGACGATATCGCAATTAATCACCATCTCCATGCCGCCGCCAAAGCAAATGCCGTTGACCGCCGCAATAATCGGCTTCAACCCGCCCCGATTACTCATGCCGCCGAACCCGCTCACCGGGAACCGTTTCGCGCCGGACTCCGGGGCAGAATCAGAAGAGGAGTTCGCGCCATCCCACTCCTTGAGGTCAGCGCCAGCGCAGAAGGCGCGGCCGGCGCCCGTGAGCACGGCGACGCGCAGCGAGGGCTCGGCATCGAACCAGTCCCACAGGCGCTCGAAGGCGAAGTGCTGGGAGGGCGGGATGGCGTTGAGCTGTTTTGGGCGGTTGAGCTTGACGAGGAGCACGTGCGGGCGCGGGAATAAGAGCAGCGTGTCCGGGACGGGTGGGGGTGGCGTTGAGAGTGAGGATGGGAGTTGGGTGTTGGAGGCCATGATGAGCGAGAATTGGGAGGTTGTGGTGAGTTGAGAAAAAGGGGGGAGCTTGTTTTGCGAGATGGGTGAGAAGGAACGTTGAGAGGATAAGGTCTGTCTAATAACGTTAGAAAGAGATGCTACGTGGTTGAAATTTAAAGGGAGGCAATCTGTGGAATCTCGCTTGAATGATTAGTGAAATGATATATGATATATGCGTCGACCCTCGGGTATACCGGTGACATTCAGGGTTGCATTCATTTATGCAGCTCCTTCCATTATCTTGATTTCTTGATGGGTATCCCCACCTAATCCTCCATACATTTTGCGCCGAAGATTTGGGGGTCGCTCTGTGGGGAATTTGCCTCGGTATCCCGCTGGATCCACTATACTCCGCAAACCCCGGATATGGCAAAGGCCCCTGACGGTCAAGGACGTACTGTCCCACTCTTACGGGGAATACAAAGCAACCGAATGGATGTCACAGTAAGACGGGATAGGAGACGCGTAATTGGACGGATACCATTATTAATCTTGCACTATGGCAGTGGCCCCCTATTTCCATGAAGTTGTCTCTATCAGCCATTTTTACTTTCATGGGCATGGAGCAGCATGGAAGAGCTGTTTCTCAAAGCCTCTTGTCCGTTCCTATTAATATAGACAGAAGGATCACTCACATTGTACTCCCTCTCGCACGAGTGAAATAGCTTAACCCTCAAGACTGGTATCTTCAGTTGCGAGGGAGAATCCTTACCAACCCGGACGCCTCATTTATCTCCCCAAATGCTTTTGATGTAATATACGGTCATTAGGACGTAGTGGCATTACAAGCAGCGCAGGATGAATATGTTTTCTCGCTCATGCGGAAAGACCGCGCTTCTCACTCTCAGTAAAGAAAATGACCATACGCCAAAGTTTCTTGACAAGGGCTTCAGCCTCGTCATCTAGGGCCTAACGAGTAAAGTTAGCGAATTACGTTTGCGGTAAGTATTGAACAGCAAGGTACATACCTCCGCTAGCTCTTCAACCAGCTCGCCAGGCTTGGCGTGTTTCCTAAGATGCTCTTCCACGACCTCAATGAGTAGTTGTTCTTGTACACCGAGATACTCGACCAATTTCTTTTCGACAAATGGTCTCAGCTTCTCCCGGATAACGCTCTCATCCAGGTAGTCCCACTTGACATCCCATTCCCAAAGTCCTTCCTTCTCGTTAGGGATCTCTTGGGCCAACGCACGTACAGCCTGGTCGCGCTCTTCATCGGACATCGCAGCAGCAGTGGCTGGTTCGAACTGGATCGGGATGAGTTGGCGCTTGGAGGTTGCATCTTCGTCCTCGTCCTCAAGTAGGCCTTCAACTTCGGCGATAGTCTTCCTTTGCGGAGCAGCGCGCTGTGCGTGTGCCTTCTGCGCAGCAGCCCCAAGGGAAAGCTTAAAGGGTTGCGGCGCGGCAACCCCAGCTCTACTGACTTGCCGTTGTTCCATCTCCTGGGCCTGTCTCTCAAGGAATGAGTCCGCCATGCCCCTAGCTTGCTCGCGCTCTGCTTCCTCCTTGATGCGTTCTTGCTCTTCTGCTTGCCGATCAGCATCATCAGCAGCAATTTCTCTGGCCCTGAACGCAGTGCGGTTTCTGATCCAAGCGCTTCGATCCTTGTAATATTCCTCTGTCTTTCGGGAAGCCTCTGCGTCGTCATCGAAGTGCTTGAGTCTTTGCAGCATCTTTTCTCTGTTCTTCGCAAAATCCTTCGCATCGGATTCGTCGCGCTCCTTCTCTCGCTCGAGCGCCGCGGTACGGGACTTCTCTCGATTTAACCATCGACGTTCGGCATCTAGGTAGAGTTTCTCTGTGTCTGCGTTCTGCTTGGCAAGTCGTCGGCGCTCTAACTCCTCATCACTGGCAGAGTCGTCATCATCCTCCCTATTGTAAGCCAGGCCACCATTCGTCGTACCGCCGTTGATGAAACTAATCGACCTATTGTAATCCTTACCCAAGTCGGATTTCTGCCCTTTGGGACCAGAAGGTGCGTTAAGTACGCCACGTGGTCCTAACGGAATAGTATTCGCGCTGGAAGGCGGCGGCGACGCTAATCGGGAGGCTCTGGATGCGCCGTTCCGCTGACGCTCCATTGCTTCGAGCTCTTCTTCCCTCTTCAGACGTTCCATGTCACGCTTAATGCTTCGTTCTCTGAAGGCGGCGATCTCGGCAGCAACGGTCTCGCGCATCTCAGCTGGGATATCGGCTAATTCGTCCTCCTGTGCCAAGGGGATATTAACCACCTCAACATTCTCTCCGTTCTGGGCCGAACTATCACCCATGGTGACATCCCCATCTGCGTCTGCACCTGATCGCGACGTGGGGTAAAAGAGATTTCTTATGGTCTGCTTCAACGCACCTCTGGCAGCTTCACGTCTTGCCTCTGCACCAGAATCATCAGGTCTGCCTTCCTTATACGCTTCTAAGTACTTTGTCGAATTCTCATCGAGTCGAATCTGTAAGGTTGATTTCTCGAATTTCGCGTACGTGTCGTCGTCATCGGCCGGCTCTTCCGTTGGTGACTGCTTTTTCACAGGCACCGGAATATCCTTCAGAATTTCAGAGGCTATCCAGAGTGACTCAGCATCCTCGAATTGGGCGAAGCCGAAAGTCATATCTTTTCCGCTAGCATCAGTGGCTCGGTCCCAGCGGCGCAGTCTACCAGCGGTTCCGAGTATCTTCTCAACACCTTCGTTGCCGCTAATGCCTGCTGTAATGCCGCTCACGAACACCGTTCGCACGATCTCTTCTTTGGTTGGCGGGACCAATGCTTGCATATTCTCCCGGATAGCCTGTCGTGTCTGATCCAGGCCGCGGTCCATACCTATACCTGCTCTAGGTCCAGAAGAAGAGGGAGTCTCGCTATCTTTGCGACCCGGTATTCCGGGAGTAGGGGGTTTAGAGGAGCTTGTGCCGAGACGGATTACAGGGGCGTTGAAGTTGATATTAGGCATGTTCGGTGGAGCTTGGAAGTTGGATGGCAGACCGCTAGGTCGATTAGCTTGATTGATGTTGTGCTGCTGAACGCCAGGTGGCGCCGTTCCTGGGGCAGACATGCCTGGAGGAGGTCCTAGGAGAAGTATCAGTATTGCGACGCGCATGTATTTTCTCGACTGCGAAGCTACTTACCTAGACCAGGAGCAGACGGAACACCTGGAGCGCCAGCGGCGCCAGGATACGAACCGTAGCTCGGAGGAGGGCCGAAGCCAGGCACTTAAGATAGGTTGTTCTGTCAGCATACTACAATTCTCGGCTACCTTAGGTATATAGCTGTATAAAGAAGCAACTCACCTCCGCCGTAGGGATTATACGCCATAATCGAGATGCAGGATAATACTGGAGTCCGAGGCGTACGGGTTAGGGAGTGGGTAAACTTCGCCGATTATATCGGTGTCGAGGCTTGGGCGTGAATCGTGGCGCGTCCAGTGTAAGAAAAAGCTGATAGAGTGAAAATGTTTAGAAGCGCAAAGTCGAGTAGTAAGAAGGTTAGAGGTTGACAAAGGTTTGTAGAGTTAGCACAGCCACAAGTGGAAGGCTGGAGCACAGCTAGCAGCTGGTGGTTAAGGCTAAAGCCAAGCCAAGCAAGTGCAAAACTGCCCACCTGCAGTCGGCAAATCTTCGGTATTGATGATTACGATTTGTTCCGGTCGAGAAGAAAAGGACCCACGTACAGTCCAGAAAATCGCAATTGACGGCCGCTTCATGATCGCATCTGCCTGAGAACAAGGTTGGATCTCAACGGCAAATTTGAGGACTGATACAATTCAGTCAGCTCTCAAAATGTAAGACAAACATCTGGAATTACTTAATACTAATTGACTAACCTCTCCCAGGGCCGAGTTGTGTCGAGCAGCGCAAGTCACAGTTCGATCAACCTCACTACTCCGAAGCTCTGCGTCAAGATGGCCGTCATCTCCATTCTCAATTGCACCAGTGACCTCGATACCCTGTATACGGCAAATATCAACCATACCAACTCTCCGGTCAATCGAAGCTGGCAATAGAAGGTCGCCTACATTACAGACGCAACAGCGTCACTACGCCTCTGGCGGCTGGCCGAGTTCACCTCCAGAATCGCGCCCTTCCCAAGCAGATGACGTAGAGATCAAGAAACCCGACATCTCAGCATACGATGATCCCTTCGCCCCAGAAATTGACTTCGAAACCGGCGAATTGAGCAAGAGCATAGCTATGGAAGCCCGTCCAGCTCCCGAGAGGCCTCCGTTACGTCTAGTCCCACGAACCGGCCGCACCGTTCACGTAGGGAAAAATGTTGATATTGCAAGGTCATTCAAGCTTCTATCTGTCCAAGTCTTTCAAAACAGAATTCCGAATGATGTTCAGCAACAGAAATTTCACGAAAGGCCGGGTCTAAAGCGAAAGAGGCTCAAGAGTCAACGGTGGCAGAGGAGATTCAAGAAGGGGTTCAAGGCTTGCGTCAGCAGGGTCAAGGAGTTAACGAAACAGGGCTGGTGAGAGATCCATATCTACCGTGCACGATATCCAGGTCGACTTGAACCAGAGCATTGGCAACTCCTTGTATAAATGCAGCTATATTGTACATTATTCCACGGCACTCTCTATGGCCAAGCCATGCAAGACGCATCGACGTTTCGGGCGAATCGGCTCCGTGGCATACGTCTCAATTCCTCATAAGGCGCCATCGCAAATTTTAACCTAGAAGCTAGAATTCTTTCGTCTACGAGAAATCAATAGTCTTCGTTCTCCAGTTTCAGTTAAGCTCCATTTGGTGAAAAAGTTAAGTGAATCTCTTCTAGTCCAATCATCTTGGAATTCGGTTATTGCCAAGTGACCAACACCATATATTCATTGTGTGCCCATAAAAGTCGCTGTTCGCTACTGGGAGTTACCATGCAATAGATGCCAACAATGGATGCCATCCGCTCATCTAACGAGGTTGGATAAACACTCGGCATGCTGCAACTCGAACCCAAGCATATCGGAGCCCCTGAGATTCAGGTCGAACCAGGAAATAACTAACGTAGAATTCGAATCATTCTAGACGACCAATGTCGATGTAGGGGAATATTCAAGACATATCGAACAGAGCTAAATGATTGAAGCAAGAACAGAAAGGAAAGTAAGGGGGTGAAGGTCAAGATCATGCTGGATGAAGGGAGAAAAAATATTGGTGTCGCTAGGAGCAATTAGAATCTCAAATCCTAGAACTTCAGGGAGGGGCGGAAAAGGCAAAGAACATGTGTGAGAATGTTCCAGAAGCCTAACATGCGAAGAAATATGCACAAAGGTAAACGGTGGAAGTCGCAGGAAACATCCAAGGCGGTCAGAGGCAACAGAGCAAGCAAGATGAGGAGCCAGGCTCCCGTAACGAGGAGACACTTAGTTTCGAGTTTCAACATTATCGCAGCTCCGAAGAGACCCAACGTACTAGATGCCGAAATCGAAAGATTGGAGAGGACCAACAAGGAGCCATTGAATGAATTGCGGGAATCGAAAGTCTACTTCGAGGTTGTGCTGCAGGAAATGCGCACGCCAGTGAACACCGAAGCCTCGAGGCTGGGGTGAAACAACGAAAAGAACAGGTCAACTGAGCTGCAAAATGTATAGATGGGATCCGAGGCCAGAATTCAGGCATCGCGGAAAGACTGCGAGGCCGAAATTGCACAACAAAAGGCATACGAAGAGACACGAAGTCAGCTCTAAATATTACAAGAATATTATATGGGAACCTATAAACTAACTGCCGAAACGCCCTCAACGGGGGAGTTGAACAAGATGATCAAAGACGCAGTGTTGAGTGGGGTCCAGACGATACAAGGCCAAGCTTGGACAGAACCCGAAATGTGGAAAGCTCTTCAGGACATAATCTTACACATCAAGAAGAAAAACGAAAACAGGTTAATCCAGCATAACAGACTGAGAGCAGACTACGAATCTCAAATCATGGGCCCCAGTATACTGTGTAGTAAGGCTGTAGGCAGAACACGAAGAGAACCTAACATCGAGACTGCAAGGCCGAAGACAATGGGCAAAGTGAAGCAGAGTCAGCCGGATGTCGTACGAGTAAAGCCCGAGAAACCCTTTCGAAAGTCGCACCAAGATATCGGACTTATGAACTTGGAGCTCAGGGAAGCTGAGCAGAATTTGGCTGGTAACAGGACCTTTTCTTGTCAGCAATTACGTGAGCTAGAACGAGAGAAGCAATCTCTTGAGAGGGAAAAGGAAGACGTGCAACATGAGTTGCAGCTAGCTCGGAAGAAGTTCGAGGAGGCAATAAGGGAGCCAAGCGAAAATCAACCTAGCGGCGAAGCGAAAGGAGGTTGAAGATTTGAATATGCAGCTTGAAGAAACGAGGAAGGAGCTTGGCAGTCACATCGCAGAAACGGAGCTGATATTGACCGATAAGAGAAAGAGAGGTGGACAGCTTAACATGGGAACTTGAGCGAGCGAGGGAGCAGGAAAGGGCACACGCTGAACAGTAAAGGCAATCCGACATGGACCTGGTACGAGTTCGAGCGGGTCTTCACCCCCGAATAGACAAACGAGGATGTGTTTAGCGAATTCAGCGAGTTTGTACAATCGGTCATTCACGGCAAAAAAGGCCTGTGTCGTCTGCTACGGACAATCAGGGACGGGGAAGACCTATACGATGAGCAATGTGGAGGATGTCAAAAGCCAAGACGCGGAGGCAGAGTACAAGGATTACGGCATTATTCCAAGGGTAAAGACAATGATCTTCAGGGGAAAGACTAGGCTAGAGGAACTTGGCTATGACATGAATGTTGAGGGGTGCTGCTACGAGATATACAACAACGAGTTGTGGTCCCTGAAAGCAGATGGAAATGAAAAGAAGAGTATCGCTATAGATCCTCGCGCTTTCAAAGAACACAGTGGATTTGAGACTCTGAGCCCACCAAGCGACTTTGACGCCTTGATCAAAATAGGCGCGAAGAATTGGCATATCGGAGTAATGAAGTTGAACGATACTTCATCTCGATCCCACTTCATCATTAGCCTTGAGACCAGGGTCAGCTTAATAGCCAGCTTCAGCGTGATGCACGAAGGTCTACTTAACCTAGTAGACCTCGTGGGCTCCGAGCAGACACAGAAAGCCGGTATCGCAGGCGTAAAGCTCCAGGAGGGAATAAGCATCAACACTTCGCTGTGATCCCTCAGAAGAATCGTCAAGGACCTCGTCGACGGCAGAATCTCTACATATAACGAGACCATTCTTACGAAATTCCTTCAAAGCTCTCTGGGGAGGGACTGCATAACGCTCATGTTGCTTTTGATCAGCCCCTTGAAATGTAACTAGCCGTTGACGAAGCACACGCTCTAGTTCACTCTAGATGTAAGTTGGTACCCAATCTTGAGTTAAGAGCATGCTGGTATGCTAATCACGTATCATGTAGGTCCAGCCTGCGAAGAAAGCAAATTTACCAAGCAGAAATATGAAAGGAGCAGTTGCGAAGTCACCGTCGGGTAAAGTACCAATGGCACATCAAAACGTAAAGTCTAAAGGGTGATTGAGGTTCTTATTCATGTTTCGCGAAGGCCAGAGCTGCCTCGGGAGTCGACTCTTACGTTGAGTTAGGCCAAGTCCAGATGACAACGGAAGTAGAGTCTCATGAAAACCGGACGTCAGTATAAGAGATAGAGCTCAATGTAAGCCATATAGATTAGTCAGATACCTTTAGCGAAATGTATTGTTTTCAACAGGAAAGGTATAGCAGGCCAGGACCACGTGGAGAGGGCACACAGGCATAAGCCCAACCTATCTATCGCACAGACACATCAACCACGTACGAAACTCAGACCTCTTTATCAAAATACTGGCAACCATGGCTTGTTGTAAGTTTTCTCCGCAATTGAAATTATGCTTGCGAATCAAATACACGTTAACCTTACATTGTATCTGCTCCCAGGAGGTTTCTATTATCTGCGGTGGGCACCATTAGCCAGGTAATTTTGCTTTGGGTCAACTACCCCCTGGCAATTGAATAACATCGCCTATATGAAAAATTCGAGTAATGCGGAACTCCTATAGACTTAACAAGTCATCTCCGCTCTGGGTGTTATAGCTCCGCAGGGAAAATGTCCATCATGTCGGAGCAAGCCTCTGTCCCGTGTCTGGGCCGATCTTCTCGGTCCCCCTTTTCCAATGACCAGGCTGGGCTTCCCCCTCCTGCGTCGGCTCAATGGATCCGACGTGCTTCATTACTATGAATAAAATTGCATATTGAGCTAGTTCACGCCTTGTTCTGACTGGTGTTCCTCTTCCCGCGTTTCAGCTCCCCTGCGTGAGAGGGGACTTTGAATGGCTGACGGCTTAGGGCGGCCTTATAAGAGGCCATCGGAATTTAAGGATGATTGGCTGACAACTGGTGATTACATCAGGATTTTGACATAGTATGGTGCCATGCTCAACGTAATGCAGCATGGTTTGCGGTATCTACCGTGTCTAGAATGTCCGGCCAGTGCGTCTAACAAGCTGCAATGGTTCCCGGGAGATGCTACTGAACCATTATGGCACGGCTCCGTGCAGACCGAGAGAACCTAATGTGCGAAGGATGTGCATATATTGCTGTTGTCAAACGAAATAGGAAGGTCAATATTAAATCGCCTCTCGCATTTTGTTTCCCTCAAAGTCCTATATCTATCCATGGATGTTACCGTTGGGATCTATGGCTCATCTAGGTTTCTTGCGACATTCACATCGCCCCCTTTTCGTGGGTGGCACGACATTACGGCAAGGAAGCCCTTCTACCAATTCAGGAATTCCGGACGATACCATCATTCTATTAGGAGCTGAGTACCAGATCATTGTCTGGAGACCTGTGTGAAATGAGCCAGGGTTGAGATGTCAATGCTGGAAACGGTCCAAGATCGACATTCTTTGTCGAGCTGGATGCCAGCAACTATTATCAAGCTCTGATACGTGCATTGCTCGACTGGCTCCTTGAATTCTGTGCCGCGTCTTCCTAAATGAAAATACTCTCCGTGAGGCCTGCGAGGCACTTCCTGACATCCGAAGACCGTCGGACTGGGAGTCAAAGCTATAATTTATATCTGAATTGCTTCCTGTATCCATTGAGATGATGTTCACATTGCAAGAATATCAGGGACTCGGAATTACTGAGTTGGTTGACCAAAGACTATTATGGTAGCACCAGGTAGAGACGTGAAGGTAACACTGATATCTATAACGTGATGTTTGCATCAATAATACGACTTAGCTGTTTATACCGGTTTCGCCTCTGCATATAGTCACTATGCGTCGTATGCTGGCATATTAAGACTGAAAGAAAGTAGTGAATTACCTACCTTAGGTACCTAGTCTGAGTCTGTTGGGCGTGTATTTAGTTCCTCCGAGTAGGTGCTATTGCTTCGCCTGCAGGCCAAAGGGAATTAGGAGTCACTACATCTTAAGCTGTCGTGTAACGACTAATCCGTTATCTGTTTACACCTTTACATATTGCTTACTACTGCGGACCTCCGGGAGGGTGTGCTCTTCCATTGCATTGTCGCCTCTGGCGCGTGTTTGCAGATTTCAACGACTCTGTACGACTTAACCGCTAAAGAGCTGTTGTTCTGATTAGTCGCAAGGCAGGAGGTCGGGCTAACTACCTAAGTAGAGATTTACAAAAGAGAAAGCCAAGTGAGGGGCTTGATGGAAAATTTATCTCTTGCCGGTGTGATCAAACCCATCGTAGGCATAATTCGCCGTTGAATAGTTACCAGGCCAAGGCTTATTGAATCTAAGAAGAACACCGATTTGGGGTTTTTGGTCAAACTAGGTGCTTGTAGCTGCTACTCAATCTCTTCTAATGAGTATTGGCGAATAGTATCCATCGGACGACTTCGTTCAAGTTATACATTCGTTGGTGTACTATCCTAGCGTGTAGTCCGATGAGGCGTTAGATGTATATAAATACGAGCCAGTCGAGAAATGATGGCATTCACAGTGTTTCGGGACGTTGTACGCAACGGGAGTCCGTGGAAAGTGTCGTGTTGGCTCGATTCTTTGGCGAACGAGGGAATTTCGGTGAATTGGAAGGGCAAGATGACCTGAGAAGAACACAAGTTCAAACTAGCCCCAAATGCTATAAAGGCTCTATCGTGTTGAGGACAACATTGAACTTACATATCGAATTTGAAAGCTTCTCTGGCTCGGTCTTCCATGATGTACCTATACCTATGCTTTACGGCCGAAAGTAGACCTAATTAGGAGTCAAATGTGACGTAACGACGATGCAGAATCCGATGAGGTGGAAGGGAGCGTGCAGGTGTATTTTGCTGGAACGATGCGCGAAATTTTGCATTGAACACATGTGCACTTGGTATGGTCCAATGGTAGGAATGTCAAGTGGTGATTGGGGAACAAATTGCTACGACTACCTAAGGTACCTTTCTACTTCACTACTTGCGCCGTATGGCTGGCTCACGACGTTATGTGTTCGCTTACTCCCGTTGTGAGCTTTATCAGGTTTCATAAGAGGTACTTAGGGTTATATCCTAGTCCTTAACTGGATGTATGAATGGGACATATTAAAATTTGTATATTTCACTTAGGTGCTGAGCAGACGGTACCCCCTAACAGAACTACATCGCCCTGTACATCTCTATGTGAAAATTTGCCGACACTAGTATGGAGACCGCGCGTCATTTCTCGGTGAGGGAATCGATGTCATAGCGTACTTTACAGCGAGATTACATACTGTGCCTTTATCGGTCGTTGAGGAAGTCCCTGTCATCACGCGGTTGAGCGCGGGTAGGTATCTGATGGAACCACGGTGCTCTCCCCTATCTTAAGACCTAAAGACGGATAGGTACCCGATGAGATCATTAGCGTCCCATGAAGAAGAAAAGATTCCAAGACTGTACATCCGATAGCGTGGTTGATGTGTACAATGTCAGTGCTGTTGGTCTGAGCTTTCAACTAACTAGTACCACTCCTTAGCTCTGGCTCTCAAGACATGGAGGATTTCGCCTGATGACAGGGATATTGAAACGACACCATCACGGGAAATGAGGCGGAGGAAATGAACTTGAGGATATTTGAGAAGTTATTTTGGCCTCTCAAATAATCGTATTCCTCGAATTTTCACGTTCGCCCCGAGTTTTGTGCGAAATGCATTGAGTGTAGTACCTAATTGTCGATTAGTCAAGGATAATGCCTGTGAGAAGTCTGTGCCAAATAAAGGAACGGGTCATTTGTTACCGAATCAAATATCTGTCTATAGGTAACCATAGCAGGCTAATGAATACACCTCTGAGCAGTTGTGTTGGCTATACGCCATCCAAAGGAGTCTATCTGGTGAGCCCAGGAATTCTTACACATTCTTCCAGCGGATGGCAATCTACCTAGGTAGCCATTACGCACTCAGACCCTGGACGATCTCCCGTGAAAACACATGTTCAGATATACACGCGGTGGATTGGTAGCGTTGCTTTCTCCTGATATTTCAGATGGAACAGTTCACTTTGCCTCCACCGGATCATCATATCGCTTGATCGTGGGACCATATGATGCTATTAAGTAGCGGCTATATTGGGGTCAATATTCAGCTTCGACTTGAGAGCCAAGCCTTCATATTGTCTGGAAAAAAGCTCTTCGAATCCAGGCCAGCCTGGTCTGCCTTGCTAATATCGCAAAAGGTGCGGTGGGAATTATGCGGTCGTATCCGTGGGGTCCACCGGGCCATACGTGAAGTTCGGCTTGAACACCGCCTTCCCATAATTTAGAGGCGAAAGCTACAATCTCGTCTCGGAAAGGTTCAGCCGAAGCACAGTCAAGGAATGTTGGAGGCATTCTCGAGAGATCGCCTGCTCTTGCGGGCGCTTCGTATTCGCTGACCGAACTGCCTCCCGCACGCTCGCCGAGAAGGCACCTCCAGGCAAACCTATTAAGAGTCGAGTTATAGAAGGGGCCAGTGGAGAACTGTTGAGACGAGACCTTCTCGTTCCTATCGTCGAGCATGGGGCATTCAAGGACAAGGCCGCATAGTTTCGGGCCGCCTCTATCTCGGGCCATCAAGGCAGTTGCCGCGGCCAGACCGCCCCCAGCCGAAGTACCGTAAAGGAGTAGGCGTTCAGGATCGATACCTAGTTCCAGTAGATGTTTACCAGCCCAGAGCAATGCCGCATAACAATCTTCCGCGGGCTGGGTGCCTGTGTTTTCTGGCGCACGTCCATACTCCACACTGATAGTGATGGCATTGAACTCCCTTGCCCATATGACGCTAGTATCCAGGCCAGCGAAGCGATCTGCCGCTACCAAAGCGCCGCCGTGGATATAGAATATACACGGGTGGCTTTCATCCACCGTCGTCGCTGGCCGAACAACCGAGATGGTCAGATCCTGTCGGGGCCCGGGAATTGAGAGGTCATCGACTTTGATGCTCTTGTCAGAGAGTAGGGCGTTCGTGAGAGGCTGAGTCCTCGCCGCCGCGTCCTTCCGAAGCTTCTCAACCTCATATCGCTCTGGCATTCCACCCAGTGCCTTAACTATGGTGTCTATCTCGGCATCATATGGTGGTCTTGGCAAGCGATCAGCTGGCCCCGCCAAAACTTTTCGCATATTGAGTGATTCGTGATTTCGGTAGTATAGTCCAACAAGCCAGACCGGCGTAGAGGTGAAGTTCGGTCTCGAGGTATAAGAGCCTTAAAGGAGAGATGTTTGCTTGTTACATACTCGTAGAGATGGCTGGCGAGGAGGCGTCGCCATTTTATGTTGGAGCTTTGCAGGTACAGGGGCTAACGATGGCGACAGGCTAGCCTAGTGTGCTCCTCTGCAAGGGAAGAGCCAACTGGCGATCCCTTAACCAATCGCATGAAGCATAGCTAGAAAATCTCGGCAGTCGGTGAGGGTCTACGTGACTAGACTTGGGGATTTTGATTCCACAAATCTGGACTCGGAGAACCTGACCCATCTTCTAGTTTCCGAGCGACCGGTCCTTTGCAAGGTGACTGGTCAGAACTGCAACGTAATGATAAAGATGGGCGACAGAGAATACGGCCCAGGACCAGTTATGGAAACCCGAGCAGATAAAGGCCTCCTTGGCAATAGCAGATCCCGTGACATGATCAATATGCATGCATTATGCAAGCTGCAATCATCCATGAATCAATTCTCCTTATTTAGAATCCTGATTGCAGAGTATTAATAACTTAATCTGCATGAAGGGATTCGGAACCATGGAAGCCTCAACATTAGAGCATGTCCCGACTAAGCGGAATGCACCAAAGTGCATATATGTGTTATGAGCTACGTATTGTTTTATCGGGGGGGACTCGTTTTTCCGACTCGTCACATTTCCCCCAAAAAAATGAAAAGCAAGATTGAAAAGATTAGATTGTAACAACTTACCTATCACAACGCATCACAACGCCATCATCGAAGACCCCAAACACCTTCGCCCTCCATCGCCCCCCATCGCCATGGCCAATGGCAAAGTCCCAAGGATAGCCGAGGTTATTCCTGGCGCCATTGTTAATATTATTCTGAAGGCCGACCAGCGTACAGGTCGGCAAGTGAGTGGAACCGTCCGCGACGTGTTGACGCGCGGTGATCACCATCGCGGCATCAAAGTCCGACTCACCGATGGGCGCATCGGACGGGTCCAGAGCATAGGTTCTGGCTCCATCACGCCCTCTTCCGGCTCTGGTAGTGCGGCCCTGGTAGGTAGTACTATGTCGTCAACAGATGAGCAGGTAGATCTAGCCAATAGATATGTTTCACATCCGCGTGGTCGCCGTGGGCGATACCGAGATATGCGACTTGAAGAGCCCGCCGAAGAGCCGCCCCAGCAGGCTGACCTAAGCGCATACATCGTGCCCGCAAAACGCAAGGGCAAGGGCAAAAAGGGCCAAGGAGCTTCTGGCCAACAGGACGGCACGGCCCGAAGTGAAGGTGTCTCAGGAAGCAATGAATCAAATTCATCTGTGGATGTAATTTCGGCCGTGGCGACCTGCCCAGTCTGTGGCGCATTCGAAGGAGATGAGACCGCCGTGGCTCATCACGTTGCGGGACATTTTGAATAAGCCCAGCCACTCCACAAGCTAAGCAACAAACTATATCGACGAGTAGACAATTGCAAGGAGTCGAACACCGGTCGATCAGAGGCCCTTTGGGATTTATTCGTGGTCATTATCAGATGGGTTTGACATGCCTACGTCCGCTCTCGGTCATTCGCAACTGGTCCTCACGGCTTCCTCAGACCATGCTAGTTTCATTCGACCAGCATTCTATCCTCTCCTAGTCCTAACTATGATTTTCTAGGATGGGCTATTATGGGAAGAGTGGCTAGTAAGGTCATATGCTCAAATGGACCGCATTCAGCAGTGGCGACCTCAAGGTTCCATCTCGTTGAAAAGGAAGGATGCCATCAGGGTGCTCGCTTCACCATCAAGGTTCTCCCGCTCAAGATCTTATACCGGATATTGGGCCTAATGCTCCTCTCCCACCATGTTCTTACACTTCCAAAGAATATATCTATTGGAATTCAAAATGGGTGATATCCGGATTCACGATGTCTTGATCGTCGGTGCTGGACCTTGCGGTCTTGCCGTCGCAGCTCGGTTGTCTGAACGTATGCCGGCGGCTAACTTCTCAGATGACGAACATCAGAGGTATCACTGGATTCGAAGACACAAGCCTAGCATCAAGAGCTATAAGACGGGCTTCGAGACACGTCGAAAATCATCCGCTACTCCATCGAGGGATGCCGGACTTGATCTTTTAGTGCTTGATGCGACCGACAACCGTTGGATGGCACGATGGGACACTCTATTCAAAACATTCGATATCTCACACCTGCGAAGTCCGATGTTCTTCCACGTTGATCCCGCAGAACGAGATGGCCTCTTGGCCTATACATATAGGAACGATAGAGGCAATGAACTCACGGAGTTGCGGGGGTGCGTGGGAAAAGAATTGAGTAAACACCAAAGGAAGAAGAGAGAAAGATCTGGAAGAATGTAAGCTTTGCCATGCGAGTTGCAGATATCGACAAATGCTCAAGACGAGAAGACCTAGGACCGAGCCTACGATTGATGAACGCGATCGAAACGATTACTTCGTACCATCGACACCGCTTTTCGCGTCTCACTGTGGGTGTCTTATGGACCGTTACGATTTACGAGACAATATGGTGTCTCATGAGAGAGCCGAAGATATTCGTTTCGGCTATGTCGAAGGTGTTTCTGAAGTTGACAAGATCTTCACCGTCCAAACAGACAAGGGTATTCATCACGCGAAGGTCGTCGTCCTGGCTGTGGGCGGGAACCCACCACAAATTCCAGAAGCAGATATGCCAACGGAAGGATCGGAGGCAGTAACCCACGCTATGCATATTAAAGAGTTCCCGACTCCTCGCATTCGAGCGAAAATCAACCTCAAACTCCACACGAACATTGTGATTGTCGGAGGTGGATTGACTTCAGCTCAGCTAGCCGACTTGGCTATACGTCGGGGAGTGACCAAGGTGTGGCTGTTAATGCGTGGGTCGCTGAAGGTCAAGCCTTTCGACGTAGGCCTTGAGTGGGTAGGTAAATTCAGGAACTTCGAGCAGGCCGCGTTTTGGACCTCGGACTCTGTCGAGGAGCGGTGGGAAAAGATCATGGAGGCTCGGAACGGTGGCAGCATCACGCCGCCGTACAAGAAGGTTCTCGAACGTCACATCTCCACCGGCCGACTCTGTTTGCTCCAGAATACTACAATCAAAGAGAAGCATTGGGATCCGTTCTCCAAAACCTGGGCGGTGTCGCTATCGGATGAGAATCAGACGCTCCCTAGGATCGACCACATCTACTTTGCTACCGGTGTTAAGAGTAACTTCGAATGTCTCCCATTCTTGCAATCCATATGCTCTGAATATCCCGTCGAAAGTTGCGGGGGCCTTCCGTGCATCACAGAGAACATGGCCGTGAGTATGACCGAGACATATCTATTAACTCTCCCTTATCGATGCAAATCTCCATCTCGTATCAGCCCCTAAGATTCTACCCCTTTTTGGATAACAAGCATTATTTGACTGACATATGCTTCAGTGGAGAGATGACGTACCCCTCTTCATCGCTGGTAGACTCGCCGCCTTGCAGCTCGGACCCGGAGCCCCTAACTTAATCGGTGCTCGAATCGGAGCTGAGAGGATCGCTTGGTCGATCCAGGACATCCTAGGAGCAAAGGAATCGGGCAATGACACCGATACTGAGAAACGCGAGTTCGATTACCTCACTGGCCGAGGTAGTCGGTATGATGCTTTGGCCGAAGCTGCATAGGGCACTCATATGTGTATTATCTTATAACAGGGGAACAATCAATACAGAAGTAGACAATTCCATGAAAGATAAGTCATACGCATTTCATTGGCCTTTCTAAATCAGGTATCAATGAGAATCAACTGTCTAGCTTGGTTGACTTGCGAAAAGTTGCCATGTTGGAGTGCCCTTCATGCGCTCGCTCCTATCCCCGCGCACAGAGCGGGAGAAAATAGATGAATGACATCCAGATGTTCCAGACCAAGCAAGTAGTCCTGTCGCTCGAGACGTTCCGATAAAGAAGTGTTCTTAATGCAACCGACAATGCGAGGACTAAGCTTGAGACTTGCGCAACGAATCCTGTATCCCAGAATATTGGACAACAAATTCCCCACACTAACATCCAGAACGCCCCAACCCACCGAGCCGACATGTCTCCTATTACGAGCGGCAGCGTGCGGCGGCCTCGCAGTGTGTCTCCTTCTTGGTCGTACATATCGTGTACATGAACCGTTGTCATAATGATTCCGGCGACAACAACCAACCACCTTACAAGTCGTGGTGAGGTAGAAAAGGGGAGTTGGATACCGAGAGCAGCCTCCATCGCACCAGATGTGAAGCAGACGTACCCAAGTGCGTTGATAGCATTTCGGACCAAGGGGTGGCGATCCGCGCCTCCGAGGTTGTTGTACCAAACGCCAAGAAGAAAAAGACTCACGCCTTGGCGAATGCCACACCTGGTATATATATTAAATATTTGAGCCACCACGTAGAAGAATGACATCATAATCCTAGCATGGGATGATGAGAGGCGCCGGCTAGGAAGTGGACGCCATGGTTTATTGATTGTATCCTCGGCAATAGATGAAGCGGTCATCTGGTTACCTATGGTGAATGGGACGAGGTTTATCCATACCCAGAAAAGAACCGTAAGTGATCTGCAGAAGAGGTACCTGTTCTGAACGGACTGGATGGGAGGGATGTGATACTGTGAGGCTGCAAGAGAATTTGTGATGCCAAAGATGGTGCTTGGGATGACTATGGTTTTAAGATCACTTAGAGTGAATAGCCATAGCGTGTGCCCGAAAAAGATGCAATGGTTGATTGCTTCCTTTATGGCAGTAGGTCTTTTGGATATCGTAGGACTATTGTTGATCCTTTTCATATCAGGAAATTTGAATTTCCCAGGGAGATGATCAGGTGGGATCTTGCTTCCCATGGCGAGGGCAAATTATCGTTAAGGGGAAGTTGGAAATTTGGGGCTTGAGAGAGCTCAAAATTGAAGGATCTCAGCTTAGACCATAGGCTTTCTTTACTTAAATACCTAGGTACATTCATAATTGCTTCTTTACAGACGGCACAATCTCTGAATACGTATATAGCAATGTTGGTAATTGTGGGTGACCGACCTCTATTCTGAGTTGCTGCTTATCAGTTTGAACGGTGGACGATTGAGGCCACAGGATGATGTCCAGGGGTGGTCAAATTTGACCAACGAGCTCCCATTCCTATCGCCAATTAAATCTGTTATCACGATGGATTCATCATCTGATGGTTACGAAGACGTAGGTCAGCAGAGAAGTCACCAACACCAAAAAGCGCACAAAAACCAGTATTCCAACAACACTATTCCGTCACAAACGGAATAAGTGCTTCTAAAAAACCTTGTTACCGACTTTTGTGGTGTCGGTATGACAACGGAATCCATTCTTAGGCTAGAAGAAAATAGTGAGGCATTCTCCAGTCGGAACTATGAATGCATCAGTTCCTTGCATCTAGATGTAAATAGCTCGGACGCGGAAGCTGCCGTGGCAGGTAACGAATACTTGGCTAGTCGTATAGGCTGACCCAATCAGTTCTTTTCAGGTTCCGACTGCTATGTTACTGGTGTATCCCTAAATCAAGTTCAATAGATACACGCATATGGCTGCCATGAAGTTGTGCAACTCTAGGAGAAACTGGAGTCTGATGTGACATCAATTCCACTATATCTCGTTCCGAATGTGATATATACCTCATGTTGGGGATCAGTCAGTATTCCGAATAATATACTCTTAGACTTTAGTTACCTGATCACCAGGTAGCTTGGTCCCCTTTATAGATTCTGTGCACCTTACTGACAGGGGGAGCCGGTATGATGCTGTGTCTGAAGCCACACCCTTCTTCACATATGTCTCAGCTCATCTGCTTTGATGTTCTCCGTTATCTCTCTCGCATTCTATCTATTCATTCTTCTACGGGAACGGCCTAGCATTTCCGCAGAAACAATAGCAACGATGAATTATGTAGTAGCATGCGAGTCCTAATAGACCGTATGTCAGCTCGATTATGTCGATCTAAATATCAGCATTTTATATTTACCTGTAGTTTTCTACGTTCTAAAATAGGATATTTACGATTCAGTCTCCAAGTTTTCCTTCGTTATATGCTAGGGGCCCAAGACACATCAAGACGTTCTTAGTTATAGTCGCGTTCATACCCTAGAATATATCAGAGTTACTCAGCTCAAGACCGCAATGGCGATGGTATTTATACGGCACCGAATGGGAGGTAGCGGTGTCACGAGGAGAAAACAAAACGTGTGGCGATTCACTGACATGAATACCAAATGCACTGATGCAGAGAGTTCATCCAATTCCACTTGGTTTATCTTTTCGAGAACTTGTCAGTCTTTCTATTCTAGCTCCCTATCATATAAGCCACCAGGAGAGTTCTCTTCGCCTGGTTGACTAAGGCATGTAGAAGGAGGAGAACAGCTAGGATCTCCCCCTTAACTTGTTATTCGAGTGATTACTGAGTCTCTAACCCTGTTGTTAACTCTTCATATACTCATAAGCAGTTTGGTGAACGGATGAAAAATGCTTCTACGACATACACCGTCCCACTTCAGTTGTAGCTCAGTTTATTAGGCCTTTCATGCGTGCCTTACTGATCCAATCGCGTCAATATAAGTCCACGACTGATAGATAACGATGTGAAAAAAAATCGGCCCGAGAATATCGGGATTAAATGTAACTACCGCGAGTTTGAGCCGATGTGATCTTGTCCTGACAATCCTATAATACTGCATGCTTACCAACGACCATGTAGGAAACCGGGTGACCAGTTATTGAGTCATGTGCTTCAAACCAACAGGTCGAGGTAGATTGTGACTTAGAAACACCTTCTCACCTACCTTAGATTTTAAATACACGTTGACGATCCCGAGCTGTATGGAAAACGTCTTACACTATTTGTATCTAGGCGCAAGTTCGCACCGTTATAGTCCACAATGCTGAAAGCTATCACTATCGCGTTTATTTTAGGCGTTTCAACGCATCATGGTCTTTTCATTCACGGGGAATGGCACCTTCAGGCCCCAAATATTCTCGGCGCCTACCTTCTAATTATCATATCCCTTCTGTTTGCTACCGAACAATATTCCTATACCTATAGCCAGCAATTGAGCCTGATACAGATTACTATACCACTAATGGTATATTCTCTTAGCCTTCTAGCTAGTATTAGTATCTATAGGATATACTTCCATCGCTTGCGAGGATTTCCAGGCCCTAGCCTAGCCTCTCTCTCGAAGCTTTGGCATGTTTGGAAATGCCGCGATTCCCGGAATCACCTAGTCCTAGAATCGTGGCATAGAAAGTATGGGACATTCGTAAGAACAGGTTGGTATATCAACCTTATCATGATACCAAAGCCTAATCAATCACAAGGTCCGAGCGAGATCACAATTTTCCATCCTGCTGCATATGAGATCATGGACGGCCCAAAAAATCGAAATACGAGGTCGGACTGGTACGACCTGATATATCCAAGAGCATCCACCATTTTTACGAGGGACAAGATCGTTCACAATGCCCGAAGGAAGATGTGGGACAACGCATTAAGCTCTTCTTGTACGAATTTTATCGCTAATCTATACCTGTTGTTTCCGACTTTACTGACTGGGCAAATAGCTCTGGCTGAATATCTCAAGAGAATCCCTGACCAGGTTCAGACACTAACAGATATAATTGACGAGAATGGCCAAAAGCCAATGCTAGTAAACGAACTTATGTACTGGTTTGCCTTTGATTCCATGGGTGACTTTGGTTTTGGGAAAGAGTTTGGCATGATGAGGAATAGGAAATGGGTGGACGGCGCTTTCTATATGCGTTCCGCAATAACCCTCCTTGGACCATTCAGCCCTGCGATCTGGATTCCTAGAATCACGTTTGCTTTCTTCCCTCGTGTCTCGAAACTAAGACACTGGTTCAAAATGCTCAGCTTCGGTGATAGTTGTATGAGCTCTCGCATGAAGGTACGATTTTCTTCAGTCATTTGGAACTATAGGTGTTAGGCTTACACGTCTTAGAGGGGTTCAGAAAGCCTGGATATTGCTGGATGGTTTATCAAGGACTACAGGAGTCGTGACGCAGACAAGATCAGCGACCAGCTACTTAGCGGCGACACTGCGACTATGATTGTTGCAGGAAGGTTTGTGTCAAGTATTACTAGCTCCTATTTGGAATTCACACTAAAGTCCTCTAGCACTACAACTGCGCCCAGCCTTATTATACTCCTATACTTCCTCGCTCGCCATCCGGAACATGTAGCCAAGATACAACAGGAATTAGAGCGGATTGATATTTCAGACATTCGATGTTTATCTAACCTACAGCATCTCACAGCAACCATACATGAATCGATGCGACTTCTCCCAGCCGCCTTAACTTCAAGCTCTAGGGTGACCCCAACCGAAGGCTTAACCTTTGAAGGGACTTTCATCCCTGGAAATACCAAAATAACCGCCCCGCGTTATTCAATGGGTCGGTGTGAGTACACAATGTCTACATTAGTACTCTGGAGTTACGCTGTTAACACACCCGGTCACAGTGGCATCGGCTTACGAAGCTCCTCATGATTTCATACCTGAGAGATGGTACAGCAGACCTGAATTCGTGAAGGATAAACGAGCTTTTGCACCATTTGGAATAGGTAGAGTAGGCCCGTATTCGCAGAGAGTCCGTCCACTAAAGATTACTCCTCGCAGGTCGAAATAATTGTGTCGGCAAGAACCTAGCCATGCACCAGCTGAGAATTGTTGTGGCAGCCCTTCTCAGCAAATATCATATCAAATTTGCCCCTGGCGAGAGAAATGGTGAGGCTGTGGAAAGGGATATGAAGGACCAGCTCACAGCGACTCCGGGTAATCTCGTGTTAATATTTGAGAAGCGGGATGGGTGAGCTTTATTCCAGAAGCTGAGGCTGAGATAAAGGTTAACGACATATGGCTTCGTATAATAGGTAGTATATATAGGTACTAAACCTATGAGAATCAACAGAGTACTTTCTTGTTGCTTGTCCTATTTTCCCCCCATGGTGACCCATTGCTGATAATACTTAGGAGTGCCTCTAAGAGACAGGTGCCCCGATGTTGCCCCACATTTAGCCCCTGGCATCCACCCCCTGAATGCCCCTGGATATAAATTCAGTACACCTTTAGGGACGTGAACTGTGAAGCCAGCCCGATCAATTGGCGTTTTCAGGCATAGATGCACATATTCAATTGTGGATGGCCGATACGATAGCAACTTAATATCCGCGTGACGTTCAATACCTAGGACCATGTTTCAACATGGCCCAACATGCAGATAAAGGCGTCGACAATACTACTTGGTTGTGAAGGGGCCCATCAAATTGGGATCCGCATTGTTTCTTCAGCTTCCTGACATATGTATGTTATATGCAGAGAGCAATTGTGAAGTTAGAATAGAAAGTGACTACGGTAATGATTGGCCTGCCTTGCGGGTGGGGGTTGCGAATTACTGAGCTAGTGCCAACCTTTACCTCTGTTTGAACGTAGAAACCACGTGGACCTGTCAGACGTGGTGTTGGGACTGCGTATGGTTCCTGTGCCGTTTTTGTACGTCCTAACATCGAAAACCGGTTGGTAAAGCATTTGTAAGATTCTGAGCCGTCAATCTTTTCAACGCGAATTATTTTTTTTTCAGAAAAAGGAGGGCCGAACGGGGAAGACTCGGCATTTGTTAAACATTTCTTTTCCATACGATCCTGCTCTCGATAGTAAGATTCAGGATGTTATAGTTGGATATAGAAACTGTTTATTGGTGATCACAATTCACCAGCTAACCAACACCTACACGTCAATGTCAAGAGCAGTCAAAATGGAGTCCATTCGTCTGTCTTTAAATTCTATGAAACTGAGTTACCAATCCATAGCTTAAAACAAGTAATACGAGTGTCCTGTCGCCGAAGAATGTAAATTCATGTGTCACCGTCCACGGCTGCAAGCTGGTCGTCGTCGTCCCCGGGTAGCTTCTTAACATCGCTCTTAGTGAACGCTCGGTACTGCTCTTCATCGACCCGACCCAGCACACTAGGCGCCACTTTGTCATCCCTTAGGCCATAAAACTCCTGAAATGACATAATTAGTGGCCGCCATTTGTTTGGGTCGACCCTATTTGGATGTCCTTCCATCCGTAGGTTCGACAGGATGTGAATCCGCAGCACTCGGACTTCAATCGCCATCGCGAGTCCGTAACGATCCGGTAGGTCTTTCCGGAGTCCATTGACCTGAACCACCTGGCACTCCATCTGTACTGGGCATTCGGCAATCCGAGACGGAGTAACGAAATTCGATGGCTGTGGGTGCAATCCAGCTCTTGCCCACTTGTCCTTGACAAATTTGTAGTTTCGCGAAGCTTTCGAATCGGAAACAGGATTCAAGCCGGTCGTATCGGCTAGCTTATTGACATAGTCCCCCATGGAGTCGCTTGGCAGATTGAGGACGCACTCTTTCGTGCGTAGAATGTTTTGGGTGGTCTTATTTTCGGCACCAAACCCGAGCATGCACGCGTGGCCAAGCCACCATGCAGAAGACATAGGCGCGATGTTGCTCGTCCCGTCTTCATTTTCGGACGTAACCAAAACCACTGGCGTCCCCCAGTAAAGAATGGCAGGAGAGATGACGGTGTGTACGGTGGTCGGCATTTTTGCAGAACTAGAAGAGTTTGTGCTCTAGAGTTTGATGTTGAGGCTTGTAGAAGAAAGATGAATAGGATTTGCTGGTGTGTCTGTAGGTAGAGTTGTCGAATTGTCTAACTCCCATCGCCGAGAGTGTCCAGACTGGAAGGTTTAAGTACTAGAGAAACTGATCCAGGAGCCGCGGAGTTGCTCATCTTCATGGTTCCACGATGTGTCATAAACCGTCGATAGACAGTGTCGTATTTCCTGATCTGGCCCTTAGAGGGAATAAACTGTCTGGGAGGATCTCCACTGGTTTGAAACTCGGTGGTCAGTCATGATAGAATTTCACTCTGACCGCTGCTCCTTTTCGATTCTCTTGCTATGGAAGTCAGCCAAACCGGACACCTGATTGGCCACTTCCAAAGCAATGCTGACCAGGACCCGCTTTTGTCTTCAGAAGTTCTCTTCCCGGGACCGACGTCAAACTTCCTTCAAGCATCATCGAATGTCTCAATGAACCATTATATCTCCGAGCAATCAATCGAGGATTCTCGTGTCTAATAATCGACAGATCCTCGTTTCCGATACAAGGCTTAGCAGTAGCGACTGTCGGCTCCCACACTGCCCCACGAGCTTTCGCGTTGACAAACACCCAGTTTCTCCTTTCACGGCAACGCTGGAACACGACAGCATAATTGCCTTTATTTTATTTTATCTTGCTTTCTTCCGTTCTTTAAAGGCCTTGGAGAATTGCCCACCATGTCCAAATATTCATATACTACCGATTCTTCCCGGTGGAACGCGGTGCAGGCGCGAGATCCATCGGCAGACGGGCGGTTTGTCTACGCAGTAAAAACAACGAAGATCTACTGCAGACCAGTGTGCAAAGCTCGAAGAGCAAGAAGAGCCAATGTATCATTTTACGCCCGCTGTCAAGATGCAGAACATGCGGGATTTCGCCCCTGCAAACGCTGCAAACCGGAGGCTAGAGGCGGGATGCCTGAAGAAGCGGCGGTGACGAGGGTCCGCTCATTGGTAGAACAAAATCTCTGGAAGCTCACAATAGAGCCGGATGGACAGACTGAATGCAATTCGGAGAGAACTGGTGACTTGGCTCAGAAAGCCCGGGTCTCAAAATGGCACTTCCATCGAATCTTCAAAGAAACGACCGGCATGACGCCAGCGGAGTACGCAAACCAGCGGAAAGCTTTCAGATCAGGTTGTTCAATGTTGGGGGACGAGATTTGGACAAGTGCTTTTGGCCTACATATGATATCGAATATGACAGATGGGTTCGGCGCCCAGTATGAGGAGCCGGCCATAGATATCGACTGGGAATCTCTGATCAACAACGATGTCATTTCTCTCATGACTGAAGAGGCGACTTTGAACAAGGATCCTTCATGAAAGGTAGCTACTGTAGCTGAAAATTATACTTTCAATCCACCATAAAGCCGCTGTAGAAATGAAAAAAAAAGTGTTGCCAGTAAGATGGTCCTTTGCAACAGTGGTCTGATCGCCCACTAAGGCCTACCGATTCTATTCCCCGTCTAAACCAGTGTCTTTTCGTACATGCGATATTCAGTCGGCCCAGCCAACTGGGGTGCTAGGTCCGGGTAGTCAAGCGCGAAGTCGCGACGGCCCACGATCTTGTAGCCCAGTCGCGTGTACCACACATCGAGGCGCTTCTTGAACGGATGGTCGAAGTGGGTTGGTACTAGTAGATCGAGCTGCACTATAGCAACCCCAGGGCCGCCCAGATTTTCGAGGCACCACCGCTCCGCCCACGCCAAGAGATCTCGCCCGATCCCACTACCACGCTGCGACATAGCAACGGCAAACAAACCGAGCTCAGCGCGGTTCTCGCTAAGCTTCTTTATGGAAATGCAGCCTAGGGGCGTACGTCCGGATGTTGCTTTAGGCGTGGCGTCTGAGGTTGTGGTGGGAATAGACGCGACAGCCAAGGTACCAGCCTTCAGGAACTTCGCAACATCTCTTATCGACGTGCGCAGGTATCCTGGCTTAAAGATTCCACCTTCAGTTTCGCTGTACGCGGCATTGATGATATCTGTAAGTGCTGCCGTGAAAGCTTCGTCATCTGCGACTGAAGGGGGCGGAATCTCGATTGTGACTTTCTGTTCTTTCTCGGTCGGCACTTCTGATACCGTACCGTTAATGGACGCTGGCGACTCAGCAGAAACCGCTATGGTGACTGGCTTCGAGAAAGTCTCGCTGCCAGCTTCATAATGTTGGCCCATTATATGGCTATATTATTTTAATAGATAATCTCTCAAGGTGACGTATTGCTCAGTGGCCGTGAGTCTATGAGGGTTGCCAGATTACTTGAGGTAGATCATTCGGGATTGGGTCCCTGTAGAATGGGATTGAAAAGGAGGGGAAGCTTTAAATTGAGTCACTTTTGAGACGTTCTACTTCTAGAGACAGTCTATTTTAGGTTGTAACCGATATTCATGTGGTCACCGGTGCCGTGGGTCACAGAGTAAGGGATGAGGTTGGACTGAAAGCTACAATCACTAGCAATCCAACGGCAATCGAGGTACGGACCACTAAGAATCCAGGTTCTTCCTTTCGTGGGGGCAGCTTAAGTAAGTGTGCAGCCACTAGATACCCCACTTCCCGCCGTGACTTCGCGTGACAATCCCGGTTCTGCTTATGTCATATCAAGATGCTAACTGGAAAGGAATAAGTTTGCTAGATTAGACTTCCTTGGCAAGAGAAAGGTCCATCATTTGACTGCAAGTTGTCTCTTACTGAATGCGGTATCTACCTTGGAGATAACCCAATAGGATTTAACAGAGCCTTGAATTTGATGGTCATGATATTTCTACCACGCATAACATCTCATAGATACAAGATTTGAGTATGCTTATGTCAGCGACAACACTGCGGCCAACAGCGCCATTTAGGTAACGGCAATAGCTAATAGTACGACGTGGTGGCACAAGATTTCGGATACGCCCCACCATCTTTGCCGAGTTTCTGATGGCCACCTTGAAATCAAAATCGAACCCTCATCACGTTTACTAGCACTATAACTTCCTTCGTCATTTTAGCATTGAAGCTAAATGCTACCGATATATGCCAAGATCGTAATGTAGGTGTTCAATCTCACATCATTACTTCTCCGACTATTCAATCCGTATCGAAAAAGCTGTCTGTCCGTTTCAGAATGGACAGGTCAATAAGGCACATGACGCGTCCGTCCAGCCGCCTAACATTTTCATCCCAGTACCAATACACCCCACACAACGCCGCTGTGACGACAATCTGCGTGATTCCCATCCCTAAAGTGGCTGATTTTAGGCCATCCCACATGAAGACGGCGTCGGGTAGGCCCAGGGTAAAAGCACCCGCGACAAGGTTACGCAGGCACGTCAAGCCGCCATGCATATCAGCAGTATTTCGCAACCCGACCGCAAGATTTGCCGAGGTAAAAGCCGTGGATCGCTGAATAACGGGTCGGATGGTAGCGTCCAGGGCTATAGACCCGGCTGCTAGGAGCCCGAGTAGGAACGACGCTACGGGGAGGCTGGCACGGTTCATTCCTAACTCCCACGGCATGCTGAGAGGATCGGCTGAACCGTCTGTCGGCATTTCCATTGAGCCCGCGAGGTACAGCCCAAATCCAAGCATGCCGATTGAAGCAATGGCTGTACCGACCACGAGAGTTGTCAGGTGAACAGTCGGTATAAAGCGACCAAGGAATAGAGGGGAAGCAAGTGTTACAGCTACTGGTGCGGCAAGAAGAAACGGGCCTGTCATCAAGGCGCCAAGAGATGCCGAGGATAACATGAATGGGAGAGGCGAGAAAAGCAGCGAGAGCGAGCTGACTAGGCTCCAAAAACCGGCATACGGCAAAAGGGTGAGGGTGAAAAGGAGTCCAGTCGTGGGAGCAACCATTGCGCGAGGCGCCTGCAAGATCAGTGGTAAGTTGATCTCATTCGCCTTGTAGGACCAAGGCTTCAGCTTGACCACGTATTCTATAACAGCTTCCTTTGTATATGTGATAGTCGGCCAGAGCGATTGAGAACGTTGAATAGTCAGCGGTTGCTCGTCGGAGACTACACGATTATAAGTGGTTTCAGGAGCTCCAAACACGAGCAACAAAATCGAGATCGACAGGAAGGCGCTCATGATCTCGAACTGCAACTCGAAACCCCTAGCTCCAGCCGAAGCTACACCTCCAAGTAGTGGAGAGCCTATCATGCTAGTGATAGAGACGACGTAATGAATTATAATCATGGGTTGCCGTTCATGTTCCTGGAAGAGTCAGCACGCAAACCCTCGTCGAGGATCCCGAGAGCATCACTAACAAAATATGTGTCCTGGATTGAGCCAAGGACTAAAGTATCGAATGCGCCCCATCCCAGTCCTTGGAATATCCTCGCAGCCATGTTCTGCGTCAAACTTCCCCTTACATGTGTGTTCCACACCACCCCAATGAATATCATTACCATTGAAATTAAATATACTGGTCTTTTACCCCATATCCTCGCTATTATCAAGGAAGCCAATCCAGTCACCGCAGATACCATCAATGGCACTGCAGTGAGGGCGACTGCAGCCGTATACGAGACATCTTCCTCGATCGCAATGACGCTATTCACGCTGATGTACGCCGTCTTCATTACACCAACTAGCGCGACCATGGAAAGTAGTGCCCCAAAATTCAGATGCCTTTTCCATAGTGGCCAGTTGAGAGGGTCCTCGGGGTCTTCGCTAGGTTGTGGAGACAGCTCGACATCTGCGTGCTTTCCCGTACCGTACTTAATAGTCCGTTGCGAGCCCGTCGTCAAGTATGACACTCCGGTCGCTGCAGTGGCTGTCGTAGCCGTAGTCGCCGAAGTCGCCGGTCTAGGCCAATCCTTCGTTATCGGTCTCGGTGGCCGCTCCGCCATCTCCGGCACGACTAGGGATAACCGTACATCCTTTCCATTCCCTCCCAGCGCTGTCATCAACGACTCGAGTGTGTTTGCAGTGTTTGATAGCTGGCTGGTGTTTACATCTGCACGCTGTTCAGGTCCCCGTAGGGCCTCGGGAACGGGCGATAGTGGTAATGGTGGGAGCGTCTTCCGAAAGTTGATTGCCGGTTTGGGCGGCACAGGAAAACACTTCTCTACTTCAGATATCTCAAGCGTCGATTCCGTCGACTCAGGCCTTGTCATGACGATGGATTATTTAGGATTACCCACTGGCCTCTAGCTGGGAAGGCGTAGTAAATCTCTGATCTGAATAGGTATAGCACGGCCGTCAAGTTGACCTCGACAAAGCGTCTATCCTATCGGCGGCAAGCCAATGGACTGAGCCGTTAAAGAAAGTAATTAAAAGGATATAATTGTATTACAAAGTAAAAGCGTCTTGGAAAAATGGCAGCCAGGCCCGCGAAGATCAACTTCGAAGAAGCGAAAAGACCAAAACGAAGTTAGTATGATCGCAAAGAAAGTTGATGAAAACTACAGGTGAGAAAAATCAAGCAATTGCGGAAGAGGTGTCTGTAGTGTAGGATCAAGCTGTATCCCTGTCCCACGACAGAATCACACGGACAATTCGTGCGTGAGATCCTGGTGAGATCGTCATGGCTTCATGAGGTATCCCGGATGCTATGTCAACTTAAGCGAGGATATCATTCGCTGTATCTCAATATATGATCCGGGTTTAGCAAACCCGGTCCAGTCACGAAACATGAGAATTCCATGCCAAGGCTGTTTTACGCAGTAGCTGTAAGCGAGCAGAGCCAAATGGAACGTGACTGCTTGCTTTTAATGCTCTCAATTCTTTCATCGTTATCCCGAGTTATGAGATGGAATGTGCGCTTTCCAACAGTTCCACATAAAACCAGGCAACTAGGGGCTTCGGCTAAGCCAGCTGTTGCAGCCACTGAAAACGCAGTGAAGATGAAGCCTTCTTCGGAGGAAGGGAACGAGGCAGAGTCTGGCCCTTCGTAGATTGATTCATCAGATCGGGGCATCTCGTGGGATGAGGCAGCAAAACTCGGCACAATCCGAGATTACGCTTGGACCAGATCATTGAAACTTGCCTGATGCAGGGGACTGTCGCGGATCCTCCCGTAATGCGACGTTGGAGACGCGTACCTGGTACTCAAGCTAGCCGTATTTGGCTAATCCGGTAGTCTCATCCATGTAATAAATTACTTGCATATTAGTTTCTTGCAGTCAATTGAAGACGAAGTTCAAGGCATTAAGACAACCAACTTGATTCGCTAATACTTCCGTACATGGAAAGATTAGAGAAAACTGTTCCCAATGCGTAAATTCTTTCCTAACGGACGAGACGTCTAGCCAATTATCTATGTTCTCGTGTTATTTTCTGGCATCATTCTATTGAAGTCGTACGAATATGTACCAGGTACCTCGTTTACACAATCGTCCCGGCTCTCAACACAACCTAGGTAGCTCCCACCTCCCTCGTGAAATCGGAGAATATGTAGATAGATTCTGGCGGAGGAGTTCGGCATCTTACCGGAGATCGGATCTCAAAGGTCACTTTCTACCTACAGTTTATGTATCTGACCACAATCTTATATATGCGTCCAGTCCACGATTCATGCAGGAACGACGCAGTCAGCTCCGAGCAACATCGGACAGAACCGGGAAAGGGCATGAGTCTTTCGACGGTGAAGTTCCGATAGGTGGGCTGATGGAATCTACCGCTGCGCACGGTCCTAATTATGAGTTATCTCAAGGCCGCCACATTTGCAAGTTAATGCAGTCGAACACAGATCATACGGCCCGAAACCCAGAGGCATTCGTAGATTATTTAGCTAATCTAATTGACTTGTCGTTCGATGCCTGCCTCCATTGGTAACTTAGCTATTTTGAAGTTGCATGCCTGGGATAACGGCGTGGCTGAAGTTTTAACAGATTTATGCGGTTTGATACAATGTTGTGAGGCGAGGTGGGAATGCTCTAGTATCTAATCTATTATCAAGATCAATTTCTAGTTTAAAGTTCTGTTCTTCAACAAAAAGCTAACTCCGTCCAGTCTATCGCCAGTATGTAACCGTACCACATTTATCGGCCGAATACGTTAAAACTCGTCGGGCGAATGGCACAATCCAAAGTTATGCCAAGGTTCCTTTCTCCCCACCGCATTCGAAATCATAAAAGCCGTATTATCTCGTCAAGTCTCATAACAGAAGCATCTATAAAGCGTGCCGTCTAGAACCGGCTACATAACGAATGTAGTGGCCATAGCTTGAAGCTGTTCCGTCGATGGTATGATGGATTCCAAGAACGTGGTGCATGGATGAATGACGCCGCTACCTGGAAAGTAAAGAGCTCCTAAGTAAAATAAGTCAATATTCTATAGCTCAATCATGAGTGTGTTTTATATCCGGAAGTATTAAGTAGGGCTAGATTCAGCCAAGGCAGCTTGCTTTGGTTGGTCTCCACTCGATTTCGGTCCACTGGGCCAGAACCTATCCTCCGTACCGATGGAACGTGTTCAACAGCTTTGTTGGTCCTGTCGCCTCGCGGCCTGAGGCCGCGAGTGAGACTCGTGTCCCGTAAGCCGTGGTAGATTGGATACCCCGGTAGGGCTAATAGTAATCGGGCCGGGATATTTCTCAGGCGGGTAATATCGAATGGCCTTTTCTTTTCACATGGATGCAATTACGACTGCTTTACCTGCATGAGAGACTTGCTGGGCTTCAGACGTCTCGAAGCTGAGCAGCAACCAATTCGCTTTAATGAGAAGCTCTGTAATGACATCGTCAGTTCACGCCCGACAAGTGAAGCGACCTGAATATCGATCGTGTGGGCGAACATACCTTGATACTCCAACGAATACGATACCGATGGCTCTTCATCTGGGCCGACGAGGACAGGTGCAGGAATGCATTTATCCTCAACGACGCGGAATCTCAAGCCAACGGTCTTTGACGAGTCGGTCCACAGAATGGACGGGTCGTCTATGCCCAAGTTCGCTCGCTGTTGCTTCCCTGCCTCTTGCGCTGTCTGCTGAAGCCAGTCACGCCACACACGGATTACGCTGTCGGTGACATTGGCATAGCTGGAGAATAAGCCGCTCCGCGGGCCCACCTTAACCAAGTTGGTCACGGTGCATAGCTGGGAGAAGAGTTCGCCGAAGTCCAGGAAGATCTCGTGCGAAGGCACCTGAGTACTTGACTCGAGCGCTTCTTCGGAGACCATCTCGGCCGGCCAACGACTCCGAGGTCCGTAAACCTCGTCCCCGTGGAACGGACGAAAGCGGGCGTACAATTCGTTGAGCTCTCTAAGATTAGCCACCTCACCGGCCTCCGTGAGCCCGTCGGTCCCAAGATACTCGCAGAATAATGATGGTGTCGAGATCTTTTCACTTGGGTGGTAACACTCAAGGATCATCTCGTGATCCTTAAGCCGCGAGGCCTTCACAAGACGGGCATAATGCACACGGCCCACAAGTGCGTAGAAGCGGCGGCAGACAGCAGCAAGGGGCAACAGCGAGCGAGTCGGGAAGGAACTCAGGACTTGGATGATGATCTTTAGATAGCTGTTAGTACCAATGTATCAAGTCATGGAGAATGGAATGTGTGTCATACCTCGTTGGGGAGCGAATCTACCGAAAGTTGTGAGTGCGCCATGACGTGCGACATGGACAGAACCAAAGATACACAGAAGGGGTCAACAGAAGTACAAGGCACGTTGTCAAGGATCCAGAAATAAAGATCCGGATGCGCGCCGCGGATTCTATATCCTTTATATATGAAAATATTCGTGGGCCCCTGACTGGGATATCCGGGATGTGGATCTGATGTCAGACACGACACTCGACGACGACCAACTAAACTCTAGACTGGTCCAGCCTAACACTTCCTTGCTGGTCAAGTCAAACAGCTAATTTGAAGTTTGATAATGTCGGTCTGAGATCTTGAACGGTAATCAGATGTTCAGATGTTGTAGATCCACCAGTCTTGCCGAGTGAAGGCCGATGATACAGCGGGCTCAGGCGTTACGGAACACGCCAGATCAGTCGATAGCGGCTTGGTCGTAGCTTTAATCGCGTCCGGTTTACTCCGAGGAGACTACGCGATTGATAGGTGAAACGTTTCGATATCACGATATGAGTGAAAGATTTTCAAGCGATTTTGCCTTGTTGAGTTACTGAAATATTTTCAGTGCAATAGGGAATAGAAACGTCGAAGTTAGGCACGTGGCTTTTTTTAAAGATAAAATCCAATGATGGCAATGAATATTTCGCCACATTGCCATCGAGTTTTGTTATCGTTGTTATCGTTATCTCCGTATGGACAGTATATACTGTACTAATAACACTTTATTCACTGTCTGCTTATTTTCCTTGTCTTCACCGCCTCGAAGTCCCTTGTTCATAACTGAACTCTGATATGCTTAACCTCTTTATCGGCATAGTCTCTAGCTGAAATGTGAATTTTATTCTCGTGTAAGAAGCGAGATTGCGGACTTGATTGGTCAATGCCCCTCCGTTGCTTAGATGTATCTAATTTGCATGTGACAATGTATGCACATTTAAAGGATTTAACTATATCCAACGTTAGCGGGATTATCCGGAAATATCAGGGGGGCGTTGATGGCTTCGAGACTTCGAATGTGTCCCACCTTTGGAGTCAATCAGGTACGCAAAGCTTAATTGGACGTAGACATGTCTCACTGAGTATGTCAAGTCGTCTCTCCACGATCCGGTGATATCTGAGTAGTGACATCGCTTCTCCCGTTGCACACGGTTAGTAATAAGGGTTCAGCCTGTTTTGACATCACCTCTTCTATTGGGTGCTATTACCAAGACAATCAAGCAAGAAACTAACTATTGGACCTTGATATGTAGGTGGATTCTTAGTCGCTGGAAAAGAGAAGCCAGTATGTGGCTAAAATCGCAAACTCCTTCCTCAGTTATTTTTTTTTAAATTCAGGGAATACACACCTAGGTATCTTTCACCTTTTTCGGTGAGCTCGATTCACTAATACCAAAACATACAGTACCATGTTTATGCTGGCGTAAGCACAATCTCCACCCATTTTGGCCTGACTGGAGCTGCTTCAAGGTTTTCTTTGAAATTAGGATGCTGTCTTGAATGCTCCTCAGCCTTCAGCATACCTAGCTCGACCGTTCTTCGCTTTCGTACGTCGTTAGCTCTACTGCTCTGAAAGTCTAAGCGACGACACTCTTAAGGGGCTGAAGGCAAGATTGGAGCGTACTGCCACCAAGCATCTTGCTCATCTAGAAGTCCTCGGTCGGGTTGAGATTTATTGACGCTGAATGACTCCAGATATGGTGACAAGAAACTTGCAGCCCTTTGGAAAATACGGTAAATACGAAGGCAATTGCGTCAAACGAGACAATCCGCAAGCGTTGAATGCCGCTTATTGATGGCATGATCTACAGGTCATTGCTCGCCTATTTTAGTTTCTTTGCCTTTTGCACGATGTGAGAACAATGGTCCCCGGCTCGACGGCGTTCTCCCGGAACCAGGATGAGGAAGTACGAATTATGACCTGTATTCCTACCACACGGCCACTTCAGAACCAGGGATCCAGCTAGAGGACAAAAGATATACCTTCGGCATCGTGGCGAATCAAGACGCCGTTAGCGTCAATAAAGATCCCGTCCTACTACATGTGAAGTATTCGGGGTGCCAACCGTCTTGGCAGTTGAACAATCTATTCCCGCATCAGGGGCAACGCCGATGCGTTGGGCTCAAAACATATATTTCTACCATCACCTCGCAGACGGCATAGTCGATCTGTCGGCTTTGGATTGGTTGATACTTGACATTCAGTCACCCTCTTTCTTTGCTCCAGTGCTACGAGCTTGACACCCCACGATTTTCCCTCGCTCCTATTCATCTTTCAATTGTGTGGCTTGGTTCGGTCTGGCCAAACGTCCTTGTATCCAAACAAGGATAAGTACTTACTTCTATACTTCGCGGTCTGTTACAACTCGACTTTGAACGCGGTTATGTCGCTAAAACTTGTAAATCATCGATATCGGGATTGGCTAGACATCGAGATCGTCTGGGACCGCGGATGTTCGCTACGATGTTCGTCACCGTTCCCTTTATGTTTACACGATTAGACTATGAGTCCTTTCAGAACATTGCATTAGTGTGTCTTCAACCTGTTCCTCGAACCCGTCTACTAGATGTAACAATAGTTGGGCTTGATGATTCCCCCTTGTCGCCGAAGTCAAGTAGTAGGTGCTTAACTTGATTAACTGCGTCAGGCTTCATATAGCAACAGGTAACAGCGAGATGCTAAGCATAGTTTTTTTTTCTTTTTTTTCCTTCTTGGTTTTCGGAAGGGCAACTAGCCTATGGACTACACTGGTCCTCCTAAGGGGTTAGAAATATCACAGACCCTACTATGTCGCTATATCGTGGAGCAGGATAGCAAGGCTTAACAAAGACGTTGCTCTCCACCTAAGGCATGTCTATCCGCGGCCAGATGCAGCTGCAATGCATGTTTGATCCTATTCCAAGCGAAAACATGTTTGATGCTACGACTGTCGATCATACTGCCAGATATGGCCTGTGTGCAACCGTTTGATAGCGATCAGACGAATATTGTTACTTTGATGGCGCCCATGTGCCTTATTATCTTCCTCTTCAGCTCAAGATTATGTGTCCAGATAGCTTCCCAACCAGGTACCGACCATAAGACACCACATTCCGACGTGGCACTACCGCGGTGCCACAATAATGGCTGCTTACTGCATATGCTTCGCAACAGGCCGTACGCAACGAGTTAAGCTGCCCCCACACCAGTGAGCAAAGGCCGCAACGGGCAGACCCCGAAGCCTGAGCACGTCTTCCCCAGAATGGTTGGCGTAGCATTGCAGGGGCGACAAGGCCAACTATCGAACCGAGTGGAGTATCCTATACTAGGGGGTGAATCCCATATTCGCGGATAGTTGCCTCATTCCAGACGGCCTTGGAAGAGAATACTTCTACAGCACTTCCTTCCGAGCAGCCGAGCTAGTGCCGCTGGGGGACTGGCGAATTGGAAATTTACCATGATCGCCTCGATGCTCATTGATTGATTGATTTACGATACACACGATCACATTATAGCACATAATGATTTGTCATATCTGAGATAGTTGAAGGGAGCCGAGACCGAGCCAATACTTTTTCTACTACGGACCGAACATCAAGCTTCCCGGTGATGGGGGGAACAGATTCTATCTATCGAGGTAGGTACCTGGGTAAACAGTCAGGAAAAAGAAAGAGGGGTGGAAAATAAGACGGACAGTTCTTATTTCCGTAATTCTGAGCTCAGACTCGTATTGTAAGTCAGAGCGTTTTTTATTATTATTCGTAAACCCCTGGTGAATAGATGTTATAAGGCCCCCTTACTTCAGCAGACAAATACGTCAACTGAGACGTGAGACCTAGCAGGTCCTGGGCGAATCAGAGGCTCTCAAGCCACGATCTGACGGCTGAGCCGCAAAAATACATATATTTTTCCATTGAGGCGCATAACGTGCCTGATAAAGTATAAACGTGGTTATGTGTATGTATGTATGTGGTTATAGATGCGGTTATACAATGTCGTCAACAACATGTGGTACAAAGCTACATCCAACTGCCCTCGGCACTCCCCACTTTCCACTTGTGCTACCCACCCAGCTGCCACCCAGAGTTTAGCCCCCAGACTATGTCCAGGTTTATGCCCAGGCTATGACGAAATGGTACACCGCCCGCAGGATTCTGCCTATCGATGAATATTATATGAGGACATTGCCCTATGGCTGGGCCAGATCTGTCTTTGCCCCCGCTACCGTTCTCAATTCTATCTCCGAATCCGACAAGTGCTATTGCTTGGCTACCTACGCACGCATGCAAGCACGCTAATTTTTAGGACCAAAAAATGCTCTATCGGTATTGTATGTATCATGTATCGTTGGGGTTTAGAACATTGAGGGGGAGGGGTGTCGTGCATTTGTTTCTCTGATTCAAACAATCCCCCTTTACGGATCGTCACCTCCGAATAGGGGAGGGCCTCACCTCCTGATTGATTCTCTCTGACGAGCGGCCCGAAACGCGTCACTTCGTATGCCGTTCACATTTTTTTCGCATATCCTTCGCATGCGCCAAACGAATATATAAACCGGTGCGATTTCTGCGAAGCCGTTTCGAAAACTCCCAGCTCTATCCTCCGCTCCCCACTCCCCGAGCCTGGTCTACCCGGTCGATCCTCTAGCCCCAAAGTCTCGATCCACTTCAGCAGAACCCGACTGTTACCGCCTTTTGCACTCTTCCAGCATCGAGAGTATCGTTTACTCTCGCGCCGACAACGACTTAGCCACTCCAGCCTTATCCCGAACAACCTGACGTAGGTTCCGTAAATATGGGCTCCGAATACATCCAACCAGTACGCCTCGCGATCCTCGAAGCCGATACCCCCGTCCCCGGCATCAAAGCTAAGTACGGATCCTACGGCGGGGTGTTCAGGCATCTGTTCGAGCAGGCCTGCGCCACCCTCAACCCTCCGCAACCCCTCTCCGCCCAGCTCGACATATCCCACCACGACATCGTCAATGATCTAGACGCGTACCCGGACCCCGAGACGATCGACGCCATCCTCATAACCGGATCTAAGTACTCTGCCTATGAGAACGACGAGTGGATTATCCGGCTGACGCAGTACACCCGGCGGTGTCTCGAGGGCGGCCGCGTCCGTGTCGTGGGCGTGTGCTTCGGCCACCAGATTGTCGGCCGCGCTATGGGCGCTGATGTTGGCAAGAACATCCGTGGTTGGGAGCTCAGTGTCACGGGGCACGAGCTCACGGACGAGGGCAAGAAGCTGTTTGGCATGGAGAAAATAGTTCGTCTCCCCTTTCCCCATTTACCTCCGGAAACCCCGTCTCCTTACCCCGCCATGTGATAATGCCATTCAACAATGGGCTAACTCATACCGCACAGTCTATCCACGAAATGCACCGCGACGTGGTGTTCTCCCTTCCACCGGGCGTCACGAACCTAGCCTCAACGGACGTCTGCGAGGTCCAGGCCATGTACGTGCCGCGGCGGCTTGTCACGGTGCAAGGCCACCCCGAGTTCACCGGGGACATGGTGCGCGAGATCCTCGAGATGCGCCGGTACGGCGGCATCATCGGCCAGGACATATTTGAAGACGGCATGCGCCGTGTTAACAACAAGCACGACGGTGTCGCCGTCGCCAGGGCATTCCTGCGGTTCCTGCGTGAGTAGAGTCGTAGATCTGGTAGGGGATATGAAGTGATGTGGGGAAAAAGTTGGAGTAGAGAGGGATTCACGCAGATATACCTAACCACATTGTAATAAGTCGGAAGTATTCTGAAGGTGGTGGTTGCACAACGCGGTTCTTACCTTTTTCTCCGGTCTCCGAAGTCAGTTGGTTCTGGGCATGAAGATTTATGATGCGATACCCATTGATGAAGAATGAATTATCAAGGATAGGGATATCGGAAGTCAACTCCACATTCTTCGATATTTTGAAGTTGACTGAATAGCTAGCGCTAGCGTAGCCGGTTCATAGGTCGGGGTTGATTCCTACACGCTCTGTGGCAGCACCACATTGGCAATGAGAATAAATATCAAGTAAAAATCAAGAGAATCACAGGTGCCACGGAGGATTAATAAAACGGGTGAGACAATATCACGTGTTGGTATCTTCCGTATCCAATGCTATCCCATCCTTCAACCATCCCTCACCAATTATCGGATTACAACCATGGTATGACTCTCTGGGCCTACTTCGATAGGTAGGCCGGTCAGCCTCGTCACAATCCCCAATGTAACGCAATGCTTATATGAACGCCGCCCAATGCCCCTTTTTAGAATGCTCCCCCTCCCGCACCTTGGTATTGAAAAAACCAAAAGCAGTCTGAACCCCCACCCCTCAAATCCGACCGGTCGAAACCCCCCAAAATCAACACCAGGCACCGTGGTATGCATGTATGCAAATGAAGTTTATCGTGACCGTCGTGTCTGACCCGTGTAAATGCACCAGTCGTACCCATTATGCCAAAACACCCTCCATTTGCGTCGATATCTTATCATTCTCATTATCTTGCTGTCGTCCATATCGTTCATATTCGTTACCCGATGCCGACAGCTGGTGCTCATGAGTTCGTGTCTCATGAAGTCATGTTATGCGTATCCATTTGATATCCCATCAGTAACCTTTTCGTCTTCAGTCTAGACGTGAAGTCCTCGGTTCACAAGAATCCACATCCAGTGCATCCCACCATTCACGTGGCGGGGCACTTTGACGCTCTCCACGATCGGACATCCTCCTGGCTGCCCCATTACTCAGACTTTCAAGATTCTCCTCCTGTTCTCTTCTCACTCTGGCTGCCCTCGCATCGACGAATCTTTCCTCGCTCGTTCGTCCGAGGCCGTGTCGGCTCCTTCTCGTCGGCCTTCTAATCCGCAGCCTTAGCGCCAGGTTCTCCCAGAACCCGCCTCGCAAGTGCAGCCAAGGTTTCTCCCAGGCGCTGAAAAAGCAGCAGTCCACCGCGGCGCCAATACACAGGCTCGCAATGCTGACCACCTGCAGAGCCATGGGCTCGTTGCTGAGGTTATAGAGGTCCCCGTAGATGAAGTTGTCGTTGTACCGGAGAATATGCGACACGAAGGGCGCGATCCATGTCAGCATATAGATGGCTGGGTACACAAACAAGAGACGCAGCTGCTTTTGCTGCCTCTCGCGGGACCGACGCATGGCTTCCTCTGTTTCGTCTTGGGACAAAATGATGGTGCCCGGAAATGTACTCTGGTTTGAATCATGCGACCCTAGCGGACTACGCCGCAGACCGCTGATTATGTTGGAGATGGAGTACTTCCACGCGAATTGGCTGTGGTTTGAAGAATTTGATGGGCTGCGATGAATGGGCTCGGGAAGGCGGATAGGAATTGTTTGCTCTGCACGCAATGACGGGGAGGTTGGGCCTATTTGGGCTGTTTCACTCTCGCGGCTTGCTTGTGATTCCATCGAGCCATCGTTCGCGAAGTCCACAGGATTCCACCTAATCGGGCTTCTCAAGACTTGTTCGGGTCGCCGCAGGGGACTGGATGAGTCCCCTTCATAATTCAATGTGCTAATAGTTGAAGCAACCGAGTGTTGGCGGTCTCTTGGATCGCCATCCTTCGTTAGGCTACCTCGAACAGAATCGAGTAAGCCGTGGTAAGCAATAGGCGGTGTGGGTGGAACATCCCCACTGTGGTCATGGCGGTGGTTGTGTTTCCGGTTAGGGTCAGGATAATCGCTGCGAGCTGTGCTGGCGCGTCTTTGATCTCTATCGAATCGCCGAAATTGAAAAGCAATATAGAGGTATAGGCCCGTATAAGTGAGGATGATGATTCCAAAAATGACGTATCGCGGGATCCAACTGAGGGCACTGAGATACCACCCGGGATGGACAGGTAGGTAGCAATGTGGCCCGTTATCCGCAAAGCGACCCCCGGTCATTGGCACTATGGCTGCCAGGACGAGGGGTATGATGGCCCAGCAAGTATAGAAGAACCGTCTGTACGGATAAAGGCCGGATGCACCACTGGAACTCCGTGGCCGGAGTATGAATAATGCCGTATGTATCGCGATTAGGAGGACAGCAATATCCGACGCCTCGATGCTAGCTGTTAGAAAAAAGCCGGAAACCTGGCAGAAAGTCGACTGAGAATGGATGGGCACTCCAGCGAAGAAAGCAAGCGGGCAGATTACAAGCCACAGCGCCTTTATCATGTCGCTTTGAATTAGAAGCATTATCAAGCTGAAGTATCGTCAGCTAGTGGGACTATACATGGGGTGTGCCAGACCTGTTAAACATACTTATGGCGGAAGCTCCTCCTCATCCTCACAAACCAATAAAAAGCGTATAGGGCAGAAAGTACGCTGATTGAGGCCAGGGAGAACGAGACAGACATGACAGTTATCAGCTCCGAGTTCTTTATGGTCGCGTTTGGAGTGGAGGAGTCTCGTTTCGTGGAGATAGCGCTGGGGTTAGCGAAGTATTCGGTCCAGGTGCCCGGCGGCCATATTATGGGAGCCATCTTTGTTTTTGTGGCCAGAAAAGGAGCTCAAGGCGCAGTTGAAGCAGTCGACAGCCTGTCATGCTTCCAGGGAATATTTCAGCTGGATTGAATACCGGGTTTCATGTCTGCGGGCTGTTGTGACGATTTGGTTGAGGCTGGAAAACGTTGTCATGCTTGGGCGAGGAGGGATCTGTGACAGCAAACTCGTATAGAATATTAAAGCGAGCGAAAAGTGACCGCTTCTCTAATAAAAGTCAAATTATCCAGGCCCTCTCGCCTCTGGGAAGAAGACTTAGAAGAAGACAAATTTGCCCCATGAACAAGCGCCGGGTCGTACGAAAGCTTGTCCCCAGGGGTGAAAGTCAACGCATGGTGCGCTGAAGTAGCAGCCCAAACCTAGAAATTCATGTTGCGCGTCTCAACGGGTAGAAGAGGCCAGTGATTATTCCATATACTTAATATGGGGGGTGCGGAAAACGATTTACCAAAGGGGCGAAACGTAGAAATGCAGTAATTGACAGCAGCACATGTCAATCTAAATGATACGTACACCTGAGTAACATGAGAGTTTTTATGGGAAGGAAATAAGGAGGGATATAATAGAAGAAGAAATACTAAGGAGTAAAATCCATAATTTAATGTTTCGCGGTCCATTTTCGTGGCGGTGAATCAACGAGTTAGGACGTAGGAAAGGATCGGTGTAGGGCTATGTTGTGAAGGGCTTGTCAGGTACATGACTGGCATCTCCAATGAAGTTGTTGGCATTCAAAACTTTGACCAAGTGATGAGGCCCCGGTGACGCTAACAGGCTGACAGGTCGCGACGGAGCCAGCCTCCGATGATTTTAGCGCGTCAAGCTGCCATACTGCCCTGTAATGTCCCCACAATATCCCCGTAACCTCCTCCCTCCCCGCTGTCGTCATAACTCTAAGCGCGCAGCCACGTAGCCAGCAGTCGCAAATCACTGCATAAAAGCCCGATCTGGTGACCGTCGTCCCGGGACAATTTTTCAAGGCCTGCTGACCCCCGCAAAATACAATCTCCTTTTTTTTTTCTTCTCTGGTTTGAATTTATCTCTTTTTGCTCCGAGAAATATCAGGCGTAGAATTTCCCATTAGTCGTAATTTTATCCCCAGTGTCATTTTTTCGTGCTAGCCGGAGGAAACTACCGCGACTGCCAGGGCTTTCCCGTCGACAGTTTTCCCCTAGCTTCATAACTTCGACCCACATAGCCAGCTTTAGCTCTTCACATCCGAGGTGCGCGCATCAACCCGATCGTAGGGCTCATCTCGTCATTTTCCGTTGTGATCGGATTAAGCCGTCTCTTCGACTGCGAAGTCGAAGTGGGTTTGACTCGTCCATCCCACTGGTGCTTTCCATTAAACCTCTGAATGCGATCTATTATTATATGTAACAATTCTCGAGCCGCGGACGGGATTGTGCGTGATACACCCTTGCCAAAATTATGAGGCAATTAACACGGGCATCACTCCGGGCCATCCAATACCATTCATAAGAGACGACTACACCACTTCAAAACCTAGGTCCTCTTGTCCAGAGTCATGTCTACCTCAAAGACACGAGTCCTATTTCTCGAAAGCTACCTAGCTTCCTCCAAACTAGGGTGGGTTGGAGCAAAACCAATAGGTGTAGTAGACTCGTTCTAGCTAACGAGATGGTCCGAATATCAAGTCTCGGTATACTGAATTATACAGCTTGAATACTGCAAGGCAGTTAATTCAGTTACATTTCCTCGTCAATTTTACGGTGAGGGCATGATTTCATTTTTCCTACGTCATTAGGTATGGGCAAAAATATTCTAAGAAAAGGACTGCCATGGCGCATGGCCCAATGCTCAGCTTTCATTCTCCGAAGAATAAAAAGGGATCATTGAGGCACAAACAACTACCATGAACTGCAAAGGCTCAAAGGTATGTTTTTCGTGTTGGTCGCGCTTAGGGAGGGATGTATGCAATCATGTGCGAGGCCACGTTGGCCGGCGGCTATGCATTCACGTATTTTGAATAACATTGGTCGAGCGTATCTCACATCCTTTCGTATTTGCTTCCAACTAAACCAACAGTTTCCGCTAGGGATGGCATGCCTCAGACTAGCAGAATAACTGCTTAGTGCGAACTGCCTAACTTGTTTCGCCTCTCGATGCTGTCTTGTCTAGATCAAACCGGGGAGATCTCCGTCAAGCAAACTGAGGAGGACAGACTGTTCTTCCCTAGGAAAAGAGGAAAATCTTAGTTAAACCTTAAATCCTCAGTTAGTAGGCTACTTGGTAGACATAAGTAGAAAAGTCCTATCACCGAGAAAGCGGTAGTTGGTCCGAAACTTGAATTCCGATGAAGTTACTTCATCTATCATAACGGTGACGCTAACATGAAAATGCGGAATTAAGCGCATAGCTCGCGTGACTCACACAATGTAGGGCATATTCCGAAAACGGAAGTGTATTATTGATAGACTTGAATCTAGCCAACTTCGTTAGTCTTAAGCCAAAGCTAAACTCAAGGTAACAGGGTATGTCTTTGGATACTCTTCTCGCTGAAACACAGCTAACCGCCTCGGAGTGTTCTCCTGGAGGCATAGTAACACAGGTTAGGAAACGCCTGTAGATCTCACATATGGAAATTAATATTAACGTCAAATCCTAGATGTAAATACGTAGCGTAGCATATGATGGCTCATAGATACTGCATCACGCATACAGAATAGCGTACGGAGTAAAACCCGTTGCCCCTATAGGGAAAGGTAGTCATCCAAGGGCGTCATCATGGCTACCATGCCGCCATGTAAGTGGAAAATTCTAAATTGTTTCCTAGTCTTCATATCTAAAGAATCACAAGCTTTAATGACACTGTAGCATGAAATAAGTCTGCGGACAAATTTTCGAATCTAATTCTCCCTTAAATCTGGCTTGATGCTTATCATTATCTACTTAAGCAGGTGGGATTATAACATACATCAGCAATTCCAGCTAAGTCAGCTATTAGAAGGCTTCGTGGAATATAACGGTTTTTCTTGAAGGCATGCATACCTACACAGCTCCTAGAGCCTTCGTTGGTGTTTTAGGGGGGGTTGCCTACCGGACCACTCACTAAGGCGAAAAGGAGTGAGGAAGTCCTCAAACTATGGAGTCTTAGTAACATGGCAAACTTCACAAAGACCATTTTGAATACTGCTACAAACGAAATAATGAATAAGAGAGCGGTATATGATATGAAGGGTCATTATATTAGTTCTCTCGAAACGTCTCAAGCCTCGCTTTCCCAGTTATTAAGCTTAATGTCTTTTATTTGATTACCAGTATTTTATCTTAGCTAGCCGCTTCCTGTAATCCTTTAAAGCTTTTTTTAATATCCTCTCCTGCTTAACGTTTTAATCTTTTTCTTCTCCTTTTTATTATTATCTTTAGTAGCTTTTTAATAAAGTAACTAGTAAGTAACCTCCTTATATAAGGTGCTTATATATAAAGATAAAGAAAAAAGTTAAACTTAAGCATACTTATTATTATTTTAACAAATTACTAGTTTTAATAATTTAATAAAATATTATAATTTAAATATTTATATAAACAAGCTAAATATATAAAAAATAAGAAATAAAATAAAAAACAAATAATAATTAAATAAAAATTAAAACTTTATTTTAATCATTTTAATCGCTTAACCGTTTCTTTTTAATCTTAAGGTTTAACTTATTTTTATTATTTATTAAGCCTTAGCTATTTACCTTTTTTAAGAAGTAAAAGCTTTATATTATCTTAATATTTTTAAAGGATAAGCCTTAAATAAAACAAAACGTTCTTTTATTTTTCTTTTTATTTTAATATTTTTTATTTAAAATAATAATTTTATTTAATATTACCTTATTACATAATATTTTTTTAAAATATCTTATTATCTTTTATAAAAATTAAAAGTTATAAGTCTTTTTATAAAAGTAGCTTAAGTATATTATTTATAACGTTTATATTATTATTTAATAATAAGTAAGCCATCTTTTTAAAATATCCTTATTAACCTTATCCGATACTATGATTATTAAGATTATCAGCTTTTTATGATTATAAGGAATAAGGGATGTTTTTTTCTTTAAAGCTTTTTAAATTTTAATAAATTTTTTTTAAACTTTTATTATTATAAAACATTTAATCTAAATATAATTTATAATATAATCTTATTTATCGATTAAATAATATTATATTTTTTAAACTTTTTAAAATAGCTTAATATTTATTAAAACGACTTTATATAAGAGTCTTTATAACAAATTACCAGCTTTTAATATATAAAACTTTATTTTAATCACCTTTTAAATACGTAATTTTATTAACTTTTTTTTAAATTTTCTTTAATAAGTTTTTATAGCCTTTTCAACATTATTATTTAAAAATCACTCCTTATTAATACAATCTTTTAAGAACTTTTTATAAGTTTATATAAAGCTATATCAATTAATAAGGATATTATTTACCAGCATTTAATAATATAAATCATTAAACTTATTTTATTCTTTAATTCTTAAAAGTAAACACTTTTATTTCCTTAATATTATATTTTAAAAGAGTTATATAGCTTTTCTTACCTTTAATATATCTTATAGGTTTTAACCAGATAAGTTTATAAAGAAGTTTTCCTTAATATCCCAAATATCCCTTAATATTTTATATCCTTTATTTTATAAATAAGTTTATATTTTAAATTTTTATTTTTTAACCTTTAAATTAAAAGTCTTACTTATTTAATAATAATATTAAAAAAAGATATTTAATATTTTTTTAATAATATTAAATTTACCGATTTAAGTAATATTATCCTTATTTTTACTTATAATCAACTTTTATTTTAAGTAAAACTACTTAAAATCTTATGGTTATAAGAAGTTGCCATATAACTATTATATTTATAAATATTTTATTATAAGATAAAAGATTAATATTTTAATTTAAGCTTTTTTTATAAATAAGCACTTAATTAATTAAGCTTATAATAGCTTTAATTAGGTAATTATTTTCTTAATTATTACGTATATTAACGCTTTAATAACTTAGTTTAAGTTTTAAGCTCTTACCCCTTTAACGTTATAAGGTTTATAAGCTTAAACCTTAAAAACGCCCTTTTTATATTATCAATTATCTTAAATCATCTATTAATATTCACGTTTAAAATCTTCTTTATATACCTTTATATTTAAGAATTTAATTTAATATTAAACTTATAATATAATTAAAAAGTTAGCCATTTATATACGTTTTTTTATAAAAAGATAACACTTTAATTATAAATTTTTAATCTTTTAGTATTTTACCATTAACTTAATCTAAAAAACTTTTAAAACTTTTATATAATCTGGTTTAATTTTAATAAATATCTTTAAATATTTATATAAATCTTTTTTAATAAATATCTTAATTTAATTAAAATATATTTTAAAATAATTCTTAATCTTAAATAAATAAGATTTATCTTAATTAATTTTTAAGTTATTTACTAAGTTAAAAAAAGCAAATATTTCTTTTATTAAGTTTATTTTTTCCTAATTTTATAAAATAATTATCATATCGTTAGCATATATTAGCAATTTTAACGTAAGTATTTTTAATAAGACTTTTTTTATACCTTTATAAAATATAATAACCTTAGCTAAGGCTTTTATCGTAATAATAAAAAAGGGATAACTAATCAGATTACTTTATCGTACATTATTAAGGACATATATAAAATCTTTAAAGAAGTTATTCATAAAAAGCTTAATTTTTACATTTTTATATAAAATTTAAACCTAATTAATAAAAAGCTTTAAAATTTTTAAAAACTTTATTAAAACTTATAAATATTTATAAAACACTTTATTATAAGCCTTTTCTTAATTTAAGAAAAAGAATAAAATTTTATCTTCCTTTCCATTATAATTTTAAATTAACTATTATATTACTTAAATATTATTATTAATAAGTTTCTTAAATAAAAAAGCTAATTATTATTAACTTATAACCTTAATTAAAACGTTTATTAATCATTACATTAATATCTTTATAAAGATCTTATAATTTATATTCATTAAAGATAATAATCTATAATTTTTTAAAAGCTTTATATTTCCCTTTTTATACAATATTACCAACATCCCGTCCATCCATTTCTCAAATATTATATCTCCCTTCTAAAAATTTTTATAAAATATAACTAAAACTTTAATAATCTTATACTTCTATTTTCCATTTTTATACCTTTTATTCTAATATTTTATAAAGGCTTTATAAAATTCTACAAAAATACCATTATTTTTAAGTAAACTTTTTAAGACTATCCTTTTAATAACCGCTATTATTTTTACTTTTAAAATAAGTTTAATTAACTTCCTTATCTCCTTAATACTTAATTTAAAGATATTACTTAAAAATTATTCTATAATTATTAAATTAAATAGTTTATAATTATATAGTTTAATATAAAAGTCTTATACCATCTTTAAAATTCCCATAATTTTAATATGCCTTATTTTATCTTCTTCTTTTAAAATCCTTATAGTTATATTTAAAATATCTAACTTAATCTTAAAATAAAAATATTATAATAATAACTCTTTAAGTAATAAATTCTTTACTAAAACATTATAAAAGTAATTCTTCTAACGTTATTTATTAAATATTAATTCTTTTATATTTATATTTTTAATTTACTTTTTAAATTTCAAATTTAAAATATTATCCTTTTTTTTAATTAACACTTTCCTTAACTTTTAAATATTAGATTTCTTTATTTAATAAGTTCTAAGCGTTAAATCCTTATCTATTTTAAAATAATATTAAACTATTTCTTTTAAATATATCTAGCCAGTCATATAATTTAAATCTTTAAAATTATTTAAAATATCTTAATAAACTTTTATATACTTTTTTAATAATATAACATCAAAAGACAGTCGCTAACGTCTTAAACCTTTATCCATTATAAATAATAACTTTATAATTACTTATACTTAATCATAATCTATCTTTATTAAAATTAATAATATATCTTAATTTATTAAATATTTTATCTAGTTTTTTTAGATAAAAATTTTATTAAAATAAAAAAGCTTTATCTCTCTCTTAAAAAAGAATTATCTTATTTTAAGGTTATACTTCCTTTATTCATTTATAAGTTATAATCTTTATTCACCAACTAATACTCCTAAAAAACTTTTATATACTTTTAATTTATCCCTTAAAAAAGGTCTCTTTATTCTCTTATCTATTAAAAGCTTTAACATATTTTAATCTCCAACAATAAGATTATAAGGCATTTTTAAAATATTAAATACTTCTATTAATTTATAATTTATTAAGTTAACAATCTACTTTAAGAACCATATTATTTTTATTATAAGTAACATTATTAAGATATATATATTAACTATTTAAATAATTTTTTTTTAAAACTTAACTTTATTTATTATAAATCTTTCTTTTAAATTTTTATATATTATATATTTATTAAGTTCTTCCTTTATATAAGCTTATATTAATCTTTTAATATTAATAATAATAACAATACCTTTTTTAAAGCCTTTACCTTTTATTATTTTTATTAAGAAAGATTATTTAGCTTTAAATATTATCTTATTAATTTCCTTTAAATTAACTTCTTAAATTATAAAAATATTTAAATTTTCATTTCTTATTAATTTAAACATATTTTAAAAATAAGCTAAATCTATAATATTATTAATATTAAGAAAAGTAATAATTAATTTAAATACTATTATAATTATTATATTATAGATATTTAATTAAATATCTTTTTAAAATACTTAATTAAGAAACTTTATAAAGTTACCTTTTTAAATTATAAGTAAATGATTTAAATATAACTTAAATCTTATTTTTTATATATATAATAAGTTAAAAATCTTTTATCTACTAGCTTAAACTTTATAATATAATTATATAAAAAAGGGATTATAAAGTTAAATAATCCTACGTTTTTATTAAAAACTATTATTATTTTTAATCTTAATATTTTTTTAAATTCTTAAATACTTATTTAAAAGCGTATATCCTTTTTCGTTAACTATTCTAATTAACAAAAATTAATAATAATTTTCAGTTTTAACATTTTTTAAATTTTATCGATTATTTAAACCTTAAGCCTCCTTATTTTATACTTTTATATCTTCATATTATAAATTATATCATTAAGATATTTTAATTTAATATATTTATTAATAAGGAAATTTATAATTACCTTTTCTAAATATTTAATTTTCTAACCCTTTACATTATAATAACACATGAGGTCCCCGCGCGGCGTGGACATAATAACCCCGAATTTTAAAAAAAATGTAAGAATATTTTCATTTTATTAAAAAAATCATAAACCTTTTAAAATAAATCGGAAAAATACATAGTTAAATATATTAATAAAATAATATTAATAAAAATAAACGTTATTTTTATTAACTTATAACCTTTTTATTTAATTAATTATAAACTTTTAAATATATTAATCTTTTTAATTTCTTTTTAAACTTTTTTTATTTTAATTTTCTTAAACTTTAAGTTACGTATAACTTAAATATATTTTTTATATATTAATTACGATTATAATCTTTATATAATTATATTTTACTAATAAATAAAACGTTAAAATATTTAATTATATACGTAAAGTTATTATTTTTTAAATTATTTAAACGTTTAAAAAAATGCCAGGCTTTATAATGCTTACCTTATAATAACTTAAAAACTTATAATAAAAGTAACTTTTAATTTTTATAATTTAATATCTCCTTAACGAGAGGTCGTCCCACCGTATATAAAAAGTTTTAAAACCGTAATTAAGTTATTTTTATAATATTATATATTCTTTTTTAATAAGATATTTATTCGATAAGTTATTAATTTTTAAATAAAAGAAATAAAATTAAAAAATTAATATAAAAAGAATTTATAGCTTTAATAATATAAAGTAAGTTAAAAAATTAATTTATTTTTAATAGCCTTTTTTATTTTCCTATTATTTAAATAATTTTCTTATTAATTAATTAATTAACGTTTCTTATTATAAAATCTTTTTATAAATTTAAAGCTTTTTTATTTTTTTCTTAAAATCTTTTTTAATTAAATAACTTAATAAATAAAGTTTATAAAAGTATTTAATTAACCGTATTAAAATTAAGATTTAAATAATATTATATTAATATATATAATTACTTTATATAACGTATATACGTAAAGTTATTATTATTTAAATTATTAAAAAGTTGAAATATAAAAAGTTGAAAAAATTTGTTAAATTTTACATGTTTTACCTTATAAAAGTTTATAGTAAAAATCACCTTTTTATTTTAACATTTTATTATGGATTGTAACGAGGGGGGCTAGTTATTGTGGTAAAAGTATGAATTAATTAAAGATGAAGCTATTGTTAATTTATGGGCAGCCTTTTCTTAAATATTAATAGGGTTAAGGGTTAAAATCTTAATATTTTTCCTTTTATTTATGATTTTTTTAAAGAAAGAAAAAGCTGTTAATTGATAAATCTTTTAAACGAGAGTTATTAATTAATAAGTTTATTAATTAAGATATAACAGGTTTATTAATTAAGCTTATTATTTAATTAATCAAGCTGTTAGTTTTAATTATTAATTGATAAGTTTATTAATTAAGCTTATTGTTAATTAATACGTTTTTTTTATTACTATTATTTATATCGTTTAATAGTAAATAAATAGGTTTAACTTTTTTTTAATATATTATCTTTTTCTTATATATTAATAATTTAGTAGCTAGTTTTATATGGTTATTAAGGTTATTTTTTATCTTATTTTAATAGTAATTAGCTTTATATCGATTAGCGTATTGTATTAATTAGCGTATCGTATCGACTGGCGTATTATATCGACTGGCGTATTATATCGATTAGCGTATTGTATTAACTGGCGTATCGTATCGATTAGCGTATTGTATCGATTGGCGTATTATATTGACTGGCGTATCGACTGGTGTATTAATTAACGTATCGACTTGTATATTAATAGGTTTATCGATTGATATATTAAGAGATATGGTAGGCGTTATATCTTATACTCCTCTTTTAATGTGATAGTAGGCGCTGCTTATGTATTGATTAATATATCGACCGGTTTATCGATTAATATATTTATTGGTGTATCGAGTGGCGTATCGACTGGTGTATTAAATTAATTTATTAAGAGATATCGAATTACGTATCGATTTTAATACGATTATAAGCTTATGTATTAATAATTGTTAAGAGATATTATAGGTTTTATAAAAGTGTTGTTATTTAACGATTAATGTAGCCGATAAGCTTATTAAAAAGATCGGTTATTACGATTATTAATTATCTTATCGTAAAGAAAAGATGCCATTTAACTTATTTTAAATAAGCTGTTATGTTAAATAGTTTTTAATGTTAAATAAGTTTTATAGGAAATTTAATAAAAGTGTTGATTTAATTTAAAAAAATATTTAATTTAATAGTAATAACTTATATCGGTTAAGAATTAATTTTTAATGTTACTGCTGTTTTTCTTACTACGTGGTTTTAGTAATTTATTATATGTTTATAGCTAGTTTATAATAGTTTAAGGTAAAATATAATATTAATATTATTATAAATATAAGGTAATTAACAGCTTTAATAAGATTAAATTAGATTTTTTTTTATTATAAGATTTTTAAAAAAAGAAAGGTGGTTAATTATAATGATAAGAGTAATTTAAAGTAATAAAAAGATTAACTAGTTGGCTTATAAAAGTGGGTGTTAAATATTATGGATTGTAACGAAGGGGGTTAGTTGTTATGGTAAAAGTATAAATTAATTAAAAATGAAGCTATTATTAATTTATAGGCAGCCCTTCCTTAAATATTAATAAAGCTAAAGGCTAAAACCTTGACATATTTAATGTCTTTACGAGATATAGTTGTATTATTATATATTAAAGATTATTAAAACTAGACTTAAGTTAACTTTATAATGGCGTTATTTATTTCCCGATTAAGTAATTATTCGTTACGTTAATAATCTTTAAATAAAAAAGAAAAATCCGAAAATTAACGTGGAAATTTTAAGAAGTTTATAGCTTTAATAGTTTTAACCTTTTATGGTTATTATAACTTTAATAGCTTTAATTTTATAAGATAAGTTAAAAAAGTCTTAAGCATTTTTCCAACGGCTTTTCTTACACTTTTAAAGTTAAAATTTTAATAACTTTAACTATAATTATTATAAAGTAGTATATATTATATTATTATATCCGTAATTATATAAGCTATTTAATAATAATTTTTATTCCTTATTTTACCTTAACCTCGTAAAGTTAAGCAGTTTTAAAGATTAAAAAATAATGTTTATTTATATAACTTAACTACTTTAAGTTTATTCTTTTTTAATTAATTTTATTAATTAAGTTTTTTTATAAGCTTTTTTATAAGATTTATCTGAGATTTTTCAGGTTTAATCCCGTAAGGTTATAAGTTAAAACGTTATTAAATATAAAAGCTTTTAATTTTTTAATACTATAAAATAAGTTAAGAAAGTTTTACATATTTTTTTAACGGCTTTTCTTATACCGTTAAAGTTTAAACTTAAATAACTTTTACTATAATTATTATAATATAGTTTATCTTATATTTCCATATTAATAATTACATAAGCTATTTAATAATATATATTATTATATATTTAGCCTTAACTTCGTAAAGATATTCGCTTTTAAGTATAAAAAATTAATATTTCTTTTAATATCTTAACTATTTTAAATCCGTTCTTTTTTTAGTTAATTCCGTTAAAAAGCCCATTATATAAGCTATTTTATAAAGCTCATTTAAGATTTTTCCGATTTTATTCCGTTAAGTTATATATAAAAACGTTATTAAATAAAAAAAACTATAAGGTAAGTTAAAAAAATCTTATATATTTTTCTAATAGCCTTTCTTATATTGTTAAATTTTAAACCTTAATAACTTTAGCCATAGTAATTTTAACGTAGTATATCTTATATCGTTATATCCATAATTACGTGAACTATTTAATGGTAATTTCTATTCCTTATTCCGGCTTAACGTTATAAAGCTATTTACTTTTAAAAATAAAAAAATAATATTTATTTACATAATTTAACCATTTTAAATCCGTTTCTTCTTAAATTAATTTTACTAATTAACTAACCATATAAGCACTTTTATAAAGTTTATTTAAAATTTATCCGATTTAATTCCGTGAAGTTATACGTAAAAACGTTAATACGTAATAATCTTTCTCGAAGGGACTTTTTTTACGGATTAACGGTTTTTCCGTTTTTTTTCTTATCATTTAATTTCCTTATTAATTAAACAATTAGTTTCATATACTACAGGGTAAGTTAAGGGAGTTTTATACATTTCTTTAACGACTTTTCTTATACCTTTAAGGTTTAAACCTTTATAACTTCAGCCATAATAATCATAGCGTGGTGCATCTTATATCGCTATGTGAATAATTTCCTAAGCTATTTAATGATATTTTCTATTTCCTTTTACGGCTTAGTTTCGTCGAGATATTTGCTTTTAAACATTAACGAATAATATTTATTTATATAACTTAACCATTTTAAGTTTATTTTTTATTTAGTTAATTTTATTAAATAGCTAATTTTATAAATATTCTTATAAAACTTATCCGGAATTTCTCCGATTTAATTCCGTAAGGTTATAAGTAAAAACGGTCGTAAATATAAAAGCTTTTAATTTTTCAGTACTATAGGGTAAGTTGGGTAAGTCTTAAACATTTATCTAACGGCCTTTCTTTTATCTTTAAAATTTAAACTTAAATAACTCTAGCCATAGTAATCGTGGCGTGGTACATCTTATATCGTTATATTTATAATTATATAAGCTATTTAATGGTATCTTCTATTTCTTAATCAGGCTTAACCTCGTAAAGTTCTTTGCTTTAAAATATTAAAAACCGATATTTATATATATAACTTTACCATTTTAAGTCTTCTTTTTCTCTAGTTAATTTTATTAATTAACTTATTACGTAACGTTTTTTATAATGTTTATCCGAAATTTATCCGACCTAATTCCGTAAAGTTATAAGTAAAAACGTTAATACGTAATAATTTTTTTAAAGGGCCTTTTTTTACGGATTAACGAGTTTCCGGTTTTTTTTTCTTATTAATTTCTTTATTATTTAATTTCCTTATTAATTAATTTCTTTAACCTTTTTATTATAAATAAATTTAGGGCATTTTTTTACTTTTTTTAAAAGTTCTTTTTTTTAATTAAATTATTTAACGGATAAATTTAATAGAAATATTTATTTAAGTATATTAAAACCGCCATTTAAATAGTATTATTTTAATATATATCATACCTTTATACGATATATATACGTAAAGTTATTATTATTTAAAATATTAAAAGTTGAAATATTAAAGGTTGAAAAAATGCTATGTTTTACATTTCTTATCCTGCAGAAACCTGCAGTAAAAATGACCTTTTTGTTTTAAAATTTAATATCTTTACAACGAATGGTCGTATCACCGTGTATTTAAAACCTTTAAAACCGGAATTAAGTTAGCTTTACAATGGTTTAAACTGTTTCCCAATCGGGCAATTATTCGTCAAGTTATAAATTTTTTAATGGAAAAGGAGAAAATCCGAAAATTAGCGTGGAAATTAAGAGCAATCTGTGGCTTTAGTGGCTTTAAGGCCCCTATGGCTACTGTGGCTTTAGTAGCTTTAGTGGCTCGAGGACTATAGGATAAGTTAAAAGAGTCTTATGCATTTTTCCACCGGCTTTTATTATATTATTAAAGTTTAAACTTAAATAACTTTAGCTATAATAAGAGTGGCGTAATATATTATATATAGTTATATAAGTAATTAAGTAAGCTACTTAATGATATATTTTATTATTTAATAAGGTTTAATCCTGTTAAGATATTTACTTTTAAGTATTAAAAAATAATATTTCTTTATATATTTTAACCGTTTTAGGTTGGTTCTTTTTTTAATTAATCTTTTTAATAAGCTCATTATGTAAGCTTTTTTATAAAGCTCATCCGAGATTTTTCCGGTTTTATTTCATTAAGTTATACGTAAAAACGTTATCAAATAGAAAAGACTATAAGGTAAGTTGGGAGAGTCTTATGCATTTCTCCAACGACTTTTCTTATACCTTTAATGTTTAAACCTTAATAACTCTAGCCACAGTCGTCATGACGTGATGCATCCTATATCATTATATTACTAATTTCATAAACTATTTAATGACATTTTTCATTTCCTTTTACGGCTTAGTCTCGTTAAGATATCTGCTTTTAAACCTTAATAAATAATGTTTATTTATATAACTTAACTATTTTAAGTTCTTTTTTTCTTAAGTTAATTTTATTAAATAGCTCATTATATAAACACCATTATAAAATTTATCCGGAATTTTTCTGATTTAATTCCGTAAGGTTATAAGTAAAAAAGGTCGTAAATATAAAAGCTTTTATTTTTCAGTACTACAGGGTAGGTTGGGAAAGTCTTAGACATTTTTCCAACGGCCATTCTTACATCGTTAAAGTTTAAACTTAAATAACTCCAGCCACAGTAAGCGTGGCGTGGTGCATCGTATACCGTTATATAGGTAATTACGTAAGATATTTAATAATATTTTTAATTTCCTAATCGGGCTTAACCTCGTAAAGTTATTAGCTTTTAAGTATTAAAAAACAATATTTATATATATAACTTGACCATTTTAAGTCCGTTTTTTCTCTAGTCAATTTCATTAATTAGCTTATTATATAAGGGTTTTTATAAAGTTCATCCGAAATTTATCCGGCTTAATTCCGTAAAGTTATAAGTAAAAACGTTAATCCGTAATAATCTTTTCCGAGGAGACTTTTTTTACGGATTAACGACTTTCCGATTTTTTTCTTATCTTATCAATTTCCTTATCAGTTTCCTTATCAATTTCCTTATCAATTTCCTTATCAATTAATTTCTTTCACTAACCCCTTTACTATAAAACCCCCTCATAAATTCGGGGCATACTTTTAAGAGGTAACTAAAATTAATTTTAATCTTTAAGCATACTTTTATTACTATTTAAATATTAAATTAAACTTTATCCACTTATAGCTTAATAAGAAGTTAAAAGTATAAATACTTACCATTACTTAATTTAAACATATAAAAAACCTTGTTAAAAATCTTTCACGTTTTTTAAATAATAAATTAAAACTTTTATAAGTATAACTTACAACTTTTCTTTATAATAATTATAACTTTTAATTTTTACTTAATAATTTTAACCTTAACTATATTAAGTTAAACATCTTATAAAAAAAAATTAAAGTTATTAAAACTTTTAAAACTTTTACTTAATCTTTTTAAAAACAAGCCAGCTAATAACCTTAAATAAAAACGCTTTTTACTAAAAAACCTTTATGCCATAATAAATATAAAGATATCAATATTTAATAATTTATTTAAAAAAATTATTTAAATTAATATATTTATATTAAAGATATTTATTTTATTATAAAAAGTTTTTAATTATCTATTATAACTTATTAAAAAAGAGAAGGCGTTAAATCTTAATAAAATATTAAATATATTAAAAAGCAATAAATAAACATTAATATTAATTTTAAATATATTAAGGCTTTTAATCTATTAAAAAGTAAATACTCCAGCCCTTTCTTAAAAATTAATAATAATATTACTAAAAAATCCTTTTTATTTATTCCTAAAGATTAATCTTTTAAGATAAATATATTTAATATCCTTAATATTATCTTTAATACAATATAATCTTAAGCTTAACTTACTTATCTCGTTAAATCTTAATAATCTTATATCGCTTTATAAAAATTAAATAACTTTACTATAAATAATATTAAATAATATTATACCTCTTCCTCATTTATTATACACTTTACTATTAAAACAAAACATTAACTAAAGAAAAAAATCCCTACTTTATTTAAACCGTCTTCTTTTATTATCTTCTTTTATATAAAGATCGTTATCTTTCATTTTATCTTTAATTTATATATTATCTATATATTTTATTAATCATTAAAACAACTTTTTATCGTTAATAAAATATAAAGATAAAAATTTAATAAAGCTATTTTTTATTTTAATCTTATTAAGCTAAACATATTTTATAAGCTACTTATTAAGTTATATTAAAAGTTATTTATATCCATTATATTACTTAATAAGTTATTTAAAAGATTATTTAAAAGATTATTTAATAAGCTTTTTAACAAATTTTATAATAAAGTTTATAATTTCTTATAATATTACTTTAACAAAATTAATATTTTTCTTCTTTTAAATTTTAGCTATAAAATCTTAACACTACTTCTTCTCCTTTTTAAAAATTTATCTTTTTTCCTTTTATTTCTTATCTTTTACTTAAAAAAAACTTCCGTTAATATTAATAATAATTTCGTTATTAATTCAAAAGATAATATCCTCTTATTAAGATATATTTAATATATTTCTTCCCATTTTAAATCTATCTACTTAACTTCCTTTATCCTTATTAATATACTTATTAAATTTTTTAACATTTCTTTTTAAATTTTTAAACTTAAATTTAAATATATTATATTAAGTTATAAAATAATATTTTACTTTATTATTATTCTTTATTTTATTTATATATTTATTTTAAATAAAAGTTTTTTTTATTATATTTATAAATAATACGTTATTACATTTAAATTTAAACGTTTTTAAAGTTTAAAACATTTAACAGCTTTAATAATTAATTATACCGCTTTTCACTACTTATCCTAATAATCTCTACAATCTTTTTTAACTTTAATATATTAAAAAATACTTTTTAAAAGATTTTAAATTATCAAATAAATATAAAAATATTAATAATTTTTTAAGGTTAAAAAGGCTTTTTTTAAAAAGAAAAGTCTAATTATTTACTTTAGTTTATTTTATCTTATATCCATTAAAGTCGTTAAATTTTTATTAAATTTTATTAAGTTTTTATTAAAAGCTATATAATCCTTATCTTATAATAAGTCGTTTATAACTTTATAAGCTTATAAATATATTACATTAAAATACTTAATAATATATAACGATAATAATTAATATATTATTAATCGTTATAAGGATAAATAAAAAGCTTATTATAAGGTAGCTTATAATAAGTATAACCTTAAAGTCTTCTTAAGATAATATTAAAATAACTATAAGTATAATATCTAAATAGCTAATTCAAGTTCCCCAAATAATTAAAAATACTGCATCCACGGCCTCACCCGGGTCGCTTTCCCAGTCATCAACGTCCACGCCCACAGGGAATCCACAATTACAACATCGATGAAGCTAAAGACCAAGCTTCCCCCGAAGACTAGACGGTGATAAGTCCAAGCATTGCTCACATCCAAATCTTTTACCTGACAGACTATTGCCCAAGGCAGGACATAGAGAATGTTGCTGACTAAGCTTTGGTAGAGGTACCACTTAGGCCGCGTAGCCAGAAGAACTGTGGCAAGCTGCGTCGATGCGGCGTAGAAGATATAGCACCAGTCGGTGCTCCGCCACATGTACGCCGTGATATCGGCGACTTCATCTGATTGTCCTAGGTACTTGGCGAAGGATTGAATACCCCAAATTGACAGAAAAATGGCGAAAGGAACCTCTACCATCAGTGCGATAGCGAGGGACACGAGAGCCGGCTTCACAATTCGTATGACCGTTCGGAAAGAAACACGACCAGGCCTGCGCGTTGTCTTACCAATATGGCGACGCCAGGATCCCCAGCGATGGCCGATGAATGTAAGGCTCGTTGCCTCCAAAGACTGGACTGGAACCATAACCAGTCCCCAGCGGATGGTGTTAAAGATTCCCCAGGCGGTCGCGTACGTCGACCCTAGGCCTACGACAGTGCTTACCAGCCAGAGATAAAACGCATTACGGATGGCAGACTCGGCAAAGGTGAGAATGCCGGGTCGTGTTAACACAGCTAAGGCACGGAAGCTCGGCCGAATTCCGGCACCACCTTCCAGCTGCGTTCGAATACCGTCCCTATGACCGCTATCGGAATCCTCCTGCATCTTACGATGATGCTGCCTAATCGTCGTCCAAAGGAAATAACCAAGCCCTACGAAGGCAGCCGTCATGCCACAGGTAAGTTGGATACCAGCTTGCATATTGATAGTTGGTTGAAAGTTTCCGACATGAAATGGTGAAATGATGAGCATATCCAGGGCGATATTTACGGCAAATTTGGTCAGGCTGATTATTAGCGGAACATCGGGCTTGTCAAGAGACCTTGTCGCCGCTGCTACGGCAGTCTCAATTGCTGAACTCAGCGCTGAGAAGCCACTGATACGGATGTACGTCAAACTAGCGGCGCGAACCTCGATGGGAACGAATCCTTGTGCGAAAGTAGCGGCTCCAGCTAAAAAGGCGATACTCATGATCAACCTAGAATGGCCTGAAATAGGATGAGCGTGTAGGCTAGGCCGAGGCGCTGTGCCAGCGAGCGCGATGCCTTATCCCCAATAATAACCCAGGAGGCGCGGGGAAGGCCCTCATTCAACACCTCAACCACGACGCCGATATAAGTATACGCATCGGTGGTGACGACGAGCGAGGAGTCGAAGTCTGCAACCCAGAGTTTGGAGAGCGTGCTGTACAGAGCTGGGAGAATGAACGCGCCAACATTGAAGAATAATGCGCCTTCGTAGCGGTCACGATGGCAACACATTCTGTGCTTTGAAGCATCGTTGGGGCTGTCGCTAGCATTCACATCCCAAGAAGATCGTGGCTCGCCGCCCTCCGCATTTTCGGCTTCGGGCAGCATCGTGTAGCCAATGCGTAGTCTCCGCAATATCAAGGCTGAAATGCCCGTCATCCCATAAGACCCAACGCTGCTTATCAGAGACGGCTGCAACACAATGAATGCAATTGCTACCAAAAGGACCCGGATATCACTCGTGGGTAGTTGTAATTAGGTTGGAGAATGCTGATGTTTAGGAATGTCGCGCAACGTTAAATGGGGTGCGCCACGCGCAAAGTCGCCGCGTTACATGCATGTGATATATGATATTTCAGTGAACTAGGTACCTAATCTACCATCTATTCCTCCGACTTTCATAAGAGAAAATCTACAAATTAAGAACTTTTCCCACTGATATTCGAATTGATATACGGGATACAGCTATTAAGTGAGTTAAAGTCTTTGATTTCCATGTTTTACGATCTTGGTCGAAGTTCAAGCCGTCGGGTTTCAATGCGGAGTATCTTGCCCCCTAACCGCACGCCATATAATATATCTAAAATATGGTTCCGGACTCACCGTAACTCTTTATTGGAGTTGATCTCCGGTTTGCCTGATTTAAAAGTTTCAATTGAAGCAAATTCGTAGTTGACAAGGCGCCAAGGCGTCTCTAGACGCCCTGTCAAGATCGGAATGGCATAGCTCTCTTCGGAAAGTCCAAGACCTTTTACACTGGACTGTAATATCTTACTCAACAACCTACCGAACTTGAAGGATATTTGTTGTAAAAAGGGGCTTGTCGAAAGACGTATTTCAAATGTATCAAAGTTTTATCAGTCTAGCCTGCTTGTTACGCGACACCATCAATATTAGAAATCCCTAGGACGCCTGAAATTTAATTACTTGTTAGGAATAGGTACCTATCTAGGTATATATAGCTCTGAATGTTATACATCATTACTGTAACGAATCTGTCGCGACGCGGACCTTGCCCGAGGCCGAAGAAAAGGGGAATGGTGACAAGAACAATAATGTTGGAGGAGGAGACCTGAACTATCTGCCAAGGGTCGTGGTATAACATATAATCAACGATCATTTGTCTGCCTACCTATAGGTACGCTGTATCTGGTCTCATGCTCCCATAGGTCTAGACCTCCAACGCGACACCCCCTGCCTCGGGTCGAACCTCTGACAGGATCGGAGCTTAAAGGGAGACGTATCTTCATAGTTTCTGGCTTATGCTCAATGGATTCCCTTCTTCGTGTAGCCATACGGCTCCCCTCAGGTGCTTTACGACACTAGTAGCGGTAACCAGCAAATGTATGCTATGTAGCTGATTAGCTAAGATACCCCTACATACATGGATCGCCGGTGGATGTGTATAGTGTATGGCATAATAGACTTAGAGCTAGTAGCTCTGTTGGATTTCGTTAGGAAATACGATTGGACGCATTATCCGGCACATATTACTGCAATCCTCCTCAAGCTCTTTGGCGTGCGTCGTAATCCCATCAGCTTTCTCTGGGCCGCTATAGGTAGCATGGAGCGGCTAGTTCTTCATAGACGCAGTAAGAATCTGACATTTCAAGGGCGAAACTCATGGGTTCGAAAGATACGTAGCGCAGATTACAGGAATTCAAAGTTATCCCTTTGCCAGGGACGCTGAAATACGAAGACATATTTTTGGTAATTATCATAAACAGGTGTGTTGAGATCACCGGCGCCTATTAGTAGGTCCTTAGACTATTTAGCCACAGCCGTGTGGCGTCGTCTATGCCCGGGTTCACGAGGGTTTTTACACGGCAGGGAGGTGAGATCCTAGGTTGACATAATAGCTGTTGTAAAACTCGGGTAAAGGAGGTAGGTACTAATCTGAATAATAGGGATTGGTCTGAGTATTTTGATTTATGGTGTGGCTTAAGCCACTGACGTGAGACTCGGCTTCTAACTTGAAATGAGCGACTTGGCAGCATGGCAATTGATATTTTGACGTGGAATCATAAAGAACTAACGACAACAAGTACGATGTCTGTTATAATTTTCTGGAGTAACTGCGGACGTTCAAGACGATCTATTTAATAGAAGGTAAAACTCTTGCGCTGGGGACTCGGTATTTCGTGTCTGTGTGTCCAGAGGCTTTCATTTGAACCATTTGGGAAGTTTGAGATTCGTAATGTGGTGGCTATATGCTGCGAAGCGAAAAGCCCGCATCTGTTGCGTCCGACCCCGGAAAGTGTGCTGGAGGGAGGTGTCATAAACCGGTCGTGCATATTGACTTGTCAAATTCTGGTCCTGTGTGGAATTCTCGTTCTGTTCTTCTCGTTGGAAAGTCTTATCACGTTATCACAGCATTATGCGTCTCAGTAAGCATCCGAGCATATCGACGTGGGTAAGGTAAACGTCCTTATTGGCTCGATCCTCGTGGTCTACATTGATCCTTGGTCCAAGTCAGGCCAGTATTACATATTTGTCAATCACACCCACAGCTGCTCAGCTGCTGTTGGCGACCAATTATCTGCTATCACCCCTGTGAATTGCCGAGAAATCATTACTCCGAGCGTCTTGGGCGTTGGTGATTTGCTGCACAGCCTCACCTTCTAAATAACTCAAATTCGATTACTGTGTAAGCTCTATAGGTTCACCTTAGTCACCTTGTACCCTACTCTGGATTTATAAGGCAGAGCATCCTACAGCATCGAGAATTGGGTTCGGAATTGTATTGATATGCACTCGGTGATAAGTGTTAACGTCATGGATGTGGTGAGACGACCACGTAATTCGACGATTTTGGACACCTACCTACCTAATGCTTGTGATTTTCCACCCCCGAGTTCGCCGTTGCATCCATCCTGGTAAGAATTCAGCCCGCATTTCCATTCAGAACTGATCGCCATCCAGGTAGAACTTCTGCAGAATTCTGCATATGCATCGCTTATATTATGCTGCAGAAATCGGTCGTTCATATTTTGTGATACCCAATGTTCTGGAGCCTCATGGCAACAGTTAGCGGGACAATGAGTTTCGCAGGGTGAGTCATATAGGGTTGAATCTCCAAGCTATCCTGAAGACTGTTCTCCTTAATCTTCTCTACACGCAGTGTAAACCCAACTCGTGAGCTATCAGTTATGTCAGCTTCAAATTCCATTTCGAATCCTTGTAGATTACCTTCTCCCGCCTCCACTTGGCCCTCAGCGACGACGCAACCCTCGAAGTTGAGAGATAGCTGCCATGCCTGTGCCGTGTCTAAGGTCAAGTGTCACCGTGAGAAGCCGTCGTGCTCCCGATGTGTGAAGCGCGGTACTGTCTGTGAGTATGTGACTACGCGGCGAGGAGGCAGGAAGAAGTCGATGGCCGTTCTGAAAGACACCATAAGTGGTGATAAAGCGTCTCCTCGATATCCGCTTACCGTCAATACAAGCGACGCAATGCAACCATCGCCGCTGGCACATTCCGCTGAGTCTAACACGGCGAACGTCGACTTCATGCAGCCAGAAGGGTCAGACAACCAGCCGTCTCCTCAATTGGACGTATCTGCGGACGTGAACTTTACCCTCTTCACCAATTTCTTCGCCGGTGAGGAACAATCACTATCGCCTCTCTTAACGGATCTTTTAACGGACGCTGGGAGCTTTGATATCCCACTCACTATTCCAGAAACATCTGGACCAGATATCTTCTCTGATATCTCTCTATTTGGGTCATCAGCCGTAGACGGTTCGCCAACTGCGCCTGGTACGGTTAGCAAGGAGTTTGCTCCAACCACAGCCCCTTTAAATCAAGGCAACATTATCACAACATCCACTGGTGATTCTAAATGCTGGAATGCATCTAAATCTAAAGAAAAATCGCGCTGCTCCTGTTTGGCACGTGCTTTGGGACTCATGCGAATGCTTTTTCCTGACGACACTACATCGGGAGACGACACTTTACCGACCGTGCAAAGTATCATTGACAACAATAAGCAGGTACTCGAGGCGGCCAGCGCAATGATGCAGTGTTCGTGCTCAGACGACGGATACCTGCTCGCTATTACATCCTTAATTATCTCCAAGGTCTTAGCCTGGTACGACACTGCGGCACGTAAAATGTCAATGGCACCTAGCAACCAGGATAAATCCACATCTTCTTCGTCTCTGACTACACCTACATCGAACAAGTCCCAAGAGACCAACGGCTCTGTAGTAGTCGGAGGATACTGCCTTGATGGTGAGGACCAGGACCGCATGAAGGCGCAGCTCGTTTTGGGTGAACTACATCGCGTGCAGAGCCTTGTGAATCAGGTGGGCACGAAGCTGAAGTTACTTGCAGAAAAGAAACGAGGAGATACTCCCAGGTCTAGCGGATACACGGAAGTGGAAAAGATGCCGTCCATCTCGGCTATCGTGGTGGATCAGGTGGGCACCGATTTGAGGAACCGGCTTCAATGGTTGTCTAAGCATATTATACAAGAGCTTAACAGAGACTAGACTCTCGAGTTGACCTACTGGCCTTATGATTGCTATCCTCGAACATTCGCAGGAAGTTAAGCCCCTTGAGTCGAACAACACTGGTGGGATGATAGATCCGGTGAGCCCAAATGGAGCTACCGGCCTACTATCCTGAAATATAGAACGAGGCTTATTGGATCTGATGGAAAGAGACAACTGCCAGAGAAAGGTTCTAGGGAGCTTGGTATATTTTTATGACCGCACCTTAACTCCTAGAAAGCTATGATACGTTAGGTACCTACCTATCTTAGCTATTTACGTAGACGTAGATGTTGTCGATATTTAGCACTAAAGTCCATTTTCAGAATGGAACATCGCCTTCCAAGCTACATGTAAAAATGAGTGCTATGTTAGTCATCACTCTCAACATAGTCCTGGGTCAATGAGGAAAATAAGACTATTTTAAAGGTGGGAATCGTCCAAGGAATAGGACGAAAACCCCTCTTTCTTGGGTATGTCATTTTTAAAATGACCGCAGACATGACCATATGAACAGAAACTGTCTACCACGGGGCCACCCCGCCGTCGAGATCTACCATTCCTGATTTCTCAATATCAGCATCACGTTTCCCAAGAATAGTGTCCACAAGAGCATCGGCGGCATCCTTCGCCGGCCTTGCACCCGACTTGATACGCATAGCGCGGCCCCTCTCCCCCGTCAGATTTGTTACACAGAATCCGGGGTTGAAGGCGCAGACCTTGCAACCCCACTCCGCCGTGTTGTACTTGGTACAAGCCGCCAGCATGTTCAAAGCTGCTTTACTCATCCTATAAGTATCGCCGCGGACCTGGACGTACTTGTAGTTCAAATCCAGCCGCAGTGATATGGATCCCTGCTCCGATGAGACGTACACAATGCGCGGGCTCTTCGACTTCTTTAATAGGGGCTCGAATGCCTCAGTGATAATCATGGGACCAAAGGTGTTAGTTTCAAAGGTGCGGTGTAGGTTGGTGATGGTGTCGCAAGGGTCCGTAACGATAATACCCGCGTTGTTCACCAGCACGTCCAGCCTACCGAACTCGGACTCCACTTTCTCCTTCGCTGCCGCTATAGACTTGGAGTTGGTGACCTCGAGCTGAATGACCGATATATTACTCTTCAAAGCGCCAGTGTGGGAGGACTTGATGTCTCCTAACGCCTTCTCTCCCTTCTCAAGCGAACGACTTCCAAGCAAGATGTGGTAGTCAGGCGAGGCCTGAGCCAGACCAACTACCGTCTCATAGCCAATGCCACTATTAGCTCCTGGCCGCGAGAGTTAGAATTAATTAAAATTAAGATTTGTACCCTTCAGTATATCCGCGTACCAGTTATGAGGATGACTTTCTTATTTGATGCCATATTTGGGTGAGAGATCCCAATGCAATATGAAAGCTAGGAAGTTGATAGCCAGTGACTGCGACAATGTTTTCTGATACCAAAAGCCTAATTGAGTCCAATAAAGTGATGAATTTTGCCGAATTCGGTTAAATTCCAGTATTCCATTAAATACTTGAACAGCTACGAAAGATGTCAATGTTATAACTTGGCCGGCGTTAGTGGACATATCAACCAATGTCCGAGCCTTCTCTCGACTACCAGTCAGGCCTTAACAAACTGCTCTTCCTCTTCCATTGATGCCCACATATTCAGCACAGTCGGTCTCCGACATGGAGTTTACTGACATTCATATAGTCCGACTAGCTGGTGACTTTATAGTCTATGATATCACACCTAGTTTACATCGTATAATAAAACGTATATGGGCATGGGCGGCGTTATTCATTAATACGCGTACCATTTTCTAATGTGTATAATTCGCATACGTTAAATACATTTACCTAACTTTAAGTAGGGGTTTGATTTGTACAGGATGGAGGCATCTCAATATTCCGCGAGAAAGGGGCCAGAATAAGTTTAGGTACAGTACATTTATAACGCCTAGTAAGCTGGTTAAGATAGAAGTGCATATTATACATTCTAAAACTCGTTCTGCAGAGCTTAAGCCTCTACTCACGTACCTAGACGGGAAGAACAGGTAGTTACATGAATCGCTCTGTACTCTTAAGATGTGAAGACTCCCCACCCAAGCGATGTACCTCTCAATAGTACAGGAAAGAGTATGATACAGAAATTAAACCGGAATGAGCTAAAATATCTCTATGCTAGTATGGCATCTAGCTATCAGTCGACTCCGGCGAGGCATTTTCCTTCTTGTGCCGAATATCTTTCCATCCGATTCCCCATACGAAGAATATGGCAGCGCCTAACGATGCTATTGCAATGTAGAATGTGTTATCAATGGCTTTCGAGTAAGCTTCTAGTACCTGATTGAGGACTGGGCCGTCTTGTACCACGCTCCGTATACCAGTAGCACCGGCAGCAATAATATCTGCGGCGCTGACCGAGGGAGCGTATTGCGGAATTAGCGTTTCGAGGCTGTTTGTGAAAATGGTGCTGGCAACTGCCAGCCAGACGGCGGACACTATGCTTTGAGAGAATATGAGAATAGCGATACCGACTGGGATGTCTGGAGGGGCTAGAGAGTTCTGGGCAGCGAGGATAGGCTGTATCAAGAGTTAATATCGGCTGGAGGCTTGCCTGATTGAATTCAGTTGCGACAGGGGAGAACGGATTCTTGCTTACCATCTGTATACCCATCCCGCACCCAAAACCAAACAGAATCTGATATCCAACCCATTCGCCGGTGGATGTGCTTACATCAAAAGTGGACATCAAACCCGTTCCAACGGTTGTGAGCACAATGCTGATGATGGACCAGGGAAGGTAGTAACCCATTCTTTCCACTACACGGCAAGGAAGATTATTCAAATTGTTAGATTGCTCATAAAAAGTCAATGGATCATATTGACTTACCAAGCATCCCCGAAGAGATGCATGTTATTACTTGTGCCACGATGTTTGGAAGCATGTAGACGCCGCTCAGAATTGCCGTCGCGTTTAGCACAGACTGAAAATAGATGGGAATGTAATATGATAGGTTCGAGAGAGCCGCCATTAGGAACGCGTAGACCAAAGACCCGCACCAGATGACACGTTTGCCGGCAACAGAGAAGGGGATCATAGCTTTGTCACCCTTGCGATGCTGCCAAAAGAGGAATGCTGCCAGAGTGACCACGGCGCCGCAGAGCAACCCAATGATGACAGAGCTATTCCACGCATATGTGTCCCCACCCATTTCCAGAGCGAGAAGTAGTTCAATCGAGAACCCGGTCAATAGGATGAAGCCTAGAAAATCGAGTTCTCTGACTAATGCGCCTAGTCTTGACTGTGTGGCTTCCAGCGGCGCTTTAGGCTGTGGAATGCGCACGAAGAACAGCGACCCTGCGACGACAGCGCCGAGAGGAAGATTGATATAGAAACCTGAGGGACTTAGCGAGGAAGGCTTGATTGGGGAACGGGGATTAAGGGGCACCTACACCATCTCCAGGTGGAATAGGTGGTGAATGCGCCTCCAATCAAGGGACCCATTACGATGCCTGCCTGACTTACTAGAAGGATATCAGTACTTCAATATCTTGCGGTTTAGAGGAGATGAACTTACTTCCAATGAGAATACCATTCAAGGCTGATTAGGTTTAGGGTTAGCCAAGAGTCCAACTTGTCTTACAACAGGGTTATATACTGGCACGTCTATGAAGCGGGGCGGCTGTGGCAACTATCGTGAGACTACCATTTTGCAGACCCGCAACCCCTATTCCAGCCACAGCACGGCCTATGATCAACATTATAGACGACTGTGCGACACCGCATATAAGGGAGCCGACCTCGAAGATGGTGAAGAACGCTAGATATGACCACTACCGATGTCATGTCATGTCAGTCTCTCAAAGTTCCTATGAAGCGACGAGACTCACCTTTAGATTCAGAGTTGTGTATATTTTCCCGGTCAAAGGCTGGACCACCGCACTGATATTCGTCAGAAACGGAGAAATAGATGAAGTTGTAGTTCGAAGAAGAGCAACCGATGCTTACCTAGCAAGCCTATAGGCAGATCCGTACCAGCCGACATCTTCCAGAGAATGAAATTCGCTTGTGATTTCTGGCGTAGCCTATTTCTTTCCATTTAGATGAATTCTTTTTCCGTCTGTTCGAAAAGGGGCGGGAGGAGAGGATGACCCACAGTACCAATAATGGAACTATCAAGGAGCACGAGAAACATGACGATGCTCAGGCCAGTCATTAGAACTCCCAGAGGAAGTCCAGTGATCCAGTTGAGATCCTGGTCTCCCTCTGATTCTGCTGGCGGCTCTCGAGCATCTCTCTCTTTGCTATGGGAGTTTTCAACGGGAGGATGCACAACGGCAACGTCACGGTGCGACAACTCGTGTTCAGACATCTGCAGTGTATGATTGATGAGATGGTGAACACATGGCTTGCATCATCTGTTTTAGGACTACAGAGAAGTCGCATAAAGCCTCAATAAGCATTAGGTAAGGTAAGGCTGCTGGATATAACTGATTAACTCCGAGTAAGCGACGTAATCCCACACAAAGGAGCTGAAAAGAAGCTGTGTAACACAGTACCTGGACAGCACTAGTGAGGCCTACGAGGGCTCGCTTACCGCACTTCTCTCCCTTGCTGCGGCGTTAAGGATACGCCGGTGCCACCGGACATCCACATAAGCAATCTGCATGTGTACTTTGATACCTATCGTATGTACCTTATATATCTTACCATCGGTACTAATCTCACTGGCGTAGCGGTCATATGGAGATGTTTCACCCAGATACCCGATTCCCGATCTCTCTCCCCCCGCTCTCCGCCCTACGGAGAAGGTAGTTCACTGTGGCGTCATGAAGCTGAGGAGCTTTGACCGTAGGTCAACATGGCTGACGAAGTAGAGTCTCCGAGAATCGAATCGATTTCGACTTAGCCCCGAAAGGTCCTCGGGGATTACAATTTTTTACCAACACTTATCTCTATGGGTCACATGCGAGTCCTCGTTGTGAAAATAGAGGGATCGCCGCGCGAGGGTGTAAGATGAAAGCCGTAGACATGATCTAGGCTTTGCTTACAACAATAGCTGTAGATTTTATCTCGGATCTAAGTCCTTCGAAACTCAGAGTTTAGTTCTCCAAGTTGCCACCAGCACTGGAACCATGGGCTCAATGGCTACCTACGCCGTGCTGGGCAGCACTGGCAATTGCGGCTCAGCCCTCATACAGAACCTCCTCAAGTCGCCAAACAACAAAATCCACGCGTACTGCCGCAACAAAGCGAAGCTTTACAGACTGCTTCCTGAAACGATTGAGAACAAGCAAGTTGAAGTTTTCGAGGGTAGTATCACCGATGTCAAGCTCATGGTCGAATGTGTACGGAACACTAGGGCCGTCTTCCTGGTCGTCACAAGCAATGACAACCTTCCTGGATGCCGCCTCAGCCAAGATCTATCTACCACCGTGATAGAGGCCCTGAAAATTCTCAGGGAGCAATCCGGCCCGAACCTCAAGATGCCAAAGCTAGTCCTGCTGAGCTCGGCCACTATCGATGACTACCTCGCCCGCAAAATGCCCGGATGGTTCCGCCCCGTCATGCTACGTGCCGCATCTAACATCTATGATGATCTGCGGGTTGCTGAGGATTTCCTGAGATCTCAATCTGATTGGGTCACTACCATCTTCATCAAACCTGGTGGCCTGTCGGTTGATATTTCGCGTGGCCACCAACTGACGCTTCACGAGGAAGAGAGCTTCATTAGTTATTTGGACTTATCCGCTGCTATGATAGAGGCGGCAGAGGATGGAGATGGATCTTATGATGGCAAGAATGTGGGTGTTGTCAATGGAAAGCGTGGGGTAGGGGCCAAGTTCCCCAGAGGAACACCGCTCTGCATTACAGTGGGATTGCTGCGGCATTACTTCCCTTGGATGCACAAATATCTTCCTTTGACGGGCCCAGCATAATATTTGAACTCCAATGGACCTGTAAAGTAGCTTCGGCTCCTTTAAACTCTATGTTACAAGCCATGATCAATAGATGGGTTAACTCTTGCTACCTTCATGGTTTTACGGGGAGAATGTCGAGATCTCTTTGCGAGATCTTATCTTCGAAGCTGCTTGTCTAGTCTCATTGTCATATCGCATACTTGATTCTGGTCGGGGCTTATAACACGCTATGGTGAAGCAAGCGCAACGGACGAGAATGATAATAGGTCTCGGCAGAGTACACATTCGTTCATATTCATTGCTGGTCCCGTGGTATGTGACTTCTGCATCGGGGATCAACTCGGAAGTCGGACATCATCGTCCCCTAGCCTGGGACCAACCCGGGCCCTCTATTTCAACCACACTTTCGATCTCAAGTTCTCGATGATCAAAATATGTATAATTCATTATTCCAATTACAGCTAACTCACTCCTGATTTGTCTATTTGTTTCAAACACCATGGCCGACACTCCAGAGATCCCACAGCGCCCCAACGGCAACGCAGACAGCCAATTCCTCTGTCTGACCATCTGTGGATACCGGCGACCTGGTATGAGTGAAGAAGACTACAGAAATCATATGACCAAAGTATCCGCGCCCATGACGAAAGACCTGATGGTAAAGTACGGAGTAAAACGATGGACTATGGTAAGGCTTCCCGAACTAGATGCATTTAACCCCTATTCCAAAAATGGTCTCTCATTGCCGCCAGATCCACAATACGACCGAGTCGCGAGCTCTCATGAGCCGCCTATTTGACCATCAAATGGCAAACTTGGCCGACTTCGACTGTTTCAGTCAAGTCGTCTTCAAGAGCGTCGATGACTACAAGAGAATGAAGGACGATCCGTGGTACAAACAGCATCTTGTCGGCGACCATGAGAAATTTGCGGATACCAAAAGGAGCATGATGACTATTGGTTGGATTACTGAGTTCATTAGGGATGGAGAGGTAGTGGATGGTATGAAAGACTGCTAGAGGGAGGGGGACTGTCGATATTAGGCAATACTTTCCGCCAACCTAGGTATCAGGCCCGCTACGGCCGAGGAAACATAAGAAATGATAAGTTGCTCCTTTTAGTAGTACCATTTTCTTAATTCATCCCTATTTCCCATGTAATCGGGTTTCTTGGATGCGTGAACGGGTGGTGATTTTAGCGCTTTGGCACCTAAGGCGGTGGGGGTTTAAGCCCCGGCGACATCAAGTATCGGGAGGTTGCTGCATAGGGCGCGCTGACCGGCGTGTCATATGAATCCGTGCACGTAACGATCAAGAAACATTGAAAACGCAGCGCAATCCATATGAAGGTAGGAGGCACCTATCAGTGTCCGGCTTTGCTGGTGTCTGGCAATATGTACCAGGCGCGCTACATCGACGCCTTTACGTGACCGCAGCCTTATCCATTGACCCGTACGGTTCGCTGCTCTTCTGTCGGGCTTCGGGATACGTAGGTTCGGGTAGCCGAGTATACATGGCTCGTACGTCTCACGTACGCGGCTCACTTCTCTCGCGTGAGACTGGGGCATACTAATACGACGTCAGGTTCACTTCAAGGGGAAAGCCTATCTAGGTACCTGTTGATATGATAGGAGACGACTCCAGGACGATTAGTAGGATCGCAAAAATCGACTATCATGGCCATATCTACAACAAGCATCCAAACCACCGCTGTGGTGACGGGCTCATTCCTGTCAGGTACGTACCAACGCATCAATGATGTACGCGTTTCCATTTTTCTCTAACCCAAGCTCAGGTGCAATGGTATCACTCTCCCTGATCGCTGTCCCGGTGTTCCTGGACACCACCGACCATGCACCGCTCCTTTTCCGTCAATGGGTCCGCCTGTATCACTACGGTCATCAGGCCTTACCTATCATGAGCGTGGGTACTTTGGCCCTCTATGGCTATGCGGCCATTAAAAGACGCGGCGCGCGGAAGTTCTGGGGCACGTGTGCGCTGGCGGGCTTGACGACAGTCTGCATGCTGCCGTTCACATGGATTGTGATGGTGCCGGGGAACAATGAGCTATTTCGATTAGAGGTGGCAAGCGCGAATGAACCCTTGGTGATGGGCATCGATGAGGCGAAGCAGTTGGTGACGAATTGGGCGTGGTTACACTTTGCGAGATCGCTGTTCCCGTTGGTCGGCGCTGTCATAGGAGCCTTCGGGATGCTACGGATGTAGGTAGCTGAGTAGTAATCTAGGACTTCAAGTCAATTCAGAGATCGACATTGAGCTGATGCCCGACAACTCGTCACTGGAGGGTCATGTTTCGCGTCGTTCCGGGTGTATGGACGCACGGCAGGTGATAGGATTTAGAGTACCATATTGCCGCCCCTTGCAGCGACCCGGAAAATAAAGTGTATAAGTCCCTGCGGCTAGGCTCACGTCAGCTCGGCATTGCTTTGAGGTTGAATTGTCCGAAGAGCGATCCTATCGCTCCGTCGCGCTGTTTCCCGATTTCAAGGGTTCAGACGCCGTAATGAAGCCCGATGATTTGTAGAGGCGCGATGATAGAGATAGGGTGGAGAGAATTATTTCGTCAATACTGCGCCGCCGAGACGCGTTAGGGCAGGTATTCGGCACCGAAACATGAGAGTCTGACACAGATTACATTATTACCTTTTTGACTGCCAGATCTATATTGAAGTGAATTAAAGCCTCAATTACGTAGTATACGTACCTTTTATGTAATAATGGTTCATTGTTAATAGGTAGATGGTGAATGCTGTAATTGTGTGGTCGAGAAACCCCGGGCCTGGTGGACGAAATCCATAACAACCCGATTTGTATAGTCCCATAAGACGCTATAAGTAGAGTCCTTTACAGCGCATCACGGCGCACAAGCCTTCTATAATTTTACCTTAATTTCAGCCCAGTAGGTAGAACGTAAGCCTCGCCCGCGTAAATTACATCGCCTACCTCCTGCTCAATACCTGTGTCATGCTGCTTTAATACCAATTGAAGAGTTGATATAATCAATGAACTGATGCATTTACCTAAATAGTACCTACATACCTACCCTTGTAAGTAACCTCCAGATTATACCTTACCGGTTGACAAATTAATGGTCGGACAGGTCTCGTAATTCAATTAATCAGTTTATTATAGGGGATAATGTCTTGGCTCACAGTGACTTGTAGCGCTGTAGGCCCTATAATTATAACACAGCCCTGTCATGGAAGTAGCTCTAATATCATGGACAGGTCTCCCAGAATTGGTGCAATGACGAATTTCATGTGATATAGAATCAGTTACATTTAACCAAATAATAGGCTATCTTATTGAAAAGTCTGGGGCATTCAACAATTGAAGCTGCGCATATTTAAATGAAAAAGAGTTAAGGTAATCTGAATTCAGACTCATATTCTATGTCTTGTAATTTTCAACACTCAACCAAAAACCCAAAGTGAAGCCTATCTGTCGAAGCCCCTAAGTCAACAATCTAAACGTCTAGAGCTAGCCCGTACATAACCCAATGATACCAAGTGAACTCAATATTTTGATAGCAATCTGCAACAGCATCTCAAGTATGCGGCACCACTTAGTTGTAGTACTCCTCCAGCCATGATCTAAGGTCTCCGATGTTCGGGTACTCCAAGAATAGACTGCCAGAGACCAGCACTCCGAGTTGCTCGCGGAACTTCTCAGCGATGACTAAACTCATGAGTGAATCAATACCCAGATTCGCGAAGCTGGCATCGTCGGCTAGGTCCGCGATATCAAGACCGGCTTCTGAAGCAATGATTTCAAAGGCTTTCTTTGTTGTAGAATCATCCTCCGCCTCGACAGCAGCTTGCGAGGCCGGTGCTGGGGCCGCACTTGGGACCACCGACGGCGTTGTGGCTGGTTTGGCGGTCTCAGGTGCAGGTTGAGGTGGTTTCGGTGCCTGTACCTTAGCCGGTGCAGTAGTTTTTGATGACGCTGCCGTAGCGACAAGTGAACCTTGAGAGCTATCAGGTGCGGAGAAGAAGCGGCTAAGCAAGATACGGGGATAACTGCGGAACTGCATTCCAATCATCATCCCGATAATGACGTCGTCCTGTAGAATGTAAACATCCCCAAAGAACACGGTCGGATCCTCGGCCGACGGGATCATTTTGACGTAAGAACGGTACTTCGCTCCCGCGACTAGCGGCCTAGCAAGGCGTAGGGAGCGCCAGCCAGGGGTGACACAGAAGTTATCCTTGGTGTCCATAGCGTCCGACACGTTCACGATGAAGCCACCGAGGTGGCATACGCTGTCAATGAAGTGGGGCGGCACGGTCCACGTACCCCCTTTTTCCGTCGTGAGAACCACATCAGCGAAAGCCTCTAGGCCGTGCAGCACGACCGAGTGCATGCCGCGATACTTATCTGCGTAGTCTACCAAGTTATTCGCGAAGAGGAGGTATGCCATATTCCGGGTAAAACGGTTGGCAACACCGGACTCGGCTAGGCGCTCGAGGTCTTGGATCCGACCCTGGATGAGATGAGTGGTGGGCACCCACGAACTAAGCCATTCATTCGCGTCTTCGTAGAAGATAGTCGCGCTAGCGAACGGTTCGTCTCTGGTTCCGTTGGGCAGCACGTTGAACCATTCCAGGCGCGCATAGTTGGAGTCGATGTCAGGGGTGCTCGCCGAGACCTGAATAAGTTGCGGCTTGTCCGTGTTTTTGTTCAAAACAAGACCTTTCAGAACCTCCAAGCTTGTAATGTTCATGTTTATCTCCTTGCTACTCGGCCTCAGTTTCTTGTGTAAGTACTGACCGAGAGTATATGCTATATCGGCGTGAATAGACTGTAAAACTTCGAATTAGTAAGACTTCGTAGTGGTATAGCATGATATCAACTTACCGAGGTGACTACACCACATCCGTTCATCTTGTGTCCCCACGCTGCCGCGTGGAAATCTCCCTGCATCAAGTCGGATTGCATTACGACTGTTCCAGCGGCTCCGTCGTAATGTTCTTCGATGATCTGGTGAACTGATGATGTACTAAAGCTAGACGTAGCAGTCGCGGAAATTTGAACCTTGTTCAACCCCTTTTCTTCGTCATAGAAGGTATTCCCTTTAGTCAGAGCCCAGTCCCCCTTGTACTGAATCCAGTAGGTCTTGTCGTTCCATCTGTACGTTGGCAAATCTAGAAGCTTCAATGCCTTCTCGAAAGGAGTGTGGAATCCATTCCATCCAATCTTCACTCCGGCACAGTGCAGCGCAGCAAGACTGTTTGAGAGTGTGGTCCAGTTATCTTCACCTCGACGCAGAGATGGGACGGCTGTTTGGACATGTGCGAATGTAGATTTGACGAAACCCATGCAAACAGGGTGCGGTCCAATCTCGACCCAGACAGTCTCATCGTCGATGGTGCCAATCTTGTGAGCTGTTTCGAGAGCAGCCAAGAAATCTACTGTTTCGCGAGTTGCTCGAGACACGTACTCAGCGTTTACAGTCTTGGCGTCGAAAATGACCTTCTTGAGTAGTGGTGAGATTATGGGCAGATGCGGTTGCTGGAATACAACGCCGCTACTCGCAATAGCTCGAAAGTCATCGATAATGGAATCCGTCTGCGCAGAGTGGAAGGCGAAAGCGACATCGAGACGGGAACACTTCAACCCTGCCTCTTCTAGGACGGGAATGATGGCCCCCATATCTTCCACAGGACCACTGAGAACTGTGTCCCTCGGCCCGTTAATGCAAGCAACCTCGTAAGGTTTGTTTCCGGCTGCCTCCTGAATCTGGGCGAGAGAACCTCGCACGGCCACCATGTTGTGGCTGCCGGTTTTACACTTCTGTTCAAGCATCCTCGCTCTTTGGCCGACGAGGTAAATAGCGTCACTGGCTGAAAGTACGCCTGCGACATGCAGGGCTGCATATTCGCCCAAGCTATGTCCGACAACAACGTCTGGCTTGACGCCGAGAGATTCCCAGTATTTGGCGAGGGCCATCTCGCTGCAAGCCAAGGCAAGCTGCGTAACAACTGGCGAATGTTGGTAGTCCTTTGGATGGGTTCCATCTAACGCAGGTACAAAGGAGGGAAAGCCTTGAGATTTTGCGAGGCTGTCTAGATGGAGTATCTGGGATCGGAAGTAAGCCGAGTCGTGGTAGAGCTCCAGGTTTGATGACTTGTAGGAAGCACCCTGACCAGTAAAGGCAAAGGCCACAGGGGGTGGTCCTGTCGCTGGGATAGGCTTGTGAGAGTCAACGGATTCTAAAGCCGACGAAAGCTTTCGCTTAACCTGGGAAAGCTCTGAGGCCGCAAAGGCTACTCGGTAGTTGTGGTGGTAGCGGCGGGCTGTGGTTGTATATGAGAGGTCCGCTACAGAGGTGCCAGGATTCTTATCCAGATATTCGAGTAGCCTTTCAAGATTGCCTTGGAGTGATATCTTACTCTTAGCTGATACAGAAACAACATATGTCTTGCGCGGATCTGTCTCCACCACCTCCCGTACCGGCGCGTCTTCGAGCGCAATGGTTGTGTTACCTCCCGCAGCACTGAAATTGTTGATGACAGCGATGCGCTTCTTCCCAGCCGTGCGTGACCATTCTGTCTTCTCGTACGGGATGTGAACATTGCGCTTATCCATGTCTTTTGGAAACTTGGGGTTAAGACTGTTCTTGATTCCAACGTGTGGTGGGATGGCATTCTTCTGCATCATCAGAAGCACTTTCAGCAAGGCCGTCACTCCCGCGGCGGCTTCACTGTGACCGACGTTTGCTTTGACGGCACCGATATAAAGAGGGTTCTTGGAACTGCGACGCTTGGTGATAGGGGCGAACACATTTGTTACTGATTGGATTTCTTCCGCATCGCCAGCCTGGGTTCCGGTCCCATGCATCTCCACAAAGTTCACATCTAACGGATCAACGCCCGCCCTGTTCAGTACCTGTCTTCCTAGATACGCTTGATGTCCAGCATGAGGATGGGTGATTGAGATGGCCTCGGCTGAATGGTTGGTCCCTGCAGCCAGAATGACACCCAGTATGTTGTCATTGTCGGCTTCGGCATCCTCGAGACGCTTCATGACGACGGACCCAACAGCGTCAGCACGACAGTAACCATCGGCTTCGCAATCCCATGTCTTGCACGCATTTGGTGTCTTAGAGAGGAAGTGACCGTTACAGAGGCCAGCGAAGGCATCTGAGTTGGTCAGGACGTTGGTGCCCCCTGCCACTACCATATCCGTATCCCCATTCCACAAGGATACACAAGCAGTCTAATCAAATCATTAGCATTCACGCAATATTTTTTCTGAATAAAGAGTAGTTACAGACCTGTATAGTTGCCAGACTCGAGGAGCATGCCGTGTCAATGCTGTAACTTGGGCCGGAGAACTTGAAGAAGTAATTGATGCGTCCGGGGCCAAAAGCACGACATCCTCCTGGGATAAAATACGTGCTAATTTCTTGACCCGTGTTTACCTCGCGGTAATCATCGCTAGCCTGACCGTAAAATGTCCCAATACGATGTAGGTTAGTAGAGGAAGTCCTGTTTGCGACATAACCTGCTCGCTCGAGAGCCTCATATGCAGTAACAAGGATTAGCCTCTGCATAGGATCTGTCTGTTCCGCCTCACGAGGCGACATGTTGAAGAAGGGTGCATCGAATAGGCCAGGCTCGTCAATAAAGCAGCCGTAAGGAGTGTGGCTTGTATTCATTCTCTTTCCAGTGGGATCATAATGAGTATCGACATCGAACCTGTCAGCGGGAATTTTCCTATGCACATCCAGTCCGCCTTCCAGGAGTTCCCAAAATTTCTCCGTATCGGTTGCTCCGCTAGGCATACGGCATGACATACCGACAATGGCGATTTTTGATCGAGATGGTCCTCTTGGTCCTTCATCGTTGATGGCATCGGTCTCTTGGATCAACGGAATGAGTTCTTGAATGGATGCGTCTAGGTCTGGGATTTTACCCAGTGCTTGTGTTAGGTCCTTAATGGGAAGAGAGGTGCGGAAAACGGATATTGGGCAATGACCGACTCCAAGATCGCGGGCGCGTTCGACGATGCCCGTAACAACTTTGTCCCAGCAGATAGCCTCGGTCAGAATCTCTTTAATGATTGCCTGGAACACATCGGTGCCAGTCTCGACCTTAAAAGGCTCCCCGCTCGCTGTCGAGTAGATAGGGAGCCGAGGCGAAAACTTCGCATTCAAAACCTCCATCGAATGGGTCTGAACTATTTCACGCACATTATCTTCCGTGTATATGTGCTTAGCATGACATAAGCCACCATAGACGGGCAATGCAACATGATCGTGGTCACGGAAGAAATCGGCTGTTCGAAATAGTGCGTTTAACCTCGCTGATGGACCGCTAATGGTTACCGAAGAAGCGGCCAGGGCACTGATAAAGATCTTGCTGGTCTCAGGGATTTTCTGGCTTGTAGGTTAATAATGTCTTCACATCAAGCAACTTGATTTGTCTTACCTCCTTGTTGTGAATCGCATCGAGCTCCTGCTGCACTTCCTCGGGGGTAACATTTTGCAGGACATAAGCCCAGGAATCCGGAGTACTGTTGTCTGCCAAGTCACTGGGCTGTAAGTTCTGGGATATTTCGTGCACCAAGACGCCCAGTCTGAAAGCCTGCCTTACGACTTGTGCACCAGTCAAGGGAAGATCTGACAACGTGGGAGCCAGGGACACAGCAGCTGTAGCAAGAAGACCTATTCCTAGTCCAGCAAGGCACGTGCCAATAGAGTCGACATCGAAGGCACCCGAAGAGGTTTCATAATAACTAATAGAGTTAAATAGATGTACGTCACAGGTGTTTGTAATACGGCCAGATGTTTACGTACCCGATCAAGGTTCCTAGCTCGACGGCGCAGAGAAGAATACCTTCAATAGAGCCGCACAGGGGGCCTCTGCGAAGATCTGTAAAGCTGGCAAAGTCCAAGATTGTTTCAAAGGGTGGAATTAAAGCTTTCAGAACAGGAGGCAGCAGGCGAGCTTCCTCCCGAATTGCAAGGGTGGCTTCGTCTAGAAATCGTGCCAGGTAGGGATGCCGTCTGTCTTTGCTGCGCTGCAGTAATCTGCGAAACAGTCTCTGCAGGTCATCGTTCGGAAACTCATTGCTAAAGTAAATGAGCTTCATCTTGGAAGGTTCACTGTCGCTTGAACGGCTAGGAGTATAGATGACCATGGCGTTCTGAATAATGATGAGAACGCTACACGTTCAAAGCCCACCAGTAACGTGCTAGGTAGTATACTACGGGAAAAGGGAACTAGACATATGAGTTCTTTGATATCTTAACCTTTTCGGAATCATTGGCTGACTAACGCTGGAAAAGGCTGAGCATCACGGAAGGTCGTTCATTAGTGAGACTTTAGATACCTCCTCAACAGGCCAAACACCGAACCAATGGATTAGCGACATAGAGCTCCGTCAACTTCGGACATCGAACAGGATAGCGGAATGATGACACTTGCAGCGAAGCCCGGTTCAGGTACCACACGGCTTATGGTAACTGAATTCGCATCACAGAACCACCGCACCAGCGACCTCGAGTTCCGAATGGCGTTAACTGTCGAGTCATCTGTAAAAGCTTGTATTCACCGAAGAAGGGCCAGCACTGCTTATAGCCTAACTGTATGGTATTGACGCATGTGGCGCAAGCGGCCCTTTCCTATGAGGAAATGCGTATTCATGTCTGGTGTGTTGTGACAAACATCGTTTTACGGGATAATGTCCAGGATGTTTCAGCAAAGATAAGGGAAATTCATCTTGGTGTTTAATTCATCCAATATACTCGATACGTTCTATTTACGTCATGATGAGGTTCTTATAAAAAACAATTCTGCTAACAATTTTGCTAATGTGCAACTATGTGGAATCCATCTCTCTGTCTCTTGTAAAGGAAGCGTATCCTCCATTGTATGATTATTATTTGACTTCAAGTAATGCTCAAGAGCTCATAAAGGTAAGTAATGAGTGTATCAACTACGTAGTTCATGAAGATGGATTATTATGGGTACCTAATACAGGAATTATCCGCTTCTACAGCGGAACCAGCCTTGCACATGTAAAGTCTAGTTTCTGAAGAGCGTATAAACATTAGCTCCTCAACGTCCCTATTCCTGGCCAAACTTATCCTCCCCATCCGCAAAGATCTTGTCATGGTCATATTCTGACCATCGGATATCTGGTTCGATGCCTGCAAACTTCCACACACCATTCTCCTTGCGATACCACACCGTGGCCTTGCCGTGACCGTGACCTTTTACGTCGACTATCGTCAACTGGTTATCTTTATACTTCTGATGTGCAACTCTCATCTGATGATGCCCAGTAATTTCTGCTTCACTTGTTTGGTTCCACTTAGATGCTCCGCCAACAAAATGTTGTGTCTTGAGACGGGGGTTGCCGAGGACCTTGGGATCAGAGGCCATTTCGACAAAAGCATCAGCTGGCATAGCTTCCCAAAGCTTGTTCAGAAATGCTCGATAGTCAATCTATTTCTATGTATCAGCCATGAAGAAAATTCTAGTCGGAGACAGGATTGACGCACTCGAAGAGACGAGGCAATACATTTTGATAACCGTTCCCAATCTTTCGTGTCATAGCTTTCAGCCCACTCGTAGAGAGCAGCTTGGCAACCTGCAACGTCTATTTCATCATGTCAGCTTCCTTTGCCTTTGGAAAAAAAGGCTGTTGATAAAGTCTTCTACGGTAGTAAATCAAGAGAAAATAGGGGTATAACCTTCGAACTTGGGTTGATTAGTCATGATTGAAAATAGGGGTTTATTAAATTGAATCAGTTGAAACAGTACGGATAAACCCTACGAGCCTAATCCAACTTACACGCGGGTATCACGGGTTCGGTACATATAACCATAATGCGACGATCGCTACTGTTTGACCCTGGAAGAAATTCTGCTCACTCTTGCTCGGTGATCGACAATCGTGCGTCGCCCCTATTCTACCGAGCTTTGATCGGATTCCGACACATCCACACCCAGCTGCAATACCACCATGTCAGAAAGTACCCAAATCAGCTCTACTGTTGAATGCCGCGTCAACGGCTAAGCCGGAGAAGAAGTGCCAGATTTGGGCCAATAGCAACAACCGAACGCATAGGCTCGGTAGTGGAGAATAGGACTGCTTACTAGTGCGGGTTAGGTGTCCGCCGACTGACTGACATGATCTCCAAAGCCCAACGCTACGGTTTATGCCATAGATTCTTCTTCGCCTTTTGCTGGATCCGAAGGCTGGTTGAAATTTTTGATTGTGCCGATTTGGGACCCATATCGTGGAATTTTAGTGAGCAAAAATAATGTCAGCTGGTGTTTACAGATGGTCGAGTCTTGTACATCAGGTACCTACCTTAGGTACTTAGTTAATTCTATGGTTCTAGGGTATGATAGAAGGATTCAGGTGGTACTTTACCGGAAATTGTGGTGGCTTACCTGAAGAATTAAGGCGCACACCTGAGCTTACCGTGGCCCTATAATGGATGTCAGCTGGTGGCATGATAACGGCGGTAATGCGGCGTAACGCATAGAATGGCTGAGTGTTGTGTTGATATAAGTTGCAAATAAGAGAAGCATATGAAGAACCCTAGCAAGTTGCAGTGTTTAATTCATCGTTCCAGCGTAGAGAACAGTGAATTTGATATTGTAGTGGTTCTTCCGCAACCTTGACGCAGAATGCCTCTTCTTTCAACCCTCGGCCTTATATTCGCATTATCGATAGCTGCGTTAGCAGCGCCAATAGCGAATGAAAGCAACCACAACTATGTCCTGATAGGTGGAGGACCAGCAGGATTTGTGCTTGCTGAGTATCTGACACGTGATCCTAGTGTTCATGTTGTCCTCCTTGAAGCTGGACCAGACAGTAGTACAAACCCTCTGGTCACAAGTAAGTTACACTGTTACCCGGTCCGTCTTGAGTGGGAATATGAGGCTGGGTTCGTTCATATAATAACCAATAATCTATCAGCTCCGGCGGACTTCGTTGATGTTTCAGAATGGCTATGGAACTATAACTCGCAGCCAGATCCCAACCTCAATGGTTTGACACCAGATTTGGTGCAGGGCAGGTGCCTTGGCGGAGGAACTGGAGTCAATGCCATGTACTACTGTAGAGGATCTGCATCTGTGTTCGATGAATGGGCGAAAATTTCGGGAAATCGGGGCTTAGGGTGGGAGTCAATGCTCGAGTCGTTTAGGGCGACGACGCATTGGCAAGATCCTCCAGTCGTGCACTACGATCAGCCCCTGAATACTAGTGCCTTTGGAGACGGCCCCCTGGAAATCACTCGCCAGAGGCAGCTGCTTACGCTTGACGAACCATTCGCAAACGCAATGGCGTCCACCTTCGAGTTGTCGCAAATTGATTTCGTTTCAGGCCAAGGTATTGGAGTGACTCAAAGTGTTGAGTCCATTCGAGCTTCCAATGAGACTCGATCCTATGCATACAACACATTCGGATACCTGGCCAATAATCGCCCCAACTTTGAGCTTCATGAAAACGCATGGGCTTCTAAGATCGGCTTCACTGGCACCACAGCGGACAGCGTTACTTATAACGACACCACAACGGGCACAATGCATACAGTCAACGCCAGCGAAGTCATTGTTACAGCCGGCACGATTAACGCCCCGCAGATACTCATGCTTTCAGGTGTAGGTCCAAGGCAACAACTCGAGGAATTCGGTATCGACGTGGTGAAAGACATTCCCCAAGTTGGCCAGAACCTCTTCGACCACCATTACGCGGTGGTACAATATGAAGCTGCGGCGGACGTTGACAGTTACTGGCAGTTAACCGAAAACGCCACCAGAGCTGCAATTGAAGAGCAGCTCTATGCACGAAATGGCGATGGTCTGCTGGGAACTATCGTGGGCGACGTGATGGGCGCATTTCGACTTCCGGACGCCGTCTTCAATAGAACGGACGATTATTACAGGGACCTCCCGTCTGACCGCCCTCACATTGCTTACTATCAATTTGCGGGGCCTTTCCTTGCCAATAGTCCCAATGTGAGCATCGTCTCAGCGTTCTCTGCTGTCGTCCAGCCCGAGGCGAGTGGTAATGTGACGCTTGCTTCAGCCAACTATCTTGATGCTCCGCTTATATTCTCTAATTACTATGGATCTGCAGGTGACAGGGCAGCTATTATGTCAGGCTATAGGGGGTTGAGGGAACTCTTCCAGTCGGCGGAACTAAGCCCGTATACCACGCGAGAGCTCTTCCCAGGCGCGGAAGTCAACAATAATAACGACACGGCGCTTTGGGCTGCAATCCAGCAAGGGTCGCGCACCTGGCACCATCCCGTTGGCACGACCGCGTTTGGAACGGTATTGGACGCTAATTGGAGAGTACAAGGGCTTCAGGGGCTCCGGGTTGTGGGCGCAAGTTCCGCACCAACAATTCCAACTTGTCCGATCGAAGCTACAGTGTATGCCATGTCTCATAGAGCAGCGTTGGATATTGCGACTGCAGATGGCCTAAACATTGCGTGAGAACATGGCAGCCCCTTTTCTATGTTAACCTGAGTTGCGATTCTCTTTGTATCTAAACGGCACCTTTTGATTCCTCTTTTTCTCTAAAGCGGATTGGCTTGTCCAATATCCCGCTTCTATTATAGATGTACGCCATGAACACTGGAAATATGGATAGCGCCGTAGATATCCATTAGGGAATTACAGCGTATACCCTTCTATACCTAGGTCCCTTAACGGTAGTGTATGCTCTCGGGCCTACACTGTATTAATTGAATTGCAGTGGATGTGAGGAATTGTCGTGGCTGCCAATATTTTAGTGCGTGTACCTAGTGCTCCCGGTACCTAAGCCTAGCGGACCATTATAGTACCATGTGTTATAGCGCCCATGCTTACAAGGCTTATTGACCTGCCCAGGCGTCTAATGCTCAGGTATGGAAGCTTTAAAAGGAGCGGGGTTTAAACCCTTCAGGGGTTGTACAAGCCTAAGCTGAGCCCTGTAAAGGCCCTGATATCCCCAACAAGGTACGTTGGTGATCCCTTTAAGTGCAGCCCGTGTAGGCTCAAATTTTCAAAAAGTAGGTACGTTATAATCAGAGATTAGAACCTAGTAATCTTGCGTGTTTAACTGGGGTTTTGAGGAAGAGATGTAAGCCAGAACTGCCTTTTGGACATCAAGCTTCATCACTTTATGTGTCGCATTGACTGGAAATTTGCTTAGGGCGATCTGCTCCAGTGATATCACGCCTCCAAGACGATACTCTTCACCAAACATATGAGTAACATGCCTTGTAATTTCCTCTTGGGTGAACCCATTGAAGTTTTCAACCACCGCAAACGGTTCGTGGCCAAGCAGGGGATTCGGGACTGCAACAATGCAAGCCTAGTTCCTTGTGAGAAATGACAAGCCTTCAAGTACTTTTAGAAATTGGGATCAGCTCACCTGTGCGCCCGTGTATTTCTCAACGCAACTCTCCAGTGCCGCCGGCATGATAGCTCGACCCAGGCGCATAATGGCGTCCTTGCTACGTCCGAGGATGTACACCAATCCATCCTTGATGATCATTGCAACATCTCCGGTGTTCATCCAGCGGTTACCATCGCTATCTTCGAAGAAGGATGATGCTTCTACGCCTCCAAGATATCCCTCAATCAAACTATCACAGGAAACGTGTAGTTCCCCGGAATCCCCCCGCAAAGCGACTTTCCCGCCGTCCCGCTGCCAGATACGAACGCGGGCGCCTGGAGCCACCGCTCCCACAGGACATAATTCGGCCCAGTAAGGGATATCCTCAACGGGATATTCGAAGAATGGCCACTTAAAGAAACCACCACCTTCGCTCATGCCGTGATTGACGCACACCCTCGCGCGTGGGAATAGTTTGGCGCATTTTACCAGCACTTCCCTAGTGATGGCGTCGCCGCCAACCTGAATTGTCTTTACCGAGTCTCCGGTACCGACCGGCAGACGCGGTAGTTCATGCGCTAGGGCATGAACCATTGCCGGGGAAACCACAATGAAGGTCACACCATGGTGTTGAAGCGCCTCAAGTGTGTGTTCAATGGCGAAACTAGGGCCAGTCGGCATCACGATTGCGCCGCCTGCCCGCCATGTCTGGAGTGTATGCTGTGGGCCAATGGCTCGTGAATTGTGCGCCTGCTGAAGCACGCGAGAACAGTTATTCGGAGTGATAAGCCACGATTGTGATTCAAGGATATGTGTCATGGAGCCCACTCGGAGGGGACAACCTTTGGGGCGGCCAGCCGATGTGCCGGACGTGAACAGGATAGAATGGATTCGGTCCGGGTCATCGTTACGTGCGTCTTTCAAGACGGCAGCCTCGTTGAAGGTATCGCTCGTAGAAACATTGGTCTCTGATAGACGATGAAAGTTCTCCCAGCCATGCAGGGGTGTGTGACTCTCGTTGTTGACTAAGATCTTGAGGTGAGGGCGGGACGCAATTGGCATGTGGATAAGAACGGATTCGATGTCTCCGCTGCTTCGCAGATCACCCGCGAACACCACAGCGGGCTGCAAGACTTGTAGATAGTCCACGAGCCCTTCTCTGCTGTCCAATATAGCTGGATCGAGTGATGCAAGAGTAAGACGTAGAATGGCGCACGCCCATAAAATCAGAGCATATTCCCCGCCATTAGGTATGACACAAAGGCATGTACTACCTGGTAGAATACCATTGGCTGCAAGACTACCAGCCAACTTGAGCGCCGCACCATGAAGTTGATTATATGTGAGTGTTAAACAGTCCGGCGGTGAATTGCTAGCGACCGTGGAAGAATGTAAGTCCCCCTTACGATGTATCCAATTCGCAAGGTGATCTGCTGGCTGATGCATGCAAATGACAGCCGGCTGGCTCGGGCTTTCCAGGAGGCCTTGCTCGATTTGTGCAAAGATTGATTGATGGTGATTAGGTAAAGAGCCGCCGTTAATATCGGCTAGGCCATTTGATTCATCATCCATTATGTGGTCCATGAGGCCATTCATTCCAGTTACTCATACCACTAAGTGCCAGCGGGAGAAGGAGAGTCTAATACCTGAGCGTTGAGACAAGTAGAATGCGATGGTTATATAGAGGTACACTAACGGTTTCGCATATCAAGCATCTAACACTATTGACCTGTCATCATGAACCTTTCCGGATAGAAGATAGAGATATATCCGACGCTACTTCATTGCTCTCGAGCACTACGAGGAACCCAGGTAAGTAAAGCAGAGATATGATACATATACGTATTCAATCCCAACTCATTTATTTTCAAGAACCTTCGTTGACAAACTAGCTCTCTACGTTTCAAGCCTCCAAGACATTTCAAGCAAAGCAGCAAATTCTTTTTGCTGAAATTGCACTCTCTTCATTTCCCCGTCAAAGAATTATTCCTTTCCTTCTATTATTCTTGTGTTTAGCCCTTTCGAAATCTGATGAATCACATATGTGCGTACGTGAGATTGCTAGCGGTATCATGCACTAAAAGCCGATGCTGTGACACCTTCTAAAGGTGAAGTCGGGGTCCGATAAGCTTAGCCGCAATCCTACTCCGACGCTGCCTGACAGCCATAGAAAGTCCTATTTGTTCGGAGCCAAAAGGCGATGACGTGTGAGAAACATATTTTGATCAAGATTTCGCCGCTCTCCGGTTACGACGGAGCGCGAATATCGATTCTCAATGTGCTCATTTAGCTAGATAGGACTTGAATTGTGTCACCGAGATGATCGACATGAGCCCCCTACTTCTGGTGAATAGAAGTCTCTGTTCCAATGGCTCAATCATAGCCCGTGTATTACAGATTCTTCAAACCAAGAAAATTATACTAATCAAGTTGTATCTAAATGAGATTTACGATGAGAGCTTCCAGTATATGGTCGTAATATCCTTACGACGAATGATAGTGGCATCCATATTATCCCCCGCGGTACCCAATAGAGGCTCGTGTAACTCTAGAGAAACAAAATGATTCTCGTTCACATTCCCTACACTATGAAACGTAATACTGCTCATACACCATCATGTCGTAGACATTTTCATTTACACATCGGGAACTCAAGGATGACCGATTCCAGTTTATATCGTTCCATAATGGTATGATTCGATGTAAAGCATTCTTGGTAGCTATTTCATTAAGATCTATTTCCGAAGAGAGCTCGGATATGCCACTGGGCTTGAATAGGTTAAATACCTAAGATAGGCTCCAGTTCACACATTTCTTCTCCGTGTCAAACGACTTGCCGTTCCAAAACACCCACTTAGACCGTCCATCACGGCTAGAAATACACTCCCTTAGCTATATCCAACATGTATCCAGCCGCAAAAAGACCCGTGGCATCGCAAGTCAGCCTATCTACTACTTGCCTAGGCATCTGTCCTGGCATCAAGACAAGCCCACCTGGAGCTGTCGAAACGGCAACTCGCCTGTTGCAAAGGAACCATGATGAACACCACATCTTCTGGAGGGACTTTGCGGGTCATAATCACACTGTACATAATGTGTTGACTCGACTAGCACTTGGAGCCACTAGCGATGACCTTGAGTTGGGCTTTGGAGACAACCTTCCGGGCCAGCGTCCCCTGCCGCCCGTTGATGATGAGGTCATACGTGACATGGCCACGGATGACGGCTTCTATAACCGACTCGGAGACATGAATCAGTATACCAATTACATGGTTTTCTTCGAAGGAGAGATCGAACGCAAGGGCTGGCGGGAGGTAGTCAACCAGTACTGCTTTGGCCGCAACCGAAATGCTGATGCCATGCTCGCCCGCATGTTCGATGGTGCTTTCCATCCCATCATCCACCTAGGCCTCGGGGCTGAGTTTGATCAGCCAAGTATCATCGCCGAGGCGCTTGCGCAGGCTGCGACTGATGCCAGCTTTAACGTATTGGCTTTCTTCCATAACGCGGAGAAGAAAGCCGCCGAGGCCGGCTTCCCTGAGAAACCCCGGCCTCTAGTTGAGCTCTTCCATGAAGCTTATGAGAATGAAACCATCCGACACGCGGCGCATTGGGACGATCTCCAGTACAAGATGAAGAACGGCGTCTTCAAGCGGTCCGAACACGAGATCGCCGCCCTGGCAGCGCAATTCCGCGTTGAGCCGGATACTCTGGAAAGGCGAGCAGCAGAGATGATCAGCTGCTGCGCTTACTTTTCTGGTGGGGCACAGCGCGAGGGCAAAGCACGCAAAATCGATTTCTTCTACATGCACAATGTCACCAGCTCTATTTTCTTGACCGTGTTGATTCGACAGCCATGGATCAGGATGGAGGATAAGGTCAGACTTGTAGAATGGAAAGCTCGTCTGGATCTGGCGTGGTACGCTACCTGTGGAACTCCGGAGCTCAATGTGAAGTACATGAAGGACTACAAGGGCCGACAGTCAGCCAGCTGGGGGTGGGACAAGTTGTTTTCGGTCATTAACAGCACGCACGACGATGGACACGTCGCGAAATATGTTCGCGCGTTGAAGAATGGCGAACAAGTGTCGAAACCATATGAGGAAGGAGAGTGGGCGAACGCGTTCCCTGTCAAGGGCGATATGTGGCTCAATTTGTCGCGCATGGCCTTCGACTCGACTGTCGACCTGCCCCCTGAGCAGAAGTGGATTGTGTTCGCTGGGTTTGACAAGCCCTGGGAAAACTTCCCGGCCCAAGCTAACGGCGCTTAGACACCTACAACTACCTATCCGTAACTCACTGTCTAAAGTGGTTCTGTTTTGGACCTTTAGTTTCATCTAGAGACGTAGGTAGAAAAGGAAATATTTTAGAAGTATTAAACCATTAATCATATCGATCTCAACATCTCGATACGACTGGTAAAAATCTGGAGTAATTCGGTTAGAATACATACCTTTAACGTGAACTAAGCCAGCTATCACCGGGGCCAATAACAGACACAACTTTCAATGAACATTCTACAACGATAAATGGCAAGATGAATTCAAAAACAGAGATTATCATGATATAAGGAGCTAAATTTAATATTCACGTTTTCTCCTAGTTTTTCCTAGTTTTTCCTACCATCATGTTATCTTTTAAAGCTGAGATACTCTAGGAGTCGGCTTTAGGTGGTCCGCTGAATGCGTTGCCATTCTAGAGTGACCCCCGCCTGGTAGGGTTTTTATTCTAACCGGCGTCTACAGTAACCGAGATTCGTGAACAAGGTGGCCACAGCGTCGTAGTAAGAACAGTAACGCGCTGTAAATTACGTGGATGCCGAGATTTCAGTCTTTACATTATGGTAAATCCCAGCCGATCGAAAACCGAGCTTGCCGTTCTGAAATTTGTTGACCTCCAGCTCACTGCAACCCATTTCATGATGACTTTAGGTGCCGTTAATTTCGGAATCCGAGCGCTATCGGACAGGTGGCAGGCCCCGTAACTCCTTATCGTCAGCCCTCCAGCAGCAGGGGAATCAACGAAAAGGATGGATTCCAGCGTTCACCGAGGAGGACACTGTACAGCAGGCTCCCCCGCTACCCCTCACTATTGAACTCGGTGAAGTTTAATCTTCAATTGAGATTATCATTTTTAGTGCCAATCCCAAAGTCATTACAGGTAGGTAATAAAAGAGTAGAATAGCATCTACATACGATGGCGGCTGAAGCGTTATTTTCCCGAACGGACAATCTATCTAGTACACTAAGAATCAACTGTTCGTTTTATTGAGCTCCATGGAACTCAAGAACTACTGTGCTTTCTCTTGGTGACTTGTGCATGAAGATGTGGCATCTTGATGAACCAATCGTTCGTAACCGGTACATAGTCTCGTGTCTCCGGCACGCCGTACTCATTCATTAAGCTGAAGTCGAAATCCTTAGCCAATGCCGGGATAATCTTATTGATTTCAAGCAATGAAACATTCTTCCCAATGCAGGTTCGAGATCCAAACCCGAAAGGAGACAAAGTTTGCTCCATCGTGCTCAGTTGCGAAGGAGCGGCATCCAACCAACGGTCAGGTCGGAATTCATCCGCATCAACGCCAAAGATTTCTCGGTTATGGTGTACCACCCATCCATTTACTCCAATGTTCGCCTAATCACGCCGTCAGCTTTTTGAACATCAGAGGCATGGGATACTTATGACGAACCCCTTCAGGAAAGAATTGGCCGCAGACTACCGCACCCCCTTTGGGGACTTCTCGCCATAAGGGAGTTCCGACACCAGGCTGAATTCTCAAGGACTCTTTTATGACTGCTTGCAAATATGGTAGCTTCTGGACTTCCTGGAAAGACGGTCGAGCTGGGAGAGAGGCGATCTCTGCGCGCACGCGCTCGAGAACGTGCTTGTCCCGGTACATGTAATAGACGATCGTGTTTAGGGCAATGGCCGTGGTGTCGCTACCAGCACCAATGTTCGACCCCACGTTGGCAGCGATATCCCAATCAGTCATCCCTTTCTTCTCGTCTTTGCGCTGAACATCGAGGAACTTCCTGAGCATGGATATTGGCCCATCCTCTGGAAGGTCCTCCGTCTCTTGACGAGCACTCTGGATCTTTTCCGAGGCGAATCTCTGGAAGAACATGACCTTGGCGCTGGCGAAGAGCCCCGAAAGCAGTTTATGGAGCGGGATAAGACCGTGGAATGTCCCAAGAAGATTCAAAGTTATGTGGTCATAATGGAGATTCTCCATGAGGTTTTCCACGTCTTCTCCCTGATCCAGGAATCCTAGCCTTTCCCCGAACTGTCACTGGGAATTAGTTCAATCTCGTTCCTAATAATCAGCAGTGTAATAGCTGGTGTTCTACCAAGCTACCTAGTCCCATTCTATTATGGCCAATCAGACATTGCTAAATGCCAGGTATATGCTCTTTTCGGCAAGTGGGTCAATGTAAAGCCCCTCTCACACTTTGAAGGTAGTAGAGATAGCTACCCCTGAATCAACAGGTATGGGCAATTATCTTGCAAGACTGTGTTTTCAACTTACAGTAACCATCGAAACCGCATCAAATGCAAAAAATTGCAACCAACGACCGAGATTGATTGATGATTTTGACAGTGCAAAGCTCTCCAGCTTGTCGCAAAGCAACTGAACACAATGGTCTACATATGGTTCATACGAAACCAAAGAGCTCATGGAGTACATCGATGCTACTTTTCGGCGCATTATCGCGTGCAACTTTGGGTCTCTCGCGGAGAATAGATTCGTATGGTATTCATCCGGGCCGACATTCCATGCGATGTAGAATTTTCCTTTAATCCACGGCGAAGCGTGGCCATATATGGTCTTGTGAGATGCGGGGTCGTCAATGGTGAAGTAACCGGGCATTATTTGGACGATTTTCCCTATTGTATTATTTTAACATCACTATCAATGTAGACATTCAATCCCACATGTGGAGATTTGTTGAAGATGAAAGTAACTTCATTGCAAACTGACCCTTTTGTCTATGAAGATTGACGTTCGTCCAATGGAAGTTATTTCCATACTGCTGCCAGGCATACCATAATCTTGTGTACTTGGCGAGGATTGGCCCAGGGATTTTTCGACTGTAGGACAATAAGGGTGAGATCAAGAATAAGATAAGAGCAAAAAGGCCAGAACTCAGGGCCAGAAGCCCTGGCGATATAGGAAGCAATGCCATGGATGAATCTAATATGGGATTAATGGAGGACCAAATCAACTAGGTTGCTCAATTCAACAACTGCCGTAAGTTTTACCTATCTGATCGAAATAAGTAGACAGATAATGATAGGTAGTTATCACATTTGAAATATTAGAGGGCGCCGTCGACGTAATATTCTGGGCGCGCTGACTGTACACAGGCAATCGGAGCCCGATGGTCAAGCTTTTTACGAATCTAACTTGATCTTTGCCCACGCCCTTGGAATGGAGGGAAAATCGGGATATCTTTTACTGTATCTCGGGGTGGCGCATCTTGTTCATGTACTACACGGTACTGGTGAGTGGAAAGGATTGGCCGATGTTTTCTTACAGCCGATAACAGGTACCCACCGACGCTACAAAGTAATCTTGTGCAACTAGCGAACATTTTGGTCTTTGAATTATAATAGGAGCGATTGCTCTATATTGCTCGTTCCTGGCGTTATCAAGTGCATTCCCCCATGGCTTCGTTCAAAGATGGATCGGCCAAACGGTAAAAAGCACAAGGGTGGCTATCGCCAAATCAACAAAGCCCTCAATATCTGTGCTTTTGAAGATTATCTAGAATCTCAATTATCCCATCTACCAGAAATCCTAGATGTGGAACAGATTAGCAGCCGGGTGATCCGCGTTCTGGGCCAGAATGCCGGCAAGGCAAGTTTACCTACCTAGGTACTGATGTTACTGCAAGGCCCTGAAGCTAACTGGATAACCAGTTCACTCTCCAAGGTACCAACACTTACATAGTGGGGACGGGCCCTGAGAGACTCATCATCGATACCGGCCAGGGAATACCAGAATGGGCGGATCTGATCTCCTCGACGCTTTCAGATTATGAAACTTCCCTTTCTCATGTTCTTCTCACGCATTGGCATGGCGACCACACTGGCGGCGTCCCTGATCTTCTTCGCATGTACCCAAATTTAGCGCCGTCAATCTACAAGAATACCCCCAGCAAAGGCCAGCAGCCAATCGAGGACGGACAGGTCTTCAAGGTCGAGGGCGCCACCGTCCGTGCCGTGCACGCCCCAGGCCACTCGCACGACCACATGTGCTTCGTCTTGGAGGAGGAGAATGCCATGTTCACAGGCGACAATGTTCTCGGCCATGGCACAGCTGCCGTCGAGCAGCTCAGCTCGTGGATGGAGTCGCTACGAATTATGCGCTCTCACAACTGCGACATCGGGTACCCAGCACATGGCGTCGTGATCCGAAACCTACCGCAGAAGATCGAGGCCGAGTTAGCGTCTAAGACACGGCGCGAACAGCAAATTCTGCAAGCACTGGCTCAGCTTAAGAGAACCGCCGCGAAGCGCAAGGACAGGGTTACGGTTAAAGAACTTGTTAGCGAGATGTACGGCGATAGACTGGACGATCAAGTCAGGGTCATGGCAGTTGAACCATTCACTGAGGAAGTTTTAGGGAAGCTAGCGGAAGACGGGAGTGTGGCCTTCGAGGTTAGAGGCGGAGAGAAGAAGTGGTACAGCATTCAGACAGTGGAGATTAAGTAGAATAGACAGTCACCCAAGTTGCAGATTTTACCTTTCATTTTGCAATGGGAGAGCATTTGCTTGCCGAAATGGGAGAGCTCTGTTGTTACAATCTGTTCAATTCTGCGATTGCCAAGCGAAAATGGTCTCGTTCATTCTTTATTGTAGATGCGGTAAGAGATAGGAGATCTCGGTGCACGCGTTCGCTATAGGGTCATCCATCCGTTGGATCACCCAAGCCGGGCGTCCTAGACTTCCAAGTCTAGGACTGTCTAGGACTTCCAAGTCTAGGACTGCAACGTAAGGTTACGTTGTGGTCGCCCGGCTACAGTGGATTAGGCGCCCCTCCGCGAGGATTCGTAGCCCGGTCCAATTTAGAGTACATCCGATTTGATGAGGTCAGGGTCAGTGCGAAGCCACAAACCGGCAATTCGGGGACAGCTTAGCGAGAGCACTGGCTAGGTCAGTGAGTCGGAATTCCGAAGCTGCATGTAAGCTCGGTAGTCCTATGCCCAACAGTGAATCGAAGTACATCGAAGCATCTGAGGGTCAAAATGAAATAGAATGCCTTGAATACGAGGTAGGTAAAGTAATAGAGAAAAAAAAAACATCAAATTTTATGCGGACGTTAAATCGACTTTCATCGACTCAAGATGTCGTTCGGAACCATCTACACCCACGAGGTGAGTGAGATACACATAGAGCCGATTGAATGAGGTGTACCTGAACAATGTTCTCAGCTGAATCCTCGGACTGTGGCCATCCTGGCCGTCGCCAAAGAGCAAGGTCTCAAATTAGACATCATCTACGCCGATAAAGAAAAGAATAAAGAGAATTATGAAAAACTTCTACAAATAAATCCTCTAGGTCAGGTGCCGACATTCGTCGGCGCAGATGGCTACGTGCTGACTGAGTGTATGGCTATCGCTCTCTACAGTAAGTCCTTACCCCGCCCCTTCTATGCAACCATCATGAATGTTCTTCACAGCTAATAAGATTCCCAAACACCCAAGTCACATCAAAGAGCGATACCACAACACTTCTGGGGTCTACTCGCCGAGACTACTTCGACATCATCAGATGGATGTCACTGGCTAACTCAGACTTGCTGCCTGCCGCCGGTGGTATCATTATTCCCTTGATCGGTCGCCAGGTGGACGGGCAGAAGGACCTTCAGAGCTCTGTGCGCTCCTTCCATAAGGACTGCAGGCTGCTGGAAGACCATTTGACGAAGAATAAGTATCTGGTAGGAGATCAGATCACGCTGGCTGACTTCTTCACGGTGGGCATGCTGAAGTTTCCATTCATCATGGGCCATAAAGTGTTAAATGTTGAGTATCCAAGGCTAAGAGAGTGGTTCAATCGCGTGTACGAGATGCCGATGTTCAAGGAGGTTGCTGGGGACTTGCATTTCGTAGATGCGCCGTTCCCAACCCCGGACGAGAAAAGGGAGTAACATAGAGAACTAGGTACCTCAGGATAATCAATTCATTTCTGGATTCATGTTGAATGCTTAATCTCATATACGGCTTCTACACATTTTCTAATATCTAATTTCTAATGACGATGTAGCTCGTTGCTGTGTTCTGGAATATTAATTCCAATTAACCCCCTGGTAACCCGGTACAGCCACACTTGTGCCCACCAAGACTGGATTCAGAGCACTAAGGGAATTAGGTATGTATTTTACCATGTGAATCTCATGATCTCTAGTACGAACTGCTGTGGTTGATGACGGTGTCAAGTATGGTCTAGTATGTTTATCCTAGAGGCCGAGTAATAAGATTACCAGAGGCGTATAAATTGAGCTCGTCAAAGATACAGCGTCTAATGCTTAGCAAGTCTAATTCCAATCGAAGAATCTACTACCACAGTGTCCCAACGGTCTTGAATTTCTATTAGAACCGAGATGCGCCGGCCACACGATGCCTCCGGGTAGTAATTCCATCTATGCGGCACCTCCGTCAATGGTGATGGTCTTTCCGTTGATCCATTCACCTTCCTTGCTTGCAAGGAAACACACGACACGCGCGATATCTAGCGGGTAACCGTTTCGGGTCAACGGCGAGGCATGGGCCGCCATCTGTTTTCCACATGAGTCACTTCTCAGCCCGCCAATGATGCTATCCTGAGGAACTTACCTGCTGTCGCTCCTCAGCAGTATACTTCTCCCCACCGGGTATGTAATGCTGTGAGACGTCGTGGAACATGTCGGTGACGGTGCCACCAGGTGCCACCGCATTCACCGTGATCTTCTTGTCACCGCAGTCCTTGGACAGAACACGCACGAACGAGTCGATGGCTCCCTTGGATCCTGAGTACAGCGAGTGTTTGGGAACGCTGAAGTCCTTGGCCGTATTGGACGACATGAGGATGATGCGACCGCCCTCATTGAGGTGGCGGTAGGCCTCACGGGCGACGAAAAATTGGCCACGCGTGTTTAAGCTGAAGACGCGGTCAAATTCCTCCTGTCCATTCAAGATTAGTGTTAGATGTTTCCTGCTCTTCCGATTTACTGTGTTCCAAGGTCTTCGCCGGTGCATAGGTAGTTGCCAAATGCCAGATAGTGGGCATCACCTACCTCAGTCACATCGTTCAAATGCCCGAAGCTCACGACGCCCGAGTTGCTGCAGACAATGTCCAGCTTTCCAAAATGGGCGACCGCGTCATCCATAAGCTTGGCGGTCTGCGGAACTTGCCTGACGTCAGCTTTGAAGGCTACGGCATCCGAGCCGAGGTCTTTGATCTCTTTCACGACTTTTTCTGCCGATTCCCGAGAGTTGGCATAATTTACGACGACCTTGGCACCACACCTGCCAAGTTCCACGGCTATGGCCGCTCCAATACCTCGACCAGAGCCGGTGACGAGGGCAACTTTTCCATCGAGACGGTAAGGGATGTAAGACTTGGACATTTTGAGGGATAGGTATTTGGTGAAGGGATCAGGGAGTGTTGTGCGGTTCAAAGGGAGTGACGAGTTGAGGAACAATGGCACTGAAGCGTCACAATTAGCAGTCTTCCTTCACGAAGTATACCAAGATGTTATATGAATGCACTTGCTGAATTACTAACGAGGACTGAGCTCAAAACTCTACCTCCCTAATGTTTACCTGTACTGGGTTCGGTACCCGTCCCTTTGCCGGACTCCGTCGCCCGAGATATGGGGGCGGCGGCAATCGGCCTTACGATGACGATGCATTGACTCCGATAAGGGGAATAATCCCGAGCTCGAGGGCAAGGATTGGAATATTGGCATTCTAGAGGAAGTGGTAGATGCCCTAATTAACGCTATCTGCTAGCATCCGATCGAGAAATGTTTCAAATCGCCGCTGTAGACTTACACATACTGCCGTCTGTATATGTGTCCAAGCATGCCGCGGTGGAAATGCATGATATCCACAAATTATTTTGAGCATTGCGATCAATCACGTTATTAGGTACTCTAGTAACTTTCAGATAGCTTGAATATATAGCCCTACTGCGAATTGAGGAATATTTTTGAAATCTTTTCAACATGCTAGTGTTGTTACCCCTGAGTCCCGTTGCGTGGAAACGATCCGCGAAGACCAATGATAAAGAAGATAACTGATAATATTGGACCGTGTCTCATTACAACCCCATTCATGTTTTAACATCACCCATCCAACCTGTCTAACTATTCTATTCTGGTGTTACTATGTCATTACTGCTCAAGTCTCTGTTGGCTTGTCGAAAAGGCTTGGTATTTGATCCCAAAGGCCATAGTAGCGCTGGAACGGGATTGCAGCTTGTCGACAACCACCAAGCCCCCAAACCCGTCGTGAACACTGTTGATTATCTCAATGAGCTCCCCCACTTGCATCTCGTGTCCGTTAGCCAATTGCATCTTCCAGAGATCGCGCAAACAAGCAGCTTCTTCAATGTCTGGGTCGACGGAGCCCGGATCAGGAAGTACCTGTGCCACTAGCAAAAAGATGACTGCAGTATTGGCCTTTAAAATGCTAAAATGTGCCCATAACTGTGGAATGATTTGTACGTCACGGGTTTGGGACGCGTCAAATCCTCCCGAGTCGACTTGAGGCACTCGGAACATGTAAATAGTAGCGTCCCTTACTACCTGCGGAGACCCCGGAGCGCAATGTTGAATACTAATTCTCGGGTTAAGAGCACCTGGAATCTCAAGCTCCATCTGATTGTGCGTGTCTGGCCGTCCAACCTCGACGGCTTTGCTCACGTCAGTTGATGGTACGCTGAGTTGAACAATACACTGGAGTGTGGGGAACAGCTGAGTGAGCGCCACAGCCATTTCGGTAGAGCGAGCGCACACCTAGACGCATAGTCAGTCGGCTGTATTGGAAGATGGCAGACTCAGATTCGGCGGGTTGGAGAGCGAAGGGACTCACATCCACTATGCAAGACTCTCCTATCCGAAGCCAATCTAGCTGGCTTAGAACTTCAGTAATGCTATCCTCCGCATCGCTGGCACACCTGAAGAAGGCGGGCCATTGGCGTTGTAGCTTCTTCCGTTGCTCACATGCCAATGAGAAAGCCTGCGAGGTATTGAAAGCAATAGAATAAGGAGTCATCGCATCGCTGGGTCGGCCCGGCTGTCCTTGAAACCTCGTTGCTACGGACGTTTGCAGTGCTGCTGGGACCCCAGTTTCGGCGAGGAACATAGCTGCGTCCAGAAATGAGTATTGTGTTACAAATCTTGCCGACAGCGCCGTATGGGCTATAAATCCAGGCCTTGGTTCACGTAGAAAGCCTGCCGTTGCAGTCATGCGCACAATGCGAGCAAGCTGTGATTCTGAAACTCCAGTTAGGTCAGCGACGTCCTTAATAGGCGCGTTGTCGTTGAGCGGGATGCATGCGAGGACTTGGAAGTCCCCTAGCCATCGCAGACACGCGAGAAGTTGACTCTGTGGAGCAACATGTAAGCCGTCTTCTAACGATTTACAAGGTTGAAGGACACATCAGCGCACCTGGCTGGCGATTTGCTGAATAAAGTCAAAAGGCCGGGTAAGGAAAATCTGGAATTGCCTTAAGCTAGAGAGGACATTGTGTCTAGCGCGATGTAATTCTCTAGACCCGTCACTTGAGAAATCGATTTGAGCACTAGAAGAGTCGGAGGGAGAGCTGTGAACGCTAAGACACGCTTGTTTGAGTTGATTAATGAGGAGGTTGGTCGCGCTGGTAATATCGTTGGCATACTTTTCAAGTTCACCACAAGTGTCCATGGTGAAGACCTTCAATACGAGATGTCAGCTGACTCTCAATTCTGGAGTATTCAAGAGAAAATGAAGTAAAGGTGCATTGTAGTTATGGCATTATTGAGCGCCGTGCCGGAAATGCCGGTATTATCTCGATAGAAGCTTCACGTGATGGGGAGCATAGCCGGGCGACAAGTTCTAGGTTAGGTAATCTGCTTTCGTATACATGCAGCTCAGATTTTGATCCTGTCAACTATGCACGGCCAGATATGATAACATAGCCCTCCGAGACAAGACGCAAGGTGTGGTAGGACAAGCAGGATCAGTAAGACAATGACTCGTCTCACCGACACCCTCATGTGAACGTAGTACAACAGCCTTGATGGTTTTGGGGGCCTTATACACATATTTCTGGGAGAGGGCATCGGAAATATGTACCTCACAGACCTATCATAGCCATACCTGTAAGCTATCTATCCTCTGATATATACAGTCACCACTGATTTCTTTAGCCAGACATGGTCACTTCTCCCTTGAGCCTGCTGGTCTGCGTTTCCACGGGATATAATATGATATTTAATAGCTTGACTATCTGCTCTACGTCGTTGACAAGCCGGCCAGATAGTGTGATTTGATCACAATTCATGCTTCTCCAAAGACAAGGCTTATTCGTGTCCCGGCTTCGTTTGATCCCTTACATATGACAGGCGATTTATTGAATCGTTTATTCTCTTCTTCTTCTTCTTCTTCGTTGATACTATGTTCACCGTAGACTATATCTATACGTTTGCTTACCTAGGTACTTAATGTGTTGTTGGGACCGTAAATGGCAGTAACCCCCTATTATAAGGCATGTTAGCTACGAGGTTGTAGATGAATATGGCTACTTAGTTGTCGTCGTCGTTATCGTATGTAATCCTCCTCCAAGTTTCTAAACGACTAATTTTGCCATGATTAACAGATTGCAGTTCTAGACTATCAAGTCTTTCTTGATTAGGTACCTAAGGAGGTTTATTACAGCCGTAACTCAATAGTCGGAATTCATAAATTCTACTTTAACAGGTGGACTTCGTAGACGACAGCTTCGTAAATCGTTATTTATGGCTAAGAGATTAATATCAATTAAATAGAGCGTAGTATTATTCTAGGGTTCTCCTAGTTGTAAGTCGAGTCGACCCTGAAGCGCTTCGGCACCTAGAGTGGGTGAACTTGAAATACTCAATGCTTACCTACCAACTACTAGCTTCTGCTTGTGTGTTTCCAACGAAGATCCGGACAGTTACATATAAAATAATACATATTTTCCCCTTTTTTCTTTTGGCTTCTTCTCGAAATTGCGCCGTTCTTGATTTGGCTTTGTCTCCGACAACCGCGTTGCGACGTCTATGCTCTATGATAATAATCGTAATGATAGGTATCTAGAAAGCAAGCAAGGGCTGCGATATCTGCGGGTATGTCTATACAAAGATCTGGCAAGCATGGAGGACGATTATGATGGCGAACGCGAGTATCCCGAAGGCGGTTGTGGTCATGACTTCGTTAGCCGAGACCACGACACCAAGTATTAGTGCTCCTGACCACCACTGAGCGCTTATACAGGAGTCGAATACCACTTTCTTATCATTTGGGTCGCCTCACTTTAATTTCGACCACAATCCACTCTGATGGTGGGGACAGATTGAACGTCAGCATATTCTGCGAAGCTTCGCGACTGGGTACTGATAACTCTTCAATATTCCACGTCTGGTGCGAAGGCTGACAAAGATCACCTGGGTTGTCATCGTGATAAGCGGAACGCGAAGCTATCTTGATGCAATTCGTATTGGTCAACCAATGTTGTCGAATCCGCAGCCGGAAAGCCAGTGTTAGTTGCATTAGTAATGCACAAGACAACTATGTTGCTTACCTATACAGCGTGTCATACCTTTCTTTTTTGTTTTATTCCCTGCTAGCTCCGGCATTCAACCTAAGCCCCTGACACGGGCTATCATCCTACTATTGCTTATTATGCCTTTCCAGGAAGCGATCAACCTACATAGCTCATAGAGATACCCCACAATAGCGATTGTTGTCGTTGCATTTCAAACTTGTCCCTTCCCACAAGTCGTCAGCCATGTCCAAGCCGAATACTATCACGACGCGTAAACCACCATGTGGTCCACCACCAGGCTGCCGACCTGGAAAAGTATGCGTCCGTTCAGGCTTTTATAAGTATACTAGGAACGGCAACACAGAAAGGCAAAGTGGTATTACGCTATGGCGCATTGGAGAAAGCAACCTTCGAATGATCGTCTGCAGGATAGGAGATGACTGTGAATGTCAATATGCTCTCCACTCCATCGATGGCTATGTTGCCATAACCTATTCTCCAAGGGTCAGTGATACTGAAGGTACGGCCTCACTTGATATTCGTCAATAATCATGGCCATGATACTTTCCAGAGCGGTTGGTTCAGTGACATGGGTGAGCCTACTCCAAAAAGCCGTTAATGAAAACGATTGGACGGCGTATAAGAGTTATGCTTGGTCAAGTTATTAGGAATGGCAGCCATGCCGGCCATCACCCGCATGAGTGCTCCCCCGCCAGGCTCCGAGTAACGGATAATCGTGAATGCCGACGAACAGTGGGCCAGAGTACACGCGTGCGGCGCAGCGCAGATGGAACCCATGCTAATACGAGTATTTGACATCCTAACATTTAAATCGAATGCTCTTGATCAAGTCCTAACGAGTATTTACATGGAAGTCACGACTCCGTATATCCTAACCTGAGAATGCAGTCAGAAACATAAAGGATTCTCTTGAGTGAGTAAATGGCCGCCTCGGTGAAGGTTGATGTGTCGGAGGCAATGCAAGCTCTAGCTGTAGAAGAGGGAGGTCTCGGATTAGCGATGCTGGTAATCTTGTCTTCCCCGACACCTACCTCCCTAGTAAAGGTAAAAACGAATATGGTTAAATCGTGTAGAATGTCGACTCTCAAACGGAGATTATCGGGTTGGTCTTTTCCAGTACCCGCCCTTCATCTATCTTGGAGCTGCAGCAGACCATCTCTACCAGCGAACCCCGTATCACCTTCTACCGCTTCGAGCACCAGCACGCCGGGCGAAAGAACGGCCCGTTCCTGTTCTTCTTGACCTGCAATGCACCGGCTGGTGTTCAGGTTATTAGATCCCGTATGCTTTATCCTCCAATGAAGCGTGCCGTGATCGAAATCGCCGGAAATACATGTGGCTTGATCACGGAGAAAAGATTCGAGCTGGAGGACCCAAGAGAGAGTGTTAGAGGAACTTTGTCCCAGTAAAGACTTGGGAATATCACCTAAAGTGTGAAGGGAAGGGACGGCGTATAGGTCGCAAAATGGTTGAAAAAGAAAGTTGCTCAGCTATCTTGGAAGCGCCCAAAAAGCCGTACAAAAACTATCTTGGTTAACACAATCTACCAATTCGCAATTTTTACCATTCTTCTCCGGCAACATTCGCAAATGTACTGGAAAGAAAAAGAAAACGGAAAGAATTCGAGTCCAAGAGTAGAGGTACAAAGCAAAAAGTTGCATGAACGGGGAGTCGAACCCCGAGCTCAACCTCGCAACTGCAATGGAAGGGTTGAATGTTACCGCTACACCATTCATGCTTATTCATTTTGAATACAATTCATTCTAATATTTTATTGGTCAGGGGTTTAGCTAATCTAGAGATATTCATTTATCCACATTAATTCCGGTAAAGAGGTTTTACGTTAACCCAAAAGGGGCTCTATTTTAGCGGTTGTCTACATGCAGGTACCCACCTCCTATGAACAATGAGGCTGACGCATACAAAGCCAAGTTCTATGAGAAGCCCAAGGAGCAACGTTCCGAGCTCCTCTTCTTTGGACGCGAGAAGCTAAAGAGAGAACGTCAAGCCATGGAAGAGGAGAATTGGGAGATCATGAGTGTAGAACCAGTAAACCTAGCGATAGGAGTAAAAGATCTTAGCTTAACGGCATATGGGTATGCCCTTGGAGGTTCATTTACGATTTTCGAGTTTTAGTCTTCTATTAAACTGCCTCTAAATATATAAGGTATTACATTCACTAGGAAATTGATGCCGTATTCTTCTCCTTCTATTAAAGAACATTGCCAACACGTTTATCATTGGAAGAAACGCGAAGAGAATCTAGTGATAGGAATGGTTGGAGGTAGTAAAAATTTCGGAAAGAGCCGCCAGCGAATACTACATACCGACGTAGGTAGCTGTGAATATTAACAGAAGTCTTAGAACAAGCTGTTTGAGGAGGAGGTTTCAAGGTATCGACGACTTAGTACTGAAAATTAAGGCCTGATACCTAAGGCGGCGTAGGTGGGAATAATATATATGTACAAGGCTTATTAAGACCTAAAGTACGAAAACACATTAGCAACTTGACATATCTACTTCAATTACCTGGTCTAAAGGTATTGGAACGCGGATAAGAAAATAAGTACCTATATAGTCTTAGTATCTCCCTTTTAAGTCAATCCACGATGTCAAGAAGCGTACGATACCTAATTTCTCTGCAAGGTACTAGGTAAGTACCCCACTATAGCAGGGCGGGGCCTTACCAAGTACCCCCGCGCTGGGGGGTCAGGGAGTGTATGCAACGACGGCAACGCTAAACAGACCCAGACGGCTGGTACTCTGCTGATGTCATTTCCGGAAACTTCTCATTCACGCTAAATTGCATGGCGTTTTCCGCCTCTGAAAATTCTGACATGGTAGCCAATTAAGGGGAGCAGACTAGATAATCGAAATAAAAAGATAAATAATAGGGGTTAGATAGCGCGCTTGAGCCAATTAGCGAGCCTTCCACTTTGTCGCGACACCACGTGCAAGGTACGCGCGTCGGTCTTGGATTATCTGCAGGTCCCTACATGACGGGTCATTCTTCCCTTCCTAACTCGTTTCTTGTACGTACACAGCCGCCGTTTGTACATAGGGGCAAGGCGAAATAAGACCTCTCTAAACCACGTGAAAGTACCGAGGCGGAGTATTACTAGGTTTGCGGGATTAGAATTTCAGCCTAACCTATGGAATTTAAGGTTTCGAAGCAGTCCACCTAGTGTTGTTCCATACAAACAGGCAACAGCTATGCACAGCCCTGAACACACATGCACCATGCCACCTTTACGAAGGTGTCACGAGCAGGAGGAGAGAGAAAGAGCAGGGACGGTTCGCAAAGAGCAAATGAAACTTCCAAAACAAGAACCACTACTTCGACAAGGTCAAGGAAGAGTAAAAGAAAACAAATTCCTTGTGGACGAGCTTATTGCTGCTTTCGTAATTAAGATTAAAGTAAGACAATATCGTCTGACTTAATCGCCAGGGCTCATCTCATTGCTAACTAGGCATCATACAGCACCGATTTCCGGGTAGACCCGAAAAGGCTAAACAATTCCTAGCCATGATGAATTCCGGTATACCCACTCGCGATCTCCTTCCCGACGTCGCCAATTTGTTCAGGACCGCGCCCGAATTGGTTCAAGATTTCCAAACATCAATGAGCGCAATTGATCAGTCCCGATTTCCGCAGCCTCAACCAGAACCTCGACCACAATCGCAACCACAGTCTCTACCACAACAACATCCATGTATTCAGCCAGCCCGCATTATGCGGGAGCCCAGCACTCCGGGCGATGGTAACATTGTCAGGTATGGCGTTTCTGGTGCCATGAGTAGTAGAAATGCGCTTCCGCATCCACGGGATCCAGGTGAACGTCAGCGGCAACACCTACAAGCGCTCTTGAGAGTGCCGGAAATCGACATCCCTCTCGATCAACGACAGATGACTCCACATGGTATGGCTTGTAAATTACTGGAACACCAAAAGGTTGGCCTCACTTGGTTGATGAGACAGGAGGTCGGCCAACACAAGGGAGGCATTCTAGCGGATACTATGGGTCTGGGCAAGACTATTCAAGCACTCGCCCTGATTTTGGCACGCCCATCAAGAAACCCCGCCTGCAAGACCACCCTCATCGTTGCTCCACTTGCTCTGCTGAGGCAATGGGAACGAGAAATACAGCAGAAGGTGAAACCAGGGTACAAGCTGAGCACACTAATATATCACGGCCCATCAAAACGTGGCATAAAAGTCGCAAAGCTTCTCAGCTACGATGTTGTGCTAACCACGTACGGAACTGTCAAATCGGAAGACAGAATCCGAAATCCCGACAAGCAAGTGATCCTAGGCAAGAATACATTCTTTCATCGCGTCATCCTCGACGAGGCCCATAATGTCAAGACCAGGTCAAGCAAGGGGTCCATGGCCGTTTCTAGAATCAAGTCAACCTACAGGCTCTGCATGACAGGGACCCCTTTTATGAACAATACCGAAGAAATCTACTCACTGATCCGATTTCTTCGGATCAAGCCATATGACGAATGGAAGGAGTACAACAAAAGCATCCACGGGCCAATTAAGCGTGGCCCTGGGGGTTCGTATGATGCCGCTATGGCAAGGCTCCAGCGCCTCTTCAGAACCGTATCCCTGCGACGGACCAAGATGAGCACCCTCGACGGCAAGCCAATCATCGAATTACCGGAGCTCATCAGAGAGGTGGCCGTGACCGAATTCAACGAGGAGCAGGGTGCTTTCTACACAGCCCTCGAACAAAGACAGCAACTAAAAGTGAACGAATTTACCAAGTCGAATTCGCTCATGAGAAGATACACTTACATACTGGTGTTACTCCTCCGCCTGCGTCAAGCCTGCTGCCACCCGCACCTTATAAAGGACTTTGGAATCCCCGAGGGCGCGCAACTTTCTGCGGAGGAGATGCGTGAATTAGCCAATAAACTCAAGAAGGAGGTTGTCGAGATGCTCAAGGGGAAAGCAGAATTCGAATGCCCATTTTGCAATGAGATGACTGAGAGCCCGCTGATCATATCCCCTTGTGGCCATACGATCTGTAGCGCATGCTTCTCAGCTATCGTAGAGATCGAGGATCCGGACGCCGAAGGCTCAGTCCCCTGTCCCCAGCCAAATTGCGGCTCGCAAATAGATCCTAAGAAAATCATTTGCCACTGCTTCTTTATGGAAGTCTACTCGCCTGAGAGCATCGAGTCGGACGATAGTGAGAATGACGATTCAGAGGATGACTCGGATGGCTTCGAAAGTCTACCTGATGATTCCGATGACGAAGTTGACGCGCGTGGAAACCTCAAGGGCTTCATTACGTCCGACGACGAAGAAGAAGGCGATTCTGATGATTCCGAGTCTACTGATGGACTATGGAGAGAAGTATCCCAGAAGAAATCAAGAAAGGAAAAGCCCGCCGAAGATTCCGACGATGATTCTTTGGAGGCCCCTGAAGAGATCTATAGACGAGTCGAGGCCAGAAATTCCATTGGCAAAGAGGAACCCGTGGAATCCAACAAGCGCAAATCCACACCCGATTCAATATCAGACGTGGACTTCCCTGAGAAGAAAGAGTCTTCGTCGAATGGAAAACGGAAACGAATCAGTGACACGAATACCCAGACGGCGAGAAAGAAAAGCAAGATGAACAACGGGACGAGCAAGAAGTCGCGCAAGGGCAAGAAGTCCAAGTTCACCTCGCTAGCGGTCTTGAAGAAAGCCAGCTCAACCAACGCAGCCGCGAAAGCGAAATACCTGAAGCGGCTCAGGAAAGACTATGTTCCGAGCGCCAAAATCAACAAGACAATGGAGATATTAGGCGAGATTAGGCAGCAGAACCCTCGGGAGAAAACACTTGTCTTCAGCCTGTGGACGTCTTTCCTTGACTTGCTCGAGATTCCTATGCAAGATCAAGGGTTTCGGTACGCGCGCTATGACGGCAGCATGCGTCAGAGCGACCGAGATGCTGTCGTGCAGAAGTTCATGGACACCGCCGACATCCAAGTCATGCTAATCAGCTTGTCGGCTGGAAACTCGGGGCTTAACCTCACGGCCGCGTCCCACGTTATCATACTCGAACCCTTTTGGAACCCGTTTGTAGAGGAGCAGGCCATTGACCGGGCTCACCGTATCGGTCAGAAGAAACATGTCACGGTTTACCGCGTGTTGATCGCCGGGACTGTTGAAGACCGCATTTGCCAGCTGCAGGACAAGAAACGTGAGCTCGTCAATACAGCTCTGAGCGAGGAGGCCGCCAAAGGCGTTGCCCGCTTGGACATTGCGCAATTGAGGGGTCTATTCGGCCTTAGTTAACCTCATCTCATCTTGCCGACCTCATCGCGGGTGAATTGCGATAAGTTCAAAGGCTGTTCTCAATTTACCTTGGCTTCGTCTTGGCTGCTGATACGAGTCATCACAACTACCATGGATTGAACTCATCTCCCCAATTCTCTACTTCAATTCGACCTACTCTTGTGCTAGTCCATTGGCTATGCCTTAAGACAAGTTTGCCGTCGCTTGCGATGTGCCATAATTTTGATGCTTGATGCGATTCTCGTCAAGCAATGTACAATACATGGATGTTACCGCATGTGGGGAGCGAGTCACCGCCACGCCGTAGGAAGCCCAATTCTCGTTCTGCGGGAATTATGTGTACGATATTAATAATTCGAGGAGCCGCACGTTGTCCAAGCCGTTAGATTAGCTGTACGATGGTTGGGGCGACCCGATATTAAGTCAGCTGTTGCGACGGACGACTGGGGCGACGGACTTGATGCCGAGGACCGATCGTTGGGCCATGATGATGCACGATATGAATTCGGCTTAGGGTCGAGGAATGGTGTATGAAAGGCGACGAGTGTCCGGATGTGGAGTTGCAGGCGTCCGGGAGTTTGGAAGTTCATCTAACGGATCACGCAGCCCCTGTCGGTCGCAATATGGATAAATGAGTGTGTTCTTTCTAGAAGCCGGCCTACCACGTCCCGGATAGTCAATTGAGGACAGTGTCAAAGCATATTTTTAGAATTCCTGGGCGTTTTCAGGCCCTGGTCTAATATTGCCGTATAATTCGTAATCTGCATCCGATTGAATCGGGGTGTGTTTCATTGAAGAATTTGTCGAGAACGCACTACCTGGCGATCTCGTAGGTTCTGTTACACCATCTGAAGTAGACAGATCGTAGTTTGACAGGCACTTCCCAACAGACAAGTGTGTATGATCTTTTACCATGATTTACCTCACATCTTTGCTGTCAACGTGCAGCTAGCTTTAAGGGCTTCCTCACCTTGAACAATCATATCACATGTCACTTAGTAAGGATCCCCCGGATAATAATTCATAAGTCAGACTGCAGCTCGTAAATAGAGCCTAACTTAGCCAATTACTCGGTACACCGTAAGATCCTGCGGGAGGGTCGCATCCAGGGAGATTCGCACAGCAGCATCGAAAGGTGCTGGGGCCCTCTTCGGCCGCAACTAGTAATCGGACCAGGAGTTGGGAAGTCGAGACCGGGCTCGCGGGTGCGTCTGGGGTCTGGGATATATATGAGCCCTCGCTGGGCGGTGGCGAACTTTTCGAAGGAATGGTAAGGTGCTATGATAGTTCAAGGTTTGCATCCGTGAGTCTTCTACTAGATAAGTTAACAGTACGGCCGATCGACCCCTCTGGAGTGACCTGATCTTCTTCGTGACAACCTAGATCTCCTCGCATTCTAAGTTCTCAGAGCTGTTTCCGTTGTATCGACCAACGGAGATCCCTTGTGTGACAACGATAAAGTCTTGAGTACCTGCAGAAGTTAAGATTATTCTTTTCAACTAGCAAGATGAAGGTACGTTCGCCCATTTTCTCGGTATCCTTTAGTGGTCATGATATCAACCATCAGCTTTTCGGATATGGATTCAAGCTGACATACGACCCCAGTTCACCACTTCCATCCTTCTCACACTACAGTCTGCCGCCCTCACCCTCGCGGCTCCAGCAAGCGTATCCTCCGGTATCGCCGCGTCCGATAATGGTGCGGGTGCGGGTGACGGGACGAGCACACCGGCATCGTGGCGTCTCGACTGCGGATCACCCGGCACTACCGCCATGTGCTCGGCGAGCAACAGTGGTGCGCATTGCGATCCTGTATCTGGTGACCTGACGATTATTCTGGCCGGCACGTGCTCCGCTTGCAAGTGCGTGAGCGTTGACCAGTGCTCGAGGGGGTGTGGTAATGAGGAGACGGAGTGAGTGACGGCTTGGGGATGGAGGTTACTGGATTACCTTAGGGATGTGATCAAGTATGATGATTCGGCAAGGAGTGAGGTTTGGCGTGCTAGACCCAATAAGCACCTCGAGATGTTCTACATAAGGGTAAGATACACTTGGATATGTTGTCGAAGAAGGGCCGATATATGTAAATCGGGAGAAAACTCCCACCGGGTTGGAGCGTCGGTATTCATGGTCCCCCTACATCCCTACATACCTAGGTACCTTACATAGTTGCCATCCTCTGGTGAAAGGGGTTAATAGATGTCAAAACATAACAGCGCCCGATAATTATCTATTGAATTGACGGGATTGAAGGCAAAGGATAAAAGTAGGTATACGGATTTATACGTCAAGGCCTTTCTTCGATGTTCTCTGCTCCAGCGTGGATGACTTCTTCAGTTTGGCTGGATTGATCCCGTTTACCGAACGGAATTTTACTCTTTTAAAGTGCGTAACCTTCATAGAGCGCTAGGTCGACACATACGGCATGTCTATCTCTTGACGCATTGGATGACTTGATGCCCTCTTTCACTGTCGAATTAGGAGAGAATGTCTGAAGAAGAGTTGGTCAAATCCATGCTTAGGGGATATGGATATGAGGCCTGGGAGGTTTATTAGCGGGGCTCGGGTGCCACTAATGCCAGGGTGGGCCCCACTGCCTAAGCTGCTAAGAAAGGAAAACAGAGGGGCGCTGAGAAGTTATCGATAAGGCGATACCCCACACTGATGCATTAAGTTCAATAAATCAACAATACGCAACTCCACCGACCCAGCACTATTTCTTTTTAAATACAGTCAAGTAAATTGCAAGCTTCCATGCCTACCGTAAGGCGGTGAAACACTATGATACACATGGTTTCGTAGAGAATCAACTGTAAAACATCGTCAACAATGCCGTCATGTCGCTTCAGCAGGCCAACACATCGACAGCACGCACACGATCGCTACGCGTCTCCGCCAAAACAGCCTTGACCGCCGCTCAACCTGCTCCAGCTACTATCACATCAGCCCAAGTACCATGCTCTACCTCAAACGTCGCTCTGTTCCTTACGAACCTCCGCCTGTTGGATCTTGACCTCGAGCCGGATTGGCCAGGAATAACCCTTGCGACTTTCTCTACGAAGGACGTTGCTGGAGGGCAGAAGAAGCGGATTCAATGTGTCGAATGGGCTCTTTACCAACTATTTACGCTATGGGATTACGAAGAGACTCAAAATGTACGTCTATTATGTTCATGAACAAGGCACAGATACCAACTAATATTCTGTAGAAACTGCGCCCGTTCTTCCCACCTCTCGACCAAGTCCAATCCATCAACCTACGAGCCGCTCTCCTACGTGCCCTCGAGCAAGCCAAGAAAAATGGCATTCTCGGTCGAGATGCCGTCATACGAAAGACAATGCTGGATGAATGCAAAGGCGATCGATTCGAAGAGGTCCTTGCTGTCTTTTCCTCGGCGGTGCTGAAGAAGCTGGTCGCCGAACGTGCCCTGAATTCGGGACTCGAGTACCGCCCTACCATCTCCGAGAATATCTCTTTGGAAAACCGCGGCTACCAGGGAGACCGTACCGAGCTCAATACATTACTTCTCGCGCACAAAGCATCACTACGCTCCTTGTTGGAAAGGAAAAATACCGCCCGAGCTAAGTACCGCGATTTCGAGGAATTGCTGGCGTTGAAGGAACGAGGCATCGTCCAACGAAAGGAGCAAATCAAAATCGAAACCGAGCGGAGTGTTGCTGAGACTTCTGAGGCGACAAAAAAGGAGGTCTACAAGACTGTCAGGACCAATTGGACCGGAAATGATCAGTGGGTTGATAGTTTGCTATTCAACGACACCCAGCCGCGCAAAGGCGGCCTCCTGAGTAGTCGCTTCGCTGATGTCTGGGCTGGTGTTCAAGAGGGAAGGGTTTCCGATCTCGAGGACGAGAATGCCGGTCTCTTGGAGCAACTTGACAATCGAGTACGCCTGCAGAAAGCGAGACTGGAGAAATGGGACGATTTTAGGAAAAAGATGTTCGGAAACATGCCGCCTCCATGTGCTCAAGATCCGAAGGGGAAGACTAAACCTAAGAGCGTCGATTTGGGCTTCACAGCGCATCAACATTTAAGTATCGACCAAGTCGGTGCGAAAGCTAAGGCTTCTCTTGATGCGCCACCTTCCCAATATACCAAGATACTCAACAACCTGAAAACAGATCTTGAAGCCATTGGAAAACCGAAGATTCCAGACTTTTCCAATCTTCTAGGAAGCTCAAGGAGGGGCTCAGTGATTGATACTAGCTCGGATACGACGAAACCCCAGCTAACTATAGAACCAATCTCCGACATCGAAGAATGGGAAGACGAACTAGAGGAGAAATCTCGACCAATCGAGAAGCCGGCACAGCTTCCGGTCGGCCGTCGTTATCATCTTGCACCTCCTCAGTCTACAATTAACTCGGGAGGGCGGATACCGAAAGGATCTTTGGCTGAAACTTCCTACGATCGAAATCCAAAGACCTACCCGAGTCTGTCCGAGATTCCAGAACAGTCACCAGCTTCTCAGGCCCCGATCTCAACCAAATCCCTGGGTAGAAGACGTGCACCAATTCAACTAGATATGATCCCTACGAGTTCGGCAGAGAATACTGTTGTTTCTCATGATGTATCATCTACTGAGTTTCCACGTCCGACGAAAGCGGAGGACCCAATATCCCCACCCCCACGCTCTGTTTCTCCCACACAGGCCATGGCCGACGAGATTTTAGCTTCAATGTCAAATGCCTCGCCGTCTCCAATGAAAAAACATCGTCACACATTGTCTCTGGCCGAGAGGACCCGCATGTCCATGTCACGAACGATATCATATGAAAAGGAGGATGACACGCTTCAACTATCTCCCACGAAACCCAGCCAGGTGCAAAGCAGCGATGATAAATCTATGAACGATAATCCGGAGAAGGGTGAAGAGTACGAAGACCTCGTCGCTCGTACTCGACGCTCCATGGCCGGTTTCGAAGCCGCGCGACAGAAGGCACAGTTGGAGAGGAGACGGTCTCAGAGGAAGAGCAAGATGATTCAGAAAAAGGATAACTATTTCCCTAAATTGGAAGAGGAGAATGCACATGACACCTCGATTATCGAGGAGCTCATCGATGGAGGTCAGGAAGATTATGAGGCTGTCTTCAAGAGTAGGCCTCGTGTGCAGACGAGTCCCTTCCCCAGCCCATCGAAGGCGTGGGTCGAAGAATGAAGAATAAGACAAGTTTGATATGACTATATGATGTTTGGTTACACGGCTGGTATTGATACCAAATTGATATCCCCCTTTTGCATCACGTTTACCTTGAACTGTGTCTAGGATAGCTTTGCTTGGAATAGATGCTTGTCTCCTCGCTACCTCGTTTGCATACGAGAATTTATAACTACAATAACTTTAGCAACCAATTGATACAAAGTTTACATGTACTACTAATCTAATCCTCTAACCTAATCATAAAAAACCAAAGCCCTCGCCTCAATACTCTCCCTAGACTCCCTATCCTTCTGCTCCGAATCCTCAAACGCACTATGTGGTGCCCGGCGCGCGGGAACCGTCTCATCCGAGTCAAAACACTTGATAAGCAGTACCTCGTCGGGCTGTTGCGCATACTTGAAGTACCATCTGTGCGTCGCCCGCGGCTTGATTGTCCAGGTCTCGTCCCGGTCCCGCGGGTAGACGATGGATGCTGCCACGAGGTCGGAATCCGGGATCGATGTTGCATCTGCTACGCACAGTGGGTCTTTGGCGACGGGACGGATGGGGCGCCATATCTGTTTCCGATCAGTTCTAGTCTCTGGGAGGATATAGTTAAGTGTCGAGGGGGTTCGGGTGAGAGCAAAAGGAGGAGGACGGATGTGAAAAGGGGGCACGAAAGGTGACCAACATTGATAATCTGATACCGCCGCTTAACCAACTCGTCTGCCTCGTCCGGAAACCAGCGCCGCAGGACTAGCTCTGCGCCATCATAAGACTGGTCAACGTGCGCGCGCAATAAGGGACCGCGCGATGACCTATTCCCTTTGCCTAACTTATGCCAGTTAGACGGCCCGCACCGTGTCTTATGGTCGAATATGAAGATGCGAGCCGCGCCGGTACTTCAACTTGTTAGTCCTGATACATCTTTGAGCTTCCTTATGTTGTGAGGAAGCGGGCTTACACATCTTTAAGCAGCTGTATCGACTCCGAGTAGTACTCGGCCTTCACCGTGTCCTCATCTTGGAATTCATGTAGGTACTTGATCTTGCTCTCGTGCCGCAGAAACTGAAACCCGTGGCTATCGAGCGAGTACTTTTCTTTTTCGCCCGTCACGTCGTGGATGACTACCTGCTGAGGAGTGTGCGGCCGCTCGTTCTTCACCGTGTTACTTAGGCGCCGTCAGATTTCTCCTACTAGGGATCTAATGCAAGTATATCTTACTCGGCGATTACGATGGGCATCGGCAGTGAGCCGTCACCCGGGTCTTTGTAGTAGTTGATATTCGTTGGTATATCATGGCAACGCGGCGTATGAGGCTTCCGCAGAGGTACCTCTGTAACGGCTTCGAATGTAAGGGGTACTTGCTTCGCTGCAACTGCTGCAGCCATTCTCCTTATACTTCTTCCTCGTGACCTAGCGTCAGTAGCTTAGGTAGTCGGTTCCGACCTGCTGAGAACCCGGATTACGTCCCCTTAACGTTGGTTAATCGATCTAGGAGCACGGGGCCTCGTCTCTATACTATTGAACGTTTCAGGGGTAGGCATGGAAGTCGTGTCGAAGTCAGCAATCGAATATGACACTATATCAATGGGTAGTATTTCTCCCGTCGTCGCGAACTGAACCCAAGTATGCGGGGTTACTCGTGCTTATTGGATGAGTATCGTTTATAACCTCATGATGTAGTAGTAGTATATCGGGTATATAGCCTAAACCCTAGACTGGCAACAAAGTCTTGGAATGCTTGGTTCATATAAATGCGCTCGGAGCAGAACGTTGGCATTCCAGTTCTAGAGATGTCATAGCCTATCTGTGCCTCCTTCATGCAACTTCCGAGGTCCGCTATTCAGGTACAGAGTCATTCGCTCGCGTCCCTTTTTACGGTGACTACTTCATAGCGCCATTCAACGACAACACCTCCCCCTGAATACACGTTCTCATGTTAAAAGCGCAGCACCAGAAGGCCAAAAGATATATAAATGGTTATTACTACCTGTAATAAGAAACGCCCTTTGGATGGGCAAGTGAATTTCTGACTACATATAGGTGGCTGATGAAGTACGTAGCGACACTTGTGCAAAGTTGAATGATTCCAGGTTGTGAGAGAAGAAAGCTCTTCTATTGCTGATGAGCTGTAACCACATAGTTGTACAACTTAGAACATGTACGGTATAATTGATACAAATTCCTCAGGAGATCCCAGAACATGTTCCGTGATTAGACCTTCGAGAAACACTGGATATCAAAAGAAATCACAATAACATATTGTACAACGCCCAACTCGGCACCATGGTGTTAAGAAACCATACAAGCTAGCTTAATGCTTTCCCGGGATGAACTTTTCCAAGGTCCTCCTGACCTTCCCGAAGGAACCTCTTCGTCTCCTCTGTTAGATAGGTACATAGTTAGCCTATGCTGTAAAAGGGTCCTAAGTCTTGGGAAAGCCTTACCTCTTCCCGGGCGGCTTGTACCTCGGCATTGTGTATTAAGTCGTATTCAGCCTCTGCCATCTCATCGGTAATCCCCCGCTTTAGAGCGGCTTCATACTCGTGTTCTTCTTGCTCGGCATGATGTATCATGTCGTGAGCCTCGATGATGGCTTCGTCGGGTAATCCGTGTCCGTCTGAGGGCATTGTTGACGTTATTTCTGATGTTGGTCGATATTGATTGATGGTTTGTTTCAATGTGTTCGATTGTTCTTTTGAGTTACTGATGGCAAAAATCTGAGTGAGCACTACAAAAATCAAGGGAAAGCCGGCAATCTATATAATCGGGACAGTTCCCTAGCCAGGCCATCCATCTCATGATGTCTCGTGACACATGACTTCATATTCAATGTCAGGCATGGCGAAGCTGTGCGAGCAAGACCAGCATCCCATCGACAACCTTCAAGACGTATTCGCTCGAAAGTTCGAGTATTATCTCATTGGACGTCATATGGCTGTCGATCCACCCTCGTTCGGTATGGGGTAAAATGCGGAGGACGCGGAGGAGGGCCCAATCTCCAACTCTCCACCATCGCCGGCTCCAACCTAGATCTACGAACCTCAGTTCAGGATGTTAGCTTAAATTGTCAGCTCCGTCATATGTAACATTGCTAGACCCTGAAGAATAGCGATATGACGGAGTTCTCAATTGGGGTAACTCTCGTGAGCTACCCTTGAGCTTGGCATTGAATTGAAAGCAGCACCAGAACTTTCTTTAGCTGGGCAAATGACTAGCCTACTATATCGTCATTCGTCATTCGTCAATTCGTTAGTAGGCTTGTGTTGTCCCCCTAGCTAAATGGGTAATAAGAGGATATGGTTCAATTCCTATCGGCACTATCTGGCGATCTCTTGTTACCCATTGATCTCCCCTATCTAATCCTTGAACTTGTCTTCTACATACTTCGGGGTAAGTATGTGGTAAGATACTCGCGTCGAATCGTCACTGCACTGGAAGCGGATGGAACGCCACGTGATACGATGAGGATTGATGCTGAGTCATCCCTCGTTCGGCAGATTGCACGACCTGCACGGCCTATCCCTATTCTGGAATTAGTGGGCGGTTTCATGCGTGATTTACCGGAGGGAGAGGGGGCAGTGGGATGGCGTATCCACCACCACGCGATAATTGACGTCGAAGTCTAAATAATTCGCTAGGAACTTGCCGAACCTTTAGCCAAGGCAACCTCCAATGTCACGCCTTAGTCGTGGATGCTTGAGATGTCGCCAACGACGGGTCAAATGCGACCAAGGACGCCCTTCGTGTCAACGCTGCATCAAACGTAATGAAGTATGTGAAGGCTATCGCGATGACGCAAGCATCGTGTTTCGTTATGAGACTGAGAAGGTGATTGAACACGCCAATGCAGCAGCTGTCTTAGTCTCCCCGTCTTCTACCTCGTCGAAGACGACTACGAGGCGGAGGAGCCGGTCTACCGACAATAAGTCAAACTCGAGTCGGTTATCCAGTGCGCTCGTTGACCCTTCCGATTTCACGGAACAAGAGGCAGCTAGTCTTAAATTGTTGGAGCCGTTTCCATGGGCGAAAACCGTGCCGACCCATTTACGGCCTGCTCCCGAAGATGAGGTAGTCGATCGCTTCATGGATAAATATGTCATATACCCGTGTAACGAGACATCTTCCTCTGGTTTCCTTGAGCACCTGCCAAGCCTGTTTAAAGATGTGAATGTCGAAGGCCGGTTCGCGCTACGCTGGGCTGTCCGAGCTGCAGCTTATGCTGATCTGTCTAAGGCGCAGAACAATGATGTGTTGACGAGCAAAGCCTTTCATTGCTATGGAATGGCACTTTCAGCACTAGGCGAGTCCTTATCAGGACCAGATAAGGTCCCTGACGACTACGACCTCATGACTGCCGTTATGTTGGATATTTTCGAGGTACGTCTAAGGAAGAAGTTCGTCGTTCCCGTGTGCTAAGCCTAAAGACTTTCTTCGTTGAAGATTCTACAATGAGGGGAGCTCACGCGCAGGGAATGGCGCAAATTTTAAGGTTGCGAGGTTCGGATCAGATATATAACCCTCGCGGATGGAGCTTGTTTAGGTTGGCTCATCATAGAATTGTGAGTTGAATTTGACGGCGGCATTAGAGCGTGCTCATAGAATTGTAGCAAAAACAGCAACTAGCTTTCAATCTGAAGCCTCTTGACGAGTCGGAACATTGGATTGGTCAATTGAATGACGACGCGCCTTCCGCCCGCTTAGAGAAAGATGCTCTTCGGATCAGCCAGACATGCGAACGGGCAAGGAAGTTGCAGGAGACAATAGCCAGCGGCGACTCGGCCATATACGAAATCCTGGAGATGGTCCATGAGCTCATCAAGCTAGACCAGGAAGTGGCTAGTTGGCGACAAAAACCTGAATGGTTCTTCAAAACTCTAGATGTGTCCGATCTACCCGAATTCGACCCTTCGGTACGACCCCTGACTAAGACAGTCCAACTTCATCCGGATCTTTGGCTCGCCTATGAATGGAACTACCACCGCACGGCACGGAGTATTGGTCACCAACAGCTCTTAAACTGTCTGAATACCGCGATGGAATCTCCCGATCTAGATTCTTCAACAAGAGAGAGTCTCGGTATCCTAATAGAACAATTCACCGAAATGATACGCCTGTTAGCTGACGAGGTTCTTTCAACTGTGCCTCAAACTTTTGGTGACATTGACCACTTGGGCCGATTACATGACCATAAGACCAATGCGCCGCGTTGCCGAGGAATAGGAGCCTACCTCCTGCTTTGGCCTATTAAGATGATTAAAGGGGCACAACTCTCGACGACGCCAGAGCAAAAGCGGAACGGCCAGATAGTGTTCGAACGGATTCGTGAGTACACCGGAATGAAGTCTCATCTCGGTTCTCTAAGTATCATATAAACCAGATCTCTATCACTTACGGCACAATTCACAGCTGCAAGTCTCGAATCTGAGAAGAGTGATGATATGAGATTGAGGTGTATATCAGGGAGGAACAAAAGTCTGATAGTTAATCTAGTGAGCGGGTGAACCCTTGCTGGAGAGAGACAGGCAATACAAGAAAAATGGGATCTTTCAACTAAATGGAATAGTTGTTTTAAATAATAACCCTTATTTAGGCCCAGCATTTCCAGTCTTAATGACGGTCTCTTCCAGCTCTTGCCCATTCACCAGCTTAATCTTCTCCGATCCCACCCCAACAAATGCGATCCGGCAGACCTCATCAGTCCGGTTATGCCAGGCATGGTTGACACCCTGCTGGACAATGACGTCGCCCGCTTTGACGGTCTTCTCTTCGCCACCGTCTAGCTCGAGGACGATCTCGCCCGACAGCACGACGCCATAGTCGAGGCTTAGAGTTCGATGCATGGGAGCACTATGTCGAGGCGCCATGTTCGTAATGCAGAAGGAGACACCCGTCTGGGGAACGCGGGGCAGCGTTTTCTGCAGGACCCTGGGCTCCTCTTGGTTGTTCACGGGCACCGAGGGGCGCGCGTCAAAAATAAAGAAGGAGCTCCCGGCTGGTCCGAAGGGCGAGAAGGGCTCCACTACCCGGTCCGAATGGAAGACGGAAGTTCCGTCCTCCTTGTGGGCCGTGATGATGACGCGGGCGCCGGATTGAAGAGTGTTGTTTGAACTCATAATGAATATGTTATAAGGTCGATAATTCTTGGTGCTGGACAGTTTTTACAGCTCAAAGATAGCCAATTGGTCAAAGACGTACAAAGACTTGAAATGTCGACAATCCGTCTTAGTCGGACAAAGATGCAATATTCTGAGACGGAGATTCTGCAGAATAAGCTAACTTATCTCTTCCGTAGAGCTTCGGAATGAATGATGATGATGGTGGCGAGAAATTATCTTGAAGACGACGGTTCTTGATGGTTATTTATACACGAAATCTTCTTCAAATCTACTTAGAAATGTTTGCCTGGATACTAGGTGAAGCCATATTGATGGTACGTACCTCGCACCGCTAGCCGGATTCAGTAACCGGCACGAAATGAACGACTGCGCAGTTGAACCCCCGCAACAACGGCACAGCTGGAATCCTAAGCGGAACTCAACATAACGTAGGGACTGGATTCGCTAGGATTAGGCGTCTACCAAGCTTCCCAAGGATTTGAATCCTTGGAGGATCGCAAAACCCGCGTTGTCGGCTTACCTCAGTCTCGGGTCGCTTTCCCTACTAGGTAGTCTGGTGTTTTCTTCACCCCAGAGGCTTCCTTGGTAATATCTCTCAAATGATATTGCCCTGTTGTGCTACCTCGTGTCCTAGCGGAATATTATATTCTGACTCCAAGTCAAGAAGTATTACATAATCTAACACACCGCGAGGCTTTTGTGATCCCTCGATGCTAATGAGTCTTCCCTGCCGAGGACTCTAAAGGGGTAATGGAGGGGTCGATTATTCTTCGCGTGGCTTCATGTAGGCAACTTTCTGTCACCGGTACTCTCACGTCGAATAACCAACTTTGAATCTAATCCTTATGTCCTAATTATCGCAACTTATCGAGACCTATAGAATAGCCATATTATTGACTTCTATACCTTTTGCCATTAAAAGAAATTGAATTTCGTCGAGGTCTTGCGGCTGGTCTGTATCGTACGTAATGGATCCGAGAATACAGCCCGTAGCCTGCGCATAGGAAACGCTTGGACCCCTCATAAGCACCCGAGGAATCAAGACTCATAGCCCTTCTGCGCAGTTTCATTCTAAAATGAAAACCTACCCGCAATCTAAAGGTCCTGGTGTTGAATTGTTGGACTGTAGTGTATAAAACCATGCGATTATGTACCTAATCACCTGACTTACTCGACCTTCGACCCTTGGCTTCCAACCTATATGTCTTCCCAGGGATTGGATATTTGACTCAACTTACCGACATGTTACTCTCGCTGTTCATGATTGTTTCAAGGCACATATGTGCCTTTTATCTGCTAAGGAATTATATTGGTTTAAAGCTGCAGTGCTGTGTTTGGATCACTTGCTGTAAAGCATAGGGCTCTAGAAGCCGAAGTCATGGAAACCTAAGTCCCTAACTTGAGAACCGTGATTACAATGATATTGCTTAAACTATGTTCTTAGCATTAAGTATTGAAAAGACACATCGTGATGAAACTCACCGGATGGGAAATTTCAGGTGTAACATAAAGGGAAGACAATAACTTGACAATAACTTTATTGTCTGAGGGTTTTTTTCGTATACAATGGTGGGGTAGCGGCGCTAGTCAGATGCGCTAGTCAGATGGTGGCTCACCCACAAAACTCACTACGGAATATAAAACCTATTAACCATCCCTCCAATCATCTGAGCCCTTATAGCTCAGTGGTAGAGCGCGGCACTCGTATGGCGTGGAGTTCCATGTTATTATCGATATGCCGAGGTCCATCGTTCAATCCGGTGTGGGGGCACAAATATCTTTTTGCAATATTCCCCTTTAGCTGACATGTTGTGTTTTGTTTTCATTTTTTTTTACTTTCTTTTTTATCTGTGAACTCCACTATCGATCCTTTCTCTACTCCGTTACAAGTAGTAACTTGCCAATGGGTCGATTTCTAACAGAATCTTTCTAGATACAATGTTACCATATCTTTAGCAAGGTACCTAATTAAGAACAGGCCATATCATAGAGGACAAGTGGAGCTTGGCAAGAATGTCCAAGTCGGTTGCTGACGTAACCTGTCATCGAGTACTAATCAAAAATAAAGTCAACAGCTAAGTTCATAAGACTTTATTATGAGAAATTTCATTCTTATTAATACGATGTTCTACATCATACTATGGACTTGATGTCACGGTTATCAGGCACTAACCCTAGGGGTTAGCAGCCACCTTGACATATCCATAAAGGGACGACTACCGGCCGAGACAGTACTCTTCCTACCATCTGATGGATTTAACGACCAATTGTACGGTGATGTTGATGAAAGTGATGTTCAAATTGCTAACCCCTTGCACAGCTACTACGGGGCCTATTCATGCAAATTTTCCAGGCACTTCTAATGAAATAACATTATTATTCCATCTCTAACCCCCGTTCCACCTCTCTTGTGTGATACCCCATTATTAGGACGTCGATCATGAGTTATTATATTAAGATCCCATTCTAGACCGTTTGGTCTAAGGACCTGTGCGAGACACATCCGCCGCCCATGGACATTTGGATAAAACATATAACTCTTCACGGTTAGGATTCATCATAGAACACGACCTCCGGAAACTCAGAAGACGGTCCATCCAAAATAGGCGAATCTTTGCCAAGCAACGTGAGATCGAAGAAAGCCTTGACATAGGCGTTCAGGACCCTGACCTGCTCGAGGCCATTAATCGGCCCCGCGGCAGTATCTGCACCGCTCTCGAGAGTCTTCCAGAACGTGTCATCGCAGAAATCATGGTGCGTCGTCCCATTGATAGAGATTCTCCTTTGATACCCTGTTTGCCAGAGTGGAAACGTTGCCCATGAGTGATCGGATCCATACCCGCCGCCATGGCCCTCACTTCCCAGAAGGAAGGTAGGTTTTCGCTCGTCGGCGATGCTGCTGTTTGATGCTGGGTCGCCAAAGAGAGTGCCGTCTAGATTCAATCCAGACTTGAGGCGTCCGTTGCGCTGTAGCGAGCCGAATGCTGCTGCGCCGCCTAGTGAGTACCCGAAGGCACCAAGATGGGTGGTATTGAGCGGTAGGTTAAATTTCTCTACCAACTCAATAAGATGCTGGTCTAGGAACACGGCATTATCGCCAAGGCGGGTTTCGTAGATGGCTGTAATGAGCTCAATTGAGTTATAATCGATGACAATACCATAGACTCCAGTGCCATTTGGGTACCGAATGAAAGGTTGCTCGAATGGATGGTCCAGTCCAATTACAGCATAGCCATATGATGCCAACTCTGAGAGCAGTATTGTGTTACCTTCAACGGGTGGACCTCCACCACCGGGACCGAATAGTATGGTCGGATAAGGAGATCCTTTCACTTCCTCTTCTCCAGCTTGGTTTCCTTTCAGTTCCAAGAATGGAGCATTATGCTGCACCGTCGAGGTGAGAGACGACAGGGTTCCGGAAGTATAGTTCCAAGACTGTTCGAAAATTGCGGCTGTCTCAGGGTTGAGATAGGGTCCTTCCAAACCCTGCGGTTTCTGGAGGGTCGGGTAAAATATGGTGGCCAAGAATGCCGTGCTCACATTATTCGGTGCTACGGGGTCGTGATTATTGTAGTGTTCAATGGTGTATTTGCGAACTCCCACCCCGTACGGACCTGTAGGAGGTGGAATAGAAACAGCATCAGCGATATTAGATGTGAGGAGAACTGTTAATGCCAAGCGGGCGACGATTCTGTACCAGCCCGCCATCGTGTAACGGCTATAAGTCGATTCCATCGTCAAGCTTTAGAGTATAAAAGCTGAGGTCGATCTGAGTCGGGTGAGAAGCTCAGAACAATACGACTACGGAAAACCATCATGTGCTTCAGCTCGGAGTTTTAAACAACGTTGTCGTGTTACACGACGCCATGAAACTCCTTCCCGGTAAGATTCGCGAATTAGGTGCCTTTCCAGAGACTATACGCCTCGTTATGTAACAAAATTGGACTTGGGCACAATTCCAGCGAGCTTCCTACCTGAGCAACTGGTCCTACAGCATACATGGCGCCTTGACGTTAAAGGTCAGTCGACGATGTAAGCGATAGTAATCCGTGGGTAGTTCAACTTCTGAATCATTGACAACACCTTGTGTCGATTGACACTTTAAAAATGAGTTGGATCTTCTAAAAGAATATATTTGCGTAGACTTCGACTCAAACAAACTACCTCAGAAGGAAAAAAAAATGTTTCAAACGAAATTCAACTGCGCTACTTGGACTGCCCTAATGGGCACTGGAACGTAGTACTACTATTGTTTATATACCTAAACATTGTCCCTACCGAGGTGATTAGGTTTCACATGAAATCTATAGAGAGATCACTAAACAGCTATTGCGTGTGAAGTTGCTCGGAAGGATTCAGTTGCTACGGACGGTGCCCTTAAAGAGGTAGGACGAACTAATGAACTTTACGAGGAGCATCGCTAGGAGTGCTCCTAAAAGTCTTACAAAGACCGCTTGGCTAGCCTTCTAGGAGATAAGTGGGAGTGGAGATATTGTATTGGAAAGGCACGTTATAGATGTGGGAGCCACTTGTTGTGTGGGCTTAAATACAAGAGTACAGTGCCTCGCACTTTCTACTGTTGCGTACCTCCTTCCACCATCTACTACGGAAGGACAAGACGGTGTCCCTGCTGTCACGATAGCTTCAATCTCTCTTTAACCCGGGCTGTTTCGTCCACAGTGATTCCATTTCCATGCTCTCCAATACCTCGCTATTCCATGCCTTCAATTCCCATTCTTAGTGCTGCATGGCTAATCCCTTTGGCCTCTAGCCTACCAGTACCATGGCTCTAGCCCTCCACCTCAACAGTTAATAGCACCACAGCCCCGTGGGAAAATGGACTTCGCTTCTGGATCCGACGAGGCATATGTGGCAGTGAGGTTGTAAGCATTCGAATGATGCTACAGAGTTGACGGAGAGGTTCGTGATGATTCAATCGTGTTGGTGATAGTCTCTTTCTGACTATGGTGAATATGATGGCGTATACGAGCTTCAAGAGCTAGACAACTGATAGGATGAAGGGTTAAATGAGATACTCGAAGATCTCGGGGTAGCATGTGCGAGGAACGCACAGTCTGTCCATCGTTTCGAACTTCTTCTAGAGAATTCCATCGCGCAGATGGTATGGGAGATCTGCCGCATTGTCGTTGAGACGAGCATTCGTCTTGACGACATTGAGCACGTCTTTCCACTTCGGATTTGTGAGGTGGCCGGATTGCATTTTGGCTTTGAATTCTGGTTCGAGTTGAACCAGCGACACGCCTTTGGATGAAGGCTGCTCTTGATCTCGGTAGGAAACGAGTGACTGGATATCAACGCAGTGACCAAAGGCCTTTCGATTCGCTTACTACCTGGACGCGATCACCAGACGGGAGGAGTAATGGATGTTGTATTAGGAAAGGTGTGGTTTCTAGATGTGGGAGCAACTTGGTACGGATGGGCTTAAATACATCACCACAGTGCCTCGTATTTTCTGTTGTCGCGTATCTTGTCCATATCTAAGGTAGGTAAGTAACTAGGAGAAAGAGGGAGAGTAATCGATGTTATATTTAGAGAGGTTTTAGATGTGGGAGCCACTTGCTATGTGGGCATAAATACATGGATGGTCACAGTGTCTGGCACCTTCTGTTTTGGCGTACCTTCTCCATCTCTGGGTAAGTTAAAAGTAAGACCCAAGTTGGACGTTAAGGAACTAAACCTTAAGCCGTAAAGCCTCTTCGCCTTCCAGATTTAAGACCAGAAGCCGCACCAGCAGTCTCATTAGCCACGCCCAGCTGCCGCGCCGCCCATCTAGGCCACTCCCAAGGGTTTGGATATCCCCCAGGCTTCTGATCATAGTAATCCCAGCCGTCAATACCCCTTATGGCAGGGTACTTAGCATTAAGCTTATGCAGAGTCTTCGCGACCACAGGAAGACTGACGAAGGGGTCGTAGTCAGGCGTGCTCATCATACCGATGACGATGCGCTCAGGTTTCCACCCATTGTTTATGACCGCATCGACGCTGTCCGTTGACGCGAGTTCCTGGTCCTGGAAGTAGAACTGCACGTTGTACCAAGATATATCTTCCCCGCACCGCTCCTCGAGCTGTTCGTAGCTGAACCTGCTTAGGTTCTGTCCTCCGGCAAGCGCAGTCGATACAGGAGCCAGTGTGATGATGAAGTCCTGGCCGAAGTCCTTGCGTAGCCGCTGAATAAGCTTGACGACGGGGTCTAGCTTGATAGCATGCTCATTGCCGTCTATGTAGTCCTCGATATCGAAGTCGACACCGTCAAAATTGTACTTGCGCAGCGTGTCTCGCAAGATCCCGTAGTATGTATCAAAAGTCGACACATTGTTGAAGTTGGAGAAGCCGCCACGCATGCCCATCAAAACGGACACGACGGCCTTCTGAACGGTCCTCATCTCGGCCCACGCCCAGGAGTTTGAAGGGAGATTGGGGTTTATATTGTTTCCGTCCTTGTTGATAGTCATGGTCTTGTTGGCCCATATGGTCCAAGTTCCATAAATGACATCTGTGGCATAGATAGGGCGCGTGGAATTGACAAGTTCTTCAATATGAACCTTGCTGAGAGATGTCGGTGCATAGATTGTGTGGGCATATTGAACAATGCGCTTCGAGCTCCTGCTTGGTTTCGGAGATGTGCCAGTCGATATAGGAATACTTGCTGACACGCTCCTTGAAATGGTGGTGTCACTAGTGGAAGCTGCGCCTGTAAAGGGCAATATGGCCATAAGGAAGACCAAGATACTGGTCAACACTAATGAATTTATTGGAATTATCTTCGACATTTTGATAAGTGATAACAGTCCTTGTGTGCGATGAAGCTTGATGCTATCCCGGATTCAAACCCCGCAGACCATGGTCTCGTATACCAGAGAACATTCAAAATTGAAAGTGAGCAGCTGTGGTTAGCGTCCATATCTCGTCGTACTCGAATCAATTGAAATCCTATAGGTCGTTATACCGGTCTAATATGTTTAGAAACATAATCTTGTTACGCCATCTGTGACGTCGAAGTAAGCTCCGGATGATACAGCCGCATAGTTCTCATAGCTAAGATGCAGGGCTTAGTCGTATAAGCATCAAATAGACATGGGGGAATTTTAATTAGATGGATGGTAGATATAATATCTCGACGATGCTCATTGGCTCTGATGCGGCCGGTCTAGAAGAATCGCTCGCAAGGCTTATGGCGGAGGTCTGACTGATCGGCAGAAGAACTGGGATGATCTGTAGAATAGCCCTATAGACAGCCGTATTACGTCAATAATGACGACAAATGAAGGAATAAATGAATATTCCTACAGTAAACCATTGATGAGTTTTCCGTCCAAGGGGTACAAATGTCTAGGCAATCAATTATCCCCTGTGAGATTTGGACACTCGTACCTCCTAGCCCCTTTAAAACTGACCCAGGATACCAGAGCTCCATGGCGTCGGTATCAGGAACAAGAAGAAAAGAATCTGATGAAGAGAGGGACAAAAATAGACAGCGTTATCAGGAAATAAAGTACGATTGAAGGACAAACACCGAAAAAAAGATTGATTACTATCAAGTTGACGGTAAGCCCTTAATCTGATGGGGAAGTGCGTAGGGAGAGGCTACAGAGCGAATAGCTAAGGCGTTGGATTCTATCACCTGTATTATTTCGTAATCATCAGATGAATTGATTGAACATAACATACGGTATTGTATGTAAGCAGAACGACTGTATCGTCATAAAAATCGTACGGTGAACACGCTCCAGATCCTTTGGGCCCAGTACATTTGACCCCGTGGAGGTGTATCTTCAGGGGTGGCAACTAAGTTGCACTCAAACACACAGTAGGTAGAGCTTAAAACTCCCCATAAAGCAGGAAGACCGGGCAGGTACCTGAGTAATTCAGGCAGTCGCGGGCCACCTCGAGAGCAGCCTAAGGTTCATCGTCGCCTGGCAACAAGTGACTCACACGATTTCAAGCCGCCGCCCCTGGCAGCAGCTGGCCGTGGCAATGAGCGGCAGAATCCTCGGTCACCGCCCTGAGAGGCCTATTTAAAGGCAGAACCCCCCCCATCAGAATCTTCCTTTCTTCCTTTCTTCTTTTTTTTTTCTTCCTCAGAGCCCCCTCGCACGGCACAGTCCACGATCTACCTACCATCTCTTCGCCCATGTCTTTGCCATTTTCGACCATCTCTTCGACCATTTCGACCATCTCTTCCATCTTTCCCATCTCTCCCATCTCTCCTTTTTTGGATTTGGCTGGTTGTTGGTTTTGGACGCCGCTGTGCACCCATGCGCATGAGGACGGTTGGGCATATGCGCTGGTTAATTTTTGGAAACCAAACACCTTTGAGGTGATTCAAACTACTTTTCATTGAGATCTCGGCCTTGCGCCGTGGCTTGAAGAAGAGTTCAAAGATAGGGACTGGTAGCGTAGAGTACATGACCTCGATGTACGCGTTTCGTTCATTCTTTTCGTGATAATCTCGTCTTCCGCCATGGCCGACTCAAACCCTCGATCGACTGACTTATCGCATTCTTCCACAGTATTTCCATTTCTCAATTCATCCGCATTCCCCAAATCCGCCCCCTGCTTAGGCCGCTACAGCTTCGAAAATACGGTCGGCACACTTCCGCCCATCTCGACCAACGTACTCTTGTTCCTTACCCATGCCTCTAGTCCTCTCCTCCCATTCTCGACGCCAAGGCCGCTCTGCTTCCATCCGCCGACCGCCATCTCGGCAGGGCTCTCGCCCCAGGTATTGATCCATGTAATGCCAGCCTCAAGCTTCGAGATTACGGTATGGCATTGATCGATGTCGCGACCCACCACACCAGCTGCCAATCCAAGTTCCGTCGCGTTGGCGCGTTTGACAGCCTCGTCGATGGAATCGTACGTCAGGATCGTCATCACGGGCCCGAATATCTCTTCCTTCACGATCTTCATGTCATCTGTGCAATCTGTAAACACCGTTGGCTGGATCCAGTAGCCCTGCTTCAACTCCGCCGGTAAATTGGCCGGCGGTTCTAACCCTCCACATAGCAGTGTCGCCTTGTCATTTTCGATACCATGGCGCACGTAGCGAACTACCTTCTCATGATGGACCTTGCTACTGAGAGGCCCGAAATTGGTATCCAGATTGAAAAGATCTCCTGCCCGAACGTATTTTATCTTCTCGACAAGGTTGCTCTCGAACAATTTCTTCATCGCGCGTGGGATGAATACCCGGGTGCCGTTCGTGCAGACCTGACCAGTGCTGAAGAAATTCGCCATCATCGCTACATCCACAGCTTGATCCACTGTCGCGTCCGGCAAAACAACTAACGGACTCTTGCCGCCTAGTTCCATAGTCACATACTTCATTTCCCCAGCAGCCGCGCCCGCTACTTTCTTCCCCGTGCTGACTTGTCCTGTGAAACTAACCTTCGCAATAGCAGGGTGCTTCGTTAGATAAGATCCGACTTCCCCACCGCCGTATACGACATTAAAGACGCCATCTGGAACACCGGCCTGCTTGTATATGTCTGCAAGATATTCAGCGTGCAGCGGTGTGAACTCGCTCGGCTTGTAAACCATGCAGTTGCCGGCAGCCAAGCACGGCGCCGATTTCCAGAGCGCGATCTGGATTGGATAGTTCCACGCACCGATTCCAGCGCATACGCCAAGAGACTCTTTGGATGTGTACACTGAAGCCGTCGGCCTGAGTCGAAAGGATTCGCCATTCAATCCACCACTTGCTACTAAACTGGCAAAGTACTCAAGAACATCAGCTCCCGTGACGATATCTACTGTTGACGTCTCCGAAAAGGGCTTCCCCGTGTCCAAAGTTTCAATACGCGCGAGAGCATCATTATATTCACGCAAGAGAGCGACCGCTTTCTGCAGAACACGCGCCCGTTCAATCGGAGGCGTGTTAGACCAGGATGGGAATGCTGCTTGGGCCGATTGAATCGCAGCATCGATTGATTTGGGTGATGAGTTGTTGATTTTGCAGATGGGCTTGCCGTTTGACGGGTCAATGGATTCGAAACTACCCGAGGACCCCGACAATGGTTGCGGGTTTCCCGCGTAAAATGTGTGGCGATCCAGATCTTTGAACCCCATCCTGTCCGTATCGGTGAATAGGTCTTCCTTCTCACACGGGTAATGCGATTACACTATAGCCTTTGGTAGTGAGAAAAGGTCGCGAAGCATTCCAGTTGCAATTGACTATCTCCTTGGTCGTCTTCCCTCCTACAACCAGATCGTGAAGTCTGCTACGAATGGCTGGTCGTTTGATGTACGCCGTGTACGGCAAGTTCCGACTGTCGACGTCAACAAGGAGACCCTTGCTACAACTTATCGTGATGGTATGGACTAAGAAAAATTCGACGCCTGTGAGCGAAGCTGTCGGCGTTACTACTATGTAATAGCTGAAACACGAACCACCCGGCGTGGAGATTTATTGGGTCGGCCCGGATAGGGCAGACGTCATCCAGCTCGAGTGGAGAAGCGGTATTGGCACCCTGCGGCTCTCAGACCCCGCCCGGCTGGTGAGACTGTGAACTCAAAGGGGTTATTAGTGAAGATCCCGGGACTCGCCTAGTTGACGGTCGACCTCGGGCTGCTCGGGCTGATAACGGCTTCGCTGCTTTGGTTGCTAGCGTGGATTGCGTCTTTTGATATGGGACGACAAAGATACCTTTGGGAGATAAGAGTTCTTACGGTGGTAGCCTATCTAAGGGGAAGGGAGGTCGACTTCTTATGGAAGGATAACCCTGCATTGACCAGTAGGCTGGTGGGTTCGCTAGGGGGTTATCTTTTCCTAACTCAGCTCGGGACCAGCCACCGATAGGCTTCTGCTCCCCGCGTCCGTCCTTGTCGCTCACGAGTCAGGCCATTCACCGCTCAGCCCATAAGGATTCGGCTGCATGTTACACGGACTTGATCATAATTATGGACCAATAATGTAAGTTCAGGGTTCCATACTAAAATCTGTTGCAGCTCATGACCGATTCCCGAACCGGCTTGGCAAGTTTGTTTCTTCGAACGACCCCTAAAGCTTGGAAGATTAATAGACTCTAACTGCCGCATGGCTGTGCGGTCGAATTTGGACCAAAGGTGCTGCAGCTAAGACATACCCGCCTCGCTGATCCCAGATTGTCTCGGATAAATTTGCTGTAGAGAACAATGACTACTACTCAGCTCCCGGTATCAGATTCCGATAAATATGACTATGTAGTCGTTGGCGGGGGTACAGCCGGCTGCGTTGTCGCTGCAAGGCTAGCAGAGTATCTCCCGCACAAGAGGATTCTGCTCATTGAGGCTGGTCCCAGTGATTATATGGATGATCGCGTCCTCGACCTTAAGCAATGGCTAAACTTGTTGGGTGGTGAGCTGGACTATGACTATGGCACCACTGAGCAGCCTATGGGTGAGTTTCGCTATTCTGCGTTAAATACCTAGCCAATTATCTTACCGTAGTCCATAGGCAATTCCTTTATCAGACATGCGCGGGCAAAAGTTCTGGGAGGTTGCTCTTCGCATAACACCTTGATCTCGTTCAGGCCATTCAAGTATGATTTGGATATATGGCAGTCATTGGGAGCACGGGGCTGGACTTTTCCTACATTCATGAAAGCCCTAGATAGACTGAAGAATACCATTCAACCGGTCCATGCAAGGCATCGCAACCAGTTGTGTAAGGATTGGGTCGACTCGTGCAGCAAAGCGCTTGATATTCCGGTTATCCAAGACTTCAACAAGCAAATATCGGCAACTGGATCTCTGAAACCGAGCGTCGGGTTCTTCTCAGTAAGCTACAACCCGGATGATGGAAGAAGGTCTAGTGCCTCCGTTGCGTACATTCATCCGATTTTGAGGGGCGAAGAGAAGCGACCGAACCTAACAATCCTCACTGATGCGTGGGTGTCGAAAATCAACGTTAGTGGAGACGCTGTTGACGGTGTTGACTTGACACTGAAAGATGGTTCCTCGCGCGTCATCAAGGCCAAGGCCGAGACAATATTGAGCGCTGGAGCAGTAGATACTCCTCGTCTCATGATGCTTTCCGGGCTTGGACCTAAGAAGCAGTTGTCAGATCTCGGCATTCCTGTCGTACGCGATATTGCGGGCGTGGGTGAGAATCTACAAGATCACCCCGAGAGTATTATTATGTGGGAGCTGAAGAAGCCTGTCCCGCCAAACCAGACAACTATGGATTCGGACGCAGGAATTTTCCTGCGCCGTGAACCACCTGGCGCCGGAGCTAAGAAGTCGGCTGCAAACCCAGAAGGTCTGGACGATGGGGATATTGCCGATGTCATGATGCACTGCTACCAGATTCCATTTACTCTCAACACTCTCCGGCTAGGATATCCTGATATTCCGGACGGTTACGCCTTTTGCATGACGCCGAATATCCCGCGACCGCGCTCTCGAGGCCGATTATTCCTTACCTCCGCGGATCCGAACGTCAAGCCATCCCTCGATTTCAGGTACTTCACCGACCCAGAAGGTTATGACGCGGCTACATTGGTATTTGGTATGCGGGCGGCACGTAAGGTAGCGGAACAGGCGCCGTTTAAGGACTGGATTAAAAGAGAAGTGGCCCCTGGACCGAATGTTCAATCAGATGAAGATTTGAGCTATTATGCACGCAAAGCGGCGCATACAGTCTATCACCCTTGCGGAACAACAAAGATGGGCGACACCACCAAGGATGAGATGGCGGTTGTCAATGAGAAACTCCAGGTTAAGGGGTTGAAGAAGCTGCGCATTGTGGACGCAGGAATATTCCCGACCATTCCTACTATCAACCCAATGTTGACCGTATTGGGTGTCGCGGAGAGGGCCGCCGAGATGATCGCCCAGGAAGCTGAATCTCAAAAGGAGAGAGCTAGGCTATGATTTGACTGTAAAAGTTGTTGATGTCTGGATGCATTTTACCGACTTTGTCTATGAGGCTCAATGGCGGAATTTAAATAGGAAATTGGCTGCTGAAGTTGAAAGAGTATTATATTAGCTTGATTATACCATGACATATGGTTTTTGGCATCCATAGCTACAGAATTATATTGGAAAGATATCAACTCATGAGATCCGTTGGATATATTCGTTTCCCATATTTGTGACAAGACTATCGGGATGCAAAGTGCGTACTGGAAAGAATAATCGTAGAGTGAATATCAATAGTGGGGTATACCACTGTGGCTGGAAGGCGGTCTGCTTATCGCAGCCACACTACTGCCCCAGATTGGCACAATTGCCTGCCAATCCAATTTTTTTTCTGCAAGTTTTACAGGGCGCGCAATCAAGTCTGTCTCGAGAATTCTACCACAAGCCAACGGCAACTGACAATCGCAATGCCTGCTGTCCGTACAGCTAGCCGTGCATCGCAAAAGCAGCTAAAGCAGAAGGAAAATCCAAAGTCGCTCAAGAGAAAACGAGAGCAAGAAGATCTCCAAAAATTACAAAATGCCGTCGACGAATTCGTAAGTGATATTTTCCGACTTAGCAACTGCAGAGGAAGTAGCTTACAAGACTTTTCTCCAGGATCCAAAATCTGAGGATACCGCCAAGTTCTCGACTCTTCCTCTCTCGAAGCCGACAGCCTCTGGCTTAGAAGCGTCTCATTTCCAAAACCTGACAGATGTCCAAGCTCGTGCTATTCCCCTCGGCTTGAAGGGCCGCGATATTCTCGGCGCTGCAAAAACAGGTTCCGGAAAGACTCTCGCCTTTCTCGTCCCCGTTCTCGAGAAGCTGTACCGCGCGCAATGGACCGAGTACGATGGGTTAGGAGCGCTGATCATCTCGCCGACGCGCGAACTCGCCGTGCAGATTTTCGAAGTCTTGCGCAAGATTGGGAGGTATCACACTTTCTCCGCCGGTTTAGTCATTGGAGGCAAGAGTCTTAAGGAAGAAGCGGAGCGCTTAGGGAGGATGAACATACTCGTGTGCACTCCAGGTCGGATGCTGCAACACCTCGACCAGACAGCTGGATTCGATGTCGATAATTTGCAGATTCTCGTCCTAGACGAAGCCGATCGAATCATGGATATGGGCTTCCAGTCAGCTGTGGATGCGCTTATAGAACACTTACCGAAATCACGACAAACCATGCTCTTCAGCGCTACACAAAGCAAAAAGGTTTCCGACTTGGCTAGGCTAAGCCTGAAGGATCCCGAATATGTCGCCGTCCACGAAGCCGCTGCTACCGCAACTCCGACGACGCTGACACAGCACTACCTCGTTACACCACTGGCTGAAAAGATGGATACCCTATATGGCTTTATCAAAGCTAACCTCAAGAGCAAGATGATCGTGTTCTTATCATCGGGAAAGCAGGTCCGTTTTGTGTACGAGAGTTTTCGCCATTTACAACCCGGTATTCCTCTTTTACATTTACACGGCAGGCAAAAGCAGATAGCAAGACTAGAGATCACGTCAAGATTCGCTGCGGCCAAGCACTCGTGCCTTTTCGCTACAGATGTGGTCGCGCGTGGCGTAGACTTCCCCGCAGTAGATTGGGTGGTGCAGATGGACTGTCCCGAAGATACGGATACCTACATTCACCGAGTCGGGCGGACAGCACGTTACGAGAGAAATGGAAAGGCAGTTTTATTCCTAGATCCAAGCGAAGAGGAAGGGATGATTAAGCGACTCGAGCAACGGAAAGTGCCCATACACAAGGTCAATGTGCGAGAAAAGAAGAAGCAGAGCATCCAGAACCAGATCCAGGATATGTGCTTCAAGAATCCGGATCTCAAATACCTCGGCCAAAAAGCTTTCATCAGTTATACCCGCTCTGTCCACTTGCAGAAAGATAAGGATATCTTTGATCTGAAGAAGTTGGATCTGGATGCATATGCTGCTAGCCTAGGCCTACCTGGTGCACCACAAATAAGATTCCAAAAGGGCGAAGATGTCAAGAAGCTGAAAAATGCACCTCGCGCAGGTTTATCTAGTGACTCGGAGTCTGACTTTGACGAGACCGGGAAAAGGAAAAAGAAGAAGGCTGAAGTCAGGACAAAATACGATCGCATGTTTGAACGGACTAACCAGGATGTTCTGACAAGCCATTACACCAAGATAATCGGCGATGGGGAACAAGCTGCTGATGGTGGCGAAGACGACGAAGACGACTTCCTCTCTGTAAAACGAGTGCTCGAAGGTGACGACTTGGACGATGGGGCCAATGGGTTGGTTCCTGGCACCAAGATCATCACTGGTCTTGGCGGAGAAGAACCATTCGTGGTTGATTCAAAACGTCGAGAGAAGATGCTCAAGTCCAAGAAGAAGATGCTCAAATTCAAAGGCAAGGGAGATAAGGTTGTATTCGATGATGACGGCACGGTACATCACCCGTACAGAATCAAGGACGAAGAGGACTTCATACGGGATGGATCCGCGGACGCCCAGCGACAGAAATTCGTGGAAAGCGAAGCGGTTAAGGTCAAGGAGGCCGATATCAGCGACAAGCAGCTTGCCAAGGACAGACGGCGGGAGAAGAAGGAAAAGCGGAAAGCTCGGGAAGCAATGGAAAGGGGCGAGGCGATGGGTGGTATGCCCAGACTCTCAGCACCCAAGGATGGGGAAGACCCCTTGGCTCTCATGGCGTCTCTGCCAATGACAGGGGAGGAGAGTAGAAGCGAAGCGGAGGAGGAGAGACGTCCGAAGAAGAAAGCGAAGAAGTGGTTCCAAGATGACTCAGAAGACGAGAAACAGAAGGCTAAGAGTAAGAAAGGCAAAGGAAAGGTCATCGAAGTGGCCGAAGCACCTAATACCCTGGAGGATTACGAGGCGTTGGCTGCTGGTCTGCTTGAGGATTGAAGAGTTGAGATCTCGATTAGTATATCGTAACGTGGCGCAATTGACCAATGATACCTATCTACGCATATACATGAACTTCATGTTGAAGTATGTCAGCTTCCACCTTACGTACGAGAAGGTCACCGTGTAACCTATATCATGACACATGTAAAAGATAGAGAAGGCCGAGAAAACTTCCTGAAGTGTCCAAGGTGTACATACTGTACGTATCTCGCGATCCAATTCCGATTAGATTAAGATTTCGTGGCTCTCGGTACCTTGCCTTAGCTAGAAGGTGGGTGGCAGCTTGGCGTTCCTAATTGGACCCTTCTAGCATTGAGGTTCTGCAAACACGGAACCTTATGCGCTTGTTTGTTATTAGCTTCTTATTTGCTTCCAATGGTTTCCATAATCATGACAGGCTTCGTTATTGCCAGAAGGGGCTCCGTGTATGTTCTCTGCCTTGGTATCGATAAGCATAAAGGACCGATACCTTTTATACCCCTCTAGACCCCGCGACCCCTCCATTCCCGTCATCCCTCCCGCTATACAAGGATGTAATTGACCCATAAATTTCTTAGTCTTACTGTAAGGCGAAGAACTAACGTCGTATTCGATACTCGACGTCTAAGCCTCTCGCTCTCGACCGCAAGGCAACAAGGTCCACCTTACTCATATAGCTCGTTCGACGATAAATTGGCTCTGCGCATGCCCTCCTGCTCCGGCGCGACAACGACGACTATCTCCCAAGACATAGAGCATGACGAGGAAACATCCCATGAGCAACCCCACCGTCTAAGCCTCGAAGTACGCCGAACCGACTAACAGCTGGAACAACTCAGGACATAGAGGGTATATTGAAGTAAGGGGTCGCACAGAAACACTTGCACAAATATGTCGGGGACCCAAAACGGGTCGGCCCCGCCCACTACGAATGGCGCTGGGCCTAACGAGCTGGAGGTGTTGTGTCGCGAGCTCCAAGCTAAGGTCGATGGGTTCCTCGACACGCCGACAGAGGACGAGGTCCTCAACTCCGTAAAGAACCAGATTATAGTCGCCAGAGGCGTCATTGACGAGGCGCTGAGGCGGTATAGGTGCATTCCCCCCCTCTATTCCTTATTGAACCCCTTTCCGCCTTCTACCGACTATTATCGTGTACGGTGTCGCTTGAAATGGCAGACACACACAAGTTGGCGCACAGAGCTTCTGAACAAAACTAACAACCCCCCAACAGACCGGAAGAGCTCTCGCTGTCGTACAACGGCGGTAAAGACTGTCTCGTCCTACTAATTCTAATCCTTGCTTCGCTCCCAACCTCCATCTCATTACAACCGTCCTCAACACAGTCCTCTTCTTCTCCGCGACCATTCCCGCGCCGCCTCCAAGCCCTCTACATCCGCCCTCCCCTCCCCTTCGCCGAAGTCGACGAGTTCGTAGCCACGACGTCGGAGACCTACCACTTAGATTTAACGACGTCGAATCAGCCCATGAAGCCCGCGCTGACGGCGTACCTGCGCGAACGCCCCGAGGTTAAGGCCGTGTTCGTTGGGACGCGGCGCACCGACCCGCATGGTGCCGACTTGACCTTCTTCGACGAAACAGATGCCGATTGGCCCCGCTTCATGCGGATACATCCCGTTATTGATTGGCATTATCGCGAAGTGTGGGGTGTAAGTTTGATCTTTTTCTCTACCCTCTTCCCCGTCTTACATATGATGAGCACTTATGAATGGTCTGGTTGGGAAGAAATACTGAGAGACGAACAGTTCATACGCGCTCTACAAATTCCATATTGTTCCCTCTATGATAAAGGGTACACGTCACTAGGCGGCACAGACGACACACATCCAAATCCAGCGCTGAAGGGAGGAAAGGGATCTAATAGCGATGCGGATGGACAGCAGTTCCGGCCCGCATATGAACTGATGGAGGACAGGGAAGAGCGGCTAGGTAGGGATCGATAATACTTGGACATTTAACACAGGGAATGGGATAAGAATTAGAAGATACACATGTTGTGGTCTATGGCTTTTATTTCATCAGAGCAGCGGGCAACTTGGGGATTTGATGACCATGGCAGATGCGGGCGGGCAGGCTATGGGGCATCGCTTTGGAGTGCCCTGGGCTCCTTACATTACATATACGACGGACACATTAAAACTTCAACCATTGAGAACGGATAGATAAAGAGCATTGGTTAGGTCATCTCTCAACTTAGATCTCTCCTTATGTCCATAGGATGGTCGATGAATATAGACTTAAAGTAATCATGAGACTCGACTGCTATGAAGAACTTCATGGACTTTTGTTTGTCTGACCCACCAAATCAGGGAGGTCGAGTTATGTGATACGGTACCTAGTCTTATACGTCTTGCGATCTATGGATTATAAAAAGTAGACTAACTCATGTCCGACGAGTAAAAAAAGTAAGCAGGTAGAATTGAGTAAGGCTATAACCCTCAAGAATCTGGTATCATCCATCCATCAATCAATCCCCGACTCCGCATTCACGCAAAATACCTAGAATCGATACCAAAACTCCTCAGTCCGTTGGATGGCTTCCCTGTCAGTAATTGCGCAGCCAGCCAATTGAGCTCGCATGCTCATCTCTTTGCGTGTGCGGCATCATCTCACTGTCTCTCATGGTTTATTCTTCTGTTGGTCACCTCCTTGCATCCAGAGTCTGAGCAGTAAAAACCATTTCATCCCTTGTGTCAAATATGCGATTCGTTACTCCCTCCCGTTCCACTCCGCCCAAGGTGTCGTCTCGACGACATCACCGTACAGCCTCAGACGGTAGAAACATGTACGATCAGAACCGTAATTGCTCACAGCCCTGACTACGATCTGACGCGTGCTGGCCTTCATGTTCGCGAGCTCGTCGCTCATCTTGAAGATTTGGATGCCGTCACCGTAGTTCTTGCTCTCGTAGACGAAATGTCCAATCTTGACGTACCCCTCGTTAAGCGTCTTCTCCTTCTCATGGGTTGGGAAGTGGCTCTCCGAAAAGGCGCGCACCTCGTCTCGTAGTGTCACCTCCTCGATGTACGCCCAGACCTCGATGTCCTTCGGCATGGAGCCAGGGTCCAGCGTCGAGCCTGGCAGGATGTGTTCGACGACGAGGTGCTGCGGGATGATATCGCGACTTGTATCCAGCGATATGGCGTTGGTTATCTGTGCTTCACCCCTAACGACCCGCCCGGAACAATAGCATTCGCCTTCCTCAGTCCAAGGCGAGATTGCGGCTGTTGGCGGCAAGTTGACATAGCCGTCACGCTTATACCAATTCTCAGACCTAAACTTGAAATGGCCTTCGGAAGGTTTCCAAGGCTCCGAGGTATAGGTTGAATCAATGACCGCCCCTGAACCGATGCTGAAGAAGTTGATCTGGTTGGCGAACATGTCGTTCGCGTGTTCACGTATACAGCCAGTAGCTACGGCGTCAAGTTCTGCGTTCTTGATGGCTCTCCGCACGGCAGCATCGGAAATAGCTTTGACCTCCTCACGGGTCAACCCATTTGAGCCAGTGGTGGAATTTTGCAGCTTGGCCACGGTGTCGATGAGTTCCTTAATTCGAGCGTCCTGGGCCATCAGCTCCTTCCGGATTTCCTTCTGGTAAGATTGCATTTCCTTTGTGAATAAGGTCATGAATTCGTCCCTAGGAATAGCAATACCGCCAATCATTTTCCTCAAGGAGGCCTGGTTCTGCTTCACCCAGTTATCCCACGACTTGCTGGCGCCCGTCGGGGCAGGGTGCGCCCCAAACCCTCCTCTTTCCAAACGAGATTTAATTGCTAGCCAATTGGCATCCGAGATATCCGGGGCGTTCTTTTTGGCAGTTTCTAAAGTAAGGATAACATCGTCCTCCTTGATCAATTTCCTCAAGGCGTGCCAGAAGTCCTGTGTTATCTTGAGTTTCCCGTTCTTGTCCTGTTCAACGAAAATCTCTTCTGGGATTTTCGAAGTGAGGCCCTCAAGGAGCTCTGATTGCGTAACACCTGACTTCCCACTGACCAAACTTTTATCGCTTCCCCAGTTGATTGCAGGTATCGGGTTCTTACATGGAATGACCCCACAAACACCATCGACAACGTCATGCCAACTGGGGATGTTTATAGAAGGGACAATATTTCCTTCCGGTGTTGGGAAATCAGGTAACCCGCCACTAAATAAGGTTAACATACCCCAAACCAGGGTTAAGAGAGCTAGGAATATGAGGATCATTCTCGACCAAAAGTTCCAGCTTCCCAGCTTCCAAGATGACTGTTTGCCACGAGGACGCCGGCTAGGCCAAAAGGGATTCTTATTAGACCTGAGCGCAGCACTGTTAGTACGTTGTCTACCAGTGAGCCTCGCAGCCTCGTATTCTGAATCATCATCATCATCATCATCATCATCCTCATCATCCGCATCATCGTCAAGGAAGCCACGATTTTGAGCTTGTCCACGCTGATTGGTACCAAAACCAGCCATGTTTGTACCGGTAGTTCCGAAATCGATGGCGTTGACCCCGGGAAGACCGGTACGGGCGTTGCCCTGGGCGGCGGGATTGTTGTTGGGGGGCTTTGGAGGCTCAGGCATGGGTGGACCTTTTAACTCGGTCGACTTCTGTACCCTAGGGCCGGTGATCTTACCAAGGGACTCTAGTCCCTCCATAATCTTTCGTGCATCAAGCTGGGCTAGCCGTCTCCTTTCTCCTGGTATGCCCTCTACTAGTGTTCTCCATGAATCTATTGTCCAACCTTGGGGGTTATTCGTAGAGGTGTGATCGCCATAATCGGGTCTTGCGTCGGAACCAAACTGGATCTCGCTCGCAGTGGAAGGACTGACTTCGGGAGTTGCCCAAGGGTTATTATCAGTATCGGGGTTGGGATTAGCATTATCAGTCCCGCCGTTACCATTTGCTTTATCGGGGTTGGGATTGGGATTGTTTCCAGTTATGCTGCCGTTGGCATTCGCACCTGCTGTAGAAGAGCCGGTCACAGGCGTCCGAAGGGTGGCGTTACCGTACAATGCACTTTCAGCATTGAAACTTCTCGAGGAACTAGGACGGAAAGCAGTACTTCCAAGGGAGGAACCCAACCCGGTTGGCGTCCCGTAGAAAGAAGATGCTTGGGTTAAAGGCGCCGCAGAAGGTTTCCTGTTGTTGATGAGAGAGTACGGATCCGGAGATCTATACCCGACCGTGGTATATGGTGGCTTCTCTCTGTCGTCCGTATCATTAGGAAACCCCACTCTATACCCAGGCAGATGAGACTTCATTTGATATTCCAAACTATCATGTTCATCTCGGATTGCGGTTTCGTTGTCATCATTCAGGGTTCGGGCTTTACCAGGAGGAGCGGCCGGCTGCTCCTGGGTTTGTGATTCTCGTTGAGACTTTTTTGCTTGCTGCTCCCCGGATTGGTGCTTGGTCTTAGGCAGTTGAGTTTCCGGTTGAGATGCATCTCTCGGATCGTCTGGCTGAGGTGGATCATCTCCATGCACCGACCCAATCGGATCTGGGTCTGGTTCCTCATCTTCATCATTGTGTTTGTCTTGGTCCTTTTTGGCTTCCTTCTTCGTCTTTTTTACTACCTTTTTCAGGTCTATTTCCATGCCGTAGCGTTTGCCCTCCCTGCCCAACATTCGTCTATTGAAGCGCCTATCGTCTTCATCTTCATTAACGGCACCAGACCTAGACTTTGTGCCTCTCCTGCGACTTATGGAATCAATATTTATATGTGTATTAACACCATACGATCCATCATGCACAGGATACAGGCCAGGAAGATCTGCTGACGGCGGATCATGATAAGCTCCTTGCTGTGAATTAGAGTTACCAGCCGGACTACTTGCACCGCCAGCGCGACCCCTCGCTCGAGTTTGACGTGATGACATGGTGCATAAAACTTCCAGATGGTCACAGTCGGAGTATTGAAAGGATCAAGAGACCTAAATAGAAGAGTTAGTAAACTGTTAGGCTATTTGATTTCCAGCAAACAGGTGATTTAGGAATATGGTAAGGGGCACTTAGAGCAGTACGCAACACTTTATAGGCTAGGGTAATAAATGCGCGTAGCTCGAATGAGACAATGTGAACATTATATCGTCTGCGCTGAGACACAGTGGCCCATGTGTGAAGAATGACATGTTGTGGGGAGGCAATGAATATCCAGTTCACCTAGTTGAGATGAGAATAGCTAGAACGTACCAAATTCACCCCCGGCCTGAGGACTTCAAGTGCAACTCAGGTGATTGTGCCTCACGAACCATAAGTTCCTACGATAGAGCGTCGCGAGGATCAATTTGGATGGTTGATTGGGAATGGATTGCGACGAAAGATGTGAGATGAATGAGGTAACGATTTTGATAGTAGATGTAGATGAATGGTTTTGTTCATTCCCAGCCACCAAGCCTAAGTCCTAAGACTCAAAATGCCGTGATGCTAGCTGAATGCGTCTGCGGGTGAATTTTATCACTACGCTTTGTTAAGAGCTACCCGCTGCACATACACAGAAAGGCTACCGGGTGCGGCAACAGATGCGGGCGTGGTCTGGGATGCATAAAGGTACCGGAGTTGTCGAGCTGAGATGAGACTCGACAGGAAATTTCCGAAGACGGTTTGGGACATGGGTTGCACAATGACTTTCTTTGCCCTTTGGTGGATCTGGAGTTGTCAAAGAAATCACTGGAATGAGCTCCGGAGGTATCGAAGTAGAGGCATAACTCATAACGGCTTGTTCTGGATTGAGGAATGCAAGTCCTGAGCTCATCCGGTCGCGTCGCGTGGCCAAATTTAGGTATGAGATATGGGGACATACGTGTACCTGGAAACCAGTACCCATATGCAGCAACTGCGAAACTCAAATTGAATGGGAAAGTTCACCCGCCACGGCTACTAAACTCCATTGTCGTGCAAGCCACAGTTCTTGGCGAACGGTGTGCACGCTTACATAAGGTACCTATGTAACAACATGCATCAGCTTACATAACCTAATATACTACCCAAGTCGTCATCTCTCGCGAATGGTGCGCATCCAACATGCGAGCGATTCAACCGGACCAAATCCGTTAAATATTTGGAAAATCTCCTTCGTTCCCAATGTCAACCTCACAGCTTTGGAATACTTCTCTACATACCAGCTAGTACTCGGATACAAGATCCGTCCCATCCATTTTTCCAGAATCACCACTACTTATACTATCATATACCTTAAATGAACTATTAACATCAGAGCACTCACAGGTTAAGCCTACCTCCAACATTATATGTAAGGTATACAAGGAAGAGTACATCGTATCGAAAGCAGAAAGATGCACAACACTGCACACATGAAACCGATATATTATTGCAAACATCAAGTCGCTTCGACTTACCTTTCCACCTCATACCTAATACATGTAGCCATAGAAGAAGCTCGGTACCTACATCACTACCTCATGTAAACAATAGATACATGTAGTTTCAATTCAACGAGAAAGTGATAAAGGGAGGCAATGTACTAAGGCAGATATGATCAATTGACATTACTTCTGAGCAGTTTATCCCTTCTCATCACCTTTAGATGTTTCAACCGGTTTAGACCCTCCGGCCCTCTCTTATTGTCGACCGCACTCTGGCGTTGATCTGAGCCGTTTATGTGGTAACTTTAAACGGGATCATCGAACGACAGTCAATAGCTGTTCCTCTTTCAGTATGGACCTGTAACCCTGTTCATAGTACGGTAGTCCTTACATTACTGTCAGCACTGTGCAACCCCACCCCCGACTATTGGCATTGACACAGTAAAAGCAATTTGTATAGACTGTAGTGATGCTTGTCAGAAGGGAGGGGCAGCTTGTGACCCCTCCAATTTAATCCAATTTTAAAATGGAGATTACAGTTGACCGCCGCATCCTCAAAAGTCGCGACTCTCCCACCATGACTCTACCTCTTCCACCCCTTATAGACAGCAAAACCTACCTCTCTATAGATTTTGTCTCACCAATTGACCATACAAACTCGTCGAAATGTCTGTGGGAACAGTTCTAGTCACTGGGTAAGCATGTCCTATTCATGGTTCAATATATGGGACCAGTCTATTGTACATATAGGCCCCCACCATTTATAACGATGACATCTCAAACGAATAGGCGCAACGAATTAGGCCGACAGACCCATGCTAACATGCGCACGTAGTGGTACAGGATACATTGGATCCTTCACCTCACTCGCTCTACTCGAACATGGCTACGAGGTCATTATCGTAGACAACTTATATAACTCCTCCGAAGTCGCTCTCGACCGTATCGAGCTCATCTGTGGCAAGAGACCGACTTTCTACAAGGTCGACATTACTAAGGAAGATGAGCTCGACAAGGTCTTTGCTGCGCACCCTAATATTGACAGCGTCATCCACTTTGCTGCGCTCAAGGCAAGCTAGTCAACTCCCGACCGTCGATATCATGTCGCTGACCCGCGAACCAGGCCGTGGGCGAATCTGCCGAGATCCCCCTCGAGTACTACCGCGTGAACGTTGGCGGTACCATCTCCCTTCTCAGCTCCATGCAGAAGCATGAAGTCACCAACATTGTCTTCTCCTCCTCCGCAACGGTCTACGGAGATGCTACACGCTTCGAGAACATGATTCCCATTCCCGAACATTGCCCTATCGGCCCCACAAACACGTACGGGCGGACTAAGGCCATAGTCGAGAACATAATCGAAGATTTCATCACCGCGCAACGCCAGAATTTAAAGAAGGCCGGAAAGCCATTCGAGCAATGGAATGGCGCCAATCTGCGATATTTCAACCCGTGCGGCGCGCATCCCAGCGGGATTATGGGTGAGGACCCCCAGGGTGTCCCGTACAACTTACTGCCTTTGTTGGGTAAAGTTGCGACTGGCGACAGACCAAAGCTTTTGGTATTTGGTGATGGTGAGTCGGATTCCCTCTCAAAATCCGTGGACGGATGATATTGACGAGTTTTGACGCATAGACTATCCTTCCCGGGACGGAACGGCCATTCGCGATTACATCCACGTCGTTGACCTTGCGAGAGGCCATCTAGTGGCCTTGAACTACCTCCGAGAGCACAAGCCTGGTGTTAAGGCATGGAACCTGGGTTCTGGAAGAGGTAGCACAGTCTTCGAGATAATCAAGGCATTCAGCAAGGTGGTTGGCCGGGACCTTCCGTACGAGGTTGTACCACGAAGACAGGGTGACGTATTGGATCTGACAGCCAACCCGACGCGGGCGAACCAGGAATTGAACTGGAAGACAGAGCTCACCATGGAGAAGGCATGCGAGGATCTTTGGCGGTGGGTGTCGAACAACCCTAAGGGGTACCGACAGGATCCACCAGCCGAGTTGCTGGCTGGTCTTAAAGAGTAAGGCTTCTTGAGCGATCGGTGAGCAGATATCTTGAATGGAATCCGATTGAGGACTCCATTTACTTGGCGACTGCACGTTTGCCGATTGCACGTTTGCCGATAGAATAGATGAAAATTTGCCCTTCGGTTTCAAACCGGGAAGAGCCTTTTACCTTAGCATTCCAGATGAATTAGGTACTTAGATAATAAAGAGATGGGTTAATGATAATGGGACCGTTCGACTAAGCGCCTGGCTTAATTTAAGCCTCTGTATGGCAATTATTTCGAGTCGTTATCGAACATAATACGGCCTTTTTTTATGATACAATTACGAACATCGAGCATTCCGGAACTGTCATAATCCATGTATCAGCCGGTCTTTGTCTACAATATCCCTGAAACCTGCAACTTTAAAATGCTTGCTTCTAATGACCTAATGATCAACTCAGAAGGGATTTCAAGCACAGCCACCATGTGCGTTGAGCTAGCTGTCTATTAGACGATTTGTCACAAATGGCGGGGTCGAATCAAGGCTGTTCATTTTTCTCGTTTACGCATCAGTAGGGCCGATCTGCTGCCGCCAACTTGAACCTCGTACGCAGCAAACTGCAGATGGTAGCATCAATGTCTTTGTTATTGCTTAGATGCTAACCCACATGTCGTGTTGATTGCATGTCGATGAGCGAATGAGAAGCTGAGGGGCGCGTGGCAGTTCACGGCAGCTCAAGTTTAAATGGGAATGTCGTTCGCAAAGAAGCTTCGGACGCGCTAGTAGTTGCGCAATGTCACCATGGCGCCAAGACGACGAGAGGCGGTGCAGAGTTAACATGTAGATGGGCAGATCGCGGAAGTGAATTGCCGTTTCACAGCCACTATTGGCGTAGTGGTAGTGTATACGGAATACGTTGTGGCAGACTGAACTCCACAGATCCATCCCCGTAGATCCACTCAACACCCCTGGATGTGGCTTAAGCTTCCTCCTGGGGCCCGTCTCAAACCTCGAGGCACCTTGAAACATCCCATCGTCATTACCTTTTTTTCCCACTCGTATCTTTTTTGACAGCCTTGCATTCGTTTTTCTCGTCTTGTTATCTCTATCATCATGTGTTGATGAACTCTAATTGATTATTTGCATCATTTGTTTCTTACCTAATTTTTGTCACATATCGAATCGTTAGGAACGACTTATTGGCGCCAAACTCGTCCTCTCTCGTCGGTGCTGAATCAAGACAGCGAGGCTATGAGACACCTCCATGACTTACCCTTGCGTTAATGACTAAGCTCATAGCTTGATTCAACCTTACCATCTCTGCTGGACCATAGTGTGTTGTTGTGTGTATCACAGGCAAGCTTCGTACTGATCATCCTAGTTCTGGTTCATCTCGCCCCTAACAGGAGATCTGATCCATTCAATGTTACATACCTGGTCTCATTAGCAGCATGGAGAATCCCCCTGTCCAAAGTGAAAACAGGAAAGCGCGGCTCCAACTACTAGGCGAAGAATGGGGTATAACATGTCAACCGCCCCCATCCCCTTCGCCAAGGCCTGATCAACCTCCATCCTACCGGACGGACAACGACGAGTTTCTTGCAGAAGAGCTCCTCAAGAGACAGCGCGCTAATGACTCTCACGGTCACCAGTCTAAGGGTAGCATCTCTCGTGCTTTCACGACTAAAAAGAAGACGTGGGAGTACCGAGAGATCTACAATGCGCTCGTAGCCCATATCAGTAATCAGGGGTCGCCAGGCGTTGCCGAATGTCTGATCCTCAGGTTGAATCTAGCTGGCGGAAACCTCAACTTGGCACAAAAGAGCCGGACCAGTTTACTTAGCAGGAGGAAGAGCCTCGATTTGGCTGAGCGTAGTCAAATCCTCCAAATCGCAGTGAAAAATGGCCAATATGAGATGGTGGAGGTTCTCCTACCGTATGCAGATGCTCTGAGTTTAGATACCGCGCTGCCAACTGCGATTCGGGACCAAAACATTGCGATTGCACGACTTCTCATAAGGTATGGAGCAAGTGTAGCTCAAACTGCTGATGCCCAGGACGCATTCCAACACGCCTGCGCAGTTGGCGGCCAATCCGACTTAATTGCGCTGGTCCTGGGTTCCGATGGCCGACCACCTGCATCATGGCTCTCGCAATCTATGGTTGAGGCAGCACGGGCTGGGTGTCTTGGCACTGTTACGCATCTAAGTCAGTCAACGGCAGACGGCAATCATGACGGTGCTGCGGCACTGAAGGCAGCTGTAGCTCTAGGCCGGAGAGACATTGCCCTGGCTATAGTACTTGGGAATAAGCCGCCAGCTCAACCCGGTCTCAACGAGGCATTCGAACAGCTCATGACCCACCAGAATATCAATCCAAACGAGAAAATGGCAATGGCAGAGATCTTGTTGTGTGCTGGAGCCGAAGGCGATTCGGTATCGAAAGCTCTGATCCATGCGAGCGCTACTTACTTCCTCGAAATGGTGCACATCCTAGTCTCTTACGGGGCATCAATTGAATATCAGGACGCGATAGCGGTGCGCAAAGCTGTATCAAAAGGGAAAGTAGACCTAGTGGAAGTCATGTTGAGTGGGAAATCCAAGTTCAGCTCTCACTACGCATCCGAGTGTGTAGAGCTTCTACCGAAGAAGATGAGGTTTGAGGAACGGTATACCCTTCTGAATTTACTGCTTCATAAAGGTGCAGCTGGTGCACCATTAGATGAAGCATTAGTTGACGCAGTGGAAGCTGGCGATCTCGAGGCAGTAAAATTGCTTCTCACTCCATTGTTTCCGGGTGGTAAAATTGTTGGAAACAAAGATATCCGGACGGGTCCACGAAGCATGGTATTCGAACGGCACGAGACTGCGTCGACGGATCATAAAGGCGCCCTGGCTTTGCAGATTGCAGTAAAGAGGGGAGACACTGCGATTTCGAATTTGATTCTATCAAGCAAACCGCCCAACCCGGTTGCGCTCGCGCAAGTCTTTCCAAGTGTACGGAATCTACCATCACTTGAACGGTACCAGATTGCGGAATCGTTCCTTAGAGCGGGATTAACAGGGCCATGTGTGCATTCGGCCTTGGAAAATGCCATCGACGAGAAACCACCAAACCGCGACGAAAAGCTCATTGCTCTCTTCCTTCGCTACAATGCTGACGTAAACTTTAACGAAGGTCACACAATCACCGCAGCTATATCACAGAAGGATGTCCGACTATTGGAGAGATTACTCAAGAGCAAACCAACAATTCAAGTAGCGGCCAGAGCGATTCCTAGGGCCATGGAAGTTGACGAAAGCTCCACGCGGCTCCAAATGGTCAACATGCTGTTAGCGGCCGGTGCGTCCCAAGGTGGCCCCGAAGTGTCCGCGTCAGTCGATGTGGCAGTGCAAGCGAACCCCCCGGACAAACGACTACTCAAAACACTGCTACAGCAAGGAAATGCCGATATCAATGTCAATGGAGGAATTGCCGTAGAACATGCCGTGCTGCATTCTGACCCTGAAATTTTGGAGATGGTTCTTGGTCTAGGACAGCCCAGTGCCGAAAGCCTGGAGAGAGGCTTGAAAACCGTAGCGAAACTTCCGACGTCCCCAATCAAAACAGAGAAGCTGAATTCGCTGTTGCGCCGGACACAGTCAAAAGATACCGTCACCGCCCTACTTATACAGGAAGTGCAAGCTGTTTTGAAAGTGCCCTCACACGAACAGAATTTCTCGTCGTTAAAGGTTCTGTTGGCGAACGGCGCTGATGTCAATGCTATGAACGCGGAGGCATTGTGCCGAGCAATAGCTGCGGCAAATATGCAGCTGGTAGAGGTACTGTGGACAGCTAATCCAAATGCTACCTCGATGGCGTTTGCCATGCCTCATGCTCTTCGCATTCGCGATCTGATGGATAGACTGACATTTGCGCAAAAGATCCTAGAAGGTGGAATACCGCCAAGTGAGGTGAACAGGGCTCTGGTCTTCGCGATCAACACATATCCCGATGATATTCCTTTAATTAATACACTTTTGGCTCGCGCTGATACTCGCGACGGCCAGGCCCTCATGGAGGCCATCAAGAGGGAGAAACAGGATATTGTGGAACTGATTCTGGGCAAGAAGACGTTCCCCGTGGAGATTCTCAATACAGGTTTTACCCATGCAACGAGGGGAAAGAACAAGAGGTCAAGAAGCATGTCATCTATGAGTTTGTTAAAGGCGGGCGCTTCAGGTGAAGTCGTATCGGATGCATTGTTAGCGGCCGCTACGGACGGCGACGTGGATTTCGGTACTATCTTAGTCCAGAATGGAGGCAGTATTGAACATAAGGATGGACAAGCTATTATAGAAGCTTGCAAATCGGGAGCTGTCGAAGTCCTAGCGATGCTGTTGGCGGGTGATTCCAAGGTCGCCCAGAAAACTCTACAGAGAGGTTTCCAAGCCGCTACACAGGTAGGAGACCTGAAGAGAAGGGCAGAGGTCTTCAAGTTACTCCTCCAGATGGGAGTCGCTGGAGAGGTAGTGGACGCTCAGCTCGTTTCAGCTGTGAGGTATGGCGATGATGGGAAAGACCTTGTTACGCTTCTATTGGTATATGGCGCAAGCCCTGATTATAACGATGGGGATGCCGTCGAGAAGGCAGCTAGGAGCGCCTTTTTGGGCAACCTGGAGATGTTATTAGGCATCGTTGACGTTGGTGGACGCCAGAAGACGCCAGCATCTCACACGTTAGTTCGTGCCATGGACGCGTGTTGGGATCTCAGCAGAGATACACGGTTTACAATCATGAAATGGGTATTCCAGGCAGGAAAACCCGTTCCAAGCGCCGTTCACTCTTTCTTAAACCGTGCGGTCAATGAAGAAGAACCCGAAGAGAGACTTATCGAACTTCTCATTACTAATCGAGCGTCTCCGACGGCGAGTGGCTGTCAGACCTTGATTGATGCGACTAGAACCCTATCTCCTTCGGCTTTTGCTAAGCTTTTGGAGTCCAAAATCACTAGCGAAGATGCGTCATTGGTGTTCAGTAGGGTTTTCGTGGCTGATGCTGTCTCCTCATGGCTCTCTACGCGCGGTTACGAAATAGCTAAATGTTTACTCGAGAAGGGTGCTGCCGGTGATGGAGTGGGGTCCGCGTTTGCCGCAGTACTCGGCCTCTATGTCGAGACACATGCGCACTTAGCAAATGATTTCGTGGACTTACTCCTTAAGCACGGTGCGGACGTCAACTATAATAACGGAGAAGCATTTCAAAACGCCGCTGCGCAAGGAGACCCCGACCTCCTCAAGAGACTTCTACGGGAGAAACCTAACTCCCAAGCTATGACTTTTGCATTCCCCCGGATATTCGACGCTGCCGCATCCGAAGACGATGTATACGATCTTATCACGATATTTATAGAACACGGCGATGGGCAAACTCAGATGGATGTAGCGTTCACCCAGTCTGGGTCAGAACCAGTCCTCATTAGAGCATTGAGCCAGTTCCCACGATCAACAAGGATTCTCGGTGCACTTTTGGACGCCGGATTTTATCACGATCAGATGACGAAATGCAACGTAATGCAGGAGATTGAGGAAGAAGAGCCAGTTACGCTACTCATGTGGGCGCTTTTACAGCCTCAAAAGAAAATCAGCAGCGGCGTTATTAACTTGTTAATTGAAAGAGGCGCGAAGATTAATTACGAGACGCCCATATCTCGTATCACTCCTTTAATGTTAGCCATACAATCTCGCCGCCAGGATATCGTCAAATCCCTGCTATTAGCAGATGCCGATGTGGACGTAACAGATGCGACGGGGAGGTCACCTTTATCAATGGCGTCTGCTATAGGAGGTGACCTCGCTATTACCATGATGTCAAATTTACTAGCTGCAGGGGCTTCGAAAAATGACGGCTCGCTTCACAATGCGGCGCGTGAGCTCAACCTTGCAGCCATGCAGGTTCTGGTGGAATATAGACATGACCCTGACTTCCCGAGTCCTTTGCATGGAGGACGAAGTGCGCTTGGCGAGCTATGTCTACACGCAGCCGACTCTGGCGAGATGACGGCTCGCCGGGAGAAAACGATGGAGAAGGCTATAAACTTCCTGCTTCAAAGTGACTCCGATATCACACTCCAGTCTGATGGGAAGTCAGTTCTCCTTTTGGCGTTGGAGTCGGCCGACCCCGTAACCACAACGAAAGTTCTATTACGAGCTGATATGTGGCGGTACATCAACAAACCCTTCAACTACTACACCGATGGAAAATTCACCTACTCCCCTACCATGTATGTGCAGCGTGTACTACCAGACTCAGACCACAAGCCGCAACTTTTAGCGTTACTAAAGGCGAACCGTGGAACCGATATTTACTACGCAAACAAAGGCCCGCAACCCGATGACGCAGTGGGTATGCCGGCGAATATCGAACTCGAGGAGCAGGAACGCAAGGCACGTCTAGCTCGCCTACAGAAAGAAGACGAGGACCACATGCTAGCCATCCAGCGAAATAAGGAACTCGCAGCCGTGCAGGCACAGATATGGGCTAACCAGACGGAGCTCGAAGATGCGCGCAAGAAACGGTCACACAACGCAGAGTTATCGGCGATACAAGAGCGAGCCCGCGTCGAGGAGGAGCTATTCAACACCGCGATGCGGCAGCAGCGCGCCCGCCACGTGGCCGAAGTCCAGCACCAAGAAGCTCTAACACACGCCGGTTTAACGCGCGCCCAAGCCATCGCGGACGCGGAGCTCGCGGTCGAGGCCCAGAAGCAGTCTCGCTTATTGCAGTGGGAGCGCGACATGGGCAGCGAGCGCGTAGGCAACGCGAACCAGCTGAGCAGCATACGGCTTCGCGAGAGGGAAGAACTGGAACGGCTGGACAAGGCGGCGGATTTGCGCCTCAAGACTAGGATCCAGGAGCAGAAGAAGCTGGTTGATAGCCAGAGCATGCTGGCGGCGAATATTGCGGGCGCGGGACCAGGCGCCAGGAGGCAGATTGGATTTGTTAGTGGGGAGCTTGGGCCGGATTAATTAACGGCGATGCCCCTTTGAAATTGAGCGTGGGTTTTGGAGATATTGGGTGCTAGGGCAGAGTTTGGAGCGCAGAATGAGTCTTGAGACTCCTATTGACATATTTGGGGATGAGACTATGGCGGAGAAAATGTGTGCTTGAAGTCACAATGTCTCTGGCTATTTTGCTGACAGTTATCTTGGTTGAAGTTGGCATTGCGTACTGCGGAGATTTTACTACAATAAAAAATTTACCTATAACTTGCTCGTATTCAAAGCGAACTGTTACATGTAATTTCTGTCGGATATTCTTACACAGTTACGATTTGTTGAATTTGTTACATGCCCAGAGGTGTGGAAGGGCGCATGTGATTTTACGTCTCGCCTGTGGTTTCAGCGGCCAAAGTTTAGTTATTCAGGAAGTCGTTTTCCAATATAATTTACACCCATTCCTAGATGACGTCCTATATTCCGTACATTCCTGTTCAACTAGATATCTTAGGTATCCTCTCTGAAAGCCGATGAGAGAGATGCTTACTATCTCCCAAGGCAGTGATCGTGGCTTATACTATATGTGGCTTTAGGGCAGACCGTAAGAGCAAACCCGCCAACCCGCCAATTCAATTCATGTATTGAAACGTATACTGTACAAACACTGTAACGCACTATGAATAAGCACTGTATTATTTTTTCTTTCAGGGCAATATAGCGCTACTGAGCGCTGTAGTTACAGTGCATTATAGCGCATACCTCCTTATAATTATAGTGACAGCTATACTGACTTACTGACTTACGAGACGACAGGTTGTTCGACTAGTCAGTCAATCAGTCAATAGAGCAGTCAATACAGCAGTCAATACAGCAGTCGATTCAACAGTCAATACAGCAGTCGATTCAACAGTCGATTCAACAGTCGATTCAACAGTCAGTCAGTCAATCAGGTCAGGTCAATAGACAGTTGAATAGACAGTTGAATAGACAGTTGAATAGACAGTTGAATAGACAGTTGAATAGACAGTTGAATAGACAGTTGAATAGACAGTTCAATAAACAGTTGAATAAACAGTTGAATATTTGAATAGACTGCTGTATTAACTGCTGTATTGACTGTTGAATAAACCGTCGTATATGTTATAATATAAGATTACAGATTATGTAATATAAGCTACTTACAAGGCTTGCGAGGCTTATGAGGCTTACCCTTTAATTGGTCAAATAGCTATATTGCTATATACGCTATAAAGCCTTGTAATTATAGCGGCTTATAGCGCTATAGCCACTATAATTATAGTGGCAATTTTGAAAAAATACAGTGAATTGCATAGTGCGTTACAGTGTTTGTACAGTATACATTTCAATACATGAATTGAATTGGCGGGTTGGCGGGTTTGCTCTTATGGTCCACCGTCGGCTTGTCCTAGCCTTCGTAGCCACAATATGTCTCCTATCGATAGTCGGACTTCGCGTCTTCGGCCGATAGCCAATCTCCAGCAGGACAGATCCAACAGCGCCGAAGTACAAGATACAAACGGAGTATTGATTAGGGACTCCGAAATCTCTCAAACAGGTCAAACCCGACGTCTTTCTCTTTCATGTCGTTTTATCTTTTCCTGCATACAATCGTTCACCTTCCTTTACCATGATACCCTGATAGACTTCTATTCTCCGCCTCCTTTTTCCAACCGGATACGATAGATTGGACGGTACGTAATTACGTACGTACCTAAGACTCCTGTATCCCTTGCCAACGACACTCTCGGCGATATCTTATCCGCCGCAATCAAGATGCCTCTCTCAACTCCCACGCTCTTCCGCGCTGTGTTCCGGCGACACCTCGAGCAGCTGCGCGTGAGCCGACTGCCACGGTCTGCACCACGCCGATTTCAGTCTAGCAATTCTGGTCCGAAGCCTAGTGAAGTAGCTGAAGCCGTAAAGCCGAAGCCGCCGGCGGAGGACCCAGTCCCGGTGGGCAGTACGCCCGTCCCGCCAGTGTCCCTGTGGCATCGCCTTGGCCCCTTGACGCGCGCCGGCCAAGCATACGCCCGCGCCCAACGGAATCGGCCTTACGCCACGCAGATCGCGAGCGCGCTTGTCATCTATCTAGCTGCCGACGTCAGTGCGCAGCGTATCGGCGGCAAGGAGTACGTTCCTGAGCGCACCGTCAGGAACTTGATCATCGGCGCGGTGTCCGCCGTACCGAATTTCCTCTGGTGAGTTTTTATTCCATTATTATCAAGGGAATAGCCTCTACCTTTCTTGAGATATATGAGTGGGGGGATCCGTACGTGTTCGGAGCGAATCCTAATGATGACGTGTCGCCTATCTAGGTTCGTCTGGCTCTCGCGGAACTTCAACTACGCTTCGCATGCCGTCTCGATCGGCGTCAAGATCGTTGTCAACCAGCTTGTCTTCACGCCCATATTCAACAGCTACTTCTTCGGCGCGCAGGCGCTGCTGGCCGGCGAATCCCTATCAGAGACTTGGGACCGTGTGCGCCGCACCGTGCCCGTCAGCTGGGTCAACGCATGGAAGCTTTGGCCCGCCGTTACTGCCTTCAGCTTCACCTTTGTACCAATCGAGTATCGCAGCGTCTTCGCTGGTGTTGTCGCTGTCGGCTGGCAGACCTACCTTAGCTACTTGAACCGCCAGGCCGAGATCGAAGAGGAGATCGCCCATAGGCGCAACACTACGGTGGCTGCCTTGCCTCCTGCCGAAGCCTCGCCCCTGCAGTTAGACGCTCAGAAACGTCGCATGGTAGCGTAGATCTAAATTTTATGTTTCTCTTATGTTTTACAGGCGGGCGGTGTATATTTGGCATTAGACGAGCTCGCTTTACGGCATAGACTTCGGGCTGAGAGAGAATCAACACGTATTACATAAGATCAGTAGAGGGACCAGAAATATACGGTTGAAAGTTTACATCGATATAGATTAATCGGTGAAGAATTCCAAGTGGTTGGCGAAGTTCAAATTTTGTTCGCTGGGCTTGCTCATAAGCGTTGCAGATTCGCACCTCACCTCACCCCTTACTCTTCACAAAGTGAGAACTCGGGATGTCTTGAGAGTTTCCAGGCAAAAAGTCATCTATGCAAATGTCTCGATGATAGGGGCCAGAGTAAATAAAGAAGCTCTCGGATTATATCCTTACGCGTTGTGTTGCTGAAGGCATACCGTATGCACCAAGCGCACGACTCATGGGATATGGTGGAGCGATTGAAGGGCCTGTAGAGCTTGAAGAAATGGCGAGCTTCGGGTAGTCAATATATTACTTGTCTACCCTGTATGGAGCTTTATATGGCATGGCATAAAGCAAGTTTCGTGAAATTCATTTACAGTCTGCTGAGACTTGTTTATAGAGCTAAGTATGGATAAGCTTTAGGCATTATCACATCTCGTTAGATATCTGGGTGTCTACCGTAATAGTTGCTATTATTGTTCGCTTTGCTCCTCTAAGCATCAGTTGGAAGCGCTAGGCTGAGGCACCTATATCCAGGAAATAAGGGGTGCTGTGTATCCTTAAACTTATAAGGAGGGTATGAATAGTCATTCCTTACCTGGCAATACCTAGTAGGTGACTATTTGCGAGCTAACAGTGAGTCACAGTCTACTAACTCACTCTGGCACACGACTCAGTTCCATCAGCTAACCAGGTTCTGTCGCTGACATCTGCCAGGGGGTTGGAACAGTAATACTAAATACTGGGGACACACTATCCGTTCTGACAGAAGCTGTATTAATACAACTCATCTCAAATATTGTGTTTACCCACAGCTCTGGTTGTCAGAGGTCTGACCTGTCAGGGTCCGGTCTAAGACAGCGTAGACAGAGGAGTTGTTTCCCATATAGGTACCGAGAGCTAGCTAGTCAGGTTTAGAGTTCCTTGCGGAACAACAGAGCTCGTACCCCCTACCTATGTTGGCATCGTGACACCGATGAAGCGGCCGGTAACACTGCAAGTTAGAATCAAGGAATGTGTATGGCCCCATAAATACCTAGTTTTCGAAGTGATAGCAGATATATAGTCGCTTGCTGCTAGCTAATAGCTTAGATGGGCAGTAAATGGAAACAATTATTAAAGCTTACCCCTTTAACTCACGGTGTGTGTGTTGCACCTTTTATATATAGCTACGTCAACCTTAACACCACTCTTTACCCCTAAGACTCGGAGTTTCCAGAAATCTGGAGAAGCTGACGGCGTAAAGGGTGTATTGTCTTTTGTTTAGAATAACAAATTGAGTAACTGACACTTAAGAGAACTCTATTGGTGAATTAGTACAAGTATCAAGAACAACCTTGGGCTTTGGTCCCTGGGTTTGACAGGATGATTTACTTCGCAGGTGAAAGCTCGATGACATGCTAAACACCAAGTTAAATAAGTGGTGAAGGATTCTGAGGCAACCAGTATCGGTTTCTGTTCTGTGCTAGTTCTGCGTCCGTATACGTATGGTATTGTGCAAAGATGAATCGGAGGAGAGTAGAAAAGAAAAGAACTCAAAGGTTGACCGAGATCTATATCGTCCTTGCGATATAAACAAATCTTCATCTCGAAGGAGTGTCGATAAAGAACAACTGCCTTTACAATACAACCTCACCACAGGGAATCCATATAAAGGTACCTACCTAGGTGCTCCCCAACCTTCTATAAAGATAGCCTTCAACGGTTTCTTCATATCGAATATCGCAGTTCGACCTACTTCGCTTTGGGTACGAGTAGATAGACAGGTCAACTTCATCCGTCTACAGTGCTCCAAGGTCAGACAACAATACTTCTCACAACATAGAATACCCCATCACAGTTCGCCACATCACCCGATTATTATCTTTCTGATTGAGCAACCAAGAGCTACAATACCTACCGACATCAACAAGTCTACTCATTGGTTTGTATCTGCCTTGTAGATTGGACAACCTAGCAACAATCCACTACAACCGCGTTTGCTAGAAGGCACCTACATTATCCATCTCTCTAGGAAGAGACCTCAGATACTTCCGTAACCCCGAATGATTCGCATCAGCACGTACGTACCTGTTCCGCAGCCTTAGTTGAATCCCCAACGAGGCAGCCATATCGACTCAACTAATACTAGAAGGCTTTGTACTAGATCGGAATCGAAGTAATAGGACTTCGAAACTCCTGAGAAAGCATTCATCTCTGCCAATTCATGCGCATGAGACGCGTTCTATAACACGCCAGACTTGTCAAGTTTCCTAAAACCGACCTCAATCGCGACAGCATTACAAGTTCATGCCTACCAGTACTAATCATGGAGACGAACACTTCAGTTAACACAATACAACATAAGCGAACTGCATCCGACGCTGGGTCGAAGACAGCGACAGATCAGACCATCCAGCCGCAAACGGAACAAGCCGGCGTCGCAGACACGGATTCAATCCGCGTCGACTTACAACACTTACAACTTCAGAACGCCACGAGGCTGAACAGCAGCGATACATCTGTCTCTCGACAAGATACCCCCAAGCATGTCTACATAGTCATGTATAGTGTGATCGACGACCAAATGACCGTGGTCGTCGTAGCCGGTGTCTACGCCAAACGCGCAGGCGCCCAAGAGCGGGTGCGCGAGGAGAAGGACGACCTCGTCGAAGAGTTCATCGACGAGGATGATTTTGAAGAAGAGACAGAGGACGCGGATTTCGGTTACTCGCCTTATTTGGATTTCATCCGGGACGATGAGAACGGCTGGTGTTACGGCGAGGGACCTTTGACTATTGCGTGTTGGATTGACGAGCATGCTGTGATCATTTCCGACAACCACAATGATGATGAATGATGGATGATAATGGACATTCAACGCCGGGACAATAAGGAAGACTGTAAAAAGCCTAACCTCACCTCAGGCCACTGCTGCCCTGTGTTGCCGCAGTTGACTAAAATACTCTTGAAATTCATTCACCTTTTTCATCCTTGCAACCTACAACATCGCCGACAATAACGCCACTTGTTCCTAACGTCAAGATGGCACAGTCATCCAATGATCTCCCTACCGACTTGGTCCGCGATGAGCCTGTCGTTGGCGATGCCCCGCGAAGCGTCCCCAGGGGCATACGGCGTGCTGAGCTACGAAGTTGAATCTTTTGTATCCGGCAACTCTAACCCAATGGCACACATGAGTATATACTAGTCATCCCCGTTGGCTCCTCCAGATGAGCGAGGTCGGTTTCGACCTGTTGCTTTTCTACCCATGCTGATGAGTTCAACCCTATACTCCAGTATTGTCGATGTTCTTCACGCCAGCTATAGTGCCACAGGTGACCAATGGCTTAAACGACCTTGACTGTTTCCTCCAACGCCTTCCCTATTGTATCGGGTCTCTCCAAGGATCACATCTTGGTAGAACATCGGATCGCGCCCCGTCGAGAAGCCGGACGAGCGCTATGCACGCATGCCTCAGCACCTCATCGACTACATAGTCGACAAGAAGATTAAGGGAGAGAAGGTAGAGTGGGACTTCGCCATTGGCGGTTTTTCAGAGGAGGACTCCGAGAATGACGGCGGCAATCATCGATGGATTCCGTGGAGGGAACTGTGGTACGGAAAGGGTGCCAAGTCTCCGAGCGATCATTCAGAGAGCTATCGTCCTAGAATGACGGGAAATAGGTGCTGGAGTATCAATACAAAAATTGTTCTAAACTCGAGGAAACTTGGCTCTGCCTCCTAAGATGTTTTAAGCACTATATATGACTGGAGTATCTGTATTACCAGAGGCATTGATCACTGTCTAATCAGACCCCTAAGTAAATTGGGAAATAACAGTGTAGAGATTATGAATAAGAAAACAGTTCCCCCCTATTACTTAAGACCCTGTCAGGGATACTAGCTACTTTAGGTAGTCTCGCTGGAGTTGTCTTCTTTAAAAAAGAAGGTCCCAGTTTTATGAGAGATAGTATCGTATCCTTAACGGGGCTTAAAGTTTAAATTAAGGAGGTAGGCATCTTTCAGATATACAATATAGCTTCATATTTTTAAAGTGCTGCGTATAAGACGAGTTATATGTATACAATTATAGACACTATGCCCACCAAGTTAGAAGGGAAAATTGGGTAGATCAAGAGTATCTTGCTCACCTGTGAGTAGTAATCGTTTTGGTACTGGCAAGTGTACGGAGCTATGCACTGGAAGCTGCCGGTCCACTGTAGTCCACCACATTGAGCGAATTGCGGTTGCCCCTTTGGTAGCTCTAGGGCGAGGATCTTCTCCGACGCATGCTCAGCGGCAATGACTATGTACGAAGAGGGGTTGGTGGTAACTTGACCAGGGAAGATTCCCGCGTCGACAACAAACAGGTTATCTGTTCCGTAAACCCTGGTGTCAAGGTCTACCACAGCAGAACCATTATTCGTGCGGCCGTCGTCGGTTCCCAGCTTGCTCGTGCCTGGATATTGTCAGATTCTACGCATGGCTCTAGGTCAAAATAGAGAGTTCACCGATCCAATGGTTCGAGCGTCGGTTGGTGTACGAAACGAGCATCTAAACTCGTTAGTTTTGGTTTCATTTACGTATAGGTCAATAAGAAACAATGAGACTCACGTTATTGACGAAGTATTCAACTGTTACGTTAGATGGAGGATAGGTCCAAGTGAGATTCTTGACATTTGCGAGCGCCGACTGGAGATTCTTGATTCCCTGAATAACTGCCTGGACATCGTTCTTATCATGTAGGTAAGGTAGCGTAGACACGACAGTGGTCAAAGCCTTTGTGATGGTCATTCGGCCCCTTGACTTAGCGCCTCGTCCAAGGTACTGACTCATAGTCATGGCATCTACTTAAGTTAGTATACGGATGCCTGCAGAGAGTCAATTTTACCTACGTCCACTCAGCGTACCATCGCTTCCTTCAACTCTAGCAGTCCACTGAAGCTGCCGAACGACACCGTCATCACCTTTAATCTCATCCCAGAACCTGTAACACGTTAAAAAACTGATGCGATTTTGGATTGAGATTTAGGTGGCATACATTGGTCCGATATTTGGCGCTGCTTGAGCAAGAATACCTGATCGGGAACCTTTGACGAAGAGTAAGCTGTTGATTCGCTTCTCAGACTTGCGTAACTAACTCAAGTATTGGTCCTTGTCGGTGGTGATGGGATTATCCCAAGCTTCATAGAAATCATAGAAGACCACATCAGGATGCGTGATGACGGTGTCAGTCTGTATACGGGGTAAGTACATAAGCTTGCATAGGTTAAGGATTCGGGAGGGTAACATACATTTGTGTGATCTTCCAGATTATATCCGACAGGCAGATTAATCCAGGAGCTATTAGAAATCATAGTTGGACCGTCAGTTGAGGACTGGACAACGGCCAACTGATCGGAAGGTCCAATTCCGCCTGTAAAAGTTAGAGACCTCATGGATACATGCTATTGAAAACTTGACGAACTGACTTCTTAAGAGAATCTTGGCTGACCCAAAGGTGCCAGCAGACAAGATGACTCGACCAGTCACCGATGTGACGTTGACCACGCCGGCGTAGCCACCGTTTAGGAAGGGTTCGACCTCAACACCGGTAATGTGGCCACCGGTTCTGATAACTCTTTTCACCGCCGTGTTCATCCACAAATTGAAGTTCTTTCGCTTGCTGGCAGAGACCAGATAAGTGGCTAGGGGGCCACCTCTTTCCCCACCAGAAAACATGAACGGGGAGTGAGAAAAGGTATGGTTCTTCTGATTTGGTACGTCGTTTGCAGTAATCTCAGTCCATCCACCAGACCTCAGACCACCGGCAAGGACTTCGAAACCTTGCTGGTAATATAGTTTGCCATCCATTGAGGGGTGATCTGTACCGGGGATGCGAGAGAAGACTCGCTTAGTTGCAGCATCCATATCTGCCGACTTCCATCCCGTAGGGAAGTTATAGTCCCAGTCCAAGGTGTAGGGCTGGATTCGACAGTTAGCATCTTTCCAAGTATTCTTGTAGAACATGACAAACCTTCCACCATAAACCAGCATTGACAGCCGTGCCTCCGCCTAGCACGCAGCCTGCCATTTGATCCGTATCGGTGCAAGCAATCCCTACGGAGTCGACCCAGATTTCGTTACACAAGCCGGGAACATCGAAGCGGGTCAAGTTGGTGCCATCCAACCATTCTGGCTTGAGTAAACCACCCCATCGTCCAGAAGATGGAGGCCCCTTTTCAACGAGCAAGACGCTTTTCCCAGATTCACTCAGTTTATCTGCTAGAGGGATTCCACCAGCTCCCGCACCAACCACAATATAATCATAAGTGCTAGTTGGTACAGGGACTCCGGTAACGGTGGCGGTGTTGGTAGTAGTTGTTGAAGTGGTCGTGGGTGTCGTCCCTCCACAGCTCCCAGTAACTGTGGCGGTAGCTTGAGCAGCCCATGCTGAATATGAAGGGTTTGCAGCGTTCTGGTCCAAGGTGGCTCCCCAGATACTCTGGCCATTGTTGTGGAACTGAATGGTAACGTTGGTTGGACAGGCTGGATTCGACAGCGACTGGAGTGAACTAGCCCAACCCAGTACCAGCAAGCCAGCACTGGTCGACGCAGAACCTGATGCCCCTTGTTGATCCCATGCAAAACAATTTTGGCACCTAAAGATTAGACTGAAGTGATCCTCATCGATGGTAGATGATATCTGAGTCAACGTGGCGTTGCCAGTATACACGTCTGGACTGGTATATCCGCTAGCGAAACGAAACGACGTCAAGACTTGGTTTTCATATGGCCAGGCCATAAGAAGCAGGCTATTCGTCATCGGCCCCCCAAATGACATACCACACCATGCATTTGTAGTTGTACCATTAGAGCCGCATTTCTATTAAGAAATATTAGCATCCCGAGCGACATTTTCTACTACGAATATACTGACGAGGTATCCTATGAACTCAGTGGCGTCGACCGTCAAGGCGTTCTGTGGTAGAGCAACACCGAAGGTGAGACCACCTAGGGTCGAGACACCGCTGGCGCCATCTGCCGTATTTGGGACCTCCCATGTATCAAAGGTGATACCGGTTTTACTGTCCGTATACACGGTCGGGGTGCTATCTTGTCCGAGGCATTGCTGGAAGTCTTCGCGGCATTAGCAAACCACCATCAGCGGTCATCTGGAGAGTAGCGCACTTATACCGGCTGCAAGCAGCAGCGTAGCGAGACGACCGAAACGACCCATGGTATTAGCAGTGTATTACGCCAAGTCTCCGCGCGGTTTGGACTAGAAAACTGTACTCCGAGAAGATAGGTATCCAGAAGATAGGTATCCAACAGACAGTGTTATATACAACCACACAATGAAGCTCACAAGCACAATGGGCTGGCGGAAACACATTCCGAACGAGACCTGACTAAACGCCCCGTCAGACACTCACAGTGTCCAAGATACCTTTCGCAATAGGAGGAAATTCCTACCCCCGGACTCGTATCGCGCCTACCACGGTCACTTTGCATGATCTAGGGCGGACATTCCCAGGGAGCACTCCCAGGGAACACGCCCAAGGAAGCCGATCAAGCGCGGAGTCTAGGGGTAAAGTGGAGCGCGGACAGTAAACCTGGGAGCTGGACGCGGCTCCGACACCCAGGATCAGAGTTAGAGGCTTGGGGTAGACGTTCTGGACCCTGGGTGCAATCCCACGGCCCAGCAACGGGCGCGGCGTATTCGGCTTCCCTGCATTCTGACAAACGCGCAAGGGAATGTCTCTGTATGGACGACGCCTAGTGACTCGCAATAAGACTCACTCGCCTCGCGGTCTTTTTAAAAGATCAGGAGTATTTGACGTAGCATGGACGAAGGGACATGGGCCTCAGAGTTAGACCGAGGGTGCCCTGGCCAAGGACGACTTGCCCCTTCTGTCGACGGAGTGTCGTGAAAACGGAGGGATACTTTCCTGCTTGACGGGCCGAAATTAGCGATTTTAGCTGCTTTAGCTGCTTTAGCTGGAGATCTTTATTTTCCTTTCCCCAACTATTCCCCGCCATCCCAAGCCCACATCGCCAAGATGCAGGTACGCCATTGGGGAACCAATGATTAGTAATACAATTGGCGTCATGGATCAGTTTAGTCATCAAGCCACCTCCGTAACTTTCAAGCCACACTAAGCCACTGAGCAGGGACCTGGCAGCCTGGACAGCTGGCGCCATAAAGTCATCATCGCAATTCCCCCACGACTCAAAGCTTCATCATCTACAAGTTAATGACGCCGATATATCCGATCTGCAATAGCAAGATACAGTCTCTCTTGTAATAAATATTTTTTATATAATACATTAGGTACTCAAGTGCACTGAACAGAGTCTCCCCAGTACGCACTATTAGTTAGGCTTAGTTAACGATACCCCCTAGCCGACAATCGTACAGAGACAAGCCAATCAGAACGCGTATAGAATCTCACCTCTCAAGGCCGAGAACCACACAGACAAGGTATTGCCACCAATCCTCAGGGGCTTCGCCAAGCTTCATCACATATCAAGATGACTTTGCATTACCCCCTTAATGGCGTCAATCTAGACTTCAATCGATACGAACATAGGCCTCTGGGTGCTCGCGATATCATGGTTAACCGATTGATGGAAGACTACATGGCTCCCAAACGACTGAAAGGGGCATTTTACGAAAGGCCGTTTGACGACATTTTGCCTAATCAAATGAAAAGTCGAGACCGGAAATTATGTCTCGATATACAGGTTTTATCGAAGACACTACAAACCGATTACAATTGGCCACTCACCGTAGAGGAGCTACGGCGCCTATGCTCACTGCCCCTTGACATATTAAAGCATCTGAACAAGAATCCAACCTTTTTCATCCTACAAACAGATTATCTCGAGATATACAGGATGGCGGAACCGGATGCTGATCTCGGAAGGTTTATCTTGGGACTCGTTGAACGACACTACCTTGAATCTGAGCCTTCCATACGAACATGGCTCAAACTTTTCCTTCGGGACTACTCCAAAACGGCCAAACATGCACCAGGCTGGAAGAAAGACATGGTTGAGCATTTAAAAGGACTTCAACTTGCCTCAGGAGCACAATATCGCCATGCCGTGTATTCTGGCGGCCACTATATGTCAACTCACGCACCTAAGGACTTTCAGTTCTCCGTTCCTTATTTTATTGGCCCGTCCTGGTTCAGTACGTTAAAACTCCAGCCGCCCCCAAATCCTGCCCGGAAACGTAATGCCATCGGAAAGTCAACTTCGAAGTTTCCACTCAGTTGTATCGGATGCATACATCATGGAAGGCTGCGACGGCCCAACAGTGTCCCTGCCAACGGCTCATGGAGCACAGCCGCTATTCAAGGTCTAGACAGTTCGTTGTTTGAAGAAGAAAAACATGTCATCTACTTTCCCCGTCGCCCTTTGTCAGAACTTGATAAAATTTCACGTCGAAGGAGTTTAAGTCGAACACACATCCGAGCGATGTTCGCGGACAAACCAGAATGGGATTATGAAGAGTATGCAGGGAAGCAAGCTTCGGAAAGGACCAAACATCCTTGTGCTAATTGCGCCCAATATACCCATCGCACGAAAAACTGTCCCTTACCCTGCGGTTACTGCAATTCTCTGTCCCACATGGCGAGCGCCTGCACAGTTAAAGCAACTAATCGATGTAAATGCCAACCTTTCCCGCAATTTCATACAGCTTTCGAATGTTACGTTCGTTGCAGTCGAAGGTGTGGGTGCCCCTATCATCCCGCCCACTTCAAGCACAAAAATGCGATGCTCTGCTCTTACCGTTGCTGCATGTGTGGCGTCAAAGGTCATTCAGGGAGAAAATGTTCCTTGAAGAAGTGCCCTTGTGGAGAGCAGCATCTTACTCAAGACTGCCGATGGAAGGTGGAATGTGCTGCCGAGGACTGCAATCTCTACCTCTGCCATCTACATTGCAGGGAATGTGGAAAAAAGAAAAACAAAGACAATAAAGATTATTTCGTTGGCAGAACATGTCAGGACTGCTTGAAGAATGCTAAACCAGTCGTAGCTAAGGCGGAGTAATACTGAGCCCTGGTTATTTGATGAATGCAGCTATGATTTATGAAGCTCTGGAATACCATTAACAGGATAACTTATTGGTGGTAATAAGTATCATGGAGATGAATAGTGAAACTCAAGCTATCGATATCCCGGCGTGGCTTCGCTCCATCGCTAGTTAGAAGCCATCCTCGGAGGAAGACATCCAATCGGAGAGATTGGCCTGTTGAACTCCTCGACTCATGAGGCCAACTCGCCAATTACACCTGCGCGACCCATAACTACCTACAGCAACTATGCAGGTACTACCATAACAGTTCCTACACTAGGTGTGATGCATTGACCCGCATTCGAATTATCCTACCTTCTGACTCCGATTTGAAAAGAGAAGTCGGATCTAGAGCGGCGGACCGAGCCGTGGTTACCAAACCCGGCCTCGGCTAAGTGGGGACCGGCAAGCTTATAGGTAACGGGGAGTTACTCATGACGCCTGCTCGACGTCATTGACGAGGAGCAGAGCCTAGAAATGGTTTGGGGGATGCAACCCAATTCATAAAACGTCGCTAAAGATTAGGTTTCTATGAAATATATATGTGCCCTTTTCAAGTCGCAGATATTTCACTCCGACAAGCTAGTGGTGTGATTATCGGTTGAGGTCTGCAGGTCTGTTATGTCTAGTGCTCGACTCTGCAGCATACTCCCTCGACGGCTCGGCTCTCATCACCTTACACGAAATAAATCCATTGTTCCAAGTTCCTTCAAATCTCACCATATCTTTTCAACCCTCCCTTATCCTTCTCAACCATCGAAACTAACAGTATCGACGCGTTTCAACAATTACTCCACCAACGCCAACACCAAAAACACAGCAAAACCCAAGATGACGCCTCTGCCCGGCGGCTGCTACTGCGGCTCAATCAGATACGTCATTAATCTCGAGGACCCGGAAACTCAAGCGCGGACGAGTATATGTCATTGCGGTAACTGTAAAAGGTTCACCGGCGGCGAGCACGGAATTACCACCAAGATCCCGAAGTCTGCTTTGGAGGTCACGAAGGGAAAGAATCATATCAAGGTGCATGAGGCGGATAACGGGAGCGGCGTATTGCTACATCGTGAGTTCTGTGGCACTTGTGGAGGACCACTATTGGAGTACGGGGTGGGTATCCGAACTCCCTTACTATGCTTCTGGCAAATTGAAGGACAAACGATCATGCTTCGTTAGGCGCAAGGGCATGGCTTATTAACGATCTGATGCAGGCCAATGCTGGGGATAAAATTTACGTCTTCTACGGCACGATGGAGGACCACGCCCGCGGGCAGGTCGAACCAAAGGGCGAGTTCTTCTGCAAACTGCGCGATCCATGGATGCCAGAGATTGAAGGTCAGTCAGTTCATGATCGTCCATTCAGTTGGCATGCTGGTGCAGCCCGCTCACGTGGCGTCCTCTAGGATTGTTCCAAAAGCAGGAAATTAAGGAGTGAGATCTCAAGGAGCACACTCTCGCACTCTTCAAAGAGAATTGGTAGCGGTGTAAAACTCCCTTAAGTCTTTTCTATAGCGGTTAGTACGATATACCACCAGTAAATAAGAATAGTCGAAAAAGGGGTTGGCGTTGAGGATAGAGGGGTTGGCGTTGAGGATAGAGGGGTTGGCGTTGAGGATAGAGGGGGTGGCATGTTCGGGGTTAATAGTGAAAGGTACGAACAAATGGAATGACTACTCCGTATTATATGGCATTTCTTGTGTAATTCGGGCTGTTTAAATCGAGTCTTATCCCTGTAAGCTAGGTAAATATGTTGAAATGATGTGCACGAAGTCTTACAGAAGGGAAAAACTCATTTGGTAACAATTATACCAAAGATTAACGTATCAGACAACAGCAGGATATGCCTTAGTTGCTGGTCGTTTTCCTAGTTACAGCGCAATGCAGGAAGCACGAGGTTGCGCCATATGCCAGTACTCATATAGGAGGCTTTTGATAACTCCTTATTCTTAAAATAATCATTTCATTATGTTCTGATCTGCATCAGTACCAGGTAGTCTAACAAACCAAGTATCCCTCATGCACCAACGCCCAAAAGTAAATCGAATAATAAATCACTCTACTTGCCAAAATTCATTTCCCGGACGCCGCAATATCAACCCCCTGTAGTATCAACTTCAACTCCGCCTGATTTTCTTGATGCATCAAGGCCCAGACGAAGCACGGGGTTAGAAATTCGTCGACACGTTAGGCCATGGCACGGGCCGTCCCCCTTGGACGACGGGTCCTTCCTCACTGTCGATAGAAAACCGAGGATGCGGCGTAAAGCGTACGGTATCCGTGCTATATGGCCTGGCTGGTCGAGTACGGAGTGCCGAAGGTCCCGCATGTCCGGAACTCTTGGGCCGGAGTGAACTGACGCATGCACCCATTGTCTCGGTTTTGCCTTCGGGGTCGTTGCTACTATGGGATAGTAATTTAGTTAGGGCGGAAGATGTACCGTGAGAATGTCGATGTCGCTGGTGGTGTAATAGGACAAAACAGGGCAAAACTGTGGTCGAAATTACCGCCGTCGGTACTCAGCTTGGGCAGATCTCTTGATCTGAAAAATATTGAGAAGAAAGGACGTTAGAGACCCTGGGGATTTAAATATGTAAACTTTTTGCCATCTCTATTCTGAAGTGTTCCACTTAGCCAGCACCGAAATAGGTGGATAGGTTGGTAGTAAGCATCTTGTCAGGCGTAATTTTAGATGGAAGTAGGTGGGCAACGTTCTCGTCATCCTCATGATTAGAGCAAGGAGCCTATATTTACACGTATTATGTCTGACCCATCAACTTGGCTCACCAGTCAAACGTGGCACAGCCATTCATTTTCTTCTGTATACAAGTCGTCAGTCGTCCAACTACCAGCAAATGGACATATGAGCTTTACACACAATACAGCATTTACTTTAGTCATCTTTGAGTAACATATCAATTAAGCAACATCATATTCTTCATTTAATTGTCATAATTCGGGTATGATGTACAGTTATCCTTTATATCCGGCAAGTGCAAGTAGAGGTGCTAATCGTGCCCCATAGTTAGCCCCTGAAACCCCTTAGATTTTCGAAAGTCTTAATAAGCTTCCATTGGACGGGCTTAACAGAAGGCACTATTGTAAGAGATTTAGTTATACGCAGTCGGCAGCACGTTATTTATAACTTGATTCAAGTATATGTTAAAGCAGGCATTTACAACGCAATCCGTCAATAGACACTACCTAGATCTCAAACAGACCAGAATGATTTATTATAAACACTAAACATCTCGAGCTAGTTACGGTAAACAGTTCCTGGCTATCGAGTCAAACTAGTAGGTAAACAAGCTACCAAGCACCCAAGTTATTTAATTGTCATGTATTAAAATGACCGCAGCCACTCTTATCTGCCGCCATCCCGACGACGCTCCTCCTAACCACTCCGCTTACCACCGCTTCTCATAATAAGGCTGCTGGTTCTCATCCATAATCTTCGTGATCTGTATCTGTATTCCACGCTCCCTCGTGCGGATGGGCGAGTAGCAAAATTGGCTGCTGGAAGGATCTTCGAAGACCCATTGTGGGTGTCGGATCTCGTAATATTGAGATGTATCGTCGGATGACGACCCTTCCTTTTTCTTCTTCTTGCCTTTGCCCTTGTCCTTTCCCTTACCCTTACCCTTGTCCTTGCTGAGGTTTTGGCCCATTTTTACTTCCTGTGCCTGTCACTCTCCTACTGGGTTTCCACAGATGGAATGTTAAGTGCCTAGGCAGGCTTAGTGACTTCCCTGTGGCCTGATACTCGGTCTATGAAGTTTGTATACTTGGTGTTAGGTGGCGATAGAGGCAGGTAAGTAATTCGGTGAGATGTAGGGTAGTGTAAAAAGTAGCTTTTAGAGGGAGATATCTCAACATTATATATATTTTCCCTACAGCACAAATTGGTTACCAAGTCATACATCTGTGTCAATGAACTTGTCTTCTGGGATGAAATCACCCCCTGACTAGGTAAGATTAGTGACCAAGGAAATCTGATTGAGATTGTTTAGGTACTCAAGGTCTTTGATGCTCGAAGTGTTGCCTTGTATCTCTGTCGTGGCGTGACATTTCTGCTTTCTCAGCCAGTTCTAGAGGACGAATTCTCCCATTTATGGGAATGGTTTTGATCCAATATCCATCCGGTCCATCTCCGTCAAGGTAAACAGGGTTTCTTATTCTCTGTGGATGACAAGCTTTTCATTGTTTGTATCTAGCTATGTTATGCCAAGGAATTTTATCCCAACCTTGTAAGACTTGCATTTCGTGAATAGGGGGTATGGTACATTACCTTGCAGTAATTGTTTGCTGACAAGGTACCGCTCAAGCAGTATGCCCCAATCACTAACGCACATGTTAGGTAGCCTCTTGGGTATTGAGAAGGAAATACATACACGGTGTAAAGGACTGCTCACAGCAGGATAGTCCAGCTTGATTCAAGCAACAAGGGAGAATTTCGTGACATCAAACGTCGAGTAGCTCGTATTGCGATCATTAAAATTCGTACAGCTTGTACATCCCAAAACCAAGGGATCGGCGGAGCGTACAGCCGCCTCTAAATAGATTTGTAGTCCCAGCCAAAGTACCTGGAAATTATGGAAATTGGTATCAAGTCGGCATTGAATCGTGACCCCAAAAGGAGGGAGATAAAACCACCCAGAAACGCCTTTTTTTGTCAAGTGCAAGGTTCGTGATTAGCCCTGCACACTCATCCATCCTAGCAACAGAAATACCATCCTGAACTCCTGCCATTATTGGCTTTCTCTTTCTTTACTCACTTTCCCAGGGATCCAGACCGCCGGCATCATCTAACTCCACTTCGATCTTCGTTCCAAGAGCTTCCTTCCCTTGTCGGATCATATCCCGCAATCTAGCGTTAAGGTCGTTCATGCGCAAGTCAGTTTCCATCTCTTCTTGGATCCTCTTAGCAGCCAGATTCTTCGCCTCCGCGTCCAGTCGAGGGCTGTTATCCTCTAACCCCTGAGCTGACTCGCGTCTCCTTACCCTACTAGAAGCGCGCGACGCCGCTGATGCTGTACTATGATTCCTCCGGTGGCTACGCTTCGGGTGGATACTGGGGCTGGGAATAAAAGAAGGCTGTTGTGAAAGGCGGGTAGGGGAAAGACTAGGTGATTGTGGTCGGGTAGAAACCGGGATCCTACTAGGAGTATATGGCGGAACTGGTGATTGAGCTCGAGGGGAAGCGAAACTTGCTGGCTCGCGATTGGTTAGGGACGCGGCTCCGGCGTGGCTAATTCTGCTAGACTGGCGTCGAGCGTAACTCGGTGTGTTCACTCGGCTAACAGGCCTATTGATACGGCGATGAAGAACTGGCGGGAAAACTTGTTGAGGTGTGCGGCTCATCGGTGCTTCGGATGCTCTACTTTGCGGCCTCGTCTTCTCAGGAGAGTCCTGCACTAAGACCCAATTCCTACGAAGTTCATCACTCGGGAATCCGTCATTAATCTGACGTCGCTTCGCTGCTGGAGGTGGCGTCGACTCCGGCGAGAAACCACGTTGGGATGGGGAATAGTCTGACTGAGGGAAACCGCCAGGAGTCGCACTAGGACCTAGAGCTGGAAGGGTGGGAATATCGTGTTCGTTGCACCAAGCCTGTTCGTTTGAAGTCGACTGTTGTCTAGTCGGAGCTCTCATCTCATACCCTTTCCCTCCTCCCGCGTAGAAACCACGGAATACACCAGCAGTGCAAAATTGGAAGACTTTACCAACAACTCCGCCAATCTTACTAAGAGCGACCGATCCCCATCTGTTGTGTTGTTGCGTCTGGGTAGGGAATGTAGGCGACGCGGCTGCATAGTTAAAATTGGACAATTCGATCCCGTTGTGCTCGATGTGCGAGGGTTTGGAGGCCAGTGCACGTCTGTAATCGATGTCAGAGTAAACGCTATCTTCCATCGCCTCTTTGATCTCATTAGGAGCTACCCCATTTGGAGTTCCCATCTGTCCGGCAAGGATGTATCGTCTCTCCCCTTCTCCGTGGAACCTATTTGTGCCTACGTCATCAGAGCTCAGCCCTGCATCACTCGTGGTCGTTGGCCAACCATTTGTCGCTCTAGATTCGCCATAGCCCCGTCGTTTTCTCTTCACATTTTGGGCGGGTGTTGACGCGTCGGAGTACAGGCTTCCTGTAGATTTCCCCAGGTACATGGAACTGGAAGCGGAGGGTGATATTGGAGGTCGGAACATCCCCGGATGGACGCCAGACAACGCGCTGCCGTTGGGGGCTTCGAAGTGGAATGCACCAGGCATGACGACCTGTGGTCCGAACGACATTATAGTATTGGACGTAAAATTTGTCTGGGATGCGATATACTGTTGATCTGCGGCTGGAATCGTGGCTGAATTCTCAATTCAATGGTGACTAGGAATGTGCGTAATTTTGTAGAGTCGGAGTTCTTTGAAAGCTGACAAGCGCTTAGAGGTCGGATAAGATGGTATGACAATGCGTTTGTTATCACACCACGACAGTCTCAACGCTGTGCGGTCCTGCGAAACAAAGCAGAAATCCCAATGAATGACAATTATTTGCGCCCTTTGTCGCTGCTATTTACCGTGTCGCCGTCTACGTCCTTTGACGCGACACGGAGGTTGGCGTTGCAAGTCCTAGGTCGTCTTGGAGGCTGTGAAAGGAAAATAGGGAAAAATTAAAGGTAAAGGAGGGTGGGATGGAATTTGGAGCCCGTGATCACAAGCCTTTTTTTGAGTTCGCGTGGCCACGGGCGCACCCTGCTAATGTCTTGTGTGACGCCGCCGGCAAGGGATCTAATTGCCAATCGGGTAGCTCTCTAGCTCTCTAGTTGTCAGCTTGTCTCACTTCCAACTTGGCCCGCGTCTGCATGGGCAGCTGCGTAAAGCTAGTATGCTACAAGATGTGATTGAAGTAGCAACTTGGAACTTTGCGGGATATGGTCTACACTGTCGAGAGAATACTGGATCTCGTTTTCCCTAACTCGCGGCTGAAAAGCGATGATCACTGCTTGCTCAGCAGGAATTCGCTGGCTCGTATGACGAAAGGTCCCCAGTATGGACGTGGCAACGCGACGGCTTATAAAACGACCAAAGGATTAAGCAATATGCAAAGTCGGAAGTGAGAGTAGTAGCTATTGAATCTAGATGGCTTGTTGATGAATAGTAGAACTTTGATTCCAGGCTTGTGAGATTGTTGAGACGGTCACGGATCCCGTTGCCGGGTCAGAATTACTTTCCGGTAGAACAAGTCAACAAGAACAGAGTGGAGCTTGTTATCGATTAAGACTAAGTTTAGTGGCCGAGGGTCCTGGGGCTTTGGTACAGTGGGGCGTCGTGGGGCAGGAACACAGTCGCATACATCATACCTAGAGGTCATTATCAGATCTTCAAGAATAATGCCTAGTCTACTTCGCTCTTGCTTTCATTCTTTGAGCATTCGAACATAATCGCTCATGACAGTGTATAAATAATCCATCGTTATTGGTCATAACATTAGGCATCTAATTTTTTTTCTTCTATGTACTCCCTCCAGACCCCCGTTCCATTCTACCTGTTGGATGTCATAGTATTCTATGTCCGGCATGAAGCAAAATAGCAAATGCGATCTTCATAACTGATACGGAGCTGAAATACGCTTCGCATATCACCGTATCAGATGCTTCTTTTTACGGCCTCACTTGGAATAGTAGGCATCTTGGTCCTTCGATGTGGCTTCTGCCACACCGCCATTCACCCCGGCTTCGCCATGGACGTGCGGCTTCGGACCCCAGAACTCATTGCGCTCCTTTAGAATCTCCTTTGCCCATTCTTGCGTCTCCGGTAATGCAACCTTAGTCGCTACGTATGCAAACTCGCCGAGGTCAAGGCGCTTATCAACCCGCTTCTCGTACTCCACCATCTGCAGTAACAGTTCCATCTTGTCTATGTCGTGGACGAACAGACTGTCTAGGGTCTTCGAGTCTTCGTACTCCTGCCAGATAGCACGGATTTCTTGTCCAGCGAGACCTCCATATACCTTGCCCAGTAGGTTCTTGGAAATGTAATCCATTGTCTCGGCTTCGCGACGGCTCTTCTCCGGTTTCGGGATGCCGTCTACAGGCGTGATATCTCCGACGATAGACTCGGCCATGTCGTGAATGAGGCACATCTTCATGCATTTATTGAGATCGAGCTTGGGCGCAAGCGACGGAGGGCACAGAAGGGTCATTAGGGACATGCGATACATGTGATCGGCAATCGACTCGCCTCTGCTCTAATTGTGAGAATTTCGCTTGTGTCCAACTCAAACAACGAATACTTACCTAGTAATACCGAAACGTCGCCATCCCTCTCGTTTGCCCGTCTTCAGCCGTTCCAGGACGTGGAAGAAGGGAAGGGGTGAACTTGATTGCTCGGCAGGGATTTCCGGGTGGATTGTCGCCAATACCTTCTCCACTGTCCACGGATCCGATATTTTTGGAGTAGTCACGATGCCGGGATCTGCAGATATAGTCTGTTTAGACCAACCCATTCATTCAATATACTCGAGAAGACTACTCACCAAGGCTCTCCTCGCTACCGTTGCCAAGGTTGGAGGACATCTTGTTGCTGTGTACAGACCACAGATGCTGATTTCCAGGGGGATCACAGAGATCTAGCCAAGCTACTTCCGCAGTTTGGTCTAGATATCTTGACAACTGAGAGAATTGCAAGGTCACAAAAGAGGCGGGGCAGGTTAGAAAGAAATATGGCAGGGTATCAAATAGGAAGTTCAGTAGTCTGAGAGCAGGTAGTTATGGAAGACACACAGCCTTCACCAGTCAGAGCCAGTCAAAGCCAGCCTTGGAATGAGTTGGGGATTGTCGGGGACTCAAACGGCAGCTTACGTGAAGTAATGCGAGCAAACATTGAGGTAATGGTAAAGAAACGGCAACTAGAAAAAGAAAAGACAGCTGCCTCCTGCAGGAGAGAATGCACTAGCAAAGGGTTGAAGCATGAAGCCCCACATGGCCGATGTGTCCCACGGCTTAACCGCTTAGGTTTCCGAGCTTATCTATTGGTTACCAGCGGTGTAACCAGAAGATCTTAGCTATACCCTAGCTACCCATGTCCGCCCCTGACGCCTAGGATGACAGTCATTGGTTTTGGTCCTAGTGCAGGTGTAGGTATAGGACCTGCATATTTACTTGGTCTCGCTTTGTATTGTAACGCTGCAGTGCTAATAAAGAAGGAGCATCGTACATTTGGTCTCCAAACAGCCTGACAGCTTCAAGTTGGTGATAGCCTACCCCCACCATGATGTCAGCTTGGCATTTCTCAAGTTACACGGCATTATGCCACGTTAGGCAACGACGCTGTGTAACTAATGCTTACTCATAACCTGATCACCAGCTCAAGACTAAGCTCAAAGTACCTAAGACATGTGGATAATCACGGGCGCACGTTTGAGACAAGATATCTCATTGAAGAACTAGAGCTGATTGACGTTGGGAGCCAAATAGCAGGCAGATAAATCAAGGACCTAGCGATTGCAACCTTGATTGAATACCAGGTACCTATCAAGTTGACAACGTTCAAATGTTGTTTTGACTGAATCGTCTGATATGCATATACCCCCCAGCGAAGTATGAGCAAAATACGTCAATAGCAATCCGAATTATACACATTTTATGTATCAATTTATAACAAGTCAAATAGCTGTGCGGTTTCGAATATGTCTTTAAGTTCAACAGGGGTGGTGGTACCCATTTTTACCCCCTTTTCTACAGTTGCGAGGACAAATGAGCAATATTTGATCAGGAGTAGCTCGCGCACACCTGCCAATGCATTAAGAACATACTTCCTGTCCCTACTAGTGCAGTCAATCAGGCATCAATAATGGCAATATCAGTTTAGGGTACAATACGCACCCGGCTGAGAATGAAGCTGCTGATACAACACAGAGATCTAATGGGTGGCAAGACATCATACTGCAAAGTGAGACACAAGATACCATGAAAGTAGGTCCTGATATCTGTGATCCTTTAGAAGCCAAAAACGTGCCGATTTTGCGGAATCAGGAAATCTACAGTAATCATGAAAACGGTATGGTCTGTCTAGTGAGAAATGTCCCTGCCATAAAGATAGCCTCATATTCATGACTGATTTGACTCGTGGCTATCTCAGAGTTGAAAGGAGGGCTGCCCTCCGTTTATAGACGTGTCTATGTAGCTCCTAACCCCTAGAGGTCTCCCTGGAGCTAGCCCCTGACATCCCTGAAATAAAGCAGAAGTTGACGATAGGATCGCAAGGACGACAAAACCTTCATGGAGCAAGGAGCATGTTTGAGGGTCATGCGAATTCGACAACGCTTACGAGATTAATCATCGGTAAGATCTATAAGGGTACATATGAATGACTGAGGTGAGAATTAGATCTTAGGACATATATTAATCGTAGGTATATAAGAAATTCCCGCTATAGGATCAGACAAACCATTACTTCATGCTGTCGTTTCTCCTCCGTTTACAAATATTGATTGCCGCAGATAGCTGCCATTCATCAGCAATGATGATCTTGATATAACGAATTGTCCGCCGCTAGATCTCCAACGATGAATGTTCCTAGGAAAAGCCCTCCGAGGACTGCTAAGAAGTACCCAACATTCATGGTCATGACCGCAAGCATCCTATATATGCAATTAGCAATAGAAGACACGTAGAGTCTTAAGCTGACACTGTAATAGTACCGTACGGAAACATACAGCAAGTATCCTACTGTTGCTAACAAGAGCTCGAAAAAGGCTCTGCTCAGACTTGTCTTGAATCGCCAGGCAGCCCAGCGCCTTCGTACAGCATCATGTACGCGCTTCACTGGCGGCCGAGCGGTCATCTCGTCTTTCTGGTAGCCATTCTCGTCCTCTGGTATCAGCTCCCTCTCGGGTCTGACAGCTGTATTCCATAGCGACTTCTCGAGGATTGGTTTCAACGCCAACATCAAACGCATGATGACAGCAAGGACTATGAGAAAGACGCAGGTACCGGCGTACTCGGACGAACTTGTCGGCTTCCACGACTTGGAAAACAGCGAGGTTGTGGACGAGGAGAAAAACGTCATGACCATTTGGGAATCATCCATCTCTCCCATTTCCATACCAGTGGATGCGTCTGACATATTCATATCCATTTCTATAACATTCACTGTAGTGGAGGCGAACGTGGTCGAGCCGTTTCGCGATTGATGCTGTATATTCGGGGTCTCCAGACGCCCGCGGGGTCGGTTCAAACGTTATCTCTATCATAAAAATATATGAGAACGGGCGATTGCGTCAACTTAAGTCTTTAAAATGTGTTTGTCATTACGCGGAGTCCGGGGTCGGGTCTCATTGAGGCATAGGCCATGTCGATGTCGAGCAAGTTTGCGCACATTTTCCACCTCCAGCTGGCATGGGTAGGGGGGAAAGAAAAGCCGATACCATCTATTCTGAATGGGTTTAGTAGTAAGTTTCACTATTTTCTTCGCTTAATTGTCTCGGTCACAATGTGGGAGATTCGGAAAACAAAATTAAGCTTATATTGCTTCACTACCCGGACTTTAATTATCAACGCGATGAACCGACCGATTCGTCCAACGTCGGGAAACACAATTCGTTCGTCTGCACTACCAAAAGATAAACGGCTGCTCGGTGTTACATAGTCAATTCGACGGACGTGCAGCATCAACTCTTCGTCTGACACGCTCTCCTTTCCCTTCCTTTTCTCCTCCATGACCTCTCTGCCCCCTGATGACAGATTCCTGCGAACGAATACTTCAGCTGGTCAGGCCTTCATAGACATAAGTGGAATGTGGCTAGACACATAATAGCATCATTTTTCCTAGTTGCTCTGTTCACGCTCCTTACTACCACACCCCTTTCCCCCTTTCCACTCTCAATTTTGTGTGCATGCAGCTTCTAACATTGATCTGACCATCACTTCGCAAAACGTTAGGATCTCTTATTCAAGCTAACCTACACATACAACTTACCTTATCCTCTGCTCCCTTCGATTTACTATGTATACCTCTCATTATTATTTTACTTCACCTAGATCACTTGACCCCGGTGAGGAGTTAACACACGGACACCAAGTCCGCGGGAGTTAATTGGACTTCAATCACACAATTGTGGCCATTAATGGGCATTATGTCCCAGGCTCAGTAAGAGCACCGTCATCAAGGTCCCTAAGAGCCACAACATAGGTAAGTTGTCGTGAAGCACTGCTCATGCAAATAATTGGTTACTAAAAACATAGGGTACAGGGGGCTTTTATATCATAACATCGCCAAATAATTCCGAGAAATTAGTGTCTATGACCTTGAAATAGGAAGATCGATTTCGGTTTTCAACTGTACAGTATCTTAGCGCCCTCATCCGTCCTGGATAGCCTGGGTATGATTAGATCCACGCGGCGCTCAAGCTCAATGCCACCGTTGACAGTGTCATTTTGTTGACGGGTGACTAGTTCTAGTATGTTCTACTACACTGAGTTCCTCTCAACTCAGTCACTACTCGTTCAGAATTTCTTCTCTAATCACTAGCATTTGCTTTTATAAGTCGCGGATTGGATACCTGACTCTCCACCTGGGCATGAGGTGGAAAGCCTAGTCGTATGTGTTGTATTCCTAGGTTCACCGAGCACAAATGCGCGAGTTTGCTTCACCAAAAGTGGTCCTCATGTAACAGTCTGCAAGGCGACCCCAGTTCGTTCAGTCACTATGCTTAGAGCCAGGCTAGTATGCATTCATAAGTGGTTTGCACTCATTAATGTAGCCGGGACCAGATTGGTCGACCCTTCAAGCCTTAAGTGCGTATATCTACGCAGATACGGGTTTCAGTCCGGAAAGGCTCTCCGACGGACTTTCCGTCCCTTCTCTCGGGAGTTGGACGAATCGGGACACCAGGGAAGGTGAGCTCCGTAAGAACTACCCTCCTCCACCGAGTCCAGACCCGGCTTGCGGTACCCAACCACACGTGCAACCTTCACTACCAGTAAAGAGGCAGGTACCACTGTGTGGCCAGAGCATTGTTTGCCCATATTCCCGAAAATTTTGTCACTCACCATGCTCCACGAAACGTGATACCTTGGGCTTAGGGCACACACGTAGAAGTGTTCCACTGGTCGAACCCGGAGGAGTATATAAAGTTCTGTCCCATACCCTCGGAATTCTTGACCACAAGATCTGTACATCTATGTTTGCCCATATCGCTCTTATCATCCATACCTACCAGCAAGATGAGACCCGATATAAGTATACTTATCTCCGCGTTGCCGGCAGTGGCCATGACGACTTCCGGCCGTCAGGGGTACGGTCTAGTCGGCTATGGGATATCCATGTCTAACCCGGCCTGCGCGTATGCATGTCATGATGCTCTAAGAGACTATCAACTCAGTTGCTCTGTACTAGGCGTCAGTGATGGACATCATCATATGGGCGATATGAATATGCCAATGTTCACCACATCACCCGATTGTTATGCGATCGATGATAACTACCTTCGCAGCGTTAGCTACTGTATCAGCACCCACTGTCCCGACGTTTCGATTTCCGATCTCGAGCACTACTGGGAAACATATCTTATTGGCCGCTCTCCGGACCAACCTACCCCGAAGGAGCCGTACACTATCGCTTTGCTTCAGGCGGATCCGCCGCCAAATACGATTGCTGATCCTATGAAATTACTCAATATCACTACCTTGGTTAGCGAGCCGGTGTACTTGGAAGTATACAATGCCAACTTTTATTTCGCACAGATGGAAATCAGGCAGAATACGTTCGGGTTTGTAGACATCTTCGGTTTCCCATATGATTTTCTCGTTACTAACATACAATAAAGTCTAGTCCTCTTGATTACAGGCGCTGTTATACCTATAGCCTGTTCTCTGCTGCGCTTTGTGCCCTTCCCTAAGGTCATAGTTAGCTGGTTCAACGCCCATTTTATCGATCCACCCCTATTCGGCCGGAGACATCGAAATCCAGTTCTCAACATCGCTATTATGCCTACACGAGGGCAAGCAATTCTCATAGCATATTTCATTGCTATCAACGTCGTTATATCTTGCGCTGGTTATAGTCTTGTATTGCCTAATGCCTACTACGGAAAAAAGCATGACCAACTACTGGTTTATCTTGCCAACCGCGAAGCGGTTCTAAGTCTTGCTAACCTCCCGCTCCTGGTTCTTTATGCGGGTCGAAACAATTTCCTCCTGTCCATTACAGACTGGTCATACTCAACCTTCCTCCTCCTCCACCGCTGGATCGTGATCATCTGCACTATCGAGGCATGCATTCACGCGGCGTTGTATCTGCATATCTACCTCATCGAAGATGAATACGACGTCGAGAGCCAGGAACCGTTTTGGATATGCGGGATCGTTGCCATATTGGCATTTTCTATCTTACTACCAGCTAGCGTGCTCCCCTTACGACAGAAGATGTACAATCTTTTCCTCGGCTCCCATTTCATCCTCGTATTTACCGCATTGGTGGGTGTTTATTTCCACATATTCCACCGTTTTAAGCGTCAGTGGGGATACGAGACGTGGATATACATTGCCTTCGGTATCTGGGCTTTCGATAGAGCGATGCGTTTCCTTCGACTAGCGGGGAATGGACTTAGGACGGCCGAGATCACAATCATCGACGAGAATAACATCCGGGTTGATATTCCGGGTGTTACTGCACAAGGCCATGCATACCTCTATTTCCCAACCTTGAGCTGGCGCGTGTGGGAAAACCACCCCTTTTCTGTTATGGGGGCGTTAATGGCCCGAGAGCCACAAAAGAGATCTAGTCCAAGCTCTACGACTATGGGAGAGAACGCGAGCATACCTTCAAGTGTCGATATAGAAAAATCACGTATGAGTTCGTCTACTTTTAACTTGAACGGCTATATCGCTCCGCCACCCGAAAGAGCGTCATTCCAACCGGGTCTGACGTTCTTCATTACGACCCGCGGAAATGGCCTCACAGCCGCACTCCACAATAAAAAGAGATTACCCGTGCTGGTTGAATCCTCATATGCCCCTTCATCGCTTGATGAACTACGCACCGTGCCGCACTGTATCGTTATAGCCGGAGGTGTGGGGATTACGGCCGTGGTGCCAGTACTCCGAACCCGTGGCAATGGCTGCGTGCGTCTATTCTGGGGCACGCGAAGCCCGCAGTTGGTGGATGCTGTTAGAACGGTTCTAGGCGCAGACATCCTAGGGTCAAGCACGGTCGGTGAGATCGCAGTAGGAAGACGGTTAGACCTACGCGCGATTCTGGAACGCGAGGTTCTCGAGGGTAGCGAGACTGCTGTCGTCGTATGCGGACCCAGTAGCATGGCCGACGAGGTAAGGGAGATCGTGTGCGAACTCGGAAGGAAAGGCAGGACTGTACAGTTGGTTGACGAGGCATTTAGCTGGTGAGAATCTGGGGGGTTAACGGATATGCAGTCTTAGCTGGGATGGAGTCGCGGTAGCATTGAAGCTAAGCTTATGTGATACGAAGCATTTCATGAGAACATGTAGAGCGGTTGAATTCAAGTTGTAAGGTATTTATGTCGATGCATTGCTAACATGTGCCATGTCAAAGGATATATGACCGACCCAAGAATTCCATGCGCCACCATTTCCCCTAGGTTTCCGCGCCATGCTCTACCTTTCGTACCTACCCCTAGTAGTCATTTATTCCTTACCTAGCTCATGTAGCTCCGATTTATTTGTGCTTCATCAGCTACTCCTTAGGCTCACTCCATATCTCAATGTCTTCCACCGTAAACTCCAACGCCCAATCCCCACGACATGGGTTTGCTTTATACACTACCCCTTCCGCTCTGCTGCCATCTCTACCTCCGTTGAAGTCTACCTCCACCCCTTTGCCCATATGCCGAATCTCTGCACGCAGCAATCCGTCTCGTAGGGTCAACGTCATACCTCCTTTTTGGTCCCCAGCGCGTCCGAATACAACACTCTCACCACCCTTAGGGTCTGCAACAACATTCCACCCAGCCGCACCTACAACTCCACGGAACACGTCCTGCACAGGCGCGAGCTGGAACAGCGCACACGACTGCTGTCCCGCGTTGTCCGGGTCGACCTCCGTTGTGGCCTGGATGCGAGCCCCGTCTTTCTTGGGTGCGGGGCTGAAGAGCCCAAAGATGCACTGCTTCCCCTCATGCGTGGCTGTGGTGGCTCGACCAGAGAACAGCACTATTGCTTCGTCAGGGACATTTTGAATCGCTTGCACGAATGTTGAGGGTGTAGTGAAGTGCGGGGAGGCGTAGTGCGCTGTGCGCTGGAGCGCCCCAGCATCGAATGTTTCGGCTAGGATTGAGACGAGCTGGCTTGTGCGCGGTAGCGTGAGTATTGACCGTTCTGGTACATTTGAAGGGGCTTCATGAGCGTCGAGTATCTCAATTGGACTATCTTTCCCTAGCAAGGCGAGCGAAAGAAGGCGGTATAAAGGATCTAGGAGGTGCGGCGCCGAATGTTCCAGCGCATGGGAGAATGAAGGCCATGTTATGACGCCGTCTTCCTGTGTAAAAGCAGCACAGACAGCCTGTGCTGCATCCTCGAATTCCGATGGTTTAATAACGTCGCCCTCATTGGCAGGCTCCGTTTGCAGCGCTAGTAGGACCTTCGCAAGGTCCTTAAACCTTTGCACGGGGATTGCGAGGGTGTGCAGCTCCGGAATCTGCTCCTCTTCCTTGATCTGCTTCGCGATGCTTCGGAACGCGTTCCGATGCACGGGTGACAATGATATATGTTTCACCTCCTGCGTCGAGTATAGAATGTCTAGTAAGTCATGGTAGATCTCGTCGCCATCTTCATCGTTGTTCACGAAGCTAAAATCGCTGAACATTTCCGGCACGTCGAAAGCGTGGCGGCGCGCAAGTGATTGAGCGCTGGCCCGGACCTCATCCTGCGCTGAAGAGGGGTTGGTGCCGGTGGCCAGGCTTTGGAAAAGAAGCCGCTGTCGGTCATGCTCTGTGCGCACGCGGGAGAAATTGCCCTGTTCTACAATATGCCTCCAGCGATCCGGCAGTGCCCAGGCCAAAGCACGCTTAATTTGAGCCAGGGAGTGCCCATCTGGTCGAGACTGTGACTGCGAGTTCCTGCGGGGGAAGGGCAATGTGCTGAGGTATCCGAGCGTCTCGTAGATGATGCGCCCGGCCTCAACTCCTTCCGGACAGCGGGGCAGGGCGGCCTTGGCGTGCAGGAGAGAAATGAAGGCCGACTCGGTCAGGACTTGACCACTGCCCGACGGAGCGGGGATGCTCGCCGACGCGAAGGTCGCTTGAAGAGGTTGTCTTTCGTCCCGTTGGATGGCGTTACTACCCTCGATATTCTTATCTAGGCGTGAAAGAATACGCTCTGGCGTCAAGGCGCCTTGCGCACGCCAGGCATTGATTTTTTCTTGGGCCCAGTCTTCGTCTCCCATTGCGTTGCTTTCAATTAGATGGGATAGGAAATGATGAGATTATTGATACGTAGAAGTAAAGAGTATTTCGTTCGAGTAAGATAAAATTTCAGGCAATGTGGAACAGTCTCCTATTTCGATCATTTATTTGGAATGAAATAATACGCCGTGTTCATACTCCATTAGCTGTTTCGCTACGGTACGCCCTAGGTACGCTTTCGTTTGTGAATTCAATTGGAGACAAATATAGAACAGAAATGCGCCTCGTCGCAAGCAAGTCCCGGATCGGTAAATCCCCAGAGGTCTATTTTAATCATCCGAAAGTCCAGCAGCGCCCCAGTTCTGCAGGAGGCGTGAGTCTTCGCGCCTTGTATTCCCGGGATTAATTACCTACTCCCCTGCTGACGGGTGAACATCCGCATCCAATTATTATAACAGCCAGGCAGCCTTACATTCAACAAATTAAAGTCTTACGTGTGACGTCGATCTCAGTATTATATGGTTAAGCAAGGTAGAATTTATAGCTAGGTACACAGCTCACACATGCCTCCTACCATCCTCGGAGATTGTTGTCAGTGGTTTAAAGAGCTGTAAGTCGATGAATAGAAACACTATAAGCACTTAAGAAGAAGATTTATGTTGTGCGACATGGTTCTTAATGCTTTTTTACGGTGGGCCATTCCACGTAAACCGCCAACCCGCTAAAACCTTGAAAATTAATGATATAATATATAATATATATCATCATATATATTTATTTATAGACTATACGCTTAAATATTATACGTTTAAATATAGTAAATATATTATAATACTTTATGTATAAAAGTGTATATAACGTTTTTTAATAATTATATAACGTTAATATAATAATAAAACGATAAGCTTTTAATAAAAGTTATTAAACGTTATTACATATTATTAAAATATTATAAATTTTTATAACTATAGTTAAAAACCATTATCTTTTTTATTATAACTTATATATAAATAAGATATTTTTTAATTTAATATTACGTTTATAATTTTAAGATTAAAAATAATAATAATATGTAAATATAACTTAACAGTTTAATAAAAGTATTAAAGTTTATTAATATATAAAATTATATTATAGTTATATATATAAAGATAGATTTAAAACTTTATTTAAAGCTTTATTTAAAGCTTTATTTAAAGCTTTATTTAAAGCTTTTTTTAAAGCTTTTTTTATAACCTTTTATAAAACTTTATTTAAAGTTTTATTTAAAGGCTTATATAAATCTCCAACTTAAAAGCCGGCAACGGTTAAGTTTAATAATATTATAAGATTAAATAATAATAAATAATATTTTTAATAAATTTATACGTAAGGGATATAAGTTATTAAAGTTAATAATTATTATATTAAAATTTATAATATTTATATATATAATTTATTATATTTAAAACTTTTATAATAGATATAATAAATATTAATTATAATATATTAAGTATAAAGTATTATTAATATAAGTTAAAAGAGTTATTTTTATATATATTAAAGGTTAATTAATAATTAAGTTTTAAAATTCTTTACAAAATAATAAAGCTTATATCTTTTACTTATAATTAATATCGTAATAAATATCATTATTATAAGAATAAAGTTATTTATTAATATAAAGGTTTTTTTTTTAATATAATTTTTTAAAAGAAAAATTATCCCTTTTAATAAGCTTATTATTATTTTATTTAAGTTTAACATTTTATATATTATATTTATTTTTCACATCTTAAAAAAAGAAAAAAAAAAGAAGAAGATTTTACGATATATAATTAACACGCCAGACCGTAAAAAGAAAACTTGCTAACTTATTAAAAATATAATAATCATGATAATTATAATATTAAGCTTACTTTTTAATAATAAAAATACGTTATAAATTATAAAGTATATAACGTTATAACTTTTTATAATTATTAATTTAATTAAATTATAAGTATTTTATATTACGTGATACCTTGTAATTTAACTTTATTTTAATAATAAATAAGTATTTAATATAAAATTTTTCGGGCCTTTTTTTTTAAATTTATTAACGGCTTTCCGATCTTTAACTTATAATAATAATCTTATTAATCTTTATAGCCTTTTATACCTTTAAGACAAGGCTTAGTAACGTTGTTATTATAAACTTTTAATCTTTAAGGGAACGAATTAAAAAAAAAAAGCCTGAAAAATTTTTCCTTACGAAAGGTAACGTTATTAATAGCTAAGGGTTGTAAAGGTATAATAGAATTAAGATAAAAAAGGTAAGAAAAAAAGATAAAATTTTGTTTAAAAGATGAATACGTTTATAATGTTAATATAACGTAAAGATAATATTAATTATATTAAGGTATATTAATAAAAAAGTAATATTAACTTAACGTTATTTTACTTATTATAAAAGCTTATATAATATGATAATATAAAATAATATTATATAATAATATGTAATAATATTATATGATAATAAAAGAATAATTATAATATAATCTTATTTTAAATATTAAAGCTAACGTAATATAATATTTAAAGAAAGATCTTAATATTGCTTTATTTTAAATATTAAAGTTAAATTTAACTTATGTAACTTATTAAGATAAACTTAGCTTAATGTTATTTTAATTTAAACGTTTTATAAGAATGATTTTATTAATCTTAAAGTTATATCCTAAGGCTTTTAAATTAATAGTTATATTAACTTTAATTCTTATGTTGTTATTGCTTTAAAAATTATATAAAAAGGTTGTTAAAAACTTGGTTATAAAAGTAAGTGGAAGAAGCGTTATAACTTAAGCTAAGAAGTAACCTTTATCTATAAAACGGTTAAAGTTTTTAAATTTTAAATTAATACTAACGTTAATATTAACATCATTATTTATAAGTTAATATAAAAAGCGACTTTTCTTTAGTTATTAGTTAAAGCTTTTAAATTTTAAATCAACATTAATATTAATGTTATTACTTAATAATCGTGGTAAAAAGTGAGCCTTTTTTATTGGCTAATTAAAGTTTTTAAACTTTAAATTAACATTATAATTAATATCATTATCTACGTTTTTAATCTCTTTAAGCTCGTTGTTAACGTTACCATAACTAATAATATCTTTAAAAAGAAACTCTTCGTCGGGACGGCTACGCTTTTTAAGAGTAATAAATGAAATATAGTTTATTAAAGTTACATACATAACTTAACTACCCGCTCGCCAACCCCTTAACGTATCTTTGTAAATGTGGACGGCGATCTTACTTAAGTTCTTAATATCGAAAATATAAACAGTTAAATTAATTAAAATAATTTAAGTAAAATGGGTAAAAAAAAACTTAAAAGTAACGTTATATAACTATTATAACGGGCGATTATAGTATAAAGCTTTTAATTTATATAATGCTTTATCCGGCAAGTATAATACGTATATCATTAATACGTATTCACTATTACGTAGCTTAAAAGTTAATAATAATAACTTAATATTAAACGTCTTATATACGTCGACGCGAAAAAAAAATAAATTATTTAAATCGTTTATTTTTTTAAGCGAATCGATTTATTAAATATATCGATTTATATTATAAATAATAAATTAATTATCTTTGGCTTTAAAAACGATATATGCTTTTTTTACGTTAATAACGAACTAGGTTAAGCGGTAACACTTGTCGCATGATATTATCGCATTACGGGTTAAAGCGTTTAACGTATTAGCTTTATGGCTTGGAATTTTAACAATATCGAGATTACGTCATGGGGGCGGTAGATTGCCATATAAAAACGGCTAATAAGTAAAGTTAAAGATAATAAAATATAGCATTATATGATATAATTATTAAAAATATATTAATTACGTAAATTTAAATTTTATTTTATTTTAAAGATTAATATACGTGGGATTTTATAAATAATAAGTATCCGTAAGTAAAATATCGTTATTAAAACGTAAGATTTATTTCGTACGATTAAATATAAGGTTTAACGAAAGGTAAGGTTGATTTGTTTTATCTTTAATTTAAGCGTTGTTGAAAAAGATATAATAAATATAATATATTAAGTTATAATCGGTATTATTGTTATTTAAAGCGAGGAACTTTATTAACGACTTATAATGAAGGGAATATATAAGATGACGAATAATAATAAGGTTTACGATTTTATCTTATGCTTTGAAATTAAAGGTATGAAACGAGACGAAAGGCGTTATCGTTAAAGCGAAAAAGTCTTTAAACTTTATATTTTATTACTATAAAAGCTTTAAAAGAATTAAAATAAAAAAAACGCGTTAAATGCGAAATAATAATTAAAGATTAATGTTATTATTATTTATTTAATAATTTAAAAAATATAAACGGAAACTAGAATAATTTAACGGCGAAGCTTAATTAAATAAAAGTTATGCTTACGTAATAACCGTTTGATATTAAAACTTTAATTTAAGATTTTTAATAATCTTTAAAGCTTTTAACGTTTTTATTAATTTAAACGTCTTTATTATTTTTAATATTTTCATTGCTTTTAAAATGATTTATAACGTATACCGGTTTAAATAATGGCTTACGTAAGGCTTGATGTTAACGGGTTTTAAAGTTTGTAATCTTTATTTATATAAATTAGATGGGAAGTTTTTAAAAAACTTACGTACGATCGAAAAGGGTGTTTAATATTAAACTTTAAAAGGTTAACATATGAGAAACGGCTATGTAAGAAAAGCTAATTGTAAACTTTAAAGCAGAAATATCGTATATAACTTTATTAAGGGTAATGTTTTACGACTTATGTATAATAATTACGTAGTTTATAATTAAAAGAAATTGCTTTTTAGAATATGTATTATTATAAATGGTAAATTTTTAACGGATATGCTTAATAAAGATTATAAGCTTCTTATAAAAGTCTTAAAGCTTTTTATTAAAAGGTAAAAAAAATGGCGGGTTGGTATATTTATCTTAAGTAATTATAATAATTTATAAAAAGTTGTTTAAAACGTTAAAATCTTTAGCTTAAATAATATTATATATAATATCTTACGTATTGTTTATTAAGCCTATGTTAGCTTATATATTACGTATTAACATTACTTTATAATTAATATAAATAAAGAAAGATTTAAAAAGGTTTCCGGTTAAATAAAACTCGACGTAAGTTGTGTTTATGCCTTTATTTGTAAAATCGACGTCAATAATAACATTATTGATAGTTAATATATGTTCTTGGTTAAATTTGTTTATTTACGTTTTTTTTAAGTAGATTTACGGCGCGTTTTAAAAACTATTAACTTTTTCCTTAAAGAGCTTAACCGTATATTTTATTACGAGTAAATTTCATGACGGTATTAAAACCTTTAATAGTCGTAACTTAAAAAGGGCTTAGCGGAAGCAAGCTTGCTTATCGCTTAACTATTATTAAATTGTAATTAAGAATATAGATTTCTTAAATAAGCGGTATATGTTTTGCTTAACGATATCATCCTTTTTTAAGTTATTAATAATAATATATAACGGCTTATTTAACATAGGAGGAAGCTGGAAGAAGTCTTTAATAAAAATAACGTTAAGTTTATTAAAGTATTCCTTGCGACGTTAAGGAAAGATTTCTTTTAATTGTTAATCGATTTAATTTAAAATTTTTAAACCGATTATGTTTTTTTCGTTAATAATTAAATAGTGAATGCTGTTAAATTAACGCTGTAAAAAGCTTAGTATCGAAGGGCTTTTAAAAAGTGGCTTATAATTATTATTAATTTAAAGGCAAAAGAGCAAGTGTAGCGTTTACTTATTTATTTAAGTATTAGCGATTTTAATTAAAGCTAACTTAACGATTAAGGATTTCTGACCTTATGTAAAGGTTTAAAGATACGACGATAACACTTTTATTATATATAACTTTTTAATGCTGTTACTTTTATTAACTTAGATGCGAAAAAGCGCTAATATTTAACCATTTTTTTAGCTTTTTTGATAATGGCTTATAACTGTATTATAAATTAATTGCTGTTTATGATTTAAGATATCTTACATATGTAACGGTATATTTTTTACGTTATAATTGCTTAAATTATCGTTTTGTAATTTTTTTTAATAATTATCGATGTTAAATAACTTATATTAATAACGCTTAATATATTAAGTTTAATTATAATTAATATCGATATTTTAACATTTAAAAAGGTTAATAAGTTTATCTTTAACTTAAAGCTTTAATATTAATTATGCGATTTTATGTTAATCTTTTAAAATAATATCCTTTACATTTTTCTTACCACGTTTAAACTTATTTTCTTTTACTTTTGGTTTTTTTTTAATTATTTGATTATAATAATTATTTAGGTGCTGGTATATTTATTAATAACATATATAAGCATAAAGGTAAAAGCTTATTTAAATATTTTTTAACGTTAATAATTTATTGTGGCTTTAATAAGGATGATTTAATATAAGCTTTACGTAATAAAATTTAAGGAATTATATATAAGTACTTATCCTTTTATACCAAGGGAAGTAAAGTAATATTTAAGATTATGTAAGGTGCTGTTAAAGTTTTTAATGCTTTAAGTTATAAGCGTTAAAGTTTTATTTTTTTAGGAACGTGAAATAAAATATTATCTTTATCGATTTTAGCTTTTAAAGGTATTTATTGTATAATGTTATTGACTTTTTTAGCTTATCGTTATTAGCGACGTTAATGGATCGAGAATATTTTTTAAAGGGGTGGTAATTAATGTTATAGATTATGTGATTATCTTTTTATAACAAAAAGCTAAATAAGTGATGATAAATTTCTTAAGTAAAATAATCTTGCTTGTTTATTAACTTATTTATTAATTTAGATATGAAAAAGAATATTAAATTCTTATTAGTAATATAAGGAAGGATATCTTTTACGATTTTATCGTAAGTTGTCGATGGGGTTTTACCTTTGTTATAATATTTTGCGGCATAACTAATAATGGCGTTAATAAAAGTGCATGATAAGATATTAATATTAGCAAGCTAGTATAGTAAAATCATACGATTAAATTGGTTTAAATATATATCGTTCCTCTTTATCTTAAATAAATACCATAACTTGTTATCTTTTTATATTATAATAACAATATTACGTAATTTATATGGAAATAAGAAGCGATATTCCGGTTTAAGATTTAATTTATCTTTCTCTTTAGCTTAAGTAAGTTTCTTTTTATTTATCTTTAAGTAATATTTAAAAGAGTAATAATGGCGTTGGTATTGATTAACGATATTATTTAATTACTTTTAAGTAACCTTAATCTTTAAAGGGTTAATATTTAAAAGGTTATTGTCGTTACCTTAATTAATGGTTTCTAGCTTAAGATTAAAGGCGGAAATGTGATAATCTTAAAGCTTAACAAAATGTTCTTTAAAGCATTTTATTTTTATATTAGGGATAAAGTTATTTTAATATTAATTTAAGTCATAATTATAAAGATTATTGTGATTTTGTTATTTATATTTATTTTAATAGTTATTTAAATTATACTTTTCATTTAAAACGATATTACGGAATAATTTAAATCTAAAGTGGAAGTGTTATGTTAAGATATAGGGGTTTTTTTTTAAGAGCTTTTAAGATAACGTTATTTGCGATGGCTTTTTTAAGGTTTTTTACTGTTTGAATTTAGGTATATGTTAATAAAGGCTTTTTTAATGTAAATCGGCTAGGCTTAAAGTAATGAAAATGGAGGGCGTGTTGAGATAATAAGTAAAAGCTTTTAATTCCTTACAATGGTAATATTAATAAAGGCGTGTGTTTTTTAAGATATTAGCGTGTTATAAGATGTTGTTGAGTATTACCTACGTTTTAAACGTTTTAAGATCTTTTAACGTAGTTTTAAGGTCTTCCTTAGTAAAGGGAATCTATTGCTTGTTAATATAAAACTTACTATTTATCTTAGCTTATTATTTTATAAGCGTATTTAAAGTAATATAACGGAAGTTATGATGGTAAGTAAAACGTTTATTTTGCTATTTTATGGTATATTTTAAGTAAGCTTAGTAAATGATGGCTTGTTAGTAAGGTTTTATGAAGTTAATTATCTTTTAAGGGTATAAAGTTAGGTATGTAAGGGATAGTAAAGCGTGGCTTTAATTAAATTTATTAAGAGGTATTATTTTTATTAACGGTATTTAAAGTTAATGGGCCTTTTATAGATTATGCGGATGTAACGGTAATTGTTTTTCTTTTGTAGTAGCTTTAAGTTAAAATCGATTTTAAAGTTGGTTAAGTTTTATTTGGTTAATTAGTAAATTTAAGATAGTAATTTTATTATAATTCTTAACCTTATCTTTTAATTCTTTCTTAACTAGGTTAATATTAATAAGGATATTATTAATATCTTTAACTTTATAGATAGTAATTTTATCGAAGATAAATCTATTCATTAAAAGTTAAAATATATTATTTATATTTATATAAAATCCTTAATATTTAAGATAATGGTTTGTTAAATATTAGAGTTAAATCTTTATTAACACTTTTTTAATATGGAATTAATAATGAAATTACCAGTTTATTTCTTCTGTTTTTTATAACTTAAGGGGGTGGAGGATTACGATATTTAAATCTTAAGGTAAAAAGGGTAGCTTAAAATATACCTTCTTTATGTCTTGTAAGAAGTGTATAATGTGGTTTTGATATTTATATTATTAATTTTAAATCTAAATATAAAGAAGTTAATGTTGTTTAATAATAGAAAAAAATAGATGTATAGTAAATATATTAACATTAATGTGAACCTTAACGATTAAAAGCTTTTTAAGGGGTTTTAATATTGGTAAAAATGGAGGTATTATATTAAAATTAAGGTTATTATTTATAAAGTAAAAGAAAGGTTTATTTTATTATTTTTTATTATCTTTGTTATGACATTTCTTATATATGTTGTTACCTTGTAACTTAATATTAAATTATTTTTCTTTGTAATGTAGATATTAAATTATTTTCTTTACCATTAATGTTTTATTAAATTTTATTTTTAAAGCTATATCTTTTTTAAGTAAAGGGTATTTTTGATTATTTTTTATATATTAAATAAGCAGTTTATTAAATTGGTAAAAAGCTTTAATTAGTTACGTTCTTAGTTAAGGTTTATCGATTAGGTTTTTTATTTAAAGGTAACCGGTATGGCATGGTATAGAGGGATTTTTGAGAAGATTATCGTGACGAATATTACTATGAATAAGTTGAGGACGTTTTATAATATAGCGAAGGGATGTATTATAAAAATGCTGAAGAGAAATTAGGTTAGTACGGGGCTTTTTACAAAGGCGATTAAGGTTATGCGGTTAACCTTTTAAAGGGAAATAAATCTTAAGCCGGCTATACTTCTAGGGGGGCGTTTTAAGGGGTAATTTATTCTTATATTCTTAGGTATTATTCATATAATGTTGCTTTATTAAATCCTTTAAAGTAAAAGTTTGCGATAAATCTTTACCATAACAACGCTTTACTTAATGTTAACGTTAAATAATGGTTAACTCTTAATAAGCTGTTGCTATTATTGGTATATTTATAATAACATGATTATTTTTATAATACATTTCTGATAAGGCTTTATATATAAGGTTATGATGTAGCTTTAAAGGCGGAAGAATTAAAGTAAAAAGAGATTTAACTTTTACGTCTTTAAGTCTTTTAACTTTAATAATACTTTATATTACTATAAGAAAAGCTACGGTTTTACCTATTTAAGAAAGGTTATTTAAAAAATAGTAAAAGTAAATTGAAAAATATATTTAGTTTATATATAAAGTATGATAAGTGAGGCATATTGTTACCTTATGATTATTACTATGTAGAAAAATGAATTGATTAATATTTTATTTTTTATAATATTTTTAATAAGCTTTACGGCAAGGATCTATATTTATGATAATTATAAATAGCTTTTATAAAAAATAAAAAAATTTTAAGAATAATGAATGAAGGAAAGTTATTATAAGAGTTGTTTATTGTTAAGAAGTTAAAAACATAACTTATAAAAGGTGTGAATAAAAGGATTTATTTATTATTTATTAATGTTTATTAAAAGGCTAATATAATTAATGTTTTAAAGCTAGGATAATATCTTAAAGGTGGCAGTAGGATTTTTTAAAGCTTAGAGGATGCTTTAAAGTGCCTTAAAACTCGGAAAACGCCTTTTAATTTATAAGCCTTTAACGTTTTAAAGTATTATCTTTTAACTTTAAATTATAATAACTTAAGTTATAAAGGTTTTAAAGTGGTATATATTTAACTGGGAGATGTATAATTAAGATATTTATTATTATGCTTAAACTTTTTTTAATTGACAAGATATTAATTAAGTTATAATGTTTTAAAGATGGCATTTAATATTTTAATTAAGTTTCGTTTCCCCCTACGAGTAATGAATTAATTGCTAAAAAGAAAAAGCTTATTAATTACTTATTAATTATTTATCAGTTTTTTTATTAATTTTATATAATAATTTCTTAGAGTTTTAACGTAATAAATCCTTTAAACGAGATTAATATATATATATTAATAAATACTTTATTATCTTATATTAAAGAATCTTTAAGCCTTACACTTAATGTAAGTATTTAATATTTTAACTTTTAGAATTTAAAATTTTTTAAAACGTATAAGATTTAAATATAATATTATTACTTTTTTTAATAATTATTATAAGGTGAGAAACGGTTACATTTTATCTTTTAAACCTTATAATAAATATATGTTATCGATGTTTTAATTCTTTTTATCCCTTTTAATATGAAGCTTTTAAACGTAATAATCTCTTTTAATAATTTATTAAGTTTAAGTTAAATAAGTTGTGTATTATTTTTTATTAATGTTAAAGATTTATTTATATTAAATTAAATAAAGAATTAAATATAAGAATATATAAGTGGTTAAGTAAAGTTAAATATTAAACATTATTTAAGATTTATATATAAAATAAATTAACTATGATTAAGCTATAAGAGTAATTTAAGATTTAAATATATGGGTAAATAATCTTAGTTAATGTATGAATAAAATTTAAGGTATAGATTTATTAATGATTAATCAAGCTTAAATTAAATAAAGGCTTAACTTATATTAACTTAAATAAAAGATTAGTTATTATTAATTTAAAAAAAGGATTTATTTAAATAAAATTAAATAAATGTTTTAATATTTATATATGTAAATAATTAACTAAGATGGGATTATATATTAAATTTAAGATTAAAAGTTATATAAAATTAATATAGGTTAAGCTTTATATAGATTTATTTAAAGCTAATTTAAAACTTTTATTTAAATGAGTTTATTATGTAAAAATATTAATCATTTTATAACGAGTTAAATAAACGGTGTGTTTAAAGGAATTAATCTTTTTTTACTTTAATTTTTTTTAATCTTAACTTTATAGGGTAGCTTATTAAATATGATTAAGTAGTTATATTAATATAAGTACTTAATAAATAAATTATTAAAAATAAAATTAATATAAAGATATATATTAATTTAAATATTAAAAGGGATTAAAAACTTTTATAAAAATAAAATAACTTTTTCTATAAATATATTAATATATAGCATATTTATTTAAGATAATATTAATATTAAATAATATTAAAGCGATAATATATAAGCTTTTAATTAGCTTATCAAATCATAATATAATATACCATAATTATTTCTCGCTTTTTTATATATAAATTATTTAATTAAACACCATTTTAATAACCTTTCCTTCTTAATTAAAAGGTTTTAGTTAAGCCATTAAGCTTATTAATTTAAAGATAAGGTTATAATATTATAATTATATTAAAAGAATATCTTAAGCATTATAATATTTTTATATAATAAGAGTAAAATATATTACATATAAATTTTAATAAAATAAATATATTTAACCATTTATAAAAGTTTATTTAAACGTATATTTTTCTATATATTTTATATATCATTAATTAAAAAGATAAGAAGGTTATTTTAAAAAAAATAAGAAAATCTTCTTTTTATTAAAAGAGTTAAAAGTTAATATGTTTTAAGATAATAATATAACCGATATTAATTAAAGTAATAATAATATTAATAAAACTTCTCCTTATTTTACAACTATTTACACCATCTATAAAAGTAATAAATACTTACATATTAAAGTTAATAGCTATTTTTCATATCTTTTTTATACTTTTTTTATAAATATTTTATTAGTTAAGTTTTTAAAATAAAGGTTATATAATATTTTAAGTAAAGATAAATATTAAAGTTAAATAAAAAAACTTAAATTAATTATATTAAATTTATAAATATTTTATTACGTTTAATAATAATTAAACTTTAAAGATAAACTTAATAAAATAAATTAAATATATAAATAACGATATATTACTTAAAAGGCTTTATTAACACTTTAAAAATTTAAAATAGTAAAAAAAGGGCTGGTTAATTATATAAAAAGAAAGGCCGGTTTATTAATTATTTATTAACTTTAATAATGCTAAATTATATAAATGTTAAAATGTAATTTAATATAATAAGTTAAAATTAAGCGTATCTTATTACCTATTTTATTTATACCTTATTATTTTAATAGCTTTTTATTATTTAAATAGTTATATATATATTATTAAGTTTTATTTATACGTTTTATATTTTAGTTTAATAATATTTATATTAAATATTTATTTAAGAGTAAATAATTAAATGAGATTAATTCACTTAATACACTTTTATTATTATATAATATATTAAATAAGATATAATATATCTTTTAACGTGATTTTAATATTTAATAATCAACTTTATTTTAACATAAATTAATACGTAATTTTAAGATTTTATTATTAAAACTAAGATTATTTCATACACCATATAAAAAGATTACATATGCTTCCTTATTTTAAAGTTAAGATATAATATTAATAATTTTTAAGGATTTTTATATAAACGAGAATATACTTTTAAATAAATTTATACTTAAACATTTATATTTTAATATATATTATGCTTATATTTATATCATTTTAATTCTTTTTTTAATATAAGCTGTTAAAAAGTTTTTAATTAAGAATTTATAATTTTTAAATATATATTAAGAAAAACCTTTCTCTTATATTAAGGTTTTTTTAATAATATATATTTTATTTATTTATCTTTCTCTACTTATTAATTTATATATTTTTCTTAGCCTTTATTATAAAATAATCTTAAAGGATGTTTACTATACTTAAACTACTTAAAATAAATTTAAAAAAATTAAACCGGTTTAAGTTTAATTTTAATTAAAACATCAACTCTTAAAAATAAAAGATCAATCTTATTAAAGTAAATAAAAAAGCCTTAAGCCTTATCTTTAAGTTAGTTAACAATGGCTTAAGCTTTAATTAAATTTAAATGGAAAGTTTTAATTAAAATCTTATTAAATAAAGTTATTTTTTAGCTTAATTTAAATTATTTATTAAGAATCTTTTTCTTAAAGATAATGATAATAAGTTAAACTTAATAAATAATATAAACCTTATTTAATATATAACTTAAGTTTTAATTAAAATAAAGAAGATATATATGAGTAATATTATTAAATTAATAATTAATAACTTAAATATATAAATTCTTATTTTTCTTATATTTTCTTAATTAAGAAAGTATATTAATAATAATTTTAGTTTAAGGTTAAATGGGTTATTTTTTTAAATAAATATTATTGGGATAAAATATGTCGTTATTAAAAGATTAAGCTTATTTACTTACTTATTTTAAATTATGAAGGTAAGTTTAAATTAACTTTTTTTTAATATAATAATAGTTTTTAATATATCTTAATTATATATATAATAATAGTTAAAATTATCTTACTTTTAAAATATACTTATAAGAATTATTAAACAAATAAAAGCATATTTTAATATTATATAATTATGTTAAATTATTTATATAATATTTATATTATATGCCATTATAATAATAGGGGTTATAAATGTTTTTATAGATTTAATATGTTAAGTATTTTAATTAGATATAATTTATTAAGATATTATTATTATTTTAACTTTTATAAATATGAAAAGGCGTATTAAAATTATTAAGCTATATATAACTTTAATTAAAGAAAAGTAGTAACGTATTTTTAATATTTTATTATATATTATTAGCGATATTAAAGCTTAATTATTTACCATTATAGATAAAATTAAAAATTTAAAACGTTAAATTTACTTATAAATTATATTATACCCTTTTTATTACTTTTATATAATATATTTATTAAGATTTCTCTTATAGTTTTGCTTTTTCTTTTATATTTTAATAAATTGTGATATTTTATATAAAAATTAATAAATTAAAAAGGGAAAATAAGATATTTTATTACTTATTTTTAAGTAATAAGAGAGGGTAAGGGGTAAGAAGTAAAAGTTTAAAGGCGGCATATAGGAAGACGCGTTTCACGTATTTAAGGTATTTAAAAGATAGTTTAATGTTAAATGATATTTCGGAAAATATATTATTATTCTTTTAGCTTTATATTAAGTAATAAAGCTTTAATTTTAATATACTTGTTTTATAATTCTTTATATTTTTTTATAATAGCTTTATTTTATATTAATTATAAAAAAAATATAAGCGATTAAAGATATTTTTTTTTAATAAATGACTATTATAATAAATACTTTTTTATTAAATAGGAAGTTCCTTTAACTTAATTTATTTTTTATGATATAACTTGTAAAAATCCTTTTAATAAAGAAGTTTTATATTATTAAAAGGTACCTAGTTATTTCATATTATTTAATTCCTTATATTCAATAGCTTCTAAGGATTTAAAACAATAAATATAAAAATCTTACCATTTATAATATATATTAAAACTTATATATTATAAGGCTAACTAAATAAGAAAGGAGAAATAACGTTATTCCGTAAAGAATTATACATTTATTTAAGTAAAAGACTTTTTTATATATATAATAAAACGCTTTTTATCTTATTATTTTAAATTTTATAAAAATAACTCTTAATATTATAAGTTTATTTATTTATTTACTTATTTAATTACTCCTTAATAAGAGATATAATTCTTTAATATAATTAACCATAATATACTTAATAATTATTAAAATCAAGGTTTAACATATTATAAACGTTTAAAATAAAATAAACTTAACTTAATAAAAGAAGGCACTTATTCAATTTTCCTAAGTTAAATTAAAAAATATTTTAAGATTAATACTTAACTTATTTTATATAGCCGCTGTATTAAGTTAATAATCATTATTAATATTTTTTTATCTTTAAAAGAAATCAAAGTAACTATTTTATTTAAGTGGATACCGCGCTTTATTTATATTTTATTAATTAAAAGAGCTTTATCTATAAGTTATAATACTTTTAAGTTAAATAGGTTAAATAAATATTCATTATTTAATATTTACTTTTAATATTTAAAATACCTTACATTAAATAAAAGGGGATATAATTAATAAAGCTTTAAGTTAACGACGTTATTATATCCAATTTCTTTATTAAGACTTTAAAGTATAAAATAAATATTATAAAAAATATATATATATCTTATAATAAATTAAGCTTATTAATTTAAATAAACCTTAACTTATTATTAGCCATTAATTATAATCACCTTATTAATTATATATTAAAATTTAATTAAAATCTTTTAACTACCTTTCCATTAAGACCCTTTAACATAAAATATATTAATATTTTAAGCTAAGCTAATAAGGGTTATATTAAGCAGATTGCTAAAGTAATAAAGGTATATAAATCTTAGTTAAATATTTATCTTTATAAGATATTAAAGGTTTTTATATATATTAAGAAAGTTTATTATATAATATTATATTAATTAATAAACTTATTTAAGTAATAACAAAAAAAAAATGAAAGAAATAATTAAAAACGCTTCCACTTCTATATTAACGTATTTAATATTAAATATATAGATTATTAATGTTATTTATATCAAAGCAGTAGATATATTTACCTTAATTAAGATTAATTATAAGTTAATCTTACCTTTTATTTTAAACTTAAATATATATCTTTTTATCTTTAATTATATATATTACTCTACTTATAACTATCGGATTTTATGTAAGGGAAATATAAGTATTTTTAATAGTAGATTATTATGTAGCTATATAATATAATAACAATATCGATTTAAAATTTTACGATTTATTTAATATGATAAGCGTTATTTATAATATTAAGATCTTTTTAAAAGATATTTACTCCTTTTTTAAGTATATAGTTAAGCCTTTTATCACTTATCGATTTAAGATTTTAAAACTTACATTAATATTATAAATATATATATTTACACTTTTTATTATTAACTCTTAAATATATAAAAATAATATCTTCTTATCTTTAATGATTTATTTAATAATATTATTAAGAATTAAGTATCTTTATTAAATTAAAGATATTAAAAGGCTTATATTATATTTAACACGTGAGGTCTTTACATATATAAACGTAAATTTAAAATATTAAAATTTATCTAAAAGTATAACCTCAATTATATATTAAGAAATAACCTTTCCTCCTTCCTTTTATAAAGACTTATCGTAATTTATTATTCTCTTTATAAAAGCTTATCGTGGCTTATTATTCATATAACGTTTATCTTTTTTTATTTAATTATATTATTAAATATTTTATTTTACTTTACTTTTATAAAATACTAGCTTTTTATTAGCTTATCCATATAAGAAAAACCCTTTTTAAATATATTTTAAAATATTCATTCCTAACTTTACCATTTTAAACAATATAATTATTAATATTATTTTATTAAAAGTTAAAATATATTAATAAAACTAAATTATTTATACTTCTTTATTCACATTTATTATAATAATTATAACTATTACAAAAAGATATAACTTATACCTTTAATACCTTAATTTATTAATTTTATAAAATCGTTCGTCTCTTAAAAGACGTTAAAATTTAAATAAAACGGTTAACTCGTTTTATATAAAAAAACTTAAATAAAATTATTATTTATTAAATAATCATATTTAAAAGTTCACTTCTTTACCTTTTATTATATCTATTTAATTAAAATTATTCAAATCTAATCATAAAATTAATAATAAATTAAAGGTTTTTATACTAAAAAGCCTCTTTTAACCGCCTCTTAATAAACTTAAACACCTTTTATTTAATTAAGGAAACCTTATAATAAAATTTATATCTTTTATTATTAAAACGTTATATAATAATATATTTAATATAAATAAAGTAAATACCATTAAGTCTAAATTATCTTCCAGCATTATTTATAACCTTTACTTTTAAACTTATCAACTCTTTTATTACCATATCTATCTTCGTAAAACCGTTTAAAATATTTCCAATAATATTTAAAAAACTATTAATTTTATTATGTCATAGTAAAATTATCCACCGATCTTATTAAGCAAGTTTAAAATTATAAAATCACTTTTATAAAATATAAATAGATCGGCTTTTAACGATATAAATGTACCTATAAATCTTAATTAATAAGCCATTTTAAAGAAAATAAACGCATTATCAAATATAATAATAATAAATTAAAATAATAATATTAATATTAATAATATTATTAATCATGATAAATTAAGATACTTAACTTTAAAGAATAATATTAAAACTATATTTAATTAAATTTTATTTAAGAATCTTTTTATAATTAAGCTTAAGATTAAATATACTAATAAAGCTTTTATTAATTATTAAGCTATTCCTTATATTACGTTTAATCTTAAAATAAGGCTCTTTATTTTAATACTTAATATGCTTTTTAAATATTATCTTTATTATATAAACAGCACTTATCTTAACATAACAGTAGCCGTTATAGCAAATAATTTAATTAATTACTTATATTATTTATTAAAGTTTAAGGTTATAAAGATAACTTATATTAAAAGTATATTTATTTATATAAACTAAATTATTATAAAATATATTATTTACTTTAATATAGCTAAAAGATTTTACAATTTACTAGTTAACTTATATAAGTTTACCTTCATTATTACCGCCTTTAATATCGCTATTAATAATTTTAAAACATAATTATTTATATTATAGTAAGAGTAATATAAAGATAAGCGTTTTAAATTTATTATTTACTTAGTTAAAAATTTCTTTCTCCGGTAAAAGATTAATTATATAAAATTCTATATATATATATATAACATCTTCTTATAAGATTTATAAAGATAAAAATATATATTAGAATTTATTAAATATAAGTATTTAATTAAGTTAATTCTAAAGGTTATAAAGTTAAAGTTAAATAGTTTAACTTTAAATAATAATCTTATTAAAAGAAATATTAATATAAATATAAATTAACCATGAAAAAGGGGGAAAAGACTTATTAAATATGTTTAAAAGTTAAATGGTAAAGGTTAAAAATATCGGCTTTAGTTTTTAATAGTGTGGATCCTAGCAACCAACGGATTAATTGGTTGATCCGTGGCAACGGTGTTACCACCATAATTGTAAATAGTTCGAGGTTGCGAACCTTCTCTTCTTAGCAATACAATCAAGCAAGCTTCTCAACATACGATTTATCAAACCTAAGACTATTAACAATACGATAATCCTAAGTCACGAATCCATTGTTGACAAGCCCGCCGCAATCACAATGATAAGTATAATATATGCTTTCTTAATTAATCATATTATAAAAACTTTAATTATTAATATTATTATAATTTTATAAGGTTATTATTAATCTTACTATTATTTTTTAATAATAATAATTATAATCTTTATAATTTATTTAATTTTATAGCTTTATAATATGTTATATCTTTATATAAAAAATAAAAAGAAATATATTTATATTACTCATATAAACTAAAAATATAAGATTATTAATTTAACTTATTATAAAGAAATATTCTTTATTTTATTATACTTTAATTATAAAACGTTACTTAAATTTATATCCCCTTTTCGCTTTTTTAAAATTTAATTATAATTAAAAACTTAACCTTCCTTATCAGCTAAATATTAATCTTTTATAATATTTAAAGATATAAGACTTTAAACGCCAATAAGTATTATATTTATAAGATTTAAAATCGCTTTTATTAAATATCTTTATAGATATAATTAATATTTTATTAATCTTCCACTTTATAATAATTATATAATAAAGTAAGATATAATTAACAATAAATAATTAAGAAAATTAATTATTAACTTCTCTTAAAGAGTTATTATTAATAAGGTAAAATATATCTTTAATTAATAAAAAGGCTATCTTTATTATGTTTAAATTATTTAAATCCTTTTATACGCTTAATATACTAGTTTACTTATTTAAAGAAATAACCTTAATACCCATTATAGCTAAGTTTTATATAAAGAAATATAAGAAAAATTAAATATATAATTACTTAAATAATTATAATTAACCGTTATAAGTTTATATAATTTACCACTACGCTATAAAGGCTTAAAAAAATTATAATTTATAATTTATAAGTAATAATATAATTAAACTTAATTATAATATATAATATAAGTCTTTTAAAGATTTATATATATTTAAAGAAATATTTAAAAATATGATATTATATTTATACAAGGTTTTATCTTTAATATATTAATTAATTAAAAAAAGTCATATATAATATAAAGATATTCTTTTTAAGATTCTTATAATAATAATATTTAATTATTAATAAAATGTTAAAAATTTATTATTATATTTTATATAAATATAATCATTATTATAATACCTAAATATTACTTATAGTTAAATTTAAACCAACTAGCTTCCTTTTAATTTCAAAATTAAAAAAAACCTTTTAAACGTTTAATTATTATATTAAGTAAGTAAAAACTGCCTTTTCTTCCATTAATAAGTTTATTATAATTTATATAAATAATAATTAATTATTTAACTTAAAAGGCTAATAATATTAACAAGATTAAATAAGAATTTAAAAGATAAAAATTAAAAAGGTTAAAAGCAAGTAGGGTTAAAAATAAATATAAGAATAAGTAAAGTTAAAAATAAAAGAGATTATAATAAAAATAAAAAAAGTTAAAAATAAGTAAGATTTAAGAATTTTAATTAAAAAAAAGCCTTAATTAATAATTATTAGGTACTTTATATTTATATTTACGTGATAATTAAAATATTTAGCTAAAAGTAATTATTGGTTAATATATATGATTATATATTTATTAATTGTTATAATATAATAAAATATTTAATTATTTATTATATTCATCTTCATCCTTTTTATTATTCTTTTTTGTTTTTAATATATTAAGCAAATACTTTTATAATATTTATAATTATTAATGATATCATATTATATCCCTTTATGGTAATTTATTATAACTTAGTTTAAATTACCTCCCTTTTTTTTTAATATTTTTTAAGATATTCCTTTAACCTTTAGTAAATAGCGAAATAAGGTTAAGCTTAATTATTTATAAGGTTTTAAAGTAAATATGCTATAAGTTAATTATTATAAACCTATTATATTTTTAGCATTAAAAAATTATTAAAATTATAATAACAGATTAAATTTAAAAGTTTATAAGCTTTAGCAAGTAGCTTTAAGATATTTAATATATTCATATCTTAATTTTAGATATTAATTTTATCATAATTCCTTTATAAAGTTTTAACATAGCTAGTAATTAAGTAGGATTTATTTGGTTAATATTTAATCTTATAATTATTTTACTCCTTTATAAATTCCTTAACATCATATTATATAATTTCATTATAAATAATATATATAATAATTTAATTAGTTATATTATCTTTTTAAAATTATTTAAAAACTTTTAAGTCTTTAAAATAATTTTATTTAAAGTTAATATCGATTTATTAAATAAAATGTAAGTACATACAATCCAACAATTTATTGCCTTTTTACATAACTGCCGCCATTATTATTTAATTTTCCAATTTCTTTTACTTACTCTTTAAATATAAAAATTTAAAATATAATAACCTTATCTTTATATTTATTAGGTGTCGTTTAAATATATTATTTTTATTATTAATTAAGTAATTTTAATTAAGTTATATTAAGCTTAAGTTATTAAAAGAAATTTAATTTTATAATTTATTTAAATAAGCCATAATCAAAATCTTAACTTAATTATAGTAGTAAGGAATTATTTTAAAATATTTACTAGTAAAGAAGCTGATTAATAAACGTAACATCATATAATATAATAAAAATATGTGTTAATTATGCTGTATATTTTAAACCTAATAAACCAAAGTTTCTAGTAACCATCTATAAATTATATATAATTTAGCTTAAAAATAATAAATTTCTTTTCTCTTTATATAAATAGTTTAATTTCTTTTTACTAATTTACCACTTTTAAGTACTATTAATAATATACCTCTTAAATTATTAATTTTAATAAAAGAAGTTTTATTATCTTATAAATAAAATTATAAACATATTCTTTTCCATAATTACCTAATATATCTAAATATTATTAGTAATTATTAAGAAAATTTTCCAACAAATTTAAAAGTTAAACTTAATCTTTATTAGTTAAAATCTTTTTATTTATATTATTTTTAACTTAAATTTAAATTAAAAGGTATATAAGATATTAATTTGATATTAATACCATAATTTAATTAATATCTTGCTATCCTTTAAGCCTTCCATAAAGAAATAATATTAAATAAGCGTTAAAAGTATAAAAGTATATCCCATAAAATTATAACAATATAAGCTTTATTCCAATACTTAACGCTTAAAAGATTATATTTTAAGATTAATTTTAAATTACTCCTACTTGAAATAACTAATAATAACAAATATTTATAATCCTATTTTAAATAAAGCGTAAAATTCCTCTTTAATATTATTGATGTTTTATTTATTCTTATAAAAACGCCACCTTTATATAGCTTGTTAAAGAGTGCGGAACGATGTCTTAAAACTATATTCTTTTTAAAATCTTTTATAAACTTAATATTAAAAGAGCTTATTTTTTTAATATTATTAAGTAATTTTTACTTTATAAGGATTTAAGTTTATTATTAATTGTGGTATAATAATTTTAATTTATGATATATTTAACTTTTAATTATAATATTTTTTAAAGATAAAGTAAATATATTATTTAATATATTATTAAATATTTATATAAGGTAAATAAGTTTATAATAATTTATAATTCTTTACTTATAATATCCACGTTAAAAGTACTTAAATATTAATTATTTTAATAATATTTATTTTTATAAAATTCAAACGCTTAACTTTTTTTATAAGTATAAAAGTGAATTAAACCTTTATTATAAAGATTTAATCCTACCTTTAATATATGTAAATATATATATTAAGTAAATAAATAAATAAGTAGGTATATTTATTTATTTTATATTTAATTGCCGTTAACGTTTATATCTTTTATTATGGCGGAAATGCTACTTATTTTCATTAAGGCAGTAATTAACTTTTATCTTAATTAAATTAATATTAAGTTTTTTTATTTTTTAAATTTAGAATTCTTTTCTTTTTTTATTATTTATATACCTTTTTTTAAATCATTAAAATAACTTTAATATTAATAAAAATTTTATTATAATAAACTTTATACTTAATTTATTTAATAATTTTAAAATTTAATAATAGATATTTTTAAAAGTTAGATTAACTTGATATTTTTTAAAAATGGTTTATAATAAAATGTTTAATCATATTAAACTTATATATTATTAAATGATAAATATTTTACATAAACGTGATAAATTTTATATTTTTATTATTATAAAATTAAGCTTAATAAAGTAAAATAATATAATTATTTAAGTTAAAATGTTTAAGTTTATAACAAAGTTTAATTATAAAGTTAAAAAGGTTGCGATAAAGATAACTAATTTTTTATAATTTTATAAAAAGTATGTGAATATTAAAGATATTTTAAGGGAGTTTTTTAGTTAATAATTACATTTATCGTATATATTTTAAGAAATGAAAGCTTAATCTTTTTATTTTTAGATTATTTATAATGATTTTATTGATATATTATGCAATATTATAACTTTAATATTTAAGTTAAATAAGCAAGTTGTAAAGCATTTTTGTTAATTATTATATCGCGTTAAGGAAACATTTATCTCTCATTTTACAAAAGAGGTTTATTAAATAGATAAGGTAGCTTAGAATTTAATAACTTAAACTATATTTAATATAAAGGTTTTTAAAGATTGTAATAAGTATGACATTTAGCTTAATTCTAAGTGGGCTATAAATAAGGCGGATGATATAATATAATCCAGATCCAAAGCATAATTATATTAATTAAAAGGTTTAAATAAATATTTAATAATTAGTTTATTGGTTTATTTAAAAAAGTTTATAATAGGGGAAAGTTTTATTTTATGATTTTTATGATTAATTGTAAATATAATTATAAATAAACTTTAGCTTTAAGTAAATATGTATAAATTTTAAGTAAATGGGTAGTTTTATATTATAGATTAAATATATATATGTTTTAGCTTTTAATTATCTTTATATGCCTTAAATATTTTATATATAATATATCATTTATTGAAATAAAAGCGGTTAAGAATATAATTTGATTATAAGCTTTAAGAAGTGGAATGAGGTATAAAAAGATGTAATGAAATTAAGGTATAAATCTATAATTAAAGATAAAAATTAATGTAAATGGTAAATATTAAATTTAAAGAAAGAGAAATCATTTATATCTTTTAAGTAATGAAAGATTTAATATTTGTTTATTTAAATAGTTTAATATATATTATCTTCTTTTATTTCTTAATAATCATTTAACTAAAATTTTATTATATTATTATGGATAAATATTAAAAAGATAAAAATTATATGCTTTTAAAGGAATATAATAAATGTTTTATATTAATATTATATAAAAAGATCTATTAACATATTTAATAAAAGTAGTGTAAATTTTATATTAAAACGTTTTTTGTAATTATTTAATTTAATGTTATATAGCAATTTTATTAAAAAGTAAATATATAACAGAAAATATTAAATAAGTAAGTAAAACAAGTATAATAAATATAATAAATATGGTAAGGCGGTTAAAGTTTTATTATATATATATTATGCCTTAATTTAAAAAATCTTAAGGAGTTTTGTTAAGCCTTGGTTAATATTAAATATGATAAGTTAATTGTAAAACAGTTAGATATAATTATTTTTCCTTAAAAGGAAAATTTCTGTAGCTGATATTAAAAATAAGCTAGGTATAAGGAATTAATTTAATATAAGATTAATAATCTTTTATTTAATTTAAATTAAAATTTAATAAGTATAAAAATTTAAAAAAAGTATAAATATGTAAAACGGAATAATTTTAAGAAATAAACCTTAAGTTTCTTATTATATAAATATAATAATAGTAAGATATCTCTTAATATTTGTATTGTGTTTTATGACTTTTATATGGTAAGTAAATTAAGTAAGGAAATATATAAATTAATGTAAATAAGATTTAATAATATATATTATATATTTATCTCTTATTTAAGTTTATCTTTATATTAAATTAATTTATTTAATAATTAAACTTTAAATTAAAATCCTTTTAATTAATAACCTTTTATATAATTAGCTTACTAGTTTTATAATTTAAGTATGCTTATATAATTTATGGAATATTTTTAAGAATGTATAATTTTATAAATTTATTTAATATATTTAAAAGGTTAAAAATGTCTTTAATATAATTAAGCTTAATTCTTATGATATATTAAGAGTTATTAACCTTTATAACGATAAAATATCTTAAAGTTTACTTAAAAACCATATAATGGGTGAAGTATATTAAGCTTATATAATAATATATTAAATTAAAATCAATAATCCATTATAAGCAAATCTATTAATATTATTGAAGGTATTAATAATCTTAACTTTTTTAAATTTTTTATTAGTGAAGATAGGCTTATTTCTTTTAAATTCTTTATCTATAAAAATAATTAGTTTATCTTTTCTATTCTTTTTATTTATAAAGATAATTGATTTATCTTCTTTAACCTTTATATTGGTAAAGAAGATTAGCTTACTTTTCTTAGCCTTTATATCTTGGGTTAAGGTAAATTGTTAATTTAAAGATTTAGATAATAATGCTTAGTTTAAAAATTAGTTATTGCTTAAATCTTAAATAATATTCCGTGCGTTGGTAATTTATCTGGCTTTTATATTAATATATGGGGAAATTTTAATAAAGTATTTTAAACTAAAAGTCTTATAATAAGGTTATAATTTATAATTTAATAATAAATAAATTAAAATATTAAGAAAGTAAGTAAAAGCTTATTTCTTATTTAATATAGATATTCTTTTAAATATAATTTAATATTTATATAAGATAATAATATATTTACTTAAAGTCTCATTATATTAATGTTAAGTAACAAAATAAATTCATATAATAATATTAATATTAATAATAAGTTTTCTTTTATTAAAACTATAATTTTTTGAGAATAAATATAAATGCCTTTTAAAAGTATATAATTAAAGTTTATAATATAATGGTAAGATAAAAGTATAACTAATAAAGAAATCTTATTTATATTTAATATTATTATATGTAAATCTACTAAATTATTAATCTAAACCGTTATAATCCTTTTACCTAAAGCTAAACAATAATATATAAATATAATAAATATCATTTTTATTAATTTATTACGATTAAATGATATAATTTTATATAATGTTATATTATAATAAATGGAAGGTTAAGATTTAATTTATACTGAGTAATCATATATTCTTTAAGGGAAGTTGTTATTAAGTTTTAAAAGCAATATATCATTAGCTAAGTCGTTAAATATTAATAACGAATGCTTGTTGTCACTTAAAGATAATATTCTTAACGTAAACATCACTTTAAACCTTCAGCTAAGATAAATGTATTATATTATTTTTAAAAAGCGTTAAGCTAGTTAAACATTAAATAAATATGTTGTTTCATTTAATAACTGTGGCCTTATGACATAAAGTAAAGCAAAGATTGCTTATTTAAATTAATTTATATAAGTAAATATACTTAAGTATCTTAAATACTTACATGGTTAATATCGATTTATTAAACACGTTAATTATAATGTTTAAAGCTATGAACGAATAAAATATATCTCTTAATTATTAACATAAATAGTTATAATTTTATATGTTATTTTAGTATAATCTTTTAAATAATATATGATTTAGAATTGTTACTTTTTTTACATAATTTTTAATAATATTAATTAAATAAATCTAAATATATAAGTAAATTTATATGGTTGTTTATTATATATTGTAATAAGTATAATAATATTTAATCATATAGTTGGATATTACCATTACTTACCTCTTGCCATAACCCCCTCCTTAATAATTACTCTTAAAATATGAAATATAATGAAAAGTTAAGTAAAAACTTTAATCTTTTTTGCTGTAAAAAAAAATTTAAAAGGTGAATTATTTTAATTATTTTGATGAAGAACATTAACTTAAGTTATGGTTTATTCTTTTTATATTAAGTTTTATTTTTATATTAAAATAAAATAACTTTTTATTAAATCTTTAAAATTATCTTATTATAAGTTATTTATATATGAACTTTAAAAGCATTAAAGCGATAATAATATATAATTTTGCTGTAATATTTTATAATAATAAAGTTAATCTTATATTAATATAAAATTATGTCTTATTAATGTAGTTATATATAAGATGTATAATTATATAAAGTCTTAAAATCTTAAACCTTAAATATAAAGATATTTTTATAGGTTAGAATTTTAAAAACATTTTGATAATTACCTGTTTATTAACTTATAAACAACGTTATATATTAAAGTAATATTATTACTTTGCTTATTTTAAATATTTAGAATTTATTATGTTATGTTTAAGTAGCTTTATGAGGAATGGGAGTATAAGGATGGTGTGGTAGAGTATTTTATTAAATTATTAGATTTAAGAAGAAAAAGGTTTATATGATATCTTCTCTATCTTTTATGTGGCTGTTTAGTTAAAGCTTTAATATATTTAATTAAAGATATGAATTGATTATAAGCTTTTTGTAGGGTACCAAGATATAAGATAAATAATCTTTTATAAATAATAATAATTTTAAAGAGGATGTTTATCGTAAGTTTTAAAGGGAATCAATATTAATTTACGTATAATCGGTAGATTCTAGCTTTATATTCTTTATTATATTTATTATAATTATAATATTTATTATTTGAATAATTTCTTATAAATAGTTTAAATTATTTATTAATTAATTATTATTTTTTTATTATAAGTTTATAAAATACTTTTTATATTATATTCTTTAATATATATCTTTCCTTAATAAATTCTTAACTTTTAATGAGATTTAATTTTATAAAAGTGATAAATTTTACTAAAAATAAAAAAAAGTAAAGAATAATTAATTTATAATATTCATACCTTTATTTAAATATAAATATAAATATAAGTCTTAATAAATTACTCCAATTATATTTATAGTATATATTAATTTAAATTTATTTGTTTTAAATGTATAATCTAACCGTGTTAAAGTCTTTATAAATTGCTTTAATTATAAATGTAGTATATTTTTATTTAAATGTATTAACTTAATTATCTTCCATGCTTATTTATAATAAGTTTTAATTCAACTATTTTAAATGTCGATTTAACTTTAATATAATCTTGATAAATTATTTTAAATTTATATATAATGTTATAATTTAATTATTTTATATTTTCAACCTTAGTTATAATATAGTTTTCATTAACTTTTCTAATTATATTTATAACTTTAAATATATTAATTATTTCATCGACATTAATAATATTTATAATATTTAACCTTATATATAAAACTTAAGAAGTAAGATTATGTAAGGTTAACATGTTTTTTCTTTCCTTTTAAATCTTAACACCATTAAAGAAAGGAGATAAAATTTATTAATAAGTTAAAATAACTTTATTATTATTAATTTAAAAAATAATATTAATATAAAGTAAAAGGATAAAGATTATTAATTAATTTATATAAATATAATTAACTTATTGTTATAAATTTAATATATCGTTAAAATTAATTTTATTTTATTTAATTTATAATTTATTTTATTAAAAATTATCCATTTATATTTTAGTCATTTCACATTACACTTGTTTTTTAATGTGTAAAGAGAAAATTTTTACCCTCTTAAAATACGAGATAATTTTATATATAGCTTAAAACTAATAAGTAAGTATTATATAATAAAGAATTCCTTATATTAGTATATATATATTATAATAAACCAAAGATTGCGATTAAAAGAAGATTTTATATACGAAATTAATTATCTCGCTTTATATTTAAAAAGTTAATATCTTATATTTACTTTATTCATAAAGTTATTAAGCTTAAATATTAAGTTTTAGTTAAGCCTTTAGATTAATCTTTTTCTTTACCGGCTTTATCCTTATTTAAATCGTTTAAGTCCTTGGTTTTATAACCTCCCTCTTAGCTTTTAAAGCATACGTAAGGTTAAATAATTCCTTTTTTAATATTTAATTAATAAGTATAATTATTATACTTTTTAAGTATTATTAATGTTAAAAAAAATGAATGAATGAATAAATAAGTATAATAGTTATTTAGCGTAAGGTTTAATAATTTAAATAAATATAAAAATAATTATTAAGAAATAAAAAATCTTATAATGTTTTTTTCATTTTTAAATTTTTAAATAAAGATTTAACTTTAAATATAAACATATCTTTAATTAATAATAAAGTAAAAGATTATATGAGTAGGTAGGTACCTAAGTATTATCATATGTTATAGTTGTAATTTAAAGTTAAAAACGTGGGATTTTAATAATAATATTATGTTATATTTATATATATATTATTTAACTTCTTTATTTTGAGATATTATATCTTATATTATTAAAATATCACTTTTTTTTTTCTTCTTTTTTATATTTATTTAAACGTAAAATCTATTTATAAAGGTTAATTTATATAAGGTGGATCTTACTAAAGTTTTAACCTAAGATTGGTATAAAATGGTCCCGTTTTATGGTTAATATTAACGTTACTTTAATGATTTTATCTTTATGTTACCTTTAAATCTTTATATTAATATAATTATTATTTAATATTAAGAATTAATTCTTTATACTTAATGTATTATAGTTAATTGTATGTATGAAGTTTTTAGTTAGAAAGATATCTTTGTTTTTAAGAGTATTATTGTTAAGTTTAATTATTTAAGCGATATATGACCTGTTTAAGATTATGCTTTATTTAATGTTAATAAAGTGAAGGTTATTGATTTAATTTATGCTCATTTATATGATATGAATATTAAAATTCTTGTTATTTTTTTTTAAGGTAAAGTATATTTATTTTATTTTATTGATATTTATTATTATAGTTAATAAATTATTTATTTAGATTAATAAACGTAATGTATTAATTTAAACATAAGGTCCCTGCGCGGCGTAAACATAATAACCCTGAATTTATTTACTGAAGCTTAGCCGAAAGTATGTTTCGTTGAATGTAATTATTGTTTGTAACGGATTTTCCTTTATTTAATTATATTATTAATTCCTTTATTTTACTTTACTCTTATGAAATTACAGTTTTTAATTAGCTTATTTAATAGGAAAAACCCTTTTTAAGTATGTTTTAAAATACTTATTCTTAGTTAAGTCTGTTTGAAGTAATGTAGCTGTTAATATTATCTTGCTTAAGTTATAATATATTATCTTAGCTAAATATATTTATACTTTTATATTAACGTTTATTATAATAATTATAATTATTATAAAAAGGTATAATTTATGCCTTTAATATTGAGATTTATTAATTTTATAAGATTATTTATCTTTTAAAAAGTGTTAAAACTTAAAGGAAAAGATAGACTTGTCTTTTATAAAGAAATTTAAACGTAATTATCGTTCTTAATAACAGCTTTCGCTGACTTTATTTAATATATCGCAATTGTTGGAAGATTATGTTTAAAATATTGCTTTTTTACCCTCCATTATATCTACTTAGTTAAAATCGTTTAATTTAAATTATAAAGTTAATAATAAATCAAACGTTTTTATGCCGAAGAGCCTTTCTTAACCACCTTTTAATAAACCTAAATATTTTTTTTTAAATTAAAAGGATTTTACGATAAAGTTTATATCTTTTATTACTAAGACATCATACAACAATACATCTAATATAAACAACGTAAAATTTATTAAATTTAATATTAAATTATATCATAGCTTTATCTTTTATCCTTAATTTTACATTCATCAATTTAAAAGTAACTACATTTATCTTCGCAAAACCGTCCATAATATTCCCATTAATATAGCGTTGATTATTAAGTTTATTAAATCTTAATACTCTTATCTAAAAATAACGTTAAATAAGTTTTAACGTATAAAATCACTTATTTAAGGTATTATAAGCTAAGATTTCAACCTTATAAGTAAGCTTATAAATAATAAGTGGAAAGCTAAATTAAATGTTAAGTTAAATATAAAAGGTATGTCATTAAATATAAAAATAATAGATTAAAATAAAGATAATATTAATTAAAACGATATTAATTAAAAAGGGATGAGACTTAAGGTTTTAAAAGACGATATTAAAACCATGCTTGATTAGATTCTCTTAAAGAATCTTTTTATATATAACATAAGCATTAAAGTTTTTAATAATAATATTATAAATTATTAAACTATTCTTTATATATTAAACCTTTTTTATATAAAACTTCTTGCTTTAGTATTTAACGCTTATTTTAAATATTTGCTTATATTTTTAAATAGCTAACACGTTAAAAAGATAAAGGTAGCGTAAGTAATTAACTTGTTTAACCTTCCATTTTTTATATTAAAGATTAAAGATAAAGGGTTAGCTAAAGTTAAAACTTTATTTGTTGGTATAAATTAATATATTATAAGATATATCTCTACCTTTAACATAGCTGGGAAACTTAGTAATCTATTAATTAAGTTAAGTTAGCTTATTTTCATTACTATTATCTTTAGTGTTATTATTAATGATTTTGAGATATGATTATTTATATCGTAACGGAAGTAATGCTTTAATAAAGGTTTTAGATTTATTATATACTTAGTTGAAAATTTTTTTCTATGGTAAGAGGAAGATTATGTAAAGTTTTATATATATTTATTTAATATCTTTAAATAAGTTATATAAAGAAAGATATCGTTACTTAATTTTATTTGGCATAAGAATTTAAATATGTTAGTTTTATAGGTTATAGATTTAGCTTTAAGTAATATAACTTTAAAAGATAATCTTATTAAAAGTGATGATATTATTGACTAGTTGTTGTAAAACCTTATAAGTAGGAGTTGATTATAAAAGGGAAAAAAGAGTTTTTTAAGTGGGTGCGTTTAAAAGTTAAATGGTAAAAGTCGAAAAGGTTAGCGTTAATTTTACATATAATTTATTTAAAGTTAATAAGATTTAATCTTTATAAATTATGTAAGTTATTGTTTAGTTATGTTTAATAGTGTTGGTTTATTTATTAAATTAATAAATATTGATTTATTAATTATAAAAAATATTGTAATTTCTTTTAAACAATTTTAACCTTTAAGTTAATAAGTATGTTCTTTCTTTTAAAATAGAAAAAATATTGTAGTTTTTAGGAAATTTAATTTATTAATCTTATATTTAAATCTTAAACTTTAAATATTTACTTTTATGAATAAATTACTTATTTTAATTAGCATGTTTTTTAAATCTTTTTGCTACCTCTAATATATCTTTTTATATTTAATTACGTAATAAGTTATAATATGGAGGTAAGTTATTTATTACTTGGTAAAATATTATTTTAACGCTTATTTAATAAGATTTATTCCTTAACATCATCTTTATTATTATTTTATTTAATAACTTTACTTTTTCTCTTTATATTTTTTTTAGCGGCATTTAAAATCTTATTTAGCGTTGATATAATTTGGTTAATTTTAACATAGCCTTTTATCTTTTAAGTTTCCTTATCGTCTTTTAAGATTGATTTAGGTTTAGATTTATTTTTATTTTATATTAATTATATAATTCTTTCCTAGATTCTTAAATAAAATTACTTTTTTAACGATAAATCCAAAGATCCTAAAGTTCTTAATCCTTTATTAATTATTAAGTAGAATATTTATAAGATTATTAGATAAATTGGATACTACTTTAATAAGGTATCTTTTTTATAACCTGCTCTCTTAATAAATTAATTGCTTAATTAGCCTATGATATAACTGGTGTAATAAATATATTACTCGTCCTTAAATTTAATTCGGCTGTTATTAAACGTTTATATTTATTTTTTTTAATTAACTTATTAAATATAAAGTAAACATAAAATAAATATACCTTCCTTACTGGTAATTCTTTATTATTATAGCTATTTGCTTGATTTAAGAAAAATTATAACTTGATAAATATATTATGCTTTAATAAGGGCTTAATCTTATTATTATAAAAGGTAATGATATCTTTATTAAATATATAGACGACTTTACTAAAAAATAAGTAAATTATAAATTAATTTAATATTAATATTTTTATATCTTCTATTTTAACATTATTAATCTTATTTTAATCTTAAGTCATCTTATTTATTAAACCATAAGCTTAAGATTAATTATTTATAATTAAAGGTTTTTTAACGTAATATTTAATAAAGTTTATCATAATTATTTTTATTTTAAATTACTCTTTAATTTCATATAAAAGCCTTAAAAATATATCTCTTTAGGTAAATAAATTAAATCGTTTTAAGATTGCTTTATATCTCCTATATTAAAAACGTAAGCTAAAATTATAATTATAGCGTCAATAAAGAATTATAAAGGTTCCAAATTAATATTTAAATATGGAATTTAAATAAGTACTTTAAATACAAAGACAATTAATCTAAATTTAATAAATTAGATAAAATATTCCATATACTTTATTATTTTAACTATACTTAAAAAAACCATATCTAAACTAAAGCCTATAAAGGTTTATTAAATTTTTAAAACTTGTTTTAAAATATTTAAGCTTTTATAAGATAATATAATAAAGGTATTAAAAAACTTCTAAAAGTTAAGGCTATAATATTATAAGTGTATTAAAATATAATCAAAACTTATATAATATGGTATTAAAATATAAGTTATAAAAGATCTCTTTTTTCTTTATATATAAAGATTTATATAGTCTTTAATAATTTTTTTTACTTTTTTCTTCTTTCTTCCTTTTTAATATTTAATAATATTTTTACATATACTTTACTAAACGTTTTCTTTTAAAGTAGTTTAATCTTATTATATATTATTATATTAAGTATATATGCTTATCTTTTAAAACAGTTTAATTTAGTTAAATTTAAATTTATTATATTTTTATGCTTATTATGCTTACTTTATTAAATAAGTTATATTTATCTTCTTATATAAATAAGCATGTCTTTATTAATTTATTTATTTGAAAAGTTATAACCTTTTATTATATAGCTTCTTTGTTATGTTTTTATAATTATCTTTGCTTAAGGCATATTTTTATTATTTATATCATTTCTTGTAATCTTTTCTTGAATTATAATTTTTTATTATATTTTCTTTGCTATAGAATCATTATGTTAAAAAACTTTTTAAATGGTAAGAGTGGAGATATATCTTATAAACCTCTTTTTATAGTTTAACTTTATTTTTTTATACTTAATCTTTTATTTTATATCCAAAATTAGCTTTTTAATTTTAATATGTTTACCTCTTAATCTTATAGTTAATCTTATGGTTAACTTTATAACTTAAAAGCTTAATCTAAAGACTATATTAATACGTCTTATAAATTTCTTTTTTTAATTTAATTTTATTCTTTTATATTTAACTTTTTATTTTATATTTAAAATTAGCTTTTTAATCTTAATATTTTTACCTTATTTTGTAATTAACCTTGTAATTAATCTTATGGGTTTAAAACTTAATCTAAATATTGCATTAAATGTCTTTATAGTTTAAAAGCTTAATATATAAACTATATTATTAATAAACCTTTAGCTAAACTTATAGTTAAACTTATAAAGTAATCTTATAATTAACTTTATGGTTAACCTTATAGCTTTAAAGCTTAACTTAGATATTACATTAAATGTCTTTATAGCTTAAAAGCTTAACGTAAAGATTATGCTTTTAATAAACTTACAGCTAAACTTATAAAGTAATCTTATAATTAATCTTATAATTAATTTAATAATTATCCTTATAACTTTAAAGCTTAACCTAAATATTGTATTAACTGTTCTTATAGTTTAAGAATATAATATTAAATATTTTTTTTACCATTATCTTCTCCATTTTTTTTTATCTTTATCTTTAAATATATCTTTAATTATTTTATAAGAAGCTTTTAATATAATTTATAACCTTTTTATAATTTTTAATAATAATTTTAAGTAAAAGAAGAAAAAGTTTAAAGTTTGATTATTTTTAAAGTTTATAAGTAGTTATATTAAAATGTAATATATATACAACTTTTAAAAAGCAATGTAGAATCTTAATAACGCACCTTTAAAGTAATATTGTCTATGTTTTATCCAATATTTAATAAAAGAAAGTAAATTAATATTGTAAAAAAATTTCCTTAATATATTATTAAAATATCTTTATATTCTTTTTAAAAAAAACGTTATGCTTAATTTATAAAATCTTAACAAAATATTATATTAATTTAATTATATTAAATATTTTCCCTAAAAATCTATGTTAATTTATATTTATAATTGTTATTAAACATACGTCAATTTAAATTAAATTCTTATAAATTATCGTTTTAATATACTTTATAAATTATACATTCATCTATTTCCCTTTAAAATCAAAGATCTTTAACCTTTTAAAGAGCAGTTTTTATCTCCTAAATCTATTTTTAAAATAATTACCAAATTTAACTTAAATTTATTAATTAACTAACTTAATTTTTCATCTTACTAAAAAATAACAAGCCATATATCTATCTTTGTAAATAATATATATACTATTATAACAACTTTTCCTCACGCTATAAATAATATTTTAAAAAATATTTATATTATATAATATAGCTTAAAAAAACTTATTAAAAAAGATCTACTTCCTTATTTAAATTTACACAAATTAAAATTAAAACGTACTTTTTGTTAATTAAAAAGGCATAATTATTTATATATCTTGATTTTTCTTAATTATTTATTTTAGGATAATTAAGATAAGAATAATAATAATAAGATCTTTCCTAAGATAATTATAAATTATATAATGTATATCCTAAATATTAAGGAAAAATCTACTTATTGTATCACTTATATTCTTAAGTATAAACCGTAAAATCTTATCTTAAATTAAAATATAAATTTAAATTCTTATATTAATAATTTTTCTTTATTTAAATGAGATAATAGTAATGATTTTAAGTTAATATTTAATAAGGATAACGATGTGTTTTAATAAGAGAAAGCTTTAAAAGCTAAAAATATATTTATTAATGGCGATAATTTTAAGCAATTTATCTTTATTATTTTAACGCTAGTTTTTAATATAAATTATATATTAATTTAAAAAGAAATTAAGTTTAAAATTATTTTTTTTAAATTCTTTATATTAAAAAGAGATTAAGTAAATAAGATGTAAAAAGCTTATTTTATATAATAAGTTTTAAAAGTTAAAGCTTAAAAAGATATAGATTTGTTGAAGAATGAGATTATTGGAAAAGAATAAGATAAGATTATTAAAAAAGAATAGGTTGATAGTGTTTTTTATCTTAAGGTGGTTTTAGGAAATTATTTTTTAAATGTTTATGATTTTTATTTTTATATTTATATTTTTATAAAAATTCTTCCTTATAAATTAAACGGTTTTATTATTAAAAAGGCAGAGTAAGAGAAATATAAAGAGGATAATTTTGGTATTAAAACGTATAAATCTTTTTTTATCGTTATTACTTTTTTATTATATTAATATTATATTTGTAAATAGGCTTTAATTAAGTTATATTAATATGGTATTATTGTAGCTATATATCTTATATTCCTTTTTCTTATTTTTAATAATATTATTAAAGGGAATAGTAACTATATTAATAAGATTTGCATAAATTTGTTAATTTTTGCTAAAATCAAATTAATTTACAAGTTTTTAACGAAAAAATAACTTTATAAAATTATTAAAGAAATTAAAAACTATAAGTCAATTAATAATAATAATATAAAAATCTTCTTAAAAGAAATTTTAGTATATAAATGGTAGCAGCCCTTATCCAACAAATTAAGGTATTATTAATATAATAAGTTGAAAAGTTTAATTATTAAATATAAACCTTTAGTTATATAATTTATTATTAATCTTAATGATTTGTTAAGTTTTATTTAAATCTATATGGATTATAGGTTTTATAGAAGTTGATACCTTTAAAAGATTAAAAATAAGATTTAAAAAGATTTTTTAAATAATATCTACGTCATTATTAAAAAAGTTAATTAAGATCTAGTTTTGTTAGTTGAATAATTTTACAAACATATGAAGGCTTTTTTTAATAAGATTATTTGTATTAAAAACTAAAATAACCTTTTAAATCTTATCGATATGTATTTCATAGTTATAAAAACTAATTATTGTAATACCTTTTACTTTTATAGATTTTTATAATTTTTTAACAACATCGGCTCTTATAAAATATTAAAAAAGTTATGTATTAAGGATAATGCTTAAAATATTGCCGGCTTTTTAAGATAGGTTAATAAGTATTTTCAAAAAGATTTTAACAAGATTATATCTAAAAAAAGAATCAAAAAAAGCAACTGTTTGTAACCTTTAAAATGTCTTATATATAATTTAAACACCTTAAAGAACAAATAAAAAGATAAAGCTTAATTTGTGACTATTACAATATAATATCACCATTACACCATTACATATAAAAAGTTTTTTAATAATAAGTGTAATAAATAACGTAAAGCTAAAACCGATAAGTCTTATCGTTTTAACTAACCCTAAAAGATTATTTTTAAGACGTATATAAATGATAATAAGGTTATATATATTCAACATGTTTTAAGGTATTATAACAAATGGAACAAAATAATTGCTATCGTCTTTTGCTATAATTATAATTTTATTTTAATCTTTACTCAATCCTAAATATCTTTTCTTCTCCATTATACAATTAATTATACAATAAAACCCATCCTTCCTTTAAATAAACAAATTATCACTATAACTTACCACGTAGATATTTTTAATTAAATTTTAAACTTTGTTAATAAGGAAAATCTTAATAAGATAGTAAATAACTTAATACTCTAAATCTTTCATTAATATTACTTAAAACAGGAGCTGTTATTAATAAAAATATGCAACTACCTCTTTAACTATAAAACTTAATACTTATTAAAGTTAAAATAGTAATAACTTTATTACATTATTATTTATTATACAGTTCATCGTTAATGGCTGCATCTTTAAGCATTTATTACCAAGGCTTTTAACCATATCGTTATTAATACATAAGAATAAGTTGTTTTAAATAATTTTACCGGCATAAAATCATTGTTTCTTAAAGCTTATTTACATCGTGATTTGATATTTAAAGGTTTATATTTATATAATTACGCCTTTATAATTAAGATTTAGTAAAAATTTAAAAAGAATTGGATAAGCTTTTATGTTAAGTTTATAAACGATCTAAATTTGCGATTTATATATTACTAATATATCCTTAAAAAGACCTTTATCGTAACTCCTTTATTAATTAAATCATATCTTTTAAACTTTAAAGATAACAATATATTTAAAAGGTTTATTATAATTTGCTTAGGCTTATTTGTATCTTAATAGGAATTTATCTCGTAACAAAATAATTCCTTAATTAAGATATGGGATAATTTATATAAAGGCCTTTTTAAACGTTTTAAGTTTTATAATAATAATTTTGACCTTCTCAAAAAAAATAAGGAAGATGTTTAAAGAAATGTTAAGATTTAAAATATATATATAAATTAAAATAATTTTGTAAAGTTAAAAAATAATAAAAATCTCCCTTAATATAATGAAGATGAAAAAAAAAGAGTAAGAAATTAAAGACTTTAAATCTCTTTCCACGTTTTTTTGTAACTTTATTCATTATTTAAATGTAAAGATGAAAAGATAAATACCTATTTTTAAAAAAAGCATTATAATTATAGCTTGGCCGACTTTTAATAGTAATTTAAAAAAGTTAATTAACTTTTTTATAGCTCCTAAGTTAAAGATTTATTAGAATTTAACAAACGATATAAACCTTGCTGCTTTAGGCTTGTTAAACAATGATTAATGCGTTAAAGAGTTATTATCAAATAATATCTTAAGTTAAAAAAGTAATTTTAAAAAGCTAAATATTAATAAGTTATAAGTAGTAGCTGGGGACGTTAATGATGAACTCCCTTAATCCACTAATCTTTTAGCTTAAAAATCTATAGATAAAAAAGACCGTTAAATTCTCGATTTCAACAAAAATACCGTAAATATTTTTAATATTAAGTCGTTAGATGTTATAACCTAACGTAATTAATTTTGACTTATTTGTATTGTAATAAAATATAATTTAGATTATATATAGGTAGACGCTAGTTCTAAACTAGTTAAAAAAGAATATTTAAATTTAAAACAAACAATCGCGTTAAATATCATCTTATGCCATTTAAATAAAATAAACGTTATAAAAGCTAAAAAATCTTTTAAAATATTGTAACTTTTTTACTATTTAAAAAATAAAGATAAAATTAATAAAAACGTTGTTATTAAAACCTTAATTTTAACCTTAAAGAATAAAAACTATAAGAGGAGAATCTAAATGACTGCAACTTTTAAAAGCGTCGATACTTATATTAATAAAACTATTATTTACTTTATTATTAATTTATTATTTAAGAAAATATCTTTAAAAAAGATTATAACGTTAAAAACAGTTAATATCCTTATCGTTAATAAATATAACATAATAATAAGTATAGATTTACTTAAAATTAATAATTAATTATAAAAAGCTTGTAATTATTTTAATAAAGATTTTAAAAAGATGCTTATAATAATCTTATATGATAATTTCTATTAGTTTAAGCTAGTTAAAAATATATCTTTATTATATCTTAATAAGGTAATAACTATAAAGAAGTTAGTAGAGATAAGTAAAAAGTTTAATTTAAGTAATAAAAATTATACACTAAATTATTAACTATAGTTAAAATTTACCTTAATTATTATCTTAGATTAATAGATATAAATTATAAATCTAATTTACTTTATATTATTACGTCGGTTAAGGAATAAGGAATAAACTTTAGAGGATCTTAATCTTTTAAATATATGGCTTATATAATTATAAGATATTATTCTTAATAAGTATATTAAAGCCATTACTCTTTTAAATATCCTTAAATATTTGATTAATCTTTAAGCTGCTGTTTTTTTTATTAAAACTTAAAGATAAAGGGTTTATATCTTCTTATCCTTGTATATTTTAAAAGTAAAAGCGTCTTATAAGTAAGAAGTTTTAAAAAAAGCTTTTAAGATTATAAATAACTTTACAATCCATATCCCATCCTACCTAATATTCACTAAAGATATGTCCATCATAATTACAAAGAACCTTCATTAAAGACTTAAAATTATAAACAACGTTAAGTATACCGCAAAAGGGTTTATATCTAATAACAATTCGTACCTATATAAGGTGGATAATATTATTATAATCTACACAAAGCCTCTAAAAGTTATATTCTTATTATTAAAGATAATAAAGGATCTCGATTTATTTAATTTAAAGAAAGGCTTATTACCTATTTTCTTAAAGAGAATTAATATTTCGCAATTAATTACATACCCATTCATACGATCCAGCTTCATATTAACACCTATATTTACCATTATAAATTTTAAAGCTTAAAGGTAAATAATATTTAAAGCTTATATTAATTTAACGTTAAAGATCTTTACATATAAAAGAGCAAGTTTTATATTAACTTACGTCTAGTTTTTTCACGTTATTAGCCTTAACGATTTATATCTCCTTTCTCTTATAGATAATAATATATAATTAAGATTATAGCTTCCTTCTAAAATAAATAAAGGAATAAAACGGCTTACCAAATTAAGCAGATTAATTATAAAAGGTCATAAATAATTGAAGAATAAATAATAAAATTAATAAATAAATTCTTAATTAAAGAAGCTATTTCTATATAAATCATATAATAATAAATAATATAACCGTATAATATCATATATCTTAATAATAAAATATTGTATTGTGATACAACCGATATCATTTAATTCTCCTTAAAAAGCGCTTTTAAACTATTATTTTTTTATTATATAAAACCCTTTTACAAGCGTAATAAAATTGATTAAATATATTCATTTAAAATTAATCTTAATTCAAGGTAAGGACTAATAAGCGTAGTAAAGGATTTTTATTTCTCTGATAATTCCTTATCATTTAATTTCCTTATTAATTAAATAGTTTTATTTTTGGATTTGACCCCCCTACTATAAAACCCCCTTATAAATTCGGGGCACTTGTATTCTTAAAGTTACTTTTAATGTTACGTAGCTTTATTTTATTTATTTAGAGAAAGTTTCCTTTAAAAATTAAGTAAGGAATATTTTAAGAAAATTAAATTAAATTAAAGAATTATTTTTTTTAAATTTAAAAAGGTTATTATATATTTATGATGACCTTAACCTTATTAAATTAAAGCGGATTTATCAAGAAAAATATGATATATTATTTATGGTAATTAAAGGTGAGGAATATAAAGTAGGATTAAGACTTGTTTATAATGATTTTAATTAGTTAAATATTATTATTTAAAATAGTAAAATTATAAGAATAATAAATTAAAAAGCAGTTAGGTTTTTTAGATTAAAGTATGTTATTAAAGTTTTTAACTTATATCGTATATTAATAAAATCGCTTTTAAAAAATTATCGTTTAATAGAAAAAAAAGTTTAAAATTAAACGTTTTAATATGATTTATATAAAAGGTTATAAAAGTTTTTAATAAATTTTTTTCCTTTATATATAATATATATAAAAAACGTTTATTAAGTATTTACTTATTAAGATTATATTATAAAATTTTTTAAATATTTATTTAATATATTTTAACTTAATGCGTAATAATAAGTAAGCGCTTAATATTATAAATCAAAAAAAAGAATAAATAAATAATATAATTAAAAAATATAAGTTTTAAATTATAAAGTTATAATTTTTAAAAAATATAAGTTTAAATTAAAAGAATAAACAGATTTTATCTTTTTTACTTTTTTATAATTTCTTCTTTATTTTTTATTATATCGTCCTTATTATAATAAATAGTTTAAATTATTTTAACTACCTCTTTATTTAATACGTTATTATTAAATAATTTAAACGATATTTTTTAACTCATCTTAAATACATTAACCCTTAAGAGAATTTATTAAGTTTAACTTCTTTAAGGTTATAAATACGCTTATATATTATTTATAAACGTTATTATTATAAATATATAAATTCTTTTCCTCTTAAATATAATTAATATATCCATCTTTATACTATCCTTTTAAGTTAATATATTTAAAAAATAATTATATAATTAAAATAAGAAAGTTAAAGTTTAACTTATTTACCATATTACGATACCATTTATCACATTTTTAATATAAGATAATATTATACTTTCCTTTATTTACAATAAGTAAGCTTTAAAGTTGGTAAAAGTTATAAAATAACTAATATATATAATAACTTAAAAGGTAATTATAAGTTATTTCGATATAAATTAAGCGCGTTTATTTAAAATGCTTTAACAAAGTATCTTATATTTTTAAACTTAAATTAATCGCTTTTTAAAACGCGTTTTTTTAGCTAAAATTAATCTCTTACTTATAATATATATTTTTACCTTTTCTTAACAGCTTATATATATTAATAATAAAGTAATACTTCTTATTTAATAATATATAATTATGGAATAATAAATAAAAAAACTTATAACAGTTTAAAATATATTAAACTTAAATATAAAGCTTATCGGCTTTAAGATTCCTTAATTTAATTAAATTAAAAGTTAACTTATTAACGTATCTTTTAATAACTTTTTATACTAAAAGGATAAATACTTTTCTACCTTCTTAAATATTTAAAACGATGCTATATTAAAGAGATAAATAAAATATTTAATAAATTACTTTAACTTTTCTTATAAATAATGTAAAATAAACTTGTAAAAGATAATAAAACTTTTATAACTTAATTATTAATAATATATTACTCTTAAATTAATTCCCTTCTTTTTTTAATATATAAATAAATACTTAAATTTATGGCACGTTTTATTATTACCTTTAATTTACCCTTTCCCTTTTAATAACCATACTTTAAACTTTACGACGTAATCTTAAATTTATTAGTAATAAGTTAATTATTATATATTATATAACTTATTAAGAAAAGCTTAAAAATAAAATATATTTTAATAAAATGTAAAGGTAAAAGTTACAACTTTCTTTATTATAACCATTTTAAATGTTATTTACTTTATTAAAAACTTTTAAGTGATTATATAGCGTTTATTATTCATAACATTCCTTATGTTTATAAACATTATTTAATACCTTTAATAATAAGTTGATTTTATGGCTTAACCACTTTATATAAAATCGTTTAACGTTCTTCCCTTTTAAAAATATAAGTCGTACCAAGATCGAGAAACATTTCTTAATAAATTTACTTAAGCAGCTTTAAAATATAAAGCCAGCAACGTAATAAGATTATTTGATAACTTGTTATAATATAATCGGGAAGATCGATAAAAAGGAATATTTATTTGATTTTAATCTTTAATTATTGCTTTAAGCGATTTAAAAAGATTTACAATATTAACATAACTTTTTTTAAACCTTAAGCTACATTATATTTAATTAAGATATCATATTATTAATACTTATAAAGAATAAAAAAGTAACATTAAAAATAAGGCTAATTATACATTTAATTTAATTCTTAAACGGAAACGGTTATTTTACGGTTTTAATTTACAATTATAAGCTTTAATATTAGATTTTTATAAACTTATGATCCATTAACCGTAAAGATCGGTTTAATTTAACATCTTAACTTTTATAACAATAGCTGGTAAAAAGCAAACTAATGCCAGCTATAATTAACAATAAAAACGTTTAAAAACGTAGCACTTTTTATTATATCATAAAATAATAGTACCTTTAAACGTATAAGTTAATGACGATTAATTTTATTTAAACATTTATAAAAGAAGGATTTAATAATTAAATAAAGTTTTATAATATTAAAGATGTAAAGAAAGAAATAATTAAACGATGGTTAAACTAATTACGTTTTTAATTAAGCCACGCACTTAATATAAACATATACATCTTATAAGTTATAATATTATCTTATTATAACTTTATTTAATAACGATGGCTAAATATAAAAACACCACCATTATTTAATATCATAACTAATAAATCTTAAAATACCCCGATAATTTTATCGCCTTTATTATCACGTTTTATAAGATCTCGAAAAGCGTTAATTAACTTATTAAACACTTAATAACAATCTTTTATAAAAATATCTTAAAATATATCGATAAGCTCATTATATTAATAGGGTTAAAGCGTAACCTTTAATACAGTATTTAATTTATTAAATATACTTAACTAAACAATTAAATCTTTAACATTTAACAAGATTAAATATATTAATTAACATACCGATATTTCGATATTAAATACTAGTTAACTTAAATCTTTAATTAGTCTTAAGTCATGGAATATACCATATCAACATTTTATAACGTTAAAACTTATTTTAAATAATAAATAATAAGATAACTTATCACCATTACACCTTTTTAATTAGTAAAGTTAAGGTATAAATAAAGATAACATATTTAATATTTATAATAAAAGTTTAAAAGGCTTTTAAATAAAGTCTTAATTTAATAAATATGGGATTTTTATAAGTTATCACATTATATATTAAATATAATTTATTTATATATTAATTATTCCTTAATTTAATAATTAAATAAGGAAAATTAACGTAGGTATTTTTCTTATTAAGTTATAATATTTATTATATACCTTTTAAGTAAAAACGTACTACTTAAAAAAACACGAAAACATATAAATAAATATTATAATAATAATTATATGCTTTATTTATTAAAAGGTAAATATTATAATTTAAATAAAATAATTAAAAGATTAATAAAATGAGTGATTATAAGTTAAACTACTCGATAAAAAATAAGAACGTTATTTTATTAATTATTTACTTACTTATTAAAAATATTATCTTAAAATAAAAACTTATATATAAGTAAGGACTTATTTATTATAACCCTTTCTTACAGCTTTTTCTTATCGCTTACTAGTTCTTTAAAATTAACTTACTCTTTTTTACACTATTACTTTTTACTCCACCACTCTTTAAACGGGAAATACTATTTAAAAATATTATAAACTACTTTAAGAATCTTTAATAAAATAATAATACATCTTAAGCCGCATTATTTATATATAATATATATCTTAACAATAAACTTTTTACTATTATTATATTATAATTTATATCCATTATTTCTTTAAACTCTTTACCTAAATTTACTACGCCTATAATCAAAAATAATAAGTATAACTTAGTTATAATATCCATTATATCTTTCTCTTTTTTTTACTTTATAAAAACATATTAAAAATAAATATATAAAGCTCTTTATATTAATCTTATTTTAACAATATATTGATAAAAAAAATAATAAAGTATTTATCACATTCTTCATTTTAATCCCGCTAAGAAATATAAAGCCACACTTTAATACCGTTTAATATAATATTAAAAACAACAATAATAAAGAGTAAAGGATGGCCTTTTACTTTTAAATATTAACTAAATCTTTAAGTAACATTAAAACAAATAATATATCCCATAATAGCTTAATATTTAAGTAACTATTAAAAGTTAAAAAAGATTAATATTAAAACTTTTATATTCGGCTATAAAAAATAAAAAGTTAAATATATCATAAACTTTAACTAACTTATTTATAATTTAAAAGTAGTTAAGTTTATAAAATTAAATAAGTAAATTACCTTAAAATATATTAAGTTTTAAGTAAAGAAGTTTCGTATTTATTAATAAATTTAAAGAAATAACCTTATAATAAATAAACTTATCACTACAGCTTTTAAAATAAAAGCTCGCAAACTTCTCCGCTATATTAAATAAATAAATATTAAGTATTTCTTTTACCTTTATCTTTATAAACATAACATTAAACATAAACCTTAATAATTACTTTATTAACTTTAACCTCTCCACATAGCTTTTATTTAATTTAAACGTTTATTAAAAATATTTTTCCCATCTTTACAATATTATTTTTCGATTTTTTTTAACCTTTTTATCCTTTATATTTACTTTTATATCCTTTATGCTAAATAATAATAACCGTATATATTTAAGTTACTCTATTAACGATAAAAGGTATTTTTTTTACGTTTAATTTTATTAATAATTTAAATAATATCGTCCAAAACATTATAAAATTTATTATTAAAGAATATATTATTAAGCATAAAATAATAAATATAAAACTTTAAAGTAATAATTAAAATTACATATTTCTTAATATTAATTATTATTATAATAATTTTATTAAATTTTTAAGACTTATTATCATTTATTTTACAAACTAAAAATATTAACGTTTTATAAATAAAATTTGTAGGCAATATCTTAAAGGCCTTATAATTATTTAAAGCCTTTTCTAACTTCTTTAATTAAAATAATTTAAAACTTATTTATAAATTATAATTTTTAAAGATAAGATAATTAATATTAAAATTTTTAATAAAAATTAATTAATTATTAAACGTCTTTTAATTTAAATTAAAACGTATAAACTATATAAAAATGATATAAAGAGTAAACTTAAAAAAGGCAATATTAAAAATGTAATTTTATAAAAATAAAAGGGATGGGTAACTAAAAATCGGAGTTAATTATTATTAATTAACTTATATAAAAATATGTTAATTTAAGTTAATTTGCTTATAATAACTAAATTACTTATACTTTAACTAATTATTTTATTCTTAAAAACTTAAGCATAATATCTTTACAATTAAAGCTAAAGTTTTTAATGATAAAATATACCAACTTAAACTTAATTAGTTTAAATCTTTTTATATAAGGTAACTTAACCTCATTAAATAAATTAAATTATCTCTTTTAAAGGAGACGTTTTTTATACAACAAGGCTTAATTTTAAAGATATATTATGAAAATGAAAAAAGGCATTTTATAATTATTATTAAATTAAAACATATACTTATATTTATACAAATACATATATCAAAAAAAGCAATATCTTTAAATTTAAATCTTAAGAAAAAGATATTAAAAAGATAAATATACTTTTTCTTAACAATTAAAGCCATTATAATAACTTTTTTAATAATTTCAAAAGGCTAAAGTAAAAAGGCTACCGGCTATATATATATAATACGTTATAAATATTATAATAAAACATTATTAACAACATTTTAAATATTATTATCGTTAATAAAATATAAAATATTTTAAGGATTTATATAAAAGGTATTTCTTACAACCTTAAATTAATTAAAAAGTAATAATTTAATAAAAGTAAAGTAAAATAATTAATTACTTAAATTTACAAAAGTTATTATATTATTAAGATTTTCTCTATCTTTAATAGCCTTTTTTTATCTCTACTTATATCTAAAACCGGAATTATTATAATAAAAAGGTTTTAAATTTATATATAAAAATAAAACATAATTAAAAAAGTTTACGTAATAAAATTTTAAAATTTATAATAAATTATTTTAAAATTTAAATTATTTAAAATTATTTTTTTTTAATTTTTAAAAAATTTATTTATAAAGTTATAAATATTTAATCTTTTAAAGAAAATAATAATCCTCAATTACTACTAATAGCCACTTACTTTCTTATCTTATTTACTTAAACAATATTAATTATATAAAGATATAATTAAAATTATTAAAATTAGCTTAATATATGCTTTTAAAGGATATAAATGTTAATTAATTATGTTTAAGATTAATAAAGTTATTTAAATTTAAATTACAAATATTATTAACAACTTACAATTAACTTTTTAACTATAAAGTTAATAATATATTAAGTTATACAAGTTATATTTATCATACTTGCTTTAATCTTTACCATTAATTACGTATATAAATATACCTTTATAAAAATTTTAATAACTTTATTAATATTAAGTATAATTAATTGTAATTTTTATCTTTTAAAAGTATAAATTAAGCTAATTTTAATTATTCACGTTATATTATTATAAAATAAATATTAGTTAAGTAAATAAGGTAAAAAAGTAAGTGGTTATTAAAGATATTAAGGTTATTAAAGTTATTATATCATTTTGTATAGGTTATGTTTATTATATTTGCTATATATTAACTAAATAAATGTTTTTTTATGGATAATTATTGCTTGTTTATTTTCTAGGTTTTATACTTAAATGAAGTGTTATTGTGAATAATTTTTATGAGGTTTAAATAAACGATATTTAATTTAGCTATTTGCTTTTTATATTATACATTTATATTAATTTTATATTAAGTTTTATTATAAATATAAATGTCTTAAAGATATATTTTCACTTATTTTTTTTGATTTTATTAGCAAATAACCTTTATAAGTTTTTTTTTAAATAGGTTAATATTTATTATTTAAGTTATTTTTATTTTAATCTTTTTATAAGCTTATATGCTTTTAATAACGAAGGTGTTGATTATTATGTTATTTATTATATTTGTTATATTATAACTAGGAATATTTAGAAATTAAATAAAAAAAAGGAGAAAAATGGCCTTGTTAATTTATATTTTTTTATATCTTGTAAGCTGGGGGATTATATTATTATATTATTTAATAACATTTTTAAAAACCTTATATATTATTTTATTGTTTTAAATTAAGCTAGCGATATTTAAAACGATAAGTATAAAAAAAAGAATAATTAATTATATTTTATTATATTAAACTTTTATTATTAAGTTTTTCTTAATAAAATATTAAAGTTATAATTAAATGTTAAATATAATTTATTTATGGATACTTATAAAAATATATTAATTAAATATAATGCTTTTATTTAAGATAATTTTATGTTTATAATATATATTAAATCTTATCAAGTTATAATATAATTATAAACTTTTAAAATGTATTATATCATTCTTAAATTTATTAATTCTTAGTTTAAAGTAAATTACATATATTAATACTTAAATATATTATTACATTTTAACATAATAAAAGATTATAATAATAAGTTAAACTTATACATAAATATTTATTGTTTTTTTAATTTTAATAACCTTGTTTTTATTTTAAAGGTTAATTATAAAGTTAATAATATATTTAAATTAATAATATATGTATTTTATCTTTTAAGAAAATATCTTAATATAAACTTTAATATTATTATTTTATATTATAATTACAAGTTATTACTACTTTAAAAGATTTTATTTAAATTTTTTTTTACTTATTTTGTTTAGTTTATTTTCAGCGATGTAATTATTTTGTTATTTGATTATAAAAGAATATTATATTATATTTAAATATTAAAAGGTGTTAAAGATAGTGATTCGTAATAGTAAATAAGGTATTTAAAGCTGGCTAAATTTTAATAACCACGGTTTAAAAAAAAGCTTACGTTTATAAATGGGCTTTTTCTTTTTTTAAAACATCCTTGTTAAAATAATAAAAACTATTATATTATTTAAGATAGGAAATTAGTTTATGATAATAATGGATGTTGCTTAAATGATATAAATTGTTGTATTTTATAACGGTATTTTATTGATGAAGGAAAGTTAATGCTTAATATTAACGTTAAATTTATTAATATTAACGTTAAATTTATTAATATAATATATTATGATGTCGCTTTTAATTATAATAATGGTTTAAATGTTAATAAATATTATCATAGTTTATTTAAACTTATTCAATTTATAAAACAATCTTATTTTTATTTTATAAATGATAAAAATAATGTAAAGGATTATTATAACGATCTTAATTAATTAAAGTGAAATAAAGAAGATTTTTTAATTTTTATTATAAAACTTATTAATATAAAGAATAAGTTATTCTTAAATGTTTTTATATTTATTCTTAATAATGGTAATAACATTAAAAAGAATATAAATAATTATAAATATATTATATTTAAAAAGGTTTTATTTAACCTTTTTAAAAAAAGTAAACTAAGCTTAAAACCATTAAATGAGCTTTTTAAAAAAAATAAAAATAACTTAAAGACTTTAAATTATTATTTTTATTAATCTCTTTTCTTTATGTTAAAGCATTTTTACTTTTTTTTGTTTTTTTTAACTTAAAGTTACTTTTTTTCTTCTTTATAATCATTTTTATTACGGTTTTCCTTTATATTTTATATTATGAGACGGTTTATTATATAGTAGTGAGATTTATTCGTACTTTTAAAAGTTTATTAAAAGGTAGAAGGAAAGTTTAAAAAAGCGTTTAATTAAGTTAATATAAAAAATTAATATAAAGTTAAATATTTAAGGTTAAATATTATTATGTAAATTAAGAATAAACTTTTATTTTAATTTTTAGTTAATTATATAAGTTAAATGTATATTTAAAATTTACTTTTATGTTAAGTTTTTTACTTTCCTTTTTTATAACTTTTATATTATCTTTATATCGCATTTTCTCTTTTTTTCCTTTTATAATATAAAAGGAAAGGTGGAAGATATAATAACCTTATTATTAAAGATTATAATTTTATAAGTTATATAAAAACAGTTAAAATAATATAATAAATTTTAATTTATTATTTAATTTACTTAAACTTATATATAATATATTTAATATATTATATTATATTAAACCTTATTTATATATAAAATTAATATATAATATAAAGTACTTATATGCACGGTATAAAGATATTATATTATATTATTAATATTTAAATTATGTTATTAATATTAAGATTATGTCATTAATATTCAGGGTTTTGGCGGGTTAGCGGTTTACGTGCAAATGGCCAGCCGTCTCTTTTTATTAGCTATGTGGCTTGCCCTGTCGGGAAGCCTCGCGATTGGCTTCATGTCCCTTCGCTTTAGGCAACCGCTTGGTTCTGTATGACACCAGCACCACCAGTCATGATGTCAGCCGTCAGCTTCCTCTCGGTTACTGCTTACATGCGTTAAAGTAAGTCACGAAGTTTTAATAACAGTTTCCTTCATAGTCTAGTATCGTCTCTTACGTGCTTATCGCCTATCCATCTACAGATATCCTTATACAAAACCCCTTGCCTGTTTTGGACTGCCTATAAGCGCAAGGGGTTCCGCATTACTAGTTTGGGAATCCTGCGGCTATCAAGGATGGCTCCTTCCCCCCTGAATATCTGAATGATGATGGATTCTGCTCTATGTGATGCGCCTATAGTCAAGTCATCTGAACTATCCTATTTTCCTATACCCAGAAATAGAAAAAATGGGCCTTTCCTGAAACCCGCGGGCAATGATTGATCTTTCACGGTTCATTTGCCGATCTCATGGCATCCTAGTACTCCGCAAGGAATATCGCAAGATGATCACATCTACAATCATGGCAGAACGAGGAGGCGGTACGATGGTCGGCCGAGGCTCAGGAACTGGGGTAAGACGACAAGTTGAACTTTACCTGAGCGAAGGTAGAGGCTTATGGAAATGAAGTCTATATATTAAACCTCCTCTACCACCTTCTTCAGCTAGAATCATTCTATCAGCATCAACACTTTCATTTCTTGCTTAAACAGACACTCATTCATTTCCAAGATCTTCCAGTTTAACTAGATCTCTCTGTATTCTACTCTAAATTTCACAATGAAGTTTACTTACTTCCTCAACGCCTTCCTGGCTACTCTCGCCATTGCGAGCCCCATCACCAACGCCCCTAATGAAGAAACCGGCCTTGCTACCCGAAACGACGAAGAGGTCAGGACCGACAACTACAAAGCTGTTTTCGCGGCGCATCCCGACTTGCAGAAAGACAAGTACTATTACTTCACCATTAAAAACTCCCTGCCGGATAAGGTCAGGGACGGCGATACTGAGACCTTGACCGAGCTGCAGCAACTGCAGCAGAGACTTGGGTTCGACCACATCGGAGTACTAGTCGGCCAGGTAACCGAGACTACCAGGACTAAGCCCGCCGGTAAGAAGAAGCCTGGCAAGAAGACGACCACGAAGGATTTCAGGGGCTTCTATATTCATATGACGAAGGGCAAGGACAGCAAGACTGCGCAGCACACGTCGGTCTGGTCAGACAGGGGCGCAGAATCCAACCAGAAGATCGAGTACGTCGGCACCACCACCAAGAAAGGCGAGGACAAGGCAAAGGCTGAGGCCAAGTCGTACGTCGAGGAACACAAGACGTATGACATCGAAAACAACAACTGCAACAGCTTTGCTCAGGCAATCCTCGCAGTGCTCAGATAGACATTGGACCTACCGAGTTTTCGCGATGCTCATAAAGCGATACATTAAGGGAATGTGTTCTCATTCATGTATATAAACTTACATGGGGAAAGGGGTGGGAAGTGGATGGATAGAGGTTGGGGAGATTGATATATGGAGCATCTGGGACTAGAAGTTCTAGATGATCGTTATACTTTCTGTTCATATTAGCTGGTCATTTGTATAAAACTCTTTTTGCTTATTATAAAGATCACTTATGGATATTGACGTTCGTGAAATCAGAATTTACCTAGAAATAAAATCATTAGATGACCATTCCCAATCGTCTTCGGCAAGATAGGGGCGCGTTTTGGGGGCATTACACGCTGATGAACAAGGAAGACAACTTGGAAAATGTATCGCGGTGCCTTGAGGAGATGCATAGTAAGCTAGAACCGGAGGACTGTCCAGGCACAGCGCTTGAGATGAGCTTGTGGCGATATGGTAACGGGTGGTGGCGTCACGAAGAGGATATGGCATTCTCTGGAGTAGAAGACAGGGGTTCACGATTGCATAGATTCAAAGGATGTGCCTATATATCAAGTGTATGGTATGACGAGAATAAAAAGAAAGAAAAGGAGGCGGAAAGGGGGGCTCTCTCCTTACTAAGACCCGCATTCAAGGGTTATAGAATAGAAGTCAGTCGAGATCAATAAGGAAGCGGCGATGGTTTCACCTCTCTCTCGGAGTCGGAGACTTGATATTGAGCGGCGGCAACTTTTCGGAGACCCACCCGGTGGTTGAATCCTGGCAGACGCATCTCTGCATTCGAAAATGCAGGACGGTTTAAGGAATGAGCTATTCTTACATATCATAGAAGTTCTTCTTTTTACACGGTTGAAGCGAGCAGTACAGAAATATAACTGTCGTTAATACAAAGCCCGTCCGTTCTGCTTCGCGCTTGTGCCAAAAAGTCCCCGATGTAAGTCTCCGAAAGGTCTCGGGTAGATGCCTTAGTCGACAAACAAGCTTGCAAGTTTTAGGACCGAAAAAGCAGTCTATAATAGACCATATAGTAAGAACCTTTGGGGGTCTCCTACTAGGGTTGTTAGCATAAAGCCTCTCGCCTCTAGCCAGCCTTTCAAAGCCGCAAAACACGTCTCACCCTTAACCTCATACCTATCTCCTGACCAACTCGATTTACCTACTTAGCCTCTCCAATTCACCCATAATCATCTCATTCGGGATATCATCATGGCCGCCACCCCAATCGTAGACGTACTCATCCTAGGCGGCGGCCCTGCAGGTCTCGCCACAGCCGGCGCCCTAGCACGGCAACTCCACACCGCCATAGTCTTCTCACATAGCGTGTACCGCAACGCACGCGCGAAGCACATGCACAACGTCGCGGGGTGGGATCACGCGGACCCAGCATCCTTCCGGGCCAAGGCGCGCTCCGACATACTATCACGGTACTCTGACACCATCCAGTTCCGTGACGTCGAGGTTGCGCACGTGAAGAAGCTAGACCATGATGAGAAGGGCAGGAGCAGATTTGAGGCGCAGGATGTAGAGGGGAAGAAGTATATCGGGCGCAAGCTCGTGCTGGCAATGGGTGTAAAAGATGTCATGCCCGAGACGCCAGCGGGATATGCGGATTTGTGGGGATATGGGATGTAAGAAATGTGTTTCCTTATCTCCTGAATCACTGTTTCCTTTCCGCTTTCGAATTAACGAAGAATATCTAGTTTCCATTGCCTCTTCTGCCACGGTTTCGAAGAGCGCGGCGCTTCCTCAGCCGGCGTTCTGGCAATGGGCCCTATGCTAGGAGGCGCCGGTGGCCCCTCTGCGCCACTAATGGCACCCGTCATAGCACGCATGGCTGGACGGCTCGCGGACCACGTTACCGTGTACACAGACGGAAACAAAGAGTTGGGGGCACTGATCCGCGAGACGCTCAAGAGCCCTCCGAAGTTCCATGTAGAGAACCGCCGTGTGGTATGTCTATCGAAAGACCCTCAAGTTGAAGGCGATGCGGGCGTTATCGTCACGTTGGAGGACGGGACCACGAATAGAGAAATGTTCTTGGTAAGCTACCCCTAAACCCCTATTCTGCCCAGCACACTACATTCGTAAACATCCGAGAAAAGGTCTAGATACCTCCTAAGTTATTAATATCTAACTAACGCCAATACCAACAAACAGGCTCATGCCCCAGCAGTCGAACTCAACGGCCCCTTTGCAGCCGACCTAGGCGTTGCGCTAGCACCTCAGGGCAACGTCGACGCACAGCCGCCATTCTACACCACCAGCGTGCCGGGCGTCTACGCGGCAGGTGACTGCGCAACGTTCATGAAGGCCGTGCCTATGGCTACTATGATGGGGAGCTGCGTCGCTGCTGGTCTAGCACACGTACTGCAGGCCGAAGATGACGTATCGGAATGAAATAATACATATAGGAGCTTTTGTCTAGAATCTAATATAACGGCTTTACGCCCTATTAAACCATTAGATATGCGTTTTATTGAAAACCGAGTCGGACGCGATAAAACCACAGAGGGGTCTACACCAAGTAGATCAAATAAGGGTAATGAATCTGATTAGTATGCAGAATAATTTCTGTGGTAAAATAGTCTGTTAATTCAATGCATGGGGATCCCATAGTGATATCTATGTCTAGCACTAGAAACTGAGCAATCAGCCCTCGGATCATTCACCGATAGCTTCACCTTCACAAAGGACAGTGAATCATAGAAACTGCCCGTCTATACTGGCAGATCGTGTTCAGCAGATCATGACCTACTTCCCATAAAATCCACGCAAGGAAGCAGAATATCCACCAGCAGACTGACTAGCACCATTACATACCTAGTCCACCTCTTGAAATTAATTTATGCGGTATCACGCATAACTGGCTAGGTTAGCAAGCTCCCACTCACGACATCCCCCAATCTTCGCCAGTTTCGTAATCCATATCATGCTGATCATGAGCATGTGCGTCGTCAATCTCCCCTTCTTCTAGCCCTGCTTTCCCACTACTGCCCTCGGCGACAGTCTTGTCTCTGGCAACTTGCTCAGTCTCCGTGCCACTAGTCACGGATACGTCGCCGTCGGCATTCGCCTTCGTCTCGGATCGTGGGGCAGACGTCTTCCATGCAATCTCGACCTTGTCGTCAAGTCCAGGGATCGCCTTATTCGCAGAAACACCAAACATAAACTGTTCGGCTGTCTTGCGGTCTTTGAAGGTAATGTATGTGGTCGTAGGATCAGTATGGATTTCTTTAAACTCGCCGATGCCCTATAATGGGTTAGCCACAGCCAGCTGCCAAAGAAATTTGTCACTTACAAAGAGATACTGTCGGAGAGCTTCATCCTTCTCTGGGTTCGTAAAATCGACGCCTGACAGTGCAATGATCTTCGGCCTGTTATCTAGGGAATATGCAGCATACGCTGCATGTCTAGCTTCTATTCCACCTCTACCTTGATAACCATAACCTCCTCTGAAAGCTCTAGGGATATAACGTCCACGGCCACGATAGCCTCGGCTGCCTCTGCCACGACCTCTGCTCATCCATGATTGGGCATCATCCTGAACAGCATCGGGATCAATTCCTAGGACGTTTGCCTCTTCTTCAAGGGCGGCTAACTGAGCTCGTAGGGCTTCTGTCTGCGAAGTAAACTTCTTTGCTGTGCCATCTGGAGCCTCTGGAGTGGTTCCCTTCGTGCTCTTCTCGGCTAACTTTGCCTGGAGCTTCTGTTTCTCTTCAAGCTGCCGCGCACGAAGCTCTTTCTGGCGCTCCTCTAACTCTTGACGCTGACGTTCTAATTCTTGTCGCTTTTTTGTCTTCTCGTCATGGGCCTTCTGCGCCTCTCCCTGCTTGCGCAAGAATTCATTCATATCGAATAGCTCCGTAGGAGTACTCTCGTTAGCAGGTGCGTTGCCGTTAATAGTTCCCTTCTTTGCGCCATTCACAACCTTCCCGTTTAACGGTTTTGGTGCAGCTTCAGCCTCATCCTTATGCCAGAAAACCTTGACGAAGCGGTTGTCAAAAATAACCTTTGGGGAATTCCACGCCGCATGAGCAGCATCCCAAGTATCGAATTTCACAATGGCCAATCGATCAGGTGCCTGCATTGAAATCTCCACGATGTTTCCAAACTGAGAGAAGTAATCGCGGACCTTTTCCTCGCTCAAGTGCTCGTTCGGAATGTTCTGCACCACGATAGTACTCTTAGACTTGTCGTTAACAGGACCACTGATAGTAAAAGGCGGCCTTCCTTTTGTCCGTTTCGGTTTGTTATGTTCGCGACGATTAGTAGGGGGTATCGTCGGGAAAGAGGGAAGATTCAGAGATTGAAATGACTGCGGTTGGTTCTGATTGGGCATGAGTGGCATTGGGAAAACTGCATTGTGAGGGTCATATTCTACCCCTAGTCAGCATACCGGTCAAGGGCTTATCTACTGCTAGAAGTTGTACTAACCGTCGCCTGGCGACGGGCCAAGCGGAGGCACCATTACGGGTTCAGCGCCATGTTCGAACTTGCAATTGCTGCCTCTAGAACAATAACCCTTCGTGTCGTAATCTCTGCAACGCTTCCTTCGGCGAGGTGGTGGTATGGTTCCCGAATAAACGGGTTTGGGAAGATCGGGTAATTGCGGAATATGGACGCCAAGCTGTTGTAATCTCTGGATGCTATCAATTATATTATTCGGGTCCATTAGTCGCAGGTCTTGATCATAACGAGAGGCTTGAGAAGGTGGTGCTGGCGGCTGCCCAAACCGACCAGGATTGGAAGATGTTAAGTAAGGGTTAGGAAGTCCACGCTGATCCCTTGGTGCGTAGGGTTCGTCAAATCTTCCACCGCGTTGTGAGAAGTTACCTCCTCTTCGGGGCTGCTTGAACGGCTGAGGCCCAGAATAAGAGGGCTGACCATTCAATATAATGTCAACGTCATTATCATCTCGATCATTGAACGTGCGCTTCCGCGATCCACCATGGCCAAACGTAGGTGCTGCCGGGGTCGTCAAAGTTGCAGACGACGGCAACTGGGGCTGATATTGAGGTAGTTGCGGAATGTTGGTCGGGATAGGAGGAGGCGGGGGTAGAGTGTGACGAGCACTAGGAGGCGCAGGAGGAGCTCCAGGTAAATAAGAGCGGTATTTGATAGCTTGGAACACATCATCGGTAAAGGCAGACGCATCTATAGGTCGATAAGCATTTGCGGCACAACAACCACTAACTGGGTAGAATGGTTGATGGCAGGAGAATCGTACCCTCTCTGAGGAAATCAGGTATCTCTTCCTCGAAAATCTTGCGAATGGACTCAACGTCCCCATCATGTCGCAAGAGCGCTAAGACATAATCCGCGAGAACATCGGCATCTGCGTCAGACCTACAAGTAGGAAAGACAGACAAACAAAGGTCAGTGGAACCAGTCTGTGACGAAACCTTGAGATTGAAGATGTGGACTCACGTATTTGCAAGGCGCCTTATAATCCACGCCCGGAGGAGAGGCGCGTCGCTCTCGGGGAACAACATGATCAATTGAGTTGGGATCCTTCAAGACATTGGAGAATGCGGCGTTAGTGGAAAGGCAAAAGAATGGACGGTTTGAATTCCACGCGTCGAAGTTGATATCGGGAAAGGAAGCTAGCAAAAAGTTGTCGGCAGCAGCAAGCTGTTCGCAATTGCCGTTAGCTAAGCTCCGAGCCAAAAAGGTACAAGGCTGAAGGCGATGCGTTCCAGAAAAATTCCACGACGCGATGTCATAAACAGGTAGGATTAGCCTGGTTGGCTTGGCGGGGTGGAAGGCACCGCACCCAGTACCCACTTAGCCGAGAAGGGATGGAAACTTCACATGGTCCGAGCTTTGGCTTGAATTTTGGCTTTGACTTTGATAAAGTGGATAAACGCGTTGTGGATGTCGAATCCATTATTTTGCCAATTTTGTCCATGACTTCGACATGCTCTCACCACAACAACATTTTTTAATAATCTAGAATGAAAATAGTTAAGTAAGAAATGATCTAGATGTTCGTAGTTGCTCCTTATTCCTTAAGGCGAAATTACCTATATATGTGCAATTACCTATTCGAAAATGACGAGGCGGTGAAACTTGCAGGGTTTCCGACCAGGTACCCAAGCTTACCTTCCCGCTGGGAATCCGGGGATGAAGATCCGATAGGTACATGTACCTAAAGTTTTGACGTTGACTCTTCCAAGGTTATCGAAAAAGTGGAATCCACTTGAATAGGTGCATGTATTTTTAACGCTCATGCCGTTAAAGTCTAAGATCTTGGTCAACTCGAATATATAAACCGAAGTGACTAGGATTTGAGGTTTGAAGAAAATCTAGGAGACGACAAACAGTGGTTTTTAAGTCATTGGGCCTTCATAATATCATCCATCTACACCCAACCTGCTAGCTAAGGATAACAGTTTCCCGAAGTTTCGATATCAGACTTATATAAAACTCATACCAGGTCTCATATCGCCACCACCAAGACAAGAGGCAGTGAGTCAAAATGGCGTTCACAATGCATTCCCACTCGGGACAATTCTGCCCGGGCCACGCAAAAGACCAGCTGGAGGACATCATCAAGCATACCATTAGTCTCGGCTACACCACGTTGGGTCTCACTGAGCATATGCCTCGGACAAGTCTCGATGACTTATATCCCGAAGAAGTAGGCTCTAATCTCATCTCAACCCCATTGATTCATTTCAAAATTTAGCATCGAATATGAATTCATTAACACACCCCAGCTCGACGATCCAGAAGGCTCCCTAGCAGTCCTCTTCCCACGCCACGAGGCCTACCTACTGGAAGCCCAACGCCTACAGACCAAATATGCCTCTCAAATCCACATCCTGATCGGCTTCGAAGGGGAGTGGCTGCGCCCAGCCTACGAGCCCCTCATCAACGAACTATCTGCGCACCACAGCGTAGACTACTTCATCGGGTCCCTGCACCACATCAACAGCATCCCCATCGACTACGACGCATCTTACTACGCACGCGCCGTCGCCTCCGCCGGCGGCACCGAGGAGCTCGCGTACCAGCGGTACTACGACCAGCAGCTGGAAATGCTCCAGGCCCTCAAGCCGCGCGTGGTGGGGCACTTCGATCTAGTCCGCCTCCTTAGTTCGCAGCCCGGGCGCGACGTCCAGACCGAATGGCCCGGCGTCTGGGAGCGAGTCGTGCGGAATCTGCGCTTTGTAGCGGGGTATGGCGGCTGGTTGGAGTGCAACAGCAGCGCGCTGCGGAAGGGGCTCACGGAGCCGTATCCCAGCCGCCAGATCGCGGAGGAGTGGCTGCGACTAGGTGGGCGATTCACGCTATCGGACGACAGCCACGGGATCGCGCAGGTAGGCACTAACTACGCGCGCGCACTGGACTACCTTGTCTCCCTGGGAGTAACCAGCCTGTGGACACTGCGGCGGGATCCGCATCCGGGATTAGCTGCCGAAGGCGAAAAGGCCAGGCTTGTAGAAGTGGAGGTTCCGCTTGAGACCGTGAAGGCCGTCGTGAGTAAGTGGTGAAATTGGGGGGTTTCAGGGGTTCTAGCTTTCTACGTGTGAAGGGGCTAAAACGGAAGGCGACCTACAGTAGGGAAAAGGAGACGGGAAGAGATCAAAAATAGAGGGTTAGATTCGATGGGCGGTTGTGCATATACCCGTGGATAAAATAGAGAGGCTAGGAGTGGAAATCTAGATTGCATATACTGCGTCATCCTATGTGATGCAAGTATGGGTTATTGCACGTTGCTGCGGGTGAGAAATTGACGGTCCGCACGACGTTTCTGAAGTACTTATACGTACTATGGTCCAGCGGCTCTTCATTATAGAACGGTTGGCGCCTTGATATGGGAGGCCTTTTAAGTCTCATTTCTACATCGTTACAGATCCCTTTAGCTCTTTTCCATTGCTTCCATCCTCAAATCATTTTACTCGTGATGGCGATTATGTGGGGGGGGGGGGGGGGGGGGGAAACCGTAGATATGAAGCGGTAGTTGAATCTGAACGAAGCCATGGCTTATATTTCTTAGCATATTGTAACTAGCATGCCATCATACCCTGGAAGGTAACATCCATCTTGTGTCCCGCTTCCAAACACCCAGTGTTGAGCTGCCAAAACACCATCTCCATCGTGTTAAACGGTGCTTTCCTCGTTCTCCTTCCCACAACTCCGACCCAAAACGCCCATCCGCCAAACCTAGAATGTAGGAATATCCCCCCATGACAACCCCCTTTGCGCCAAAAAGTTTTAAAATGTGACAATAGGGAAAAGAGGAAATTAAAAATGTAGTCGCAAAATGAAGCTCTCCGTGAAAAAAAGACGCATGCATGCTAGTTGGGGTATCTTTTGATGGAAAATGCATCCCTCTAATCTTCCCGTTCCTCGTAAACGAGAATTGTGGTGGTGGTGGTGGTGGTAGTACAAATTTGTTTTCTCCATACTGACGCCATGTTCTGTTATGTTGTCTCTGAAGCAGATAAAACACGGAGGGCAAATTGAAATTAAGTCGTTAATGTCGTTATCATGAGAGCGCCTCTTAAACACGAGGGGTGTCGATGTCTTTTCGGAGTAACTTGTAGGTTCGAGCTTCGGAGCTCTACCCGTCTGTGAGCTCAACATTTTCGAGCCATGTTCGGATGGCCGCTCGCAACGGGCTTTCTTTTTCACGGATGGTTTCGTAAGGTGTCGCTGGGCTTGCGCTCTGGTTCTCTTTCTCTCGCTGATCCACCACCTCCTGCACGATTTCCGATAGCGCAGTGAGGACAACGGTCTTGCACTCTGCGCGAGGTACTTCGTGATAATCAATTTGACACGTTGGTGCCTCTAGTTCCGTCATCTCGGAGACTTCGCTATCTCTCCTTCCTCTGCGTTTGCTAGCGGATCGTGACGATGTAGCAGAGCTCCCCTTGCTCACATCACTACTATGCGCAATAACTCTCTCTACGGCATCGATGAGAGCCTCCTCAAAGTTGAAAAGGTCCTCTTCCTCAACCTTATCATTGATAGGCTGTTCATAAGGCGAGAGCGCTGGCGTCATCATATATGAGCCATAGGGAGTTAGATAACTAGTGTTGTTTCGATCAACCGGCGTCTTGGGCTTCACCAAGCGGCGATATCGAAGCCGTTTGATGGTAAAGTTCGTTGTATCAGCGATAATTGCCGTGCTGACATCAACCCAATGCTCTGTCGGCCATTCTTCTGGCATAGAGCTAAGATGGACCACTGGGGTCGGTTCCGCGGCCAGGGATTCCCGCACCTCATCTAAGAGGTTCTTCTGCGGCGGGATTGCCTGTAGTGTGAAATCCGGGTGATACTGCTTAAGCCACCCGGCAACGTTTAAGGGAACATCCCCATCAATGGCCAGCCTTGAAAACTGCTCGAAGCCATCAAGTCCGCTACCCAGTCCGGGAGTCGAGAGGTAGCCACTACTAGACGGCGAACTGACGGCAGTTTCAAACGAAGTGAGATAGTCTGGAAACTGAACATCGACGTCGATTACTCCGTCGTCATTATTGATAGACGTCTTCACGGGGGATTCGTATGCGCCTAAAGGATCTGGGGTCCTTGGCTGCTTTCCTTCTAGTCTTCGCGGAGTGTCTGGTTGCTGGAACGTTGCTTGGTCGCTACTTTCTTGGTGACTTGCCGGGGTATTGATAAGTTGAGCTTCTCTAACCATTTCCGAAAGCTTGTCCGTTCCAGCGGCCGTCGCCTGAGTAGGTGATGCGACTGGACTGTCACGGTTAAGAGGAATATCTAAGGTTTGTGATGTCGTAGCAGTTGAATCCCGCCGTCTTGTACTCCATAGGCCGCTAATAACACTGCCCCAGCGCGAACTTTGGCGGGAGTCTGTACTCCCGTGGCTGGCATGGCCGATACTATCACCTCTCTTGAGTGACCGCTTTAGGTCGTCCGCTGCAAAACTGTTGCTGCTACCAGGCCGGGCACGACCTATGCCACTTCGGTGCATCGTGGAAAAGTGTGGAATAGCCGAGTCGGGAACCACAGTGTTCGCCGTCGCAGCACTGCTCTTCCGGGTGTTGAAATCATTTCCTGCAATGGGGAGATTTGCAGGCTTGATAAAATCGGACGACCGTCGCTCTGGATTCGATGACTCCATACTAAGGTGTGCGAGCTGCGCCGGAATGCCGGTGACCGACCTAGTCGTAGCTTGTGACTGGATGCTAAAACTTCGAGTGTGGGACGCACCCCTGGGCCCTTGCCGGCGATTGATCTTCCGGCGTAAAGATTCTTCCTTGTTGATAGGCACTATATAAGAGGGAGGGGAGTGGCCAAAGGCGGTAGCAGATGCAGAGGTTGCCGGACGCTGGGCGCGGACTGTCGGCAGCTGCTGGTTAGCAGGTAGGAAGGCCGAGAGTAAGAATATCAGCCTCCTGGCGGCCATCTTGTCTTTTGCAACTATTATCGTGCGAGAGGGTAAAGAAGTGTCTTCTTCACTTCTCACTTTCTGCTGTTGATATCTCCGTCTTCGATACCAAACCGGACTCAATGCTTGAAGCCATTCAGTATGTGTTGCGAGAAATGCTGTCAGTAAGTTGAAAAAGAAGAATCCTTGCTCTTTAGTCCCGGCCCACTTCGCAACCCATCTTGCCTCCTCCCTCCAAGGTCCCCAGCGACCTTGCCCTGTGACCACTCTCGTAGCTCGAAGTCCCGACACAATTCGTATCTTCGCATCTTCGATTTCTTGGCTTATGCGCTGATCCTGTGCTAAGCAGCTTGGCTGGAGCGCTACTAATTTCGCATTCGTCTTGGACGGCTTCATCTGAGAAGCATCCGAGCCCCTTCGATTCTTCACTGAATTAGTTCGAGCAATCTGTGCCGATATGCTTGGATACGGATCCGGGGCCGACATATCCGCTTGCTTCAGCATTGGAATCAGCGTAGTAGCTACAACGGATTGAAGGTGAGTGAGGGTCCTCATGATAATGTCCCAGTGTTGAGTTATCGCATCCATGCGATCTTCAATGTCGTTGCTGTATGTAGACTCGAACGACTCCGAACCGAAACCAGAGCCGACCATCGTCCACCCTGACCGGCGTGCAGATCCGAAAGAAGGAAAAGGGTCTTGCTCGGTATAAGAGCTCGGGCCTCGAAATACGGGTCTTGGAGCCGTTGCTGATGCCGGATTGGCGGAACACGATGGAAGCTGAAGGACCAAAGCGACAGCATACATTGGCGTCCTCTTCTGTACAGGCTTGGATTTCTTCTTGCTTGGCTTAGATTCATCTGGAGAATAAGGAAAGGGAAATCCTCCGCTATCCTCTGAAAACCGGCCATGGGGAGTTGAGGCCTGGTTGGGCGTATCGGGATCGTCATTTGGGAGGTTTACTGGGAATAGGCGAGTCACCAGGATTTTGTTGCGATCTTGTTGTCGAGAAGGTGTAGAGAAAGACTGGAAATGTGCGTGCGCTGACTCGGACGTGAAAGACTGCGCTAGCCTGCTTGATCGCATGCTCGATCTTCCCATCGATCCTCGACCATCCCCTACATATGAGCTAGAAATAGCCGATGGTCGCGGTTCACTTGGAATGATATGGACCTTAGTTGATGTTCCCTTATAGGACATTACTTCTGAGTTGGCAAAAATGCAGCTTGAAAAGCTAGCGAGTTCTTCGCGATATTCCCTAGCTGCTTTTTGGGACTCTGTCTCCGCAGCACTATAAGTGCGGGATTGGACAGATCCTCGTCGATCAAATGCGCCTTGTCGAGGCTGAGGGCTTCCTGGCTGAATAACTAGTGGCCGTGAAGACTGGCCTAGACTGCTCTTCCGAGGCGACGTAGGGACTCGTCGGAGATCCTGCATGAGGGACTGGGAAGAAGACGTTGCACTCGGTGGTTGCGGTCGATCGCCTGGCGAACCAGCCGATGGAGCAGGGTGACTATCAAATAATAAGGAAGGACTGACGGAGCCTAAGGTGTCTTGCATGATTATCACGCGGACATCGCGCACGTCAATATCGATATCGCTATCATAATCAAAGGGGTTGGCGGAAGCTCCTGAATGGACGCTGGGGACAGACGGTAACGGAAACACCTGATCCTGGCGATAGTAAAGGGCCTGCGTGTCTGGGAATAAGAGGCTGCGCGTATGGATCTCTTCCTGCACCGATTCTGGTGATGGTTTAGTTGGTGAAAAGCCTTCTTGAGATGTCGCACCCCCAGGGGTTCCCGACGTTAGGTTGAAAAGCTTGCCCAACATCTTGGATCCAGTAATATAAAAACCCAGGATACCGACTATGTAATCAACAACGCTAGGGTCGAAGTAACCACTGATCTTCTCTTAGCAGGCTCCCATCCAGTGGTGAGGGCCCTCCGCTGAGTTGACCATGGTGCAGCGAGACATTGATGTAGGCGCAAAATGGGGTTGTCAGAGCGAAAAGACAACGCAATAATGAGTGCGAAATGATGCAGGTATGGCGGTGGGCAAGCAGCTAAGTGGCTGTAGTAAGGGAAAAGGAATTAAAAGTATCTTTGATGGAACTCGGAATGATTGGCGAACACAGCCAACGCTATGTAATCTACAGGATTGTTTGCTGTATCTTTCAAGCTGTTGGGTTGAATACCAAGTGCACGCGTCTAGTTGTGTCGATACTCGTGAAAGCGATGTTATAGTATGCGTAATCGGAGATGACAGGTGGACAGCGACCTGCGGTTGAGTTGCTTTCGAGGACACGTTGTTAGTCAGTAGAACTCCTCTCAATGAAACCCGGATACGTTGGAATTTCGTGGAAAGAAGAGTATGCGATGTTCACAAGTATGTAGAGTGTATAAGGCTTGCGACAAAGTAAGAGGAGGAGGCGTCTCTTTTGGCGAGCAATGCTCAAGGTACATAAGAGTTGTCAAGACGTCTCGCGACGTTTAGGTACATGCATGTATGTAATAGGTGAATGCCAGGTGGATGAGTTTAAGGTAAGCGGGTCACCCATATACGCACTAGAAGGCAAGCACAATGAAAAAAGAAAAAAAAGAAGGAAAGAGGCATGGACCGCCGATTATGACGTCCAAGTCTCACCAGTACGAAGGTGCGAAGGTGCGAAGTACCAGAAATGCCAAGAGGAACATTGAATGAACATTTGACTTGATATTTAATGAGATGAGCAGTTACATAACTCCGCTAATCCCTCTAATTCTTCAACGCTATTACTAGGTACCACTACTACTACGCCAGTCCCTCAACCTATGCCGTACTTATTATATCGAGTCATTCTTGGCAGTCTTACTGCTTACAAATGTTGCAATAATATTAATACTAAGACTTTATGTACTTGGGTATTTCAATAAATCCCAGGGTTAAGATGTACATGTATGACATGTTTGTACAAGTATTCTCGAGGCTCCATATCCCCGGAGATTGATGTATCTTGATGGTATCTGCCAGCAACTGCCCCAGGTACATTACCTTGGTACAGTACTCCATACACTAGGTACACTGACGCAGGTGGTAAGACTGGAAAGAAAACCAGGATTGGAAGATTGCAGATTTGATACTTTCCAGACAGTTGGTTCCGGAGTCGGTCTGAAGGATTCGATGCGATCTGGCGGTGAATGAAAGATTACCTATTTGTGCTCGGGTTGGTAATCAATCAGCTTTAACTGTTGCGTTGTGACGGACCAGGTACAGGGATAATCATGTGAAAAGGGTCTAGGCTATATCAGGTAACGCCCTCGCCCTGGAGAAAACGTCCAAATGAACCGCTACTACGGCTGCTACGGTAGGAGATTATCCAATGGATCCACCGCTAGCGGATACGCATGCAAGTGCTGCATTAGGTATGTAGGTGGTCAAAAGTTGTACAGTCTTCTTAAACCTTCTAGCTGCTGCTTGTCATTAGCATATCGGGTTCACGAAAAGAAAAGAGCACAATATTTTGAAGATGAGGCTTTTGACAAGTCATGACATGTACACCATCCCTGAACATGATAGTCGACACAAATTCACATTGCGCATAGGGTGATGCACGGATATCACCAAGATAATGTACGAAACATATATATGGTACGTAAGGCACCAATCTCGTCCTTAGGCTTCATCGGCCCATCTGTGTGGCTTGCAGGGCTGTTGATTCTATCATTTATTACGGTCCAACAGTTTTCGAGCAGCATGGCACACATTTCCGTATCGAGCAATATGAATTCGGGAAAAGCGGTCACAGCTTATCCCTGTTTCGGGACTCGCACACACGACTTTATTCTTGTTTCTTTCAGAAAATCCTACTTGCCTACTAGGTATGACATCCTGTACCATGCTGCCGTATGTGCTACGTATGTCGATATATTCTCGGTCACTACTAAGTTATCCGATTATATTCAAAACGTCGGTTGTGGCTCTTTAAATGTACAAAATTTTTGTTAAATGCTCATGGATCTTCCTTCGACAGAAACACGAAAACCGCAGCATCTTGGTTTAGGATTCATTAGGACAATTACCATTCGCAAGTATGCACATGGGGTATGCTTGTGTTTGACATGTGTTATACTAACTTCTATGGTTCTAGACTACATACCTAGCCGCCAACTACATACCTAGGTACCTAATTTAGGTAGTCTGGGCTATCGTAGGCTAGCTACCCAAGTAGTACGAATGGTAAATCCATCCATCCACATCGTTTCCGTCTTCTAATAGAGGAGGCATCTTCTTCGGGCAGCTTATTCTAAGTCCCGGCGGTGAGAACTCAACCCCCAAGATCGAAGGATGGGCGGCAAGGCAGGATATATGCCTTGCATCTCGCCAACACCCGCTGCTGACGCGGCTGTCGTACCTGTGCCACTTTAAGCGTGCCTTGGATGATTCGGGATGAGGCTCAGCTTTACCTGCTTGTGAAGTCCGAGACCAAGCCGTAGTGTCGTATCCGACGACACCTTTCTATTTCTATTTCTATCTAATAACGTAATAGGGCTAACTGACAATGGGGCTAGACCCCTCAAATCAGGACTATGAAAACCCTCACTACATAGTCCACGCACGATTCAAATTGCTCTATTCTAGAGTCCTTACCATGAAGCCCAAGCTCATGATATTTAACACTCAACTCAGCCGAATACCAGAGTACCTAGGCATGTAACCTTCATAGCGTTAGGTAGTCGGTTACCAACCAATATTTTAAGGCAAGTCAAGTCATTGAAGCGGCTGGATCCACCAGCTAGGTCCATCTTCTCCGAGGCTGTGATGAATTGCCGCCGGCAAATGTAGGTCTTGGCTATCTGGGTAGTTTATCCAGTAATGTCCAACCATACGTCTCCCGATCTCATCTTACCTCTTCTTAGCATTTGATCACCTCTCGATTCTATCAAGAATGTCCCAAATACAAGCCTTCACGTGGCAGGCTCGTGAAGATCAACAACTCGAAAGGGTTGTAGCTAGGTTAATACGTCCCCTTTGGTATATACATCATCCAGAAACTACGTGCCGGTTTCCTTGGTTTCATGGACCCACGGAAAGGAAGCTACTATACTATGGAGACTGCAGCGGTCCAGCGGGCTCGACCCTTCTCATCACCCCATTTTCTCATATTGAATGAGGCTGCGGAACATGAGCGGAGTCAAAGTTATCGATTAGTGTGTAGTTGTAGCCCCTCAACCTCCGCCGTAGTTGAGCCCCATTGGATGTTCATCGTAGACTCCGCGCTACGACTACCGGCTCAGCGTTAGATCACGGATCCTAAACTCTAGCCAACGGCAAATCGAATGCGCTATTTTCAAGGTGGCCTTTCGAACGGAGAAGGCGGAAATCTCTGGTAAAAGTTTTTCTACTCCTCTTGCTGAAGCGCTTTGACCGGGTATCGCATCAGGCGCGTGCCTCCGACGATCTCACCAATACCCTTGCAATTGGGTGAAGACGCATGCTGTCCAGGTAAGATCTCCATTGTTCGTCCGGGGTGTCATCTGTCTGTCTGTGTCCTGAGTTCCCCAGAACATCATCGTTGCCAACCGAATCGTCGAGGGCACGGTCCCTTAATCTACCCCGGTGACCTTCTTATCGGATGCGCTCGGCCACTTGAACCAACGATCTGAGGCCGAGATCACTATCACTAAGGCCGCCTACCCGATGTCTAGGCATGCGTAATGGGATTTCTGGAGCTACGTGAAGTCATCCAGACCCCTCAGAACGCAACGCCGGCGATCATTAATATCTAGGGACATTGCATGAACCAGAATTGGCGTTGGCGATCTATGGAGAGAGCTTCTTCCCTTGCCAATTTGTTCCTCTGCTCTGACTTCCAACGTTAGAGCTAAATTTTCGAGAGATTGGTACCGCCCCAGTCTGTGCTTGCGGATCGTCGAGCGGCACCAACAGATGGTAGCTCGAGCATTCGCGATTATGTGCACTGCTCCAACAGCGGTGGATGTTATTCAAGTGAACAGCGATTGGCATGGTCCATGTCAGGACGCTGTCGTTGGCCCTGCTGTAAAATTAGCCTGTCAGCCTGTCAGCTGTTCTCAAGAGTGAAACTCGACACCGATGTCAATGTCAATGTAAGACCATTGGCCAAGGGTCAGCGAATAGGAGGCATTGTGCTGTCTTCTTACCCATATATGTAACCAGCATTTGTCCTATCATAGCTGATATACTGACTGCATCTTCAACTACTCCAAACGGGGGGGCATTGCATTCAAGTATCACAGCGACTAGATGACATACGCAAAGCTCCTCATTTATTTGTATATATGCCCCTTTTTCCTTTCTGCTACATGAAGAATTGGGGCATTCGTTTCTAGCAGTAGTGACCTTTCAACTAGAATTGGTCAAGCGGCTTATTACATGATGCTATATTACACTTTCTGATGGCCGGCATAACTACCATGACTAAGATTTCCATATCATTAAGATAGATTTATAGCTTTGGTCAGCGAGGGGTATCTTATGTAACTATCGAACGTTTGAATACTAATAGATACCGACATCTCCTGCCTATCTCCTAGTTTTCTGTTGATTTGGAGATTGGTTCCAAATGGTCCTATGGATTTCTACGTATCAGATGAACCAAGTCCTATCCTCGCAAATATGTAAATAACTGCTTCTTTAACTCTACGGACTCATTTAACTTACCCCGAGTGTTGGTATTCTTATACTTGCTCCGCTCTATGATGAGAGTACCACGTTCTCCTCCCCCTTTTGACGTCAGCCGTAAGACACTTCCCGGCAACTTACGGTCAGACCATCCTACCAACAGCGCTACATGGGAGGAGAAATGGATGTACTTCCAACTAGGTGAATTCCAACCAAAATGGAGATGCTGCGTAAGCGCATATTCCGCATCTGTACATGCCAGTTCTTAGTACTTGCTTTGGAAATATCCCCGAATCCATATCCGGATCGGGATGCACGGAGACCCGGTGCTCGCTGTATATTCCTGCCGGATGAGTTGCTCGAGAAATTAGTTCTCCAACCGTGGCAGCGAACTCCTTGGTCATAAACTTCCATACCATTTCGAATTAATATTTTACGATCCTGCTTGCATTTGATATATCTTCGCTATCCACTAAGACCACTTAGAACTTTCAGTGACCTCGGAAGAGGTATATCATCAATTATATGAACTAATAATTTCCTTCTTGTTAATCCAGTTAGACTCTAAGCTAACGCAGGACTATAGCTGCATTAAGAGATTTTCGGGGAACAGAAATACTAATCGGCGAATACAATTTCATGATTCTCTACATATTGCATGAATATCGTACGATTGTTCCACAACCAATCCAGAGCCTTGGCCGTCTGGGCATCCTCTTTCCTTTCCTGACTCAAGTAACTTTCGTGAATTGAAAGTCAGATAAAGATATGTATAGTCGCCATGTGCATGTTTAAGAAATTCAGAATTGAATTCACTACTGTCGATGATAACATTCTGGTAACACAAGATGCCTATGTCGTACATCATAGAAATAGGATCCTTCCCGGGCCGGGCCCGTCCGTCTAATTTAGCCAAATATCTCCCGTTGCTACCGCAGGTATCATCGAGCGAAAGGTACATTTAATGCTCGGGTTCGGTACCATGAAAAAAAGAGATAAATACGTGACCTCAACCATAAAAGGACCCTGCAGACAGGGTATAGCATCCGAAGGCTAGGCATCCACGGCGCACTGCATGCAGTAGGTTGGTAGTACAACGCACGATGTTACTACGGCTAAGAGCAGGTGGCAGGGCTGAAAAGGCTACCTATCTTATGTACCTGGTAACTCTAGCAGCATTTGAAAAGAGAAGAACAGAATGTTTAGATGGAGAGAAAAGAAATGAAGAACCAAGGTCAGGGAGCAAGGAAGATAACATAGCAGGAACAAGAAGTGTGGTTACTCAAGTCGGTTGTACTTACGAAATACGGGGCCACATCGCGGCTCAGTGGCTCGGGTCGTTTCCCGACTTGAGCAGGTGGCTTAACAAGCACACCCGTCTTGGCCACTCACGGTGCGCATAATAGTGATGAACACACACGAGCATGTGCCTCAACCAAACGGTTTCTAGATCGATAAGATTAGATGTATGTCCTTTGATCAAGTGGGTGCCGACCGACTTCGGAAATGAGGTCGAGACGATCTCTGCCCAGAAGAAGACGCCTGAGGCACTTATGGTTGTTGTCGTTGCTAATGGGAACTTTTCGCACGCGTATGAAGTATAGGTATACATACCATGTAAGCACATGCCCAGGGGAGCAAATTGTCATGATATACGCACTGCCGGGGAAGGATCAAGTGGCAGGTCGGATATGCAGAAGCGCTACTTCCTGCGGCGGCTGCATGCAAGGTTTTGACGTCTTCCTAATGTACTTTTTTTCCTTCACCCGATCTGTGCGTTGGGGGAAGCTCGCACTTTATTTCCTTCCAGAAGTCCAGCCCTGGTCAAAAAGGAGCCAGGGCCCCCCACGCTTGAACCCCTGCCCCCCACGTTGGCACCCCACGATGCCGGCATTGACAGAGGAAGACAGTGGGACGCAGCCTCTCGCATAGCGTGGGGGATCTACCGTGCCTGATATTGGACTGATGGATTAACACCTACGGATTTCATCTACGGGACGAGTTATCGTGGATACATATGGCGAACCAAGGCCGCGGGCTCGGGTTCCAGGCTGGCTGAAAGTCTGCTTTGATCCGGCATCTGGTTATTGAATTCTGGGGCTGTCTACGCAGAGGGTACGGACTTCGAGGCTTTGTTGAGGCTGCTAACAGGGTAGCAAATCAGAGACAATGTGTACCTTTTATTACTCCCTTAGGTAGGTAGATCATGCTTGCCGTTTCATTGTGGGTGAACCGACGTGACCATCCTATCATGCTTAGGATGTCCTTCAGCTCACAGAGGTTTACATATAGAGCATGTAATTTATTTCACAGCATAATGTGTCAACTGAGACGTGTAGGTACGTTATCATTAATTCATTCGTTCGTTCATTCATTCGTTTGACGTCGAGCAAAGCCTAGCATATCGATCCGGACATGATATCGCACTGTCGATCTAGTATACAGCAATCTTGCGACTAAATGCAAGCAGTATTGTTTTCAGTTCTGAGGCGCAGTATCGACTCTTCCCGCCATCTTCCTTAGATGAGCATAGCGCTCGTATTGCAGCACGTCAAGCTCTCGCACAGGTTTCCGCAGGCGATCTGGCAAGGAGCTGGAGCAGCTGAAGTCACCGTCTCGAAGCGTCGCCTTCTAATCGATGCACCCGAGGATGAAGCAGCTCCACCAGTCGCAACTGCAGAATCTGCCGCGGTGTTATCCGTGTTGTTGCGGCTATCATTGCCGTTGTTGTTCTCAATGCCAATTGTAGATAATTCCTCTGTCGGCGTTGCGAGCTCGGGCTGTAGGGTTGTCGAATGGATGCCATACGCGTGTAGACACTCGCCTACAGTCCGGGCGCGATCCATGAAGTCGGCCATCTCGTTGTTCGACACGACGACATGAGCAGTCGCGATGGATTTCTTCTGGTCGAGACGCCAGATATGAAGTTCGTGTACGGATTCGATTCCAGGGATCTATAATTATCAAATTCAAATATCGTTAGCTTTTGTACGTTGCTTCCCTGGTAAGTCGATCCGCCGAGGGTTACGAATCTCTGCTCCCATTACCTACCTTCTCAAGGTCATGTTTGACATCATCTATGTCTACTCCTTTCGGAGCGCTCTGCATGAGGATCTTGCCGCTGTTCTTGACAAGAGGGATTGACGTCAGCAGGATCATGATAGCAATACCCATGCTTATGCCCGGGTCGGCGTAAAATCGGGCCTCGGAAGTCGTGAGCCAGATGACGAGAGCTGCAATAATAACTCCGACATTGTTGAATGCGTCGCCGATGACGTGGAACAGGACACCCATCATGCCGAGGTCACGCCCTGCAGATTGGAGATTCACAATGGTATGGCGGTGTTCGGCATGGGCGCTGATAGGCTGTGTGTGTGCGTCAGCGGTGGATGTTAAGGAGAAGTAAATCCGTGGAACTTACAGTTAGGGGAACCTCGTCTTGATCTTCACTTAAGCTGTCACTTGCATGTATACCTGCCTCGATATTAACTTGGCTGGGGTCATGGCTGTGATGGTGTGCGTGATTCTCAGTATGGCCCTCGTCTCCCGCATGTACGTGGCTGTGACTATGTCCTCCATGACCATGGTCGTGGCCGTGATGTTCATGCAATAACGTCGCGCTAATGATATTCAGCGCCAATCCAACGCAACCCATGATAAGGACCAGCTTGGGGTTTTCGACGCCTTGTCAACTTGTAAGCAACATGGCAGAGAGCACTGGACGCGTCAAGAACCGGGTAGTGACCTACGTTGGATGGAGATGAATCTCTCAATCGACTGGAGAAAGATGGATATACCGAGAGCAAGGAGAAAGACGCCATTAAAGAAGGCGCCGAGAAGCCGGGCACGTGCCCAACCGAATGAGAAGTTCTGGGGAGAGACAGCGCGCTCCGATATCTGGTACTTTATTAACTGGTCTGTCCGCCGAGACAAAGATGACTATTTATTCCAACGTACAATGATTGCAGCTAAGGCAACAATGAAACCGATAAGGTCATTCATCTAGAATAGTTAGTTAAGCGCGTCTTTGCAGACTAAAGAACACATACATAATGGAACGCATCTGCTAATAGAGCTAAGGATCTGGTATAGAACGCCACTGTAATATGGAATCAACTCCATTTCAAATCTTTAAGGAAAGAGTTGGCGGATACATACCGACTAGTTCAGAAATGAAGAATGAGAATGAAATGCAGATGATGGCGTAAAGCTTCTGCTTCGACGAAAGCTTTAAAATACCCATGGTCGATAATTGGTACGGAATTACGGATCCGGTACCGGGTGGGAGTTGTTCGGCAGGCTGTCCCAGATACAAATCAAGGCGCCGGGTGTAACCAGGTAAAGGAATAGATAAGTTTTAAGTATTTTGACGTTGCTGAATGGCCGGTAAAGGCTGGTCGTTTATTGAATGCCTGCTTGTCGCGGGCCTTATCACGAAAAATACCTAGGTAGGTAGGTACCTAATCATTAAAAGTTAGTAGACGAAACGGAAGAAGAAAAACAGATCGCACACGAACCTTTTGCAAGGAACGATCGTTTATCAATTGAGTAATGTTCCCGTCGTGGAGACTTTACGCGGAATATTCATCCGAGACGCGGATCAACCCCGTGTTTTCGAATCAACAGCGAGACATGAATTGCTCCAGGGGATGACCGGACTCTGCACTGACGAAGAAGAGACCCTCGGCGGACATGTGGGTGAATCTGACTCGTCGTTTCCTTTGTTGTGAATGAGTAGGTAATTTTGGACTGATGTCTAGTATGTTAGGAAGATATATGGAAGTTGAATTATTACGGTGATTTTGCGGGTAGGTCAGTTTAAGTATTTTCGGTTTGTGATATCACCCGGGATTCCTAGCCTGGCACTGACAAGTGGGAAAAGCGTCGTGGCCTGACACAAATACCTGATCCAGCCCACCGGATTGCTAGAACTCGGATGAGTGTATCATACTGAGCCACCAGATTCGGCTGCGGGTGCATTCAGATCTATTACCCGGACCTGGAAAAATAGGTACCCACAAAACACCGAAGCATAGTAGCACTGCATAAGGAAATAACAACCTTTAATAAGCCGAACTCTTCCAAGGGAAGAGCCCATATGCCGAAGTCGTGTAATACTACATCTCACTAGGTAATCAACGGCTGATTTGGGGAAGTAGCTACCTAGGTAGCTTCTAAGGTTTTACGTTTGAACAAGCAGAGTGTGAACGTAGGAAAGAAGCAGATTGGTCTGTGCATCCAACTCTTACTATAAAAGGGGCTGAAGGGGTATTTCTCCAAGACAAGGTGGGATCCATGTGTGGAGAACTGTCAGTTTGCTCATATTCAGTATTCAGTATTCGTATTCTGGCAGATGGGATCCTTGAACCTTATTTTCGAGTTACCTGGTCCCATTGTAAGGACGCTTCTTTGTCCTCTAGTACTTGGATTGACTTGGCGCTGCCCTACTGACGTAGTCTACACGAGCTACACCGAGCCACCCACAGCGTCATGGATGAAGCCGAACTGTTCAAAATCAGCTACATAATACTATCGATGACCGCTCAATACCTACGTAGGTACTTATGTTGACTTAAAGGTAAAATGTATCATTAGTAGAGTGAGCCCAGGATTCCCGTTCCCAATCTGAGATCGTTGAGAGAAGCGGGTAATCCGGTGCAGTTGTCAATTTGGATGTTGAAAGGGTATGCATATCGAGATGTATCGTTCCTCACACGCATCGGGCTCTAAACTTTGTCAAGTCGCTATGGCTCGTTCTACCGTCCGCTGTTCAATTCAGCGGTTTGTATATTCATCGAAGACTGCGTCGACCCCAACGACACTTTCGACACTGGCGAATCGACAAGTCGAGTCGAGACGCGGACGGCTGCTAGAAACCATGGATGCTGTCAAGGTGTGCCATCTTCATAACGGAAGCATGCATTAAGCATACGGACTCCTTTTCATAAGAGGGATGGAGGCCGTTCAGACTCTTCGTTGACTAACATCGTACATAGAATACCATCGGGGAAAACCTAGGTGGGAAGGCTCACGACATGGCAACTCACCAATTCAGCTTGGATCAAGTTCCCGATTTGACGGGAAAGATCGCTGTAGTCACAGGAGGCAGCGAAGGGATCGGCTACGGCTGCACGCACACACTACTGAAGCACAGCATTGCCAAAGTCTATATTCTTTCCGTGTCCGAAGACGTCGTGAAGGGTGCTAAAGGCGCCATCGCCAAGGAACTGGGCCAAGAGGCAGCAGATAAGACTAAATGGATCCAGTGCGACATGTCGGATTGGAAGAAAGTCAAGAATGTTGCTGAGGAGATCAGGAGGGAGAACGACAGGCTCGATATCTTGATAAACAACGCGGGAAGGGGTATTATGACCTACCAACTTACCGATTATGGCGTGGATAGGCACATGGCCGTTAACCATATAGGTCATGTAATTCTGACGTCTCACTTGCTTCCGCTCATGAAGCAAACTGCAGAGAAAGGTAACATCGTCCGGATTTCCAACCAGTCAAGCAATGTTCACCACGCGGCGCCCAGTAACACTAAATTCGAGAGCTTAGAGGAGCTCAATCGCGATCTCGGACCGAATGTTCAATATGCGCGTAGCAAGCTTGCTAGTATCCTGTATTCTAGATACTTTGCGCGGAAAGTGACGAATGAGGGACATCCTACACTACTCATGAACGCGACTCACCCAGGTTTCGTGAGTAGTAAGATGAGCAAGCAGGATATCTTCGAACCCTTCCCTTTAGGCGGATATGCAATGGCTTACGGCATAGAACCGTTCAAGAAGGACCAGTTTGAAGGAGCCGTCTCGTCAATGTTTGCCGCGACATGTACCAAGAATTCGGGCGAATACATTTGCCCTCCAGCGGTACCGGAGCCGGGAAGTAAGCTCTCGCAGGATGAAGGGCTGGCAGACAGGCTGATGGAGTTGACATGGAAGGTCGTAATGGAGAAGACGAAACATAAGTCGGTTGACCAGGGCTGTCCTCTTGACGACGTTGTCTTGCATTGAATAGGTGACGTAGGGAAAATGGACTGTATGATATAATGGTCATATCCAAGAAATTTAACAGGCAATACTATGGAGTGTTTAGATAAGCTTTATATTTTTATTTTCCCCTTCGCGTAAAAGCTTGTATTACTATTGTAATGAACAAAGGATATGAAGATATCTACCTGATTTCGGCGAGGATGGTCAACATTGCCTGAATATAGTGTATTTTGACTGCGATGTTAAAAAGGGAAGGGTGGGGGCGACTACGTTACACATACTGCACTTTCCCAAAGAACAAGAAAGGAAGGCGGTCAAACCTTTAGCAAATTGGCTTCTGCCGATTCTGCCATGCGACCTTGCATCATTGCTAAACCAGCATCCTTCTCAACAACCGTTATCCCCTGCACCTTCTTTAGAGACCCGACCCGTCTGTCGGAAATGTTGCGTCTCAATGTATTCGATATAAGATAATAGAGGCGCAATGTCTCGAAACTCCCACCTTTCACCCTCGGCGCCACGCCGAGCCACGCAGTGGACATCGCATTTGCGACAGCTCAGCAAGTCGAGCTTCGACAAGACTTCAGTCGAGTCGCCCTCATCGCCGGATACCACTGTTAATAATCCGACGTCTCGAGAAAGATACCAGTCGAAACGAGTTCATGAACGGATATGTACTGTGACAATCAACGAGTCCGTTTTTCGTGACGAGGTGCTCCTGAACCTCGACCTGTTTGGAGGGGCCATTCAACCTGGCACGTTAATGTCTATTGCGCCTATAAAGTCGGAACAGGATCGCGCACAAGGTTCTCAATATGGAACATCGAGGCAGGCATCTTATCATCGAGGGCTCATTGCCTCTACTCCTAGCGATGATCTCCCCAAACCCGATAGCGATGCTAGTCGAAGATATATCTTTGTCGCAAGGGACGTACCGAAAGAGCTGAAGGCTAGAAACCCGAACATAGAAGTGTACGTCTCGAAACAAATCGGTATAGCGTTTAATATGAGAAAGGGGACGCAAGTAATACTTGCTCCAGTTGACCACCTTGCGCCTGCTGTCGAAGCCTCCCACGTCGAACTCACTTTCAAGGATATGTACTTGTCTCGTGCGGACATGTGGAGGCTTGCAGTCGCCGACTTGGCTGATCGGACTGTGTACAAAGGCCAAGTGGTATACTTCCTAGGTGCGATCAAGGCTACTGTGAGTACCGTTTTTGTCGATGGCCGCAAAGTCCAGTCTGCCTTCTTCGGCCGGAACACCCGCCCTATCTTCCGAAGTGAGTCCGCTAGATACGTGCTCTTCATACAAATGGCGCGGGAGATGTGGGACTTCGACTCGGATGGCTCAGGTGAGATCATGTTCTATAAGGTCGTGAACGGATTCCTACCAGCCCTATTCAAGAAATGGGCCTTGCTACAAGTTAAGCACTTGGTTAGTATTGTCCTCTTCGCAAGAGTCGAGTATGATACTGGCTTAACTACGGAGTTGGCAAATTCGGCTCTTCACAACGACTACTATACGGGCTTCCAAACCTCTGGAGATAGGCGTCCATTCAAAGACTTCTATCGTGTTGTCGTGAGTGACATGTCTAGCGGCGAGTGGACGAAAATACTACATCAGCTAAAGATGGAGTACAACGTTTTCCGCCGTGACATTAGTTTATATCACCGAGATGCTATGGAGGACACCATGGAGATACCCGAGGATTCCTCTGCGATGGGTACTTCCACTAATAAAATTAAAGCGCAGTCGTCTTTGGCTATGTATGGAAACTTCCTCGAAGCCATTAACTTGGCATCGTCTCTGTATGCGCATGACTATGTAGATCGGGATCTTCTCCGTACTGGCATATCCATTGTGGTCATTAGCCCCGGTCCCGGCGTGTTCGAAGTCGAATATGAGTCTTTGCGGCGGACGACCGAAGCTCTTGTCGGCAACGGTATCGGCATTGATTTAATATGCATCCCGAATATCCCGCTACATTCTGTCCCCCTGTTCCGTTATCGAAATCCTCATTTCCTCGAGGCGAGCCAAAGGTTGCAAAGCCGGCCGATCAGAAGTCGTGAGAGCACACCAAAGCAGCCTACACCTCTGGCCGGTAGCTATACTACAATAGGCGAATCTGTGTCTCCCACGAAGGCGGGTGACTCGTCTAGCCGCGTCGATTCGGCCGGTTCCACATTGTACGCTGATGAATGGGCCTTTGCTGTGCCACAATGGCTGCATATCTCCTATTGGACTGGAAAGTCGGAAGAAGCTTTGTCTTTCCAAGGTATTACCTTGTCTGCTGCTTCAACAAAGTCTTCAAAAGACTGCCATGATGACTTCACTATTCGATGTAGACTCTACGATCTTCAGATGAGGAGCGTTCTCGAAACCAATGAGATCGAGACTACCCCGTTGCAAGCTGATCCTGCTTACTCAAGTACAATCGGTAGCTTAGGAAACGAAAGGAAACTATTAGACGAGAGCAACCACTTATTAACGCACATTAACAATCGTAAGGTGCCGGAAACACTGTTTGAACCAGTTTATGGTTTCCTGAAATTTATCCCGGACAAGCTGACAAAGGCTGGGGATGCATTGCTATGGAAGCAGCTGAAGAGCTTCGATGAAACTAGGGCTCGACTTCCAGCACGTAGACCTTTACCTTCGACCAACACGTATCGTGAATTGGAAGAGAGAACTGGTAGACAGTTGATGGAAGATGCCAACCTCTTCGGCACTTCGGTAGGCGACAGTAGAGGGGCTGGCCTATCAACCGGATTGTCTTCAAGTGTCGCCTCGTCAAGTAGGCTTGGCCTGGAAGGCTCTACATCCACTACTGTTTCTCGGCGCAACTCTACCGCCCAGTCCAAGCCACCGCCGGCGAGACCACCCAAGTTCATGAGGCAAATTAGCCTAGGCCAGCGCGGATTTGGCATTGCAGCCCCCAAATTAGCAACAGCTGAGCTGAAAATGGAGAATGTCGGTCGAATGGAGAGTACAGGCCCGGGTCTTCACTCCCCTTCAACGCCGAGAACGACGCCGATGACGCCTATCAAGTCTGCAACACGGCCAGGCTCTTCGAAGGCGGCGAGTACCGGAAACATTCTGCAGACTATAAATCAGTCTGACTCAGGGATGGGTATTGCGCAAGTTACCCCAAGCCGACCAATCCAAATCAGAAACCCCATACAGACGTCGGATCCTGCCAGCACATTGAGATCGGGCCAAATACCAGCTACACCTGTTGCTAGGAGTGCACGACCCGACGATCGAGACCTCAGATACTCAAATGCTCTCAGGGAAGAAGACCAGAAGAAGCTGTACAATTCAAAACTACGCGCTGGAGGTGTGCCGGAATTGCCATCTACACTCTCACCTACCACTGCTATGGCACCATGGCTGGTGGTTCTGAACCCGTCAAACCCGAATGTAAACAAGGTCGACGACTCAATCTTGTTTAGTCGATGGCAGCACGTCTTTCCACGACCGTCTGAGATGAAGGTTATGAAATGGAAATCCTTATCCTGTCCTGCAGCTGTCCCGCTAACGACTGAATATTTCCCAACGCAAGCCCAATTTAACACCGAATACCAACGTCAACCATATAACATTTCCCAAGAAACAGAGGATGATGTCACTGAGCAACCCAAATCACGGTTGGAATTTCTAAGAGAGCTAGTTAGCGCTCGATTCTCGCATGGGTTCCAGGTCGTGATCGGTCCGTCAGTGGCTAAGGCATTTGATCAAAAGGCTGTTAGAATCGCGGACGTCTTCTCTATAGATAAGACTGTTGGAGACGGGACAAGCATCTTCATGAGCGTTGGCAATACAATTCATCAGCTATCGTGTGTTAACGGCACCGAAGTTGAAGTGAACATCTATGTACGGAAGCCAACGGAGTCGTTGGTGCAGATGAATCAGCCGTCTATATACAAGCCAGCAATCCGTACTTTGCTTGATGACACCTACCATAGCATTGATGTCGATATCATGACCCCGAAACCCGAACGCAACTGGAACTATATAGATTCGTACCTTGCTGGGCATACAGATGAGATGACTGAGAACCTCAGATTTTGGCGGGCTCGGTTTGTGCTCATACCGATGTATCCCCGAACATCCTCTGCTCCTGCACCGAAAAATGAGGATGATGACGAGGAAGTACGCCTCGAGGGTATCAAAAGGCTGGCTCAACTCTGGCAACGGTATCGAGTCTTATCGCCTTCTGAACGGCAGTTCCAAAGCGCGGGGGCAAAGAAACGGGACCCCAACCCTCTCGACATTATCTACAAGACCGAGGATCCTTCAGTGGTAATTACTGCTGAGATGGAGACGCTCCCACTATTTGAGAATGTCGAGACCACACACCGTAAAGGCCTGGTATCAGACAAAGAGCGCTTCTCGAAGACCAATTTTAATATTGCTGCTCTTGCCGAAGCAATTCAACAACCTGTTGAATTAGGTGGGGTCCGAATGCAAACGCGACGATGGCATTTCCGAATCCATTATCATTGTTTTATCGGATCCGACATGACAACGTGGCTGCTTGACAATTTTGAAGATCTTGAGAGTCGAGAAGAAGCAGTCGAGCTGGGGAATTCTCTAATGGTTCTCGAGGAAGATAAGCTGAGGGATAAGGACGCTAGCAAAGAAGCGAAAAAAGATCGTGACCGTGGCATATTCGTCCATGTTGAAAGGAGGCACCCGTTTCGCGACGGCCAATACTTCTATCAGATCGTCAGCGAGCATGCAAAACCTCACCCAGTCAGCTGGTTCAATGCTAGAAGGAAAGACCTTTCGGTTCCTTCCACACCTCTATCAGAGAACACGCCAAAAGACTCACCTCGACCTCCTCAAGCGGGGATTCAGAAACCGATGTCCCTGCATGAAGAGAACTCACCAATCTCGGGTAGCACTACGCCCACTCTAGCAACGAGTATCGGTAAGAGACCCAAGGTCGTCCTGAGCAAAATGATGAAGTATGACGTCGATCCTCGCAAAAAGTCCTACCGTCCTGAGAGAATCAACTTGCATTATGACCGGCTCCATAACCCCGATAATTGCTACCATATTCGCATCGATTGGATGAATGTTACGGCGAGACTCATTGAGGATGCCCTCAAATCCTGGGCAGCAATAGCAGCGCAGCACGGCCTCCGTCTTGTTGAGGTCCCCATCGCAGAGGCCTGTCGCATCTCAGAGATTAATCCTTTCCGAAGGCCCTATCGCATTAAACTGGCACTGCCGCCCCCTACTCAGCGCCCTGTAACGTACTATGACCCTAATTCATTCGGCCCGCAGGCACAGCCAAGCAAATACTACTATCAGAAGGCTTTGCTCAGGAGGTTCGATTACGTACTAGATGTTGAGGCTGCCTCTAACTTTCCGAGCAACGTTGACGTCAGCTACTCGTGGGGCAAGCCGGATTACAAATATTCCCAATATATACACCGCTCAGGCATGACCGTAGCTGAGATCACCGATGAAGGTGACTTACTTATTCTGGCCAACAGGCTCTGCAGTAACCGGGCAGCCGTTACGCAACCGGCACAACCACGCGCGGAGGCGGTGCCTAATGAGCGCGTCTCCCGGCTTATGAATACAAGCGGATATACGAACTATGGTCTGGCTGAGCCCACACCGATATCATCACCAATGTTAAGGCCCGTGCTATTCGCGTCTGCCGCTTCTCGAGCACCGCCCGAATCATCATCAGGTAGTGGGACAAGTGGACCGCAAGGTTACCCGTCATTGACCAACCCATTTGGGGAGCCCGAAGTCCTCAAAGACGCGCTGGAGAAGTTCTGTGGTGATGTGAACGCTCTCGAAGCGTTCTACAAGGAGACGCTGGAAAGAGGCGTAACTGGTACGCCCATGGTCGGAGCAGCAACTATGGGTCCTGATGCCGTAGCTGATGCTAATATTCCTACCCTTATCCTTGGGGGTAGCAACAATAATTCAGAGCTGGGTGCCGGCGCTAGTCCTAGAGTGCCCACGCCCAACCTGGCAGGGTCGTTACTCTTTAGGCGAGGGAGCATTCAGCATTAGGCATTTGCAGCCTAATGAAAGCAATGGATGGTCTCATGATTTGAGAGTAGTATTTCTAATAGACTATACCGTATGTCTTCTGTGACATGCACTGAGAGGTTAAGAGAGGTTGGGCTGCCTCCCCGATATTCGCCAGGGTGTTAACTATTTGAATATCCATATCCATATCACTCTGCTCTAGAAAATGAGCACTGCCTCATCTTATGTAATGCCGCTTACATTGGGTATTCTAGTATGAATCAAGATTAATCTCGTGAGGTGAACCCCTAGCTCTCCTTGGATACTACCATATTACATTGATTAATGGCGCATTTCCTCCCTAATGAGGGCTCTGCCAATATTACGACGGCGAAGCAATATATATTTCACTGTATTGCTCACCTACATGTAGAACTTATGTCTAGAAAAGGTGTAGTGATACCGTAAGGATCAGCGGTGAAGCACAGTCTTCGATAGGTCAGCACCCCGAATGCGAACGGGCACAGCCCAGATGGGGATGGAGATGGGGTCTGCCAGGCTGTCTGGCCACGACGCCGCAGCTTGGCAGCTTTTTATTTGTCCACATTGATTCTCTCCATGCCATAGAATGCTGTCCTGCAGGTATGCGTATGTTAAACACATGGTTGGCACGAGGACGATGTCGAGTATCGAAAAGGCATGCCACAATGCACGTGGGATACAGCTGGTTGTTAAGGACTTACACCTTAGTTGTTCGCATTAGGAAAATGGGCGTCTCGCCCATCAGACAGCAATTGAGAGTGGGGGCCAGGGATTGACAGGCTTTTTATATCAAGATATCTTGAAGGGGAATATTACAGCGTCTCGCCCAACTCCTCTATAAGTAGTAACCCAGCCCAATTGGGTATAACTCATTGAAAATCCACTCGGAAAATAGCCATCGTTTTTAACTTCTTACAGGTCGTATCAACGATAGGCTTTACAGAAAAGATGAATTAGGTACCTTAGGTTGAAACCTCCACAGTCTTACGTACCCCATATAGGCTATTGAAGTCAAAGCCTTGCAATAGATTTGTTTGGTTAAAGATTCACGACTCCGTGGTGCGTGGCATCGTCCTAATCAGGGGTGGTTCACGTTTAGTTTCTCTTCGCGGTTGGAGAGTGATCGCTTAGGTTCCGATTGATCTACATTGCGGAGTTTTTGTTTTACCAGGGTTGTAGAAACCTTCAATGTTCTCAGTGAGCTCATCGACTCAGGTACGCCGTATGCTGGGATAAGACGACTTCAAAACTTGGAATATCCGAGTGCATTGAGCATTTGTACCACCGTCGGGTGCTGTACGACATTGGGCTGGTCAGCTTGGCAAAGAAGCTTCTTGATTTTGCCTCTATACTTGACATCATTATACGTCCACCAGGACGTTGTTACCGTCTGTTAGCGTTATACCCACTGCCAATCCGCCAATCTGCCAATCCATCAATCCACTTCAGGTACCCGATATGGTTAAGCCTGTGAAACCGTTCTGAACTGAACCACGATCAAAGGTTGCCACGTATGAAATGTCTCAAGCCTGAATAACATTCCGTCAGTTATCATGAGAATTGATTGCGACTATTATGTCGTGCAGTTTGACGACTGGCTTGGCGTAGCAAATACCCGCCCGGAGAAGGCAAGAGCCGAAAAGGGAATAGAAACAATTCCAAATTGGCATCATCGTGTCATGTTCCATCGCAAGGGCCGTGTTCCACCTTTGAGCTCATCAGGGCCCATGCCTTGCTGTGAAATCGTGGGTCCCGAGATAAACAGCCACTGCAAGTCGAATACATCAGTGGCGCAGACGTGGGCGGCATATGTCTGATTCCTAGAGCTTGGGATCCAACGGGTTGAGTAGGTACACTAGGTACTTCTAAGCGTTTGAACGGAGGCCTCCCCTTTTATCCATCAATGATTGGCCCAGAGTCCGTGCGGACAGTGCCATCGACCTACGTAAGTACCTAAGCTGCTAACGTATCAAGGTAAGTACGTTAGGTACCCTCAACTGCCTCAGTAGGTATTTTGTGGAGATCCTTAGGTACATGCAATTTTATTTTCGATCCCGTCCCCATCCACCCCCTGCAGAAAGGTACAGAAAGGTTCAATTCAGGGACTGCGCTCATGTGTACGCGAATGCGATTACAACGATGATAATAATAATCGCCAACACACCAAATTCTATCCCTCTTGACCCTTTTTCTACTTCTGCCGTCATTTGATTCTGCCTTACCTTCAATAGCAGAGGTTGCCTTAAATTAGGAAGCACCTGATTCCCTGTGCCTCCCTACCACTTCTTATTCACTCCTTGAATGACATTTCCTAGTATATCACCTTCGCCTTCTCACAGCCACTAATTCAATCTGCGTTGAGAGGGATCTCTTATCAATTCAATTCTTTGGTTCCATCTAGGTCGATATAAGGACTATTCGATTCAGCGTCGGAGGGGCTCGTCTGACAGAAGAAATACCAAAGAATTGCATTTTGTCAAGGTGCATCTTTCTGATACCAAACACGGGCGATTGCCGACGTACTTATACACACGCAGCCCGGAAAACCGGCCCCCAACTTTCTGCAAGACAGCCGATAGAACCGCCAGCCTGCCGATACTATCCCATATTTAGGAATAAGGCTGAAGGTCGTACCGAGATAAGCTATCAAGATGGATGATGAATGTAAGTTGATATTCTTTGGTCGGGTTTAAACCCGAAATTACCTACACGCCTCCCAATCCCAATCCACACGCGAACAAAGCAAGGGAAGAGCAATGGCAGAGCAAGGCGGTCAGGGCATCAAGGCACCAAGTCGACAAAGGGATGAATTACAGGGCGACACAATTGAAGGACGATCCAGATGTCCTTTCCATGACGGATGGGAATACTAAGACTACCTCTTAGTCACTTTCTCCACGTCTGTCTGATGAAGAACGCATAAGTCATGGCATTGTTTCTACGCTATGAATATAGCGCCAGACATGCCTCATTCCATTCAGCAACTCTCCGCCTCCTGTTTGCTTGCCTTGGCCATTGTTCTTAATGCTTTCTAAGCGCTGCTCTGCCACTTTCAACACCAAGGCCAACACCTAGAGCTCGAGTACAAAGACGCAGCAGAACTGCCCAAAGTTGCCCTATAACTGACGAGCTGCACGCTGCACTTTTGCCCCCCTCCACTCCTTTTCGCTTCGTGGACCGTTCACGAAATACCTACATTGCCAGTTGACCTGGCAAATAGCGAACTTTGTATCACGTTGCTGGCTGAAGGCATACTTACATTATGGATTTGCAAACAGTTAATATCAGAAAAATAAAGGCAAAGGCCCACGCTATGAGCCGCCGCGACTCTGGTGGAAGCGCCCGATTTAATCCTTTTAGACATATTTCCTACGGCTCTCCGAAGCGAGCAAGTACTGTAGATGCAGCGGAACAAGGAAGAGCAACCAACGAGGGTGATACGGCGAACCTGGGCCCTATTACGAGCGCACCTGGCCGTCTCTTGACGCCCATCCAGCAGTCGGAAAGGAATAGCAAAGAACTGGATGGCAGTCCCGAACAGGGCGAGACATACGAATCTCAAGCGACCACTGTGGGAAATGACCTTGATAATACTAGTTTTCGACATAGAGGCACCCAAGAAGTAGATCCTTTGAAGCCGGAGACCCCGATCACCACCAACGAGGAAGACAAATCGAAGAAGAGGAGAAGTACAGGGGGCTTCTTCAAGCATGTTGAACCGGCCACTCCTTTCACTCCTTGGAATCAAATCCAGCGCGTCTTTTTCGGGTCACCTATCAACATTTTGTTACTAGCCGCACCTGCAGGCATTGCTCTACACTTTATAAATTACGACGGCAAGGTTGTGTTTGCTGTCAACTTCATAGCCATCGTTCCGCTTGCTGCAATGCTGAGTAACGCCACCGAGGAGATCGCTATGCGAACAGGAGAGGTCCTTGGAGGACTTATCAACGCTTCTTTCGGGTAGGATTACGATCGTTCGAAAAACAGATTGAGGAGTGTGCTAACTATGAGTAGTAACGCTGTCGAGTTGATTGTGGCTGTTATTGCTCTCACCCAGGACCAGATCAAGGTGGTCCAAACATCACTGGTTGGCAGTATCTTGTCCAACCTTCTTCTCGTTCTCGGCATGTGCTTCTTCTGCGGAGGCATCAACCGCCGAGAGCAATTCTTCAACACGACTGTAGCCCAGACCGCCGCCAGTCTGTTGGCCCTAGCCGTTGGAAGTCTCATTGTGCCGACCGTCTTCGCCCACACCGATGACTTATATCAGGGCGAAATCCAGCTTAGCCCAAACGCGGTCCCTAGCTTGTCTCATGGTGTCGCCATCATCTTACTGATCGTATACGCCTCTTACCTCTTCTTCCAGATGAAGACCCACGTGAAACTCTTTAACGAAGAGAGCCAGAAAGTTGAGGGGAAGCCGATCTTCAAGAAGAGTCTTCCGGAGGGCGCCATTGCCTCTGGAGTCGCGAGGGCAGGCGCTGGAGCTAGCATCGGTGTTCGCGATATGAACGTGAACGGCGAGCTGAGCAAACTGATGCTGAATCCTCTTAGTCAAGCAGAAGATGACGAGGATGAAGGTCCTCAGCTAAGCTTCGTTGTCGCGTTCGCTACACTAATCGGAGCAACTGTTATCATTGCGCTCTGCGCGGAGGGTATGGTTGGTGGCATTGAGGCTATTACATCCACAGGGGCCGTTAGTGAGGAATTCGTCGGTCTTATTCTTCTCCCAATTGTTGGCAATGCTTGCGAGCACGCAACCGCTGTTACTGTTGCCATCAAAGACAAAATGGATCTTGCTATCGGTGTCGCCATTGGATCTTCCATGCAGGTCGCGCTTCTCCTGATTCCACTACTGGTCATTATTGGCTGGGGCGCGAACAAGACGGAAATGACGCTGGCTTTCGACACGTTCCAGGTCATCGTTCTTTTTGTTTCGGTCCTTCTAGTTAACTATCTCATCGGCGACGGGAAGAGTCACTGGCTTGAGGGTCTCATTCTGACATGTCTATATGGCATCATTGCCACCTGCGCATGGTGTAAGTTTCCTCTCACGTCTTCCGTATTGCTCGTTATAAAAGCTAATTTGATTCCAGTTTACCCCGTGGTCCCTGAAGGCACGTCAGGATAAGCAACTTTCGATTCTACTGATGAACGATGTTTATTTGATGCGTCTTTTCCATCACGAGAATCTGCAACTTGATTCCGTTTTTGCCCCTACAAAATCGTAACGAAATTCTTCTTAATTCCACATTCGACTGTACCATATTTCAAGTCGACACATTGGCCCCCCTCGAATTCTCAAGTTCATCGCCCCGGGGCATGTTTATACATGATACCAAAGAAATCTAGATAAACGAGTCGCCTCTACTTCCCTTCTACAACTCAACCAGCAATCCAGCTAATTTTTTTTTTTTCTTTTTTATCTTTCGACGGAGTACCGAGAGTTCCGGCGTCGGGCGTTCCTATATGAGGGAATCCTCAGCAACCGTAACTGAAAGTAGTATACCCCTGTTCTAGGAGAAGAAACGTTTTTATTCGTGGGCCATGATGGAAATAGGGTCGCTTTACGTTATCGTCAGTCTCAGATACAACAGACACGTTGAATTTTCCTTACAAGTCTAGAAGGAGGAGATACCACGGAGGACAGTAAAATGGCGGACGTCGCAGGGTAGTCGAGATTGATAGGCGCGATGAATCTGTACAAGATAGCCATAGATTATACCCCTTGCAATGAAATTCCTCATGGGTGTGAAAATAACTTGAGCCATAGTGAGAGTCATAACCCTACTTAAAGTGGATAATTATGACTCTAACCTGGAGCTCACAAGGGTACCTGCTTGTACAAGCTACGTACTTTGATGATGTGCTTTTTGAATCTCGTTACTCTCGCTCCTTGTGTCACAGTAAAGCTACATACACATTGTAGAAAGTCCTACCGGCACTTCGCGTCATCTCAAAAAAGCCGATAAACGCGTGTAAGCGTCACTCACGGGAACGTGGTACGTTGTGTCACGCGAAATGGAAGCACATGCAGCCTTGTTGCTAGTCGACGGATGCTACGTTAGGCAGGCTAGCGTGGAGGGAAACTGCAAAAAGGGAAGCGGAAGCAGGTAAGCGTTTGGGATCGGGACGTACATAGGGCAGCCCGATGACGTGTCTGTGCATGAGGGCGGTTTTGAAGGCGTGATTGAAGTGGTTGGTTTTTGATGGTGTGTGCGACTTATGGAGTTGAAAGGGTATGGGAGTGCCATCATCGGGAATATTTTGTTGCATTGATTTTGCTAACTCGAGGTTTGTGTCTGTCATTCGACGTTGATTGCATATTATTTTAGTTGATAATGTGAGCGATTTGCAAGTTTGATCGAATCGCTTCACGGGTACCTACCGGTTAGAAGAATCAGCTAGCCTTGCCCGCCTCACTCCCTTAAATAAGGGACGTAGGGCTCTCGCAACCAGCTTGTGTAGCTTTGCCCGATGACATGGAAATTCCTTCCTAAGAGAGTACCTACTCGATTCGTAGTATGGGCCGCCATGCTTCACTTTGATAAGGGGGTAAAACTTGTAATTCACTCAAAAGTGAGTCGACTTGAGAGAAACTTTCCTCGATGTCGAGAATTTGGAGCCATGTCAGAAAGTCTTCAAATAGTACCGAGCTAAGGAGACATGAGAAATGCTCAGGTATATTAACTTTTACTTATTTCGAGTCTTGCATTCTTGAAGAAACACGGGAATGATGATGAGATGGCTTTTAGTTCTCCTTGATCTTCAAAACAGCTTTGCCGAAATTTTTACCCTGGAAAATCTCGAGGAAGGCTTCGCCGGCATGGTCAAGGCCACGCGTAACGTGCAGTTTGGCCTTGAAGCTACCGTCCGCGATCCACTTCTGCACAGCCTGCTGATGTCTCTGCGTATACGCTGGGCCGAAATCCTCGTCGGTCACCAGGAAACCGGTCATGGTCAACCGCTTGGCAAACATCTCGACCAGATTTCTCACGCCGAAGCGCTCCTCCAGTGGCTTGTTGTAACCCTCTATCATCCCCGACACTATGATCCGGCCCCGTAGGTTCATGGATTCTAACGCCGCCTCAAGATGCTCGCCCCCGACGTTTTCGTAGTAGATGTCAATTCCGTTGGGTGCGAGTCGCTTTAGTGCATCCCAGGGCCTCTCCTTTTTGTAGTTGAACCCAGCATCGAAGCCAAGGTCTTTAAGGATGAAGTTTAGCTTGTCATCAGACCCAACAGATCCAATCACCTTCAAACCCTCTCGCTTCGAAAGCTGTCCGACAATAGAGCCAACAGCACCTGCAGCTGAGCTGATGAAGATAGTCTCGCCTCTTTTCGGCTGGCCAATCTTGTACAGAGACGAGAACCCTGTGAGTCCGGGCATGCCCAATGGACCTAGGAAATAGTCCAAGTCTAGGTTGTAAGGGTTGTCGAGTTTTCTGACCTCCCTGTCGGGGTTCTGGAGGTCTTCCGCAGTGAGCGCAGCATACTGCGCAAATGGCAGGATCGCGTATATGGCGTCGCCGACATGGAATTTATCGCTCTTGGACTTTAGCACGCGGGCGACTGCGTAGTTTTCGATTGCCTCGTTCAGAGTGAACGCAGGCTTGTAAGAACGGACGCTGGGATCCCGCATCCGGCTTCGAAGGTACGGGTCCAGCGACGCGGACAGCACCTCAACAATGACGCCGCCAGCAGGAACGGCTTCTAGGTCGAAGGGCCGCTGCTCGACTACGAGGTGCTCCCCGGGTACTGGTAGACCAGTGGGAATCTTCTTGAAGATTAAGACCTTGTTGGCGACCATTTTGATGCGGTTTAGGGGTAGAGACTAGTGACAGGTGTGTCGAGTTAAAGGGAGCAGGGTAATATATCGAAGATTCCGGGTCAAGAGACAGGTACATGTCAATTTATCATCTGGGCCCATTTTACCTTTCGCCATTCTATTTCTGAAGGAACTCGGTGGAACTTTCTACCAATCGAGAAAAAATGGCCCCATCGTCGATCTAAGCTACGCATCGTGTGCTTACTGATGCCCAGGATTTTGACACCATTTTGCCCATACAACGTACGTTTAGCTCCGGTGATGTCGCACTTAACAATGAGAAAGCGGCAAGCGAGAACAACCAGATAGCGCTAAGAGGAATCGAACCTATCTTCATATTTGCCGCTTTAGCTCGCAGTTGACGTAGTGTGGAGATCATCATGCAGGGTCGATTCGATAAGGATGATAGTATACCGTAGTCTTTATAACAGGTTGTTAGGTGTTTAGTAGATAGGTATATGACTGCCTTTTACTGATTTCAAATGTAAACTCTGCTATATGCCACCATTATCCAATATGGGCGCAATTCTGAACAGTCGTGTTAGCGAAAGGCGCCATATCTGTTTTTTCGGCGTTAAGCAGACCTTTTATCGCCGATACAGATTTGTAAAATTCTCGGTAGATAGTTTTACCTGAAATTACAAAGGCGGTGACTAGTTCATCTCTCTGTGTTGAAATACACTAGTATGCTCATCGAGCGGGAATTTTGGGAAAACTTGTGGTCTTAACCTCTCTGTGATTAGGATACGGTGTTGACTGATTTCGAGCTACGTTGAGTAATAGGGGCGAAGGAGGATTCGACCCTTTAGTGCAGCTGGCTTTGAATTTGAAGTTAGGACTACAGGGACATACAACACGTACATTTAGAAATCATAACAACTAACGCCTTGTGGAGGAGGTTATCGTGGAAGACTTGTAATTTATCTAATCTGCTTGATCACCCCTTTTCCACCTGTGCACCCTCTTCTTCAAGCCCATCTGCTTCAAACTGGTGAGCACTCTTCAAAAGCAAGGGGATATGGGGCTAGGTTAATATGTATTGATAACTTCTTGGCACATTAGGTATATATATAGTATTCCTTAAGCGATATACACGATGTGGCCAATACCGAGAGAAGCTAGAATACAGCATTGAATCAGGTTTCCAACCAGCCTAAATTACCTAATATGCGGCTCTTTGCATAGCTACCTTGTGGCTCATGTGTATGCATACGTAGATTAAGTGTATTTATGCTTCACAGAGAGCACATATCTCTACATAGAGCTTCGTATAATGTAGGTAGGTAGTTAGGGGCCTAGGTTAGAACAATCATGGCCATCATATTCTTCCTCTCATATAAGATAACGAAAATGAAGATACTTAAGTTGGACAGAGTAGAGAACAACAGCTTATCAGCTATTGCAAGCTCCACTCCCCGAACGCTTCTGTAGTCAAAATGGAAGAATTCTCTAACCGAGTCTTGACGTCTAGAAATGGGTTAAGGGGCATTATTCAGGGGAGAGACGAGATGGCGGAAAATACACAAGAGCTGATGTTTACGTGCGCTCGATGTATGCTATTAACATTTCAGCTGGGTGTAGAGCGGGAAAATCGTGATGTTGAACTTGGGGGTCCTTGGCAGTGCTGTGGCATCATCAGCCGCCAAATAGGGTAGCCTGTCTTATCGTGGCCTACAACCTTTTGGAGGTTAATGAACATTTAGACCTTAAGAATAAAGCGTTACGCCACGCTTCAATGCTAGGCGACTGGGTGGTGTTTTTCTAATCGGACGCTTACTGATAAAAGTAATTGGTTGATGGGGTCTCGTCTGGATTGTGTTACCTGCGCAATCTCGTCTTAAGACTTGTTGTCATACCTCATCTGCGCCTCTAAATAAGATCGAGATGGCTGAGATATCCGAGAAAGATAAGGAGGCGGTGGCGCCGGAGACAGTCGAGGAACCGCCTCAAGCCAAGTCGAATCCAGAAGAGCCCGTGAAGAAGTCAGCTCTGACAAGTGTCTCCCAATCACATAGGACAGGGGCTGATGCCGCCCTCCAGCTTCTCGAGGAGACAGGCAGCTTGCACCAGGCTCTGGATCCGGAGGTTAACCGAAGGCTTGTCCGACGCATAGATACCTTACACATATCATGCCTCTTATTTGCATTATATGGTTAGTCCTGCGAGACTGGCCCCTGAATGGACCCCCTCTACGTTGTAGGGAGGCTAACATACCCGTAGTATGTTGCAGTACTCATTACTATATATATAGCTCTGGCTCCCTGGAACAATGAGACGCCCTATGAGCAAGCTAGGCCGTAACATCCGAGTTTCTACTAACCTGTGATAGACTTTCTTCAGTATGTCGATAAAACTGCTATTTCCTATGCCAGCGTCACCGGCATCACAGAATCTATAGGACTGAAGGGAAACGAATTCAACTGGGTTGCGTCGATCTTCTTTTTTGGGCAGCTGGCGTTCGAATTCCCAACGATTCGCTTGATACAGCTATTTCCCCTGGCTAAATATACTTCGTTTAACGTTACTCTTTGGGGCGCTCCTTTAGCCTGCCTTGCGGCCTGTACGAGTTACGCCAGATTGCTCGTATGCCGCTTCTTCCTTGGGGTTCTGGAGGCGGCTGTCATACCAGCTTGGGTTTTATTTACCTCGCAGTGGTACACGAAGGAGGAACAGGCCTTTCGCGTAGGCATATGGTTTTCTATGTGTGGAGCGGCTCAGATGTTTGGGGGCTTTTTCGCGTACGGCGTAGCTACACATGTTGGTAAAGACCCTAACGCTGCCTTGAGGGGTTGGCAGATCATATTTTTGTTTCTGGGTCTGCTTACCGCGGTTATGGGAATCGCGTTTTGGTTCGTCATGCCAGATTCTCCCGCCGTTGCGAGGTTCCTCGACAAGGAGCAGAAGGGGCTTCATCTCGAGCGTATCAGGCATAATGAGCAGGGAATAGGGTCGCAAACTTTCAAATGGGCTCAGGTGAAGGAGGTGTTGACGGACACGACGACTTGGCTCTATGCGTTCTGGGTTTTTGCCGCCAATACCCCGAACTCTACTGCGACGTCGTTTGGGAACATTCTGGTGAAGGGTATTGGTTACTCGAGTGAGGAGTCTTTGCTGTTGGTGACGCCGTTGGGTGCTTGGGAGATAGTGGCTCTGATTGGGTTAACGTACGGAGGGATGAAGACGAAACAGCGGCTGTAATCCTGCATCGCTGGTCACATTCCTGCTATAGTGGGTGCCGTTTTGATGGCGACGACGGAACGTATACCGGCTCTGGTGGGATATTACACAAATGGTGGGATTCCAATTGGTTGGACAACGATCCTCGGCCTGCAAAGCTCTAACGTAGCCGGATCAACGAAGAAGGTCACGGTGACTTGCATAGGAACGATCGCCTATACCGTCGGTAACATCATCTCGCTGCAAACCTTCCAGGCTCGGGATGCACCACGCTATCTTCCGGCGAAGATCTCAATCTGCATCATCTATGTCCTCATCACGATTGACTTAGTAGTGATGCGCTGGTTGTTGGACAGGCGAAATAAGCAGAGAGAACAAGAGAAAGCTGCGCTAGGCAATTCTTATAAGCCAGAGGAGAACCACGAGTTTTGAGACCTGACAGATCTGCAAAATAGGGAATTTAGGTACGAAGTTTGAATAGACTGTGCTCTGAAACTAGTCGGCCTTTGCTCAGGTACAATTAGGAGGATGACAGTCAAAACGGCATTGCCACCCAGCAAAGGTAGAACCCTTAGGGTCATGTAGCTCACCTCGACTATGCAGTCTTATCTAGCAGTTCTTCAAGATATTCCTTCCATAGAACGGCGATAGTATGTGAACTGTGCCCCCGCGTATCCTCCGAAATGGGGAGCACGACGGCCTTTCCAAGGCCTTCTTTCATTCTGCTCTTCATTTCACCCTCTAGAATGCCCAGCTCGGGTGGGTTGACTTCATCGTCTGCCGAATTGACTGCGACCAGAGGCACGTTGATTCGAGACAGCCCGGGCCGAGGGTCGTACTCGCGGGACGCCTCGAGCGCGTAAATCAGGTCGTTTGCGTCCATCGCCGACACACGAATCGCGATCTGTTCTTCCAGCCATCGATCTGCCGCGTCGCGTGTAGGACCCTGATGTTGTAGACGCAGCGGCGCCGAGACCATGAGCAGCATGATGCTCGCGGCAGTAGTGAGCCCCGCGAGGGGCGGTTTATCCGTGGCGTACTCGCCATCCCGGTAACTTGGGTCGGCGCAGATTGCATCGATTACCATCTTTCGCCACATGCGATTGCGGCCGGTGATGGGTGCGGGTAGTGAAGCGAGTGGCATGAGTGCGTCCACGACCCCCGGGTATGTGCCCCCAAGCAGCCACGTGTGCATGCCGCCCATCGAGGTGCCTAGTGCGAGGCGTAGGTGTGCCACACCGAGGTGCTGGGTCAATAATTGGTGGTCCGCGCGTATCATGTCTTCATACGTGTACCGCGGGAACCGGGCCCTGAGCCCAGTGTTGCTCGGCTTGCTGGAATGCCCGTGACCAATACCATCTCGCAAGATGATGAAGTAACGCGAGGCGTCGAGGAGTTGCCCTGCATTAAACAGCTGTCCTGCGAAGTCGTCGTTGAAGAAATTTTCGCTCGATCCTCCCGTGCCGTGCATGATGAGCACGGCGTTAGTGGTGGTGCGCCCGTCATCGGAGGTCGTGGTACGCAGAGTGCCGAGGGTCTGGTAGTGTAGATGTAATTCCGGCAGTCTCTCCCCGGTGCCGAAGGTGAAGTCGGTGATTATGAAGTCCCCAGGCTTCGGAGTCGGCCACCTCCGTAATTGTGTATCTAACGCGGATGGGACAAAGCTTTCCATTGTACTCTGGCTTATGTACCTACCTCCTAATGTCAGAGGCGATAGTCCAGCCGCATGGACAGGCCACGGGTATTTTCCCGGCCAAATCCGGACGGGGGCGGGGTCTTTGAGAAGCGATATTCTCCAACTCTTCATAAAATAGGCCGCCAAGTTGAGGTAAACTCCGCTTCGGACCTTTCTAAAATACAGAATAATCAGTTTCAGAATTGCAAACTCATTAGCTTGTATCTAGCTGGTGATGTTATCATCCCATGAGTCTATTAGGCTTCGAACTAGATCTTTCCCCTTCGCGATAAGGAGTCCAAGGCGCGAAGCATGGGATGGCCACGGATCCGGCTGCGCCACAAATCTCACATATCTGACTGAGTAGAGACGAACTTACAAGCAGGCTGTGATAAGCTGCAATATTCCGCATGCGAGGTAACACGGGGAAAGCAGGCTGCGTCCAGGACAACGTGTGAAGCAGCTATTGCTCGATAGCGCAAGAGCATAGCCCCCAAAAGATGTCTACTCTGTTCAGGACTTAGAATTTCCTGAATATCTTACCCCATGCCGCCCCAATTCATCGAAGCTGAGCGTGTCTATCCTCATGTAAGAGTCCTAATCTTTCTGTCCCGATGGCATCACTTGGAAAAATCACCAACTCCCTTATTTCAGGTGTAAATGAGAATACCATTGCCCTCGCAAATCTCAACTTCGATTTTTCCATCATCAAGTTAGAAGCCCCTAAAGAGTATACCGCTCTCGGCAAGGCTCTGGGAGGCGCTCGAAGAGAAAATGCCGAGTATGGCACCACACATCGTACCGCACGAAAATTGGGGGCTCTTTTTGAAGCATTGATCCCATCAATCCCCAGAATTGTTGCCGCATATGGCAAGCGATCCAGTCAGATAATACAAACTCCTGGAGTGAACCCCTCTGGAAATGTCGAACACCATGGCGCATTTGCTGAATTCGTAGGTGCTGACGCTACGTCCATATGGGCCGCAGCGACATCTGGAAGCACCGCAATAGGAACTCACCTTCTTGCGTGCATGCTGGCACGAGCTTTCAGTGATCCGGCTCAGGCGACATCAGTCTGGGCCGAACTGGTTTCTGATCGCCAGCGTGAGATCATGCATGAGGCACAGAACCCTATGCTCAACCTTGCCCAGATAGCTGCAGTGAATGCCGCAAACCAGCAAATCTCTCGAGACGACTTACGTCACTGGGATGCGAGCGTTAGGGCTTGGCTTCAAACAGCCGATGCCGCAATGCAGAAAGAATGTATTCAACTAAAACTAATTCTTAAAAACATTAGTCTTCCTGTAACGGCTGGCGCGAATCTGTACAGAGATGTAATTCGTGCTTGGAAGCAGGCAATGGTTGGCCTAGAGTGCCTACTGAAGGGTGAACCGCAGAGTGTGATTGACGGTGCCATCCTCTTGGCCATCTCAGCATGGCATATCTTCCCAAATCTGATCGTCCTCGGCGGCGAGGTAAAAAAGATTCATTTCGGAGATTCAGTGATGCCGTCTGAAGCTCTCTTGACCATTGGAATCACGACTGAAAGAGAGGGCGATGATCTGAATTCGGGGATCTATTGGTCTGTTGCTCTGTCGCACTACCGGTATTACGGCAAGCCCATGCAGACCACTGGGAATGCTGATACTAGGCTCACGATGGACGAGCTTCACCTTGTCGCTTTAGGAAGCCTTCTCCGAACAGTAAGTAAATGTTGGAAAAAAATCCCTATTCTTTTGTTCACCTCCTCGAAAATGGATTCCCTCACTGGGCCCTCATGCTCACCCCATCCTCATAATTCCCTAGAGATAATGTAAGAGGATATCTACTAACTTTGGTTCATTTAGTGGAGCGCACCAAGAGCACAATTTGAATTATCGGCGCAATGGTTCATCGCCTTGTGGGAGTGCGTTGGTCGGGTCAAAGACTCACTGCGACCTCCCCAGTGGCTGGGAATCATAGCAAACGCGGCCCAACGATTCATAGAAGCCACTGGAATAATGAAGAAAGAATTGTCTAGCCTGATAGACTTTGGATATCGTCGCGGGCGCAATTTTCTAGCCAAACCCTCGCCGAATAATTCGTGCGTTCCCTGGTTTGGGCTTCGTTGCCGTCATATCCTAGAGAGTCTGAGGAGCGAGGACGCGGAAACTTGTGCTGTTGAATATGTGCGGCAGTTAGCCAATTTTGGAGGTCTGGAGCCCGACCAAGCCTTGATTACCTATACCTCTGAGGGAGGAGAGACGACAATGAAGGTTCAAGTCTCCACGTACTACACAGCAGTGGTGCGGCAGAATCTGATGGTTCATGAAACTGACGCTTCTCCCTCGTTATCGGACGCTCCAGGTTTAGATGTCGACGACTTGGATCCGATAGCTAAGGACTCGAAGGCTAAGCATCCCACATCCGACCCCATAAAGAGTACTAATCTCAGATTATCTAAGGGACCAGATTGCTTTTCACGGCTATCATCTGGCAAGCATTACAGTTGGTCTAATACTTTCCCAATGGGACAGGATGGAGCAACTTTCAATGAAGAGCGCCTCAGACACATTACGGACCCTGGAACACTGACTACACCCAACTTAATATTAAGAAACGATGGCCCAACCAAGCGACACCTGATGCTGCCGCGACAACTAAAATGTTACCACTTCTCACGAAATAGAAATTCTATTCTGTGCGATTGCCGTGCTATTCTCCCCGACCATTTAGACTGGTTTCCGGTAGATAGACCGCAATTTAGCAAGTGTTTCACGGATCTCCTGGACAAAGTTCGATTATATATCACAGAATTCAAGGATGGCGACCAGGAGAACTGTGAAACGGCCATAGCACGTATTCGATCTGGAAAGTCGGTTCCATTGGTTAACCTAGACGAAGCAATTTCCTTTCTCACATCTTCTGGTAGCCAGCCCGATTGCAAGAAGTTAGATCCTCTCCTCCTTTGGCAATATCTGGAGGGACCAGATCCTTCAGACCCGGGTAGCTCAATGAAGCCAGCGCTGAGCTTAATGGAAAACGAACGAAAGCAGATGCAGTGCGTCTCAGTCGCTCTCAGTAGCCTCGCTTTCGCCCAACAAATATATAAGCGTTTGGATGGAGCGACAGTTTCCTCGACTATAGTGGAACGAGGCATCCACGATGCGAAATGGGGCATAAGATTCAACCAAGCTCACCAATTTACGAAGTCCACTGTGTTCAGCTGCATAGCAATGATGGAGACTGGCCAGGTTAACCTCGATGCGAGCAAGCTTGAACATGCGTTCGCTCTGTCCTATGGTAATTCACTCTTCGTGTCCTCACGCTTGCTGAGCGATCCCTATACAAACGTCCCTGACCATGCCGTCACTCGGATCGTTGGCAATGTTGGACGTCCGGGACTGAGTCTCCTGGTACCTCCTACAACTGAGGCACTTATTCGGCCTTTGAGCTCTAGCTATCGGGCTGTCAATTACGAGCCATTCGATGGGAATCGCGAGGATAACTTCAAAGGCACGACTCTCCACTTGTCCTTCACATCCCATGAGTTTCCCCTTGACTACGGGGCCACGGGAATCATTGATCATCAAGTCTTTCTTGTGGAATCTGTAATCTCCGTACACGATGCTGGCCAATGGGTTGGAGACCTCAATGTTCTTAGAGTATTCGGTGAAAGAAATCATCGCCTTCCTATTTCTCGACCACGCAGGCGGGTAATATGTCAACATGATGACATTGTTAAATAAGCCGCCCTGGGCGAGTTCTCTACTATTGATACATGGGAAGAAATCCTAGATACTCCTCCTTCCACCGGCATCATTAGGGCACATAACAACTGGCCGGGAAGGCTCGCAGCCTCGATCATTCCGTCCCAGAAGCTTGCAGATGACGACATCAATTCTGACGAAAGTAATGACCCTGAGAATTATAGCACGGGTCTTCATCCACAGAGAGCCATAGTCCTAGAGAACGGTAGCGACACTTGTTGGGTATGTGTACATCGTCGACTTCAGAAGATGTTGGCCAAGGATACACCATCACAAGTGTTCCTTGTCGCGTGACAAGGTATATAATATGTCAATTTTGGCTCGGGCCTTTGGCATTATTGGAATGAAGAAGCTATCGGACAGATTGGTTGTCACCTGTCCATTGTTCAATCTTGAAGTCTATTATTAATTTACTTTCGTTGTCCTAGGTATATTTAGGTTGGGAATTACCGGTAATTAACTTAGTAGCCATGTGCCGCATGGGAATATCTCTAGATTGGCTTGACCTTCTGATGTCCACCTCGGTAAGCCCGATTTTTTGTTGGTAAGAAAGACGTTGGTAATTCTTGCCTACCCCTATCTCACTCACGTTACACAAACGCAAGGGATTCATCTTTCTCCTTTTACGATCAGTGGAAACTCCCATGATTAAGTCATACAGACCTTAGGTTAGGTACCTCATGTAATACTCTACGAAGGGATCCTGTGAGATTTATGGTTGTGACATCGACTTACGATAGACATGTGCCAATCCGTGTTGGTTCCTCAACTAGCTCCTCATCACACCTATATTAATATTCGTTTTGGGGTCACCTACCACCGGCCCAGCTGAATGAAGGATTTGGAATCATACCTCGTTGGTGGTAAGATTTGTTTGTTTTCTATATTAAGTGAACACCATGATACGACGATGCCAATTACATCCATTTCAGATATTTAAACGTCGCATGTCCCAGCGTGCTTTCCTTCCATGATTTCGACTATCGAGTAACCCCTGAAAAAAACACAGCTGAGAAATCTAAGTCGACCAACATGCACTTCTTGAGCATCACCACCATCATTGCTACGGCTTTAAACCTAGCCGCAGCCGCTCCTACGCAAAGGTGCGTTAACGACTTCACCAATCTTTGCAATCCGTCTCCGGTGGTTTTCATTTGAAATACTATCAGAATTCCCTTCTGAAATTCGAGATACCATCGAGCATCGCGCTAACCTTTCTCTCTAAATAGTGCCTGCGGACCGAGCACTTTCTACCGCTCTTGGGCGGATTGCGAGGCTAACTGTCAAGGAACTTGCGAGGCCGGCGACTTGCTTGTTTACTGCAAATGTGCCTCTTAATGGGCGGCATGGCGGGAACAACACGGGTAGAAACTGCCTAGGAGGCGAACAGCCTTGTTGCGAGAATAGTTGTCAGACTACACGAGATCTAAACAGGATTTGGCGATCGGAGCAAACACTTTCCAATAAACTAACATCCATCTTGGTCGTTAATTATCAGACTTATTTTTACATAACTGTGTAGCATTCTTCAGGAGGTTCGGGTCCATTCTGGCCAATTAGATGCAAGCCCTTGAGAGCCCCCGTCCCCTATTCGGTCCCCTAAAAGGACCGTGCTCTCCAGCGTAGAATATAGGGTTTAGCCGTGCTGTAGCCTGCCATTTAGGGGCGCACTATACCCCAGACCGTCCACTAGTCTGCCCTAATTTGGGTTACTATGCCAACTTATACCAGGGACTTGGGTCTTGATATGACAAGGGCAAGGGTCTTCCCCGCATCGTAGAGACGTCACTCAAAGAACAGGAGCCGTCTTTGTTCCTCGGCTAAGAAGATGTGCATGTATATCTTGTAATATTCTCCTCTCAAGATTTGGATTAGAAATATCATAGCTCAGGCTAGATGTAGGCTGGCAGCGTGGTGGAACTTGACTGGGCACGTCAATTTGATGACATAGGCGAAACTGGCAATGAATTCACTGATCCGTTTTCTCCTTCTCGGCTTCCAGGCCCACCATGTCTTAGCCATTCCCAAATTGACGGTGAGAGCGGAAAGGGCAGTCAAATCTCAAGATAACGACACGCCGAATTATCATGCCAATGCCGGCGTACTTCGATACGTAAATCCAAAGATAGGAACGTATGGGATCTCGCCCAACGACAATGGGGGCATGATCCCGTCAGTCTCGGTACCGTTCGGCATGACACGATGGACGCCGCAGACGCGCGAGAACTACATTTCCCAAGTGCCGTACCATGACACAGACGCTTTTATCCACGGCTTCCAAGCCACACACCAGCCGGCCATTTGGATGGGAGAGCTCGGCCAAGTGGTGTTAACTCCCGGATGGGCTCAGGAGGTAAAGCCTTTATTTGAACAGCGCGGCCTGGCGTTTCGCAAGGAAGACGAGGTCAGCACTCCGTATGTCTACGAGGTCACCCTGGATGCAGATACACAGGGGGAACACGATTGGGACTTGACGGAAGAGGCAGCAGGAGAGGGGCCTGTGCCTGGGGGCGCTGGTTCAGTTCCGGCTGACGTTCGCGCTGGAGCCAATGGGCGCATCAGGAAGAGGGATAACGTTGAAGGGAATTACACACGCCAAATTCAAGTTGGAATGAGTGCATATGCGCATACAGGTCATTTGCGGTTTGATTTCGACGGCACCAACTGTCAGACCGAAGAGCCAACACAACCGTACGTTTTCATCCAAGCAACTCGGCGAAACTGGACTGGCCAGGTCCACATCGACCCTAAGAGAATGGAGATTTCTGGTAGCAACCCGCAAAGACAAGATTATCGATTAGGGCCCGACAAACCCGCATCTTTCAGAGGCTATTTTGTCTCCCGGTTCTCTGAACCCTTTGTGTCGTATGGAACTTCTCTCGGAGCAAATATCTCGGAGGGCTCTGAAAGTGCCTCGGGAGAGTTGCTCGGTGCATACGTGAAGTTCCCATCGAATACAACGCGAATTGAAGTGAAAACTGCAGTATCATTTGTTAGCATCGAACAAGCACGGAAAAACCTAGATATCGAGAGCCCTGACGGCGTCACTTTCGAAAACGCAATCGAGAATGCGAAATCGGCCTGGTTAGAAAAACTCGACCGAGTAACGATCAAAGGCGTTAACTCAACTGACGAACAACATGACCCGCGCACCATCTGGTACACCGGTCTTTTCCATGCTCTCCAGTATCCGAGTGATTTCTCTGAGCCAACCAGCAGTAATGCCAACGGCGCCCGTACTTTCTATAGCGGTTACACAGACAGCACCCACGAGTCCAATGATTCTTACTACCAATCCTGGTCTATTTGGGATACTTACCGGGCCGAGCATTCCCTCCTGACATTCTTCGCCCCCGAGCGAGTGAACAGCATGATGCGTACCCTGCTCCAGATCTTCGACTGGAGTGGGCGACTACCGATGTGGGCTAACATGGTCGAGACGAATATCATGATCGCGACGAACGCAGATGCTGTGCTAGCCAACGCTATTTCACGCGGGTTCCGCTCCTTCGACCTCCAGAAGGCCTGGACTGCTGTGCGTAAGGATGCCTACGAACCTCCGGAGAATGACACGCAGCTGCTCTACTATGACCGTGAGCCAGACACGCCTTATGAAGTGCGAGCGGGGTTGACAAGTTTTATGGACCACGGATGGGTTGATAATGACAGGTGGTCAGAGTCAGCCTCGCGGACGCTAGACTACTCATTCAACGATGTGGCGTGTGCCGTCGTCGCGCGGGCGGTCGGCCAGGAGGATGAAGCTGTGGCCCTGGAGAGGAGAGCCAAGAACTACGCAAAGATCTGGGACGCAGAGACCCAATTTATGCGAGCACGCAACGAGAACGGCACATGGGCGAATGATACTTGGGGCTGGACCGAAGGCGACAAGTGGGTTTACACCTTCGATGTCCTGCACGATACAGACGGGTTGGCGGAATTGTTCACCGGTGGTCGCCAAGGCATGAAGGCGAAATTAGACGAGCATTTCGATGGCGGTCATAATATGCAAAGCAACGAGCCTTCACATCATGTGCCGTACTTGTACTCCTTAATAGGATACCCGAGCGCTACTGCCGAGCGCATCCGCGAAGTCGCGTGGGATAACTACAACGCCACCAACGCAGGGTTGAGCGGAAATGAGGATCTCGGCCAGATGAGTGCGTGGTACATCTTCTCAGCATTAGGTTTCTATCCCGTCAACCCGGCTGGAGACGAGTATGTGGTCGGCACTCCGTTTTTCGAGCGAGTCACCTTGAGGTTCCCTGCCGGAGTAGCTACTGGGGGCGAGTTAGGTCATTCGGACAGTCAGGAGAGGACTCTAGTTATTGAAGCACCTGGTGCGACTTCTAAACCGTATGTGAAGGCCTTAAGCGTAGACGGGAAGCTAATAGGCCGACCAATCCTTCAACACGGGGAGATTGTTCGCGCGAACTTGATCAAGTTTGAGATGAGCGAGTCGCCGACAAGTTGGGGCGAAGATGGAGAGTTGTGATTATATAATAGTTAGCCAAAGTTATCTAGGTACCTTTAGGTAGTAATGTCGTAATTTTTGGATTGTAACAGTTGAAACACTGCGAAGTTGTAGTCTCCCAGGAGACCCTGCTCGGTGATTAGAATAGGGGGCTAGAAGTTTGATTTCATCCACGTCCGGACACATACATGGAAGGAAAGAAATAGTGCTGGAGGTGAAGATTACCTCAGGTATATTTAACTTCCAATGGACAACCGCGGCTAGGACCAACAGCTATCTAATATGAAAGTATCCGTTCGCCCCTTTTGCAATCCACGCATCCCGTGCCGTAAAAAGAAAAGGTAATATATACAACGCCCGCGTTCTCTTCAATCGCTATCGAGTAAACGCACCATGAAAATGAATGAAAGGGGTCTGCCTGAGCCCTTAGGCCTTTAGACATACTCCCAGGTGACTTGGACGGTTCCGATGCTTAGGTCTGTGAACTCTTGGAAGATGCCGGGGGACACGTCAATATTGTCACCGGCGCAGCCAGGGCACTTATCCACAACCTGGGCAGTGGCAGTCTTTCCATTGTAGCTGATTTTAATCGTCTTGCCACAATTTCCATCCTGACTCAGGGGCATAGCGACAACGGCGTCGCTGTCGCCGTTGAGGCCCCCGCAAGCGCCGAGTCCAGGATAGTACCAGGTCATATCGCCAGAGAAAGCAATCGATGGGGCAATGAGGGCACCCAGAGCAATGAGGACCTTAGCAATGCTGTACATTTTGTTTTCGAGTGAGTTTTGAGTGTTGGCGTCTTGAGCGAGTTGACGATTGTGTTTAGTAAAGGAAGATTTCGTTAAAAGAAGTAATCTGCGAACTAGCGCAGGTGGTAAAGATCTGTAGAGAGCGTGAAGAATTGTAGTTAAGCCTTGCTTGCTTTGACTTGGTCACCTTGTCGAAAGGAGAGACGATAGAATGCTGATGTAAAGGGGAAGGATAGAGGAGCAGGCCGTCTGGGGGATTTAAATACATTTTCATCTGATCCCATCACTCCATCCTCATTGTCTTACGATACTAACTGGCGTAGTATACTTCCCAATCTCTGTCTCGAGCCATTACCTTGCTCATGAACCTTCCCCTGCATCAGGTTGGAACACGCCTAGCCACGTGTTGACACTACCGGGTTACAGAGAAAGCGTAACGTTGAATTACTATATTTACGGTAATTAAAGAAGCCGACCCATGGTCCAAACCAATAAGCTCTCAAAGACGCTCATTAATATGAGGTAGAGGGAGTGCCTAGGGGGTGCACATTGCGGCGCCTCGAAGAAGCACAGCATATATCCGATGTAGGCAGGTCGGGGTAATGTACCCCAGAGCGCAGAACTGCGGATACATACTCTGCATATCTGAATATACTGTGGTTACCACATAATGAATACAAGGAAGATAAAAACTTCGATATGGTTTGCTCAAGCTTCCACATACATGGATACAGATCTTAAGAAGTATGCCTGCGCACTCCGAAGGGGTAACCTAAGACAATCGTTTCTAATAGATATCGCGTCAATCCCTCTATATAGAGCTTGGCTTGGTAGCAGCCTAGAACATTAGGCGCAGAAGGAGTCTAACAGCTAGAAAGATAAAGACCTACGGGGGCAAAGTGGTTCCTACAGTCATCCAAGGAAACCGGGAAACGGATATACGAGAGAACATTTCACTCCGTCGTATCAGGACCTTCTATAAAGACTTGAGAGAAGGATGCAAGAAGCCGCACCCCCTGTTTCCGGAGGTGCCAAGCCACCGTCAGCTGGGCCAACTTAATTTGCATCCTTCAACCTATTTAAGAAGTTAGCTATCGAAAACTGTACGGGTTAAGCATCTATAATATTCATTGGAAGTGGCATTGTTTAATCACGCCACATTCCCGTCGATTCCTCGGCGTGAGCAAACATTAAACCGACCACCTTGAAACGTTACGTGGCGATGATGATTTGTCTATAATATAGCACTGTAGAAAAAGGTGGCTTAACAATCGAGTTTCAGATATATAGCATCCCTTTAACAAATTAAAAGACCAACGCCGAGTATGTAATACCGTCATCGAATAAAACCAAGGCAAATAGAGAATGACCCTTAATTGCCGATCATCATCCGAGCCGGATCCGAGCCGGTGGTCCTGCACGTGGGAATGCCACAACGTTGTTCAACATCTGTACTTTGGGACCAACATAATCGAAAATGACATCTCTAAATGCGCGTCTGCACTGTATTGGAATATACCTGAAGCATAACGTGCAATTTCAGACTGATAAAGAGAATTGAAATGTCTGCTTGAGGATCGGTCTAGTCTCATCTATATCTTAGGTACTTCAGGTAGTATTGCTTGGTTGCTACTTGTCGCCATTGACGACTCGATGTTTGTTTGACATTGGATTTCTCTTCCGTTGGTCATTCCACTCTAGTAACACTAGGATGGAGCGCTATAAAAGGCAAAGTTTGGCCATCTGAGTCTCACGTTTCGGAAATACTACAGATATCGAGGTAGGTTTTAACGATGGGGCAAGAATTTTCTGCGGAAATGTCTACATGAAGACAATTATGAGACCCAAATTCAAATATGTAAAGACAGGCCTGTCTGCTTTCTTCCTCATCCCCAGGAACTTTAAGTTTAATGGTACCTACCAGGTAGCTTTATCGCCTTGGACAGAGTGACATTACGCTATACGGTATAACCAAATCTAAACTGAGCTTCTTTTCACGAAGGAACTTGCTGGTTATCATATCGTTAAGAGATTTCTCCCTTCGATTTTAAGAAGTAGAAAATGCTAAGATTGATCACGGAGGTAAGGAGCGAGTACATTAGGTAGGTACGGAAGAAATTCTTATGCTATCGTATGCTTGCTCTAGTATACCTACATCCAACAAGTCCAACCAATATGAGCGATGGTTTAACTCGAGTCAAGTTCAACGAAATATCGAGAAATTCCGTGTTTATTTGACGATGTTTATAGTTTGATTTGATTAGTCATCAACCAAAAAGGGGTCCGAATTACCCCTTAAAGCCCCCGAAACTCTTATGTCTTCAACGTCATCTCCACCCGCTTCGTACCCAGGAGCATTCCCAACTGATTTCACTTCATTAACAAGTCGCGACGGCTCATCCACGTCGTCGAGGAGCTAGTACATCATTCACCACAACAAGAAGTATTTTGCCGAACCATTCACCTTCCAGCCAGAGCGTTGGTTAGTTGAGGATCAGGCGACGCTCGCCCGTATGCTTCAGCGCTCTTTTACTCGGTGCCCTGGTGTTCTGGCAAGGTCTTGGGGTATTAGATATGTGTCTGGTGATATCAAAGGCGCTTTAGTACTTCGACTTCGAGGCGGCTCCCGGAAAATCCGGCAAGGTCGGCAGCGGCGTATCCGGAAGAACGAACGCGTAGGGGAAGGCCCGGCGAGTTTCAACTTTACGGCTCTACGCACGCCGGCTCCAACCCAACATTTCATCTTGCGGTGGCTGTCAGAAATAAATCATCGCGGGGGCGGAGCCTCAAACCTCAAGTTAAAGGGCCAAGACTTTAGCAGCTGAGGCGAGCCTAGATACCTACCAGGTACTTACTGTTAAAAGCCTCGTCGCGAAGCGTCTCTCGTTTCACCGGCCACAATGACCACACTGTCTTCCGCCCCGACAAGAGACATTCTGGTGGAAACCAATTTTGGGATACGGGTGAACTTAAGCTACGAGTTCCTGGAGGACAACTTAACTTATGAGGAGATATTGCTGAGTAGCTTTCCGGGAATTAGCGGTCTGAGCTACTTCATCAACGATGGTAGGAGGGGAAATAGGGGTATCCCCCAGGCACCAGGGACATTGGAGCCTAGAGGTATCATCATTGGTCTAGTCGGTCCGCGCTTCGAGCGTTTAGAGCATATGGACGCTCACTTCATCCTAAACGATAGGACGCAGAGACAGATGCACCCTGACCTCAAGGCATGCTTTGAAAAATTCTTTTACTGGCCAGAGCCCTCGAGTGGCATTTTTAATTCCAATGCCCACCGGACGCACATACGGATTAGTGCCGACATCTTGCTTCTTGATGCAAATGAACGGGCTAAGGAGGCCGGCCGTAAGGCGTATGTTTATGCCGTTGGCTTGGGCTTAGATGTGTGGAAGTATAACGATCAACAGCCAGCCATTACATTGAAGCCTTCTGCGAGAGCTTGACCGAGGTTGAGCCGTTCTTGGGCAACATAGCAACTCTTGAGTTCGCATACATCACTGTCCCAGAAGAGACTCGAGATAGAATTGCCGAGATCGGTGCGAAGCAAGGCATCACGGTCAAGTTCTCGAAGCGGGAGCCGGCGGCGGAATTACAAGGCGACGAAGCAAACCAACTCCTTGTCGTGTCCTATGCTCGGGACGGCAACTCTTTCCCAGGTAATGAGTATTGGGAAGGCAGTCTTGATGCGAGCGACGATTCTGCAGCAGCTTGTATGAGTACTATCGCCGAACTGCACAACCCATTGATTAACCCTAACTTCTTGAAGCAAGTCCACGATTTGCCTTGGTTCGAAGGTTTGTGGGATGATTGATATCTCACGCTCTAACCGGCGAGAAATCTATTCACCTAGCTGGCGATGCCAACAATGTATGCACCCGATGAGTGTTGCATGGGTGTCATCATTGTGGGAGTTGTAGACATAATCTGTCTTCGACCACGGTAGTTGATGTAGAGCGTATAGATCACCGCATCTATACAAAATATATTTGCTCTGTGTGCTTCACTGAAGCCGTAAGAGATATCATTTATTGAATTAGTATAGACTTCACAGCGCAATTCTAGGATAAACTGAAATCCGGACTGAAACCTCCATCTCTAGAGTAATGATGATGCATTAGTTTCATGTGTTCTCTTAGCCACTGACTTACTAATTGATAACTCTTTATCTACTGCTGCTTTTGCGCAGTGAAAAACCGGGATGGGCTTTCACGTTATACAGTAGGACTCGTACCAATCAAGGAAGCTGATGGAAGCCGAGGCCTGATAACCTACGAGATTAGTGTGACGGCTTAAAGGAGATAAACTAGTTTGCATATTGGCATGCGGGATAGCGGCGTGTATCTCGGAAAACCGCTGCTGCTACAGTAACGGTTGTTATGCAAGCTGTCGTTGGCGGCTTATTCATAGACTTCCATTACTTTACTCCTTTTCCCTGTGATGTTCACAGGCCCGTAAACGCCAGACGGAAGTATGCTACAAAGTTGGCAGCTCGTCACGCCGTTTGCTAGGTACCTATCTTTCCAACTGAGATGATACCCTTCAGTTTCTTGGGCTTACTACACGCGGCTCGGCTGACATAGCATACGGTAACCATCTACTCTACTAAGCAAGGGGCTTAATGAGACGTTGGTGACTGTAGTTCGCATCGTAAGTTACCAGTGGTCTGGATCGGGTATAACCCCGCGGAAGCTGCCAATGATGGAATCGACATTGGTAGTTGGCGAGCTTCAGGAATAAGAAACATTCGATTCGGATTTCAGTCCGGGGCTGAGGAGCGGGGGAAGGGTATGAGGATCTGGGGAAGCCTGGTAGGGGCCGAGCGATAGAAAGACGGAAAGGGACAAGGAAGACCTGCAATAAATTCGGATCGGCGATTTCGTCGAATGTTTTCTTATTGATTGTTAGCTTAGGCCGGGTAGCGGACTAAAGCTGTTAGACGGGGAGCTGGCAGGGCTACGTAGCACTTCGGATGTAGTGGGCGTTAGCACTGCAGTTAGGCGCAGAAGCCCTCTGTAAGCAAACGAAGACACGAGCCTATCAGAGCCTGTCCATTTGCAAAAAACGAGAACCCCACCCCAGCTAAATCCCAGTCCCACTGTACCCACCTTGCCGGTCGCGGGCAGGGCGGGGCCATAGCACAACTCATGTTACCCGGTATTGGCCGAGGGTTTGCCAGTCAGAGACCTTGAAAGATGTGCTTCGACGTCAGGATTTTAACCTCGCACACTTTGATACAATTTTGACGTCCACATGTCAACACCACAACATAAATCTCCATCGTCGTCTTACACTTGAGGGACTTTCTATTTGAAGAGTCTTCTTGTTGTTGACGGATTTACCCCTCCTCCATCAATCTGACGAACATTACATCGGCAACTCGCGTATTTACTCACCAGTCCTCTGGAGCGGTATCAGCGCTGGCCGCGTCTACCACGATTATTCCATTCCAGCTGTATCCATCTTCGACTCCAAGGGGAACCCACGTAGTCGCACAAACGAAGACGAGAGATTAATCAAAATCTCAAGTACTTGCACGGGTGACGTAGAGTAACCCAGTGCCCCGGCCCATCCAGCAAACACCGCATATTCTCGGTCGGCTAGAAGTTTAGCCCATCCATCGCCGTACGACCGAGCCATTTCGACAAAACCTTGGAGGCATTATTTCCAGTCCTCCCTATTGAATAATCGACGGACTGTGGCCTTGACCATCCTCCTTTTCCTGTTCACAACTACGGCTACAACTTAACGCACCTACTATACCATCACACACCTATACCATGCCTTCATCTCAACGACCATTCTTCCTCTCGTCCTTCCTCGCCGCCTTCCGGCAACAGGCACCTCCAACCCTCTCCGCGACCTCTCAACCCAACAAACATACAACCCAACCTTCATCCAGCCCATCCACATCCGGGGCGCGGTCCATCTCGTCATCCTCGCAGAGCCAATCCTCATCGTCACAACAACCGCAACAACGGACGGGGGGAGTTATGAACCAAATACCACTGCAGTCTCCGCCACATAGACATCACCACTCCCCACAGCCACACCGCCCCGGCATGCCCATCCCGGGATCAGGCCGGCGGCGCGGTAGCGATAGCAGCAGCGAGGGCTTCCGCGACGTACTGGGTGCCGACAAGTGGTACATCGGGGGCCGGACGGCCGGTGGCGAAGAGCGGTTCTTCAAGCTGGGCGTGGTGAAGCGGGTACGGAGCCAAGACCGCTTGAGCTTAGATCGGCTGAGTCTATGATAATAGGCACATGAATCACATTACCTATGGCCCGGATGAACCATTCTAGTAGACTGGCAGTTCTCAGATGAAGCGGCAGGTATCGTGTCGATCAAATAGCTTGTTGGCTGGTACATATGGTCGGAAATGACAAATGATATATTCTGGATAACTACACCGCTACCCTCACACTAAAGTCCTTACAGGAAGGGACGGATAGGATGGGGGATATACTGGACTACACAAGGAACTGGGCGGACGGTTTGCTGTACACCGCACAGCATGGCGTTACAGGTTGACATTTAACAAGAACGGCGTTCTTGGCGTTTCTGGATCGACGACTGCGGAGTTTTATCCGAGCATGAGAAAATGGAGAGTTCAAAGAGAAAAGAAGACATTTGATACTGCCGGCCTTCTGGTATTATCATCTCACCTACGAAACGACACAAATATCGAAAACAGCATTGCATGGCATGATACGATGGGGACGAGGGAACTTTACATTCGCTGCATAGTATTCAAACCTTATATCTCTAGAACACTAGGTACATACCTACACACCTTCAAGTAGATTGCTTAAGACCACTAGAAGATGAATACTGTTGAAAAAGTAATATCAGTTTCTTGCTATGATGGTATGTGACTTGCGTCCATGAAATCATCGCTTAGGACACGAAATCTTGCGAATATTCGCGCGGTATGTTAATTTACTTTCTTAGATGGAATGATAAGTTGTGACTCGTAGAAAGCCCTGACAATCACCACATGAACCTCTGTATCCTCCCTTCGTCGAGCAACTCGCCACTCGGGCCCCGCCAATAAAATGGCCGCGTGATGAATATATACATGGTTGCCACGTTGATAATTAGGAACCACACCGTCTCGAGGAAAGGGACAAGCCACCGCGAGATTAGTGACTCTGACCCTGGAAGAGCAGGTCGGGCCGGGACGAGGAGCCGCCAGAATACCCACGGCAGGATGAAGTAACGCGGCTCAACTAGCGGGGCCGTGATAAGGGAAAGCGTGGCGGAAAGGAGAAGGATGAGGACGGATGAAGTGGGCGGTGGTATTGTTGCTGGATCCAATGCTTGAGATGGACGAGACTGCGCTTCATGCACTGCGGTGGAAGAGCTCCCTTGCAAGGCGTTCCAGCACAGCCAGCCGCAGGCGACGTATACCGGGACTAGACCGTATTTGACCCAAACAGCTTTGAGGATGCTATAACGGAATACGTAGAACATGTAATGTCTGTTATCTGCCAGAGTGAACGGGTGGATGATGGTGTTGAATCTCACGATCAAGGTTGCCGCTACTAGGGCACCGGCGAGGACAATGATAGACTGGGCTGTGTGGCTAGACCCTAGTAGATTGAAAACCTTTAGGGCGACGGACTGCCTGGAATCATTTGTTTCCTTTGGATTGTTCCGAGGGAGAGGAGCTTTCGCTGATGATGTAAAGGGCTTGAGGGCAAGTGTAAGCATGTCTAGAAGATATGGGAATAAAAGGGGCACCGAGAAGAATGCGAAAAGAGGCCATATGTATAGCATCTGGGCCAAATGTAGAGTAGCCACGTGGTTGGATTTATCCCCTTCATATAGTTAATAACAGATGCTTCAAGGGCGCAAGTCGTTGGAAAATCTCACCTAAAACGACGCCACCGTTCCAGACGACGAACCCAACGAAGACCCCGAGGACTACCAAGTGCGGCCATATGCGCTGACGGATAATAGTCCCCAAATTGTAGATTGCGGCGATCACAATACTGAAGGTGCAAAGGACCAAATCTACTCCATTAGCGGGATATAGGAGGATGAGGCATGAGACGTACCACTTGGGAATGTCAGATTCAAGGGCGGATCGTGGATATCACCGAGCGAGTATCTCCACGCATAGAACTGGATCTGCTGCGATAATGTAGTAAAGGCCGGGGTAGCTATGGGTTCTGGACGTAGGGTTTTGATACCATGGACGGCTTCTAAGCCACCCATGTAGACTACCACCCAGAAAATGTTTGTCTGTCTCATACAAAGAGCTAAGAGCCCCAGGAACAGGGTGTAGGCGTCGTTTGCCAAGGACGTCCTATCTTTACTCACTCGGCCTAGGTGGTTCACGTAGGCAAGCAACACAACAAACGTTGAGATGACATCTGTGTAATATAAGCCCGAGAAGAAGAATAAAACGGGGAACAAGGAGATGTTAATCCCCGTCCAGACAGCGTAGAGTGAGAACCGGCTCCGACCTTCCTTATTTCCTGCTGTTTTTGGCTGCTCGAGTCGAGTTCTGGACATAGTGGCAGCCAAGGCTAGATAGGGGATGATCTCCACGTTGAATAGTCGGAGGTAATACACTGAACATGGCCATCCGCTCAATGAGTTTGCTAAGATAGTCAAGACATAGCTTCATATTATTAGTTTGAAATGAGGTACAGAGACACTGGAAGAAACTAACAGTCCGGGGGGAGTGGTGATCTTGTCATCCCATACTCTATATTTCCCATCGCAATAGACCTGAGCTTGAGGGATATGGAACACTTCATCCTACGTTGACTTAGCTCTGGCGTTCCTAGATTCTACGCAGTTTCGGGGGTACCTATGTTACGTACGAGGTAAGGTCCTGGTACATGATTGGTGACAGATGAGGCCCATCTCTGAGCGAGTAGTCCGACGGCCCCCAAAGATAAGATTATGTAGGATCCTGAGGAAAAGAGACCTGTCTTATGTATTGTGTAAAGGCGAAGGATCAAAAATATGAGGCCATAACGTGCAACCTGGACGCCGAAAGATGAGTCCAGCCCCAGCCAGGGAGCCATTGTACTATAGTCAGGTTTCACATATAAGGGAAGGGTATAAAATTGTTCAGATTCACAGCATCGTCATAGGTCATGAAAGTACGCCGAGTTGCTATTGCCTGTGCTTATAACTGGCCTCTTACTCAGTTGGGTAACTGCTGTAATTAAATGACACGCGATTGCCTTGTTGAATCGCGCGGCGGCTGGCAACGGCGATATACGGCCCGGCTATCTCGTGCCCCACTAATGACGCTTGCTAACCGAAGTTTCCAATTCAATTTACAGTGAACAACTGACGGGACTTTTCCTCTCAAACTGAAGCCAGCCTCATCACAACCACAAGGCATTGAGGGCTACTATGCCCATCCCCGACTCGTCACAATGGCATATTCGCATCGAATAGCCTGGCGCTTCTTAAGCTCGCCGGCTAACTCACTATCCGTTTCCCGACGAATTCCTATGCAGTTCCGTCCGCGAATTGTCACCCGCAATGCCTCCACCTCTTCGACAGATGTGCAGCCGGTGTCTCGACTAAGAACGATCTTATTCGCGACTTCTATTTTAGCTACTGGCTGTGCGGTATACATCTACACAACCGACACCCGCGCCTTCGTCCACCGCTATGTCGTACCGCCTATGCTACGTGTGTTGTACCCCGATCCCGAAGTGGCTCACGAAGTTGCCGTCTCCTCCATGAAGAACCTGTATGACCTGGGCCTACACCCTCGCGAGCGCTTTGCTCCTTACTCAATATCTGCTGGCCCCGACATCTCCGTCTCTGTCTTCGGCTCGCAGTTGGCAAACCCAGTCGGTATCTCCGCGGGTCTCGACAAGCATGCTGAGATCCCGGACGCACTGTTCGCGCTCGGAGCTGCTATAGTCGAGGTCGGCGGCTGCACTCCTCGACCACAAGAGGGAAATCCCAAGCCGCGCATGTTCCGCGTCCCTACTCTGGATGGTTTAATAAACCGGTACGGGCTAAACTCGCGTGGTGCTGACGACATGGCCATACGGCTGCGAAACCGGGTTAGGCTGTACGCTAAGAGCGTCGGACTGGACGAAGCGAGCGTGCTGAACGGCGAGGCCAACGTACCCCCTGGAAGTTTATTACCTGGCCGCATGCTACTAGTCCAGATTGCCAAGAACAAGGACACGGACGAGCGGGATGTTGATGCTGTGAAGAGCGACTACGTGTACTGCGTGCAGCGGTTGGCCCCATATGCAGATGTGCTCGTAGTCAATGTGAGCAGCCCGAACACACCAGGTTTGCGTGATTTGCAAGCCGTGGAACCCCTAACGCGGATTCTAAGCGCGGTTGTTGACGAGGCACGGAAGACGGATCGAAAAGAGAAGCCCAAGGTAATGGTAAAGGTCTCGCCGGATGAGGATGAAGATACCCAAGTAGAAGGCATTGTACAGGCTGTGTGGTCGAGTGGCGTGGATGGAGTCATCGTGGGCAACACAACGAAGCGCCGGAACGGTCTGGTCCCACCAGGCGTGAAGCTTACACCCAAGGAGCAACTTACCATGACGGAGACTGGTGGATACTCGGGTCCGACGATGTTTGATCACACCGTGGACCTAGTGAGAAAGTACCGCAAGATGCTGGACGGCCGATCATTGCAATCCATTAAGGAGGAAAAGGTAGCTGATGAGGCCGTCGATGTGAGCATAAACTCACTTGAGGAGACTATTACCGGATTCTCGGAGAACGAGCCGAAAACCAGTTCCAACCACCCCCTGGAGCAAAAGGTTATATTTGCCACCGGAGGTATTACAAACGGGCGGAGAGCACTAGAGGTATTGAATGCCGGTGCCAGCGTTGCTATGATTTACACGGGCGTTGTGTATGGAGGTGCCGGAACTGTTACGCGCATGAAGAGAGAAATTAAGGAGGAATTGACAGAAAAGAAAGCATGAGCAGAAGGGTAAAAAAAACAGCATTAGAAAAGGGGTAGAGGATAAGACTTGTCTTAAGAGAAGCATTGTATCACCACCATACATCATAGACGGTTAGAGACGTCGCCTAAGTCAGGCGACGTAGGGGTAGACTTGTATCAATACAAATGAGGTATTGACGGCTCAATGAGATCTATTTGGATGTTACTTTTGTACAGACGTTCGCCATACGCGCTCTGTCTCAGCCGGTATCGCGCTCCCTCTCTACGTCTAGTAGAAACCGCTCGTACAATCCAATTTAGAAGGGCTAGATGTTCATGTTAGCAAGAGCCTCGAATAGAAGGTTAGGGAATATTAGAACTCACGTTGTCCGAGGGGGGGATCTCCCTGACGAAGTAGCCACCAATGAAGGGGATCTTCTGCAGAATGTCACGCTGTACTCTGGGGATGCCGGATGCGTAGTAGATGACGGCGAAGAGGCCCACGCCTCCCCAGGCACCGGCCGTAAGGCCTCTATAAGCAGATCGAATTAGCATTCCGTTGTTGCCAAGCAATATCAAGACAGCTTGTATAGTTCCAGGGCATATCGAAAGAAAGAATCGGGAGGCTTACAGTCGTGCGATTTGCTTAGGCGTCCATCCTGCGATGTTCGGTTGGTAGTGGTACCTGGTCATTCGCCTGTGGTCAGCCATTGGCTCCGACAACCCACGCTTCTAGTCCGCCGTGTCTTCTCCAAGTGCGCCTCTGCGCTTCGCATTCCCAATACTCCTTTTAAGCTTGGAGGCTATCGTAAATTCGGTGAAGGCACCAAGGCGAACTCACTTAGGTCCGTAGGGGCTCTTGTAGGCCGGGTACGGCGGAGACTGAGGTAACGTCGAGTTAGCAGGGCTTCTCACAAAACCTTGTACCGAAGCTCAAGAATGGCTGAAGCGCAATAATCCAGCACCATAAGAGTAAATGAAGGAAACATTGAGCGTACCAGATACGCCATATTGACTCGTAGTCGAACAGTCTAAGGTTGGCGAGGTCAATGGCAGTTTTAATCTTGAGACTCTTGGTGACAGCTTCAATTCCGGTTTTCGATGGGTGGATGGAAGCTGCGCGACATTCTTTGACCTCGGAGGAAGCCGCTGGTTTAGGTGCACTAGCCACAAAACACAAGCCTCATATGTCATATCTCATTAAGCTCGAATCTCACCAGCCACGACTCACATGCGCCAAGCAATTTATGATGTAACTCTGTACCTTCTGGAAGCTTAAGATTCTCAAACTGCGACAAAGCTCCATGTCCCCTCCATCTTCATTCCTTGCTCGATTCTTGGACATAACTCGGTATCCACTGGCAAGATGGATAAGCAGCTCGATGTGTGCTTCGATCGCGTCGAGAAAGCGTTAGGAACGCTAGTCGACTCGATTGCCAAGTATCATCCGTCTGTGGCCCAAGTTAATGAGCTGGGCCGAGCTGACATTGAGCTGAACAAAGGGCTAGAAGATCGTATGTGGTCTATTCTCTAGCTCTTTAACTATTATTCAGAGGCTGACTACAGTTCAGTACAAATCCATCAGGCCAACTATCGACGAATCCAGGACTTGCGCGCGGCGACTGCTAGCTTCGACGCCCAGATCAAGGATACGCTGCGCCTACTAGCGAACACGCGCAAAGAGCTCGTCGGCGCACGCGCCACTATATTCCCCTCCGACGTCCCTAGCTACGACATCAACTACGATGAGCTACTCGCATACGCGCGCCGTATCAGCAAGACAACGATGCCGCCCGCCGGCACCCTCAACAGCACACCACCCGATGCCGAAATCAAGAGCAGCGAAGGATCCGCGATGCAGACAGCAGCCGCAACACCCGCCGGCCAAACCCCCAACGGCGCAGCAGCGAACGGAATACAGCCCCAAAACCAAGATCCCGCCTCTCAGCAGAACCTATCCATCGCAACCCCAAGCGGCGGCGGCAACACCGCCACTCATCTCCCCGAAGACATGCAAATGAACATGAACCCGTACAGCGGCTTCGAATTCATCCCGTGGCCCAACGAAGAGCAAGTGCGGCAAGGCGCCCTCGTCTCTCTCGCCTTCCTCGCGGAGCAGGGCATCGACCCGGAGAACTACGACCCGGAGCAGGAGAAGCAGCGCAAGAAGCGCGAGGAGGAGGAGGAGCAGAAGCAGGCCGAAGAGCGGGAGAGGCAGGAGCGCGAGGAGCGCGAGCGCTGGGCAAGAGAGGAACAGACGCGCGTGCGCGCGCAGAGGGAAAGGGAGCAGGCGGAGGCGTGGCGCCGAGCAAGCGTTACGGTCGGTGCTGCGGGTGCACCGAGTCAGCCTGCGAGTGCTTCGCCTGTTGGCGAGAAGAAGCAGTTCCAGTTTATGGCTGATGATGATGACGACGATGACGAGTGATCTCTTCGTCAGCGAGCAGGTCTAGTACATTCACATCGGTTCATCTGCGTGACGATTGATATGTTAGGAAGAGAAAGCATAGAGGTGGTAATAACATTCCAATCTTCTTCCGGCAGGCGAAGTTGCGGTACAGGCAACGATGAAAAGCCACAATGGAGCAATACTAGACGAAACTGGAGATAGGGACATAGCCTTTTGCACCTAGGATAGCATATCGTATTTGGGCATGGTTGTTCCCATCTTAGATGCTTGAGTCATAGCGTAGGACCCAGCGAGTAAGTAAATACAGCTGAATTACAGAAACACTAAGATGACTTCTAAACTTGGCCGAGCTTCTCGAGCCTTGATTTGTGTTTCCCAATATAGGTCTTCAAATCGGTATGAAGGTTAACGGTTCCATAAGATGGGTACCAAGGAGGTACATTTACTCATGATATCTGTATTCCACTGTACTCGTCTCAGGGGCTTCTTGAACTACTGGGCTTCCTCGGCGTCCAGGGATGCCATATCTCAGACGTTGAAAGCAAAGCACAGGATTGGGAGCCCTCCGGATAATCCGAATCATGAAGGCTTCAACAGACCGATCACACTTAGCACTTAGGCCTAGTAGTACACTCATACACACTCATACCAAATGGAGACCCTGTCTAAAATATGGACTGTATCTATGTTTCCGGTTACATAGGGTAAACAGGCCAGTGCCCATCCCAGTTCTGTCGTAACTACCCTAGAATAGACCTTTTTCTGTTCTACACATTTCATGCGGGAGCCCTCCTAAACCTGGAAGAACGCCTCCTAGAACGCCGGGCCCTGTGACCCTTATGCAAGTCACACTCTTTCTGTATGTTCCAATGACAGCGTCCAGGAAAACCGCTGGTCGTACAGTTATATAGTACAAGGTTTGTGCTGCTCCCAAGCCACCTGTCCTCGCTCGGGCGTACTTTGCCTCCTTTATTCATATCGCTCATTACCTTACTTAGTCGATTTTGATGGAACCGTAAATCTTTTGCACAAACCACCAACTCGAGAAGAATCCGATAGATCCTGGGGAATGAAGTCAGAATAATGTGTTAAGTTCTTGTGAGACGTCATAACATACCTGTCAGGATGAAGAAAAGGAAGGAAAGTAGAGCACTGTATCCGATGTACAGAACGGTGCCGGATACGCCGCCCAGAGACAATTTGCTGATCAAGTATATCAAGGCGTTAGCGAAGATATATCCCGCGCTCATACCTGCCGCTAAGAAGGATCGCCATTGCCAGTGGTAGTTCTCGGCGCATAGTAGGAAATACACCATGAGGACAGTGACCGCAGCACAGGTAATGATCATAAGACCGTAGCAGAGGAAGAGGAAGCCGAACATATAATAGATCTTGCTAAACCAGATTGAGCTCATAATGAAGTAAAGCTCGACGAAGATAGCGCCGAATGGCAATATACCCACGAGGAGCATGCTTGGGATCGGCTTCAGGTAAGTCGTGGCGGGAGGAATCTGTCGTGGAATCTGGTTGGTTCGGACAGGAGGCTCAACGGCAGGCGCACGGAACCCAAGCCACGAGCCGCTGACCGAGAGGGGAATCGAGATGATGAACCAGATGCTGATAATAACTAGCATAGTAGTGAACGGAACGGCGCCGGCGGATCCATTAGCCCACAGGAAGAGGTTGAGGAAGAAGAATGTCGTGAAAACGATGCCCGGAACAAGGAGCGGAGTTAATGCAATATTCAGCTTCCACTTCTCACCGTTCAACGACTTATACACCCTTGCGGAGACATAGCCACCAACGAAGCTCAGGAGCGTGTAGAGGATAATCATAATCGTTCCAAGGGAACCGCGATTTGATGGCGATAAGAAACCCAACAGTGCGAAACAAATGGTGAAGCCGGTCATAACGAACAGCTGAGCACCATTGCCGAGGAAAACGGAGAGCAGAAGAGGATGTGAGGGAGTTCGGAAGACGTCCCCGTGAACCAGCTTCCAGCCAGAGTCTTCTTGAACGCCGTCTTCAAGAGCCGAAGTACCAGACAGATCGTCCAAGTTGATCTGATCTAGCCGGTTGTATCTGGCGATATCCTTCTTCAAGGCCCTGAACAGAACAGAAGTCACAGTAACAGTCAGGAAGATGACAACGACAGCAGAGTTGACAAGTGAAAACCAGTGGATCTTGGGGTCAAACACATGAAGATATTTGTCCCATCGTGTAGCCCAGGCAGTCGGCGATTCAGTCCAGTAGACACCATAGGTGAATGTGACTTCAGTCTCAGTGTTGGCATCCTCGACAAGAACCACGGGTGGTATCTGGTTGTCATTGCAATCCAGATTGTCGCTCTTGTAAGCTTTTGACGCAGGCTGAACGATCACACCGACCACTCTCAGCTGGTCCTCTTTTCCATTAACTTTATGATACTCAACAAGGATATCGTAGTGGTTGTTAAAGAAGGTCGGCCCGTCTGGATCAGTCGTGGAGATGGTGCCCATAGCAAAGCCCGGGCTATAGAATTCAGTCTGGGTAAGGTCGTCATAGAGGTGCTGACCAGCTGGTAACCCATCCACCAGCCAGTTCAAGGCGTAGCCCTGCATTATTCGCTTGTTGACAAAATGCGCGGACTGCATGTCGTATTTTGAAGTGCACAGCTTTTTGCATGTCTCGTTCTTCATCATGTTCAATTCGAACGGCGAAGTCATTATTCGATCGCCAAACAGGATGCTGCCGAGACTTTCAGAGACATAGGCTGGGCCGCCTTCTGGTTGGCAGAATCGAAACTGCTCATTGTAGTAATCATACGACATAACGGAGTGGAGGAGCGCATCTTGGGCTGCAACGGGCTTGATGCTGTTCACGTAAAGAGGTACTTTATCGCCAGGTTTGTATGATGTCGGGGCGACGCCAGGGAGATAGAATGCGGCCGAAAGCTGGGGAAGGGCCAACAGCGCAGAGTAGAGCGCCCATGAAGGCGCAAAGGATCTCGGCTTCATCATGGACCTATTTATGACATTGAAGCTTTTTGGAGTCAACAAGAATTCGCACAACTGAACTATCGACTGAGAAGTGTTGGGATTGCGGTGAGTAGATAGGAAGCAAAATTGTTGTCGTAAACTTACGTGTTACCGCGCGGCGAAGAAAAGGATTCGAGTCGAGGCCAATCACGGAGCACAAAGGCTCGTCGACGGTATCTTGAGGAGCAGATTCAGAACTGCCGAAGGGTTCGGTTGGAATATGTTGCAGCGATGGATACTTATAAAGAGAACACAAATCGCATCAAGTGACGTTGAGCGCACGCGGCTCGACGGTATAAAGTTTCGACGATGGTTTCAAAGTCAGTGACTCTGAAATAAATATTATATTGCTCTCCCGATTCATAAAATTCAGGGAGCTCTTACATATTATGAGGTGGATACTGGCAAGCCAGCTGTCCCTAACAAATTGCCTTAGTCATCCCCTTATCACCTCATTAATCCTACAGTGGGGGCTGATAGCTCGGGTACGTACCACCGGGGTTCAGCGGGATCCCTGGGTGGAGCCTATGCCACCCTATCAGGGAACGTTCGTGTGCAGGGATCTCTTATCGTTATCAATCAGTCAAAACATTTTTTATCGCTTGAAATTTGAATTGAAGGTTACAAGTTTTTCTAGAAGAAGCAATACATTATCGCAGAAACTTGCTTCCTTCTCAATCGTCGCTATGGCCGTTCCCGCCTCCTTACCAGCGTTGCTGGATTCATTAACAAACTCGTTGTCTTCTGCATTCGAAGCCACTCCCAAAATCTCCGGAATTGAGCCTACTAAAGACGGCGTGTCCCTGCTAGACGTCAAGAACGAGCTCCTCCTCTCCTACCTACAGAACCTCGTCTTTTTAATACTAATTAAAATTCGAAATGCCAAGAAATCTGCTTCGGAGAGTTCGGATGAAGAGGATAAGACCGACCTCTCGGATGCGGTGGTAAAGAAGTTGGTCGAACTGCGCCTGTACCTTGACAAGGGTGTGCGACCTCTCGAGGAGAAATTGCAGTTTCAGCTTGACAAGATCCTCCGCGCAGCCGATGACGCGGATCGCATCGCCACTCAGGCAGCGAAGGATGCCGAATCAGGGTCAGAGTCGGAGTCAGACGAAAACAGTGACGAGGAAGATGCTTCCGAGAATGGAGGCCCAGTCAGGCCTGCGCTTGACATCTCGGCTAAGCAGTTCGCTCCTAGTTTCAATAATTTCGCGCCACCGTCTCAACCCGTAGGAATGGCAGCGGCCGCCGCAACGCAAGACAAGACGGGCGCATACCGTCCACCAAAGATAACCCCAACCGTCATGCCGACAGCCGAGCGGAGAGAGCGAGGTGAACGCAGGCCGATGAAGTCAGCCACCATGGACGAGTATATCTCGACTGAACTCTCCACCATGCCTGTCGCGGAACCTAGCGTTGGAACGACAATCGTATCCGGTGGCAGGAAGATCAAGACCGTCTCCGAGCGCCGTGAGGAGGACCGTAGACGGGAGTACGAAGAGACCAACTTCGTCCGTTTGCCAAAGGAGAGTAAGAAGGATCGCGCGAAGCGCAACAAGATCGAGGGTCGCAGTGGAAAGATGAACTTCGGTGGTGAGGATTGGCGAGATCTCGGTGAGGGCGTAGACCGAATCGAGCGATTAACCAGACGCAAGGAGGGCGGCAGCAGCACCAAGGCGCTTCTGGAGAAGAGTCGCAAGCGAGGCCGGGAGACCATCGACGGTGGTCGTGGAAGCGGCCTTAGCAGCGGCACAATAGAGATAGGCGACAGGTTCAACAAACGTCTCAAGGTTATGGAAGGCGGGCGCAGAGACCGAGGCAAACGTTAAAGAGCTGATCCCAGCTTATTGTCTATCATGTAACCTAACTTGAATTCGTCTATGGTATCTATACTGGCAAGTTTGGTTTGTTGGCGATAGCTCCGTGATTAAGCTGTAAGTACTATCGCAATACACAGTAGAGACTGAAGCACTGACTTCAACTAGTCAATGGATACCAAGTCTTCCCTAACATTATCATGACGCCGTCATAGTATTCTCACTTTCCATCCATCCGTCCATCTAGCCCCTTTTATCTTGACGACAGAGCCAAACGCTATGAAAAGCAATACCACCATGAAAATCATAAGTCCCCCCTGGGCCAGATATGAGGATTCCATTGCCGAAATCTGTCGCAGAAGGGACGTCCTATTTGATTTTCAACGGGAGCATCTAACATAACACATTCGCCAGGGGTGCATGACGTATGCTTGTCGGGACTGAATTGTTCTGGGTTAAAGCGGAAATCATCGTTGAGGGTATCATCCTCGAGGGAAATGATACTGTCGTTATTGGGATCCGATTCCACGGACTTGGTGATTGCATTGCGGGGTCCTTTGAAATCCAACCAGAACAATGATTCATCTTTCGGCTCGTCTTTGGACTCTCTTTTCGATTTTGAATCTGTTGCTTCTTCCGTCTTTCTTTTCAACTCTTCCCACGAATCAGACGACTCCGTAGAAAAGTAAAACGAGACATCGTCATCATCATGCTCCTCATGTAGGTGACAAGCATTATCAGAGCTCTCCTAGAAGCTTTTCCCGACGTCTCTTACTTCCTCGTCCGCCTCAGCGAGCCCCATGCCATTACGGATTTGATCTTCGGTCGCTACCACGTGCTTGGGCAGTGCATATCCCAAACCGAAGAAGACGAACGTCATCCACTTCCATCGAAATGGGTTGATAGCAACGCAGAAGACGAACCACCAGATCAGTTCAAGATAGGTGAAAAAATCGAAAGCGCCGGTCGGGGACGTGGCCTTAAGGAGCTTAGTCATGTCGATCCAACGCTCCATCCAGAATGTAGACGGTCTTGTCAGGGGGTCGACGAGGAACATGAGGAGAATCCGGGTGTAGATGCCAATATGCCAGTTGCCAACAGTTCCAATACCCGATAGTAAGGTGCAGTTGATAGCCGAAATGGAAGGGTGTTGCGGAGGAAATGTTTGAAGGTACCAGTTCGGCGGTCCGTATGGTTCCTTGAAACAGTCTTCCGGAAGGAAACTCAATGATGGTCTCTTATATCCAGTTGCCATGACCACCATATCACCTTCGAGGTTTACATGCTGACCAGGGCCTCCTTTCGGTACTCCTTTGTCTCTCTTATTAATAAGGAGGCCGTTCTCGGTGAACCCCTCGATATCACATCGTATCCACTCGGCTTGCCCTGAACGGAGCTTGTCCATAACGTCCGAGTTGACCATCGGTGTGTCCATGAATAAGCCCTTGTCACTGGGCGCTAAGTCCTGCAGGTCCCGGTAAAAGAACTTCTTGAGCAGTGCCTCCGGGACCACAGATAGCATTGTCTCTTGGCCCCAGATGTTCAAGGAAAGGAGAACATCAACAACCCAATTGCGGGGAATAATCCACTTGTCACTACGCGAAAGGATGTATATTTTGGAAGCTCCTTCTTCCTGTGATACTCAAAGTCAGCAAAGGGTATTTCAAGTGTACTCCAGGAGTAGGGTGAGAGCAAGACACTTCTCTGGGGTCCGAAAATCTGTTAGTGGAATACATACAGAAGCGAATTCCAGAGCCTCCACCGCGGAAGCACCACCGCCAATGATGATCATCGATTTTCCCTTAGCATCAACACTAGATATTCGTCAGCAGCAGTCCAGACAACGGGCCTCCTTCTATACGTACCCGGTTAATTGGCTTGAATGGTAGATAGGGTTCTTAAACTTGTCCATGCCGTCTATTCGAGGCATTTTGGGGTCTCCGCAGGTTCCTACAGCCGCTATGACACCTTCAAATCTACCATTGGCAGGGTTATTGATGATCCAGCGGCCTTTCCCATCTTGATACACCTTCTCGACCTTGGTGTTGAACTTGGTCCTCGTGTCTAGGCCGTATCGTTCCCACAGCTGTCTGACCTGGCTAATGATTTGCTGTCGGTCTGGGTAGCCATGCTGCCATTTAACCGTGGGATGGAATCTGTACATGAAGGAATGGATCTGCAGGCTGGAGGTGTTATTTACTTTCTGTTATATTTGACATGGTCAGCTTATTAGTCGCTATTCAACAGGAGCCCTCAAGTGTACGTACGCTCCAGATGCCCCCTAAGTTATTTTCATCACCAGCTTCGAAAATCACGACATCGAATCCGTGCCCAATGCAATGAGCTGCCGACGTCACGCCAGTGATACCAGCACCGATGATAGCGACCTTGGGTCTTCCCAACCGAGTGCTCGGTCCTGGAGGTATTGGGGAGAACAGCTTATCGGCAAACCATTGAAATACATAGAAGAGCAATTGGAACTGCCATTGGATTATCTCATAAATGAAGAGCAATGGATGACGGACGGGATTATCGAAGCTCTTGACCTTGCTCTGGAACCCTGATCGAACTTCGTGTAAAGCCTCAGGCGCCGTCTGTTCAGGCGACATGATGGGCCACCTCGGAATCAAGAATAGACGATTCGTTTGAGTACCTATCTAATAGCAACTCAGCGTAGGACAATAGAACCAAAGAACCACAACGTCAAACTTGCTGGAGGGAAGATACGACAACAATGGATTGTCTTAAATAAATCGATGGGAACAATTTTAATAATAAGAGCTTCAGTTTATAGCTGGAATCTTTGCAACTTACGCCGTAATGACGAGCATTCTTCAACGGGTCGAGCCGTGGGTTGAACCTGAAGGATCCCTGTCCACTACGTCATATACAATGCAGGTTGACAGCCATTTTGACATGTGGAGGAAGCCGCGCACGGGCCATCTATGTCGTGCCTGCATTAGGTAGCCGAACCTACCAAGCAGCCGGGATAGGGGTTACCCGTCCGTCGGTACGTGAAGTGTGTGGGAAGGTACAAATATTGTCTTCTGAAATGGAGGCATGTGAAGAATCCACCATCAAGTCCAGCCATCCTTCATATTATACAACTACGGAGTGCCTATCTACCCTTCATCCAAGAGTATCCAAGTCCCGCGTAACCATTAGTGTCGTCGCTCCTCAGCTCCGGTAGTACTTCCACCTCATTATCCTCATTTGTTCCGACCCTGTACCTAGTTTCCGCTTGATCCTCGCTAAAGTCATCACCATCCTCCAAGTACCGACTTATTAACTGGTTGGTGATGGTTGCATCAATCCCATGAGAGATACTCGAAGCCCCGAATTCGGGCAGATAATGGTCTTTCGCGATTACTGAGCAGACACTGGCATTGTTCGTGATTTGCAGTTGAACATTGCCGATAAGTCTGTCCTCGTCTGGATCCGCCGATTTCACAACGGGGCCTGCAATCAAAGACTCTAGCTCCATGATATACTTGTCTGCGATCAATTCTTGCTCTTCCACGTTGAATGTGAGAAACGGAATGATTTCGGTAATTCGGCTGGTCAATGGAGCCCCGAAGCTGGCTATGCAATCATTGCGAAGGCGACGGAGAAGTTGTCTCCTAAGCGCGAGGTATTGCTCTGATCGTAGATCGGAATCACCGATATCGCCGTTCTCAATGATAAAGTCGGAAATTGTTTCGTCAAACTTGCTTGTGGATAAAATCCATATCGTCTGAGAAGAATCGACCTTCTGGCCATTGCGACGGTCCATATACACCCCTGTTGACGTTAATTACACCCCATGAATATCCACTTGAGATATCAGGTCAACTTACCTCGGTCAAAGGGAACCAGTAGCTCTTTGTGGATATCTTTATTTGTCTTGTCGAATTCTTCCATGAATACGATGCTTCGTTCCTTAGACTTGCTAGCGAGGAAGTCGTTCAATGGTGAGCCGCAGCTGTATTCTTGGCCGGGTTGCTTGGGTCCGAAAATCTCATCATAGCCATTCAAATTGGTACAGTCAACCTTTTGAACGTCTAATGACAGAAGATATGCCAGTTTATTCACGAGCTCTTTCTTGCCGTGCCCTCTAGGTCCTGCGAATAAAAGGACCAGTGGCTTCCTGAATGGCATCGCAAGGTGCCTATACATGGTCAGATCGACGAACTGTAGATGATGATTTGACACTTACACAAGGAAGCTCTTTCTCAAGGACCATGCCGCGACTCTTTGTCCAATGATAGTGTATTGCAGCCCGAGGATTTCTACAGCGTCTTTTCGAATAGCCAGAGTCCGTTCACGGCCGGTCGTAGGCTCCTGTCTGGATGCTTGCCAGAGTCGGTACCGCTGTGTGAAGCTCAATGCGGCGGCAAGTCGCGGTCGAAGCTCTGGTGTACACCAGAACTTGTCATCTCCGATATCGTATAATTCTTTCTCGTCTGGCCCATTTTCTGGGACGTCGCGATCGAATGGGTTGTAGTACGCCGCCGGAATGACACGGGGTGATGCGCCAAGTCTCAAGAGCGTCTCAACAGTTCTGGTCGCTTGCAGGCGCGCACGAGCACCGCGCAGAATTGCAAAGGCTAGCAAGGGGAAACGCAGTATTCCATGAGTGGCGTTCGGATCACCACCATACTTGATCCAGTAGCGAACAAGCTCCGCATCGTTGGTTTCGACGACGTAGAAGGTGGCGGGGAAACCCCTGACTTCTGCATTGAGGTTCTCTTTCAGCAGGGTCGTCTCGGCCTTATAGTAGTAACTCAGGTATTCGCGCAGCTCTGCTGAGGAGTATCCATTCTGAATGGCTCCAATGACTTTCTCAACATCAAATCCACCCGTGGCTCGTGGTCCCGTTCTCAGGGGTTCGACGGGAGGGGGTAGGCGAGGTAATTGATCATATTGTGAGAAATCGGGGGCTCGTTGCTCCTGGGAACTGACATGTTCATAGCCCTCATCAGCTGAATGCGTGGAGCCAGCATTGAAATCGGCAGCTAGTACCTCGGAAGGGTTGCGCTCGCTGTCCTCGAAAGATAACCGCGTAAAGCTCGAATCGAAAAAATGGACTTGACTTTCTTTGTCATCAGTGCCATAACCCTACAACTTATGAGTTATCTTGACGCCGCAACGAGTTTGTGTTGGGGGAGACCTATAACTTACCCAGCTCTTGGTGAATCCTTCTGCCGTTCCATTGTTTTCCTGTATCTAAAGTGTATTTGGTTAGTCGGATGCATCTCGGTATGAGTGTCTTTCAGCTCAACTTACCGGTATGAATTCTTCTGCTACCTCGACAGGTGGACTTGAGGGTTCTTCTGTAACTTGACTGGCCGGGTTGATTGGACTGGCTGGCTCGACTGGAGGAGTAATTGGGTCAACCGGACGAACTGGATTAACTGGTTTGACTGGAGTGGATAGATTTATCGAGCTTGGAGAAGGTACTGGGTTGGGTGGTTTGATGGGATTGACTGGATGGCCTGGGTTGGGTTGGTTGGTATCCGGGGTCTGCCGCAATTGACCACCCTTCTTCTTCTTCTTTGCCATCTTTAGATCAGATAGCTCACTTCTTGTGAATCAGAGCAAGATTATATGTCTCGAATCTGGGGTTGAGAGGATCTGTATAATATATAGGTGGGCAGCTCCAGGATCTTTCGATTTCGACTTGGGATTCAGGATTATCGGTTTTCAATACTGTCCCAACAAGAGCGAGCCACGCCTTGAAATATCCAACGATTGTAGTGTCAATGAACGTTTCCCAACGAATTAATGAATAGAGAGACATCATCCATGTTCCGAATTAGACATCATTGCAGCCACCTAGCAGCGTTGAATCGGCATGTCAAACCAAGCTCATCTGATTCAAGCCCCGAGGTGTATCTATATCAGGGTGTACTGGTATGCTTTCGTGAATGAGAAGGTGGGTTAAGGACATATTCGTCATCGCTTCTCTATGTGCACCCATACCTAACCCGACGAGCGAGGCATAGGGGCAGTTAGTCATGTATCAAGGCACAGCACGTAGTGCATAGATCCAACTAACTTGCTCCATATAGATGGATATCGCGTATAGTTGCCTGAAGGCTCAGATATCAGGCCTCAAACGCAACTGTATGTTCTCCAATTCCATGCGTGTCGCTTTTCAGCGAATGCCACTTATGTGTGTTACCATCCATAACTATAAATACTAATAATGACTAGTATTTGGAGATGATATCCTGCACGTGCGCAGCTGCAATAGGTAGAAGTCGCTTTGTTAAACATTCGTACATCATATTAATCTCATAGAGCGGTCTGTCCGACTCAGCCCAGCATTAGAATGTTGGGATCAAGTACAGCACAGAACAGACGACGCGATTTGATAGGGCCCACGACAGCTTGGAGATATTGACGTGGTGCTGAATTGGGTGGGCTAGCTGTCGAAGTTAGGCGTAATTCCTAACGGTTCTTATTGGCCTCGTAATGGAAGCTCTATGCACGGTGACGGTACTCCACAGCTCCAGCCAATCTCGGGCAGGTTTCTAATAACGGTGACCCCCGGGATTCCCGTCTTCTCGGGAGCGGCCCGTCGAATTAATTACGTAGCTTTTCTATGTGCCAACAACTTCTCGGCAAAGCGTGTGGCGTGCGGGATGGGGTCTCGAAGGTCTAGAAGCAGCATCGAATCTTAGGTTGCAAGACATAAGCTTTCGATACAGTAACTCATAACATGGTCTCGTGATATTCAAAAGGTCTCGATTCGAATCAAAGTTGCCCAAGGACGTCGCCTGACCTGTTAGAATTTGAATGGTTCACTATTGCCACCGATATATGGGTATGAAGGTAACGGCATTAGAGTAGTCCCCGTCCGAGCTACTGTTCAACGCAAAACAAAAATGGAGAAACTTCCTATCTCCCCAGATTCGCCCCGTACCTAGCTCAGCTACCTAGTTACTTTTGAAGTAAGTGGCAGCGAGAGGCGGGCCGAGCTTGATCTCCTTCGCCCATGCATCCAGATCGTAACGAAGACGTGGACCGATGCCGACAGGCTTACCGCCGGGCGAGGCGTATTTCTTCACGTCGAAGCCCTCTGGCTGCTCGTATAGGAAGAAAGTATATCGATGCGGCGAGCTAGGCGGCGGTGGGCCGGGCCCAATCCAGTTTGCTACGAAAGGTTCGGTGGCCTTAAGGGTGAATCCACCGCCTTGGGCAGGTTCTGCCTTTAGGCTCGGTTGAATCCAATGCAGGATCGGACCTAGTACGCTGAAAGATGGGAAAGGTGCATCGAGGTCCAGTCCTACTACTAGATACGTCTTATCGGGGGATGCTGAGGCAAAACTCAGTTCCGGCTCATCCTGTGCTTCTACGGAACACCAAAGGATCCGGTTTAGTCTTCTTGCGATTTAGGTATTTTCCACAAATCCTGGAGTCTTACCGGCCTTGGGGATGTGATCCCCGAGCTGGATGTTAGTGTGCTTGCCGACGTTTAAGCCTAGGACCTTCGATTTGTCGTTCTCGATGAGCGACAGCGCCGTCTTGACGCTGTTATTTGAAGGCATATTGAATCTGACTATTTTTAGAGGACTAGATGGCAGATTTATTAAACTGGTAGACGACAATAAGGATGTTGAAGCGGCTCAAGTTGGCGATTGTGAGAACTGATGATATAAGTCTGACGTAGAGAACTTAGGATCGCAGGACCTCGGTATTTATTTTCGCTGTTACGCCCTCCCCTTCATCTATTTTCACTATTCACCAGCCAGTGGCCGGGATAGTTGAAGTCAAACGGAGATTAGCGGGTATGGTGATAAAATCCGCTAAGATCGCAACTTCAAATGCCGTTCTCGTTAACACGCCGGCAGTACAGCGTGGTCCATCTCCATCCCCCCTGACCAACAGCAGCCAATCGTAAGCCGAGCGGGGCTTTCACCGGCTCATTATTGGTGGGATGTAAGGTAGCCTATCCCGGGCCGGAGCCGTTTCGGCTGGTGAGGACTTGGGTCAATTATTTCAACCTCTAACTGCTCCAACCATCCCGCAGTTTCGCTTCGACTTCTTTAGGGGAAAACTAGTGAAACACAACTTTGACTGTCATTAGAACCGACATTTCCTTATTCCAGGTTCGTTGTATGGTGTTAGACGGGACGCTGAAGTATTCCGACGGCAGAGCAGCATCTTCGCCGGATCGCTAAATAACACTTTCCGCAAGTCTTCACTGACACAATCACCCATCGATAGCTAGCCGCGCTTTCAGATCTAAGGCCTTGAAGTAGAGCCTGTGGCTATTGTAGATGGATCAAGTTGAGCAGCTTGTTCTCCAGCTACTGTGGCGACAATGAGCGCGCTAAGATGGCGAAATCATTACTTGCTCTTTTCACCGGGTGCAGGTGGTGGTTGACGCGCTAAAGTCGAAGTGTCCCAAGCGACAATCATGGCTTTGTAAAGCTGCTCGTCGGACGCCTGCCGCCTAGATTCAGACCCAGACCTGACTCAGCGAAGCACGCCAAATTTTTGCGATGAAGCCGTAAGAAAAATGATGGTCCGAATCTTCCTCATCTCAGGTCCGTATCGGCGGGAAGCACTGATAAGAGGTAGAAGCCTTGCATGGCAGGCTAGCAAGCGAGATTGGCTGAGCGATTCTCAGCTCAAGTTGCGAGTGCAATGCACGTGGACTCGGACATGAGAATCTTAGCAACAGTTCACACTACGCACAACTGGTAGCTGTTGGTCGTACGAGCACCGCATTCAATTGCACTAGCGCCGCATGCCCTGTAATCCGAAAACAGGTGAATAGCCGGGCAATCAGAGGTAGTGGACTTCCGCTGAAGTAGTCGGGCACAGAGTGAATGAGCTGCCGTGAAGTTCGAGTGCACCAACACTAGTCTGCCTGTGTTCAAGATAGAGCTAGGGATAATGTTTTGATATCCAGGGAGGCAATGCCCTTAAGAAGGGAGTACTATTGCTGTCCCATCACGGTCTCATCTTAATGAACTGCACATGGAGCCTAACGCACTGGCTGACCACGATTAGCAACGAAAGCCTCCGGCTAGGGCTGTGCGCGACATGCTCTATTCCGGTCAAAGCGTTCGTCACAACCTTATGACGGTCCCGAACGTGTTGTTAGTGTTGAGGCTTTCTCAGATAGATGAGAAAGTAATACAGGTTTCGTGTAGAGGAGATTGTCCTAGGGTAACGGTAACTTCTGCTCCTCCTGCGTCCTTCGCGATTTCTTGGCGCGCATTATATAATCTGGGCACCAATGATGGATCCGAAGGGAGAGAGTGGAGTTGTAGAAACCTCTGCAAGAATGAAGAACCAGGGTGATCCGATCCGATACCTTAGGTAGTCAGGAACAGGCTGAATTAAGGACAGTCGTGACGAATATCATCTCGTTGTGCGGCGACGCGGCGGGGTCAGACCCAACCACTAGACGTGAGGGCTTGCAGATCCTTTCCTGCAGCTACGCATGCTTCTTGGAAGCTATTCATGTCTGTGCGAAGGACATCATGTATTCATCTGTGCTTGATGCAGGACAAAGGACTTGATATTATCTGAGGGTTGAAGGAGGAAGGGAGGGAACGTCGCGCATCAGGCTGAGTGGGGAATCAGGTTTTGGTTATAGTATCTGATGTAAGGATGCAACAAACGAATTAAACGGGTTAGTCAAATATTACCATCCTGATATACTGATATCCAATCCCCCTTTTCTAATTAGTGCATATCAATTAGATGTACCTTAGGATTATTTTCATTAGGCCGACAGAATCCAATTGAATGTCTTGTATATACTCTAGTCTCGGGTTATAGTAAGCTTATGAGATCTATATTTGAGACTCTTGATTGATCAAGTCCCGTCTGAGAGCGTACCCGTGAATTCGGTATTGAGGGCAGCTACCTTACAGATCTTGTCTGGGGCATGTACTACAACAATACGTTGGTAAGATTGGGGGAGAACTGTAACACCATGTATGGGGAAATATGTAATCGAAAGGCTAGACAGAGACTGAATATCTTACTTGCCTGTTATAAAGTATCTGGGCTCTTCTTGAAACTTGTTTCTACTATGCCAACATCGTATATGTAAAGTCCGAGCGCCATCCAAACATGGCCGAGGTCACAAACTTGGTGATATCTCGAAGGAGGCTTGGCAGCGTTACCAGCTCCCTCCGCATCAACATCACGTATTAAAGTAGGGTTGATAAGTCTTTCGATCCATCCTATATCCTCGATTCTCCTGACAAGGAACCCATCGCGATTAACTGATCGTAAACCAGGCCGTCTTGGGGCCCGTTCCTTACCGCTTCTATTACCAGATTACAGGCATCTTGACTTCCACTAACTCTTTTTCACCATGCTTTCATTCAATACCGTACTTCTACCTCTTGCTGTCCTAGCAACATCCGTTCTGGGTCATGGTCATGTTCGCAGGGTTGTCGTTGATGGGATAACCTATCAAGGCTTTGAGCGTTGGTCGAACCAGGACCAGAGCCAAGTCGTTACATGGCATTTCACGACGGAAGACGAAGGTCCGGTTCCGGCATCTAGCATCAACGGTCCAGATATCATCTGCCATCAGGGCGCTACGAATGCCCAGGGTTCGATCCCGGTGTCTGCTGGCTCTCAGTTGCAGGTCGTACGTTTTAATACAATAGGTGGCTTTCAACACCCAGGTCCCGAGATGCACTACCTCGCCCCGTGCGGCGACGCTGGTTGTGCAAATGTCGACAAGAATAATCTTCGATTCTTCAAATTTTATGAGAAAGGTCTCGTTCAGGGCGGCATGGCAGATAGTCCAGATTGGAACACTCAGAAATGGGCCACCACTGAAGTCCACAAGCACGTACAGGAGGAGGGAGATGGGTACATTGACACCTTTACTGTCAATATCCCGCAGAACATCAAACCTGGTCCATATATTCTCCGACACGAAATTCTCGGCCTGCATATGGCTGATATAGGCCAGGCTGAATTCTATCCTCAGGTTAGTACACGAAATCCCGAATAATTTCTTGGTATGGATTTCTAAATTTTCTTAGTGTATTAACCTCGAGATCTCCGGCTCAGGTGACCAACAGCCAAAAGGGGTGCCCGCAACCGAGATGTACCAGAGCAATGATCCTGGCATTGCCCTCGATATATATGTCGATCTAGAGTCATATAAAATCCCAGGTCCTGCCGTTTCAAATCTCGCCGCAAAACGGGACATTAGAGAGACTATCACTAAACGGAGCGGCAGAACCAGGCACGCCATTCATCACCTACGACACCCCAAGGCGCATGGTATCTAAGACAGTTGCTTATTGCGTTGTTTCTACGAACCTTTGCGCTTCGGGTCGTGACTGAATTGTACGTACGGTATGATTAAGGTGCTGTCGCTTCTCGGTTTAACTCTTCCAGGGTACATTTCATGATTCAAATATGGAACACAGTCCGCGTACAAATGTATATAAACCTTCACTTAGCTTCAAAATTCAACTTGAAAGTTTGAGGCTTTCTTTTCTTACCTATATCTATGAAACCTCTCTCTGTAAGCTCAAGAGTTTGTTATGAATTACAGGAGCTTCGCCATCATTTGGTTCGAATAACATAGCTTTCTTCACTGCTGACCTAGATCCTTTGTATTCGGTGACAAAGGTTCTATAGGTATACTGGCATCCATACAACTAGATCGATTGCCAATTATAGCAGGCAAGACACATATGTCTTTGTTTCCCCCTCATCCGTTGTATCAATTTCACGGACCAGGGCACCCTCTTTGTCGACGCAAGTATTTCCCCAACTTGCCCGTTAAGTTATTAAACTTGCTCTTCATTTCAAACTTGAAGTTCTCGAGACCAGAAGAGAATACTTGGCGCGCGTAGAAGGACATATCCTAGATTTTGAGCGAATTCACAAAGAACCCAAGCAAAATGAGTCCGGCAACGCGCCATCAACCCCGACGTGCTGTCCGGGACAAACCTCCATCGGCCATTCAATCACCAGTAACCCCTGGCAAGACACTTGCTTCTAGGGCCGGTATACAAAAGACGACATCCAAGAATAAAACGACCCAGGAGAAAAGGGGCAGGCGGGCTACCAAAGGTGCACAAGCAAAAGCCATAAAAGCTCTTGAGAACAGAGTTTCCGCCATGGGAACTGAAGTTGCATTGTCGGAGCAGCGCGAACTTCTAGGTATCGCTGGAGACCCGAATCATATTTCTCCCGTTCTCAGCAAAGCCACACCGAAAGTATCCAAGAGTAAGCGAGGTCGCAAGAAGAAGCCAGCAGAGGAGATGTACATGGACGATTTTCTGCTTTCGGACGAAGGGGAAACAGGAGAATTTCCAGGAAAAGAAGCGGGCGGCCGAGTACGAAGGGATGATCGCTGGATCCCGGATATGGAGCACCGAGGCCGTCTCGCCCGTAAGCCAAAGAATGTGCCCTATCAGATATGGATGTCTTACAACCTTCTCGATGATTACATCTACAGACAATCTCTGACGGATGAGGAAGCTCTAAAGCATCCTCTTTTGGACGACGTGTACACGTTTCAAACCGGCGGCCCCAAGCCAGCGACACCAGCAGGTTTTCAGTGGAACGATAGAAGAAGACTGGTACCCATTAAAGAGAATGCAATGCCAAAAGCTACCGAGGAAATCTAGATTAACTTCGTATAGACCGACGAGCTCGATTTTGAGGTCAAGGAAAAGTATAAGTACGTACCTCTATAGCATTAGCGTACAAGGGACAGTATAACTTACGAGAGCTAGTCAAGTCATAACGCGGAGCTTGGTAGATATCTTCGCTATACAAATGCAGCTTTCGAAGATAGAACCGTAGGTTGAATATATAGTGTCGATAAATAATTAATAAATGGAATCACAGTCCACGAGGAGAGGCGTATGAATCGTGAACGTCACCCTTAACGACTTTGGCGTTTCTATCAAAACCTACGGCCCTGGACTATTGATATCATAAAAAATAAAATACATGACTCAACCTGACTCGTTTTTTTTTGGACGGGATTACCTTGTCAAGGATACGATGAGGCTAAGTCAATCCCTGACTGCCCTGAATTCTAAATGACATGCTAACATCCATGATGTTAGTGGCAGGAGGTGTGGCCTATGATAGCGCTAGAATAAGAAATAAGAAATTTGATGTTTCATGTTCCAAGTAAACTTAAGTAGGTACCTACCTAGGTATATGTCTATAAATTATAAATATCTAGAGAAATAATTGAACGGATCTTAATTCGTACGGGTGAATAAGGTAGGAATGAGATACCTCGCAACCAGATGACCGGTAAAAGGGGTGCCAGTTGCCCCACTTGAGCTCGCGACCGGGGAACAAATTGCGTGACTAACAGACTCCGCTTCAACTCAACAACATATCTTAAGGACAGCCCCAATTTGTTGCTCCTTCTGCCCTGGCAACCCTGGAGACATGACATCGACTTCGGAACCGGATGAAAGTGCCTCGAGACCCCTTCTCGCCGACCAGCGAGAGGCGCGGAATACCAGCGTCGCGGAGGACGAGGCCCCGCTGCCAGCTCCGGCCCGGGAGGAGGGTGGCACATTTACCAAGAACCTCGGCGCTCTTGAGGCGTTCGCCATCGTCATTAGCATAGTTATCGGGAGCGGTATCTTCACTTCTCCTGGCTCAATAGACACCAATGTTCCGTCTCCAGGTTCTGCTCTGGTTGTCTGGTTGATCGGCGGTGTACTCGCGTGGACTGGTGCATCTACCATGGCGGAGTTAGGAACTGCCATTCCCGGAGAAGGTAATCCAGTCCCATTTACTAAGCTTATAGGCTACTATAAACCGAGATAATGAGACTAAAATGTGTCAGGCGGAGTGCAGCCATATCTCCAGTACATTTTTGGTGACGTCTTCGGCTTCTTAGCCGCTTGGACATGGATTGTGGCCGTGATGCCAGCCACACTCGCCATCCTCAGTATCGTGTTCGTTGAGAGCATATACTCTTCGCTAGGAGTGACTGATGAAGCAGGAAGAATTGAACACAAGTTGTTCTCTATTCTCGTCCTCGTTATCATTAGTGTCGCGAATTCTATCAGCACCAAAGCTAGTACTCGTTTGAACAACTTCTTCGTGGTCACCAAGTTCGTCAGTAATGCAGCAATCGTCATAGCAGGCATAGTGGTCGCTATCCTCCAGGCTACTGATCCTCAAAGGGATATTGGCGGAAGAGACTGGTTTAAGAGGCCTTGGTTCGATAATCGCGAAGTAACCAACCCAGATGGGAGCAAAACGGATTGGAACCAGCTAAGCGAATGGGAAAGCCTTGGCCACTACTCCGCGGCGCTCTATGGAGCATTATGGGCTTACTCGGGCTGGGACAAAGTGAGTCTGCATTGGTTTGAAGCTGATATTATGAGATACTCACATCTCTCAGGCCATCTATATCTCGGCTGAACTCAAAGCACCGGCGCGTCAACTACCACTTGCTATTAATAGCGCTGTCCCGACGATCATACTCTGCTTCATCACCGCAAATGCCGCATACTATATTCTACTTCCATGGAATGTCGTCTCAACAACAGACAGTGTCGCTGTGGTAAGACTGACATCCTGAGCGTGTTATGAAATCCCACTTACGATTGGATAGACTGCGATCACCCGTCTCCTAGGTCGTGGCTTTGGCATCGTTGCCGCTGTTCTGATCTGTCTGGTCGTCGCTGGCTCACTCCTTGGCAACTCGTTCGTTGCTGGCCGTATGGCGGTCGCGGCGGCTAACATGAATTGGTTTCCGCGTATCTTTGCCTCAGTTGGCCACATCGGGTTAAAAGCTAATACAGAAGATGAACCGGGGTCTCCCGACTTTGAGCAGAGTTCCCCGAATACGGCTCAGTCAGATGCTCCTATTAACGCCATCGCGCTATCGGCTGTTCTTTCGGCTTTGTACATTCTCCTGGGGAACTTCCGCGCACTCCTGACTTTCAATGGTCTTGGCGAGTACTCTTTCTTCTTCCTGACGGTCTTAGGCGCGATTGTCTTGAGGTTCAGGGAACCTGGACTACGCCGTCCATATAAGCCGTTCATATTAGTCCCTCTGGTCTTTGCCGTAGTCAGTGGGTTTGTAGTCCTCAGAGGGGCTTTCTTCGCGCCAGTACTTGCGCTCGTGGTCATTGTCGTGTGGATAATTGGCCTGGGGTTTTATTGGGTTAGAAAGCGGCTGGCTGTAAGAGAAGCAGAATAAATGAGGAGGGGGATGAGATGAGGTATGGTATTTTAATATTTGCCACCGGGATGAATAAGTCTTAATGGGAAGTTTAGGTTCAGTAGTCCTATAAACGTCATGATTACATTAACATTAGATATTATACACGCACGGCGCTTCCTTAACTCTCCTTCATTACTGATTAGTCCTCCTTCACCTGCTTTTTTTTTCTTCCAGCTTTCAGGAAGTTCGTTTAATACCATGAACCAGCCAGCGCCCAAGGCATAATAACGACTTTTCTGTGTTGCATCCATCCTCTTCGAGCCCTTGCTCTAGGCTTTATTATGGCTCAACAAGGGTATGGCCTCGGCCTGATCAACGGTCCTCGTTTCACGGCTCGCCACGTCTAACTCCGCCTCCTCATCTTCCGATCGGTCGTCTTTCGCAATGCCCAGGAAGATGAAGCGGTAGGCGTTGCGCAGAAGACAGTACAGCCAGAAAAGGTTAAGAGCCTGAAGCGAGGCTAAGAGCGTAAATGTGATGATCTTAGAAAGGAGGCACTTGTATTGCTCTGTTTCCCAGTCGAGCCCGTATGGGCCAACGGTGCTGAATTCGGTGAGAATCGAGTAGAGAATGACGGCTGGCCATTTGCACGTAAACCGCCAACCCGCCAAAACCCTGAAAATTAATGATATAATCTTAATATTAATGATATAATCTTAATATTAATGATATAATCTGAATATTGATGATATAATATAATATTCTTATACTATATATATAAGTATTTCATATTATATACTAATCTTATATATAAGTAAGGTTTAATATGGTATAATATATTAAATATATTACATATAAGTTTAAGTAAATTAAATAATAAGCTAAAATTTATTATATTATTTTAACTGTTTTTATATAGTTTATAAAACTATGGTTTTTAATAATAAGGCTATTATATCTTCCGCCTTTTTTTTTATATTATAGGAGGAAAAGAAGAGAAAGCGCGATATAAAGGTAACGCGAAGGTTACGAAAAAGAAAGGCGAGAAACTTAATATAAGAGTAAATTCTAAGTATATATTTAACTTACGTAATTAATTAAGAATTAAAATAAAAGTTTATTCTTAATTTGTATAGTGATATTTAACCTTAAATACTTAACTTTATATTGATTTTTTACGCCAACTTAGTTAAATGTTTTTTTAAACTTTCCTTTTACCTTTTAGTAAATCTTTAAAAGTATAAATAAATCTTATTATTATATAGTAAATTATCTTATAATATAGAATATAAAGGAAAACTATAATAAAAATAATTATAAAGAAGAAAAGAAATAGCTTTAAATTAGAAAAGACAAAAGAAGGTAAGAGTATTTTAGCGTAGGAAAAAGAGATTAATAAGAGCGACGATTTAGAGTTTTTAAGCTATTTTTATTTTTTTTAAAAAGCTTATTTAGTGGTCTTAAACTTGGCTTATTTTTTTTAAAAAAGTTAAACGGAACCTTCTTAAGTATAATATGTTTATAATTATTTATATTCTTTTTAACGTTATTATTATTATTAAGAATAAATATAAGAACATTTAGAAATAATTTATTTTCTATATTAATAAGTTTTATAATAAAAATTGGAGAGTTTTCTCTATTTTACCTTAATTAATTAAAATTGTTATAATAGTCCTTTATATTATTTTTATCATTTATAAAATAAAAATGAGATTGCTTTATAAGTTAAATAAGTTTAAATAAGCTATAACGATACTTATTAGTATTTAAGCTATTATTATAATTAAAAATGGTATTATAATACGTTATATCGATAAATTTAACGTTAATATTAATAGATTTAACGTTAATATTAAATATTAGCTCTTTTTTATTAACGGAATATCGTTATGGAATATGATAGTTTATGTTATTTAAGCGATATTTATTATTGTTATGAATTAGTTTTTTATTTTAAATAATATAGTAATTCTTATCGTTTTAATAAAGATGTTTTAAAAAAAGAGAAGGCTTATTTATAAATATAGGCTCCTCTTTAAACCATAACTGTCGAAATTTAACCAGCTTTAAATGCTTTATTTACTATTGCAAATCGTTATTTTCGACGCCTTTTAATATTTAAATATAATATGATATTTTCTTATAATTAAATAGTAAAATGGTTGCGTTATTAAAAATAAACTAAACGAAATAAATAAAAAGGAATTTAGGTGAGGTTTTTTAAAGTGGTAGTAACTTATAATTATAATATAAAATGATGATATTAAAGTTTACATTAAGATGTTTTCTTAAGAGGTAAAGTATATATATTATTAATTTAAGTATATTATTAGCTTCACAATTAGCCTTTAAAACAAAAATAAGGTTATTAAAATCGAAAAAACGATAAATATTTATGCATAGGTTTAACTTATTATTATAATCTTTTATTACGTTAAAATATAATAACGTATTTAAGTATTAGCGTATACGATTTACTTTAAATTAAGAATTAATAGATTTAGGAATAATATAATATATTTTAAGAGTTTACGATCGTATTATAACCTAATAAGATTTTGTATGTATTATAAACGTAAGGCTATTCTAAGTAAAAGCATTATATTTAATCGATATATTTCTACAAGTATCTATGGATAAACTATATTTAATATTTAATTATAACTTTAATATTTTATTAAGAAAGACTTAATAATAAAAGCTTAATATAATAAGATATAACTAATTATTCTTCTCTTTATGCTTATTATTTTAAATGTCACCAGCTTAATTTAGAATAATAAAGTAATATATAAGGTTTTTAAGAATGTTATTAAACGGTATGATAATATAGTTTCTCGGCTTGTGAGATATAAAAAAGTATAAGTTAACAAGGCTATTTTTTTCCCTCCCTTCATTTAATTTCTAAATATTCCTAGCTATAATATAATAAGCGTAATAAGTAATATAATAATCAACACCTTTATTATTAAAAGTATGTAAGCTTATAAAAAGGTTAAGATAAAGATAATTTAAATAATAAATATCAACCCACTTAAAAAAAAACTTATAAAGGTTATTTGCCGATAAGGTTAAAAGGAATAAGCAAGGATGTATCTTTAAGACATTTATATTTATAACGAAACTTAGTATAAGATTAATATAAATATATAATATAAAAAGAAAATAATTAGATTAAATATCGATTATTCAAGCTTTATAAAAATTATTTATGATAATATTTTATTTAAATATAGAATTTAAAAAGTAAGTAAGTAAGTAGCAATTATTTATAAAAAAATATTTATCTAGTTAATTAAAAAGGTTTAAAGTTAAATATAAAAAGTATATGGTAAGTGTAGCAGACGTAGCTTATGCAAGATGATATAATAGCTTTAATAGCTTTAATATCTTTAATAATTACCTATTTTTTTGCCTTATTTACTTAATTAATACTAATTTTATAATAATATAACTTAAATAATTAAAATTAGCTTAATTTACGCTCTTAAAAGATAAAAATTATAATTAATTATACTTAATATTAATAAAATTATTCGAATCTTTATAAAGGCATATTTACATATATAATTAATAGCAAAAGCTAAGGTAGGTATAATAGATATAGCTCGCACAACTTAACGTATTATTAACTTTATAATTAAAAAGCTAATCGCAAGTTACTAATAATATTTATAATTTAAATCTAAATAATTTTATTAATATTAAGCGTAATTAATTAATATTTATATCCTTTAGAAGCGTATATTAAGCCGATTTTAATAGTTTTAATTGCATCTTTATACGATTAGTATTACTTGAGTAAATAAGATAAGAAAGTAAGTGGCTACCGGTAGTAACTAAGGATTATTATTTTCTTTAAAAGATTAAATGTTTATAACTTTACGAATAAATTTTTTAAAAAATAAAAAAAAATAATTTTAAATAATTTAAATTTTAAAATAATTTATTATAAATTTTAAAATTTTATTACGTAAACTTTTTCAATTATGTCTTATTTTTATATATAAATCTAAAACCTTTTTATTATAATAATTCTGGTCTTAGATATAAGCGGAGATAAAAAAAGGCTATTAAAGGTGGAAAAAATCTTAATAATATAATAATCTTTATAAACTTAGGTAATTAGTTATCTTACTTTATTTTTATTAGATTATTACTTTTTAATTAGCTTAAGGCTATAAAAAATACCTCTTATATAAATCCTTAAAATATTCTATATTTTATTAACGATAATAGCATCTAAAATGCTATTAATAATGTCTTACTATAATATTTATAACATATTATATATATATAGCTGGTAGCCTTCTTATTTTAGCCTTTTAAAATTATTAGAAAAGTTATTATAATGGTTTTAATTATTAAGAAAAAACGCATTTATCTTTTTAATATTCTTTTTTTAAAATTTAAACTTAAAAATACTATTTTTCTTAATATATACACTCGTATAAATATAAATATATGTTCTAATTTAATAATAATTATAAAATATTTTTTTTTATTTTTATAATATACCCTTAAAGTTAAGCCTTATCGCATAAAAAACGTCTCCTCCAGAAAAGATAATCTAGTTTACTTGATAAGGTTAAGTTATCTCGTATAAAAAAATTTAAGCTGATCGAGTCTAAGCTAATATATCCTATTATCGAAAACTTTAGCTTTAATTATAAAGATATTACGCTTAAGTCTTTAAGAACGAAACGGTCAGTTAAAGTATAAATAATCTAGTTATTATAAATAAGTTAACTTAAATTAACATATTTTTATATAAGTTAATCGATAGTAGCTAATTCCAATCTTTAACTACCTATCCCCTTTATCCCTATAAAACTATATTTTTAATATCGCCTTTTCTAAGTCTACTTTTTATATCATTTTTATATGATTTATGCGTCTTAATTTAAATTAAAAGACGTTTAATAACTAGTCGATTTTTATCGAAGATTTTAATATTAATTATCCTACCTTTAAGAATTATAGTTTATAAATAAGTTTTAAATTATCTTAATTAAAAAGGCTAGAAGAGGCTTTAAACAATTATAAGGCCTTTAAGATATTACCTATAAGTTTTATTTATAAAACGCTAACGCCTTCAGTTTATAAAATAAACGATAGCAAGTTTTAAAAATTTAGTAGAATTATTATAACAATAATTAATGTTAAGAAATACGTAACTTTAATTGCTGCTTCAAAGTTTTATATCTATTATCTTATATTTAATAATATATTCTTTAATAACAAGTTTTATAATGTTTTAGACAATATTATTTAGGTTATTAATAAAATTAAACGTAAAGAAGAGTATCTTTTATTATTAATAAAGTAGCTTAAACGTATACGATTATTACTATCTGGTATAAAAGATACAAAAGCAGATATAAAAAATAAAGGGGTTAAAAGGGATTAAGGAATAATATTATAAAGATAAGAAAAATATTTTTAATAAGCGTTTGAATTAGGTAAAAACTGCATGAAGAAGCTAAAGTTAACAAAGTAATTATTAAGGTTTACGTCTAGCGTTATACTTATGGAAATAAAGGTAAAGGAAGTATTTAATATCTACTTATTTAATATAGCAGAAAAGCTTGCAGGCTTTTGCTTTAAGAGTTATAATAATAAGTTTATTTATTATAAGGTTATTTTTTTAAATTTATTAGTAAATATAAAACTTTTTTGCTTAAAACCTAATATGCTTTAAGATAATTTACCTATTTAATTCTATAAACTTAATTACCCTTAAATTATAAATAAGTTAATTAAAGTTTATAATATATTTAATTTTTTATTCTTTATAGTTAAATATAAAAGTTTTAATATTAATCTTTTCTAACCTTTAACAGCTGTTTAAATATCAGGTTATTATAAGATATATTACTTATTTTAATATTATTTAAAGACTTAACTAATATTTAAAAGTAAAAGGCCATCCCTTATTTTCCATTATTGCTATTTTTAATATTATATCGAACGGTATTAAAGCGTAGCTTTACATCTCTTAATAAAACTAAGATAAAAAATATGGTAAATATTTTATTATTTCCTTTATCGATATATTGCTAAAATAAGATTAATATAAGGAGCTTTATATATTTATTCTTAATATATTCTTATAAGGTAAAAGAAAGAGAAAGATATAATGGATATTATAGCTAGGCTATATTTATTATTTCCGATTATAAATGTAGTAAATTCAGGCGAGAAGCTTAAGAAAACAATAAATATAGATTATAATATAATAATAGTAAAAAGTTTATTATTAAAATATATATTATATATAAATAACGCGGCTTAAGACGTATTATTGCTTTATTAGAAATCTTTAAAGCAGTTTATAATATTTTTAAATAATACTTCCCGTTTAGGGAGTAGTGGAGTGGAGGGTAATAGTATAAAAAAGAGTAAGTTAATTTTAAAGAATTAATAAGCGGTAAGAAAAAGTTATAAGAAAGGGTTATAATAGGCAGGTCCTTATTTATATATAAGTCTTTATTTTAAGATAACGTTTTTAATAAGTAGGTAAGTAATTAATAAAATAATATTCTTATTTTTTATTAAATAGTTTAACTTATAATTATTTATTTTACTAATCTTTTAATTATCTTATTTAAATTATAACATTTGCCTTTTAACAAGTAAAGTATATAATTATTATCATAATATTTATTTACATATTTTTATATCTTTTTAAGTAATATGTTTTTGCTTAAAAGATATATAATAAATATCATAACTTAATAAGAAAAATACCTATACTAACTCTCCTTATTTAATTATTAAATTAAGGAATAATTAATATATAAATAAGTTATATTTGATATATAATATAATAATTTATAAAAATCTTATACTTATTAAATTAAGACTTTACCTAAAAGTCTTTTAAACCTTTACCATAAATATTAAATATGCCATCTTTATTTATATCTTAGTTTTATTAACTAGAAAGGTGCGATGGCGATAAGTTATCTTATTACCCATTACTTAAAATAGGTTTTAGCGTTATAAAATGTCAATATGGCATATTTTATAACTTAAAATCGATTAAAGATTTAAACTAACTAATATTTAATATCGAAATATCGGTATATTAGCTAATATATTTAATCTTATTAAACGTCAAAAACTTAATCGTTTAATTAAGTATATTTAATAAATTAAATATTATATTAAAGGTTACGCTTTAACCTTACTAATATAATAAGCCTATCGACATATCTTAAGATGTTTTTATAAAAGATTACTATTAGGTGTTTAATAAGTTAATTGGCGCTTTTTAAGATCTTATAAAACGTGGTGGTAGAAGCGATAAAATTATTAGGATATTTTAAGATTTATTAGTTATAATATCAAATAGTGGTGATATTTTTATATCTAGCTATCGTTATTAAATGAAGTTATGATAAGATAATATTACGATTTATGGGATATATACGTTTATATTAAGTACATGGCTTAATTAAGAACGTAACTAGTTTAATTATCGTTTAATTATTTCTTTCTTTATATTTTTAATATTATAAAACTTTACTTAATCGTTAAGTCCTTTTCTTATAAACGTTTAAATAAAATTAATCGTTACTAGCTTATACGTTTAAAGATATTATTGCTTTATGATATAATAAAAAGTGTTATATTTTTAAACGTTTTTATCATTAATTATAGCTAGTATTAGCTTATTTTTTACTAACTATTATTATAAAAATTAAAATATTAAGTTAAACCGATTCTTATGGTTAACAAACTATGAATCTGCGAAAATTTAATATTAAAGCTTATAATTATAAATTAAAACCGTAAAATGGCTGCCTCTATTTAAAAATCGAATTAAATATACGATTAGCTTTACTTTTAATGCTATTTTTTTATCTCTTATAGATATTAATGATATAGTATCTTAATTAAATATGGCGTAACTCAAGGTTTAAAAGAGGCTGTATCAATATTATAAATCTTTTTAAATTACTTAAAATAACAGCCGAAGATTAAAATTAAATAAATATTCCCTTTTATTAATCCTCTCGATTATATTATAATAAGCTATTAAACAATCTTACCATGCTATTAACTCCATATCTTAAGGCTGCTTAAGTAGATTTATTAAGAAATATTTCTTAATTTTAATACGACTTATATCCCTAAAAAGGAAAAACGTTAAACGATTTTATATAAGGTGGTCAAGCCACAAAATCGGCTTATTATTAAAGGTATTAAGTAATGTTTATAAACGTAAAGAACGTTATAAATAATAAATATCATATAACTACTTAAAGGTTTTTAATAAAATAAACGATATTTAAAACGGTTATAATAAAAAAAGTTATAACCTTTACCTCTATATTTTATTAAAATATATTTTATTTTTAAACTTTTTTTAATAAGTTATATAATATATAATGATTAACTTATTACTAGTAGATTTAAGATTACGTCGCAAGGTTTAAGGTATGGTTATTAAAAAGGGAAGGGTAAATTAAAGGCAGTAATAAAACGCGTTATAAATTTAAGTACTTATTTATATGTTAAAAAAAGAAGGGAATTAATTTAAAAGCAACGTATTATTAATAATTAAGCTATAAAAGTTTTACTATCTTTCATAAGCTTATTTTATATTATTTATAAAAAAAGTCGAAATAATTTATTAGATATTTTATTTATTTCTTTAATATGGCATCGTTTTAAATATTTAAGAAGGTAGAAAAGTACCTACCCCTTCAGCATAAAAAGCTATTAAAAAATACGTTAATAAGCCAGTTTTTAATTTAATTAAATTAGGAAATCTTAAAGCCGATAAGCTTTATATTTAAATTTAATATGTTTTAAGTTGCTATAAATCTTTTTATTTATTATTTTATAACTATATATTATTAAATAAAAAGTATTATTCTATTATTAATATATATAAGTTATTAGGAAAAGGTAAAGATATATATTATAAATAAGAGATCGACTTTAACCGAAAAAATATGTTTTAAAGAGCGATTAATTCAAATTTAAAGATATAAGATGCTTTATTAAAACACCTTAAATAAACGCACTTAATTTATATTAAAACGACTTATAATTACTTCTTAAGCTATTATATATATTAATTATCTTATAATCCTTGCCGATTTTAAAGCTTACTCATTACAAATAGAAGAAAGTATAATACTATTTTATACTAAAAATACGATAAATAATATCGTAATATAATAAATAGGTTAAACCTTAGCTTTCTTATTTTAATTATATAGCCGTTTTTTAAATATATTAGCCTAAAAAGATAATATAAAAATAAATATGCTAATTACGTTTAAGAGGAAAAGAATTTATATACTTATAATAATAACGCTTATAAGTAATATATAAGTATATTTATAATCTTAAAAAAGTTAAACCTAGTAAATTCTCTTAAAGGTTAATATATCTAAAATAAATTAAGAAATATCGTCTAAATCATCCGATAATAACATATTAGATAAAGAGATAGCTAAGATAATTTAAACTATTCACCATAATAAAAACGATATAATAAGAGATAAAAAAAAAATTATAAAAAGATAAAAAAGATAAAGTCTACTTATCTTCTTAATTTAAACTTATATTTTTTAAAAATTATAACCTTATAGCTTAAAACTTATATTCTTTAATTATATTATTTATTTATTTTCTTTTTTAATTTATAATACCAGACGCTTACTTATTATTACGCATTAAGTTAAAATATATTAAATAAGTATTTAAAGAACTTTACGATATAATCTCAATAAGTAAGTACTTAATAAGCGTTTTTTATATATATTATATATAAAGGAAAAAAATTTATTAAAAATCTTTATAACTTTTTATATAAATTATGTCAAAACGTCTAGTTTTAAACTTCTTTTTTCGTTAAACGATGATTCTTTAAAAACAATTCCGTTAATATATAATATAAATTAAAGACCTTAACAGCATGCTTTAATCTAAAAAACCTAGCCGCTTTTTAATTTATTATTCTTATAATTTTACTATTTCGAATAATAATATTTAACTAATTAAAATTATTATAGGCAAGTCTTAATCCTGCCTTATATTCTTTACCTTTAATTACTACAAATAATATATCATATTCTTTTTGATAAATCTACCCTAATCTAATAAGATTAAGGTTATTATAAATATACGATAGCCTTTTTAAATTTAAAGGAAATAACTTTTTAATTTAATCTAATTTTCTTAAAATATTCTTTATTTAATTCTTAAAGGAAACCTTCTCTAAATAAATAAAATAAAGTTATATAATATTAAAAGTAATCTTAAGAATATAAGTTTGAATTAATATATTACGTTTATTAATCTAAATAAATAATTTATTAACTATAATAATAAGTATTAATAAAATAAAATAAATATATTTTATTTTAAAAAAAGATAATAAAAACTTTAATATTTATATTATGTAAATAAGCACGGATTAAGTTAATAGCCTTTATTTTATTAACGTTAAACGAGGCATAATCTTAAATAAGTCATATATTATTTAAATAATTAAACTTAATAATAATACTTTTAAGAATAAAGATATCTTTCTAATCAAAAACTTCATATATATGATTAGCTATAATATATTAAGTATAAAAAACCGATTCTTAATATTGGATAATAGTTGTATCGGTATAAGGATTTAAAGATAATGCGAGGATAAAATTATTAAGGTAACGTTAATATCGACCGTAAAACAAGACCATCTTATATCAATCTTAAGTTAAGACTTTAATAAGATTTACCTCATATAGATTAACCTTTATAAATAGATTTTACGCTTAAATAAATATAAGAAAAAAGAAAAAAAGAAGTAATATTTTAATAATATAAGATATAATATTTTAAAGTAAAAGAGTTAAATAACGTATATATAAATATAATATAATATTATTATTAAAACCTTACGTTTTTAACTTTAGTTTATAACTATAACGCATGATAATATTTAAATACTTACCTACTTATATAGTTTTTTTATTATTAGTTAAAAATATGCTTATATTTAAAGCTAAATCTTTATTTAGAAATTTAAGAATAAAAAAAATATTATAAGATTTTCTATTTCTTAATGATTATTTTTATATTTATTTAAATTATTAAATCCTATACTAAGTAATTATTATATTTACTTATTCATTTATTTATTCTTCTTAATATTAATAATGCCTAAAAAGTATAATAATTATACTTACTAGCTAAATACTAAAAAAGGAATTATTCAGCCTTATATATATCCTAAAGGCTAAGAGGGAAGTTGTAAAATTAAAGACTTAAACGATTTAAATAAGGATAAAGCTGGTAAAAAAAAAGATTAGTCTAAAGGCTTAATTAAAACTTAATATCTAAACTCGATAATTTTATGAATAAGGTAAATATAAGATATTAACTTTTTAAATATAAAGCGAGGTAATTAATTTTATATATAGAATCTTCTCTTAACTGCGATCTCTAGTTTATTATAATATATATATATTAATATAAGGAATTTTCCATTATGCGATACTTATTTATTAATTTTAAGCTATATATAAAATTATTTTATATTTTAAAAAGGTAAAAATTTTCTCTTTATATATTAAGAAATAGGTATAATGTAAAATGACTAAGATATAAATGGATAATTTTTAATGGAATAGATTATAAATTAAACGAAATAAAATTGGTTTTAACGATATGTTAGGTTTATGGCAGTGAGTTAGTTATATTTATATAAATTAATTAATAATCTTTATTCCTTTGCTTTATATTAATATTATTTTCTAAATTAGTGGTAATAAAGTTATCTTAATTTATTAATAAATTTTATCTCCCTTCCTTAATGGTGTTAAGATTTAAAAGAAAGAAAAAACGCGTTAACCTTATATAACCTCACTTTTTAAGTCTTATATATAAAGTTAAATATTATGGATATTATTAATGCCGATGAAATAATTAATATATTTAAAGTTATAAATATAATTAGAAAAGTTAATAAAGATTATATTATAACTAAGGTTGAAAATGTAAAACGATTAAATTATAACATCATATATAAATTTAAAGTAATTTATCGAGATTATATTAAGGCTAGATTAGCATTTAAAATAGTTGAATTAAAGCTTACTATAAATAAGTATAAAAGATAATTAAGTTAATATGTTTAAATAAAAATATATTATATTTATAATTAAAGCGATTTACGAAAACTTTAATATAGCTAAGTTATATATTTAAAGTAAATAGATTTAAATTAATATATATTATAAATATAATTAAAGTAATTTATCGAGACTTATATTTATATTTATATCTAAATAAAGGCATGGATATTATAGATTAATTATCTTTTATTTTTTTTTATTTTTAATAAAACTTATTACTTTTATAAAATCAAACCTTATTAAAAGTTAAAAACTTATTAAGGAAAGATATATATTAAAGAACATAATATAAAAAACGTTTTATAAACTTATAATAAGAAAATAATAGTTAATTAATAAATGGTTTAAGCTATTTATAAGAAACTATTTAAATGGTAAGTATTATAATTATAATAAATATAGTAAAAAATATAAAGCTAAAATCTATTAATTATATGTAAGCCGATATTAATTCTCTTTAAAGCTTACGATAAACGTTCTCCTTAAAACTACTACTATTTATAAAAGATTATTTATCTTATATCCTAGCACCTTACAAAAAGCTTATAATCGATTTATATCTTTAATTAAGTATATTAAAGCTTTAGCTAAGTAATTACGTAAGAGATAAAGAAGATATCATATAAACCTTCTTCTTCTTAAATCTAATAATTTAATAAAATGCTTTGCCGCATCATCCTTACACTCCCATTTCTTATAAAGCTATTTAAACATAACGTAATAAACTCCGGATATTTAAAATAAGCGAAGTAATAGTATTACTTTAATATATAACGCTGTTTATAAGCTAATAAATAAGTAATTATTAAAGTGTCTTTAAAATTTTAGCTTATAAAAATATCTTTATATTTAAAGCTTAAGATTTTAAAGCTTTATATAATTATATATCTTATATATAACTATGTTAATAAGGTATAATTTTATATTAATATAAGGTTAACCTTACTATTATAAGATATTACGATAAAGTTATATATTATTATCGCCCTAATACTTTTAAAGTTTATATATAAGTGGCTTATAATAAAATAATCTTAAAGGTTTAATAAGAAGTTATTTTATTTTAATATAAAGATAAAACTTAATATAAAAAAGATAAATCATAACTTAAGCCAACGTTCTTTATTAAAGTAATTAAGATAATTCACCTTTTAAATTTTTTTTTATAGTAAAAAAAGTTGAAGTTTTCGCTTAATTTTTTATTATATTTTATATTTTAAAAGTAATTATTAAAGAAAGGTTATAGCGGGAGGTGGGTAATAATAATATCCGGTTATATAACTAAGTATTATCATACTTATTATAATATATAATAAACGACTATACAAATTTACTCATATATTTAAATTTACTTAATTAATATTATTAAAGGTTATATAAAAAAAGTAATAATTTTAAGTTATATATTATCTAAAGGATTATACTAAAATAATATATAAAATTATAGCTACTTATATTAATAATTAAAAGATATATTTTATTCGTTTATAACTTTAAATATTATAATTAACGTATTTAATAAATCGATATTAACTACGTAAATATTTAAAGTATTTAAGTATATTTATCTATATAAATTAATTTAAATAAATGGTCCTTATTCTGCTTTATGTTATAAGGCTACGGTTATTAAGTAAAGTAATATGCTCATCTAACGTTTAATTAACCTAGCGCTTTTTAAAAGCGATATGATGTGTCTATCTTAGCTAAAAGTTTAAAATAATGTTTACGTTAGGAATATTATCTTTAAGTGGTAACGGGCATTTATTGTTAATGTTTAACGACCTAATTAATAATATATTACTTTTAAAACTTAATAACGGCTTTCTTTAAAGAATATATAATTGCTTAATGTAAATTAAATTTTAACCTTTTATTTATTACGATATAACATTATATAAAACCGTATTATCCAATTGTAACAAATTAATAAAAATAGTATTTATTATGTTTATATATTATCGTTTAGCTTTAAGCGAAAGGGCTATAGCGGTTTAAACCGATGACTTAATAAATTTACGTACGGTGATATTAAATGTAGATAAGATTTCTTTATCGGTTATACTTTTATCTTATCATCGTGTTATGGACTTTAACTATATACTCTTAAAAGGCATTCGTATTTATTCTCGAAAAATTATAATTTTAATAGAAGGGAACTTATTATCGATGTTAATATCGCTGTATAAATTTACTTTGCTACTTAGTATCGGTATAATGAGACTTTAAGTGAATATGTTATTATTTTATATAAATATTAAATTATACCTAAAAGAATACTTATGTTAAGTAAGAAATAAGCTTTTATTTATTTTTCTAATGTTTTAATTTATTTATTATTAAGTTGCGAATCGTAACCTTGTTATAAGACTTTTAGCTTAAAATATTTTATTGAAATTTCCCTATATATTAGTATAAAAGCTAGATAAGTTGCCAACGCATAAGGTGTTATTTAAGATTTAAGCGATAACCGGTTTTTAAACTAAACATTATCGCCTAAATCTTTAAGTTAATAATTTGCCTTAACCTAAGATGTAAAGGCTAAAGAAAGCAAGTTAATCTTCTTTACCGGTATAAAAGCTAAAAAAAACGAATCGATTATCTTTATAAGTAAAAAGGGTAAGAAAAATAAACTAATTGTTTTTATAGGTAAAAAATCTAAAGGGAGTAAGCTTATTTTTACTAATGAAAAATCTAAAAAGGTTAAAGCTATTAATGCTTTTAATGGTATTAATAGATTTACTTATAATAAATTATCGACTTTAATTTAATATATTATTATATAAGCTTAATATACTTCACCCGTCATATAGTTTTTAAGTAAATTCTAAGGCATCTTGTTGTTATAAAAGTCGGTAATTCTTAATATATCATAAGAATTAAGCTTAATTATATTAAAGGCGTTCTTAATCTTTTAAATATACTAGATGAATTTATAAGACCGTGCGTTTTTAAAGATATTCTATAAGCTATATAAGCATGCTTAAATTATAAAGCTAATAAGCTAATTGTGTAAAAAGTCATCGATTAAAAGGATTTTAATTTAAAGTTTAACTATTAAATAAATTAACTTAATATAAAGATAAACTTAAGTGAGAGGTAAGTATATAATGTATATTATTAAATCTTATCTATGTTAATTTATATATTTCCTTACCTAACTTATCTATCGTGTAAAAGTTACAAAACATAATGCAAATATTAAAAAATATCCTGCCGTTATTACACCTATACGATAAAAAACTTAAAGTTTACTTTTTAAAGTTATTTCGTTTTACATATTTATATTTTTCTTAAGTTTTTATATTTATTAAATCTTAATCTAGGTTAAGTAAAAAGCTATTAGTCTTATATTAAGCTAATTTCTTATATCTAACTTATTTTTAATATCGGCTGCGAAAGTTTTCCTTTTAAAGAAAAATGATTATATTTAACCGCTTTATAATCAGCTTGTCGTATCTAGTATTAACTAAAGCCTAACAAAACTCCTCAAAATTTTCTAAATTAAAGCATAATATATGCGTAATAAAACTCTAACCGCCTTATTATACTTATTATATCTACTACGCTTACTTTGCTTATTTACTTAATATCTTCTATTATATATTTACTCTTTAATAAAATTGCCGTATAATATTAAGCTAAATAATTACGAAAAACGTTTTAATATAAAATTTATACTACTCTTATTAAGTATATTAATAAATCTCTTTATATAATATCGATATAAAATACTTACTATATTTCCCTAAAAGCGTATAATTTTTATCTTCTTAATATTTATCTATGATAATATAACAAGATTTTAATTAAATAACTATTAAAAAATAAGGGAAGATAATATATATTAAACTGTTTAAATAAATAAGTGTTAAATCTTTTATTACTTAAAGGATATAAATAATCTCTCCCTTTTTAAATTTAATATTTATCGTTTATATTAATCCTTATCTTTAACTATAAATTTATACCTTAGTTTCACTACATCTTCCTATATCCTATTCTATTTTCTAAGGCTTATAATTAAATTATATTCTCAGCCGCTTTTATTTCAATAAATAATATGTCGTATATAAAATACCTAAGGCATATAAAAACAATTAAAGGCTAAAACACACATATATTTAATCCATAATGTAAAACTATCCGTTTATTTAAAATTTATACACGTTTGCTTAAAGCTAAAGTCTACTTATAATTATATTTACAACTAATTATAAAAATCATAAAACGGAACTTTCCCTTGCTATAAACTTTTCTAAATAAACTAATAAACTAATTATTAAATATTTATTTAAACTTTTTAATTAACACGACTACGTCTTAAACCTAAATTATATTATATTATTTACCTTATTTATAGCCTACTTAAAATTAAGCTAAATATTATACTTATTATAATCTTTAAAAGCCTTTATATTAAATATAGTTTAAGCCATTAAGTTTTAAGCTATCTTATCTATTTAATAAGCCTTCTTCGTAAAATAAGAGATAAATGTCTCCTTAACGCGACATAATAACCGATAAAAATACTTTATAACCTACTTATTTAACTTAAATATTAAAGTTATAATATCGTATAATATGTCGGTAAAATTATTATAAACAATTTAAAAATAAAAAAATCAAACTTTCGTTTTCTAAAATATATGCAATAAATATAATTATTAATTAAAAAGCTTTTTTAAAGTATCTTCAATATTTACATATTCTTTATAAAATCGTAAAAAGTTGGTTATCTTTATCGCAACCTTTCTAGCTTTATAATTAAACTCCGTTATAAACTTAAGCATCTTAGTTTAAGTGGTTATGTTATCTTGTTCCATTAAGCTTAATTTTATAATAATAAAAATACGAAATTTATTACGTTTATATAAAATATCTATCGCTTAACGGCATATAAGTTTAATACGATTAAATATTTTACTATAAATTATTTCTAAAAGATGCCGAGCTAATCTAACTTCTAAAAGTATTTATTGCTAAGTTTTAAGATTATTAGGTAAGTTAAACGTAAAATCTATTATAATAAAATTTTTATTAGTATTAAAGCTGTTTTAATAATTTGGAAAAAGGCATATAAATAATAAAAAAAGGAAAGAATTTTAAGTTTAAAGAATAAAAAGGCTTGATATTAATCTAATTAAAGTAAAGGCTAATTACCGTCTTAATAAAAATAAGTGGCGTTTTTGCTGTAATGAAGGGTATAAACGTCGATGGTAATTAAATATAAGGTAAATAAATGTATTTACTTACTTACCTACTTACCTAATATATATATTTATATATATTAAAGGTAAGATTAAATCTTTATAATAAAGATTTAATTTACTTTTATGCTTATAAAAAAGGTTAAGCGTTTAAATTTTATAGAAATAAATATTACTAAAATAATTAATACTTAAGTACCTTTAACGCGGATATTATAAGTGAAGAATTATAAATTATTATAGACTTACTTACCTTATATAAATATTTAATAATATATTAAATAATATATTTACTTTACCTTTAAAAAATATTATAATTAAAGGTTAAATATATTATAAGTTAAAGTCATTATATCACGATTAATAATAAACTTAAATCCTTATAAAGTGGAGATTACTTAATGGTATTAAAAAGATGGGCTCTTTTAATATCAAGTTTATAAAAGACTTTAAAAAAAATATAATTTCAAAACGTTGCTCCGTACTTTTTAATAAGCTATATAAAGGTGGCGTCTTCATAAAAATGAATAAAATATTAATAATATTAAAAAGGAATTTTACGCCTTATTTAAAATAAAACTATAAATGCCTGCTATTATTAATTATTTCAAATGAAAGCGACTTAAAATTAATCTTAAAATATAATCTTTTAAGCGTCGAGTACTAAAATGAAGCTTATATTACTATAACTTTATAAGATATACCTCTACACTCTTAACGCTTATTTAATATTATTTCTTTATAAAAAGCTTAAAAGATAACAAGATATTAATTAAATTATAACATTAATATTAAATTAATATCTTATATGTCCTTTTAATTTAAATTTAAGTCGAAAATAATATAAATAAAAAGATTTTAACCGATAAAGATTAAATTTAACTTTTAAGTTTATTAAAAAACTTTCTTAATAATTATTAACAATATTTAAATACATTAAATAATTATAAAAAAGAATATATTTATGGTTTTATTCGTAAAATAATAAAGCTTCCTTTACCAAAATTAATAATTTAAAAGGCATATTATCAACGATACCCAAAAGCGATGAATTAACGGAAAGAGATTAAGCTATTTATACAAAGAAAAAGGAAATTTATCATTCCTAAGCCAAATTATATATAGTTTATAAATGGTTATTAAAAACTTTAATTTACTAAATTTAAAATATACGGCACAATTAACATATATTCTTATCGCATCATATAATATCATATTTACCAATTAACCTCTTTATTAGTAAATATTTTAAAGCAGTTCTTTACTACTATGATTAAACTAAGATTTTAATTATAACTTACCCAGATAAATTATAAAGTTAAATCTCCCTTAACAGCTTAAGCTTAATATAACTTAACTAAGATTACTTAACTAATAATAAAAATAATATACCTAAACGGCACTTAACAAATATAAAGATAAAATTATCATATCTTAAATTTTTATATTTGAAAAATAAGTAAGGGAAATCGGAAAATCAAGTAATGGTGGCGGTAGTTATGTAAAAAAGCGATAAACCGCTAGATTATATATACTTATACTTTATTTAATAAATCGATATTAACCTTAAATAAGATTATTTTAAAGACTTAAAAGCTTTTAAATAATTTTAAAAAAATAATATAACTAATTAAACTACTATATATATTATTTATAAGGAAATTATACGATATAATATTAAGGAATTTATAAAAGAGTAGAATAATCATAAAATTAAATATTAACTAAACAAATTTTACTTAATTACCAGCCACGTTGAAACTTTATAAAGGAATTATAATAAAACTAATATTTAAAATTAAGGTATAAATATATCAGATACCTCAAAGCTACTTGCCAAGGCTTATAAGCTTTTAAATCTAATTCGTCATTATGATTTTAATAGTTTCTTAACGCTAAAAACGTAACAGGTTTATAATAATTAGTTTATAACATACCTACTTTAAAACTTTATAAATAATTAAGCTTAACCTTATTTCGCCACTTATTAAAAGCTAAAGGAATATCTTAAAAAATATTAAAAAAAGGAGAGGCAACTTAAGCTAAGTTATAATAAATTATTACGAGGGGGCGTGATATAATATCGTTAATAATTATAAGCGTTACGGGAGTATTTATTTGATATATTAAAAGTAAAGAGGAATAATAAAAAGGATAAAAATGAATATAATAAATAGTTAAATATCCTATTATATTATAACGATTAGCGAATATATAATTATATATGCTAACTAGTAATTACTTTTAACTAAATATTTTAATTATCACGTAAGTATAAATATAAAGTATCTAGTAGTTATTAATTAAGGCTTTTTTTTAATTAAGGCTTTTAAACTTTACTTATTCTTAATCCCTTTTGTTCTTATTATAATCCCTTTCGTTCTTAACTTTACTTATTCTTACATTCATTTTTAACCTTATTTACTTTTAACCTTTTTAATTTTTACCTTTTAAATTCTTATTTAATCTTATTAATATTATTAGCCTTTTAAATTAAATAACTAGTTATTACTTATATAAATCGTAATAAACTTATTAATGGAAGAAAAAGTAATCTTTACTTATTTAATATAATAATTAAACGTTTAAAAAGCTTCTTTTAATCTTGAAATTAAAAGAAAGTCGGCTGGTTTAAATCTAATCGTAAGTAATATTTAAGTATTATAATAATAACTATGTTTATATAAAACATAATAATAAATTTTCAATATTCTATTAATAGCTGAATATTATTACTATAAGAGTCTTAGAAAAAATATTTTCGTATCGTATATGACTTTTTTTAATTAATTAATATATTAAGGATAAAACTTTATATAAGTGTAATATTATATTCTTAAATATTTCCTTAAATATGTATAAATCCTTAAAAAACTTATATCATATATTATAATTAAGTTTAATTATATTATTATTTATAAATTATAAATTATAATCTTTTTAAGCCTTTATAATATAATGGTAAATTATGTAAACCTATAACGGTTAATTATAACTGTTTAAGTAATTGTATATTTAACTTTTCTTATATTTTTTTATATAAGACTTAGCCACGGTGGGTATTAAGGTTATTTTTTTAGATAGGTGAGCTAGTATGTTAAGCGTGTAAAAGGATTTAAATAGTTTAAGCGTAATAGAGACAGCCCTTTTATTAATTAAGGATATGCCTTACTTTATTAATAATAACTCTTTAAGAAAAATTAATAGCTAATTTTCCTAATTATTTATTATTAATTACGTCTTATCTTATTACGTAACTACTATAAAGCGGAAGGTTAATGAAGTATTAATTATGCTTATAGAGATATCCGATAAAAACGACTTTAAATCTTATAAGTATAATATTTATTAACGTTTAAAGTCTTATACCTTTAAATATTATAAAAGATTAACATTTAGCCGATAAAGAAGATTAAGCTTTTAATTATAATTAAGTTTTAAAAAAGCAAGAAGAAGATATAGATTTAAACGATGCTTTATAATTAAAATATAATAAAACGGAGAATATTCCTTTATAATAAGTTAAATTAATAATCTTATATTTTTAGTTTATATAAGTAATATAAGTATGTTTTTTTCTATTTTTTATATAAAGATATAATATATTATGAAGTTATAAAATTAAATAAATTATAAAGATTATAATTATTATTGTTAAAAAGTAATAATAAGATTAATAATAACCTTATAAAATTATAATAATATTAATAATTAAAACCCTTACAATATAATTAATTAAAAAAGCATATATTATACCTACTACTAAAAACTAAAGCTAATATCTTTAATTTTTACTGCTTGATTTCTAAACGTGCTTAATAAGTCTCTTTCCTTTCTTCTATAATTAACTTATATTTATATTAATATCCTTTTTAATAAGATTATTATTTAAAGCTAAGCCACTCAACCTTAACTTTATAACCTTTAAAACTAACTTAATTAAATATTTACGTTTAATAAATTCTAATATATATTTTCGTTTTTATAAACCTTATAAAAAAATATTATATATATATATATAAAACTTTATATAATTAACCTCTTACCAAAGAAAGAAATCCTTAACCAGGCAAATAATAAATTTAAAACGCTTGTTTTTATATCGCTCCCGTCACGATATATATAATCGTGCCTCAAAATTATTAATAATAACATTAAAAACGATAATAATAAAAGTAAGCTCGTATAAGTCGGCTAATAAATTATAAAGTTTCCCGACTATATTAAAATAAGTGATATATCTTATAATAGTTTAGTTTATATAAATAAATATACTTTTAATATAAATTATCTTTATAGCCTTAAACTCTAATAAATAATATAAGTAGCTAATTAAATTATTTACTATAATAACCGCTACTATATTAAAATAAGTACCATTTATATAATAAAGATAATATCTAAAAAACATATTAAATATTAAAACAAAAAGCTTTATCTTAAGATTAAACGTAATATAAAAAACAGCTTAATAATCGACGGAAGCTTTATTAATATATTTAATCTTAAGCCTAACTATAAGAAGATTTTTAAATAAAATTTAATTAAACGTAGTTTTAATATCGTCCTCCAAAGCTAAATATCTTGATTTATTATAATTAATAATATTATTAATATTAATATTATTATCTTAATCCATTATTATTATATTTAGTAATGCGTTTATCCTTTTTAAAACGGCTTACTAATTAAGATTTATAAATATACTTATATCGTTAAAAGCTGATTTGTTTATACCTCATAAAAATAATTTTATAATTTTAAACTTACCTGGTAAAATCGGTAAATAATTTTACTACAACGTAATAAAATTAATAACTTTTTAAATATTATCGGGAATATTTTAAACGGTTTTATAAAGATAAATACGGTAATGAAAAAGTTAATAAGTCTAAAAGTAAAAGTTATAAATAATGCTAGAAAACGATTTAAATTTAATGGTATTTACCTTATTTATATTAAATATATTATCGTATAATATCTTAATAATAAAAAATACGGACTTTATTATAAGATCCTTCTAATTAAATAAAAGATGTTTAAGTTTATTAAGAGGTAGCTAAAAAAGGCTCTTTAATATAAAAACCTTTAATTTATTATTAACTTTATAATTAAATTTAAACGACTTTAATTAAGTAAATACGGTAAAGGGTGAAGAAGTAAGCTCTTAAATATGATTATTTAATAAGCGGTAATCTTATTTAAGTTTTTTCGTATAAAATAAGTTAACCGCTTTATTTAAATTTTAATGCCTTTTAAGAGACGAACGATCTTATGGAATTAATAAATTAAGGTGTTAAAAGCATAAGCTACGCTTTTTTATAATAGTTATAATTATTATGATAAATATAAATAAAAAAGCGTAAATAATTTAATTTTATTAATATATTCTAATTTTTAATAAGATAATATTAATAGTTATGTTGTTTAAAATAATAAGGCTAGGAATAAATATTTTAAAATATATTTAAAAAGGGTTTTTCCTATATAAGTAGGCTAATAAAAAGCTAGTATTTTATAAAAGTAAAGTAAAACGAAGCATTTAATAATATAACTAAATAAAAAAAGATAAACGTTACGTGAATAACAAGTCACAACAAGCCTTTGTAAGGAAAATAATAAGCTACGATAAGTCCTTATAAAAGGGAAGGGGAAAGGCCGTTTTTTAATATATAATCAAGGCTATACTTTTAAATAAACTTTAATATTTTAAATTTACGTCTACGTGCGTAGGGACTTTACATGTTAAATATAATATAAGCCTTTTAATATCTTTAATTTAATAAAGATATCTAACCTTTAATAATATTATCAAATAAATTATTAAAGATAAAAAGATATTACTTTTATATATTTAAAAGTTAATGGCAGGAAATGTAAATATACGTGTTTATAATGTTAATATAAGTTTTAAAATCTTAAATCGATAAGTGATAAAAGGTTTAACCATATGCTTAAAAAAAGAGTAAACGTTTTTTAAAAAGATTTTAATATTATAGGCAATGTTTATTATATTAAACAAACCGTGAGATCCTAAATCGATATTACTATTATATTATATAACTATATAACGATTTATTATCAAAAATGTTTATATTTCTTTTATATAAAATCCGATAATTATAAGTGAAATAATATATATAATTAAAAATAAAAAGGTATATATTTAAGTTTAAGATAAAGAGTAAGATTAACCTATAATTAATCCTAATTAAGGTAAATATATCTATCGTTTTAACATAGATAATATTAATAATCTATATATTTAATATTAAATATATTAATACAAAAGTAAAAGCATTTTTAATTATTTTTTCTATTCTTTTTTTTCCGTTACTATTTAAACGAGTTTATTAATTAATATAATATCATATAATAGATTTTTTTAATATATACAAGGACCTTTAATATCTTATAAAGATAAGTACCTAACTAAGATTTATATATCCTTATTATTTTAACAATCTACTTAATATAGCCTTTATTAACTTAACTTAAAACATTAATATATTTTATGCTAAAGGGTTTTAATGGAAAAATAGTTAAAAGATTTTAATTAAACTTTAATATATAATTAATAAAGTGATTATAATTAATGGCTAATAATAAGCTAAGATTTATTTAAACTAATAAACTTAATTTATTATAAAATATATATATATCTTTTATAATATCTATCTTATGTTTTAAAATCTTAATAGGGAAATCGGATATAATAATATTATTAATTTAAAGTTTTATTAATTATATCTTTTTTTATTTAATATAAAATATTTTAAATATTAAAAATAAGTATTAAATAATAAATATTTATTTAACTTATTTAATTTAAAAATATTATAACTTATAAATAAAGCTCTTTTAATTAATAAGATATAAATAAAACGTGGCACTTATTTGGGTAAAATAATTACTTTAATCTTTTTTAAAAATGAAAAAATATCGATAATAATTATCAACCTAATACGGCAACTATATAAAATAGGTTAAATATTAATCTTAAAGTATTTTTTAATTTAATTTAAAAAAATTAAATAAATATCTTTCCTTATTAAATTAAATTTATCTTATTTTAAATGTTTATGATATGTTGGACCTTAATTTTAATAATTATTAAATATATTATAATTAGTTATATTAAAGAATCATATCTTTTATTAAAGAATAATTAAATAAATAAATAAATAAATAAACTTATAATATTAAGAGTTATCTTTATAAGATTTAAGACAGTAAAATAAAAAGCACTTTACCATATATATAAAAAAATCCTCCATTTAAATAAATATATAATTCCTTACAAAATAACGTTACTTCTCCTTTCTTATTTAATCAGCCTTATAACATATAAGTTTTAATATATATCATAAATAATAAAATCTTTATATTTATCGTTTTAAGCCTTTAAAAGTTATTGAACATAAGGAATTAAATAATGTAAAATAACCGTCTTTTAATAATATAAGACTTCTTTATTAGAAGGATTTTTATAAGTTATATTATAAAAGATAAGTTAAGTTAAGGGAATTTTCTATTTAATAAAAAAGTATTTATTATAATAATCATTTGCTAAAGAAGGATATTTCTAACTATTTATATTTCCTTTATAGTTAATATAAAATAAAGCTATTATAAAAAAATGTAAAAAATTATAAAATAAATATATTAAAACTAAGACTTTATTACTTAATATAAAGCTAAAAGAATGGTAATATATTTTCTAAAATATCGTTTAACATTAAATTATCTTTTAAATACCTTAAATACATAAAACACATCTTTTCATATACCATCTTTAAGCTTTTACTTCTTATCTTTTACCCTTTCTTATTACTTAAAAATAAGTAACAAAATATCTTATTTTTCCTTTTTAATTTATTAATTTTTATATAAAATATCGTAGTTTATTAAAATATAAAAAAAAAAGCGGAATTATAAGAAAAGTCTTAATAAATATATTATATAAAAGTAATAAAAAAGGTATAATATAACTTATAAACAAACTTAACGTTTTAAATCTTTAATTTTATTTATAATAACAAATAATCAGGTTTTAATATTATTAATGATATATAATAAAATATTAAAAATACATTACTACTCTTTTTTAACCAAAGTTATATATAATTTAATAATTTTAATATACCTTTTTATATTTATAAAAGTTAAAATAATAATAATATTTTAATAAATTATATCTAATTAAAATATTTAATGTATTAAATTTATAAGAATATTTATAATTTTTGTTATTATAATGATATATAATATAAATATTGTATAAATAGTTTAATATAATTATATAATATTGAAATATGCTTTTATTTATTTGATAATTTTTATAAACATATTTTAAGGATAAAACGGTTTTAATTATTATTACGTATGTAGTTAAGATATATTAAAGACTGTTATTATATTAAAAAAAAATTAATTTAAATTTACCTTTATAATTTAAAATAAGTAAGTAAGTAAGCTTAATCTTTTAATAATAGCATATTTTATCTTAATAATATTTATTTAAAAAGATAACTTATTTAACCTTAAATTAAAATTATTATTAATATACTTTCTTAATTAAGAAAATATAAAAAGAATAAGAATTTATATATTTAAATCGTTAATTATTAATTTAATAATATTATTTATATATATCTTCTTTATTTTAATTAAAACTTAAGCCATATATTAGGTAAGGTTTATATTATTTGTTAAATTTAACTTATTATTATTATCTTTAAGAAAAAGGTTTTTAATAGGTGATTTAAATTAAGCCGGGAAGTGATTTTATTTAATAAGATCTTAATCGAGATTTTTTATTTAAGTTTAATTAAGGTTTAAGTTATTGTTAATTAGTTTAAAAATAAAGTTTAAGGCTTTTTTATTTACCTTAATAAGGTTAATCTTTTATTTTTAAAAACTAATATTTTAATTAAGATTAAACTTAAATCGATTTGATTTTTTTAGATTTATTTTAAACAATTTAAATATAATAAAGATCTTTTAAGGTTATTTTACGATAAAAGTTAAAAAAAATATATAAGTTAATAAGTAAAGAAAGATAAATAAATAAAATATATATTATTAAAAAAGCCTTAATATAAGAAAAAAGCCTTTTTTAATATATACTTAAAAATTATAAATTCTTAATTAAAAACTTTTTAATAACTTATATTAAAAAAAGAGTTAAAATAATATAAACGTAAGTATAATATATATTAAAATATAAATATTTAAGTATAAATTTATTTAAAAATACGTTCCTATTTATATAAAAACCTTTAAAAATTATTAACGTTATACTTTAACCTTAAGATAAAAGAGCATATGTAACCTTTTTATATAACGTATAAAATAACCTTAATTTTAACAATAAAATCTTAAAATTATATATTAATTTATATTAAAATAAGGCTAATCACTAAATATTAAAATTACGTTAAAAGATATATTATATCTTATTTAACATATTACATAATAATAAAGGCATATTAAATAAATTAATCTTGTTTAACTATTTATTCTTAAATAAATACTTAATATAAATATTATTAAATTAAAATATAAAACGCATAAATAAAACTTAACAATATATATATAACCATTTAAATAATAAAAAGTTATTAAAATAATAAAATATAAATAAAATAAATAATAAAACGCGCTTAATCCTAACCTATTATATTAAACCACACTTTAATACTTATATAACTTAATATTATTAAAACTAATAAATAATTAATAAACCAACCTTTCCCTTTACATAATTAATCAGCCTTCCTTTTATTATCTTAAATTTTTAAAATATTAATAAGGCTTTTTAAATAATATATCGTTATTTACGTACTTAATCTATCTTATTAAGTTTATCTTTAAAGTTTAATTATTATTAAACACAATAAAATATTTATAAACTTAATATAATTAATTTAAGTTTTTTTATTTAACTTTAATATTTATTTTTACTTAAAATATTATATAACCCTTATTTTAAAAACCTAGCCAATAAAGCATCCATAAAAAAAGCATAAAAAAAATATAAAAAACGGCCATTAACTTTAATATATAAATACCTTTTATTATTTTTATAAATAATATAAACAATTATAAAATAAAGAAAAGTTTTATTAATATTATTATTACTTTAATTAATATCGGTTATATTATTACCTTAAAACACGTTAGTTTTTAACTCCCTTAATAAAAAAAAAACTCTTTTATTTTTTTTAAAATAACCTTCCTATCCTTTCAATTAATAACATATAAAATATACAAAAAAGTATACATTTAAACAAGCTTTTATAAACGGTTAAATATACTTATTTCATCAAAACTTACATATAATACACTTTACTCCCATTATATAAAAATATCATAACACTTAGGACATTCCTTCAACATAATTATAATATTATAACTTTATCTTTAAATTAATAAGCTTAATAACTTAATTAAAACCTCTTAATTAAGAAAGAAAGATTATTAAAATAATATTTAATTAAATAGCTTATATATAAAAAAATAAAAAATAATTATAATATATTATATTATGATTTAATAAACTAATTGAAGGCTTATATATTACCGCCTTAATATTATTTAATATTAATATTATTTTAAATAAGTACATTATATATTAACATACTTATAAAAAAAGCTATTTTATTTTTATAAAAATTTTTAATCCTTTTTAACATTTAAATTAACATATATTTTTATATTAATTTTATTTTTAATAATTTATTCATTAAATACTTATATTAATATAACCATTTAACTATATCTAACAAGTTACCCTATAAAATTAAGATTAAAAAAAATTAAGATAAAAAAAGATCAATTTCTTTAAACATATCGCTTACTTAACTTGCTATAAAATAACCAACGCTTTTACATAATAAACTTATCTAAATAAAAGTTTTAAATTAACTTTAAATAAATTTATATAAAGCTTAACTTATACCAATTTTACATAACTTTTAATCTTAAACTTAATATACAATCCCATCTTAACTAATCATTTATATATATAAATATTAAAGTATTTATCTAATCTTATCTAAACAAATCTCCTTCTTAAACCGGCAATAACTAATCTCTTATTTAAACTAATACAAATTAAGCCTTCATTTAACTTAAACTTAATTAATCATCAACAAATCCATACTTTAAGTTTTATTCATACATTAATTAAAATTATTTACCCATATATCTAAATCTTAAATTACTCTTATAACCTAACCATAACCAATCTATCCCATATATAAATCCTAAATAATATTTAATACTTAACTTTATCCAACCACTTATATATTCTTACACTTAATTCTTCATCCAATTCAATACAAATAAGCCTTTAACGCCGGTAAAAAGCAATATACAGCTTATCCAGCTTAAACTTAATAAATTATTAAGAAAAGTTGCTACGTTTAAAAGCCTTATATTAAAGGAAACAAAAAGAGTTAAAACATTAATAATATATATTTATTACAAGGCTTAAAAGATAAAATACGATCGCTTCTTACCTTATAATAACTATTAAAAAAGGTAACGATATTATATTTAAATCCTATACGTTCCAAAGAATTTTAAGTTCTAAAGGTTAAAATATTAAATGCTTATATTAAATATAAAGCTTAAAGATTTTTTAATATAAAATAATAAAGTATTTATTAATATATATATATTAATATATTAAATACTTATTTATTATTAAAATAAAATTAAATTATAAGATATCACATAATATAAAACGTTTATGATTTAATTAAATTAATAATTATAAAAGGTTATAACGTTATATACTTTATAATTTATAACGTATCCTTATTATTAAAAAGTAAGCTTAATATCATAATTATCATGATTATTATATTTTTAATAAATTAACAAGTTCTCTTTTTATAATCCGACGTGCCAATTACATATTACAAAATCTTCTTTTTTTTTTTTTCTTTTTTTAAAATGTAAGAGATAAATATAATATATAAAGTATTAAACTTAAATAAGATAATAACAAGCTTATTAAAAAAGATAGCTTTTTTTTTAAAAGGTTATATCAAGAAAGAAACCTTTATATTAATAAATAACTTTATCTTTATAATGGTGATATTTATTATAATATTAACCATAAATAAAGGATATAAGTTTTATTATTTCGTAAAGAACTTTAAAACTTAACTACTAATTAACCCTTAATATATATAAAAACGACTCTTTCAACCCATATTAATAATACTTTATATTTAATATATTACGGTTAATATTTATTATATTTATTATAAAAGCTTTAAATATAATAAATTATATATATAAACATTATAGATTTTAATATAATAGCTGTTAACTTTAATAACTTATATCCCCTACGTATAAATTTATTAAAAATATTACCTATTATTATTTAACCTTATAATATTATTAAACCTAACCGTTACTAACTTTTAAGCCAAAGATTTATATAAGCTTTTAAATAAAACCTTAAATAAGGTTTTATAAAAAGCTATAAAAAAGGTTTTAAAAAAAGCTTTAAATAAAGCTTTAAATAAAGCTTTAAATAAAGCTTTAAATAAAGTTTTAAATCTATCTCCATATATATAACTATAATATAATCTTATATATTAGTAAACTTTAATATTCTTGCTAAGTCGTTAAGTTATATTTACATATTATTATTACCTCCAATCTTAAAATTATAAGCATAATATTAAGCTAAAAGATATCTTACTTATATATAAGTTATAATAAAAAAAATAATAATTTTTAGCTATAATTATAAAAATCTGCAATATTTTAATAATATATAATAACGCTTAATAACTTTTATTAAAAGCTTATTATTTTATTATTATACCAACGTTATATAATTATTAAAAGGCGTTATATGCACTTTCGTATATAAAATATTATAATATATTTATTATATTTAAACGTATAATATCTAAGCGCATAGTTTATAAATAGATATATACGGTGATATATACTATATATTATGTCATTAATTTTCAAGGTTTTAGCGGGTTGGCGGTTTACGTGGAATGGCCCACCGTAAGAATGCGTAGATTCAGATAATGACGGAGATAGGTCCACATTATTATACATAGACCAAAGGATGGTCCTTGGAGTGGACTGCCGATATAATTGAGCGACTTGGATATCTATGTACAGCTATGTGTTAATATTATTTTTCGAGATAATCTCATTGTGTCGCGAAAGGAGTGTTATTCAACTTACAGCAAGGAAAAAGTCACTGATATCGTGAGTTATATAGACAGCGAATCCAATATACGTAAAATGGAATCTGTAGCTAAGGCCAATCAGAGCAATGGTAACGATATGATGCACCACAAGCTCTTTAAAATCTTTCCGTTTCTTTTCCATGCCTAGTAACATAACGAGAGCCTGCTGCGTCCAGAAGGCGGCTTGGAACAAGTAGTAAAACTTGAGTTCCGCACAATGAGTCCTATGCGGAAAGGCCTCGTACATGCCTCGGGTGTTGAAGTACCATACTGGCGTTTGCTTCATGCAATACACACCCAGAGGCCCGATAAATGCAATGTAGATAGCTACATACATCTGCTCCATGAAGCGTGACTGCTTGCGTCGCGATTTGATGCCGCAGAAACGAGCCAGGGGGCGCAAGAGCTCGTGCATGATAAATTCCCGCGCAAATGATAAGAAAATGGTGTAGAAGCATACAAAGGCTATGTCCCACACACCCTTGCCGTATTGAGCTGAGTTGCCATCGTTGAGCTTGTATGAAAGGGACATGAAACGGTGAACGAAGTTGGAATCTGTCGGGTTGATGGCGTATAAAAAGAGGAAAGTCAACATCAAGAGTAGCGGCAAGGCCCAAGTGCGACTCAAGATGGACCTAGTCTTCCTACGCCTGGAAGGCTTTCTATGGTTAGCTCGCTGAGATGCATGCCCGGCTCCAAGATTCGGCCTCCTATGTCGAAGTGATTTGCCATTTCCTGCCGTTGAGTGCAATCGGTCGTCCAGAATATTGAGGAGTGACGAATCCTCAGGCGGAGCCATGATATAGCTAGTCGATGAGACAGGGGCGGCTTAGGTAATAAGTTCCGTCTTTGAACAACGACAGCGTGAAATATCACGGCAAATCCAGCACCAATCGCAGCTACCTTTATGATTGTATATCGTATAACTTACTTTGATATTGTTAACGAGAAATAAGTAGTCTCAAGACCAATCAAGTCGGGACGGAAGTCAAGGTTCGGTTCGGGGCCCGCGGACGGCGAGTTGGGAATCCACTCATTCCGATTGGACACCTGCGTTGATTACATTTTTCTGTATTTGCGACGCCAAGAAATCAGAACGTCCAAATTCATGTTGAAATTTCCGACTTGTCCGCTTGCCAGTTAGGTCTTCTTATGTTTCAAAATTTGCAAGTGAAATCCGCCCAGTCTATAATACTCTAGCCTCATCCCTGTCTCGTCCGATGACCCCGATGCGGTGTAGCTTTAGACCCTGTCAACCCGAGTACTCATCACAAACTTGTTGGAGCAAATTGGACCACTTTAGTTTACCTCTGTACTTATGAGTTAGGCTGGCAAGCTCCTTTCATATTGCTCAGTGTATGAGCCTCCATGTACAAGTATGAATCCATAGGCACAGGAGGGGTGCTCGCTCCAAGATGCGAGTATCGCTCTGACCCCAAGGTGAACTAACCGACATGCCGTAGGTCTAGTAGAGCTCAAGGAAGCTAGCACCCAAAGTATTCCCTCAGTCGATTTGCTTCTCGCATCCAATTCGATTCAACAGTTCCTTCCGATCACTATGCCCAGGTAGAGCAAGGGCGCTTGAGCGCGAAGCCTCCTTAACGCCAGTACGGCGCTTCCACACTTCAAAGTTTATGGACTCGACCCCAACTTCTTCCTCGAGCATCTGCAGTTTTTCGTGTTCCGACTCTTCCTCTACCTCGACCTCGTCCTCCTCATCGCTCCTAACATCGTCGGCATTATCTCCCTTCAGCACGCGGATTGCCACTCGAATGATGAGGACAAACCACATAGCCATAACGACTTCCAACAAGAGAAGGAACAGCAAGAATCCTTGCCTGATACCATCGCTCATACAGATAAGGCCAGTAGGGTCGCGAAAGGGCTCAAGGAGATACGACCAGCCATTAGGGACGGGAAGCGGGCCCTGGAGATCGCCCGCCTTGCCCTTGTAGCAGGCTGTTGGCATGAGTGTAGGCGTATCAAAATACACGCTCCAGCAAACCATGAGGTAGAATACATGGCGTGTTACGAACCAAGTGACCATGAAGACACCGAAAATAACATCACAAATGGTCGTGAAGCCAACATATTTAAGGCATTTAGCCAGCTGTCAAAGTGTTAGCAACTACTCGACTCCGGTTCCGTGCGCCTTACAGGAAAAATCAACTCAATAATATCCATCAAGACTAGTATCAGATTAGCAACTCGCGTCTGGTGGTAGGCGTACGCCGAGGCAATCAAGGAAGTGGTGGCAAAATGATGGACTATCATTTCCCAGTAGTCCTTCCGGCGAGCCTCAATATTCACCACGAGGAATTGCTGTATCCAGTAAGACCACTGCGCAAGTATATATCCTTTCGTGAGCCCATCAAGTTCCCTCTGTGGCCAATCAGTCCATAACCCCTCCATGTTGAGGAAGTATGGGGACTTGGAGTATATGTACTAAAAGCGGTCAGTTGGCGAACCAAACATGCAATTGTAGCGTAACATACCATGCCCAAGGACCAGAATACAGAGTTATACATTAGCATCCATCCCTGTTCAGAAAATCTGGTTACATTTTTCTCCGAAGAGGCTCCCCAGTGTCTAGCCAGAGGGCCGAGAACATATTGCATCAACCCCGCACGGATACCGGTGAAGAGCACGGTGCAGAACGCAATGAAGTAGATATCGTCGTGGCCCGAGGCATACTTCCCAGTTTCTACGTTATAATAGGATAAAGTGAAGAATTTGGTCGTAAAAGGTCTCGCTCTAGGCAAACAGACCTGGGCGAGGAACAGGAGGCCAATGAGGTTGAACGAGAGGGCTGTACGGGGAGCCGTGTTATTAGCGACGGCGCCATTTCTAGTTCGAAGGATGCGGGAGACGCTTGGAAGAGAAAACCAACTACGGCGGCTTCGTGCGACATACCAGTCTGGTTATTGAACAGCCACCGAGTCAAATTATCGAGTGGACCGACGCCTTTTTTTGTTGCTCTCTGGTGTGTCGTCTTCATATTAATAGCAGCTGTCTAATTGGCTGTATTTTTAGGGAGGTTAGAGAAGGGGTAAAAGAAAAAAGGCCTAGGGAAAAGGGAATTTTTAGGGGAAAATCCGTATTAAATGTGCTGCGCCACCCCCGTGCTAACTGGAGACTGGGGCATCCACCGCAACCACTTTAGCAGATCATGTACCTAACTTAGCATTGCATGTGCTACTTTGAATGCTCAATATCGTGGGATATTCTTGAAAGTGATGCGAGGATGGGAGCTGGTAGCAATCGTATCATTGTTAATATATGGTGCACCAGTCGGCCTTTTCTCCAATGCTCAAACATCAGCCTCACAGTAGAATTGCCAACGTGTGCGCAAAAGCCATCAGAAAATAATGCGAAGCGATAGCATGCATCTCCCATGACCCAATTGACACGATCCACAACGAACTACGCAGGTCGCAAATACGCACGTTGGGCTATATATTATCACAGTCCAACCTCTGCAAGACCAGCTACAGAAGTGCTGGCACCAGACCAGCTTTCATTCTGAGGAAATCCCTTAATTAAGCCATCATCCAACAAAGCAGCAGGTACCATCCTTTTGCCAGTCCAAAGGGAACGTAGATGCAGTGGAGCATATTCTATCAGAAGATTAGCAGCCACCTGGTTCAATTGTCAGAATGAGAAAGCCATCTTACATCAAGAAGCACAACATCTGTCTCCTGCCACTTGACCAATACTTGAAGCCATTTCGCCACCACAAGTGCCGACTCGAGATATTCTTTATCTATCGGCGTTCCGTCGCCGTACAGGAGGCGGATGGTATGACCCTTCGTCACCTCGATAAGGGGGCTCAGTCGCCCCAGTCGCCCCATGGTACTTGCTCCTGCCCCAAGCGCTTGTAAAGTTACACGTAGTCAGGCCAGTGTCGTTGTGTGTCAAATATAATTGACAGTAAAATACAAGGAATAAGGACGGCCAAGAAAAGACCTTTTGGCGTAGTGGTAAATCTGACAATAACTGACATGTATCCTAGGGTTAGGGTTAGGGTTATTCAGGGTTAGGTAAGATCTAATACTTAGCCAGACAGCCAGATCACTGCGCTCCAATAACAACGTGAATAATAAATGTTCACTAAATACGATTAATACATTAATGAAGTACATTTTCCTTCGATTAGATAAACTACCTACCTACCTACGTACCTAACGAACTTCTTAAAGAGCAATATCGAATCAGCCAATAACGAACATTCAAGCTAAGGAGGGAATAAAAGTTCCGACGTCTAATATACATAGAACCCTACGGGAGTTCACAGGTACATAGTGAGTATGTTCTGCCGGCAATTCGTCATATATGAGGCAGAAAATCCGTCCACTCAACGTTAATAAAGGCAGTCCCATCAAGAGCACGCAACTCCAGGAACGCTTCCACAAGTAAGTATAATCTCGCAACACCATAAAGGACGGCAACTGGGAAAATTGTCCAAAATTCCCAGGGCAGGGGTAATTCCGTGGGCCCTCGTGTTTCTTGCTGACTTCGCCTCTCTATTCTCGCTTTCTCGTATTCCGGCAGCCTTTTTCGGTCTATAAGTCTCAGATATATCCATGTCCATCGGCCTAAGCGTTTCCAAGAAGCTATCGTTTCGAGGATCCAAAACGTGGCGGTCACGCAAAATAACAGCAAGCTCGATACGCGCCATAATGTTCTTTCAAGGGCTGAGGGGAACGAAAAGTTCCAACCGAGTACATGCAAGCCAGTAAAGAGTAGCGTAGCGAAACAGACGCAATATTCCTGCCAGCCGTAAGGGTTCATTGGAAACCTATCGTTCGGAATACGTCGTATTGGTCGATCAGGGGGAATTACGGGCATACCCATGAAAGGCTGCACATTCATAGACCAGCCCGGCCCATTCTCATCGATGAAATCCAATGGTGTATTCCTCCACGATGTCACCCCAGTTATTGCCGTGATATTGACCTGAGTAGCTATGCGTATTGGCGTGCGAACATCTGACGGCTTATGGAGCCAGGCAAACGCCGACATAAGCGAACATACCACAATCGCTAGGGCATTCAGCTCCAAGGCTGTGATGGTGAGATGCTGCGCCGCGCGGCCGATGCATTGAATAATAAGGTAGCCAATTTGGAAAGAAGTAATTGCTCTTGCCAACCGGTCCTGCTTTGACTTGTCCCAGATTTCTTCGTTCTTGATGTCGGGATAATCGATATGGTTGTTGACGACTAGCCAATGGAGTTGTTTCGCGTTGACTGGGAACGGATCGCAGTCCGAAGTTTCGAGGACAAATCCCCCCATGTCAGCAAAGAAAGCCATTCTCATGGTCCAGTTATTAAAACCAGAGCTATGAAAAGCTGAAACAGAGTGCCTCGCTCTACTCCACTGACCAGCAGCATAGGTCAGAACAATCTCGGGTCCGATGATAGCTAAAATCATCCACATGACACGGCGACGTATGGTGATAAAAAGCGAGTCCGACGGAGCAGGCACATTGAGGCAGAGAAGTGTGTAAGTGCAAATAAAGATTGTAACCAAACAGGTCCAGATGATGTCCCATGTTCCCCGATACGTAGGCTGGTTAACCCAGCCAGAGACTCGCCCATTTGGTGATGTAGTTAGGACATCCACAGCAAGGACATTATCAAGAGAGGCATTATTCTTGGTTATGTCATGAAGAACACTTGCCGACACTATTCGACCCATCATGAGGAGATGGATGAGAGCCATGGCATCTCCATCGTCTTTGTCTGTACCACTGACGTTAACGATGCCCTAGGGGCCATGCCCGAGTTTTTAATGACCGGATGTTCCATGATATGTGACTTCAGCCCTCGAAAACGACGCCGTGCAAGCCGCCACAGGATGAACAGTCCGAAACCTCGAAAATGCAGTTTGTCGTAATGGACCAACACATACATTTTGTTAGATCTATTGGTGGAGCCATTAACCGAGCTGCCTAAGTAGGGCAGCCTCACCGTGGCCTGCATCTATTGAAACGCTGTTGGTTATTATATTTTCAAATCATTGGCTAAAGCGAGGGATTACCGCTCCAGGACACAGGTGGAGGGTCGCTAGCCCAGGTACATTCATACCCCTGGCACCTGATCCATCGGCGTTGCGACAACCTATGGGATCCAATTTTATCCGAGACAGCGACAGCCACAGCGCTTACACGGTTCGGTAGGCGGCTCATCCCGCGCGTCTCGTTCCGTGTCGCAACTTTTGACATCTCAACTTTCATACCTCATCCTTTGTTCGAGGGCTGTCCTTACTGAGAATACTTAAACATCTTCAACTAGGCCACGTGGTTATTCTCATGCATTTTAACCCATAATTTTAAGAATGAGCCTTGTATCTGTGGCCAAATCTGTGGTCTATGGCCTTATTGCTTCGACTGGACTCTACGCCATCTTCTTAAGTTCTCTCACAATACCCATTCTACAGAATCAAATTATTTACTTAAACCGTGTGAAATTAACATGGTTTCAAGACGTTAACGTGCCCGAGCACTGGGGATTTTTGCGTAATCAAGTAACCCCGTTTAATCTTCCTACCCCTGACGGAGAAGTCTTGCACGCTTGGCATATTCTACCCCTAGAGCTTTACAAAAAACACGAACAAGATCTATTAGAAGAGTCTTCTGGCCTCACTTCTGATATCACGGACAGACTTGGTTTCAAGCTCTTACGAGATGATCCATCATCCCTTTTAGTACTTTACTTCCATGGTGCGGCTGGTACATTAGGGTCAGGATGGCGGCCTCCGAGTTACCGAGCAATGTCTGCCGGTGCTCCAGATAGGATACATACCGTCGCCATAGATTACCGGGGCTTCGGAGCTAGCACGGGTATCCCATCTGAAGAAGGTCTTCTAAAGGATGCAACCTCGTTGGCAGAATGGGCGATGAACGAAGCCGGCATTCCACCTTCACGGATCGTCCTCTTCGCTCAATCTCTAGGAACTGCAGTTAGCATATCTCTAGCGGATTATATGGCCGCCAAGCCTGATCCTACCCTGTTCTCCGGGATGGTGTTAGTCGCCCCATTTGCCAATGTCGAGCTTCTCACCGCTACGTATCGAGTAGCTGGTACTATTCCCATCCTTGATCCTATAGCTAGGTTCCCGCGCCTTCTAGCTTGGCTGAACACCTTCATACTTAGTAAATGGCCGAGCAAGGATACGTTGGCGGAGTTTGTACGCCGATGTGAAAGCATGCCTGGGGACACACTGAAGTATCACATTACTATCATTCACGCCGAAGATGACTACGATATCCCATGGACTCATAGCGAAGAGGTCTTTTGGCATGCTGTAAATGCATCGTTACCTGAAGGGATCAGCTATGAAGAATTAGAGAAGAAGAAAGAAGCGTCGAAGTCGTTTCGGGGAGCAGGAGGTTGGGTTGTTAATTGGCTGGCGTCGAGGGGGTTCATACGGGAGGAAATCATGAGATACGGCCTTCATGATCGAATCATGTCATACCCAGTAGTCAGTTTGGCGATCATGCGTGCGTTTGGCAATCAAGTATGAAGTACAAACTTCAGGTATGCCATCTCAAAATGAACTACCGCTGTTTGCCCCCCTGTCCGACCATGATCACAATCCTGCACATATCAATCTCTATCAAGTGAGTTTCATCTGTTCCAGGACACCATTGCGTAATGGATTCTTTACTCATGAGGCATAATTTGGAACTCGGATGACCAGATAAAGTAAGTATTAGTGGAAGTCACTGAAGGATGTATGCGCTTTAAATGTGCCAAAGATAATAACGATTCACCTCTCACCTTCTTGTGGCATTCATTACGGTGATATCCTGACAGAGCGGTTCTTTGCGGGTTTGTACGCTACAAACCGGGATAGGTTTGTTCATTGGATTGTGCATTGTGAGACGAATTCAGTGCCTGACGATTCCTTCATTGGATACCTGTTAGAGGCGATTTCGCTTTGTGATGTCCTTCCTCCACCGTCAATCAAGTGTTGGGCATTGTTCCCTTCGACGCGGTTCGAGACGACTCGAACTTGTTTCACAATCCTCTACCAGAATATATAAAAAAACCTATTGCTGTAGAATCTAGGAAGATCCCCTAGCTTTAACTATCTCCTAACTAAAGCGGAGGCGAACGTCTTCACCTCGAGGGGTCGATCAATGTCATAGACACGGCTAATCCATTACATACAGATATTATCGACCCAATTCTCACGGTTCATAGCATATCCATACATCAAGGCTTGCGAACTCATAGCCTGTTACCTACAACTACCATGAAGCTCGTCATCAACATCTTCATGGTGACTGTCGGAGTCGTTTACGCAATGCCCCAGGGTGTAACGCCGATAGTATGCAAGCCGAACACTTACACGTGCAGCCCGTATGTTAACTCTGAGCCTTTATAACCGACTCTACTAATGAGATTCTTACCAGGAGCGGACACAATTACGCCTGCGGCAATGACCACCTATGGCATCAAATGCCTGATTGCAACCCGCCTGACTACTGCATGCAACGAGATGATGGTAGTATCTATTGCGGCCACTAGCATATAAGTGATCCCAGTAGAACGGATTGCGGAGTTCTTCTACGCAGGGTTGGCGGGATCTCGAGCAATCCCTGGGCCATGGATCATACCCACATAGGACTGATGGGGATTATAGGCTATCTAGCATTTCATGCTTAACGACAAGGTGGCCGTGGACTTCATTCCAGCTTGCATGACGACACTGCGCAATAGGTATCACGTACCTAAGGTATCTTAAGGTATCTAAAGACTGAATTGATGTTATCGCCAATATTCAGCCCAGTATATTAAGCTCCGTAGAAATTTAAATGGCCCCTTTTCCGTTTATCTGATAATGAAGAGTTTATGAATATTTGAGATTCCTATAAACTAGAAGGAATGATGCCCAAATTATACACCTGATGCCCTTGTACCACCAACGTCATAGTGGAAAGGACCCCTAATAGGCCCCCCATGCTTGGTCCATTCGATCGGCGCTTAAGGCTTAATATAGCGCACCTATTGTACCCAAGTACACTCCCTGATCCCTGTTTGTAGAATTACATAAGCGCTGATCTCCCGATCTGATCTCGTTTATGGCCCATATTCTCGAAGCTTCGCCTGACAAATGGGCGAACTTGCAACAGTTCATTGTAATGTTGTGTCGAAACAGCTCCTCAACCGACAGGAACTGAAATCCTCGAAGCGGATGGAATCACAGGATGAACCACGTACCATTCGTACCCGACTTTACGACCCGAATCTCCGTCCCTTTATTACCTAGCCTCGCCGTCTGCCGCTGACAGACCTGACTACCTCCCAATCGATACCTTTCTCGATCCAACGAAACACTGTCGTGAATACTCGTGTATGAATTATTCCTAGAATTACTCCGCTTTGTAACCCTACATCTGTCTCGAACCTAGAAAAGTGGCAAACAAAGAATCCCTCACATCTACACCTCGCATCCTCACCACCTTCCATTTCTACCGCCATCCAAGGCGCCCTAAACACCACACAGCCAACGATAGTCTTCTACCAAGTTCCTAATAGGCATCAGCAACAATGGCTCGAGACGTAGAAAAGTCGAACAGGCTGAAGGAGGAGGGGAACGAGCACTTCCAATCCAACGACTTCTTAGGCGCCGAAAGTCTCTATTCCAAAGCGTGAGTCGGATATGTTAAATATAGGTGCACTCGCCTCCGTGCGCCAATGAACTGACACCTGTTTCCTCTCTGGTAGCATCATCGCAGACGACAGCAACCCTTCATTATACACCAACCGTGCCATGGCGAGAATCCGACTGGGTCTATACGATTCTGCCGTCTCCGACTGCCGCGAGTCTCTCAGGTTGAGCGGGGGTAACCTCAAGGCATACTTCATCCTCTCCAAGTGCCAGCTCGCTATTAAAGACTATGAAGGTGCTCTAGACAGTGCTTTACAAGCTCATCGTTTATGTGTCGAGACGAACGACAAATCTCTGGGCCCAGTCACCGACCAAGTCCTGCGTTGCAAGAAGGAACGTTGGGAAGACATGGAGAAGAAGAGAGTCCGCGAGGGCCAGGAGCTTGAGAACGAAGTCATCGCCATAATGGAACGCGAACGCGACGAAATGCTTGGCACCTGCGATAATGATTCCGACAAGAACCAAGTCATTGAAGAGTGGAATCACAAAATTGACCTCCTGCGCGCGACTTTCGAGAAGTCCCGAGCGGCCTCGGAGAAGAAGCGCGAAGTGCCTGACTGGGCCATTGATGATATCACTTTCGCCATCATGGTTGATCCTGTTATTGTAAGTGACTCACGTCTAATTCGAGAGATATCCAAGCGGAAATAGCTAACTAGGCCGGCAGACCAAGACTGGCAAGTCTTACGAGAGAGCCTCCATCATGGAGCATCTCCGAAGACACCCTACCGACCCCCTGACGCGAGAACCGCTCCATCCTAGAGACTTGCGTCCCAACATTCAACTCCGCGAGGCCTGTCAGGAGTTTCTAGAACAGAATGGATGGGCGGTCGATTGGTAGAAACGGGACTTCCTGGAGCACAATGGATGGGCCCCGGAGGCCTACGCAGGCTGAGATGATTACCTTAGCCAAGCATAGCAAGGGGATACTGTATTTTAGGGATCGGGATTTCTGACTTTAGCAGGCTTTGCATCGAACGGCGTTTCAAGGTTTGGTCCGGTAAGGCAAACCGGCAGGATATCCAACTTTGCATGCGTATGAGGAACGGAAATTCCAGGGAATGATTATGATTGATGAGGATGAACGTCTCGCAACTCACGTTAGTACCGCTGCTTCTATCGAGGCATCATGGCTTTTCACTACAACTACCTATTAGGTACGTAGGTAATATAAAGATTCGCTTCAAGATGAAAATTCCTGATAATTTGCATACTTCGACCGTATAATATGTTTCACAGAAGCCCTTTTATTCGCCGGTATCCTATCTTCGGTACACATACTCCTGTCTATTTTGTTTACCTAAAAAGCCAGGATCTCCGATCCAACCCGACATGAAAAGATGGAGATACTCCAACGGCCCGCATGGATACCTACTATGGACTCGTTCCACTTGGCGAGTCACTAGGTAGATCTGGATGATAATAGATCTTACATATACCTGATAAGCTTCGTTCTTAGCCGATGCCGAAGCCAGTTACCGCTAACCGCCGGCGGATAGATCTATACCTAGTCAGATCTACTCGATTTAAGTTCATGACTTGAGTCATACTCTCTACGAAATACATCATGACAATCATATATCATCCCAATAAGGAAGATGAGGAGAATCCAATGGCAGCACCACCCCCTCCCAACTCCGAGGTCCCCTTTGGCGCGGGTTTCCGCAAAGCACATTTCGCTTTTGGCCCGCACTACACGCCGCTGAACCACGGATCCTATGGGACGATCCCGGTATCAGTGCGGCGCGCCCACGAAGCTCTCCGCGCCGAGGTCGATGCCGCACCTGACCCCTTCATCGGACTGGAAATCCACGACCGGCTCACCCCCCACCGAGCTCTTGCTGCAAAGCTTCTCAACTGCCCGGATGCGAACGAGCTTGTGTTCGTGCCTAATGCCACGACGGGGTCGGACACGGTGCTGAAGAATCTGGTGTGGGAAGAGGGCGATACGGTATTGTGCTATGAGGTCATTTACGATTCTTTAGCCAAGGGGCTCTCGTGGCTTGAGGAGACGCATGGTGTTGCAGTGCATGTTGTGCGTGTGGCGTGGCCGGTGCCGGATGATGAGCTCGTGAAGGCGATGGTAGATGCTGCGCGGCAGATCAATTCGGAGCCCGGGAGACGAGTACGGCTTGCTATTCTAGACACCATCGTGAGTTTGCCCGGAGTGCGGGTCCCGTTCGAACGGCTGGTGCCCGCTTTGCAGGCCGAAGGCGCATTGGTTCTACTCGACGGCGCACACGGCATCGGACATATCTCCATCGACCTTGCTGCCCTGAAACCTGATTTCTTCGTTACCAATTTGCATAAGTGGCTCTTCGTGCCTCGGGGTTGCGCTGCTTTTTACGTTCCCAAGAAAAATCAGCACTTAATCAGGACGTCGTTGCCAACGAGCCATAACTTTATTCCCAGGAAAGAACTCGGTGAAGCGGAAGTCGATGACGGAACAGCGTTTGTGACGCAGTTTGATTTTACAGGTGTGTTGCCCCTGGATTTAGGATGGGCTGGTAGCGGATACTGACGTTATTTTATTCATAGGGACTGATGACAGGACGGGTTGGCTCTGTGTCCAGGGTAAAACCCACTCCAACGTGTCTTGTATCATTGTAAATGAATAGACTAACGAAATTTCCTCGTTTTCCTAGCCGCACTTGACTTCCGCACTAAGGTCTGCGGCGGCGAAGCCGCTATTCAAAAGTACTCCCATGAAATAGCACAACGCAGCGCCGAGGTCGCCGCCGAGATTCTAGGCACATCTATTATGGACTGCGAAGGTTCATGCCTACGGGACTGCTTATTCGCTAATGTAAGGCTCCCGCTCGAGGTGGGCACGGACGGCCCTGGGAAGGTCGACCCGGCGCATGCGGATAAGGTCTCGGGTTGGTTCAAAACTACGGCCATCCGGGAGAGCAATATGTACTTCCAGACGTGCTTTTACAGGGATGCTTGGTGGTGGCGCATCAGTGGAATGATTTATGTTGATGTGGAAGATTTTAGGAGAGGTGCCGAAGTTCTGAAGGGCCTTTGCGAGAGGGTCCGGAATGGGGAGCATGTCAAGGCTTAGCCCCTATGTATGGACTTCGCTGTTTGAATAGACATGTCGCCCTTAGATTCTGTTTGCGTACCGTATGCGTAGGTAGGTACCTTTATCATCAGGCATCAGACTACCAGGTATGTTGAGATCTAATTGATATATCGAACGTTATGATGAGGCGGAGATAGTATATGAATCTGCCTAGGTACCAGAAAATCAGTAACCCTCAATCGTTGCCGCACTCCCCAACTTTCATTCCCAGAGTGTCACGGCGAATAGCCAAACTACGGCACTGAAATACGTCATTACCCGGAGCTGTTCGCTCACAAAAGAAGGGTGCTAAATAGACAGTCTTTCGCAAGCTAAAGAGGGAAGATAGATTCTTGCGTTGCCCTTGGCTGGCCCACGACCTTTTCCGCCCGACAAACTCGATGAAAGGATTCCGCCGATCACTATGGTACTTAAAATGGTGGGCTTTCCAACTATATCAAGAGCCTGCTTTCTCAAAGGCGAAGGCGATCAGAGCCGACGAGAAGAGCAACAACACGGCCCCAATGATATCCAGTCAACGAATTGACTCCCGCAACATCTTTGTACGGAAGCTCATCCGAACTGTTGGGTCATCGAGGTTTGGAAAGTGAGTAGGTAGGCATAACGAAGGCTACCAAGCCGGTTGCAACTACACCAGCAGGGGCACTATTCCCTAAGTCAGTCATTCCAGCGGGGTATATGATTGGGGTGAGCCAACTTCAGGAGGAAAACCCATCGCCAGGAAGAATGGTTGTTAATGACTCCTCCGAGTATAGGACCAAGCAGGGAGCTGAGGACGGAGACCAGACAAATGACCGCAATGTAGTTTTCCCATTTCTCAGGGAGGAACCAATTCAGGCTGGATGACAGTCACTATTGAGTATATTCCGGAAGCGCCTACACCCTGCAATGACCAGAACACAATCCTACATGGGGTTTAGTGAGACTAGGTACAATAAAGATCAGCGGGCTAAAAGTTGGGTTGCCATACAGGTGAATCATATTCGAGATTGAGCCGGCAGACGATTGAAAATATCGTGAAGAAGGAATAATTGCAACTAATATTAATAGCTTGCGTCCAATAATATCGCTAAATTCGGCCTATAACTAGGAAATCTAGGACCTTATCAACCGAGCATCCAGAACACTACAAATATTCGTGACCTTACAGGTGTAAGTTATGACGTACGCCGTCACTACCGATCTCTTTGCTCAAAATACACCAAGACATTCGTGATGGAGATCAGAGATGTGCTAACCTACCAGGTAGGTATTGTCTTTTCAAGTGTGGGTAGGAATATAGACATAATCTGAGCGCCGTCGAGTGAGGACTTAGACAAACGCATCTACATAATAGGGATAATACGCGAAGCTCAGAGTATACAATCTCCATTCTTTTAAATACTAGCGAGGTAGCTCTGCAATGATATCTCGGGTAATCTGGCTGTCTTGCTGATTGTTTCCATCTGTAGGCTCTTGCGACTTGACCAGGCCAAGAGTGATGCCACCGTCGTCAGCGTGAGCACTATCCACAGCCGAGGGTGGATTCCCTCGTTCTTGAATTTCGGGAGTCGATGCCATGTCCAAGGCCTAGGGAAAACGAAAAATTCGAAAGGATTGCTATCGAAACATGGTGTCCCCAAATCCATAAATCTATAAAGATCTGGTCAAGGTAGAGGACAGGTGTGTATAAAATACGAGATTCGAGGCGCGGGTTTAGGTGAGTACCTGGTTCTAGTTGGAACAGGGGTATTCCATGTTGTCGATATTCTATCCTGACTAATCAGGTGTGTCGCATCGTGAATTGTGCCTGCTTCTGGATAAGGGGTTAAAACTCGATCCAATTCAACTTTGAATGCGCAAATTCCATTCGTTGACATTTAAGAGATCAAAACAGCTGTTCACTGCTTAGTAGCTGTAGGATAGAGAAATTCCGTACTCGATTCATCGGTGCTTCCCCTTCAGCCTCAAAAAACGAACGGGGCTGAACGCCACGAAGCCTGTTACGCAAGTAAAGCCATACGAGTATCAAATTTACCTAATTTTTCTAAGCGATTTGTTAAAGCTTACTAACTTAGAGAAGTTTCCACTGCATAGCCACAACTATTCGTAAGTTGGAACCGAGACAGAGTTGTTTCTAGACTCAAGATGGCGACAGATGGGTGCTTTATTCAACTTACGCAAGAGCCTATTCAAACTATAGACATGAGTGTGTAATAATAGTCCTACAGAGTAACCAAAAGAGTTCCGCGTGACAATGGTAGTCAGGTACCTTGACCAATTTGTCTATTCTTGGCATTTGATTCGTTGATTCGCAAGCAATTGCGCTTACATATTAAAGGACCCAACGCTCCAGCTTTTGCTAGTCAAAGGTCGTCATTAGCTTCGCAGTAGCACAAATAAACACAGTCTCAGCCAGGTACACATACACTAGATGACAGACCTGAGATAATTTACTTTGAATCAGCCCCTGAGCTACTCCGCCACCATCCGCTACCAAAGACACGGACTGACTGCGTGGATTTGGTAGGACAAGACCCATGTATTATAATTATTAACTTGACCCTTCTTCCTCTTTCGCGTCTGCTCGTATATACCATATATAGAAATTTCTAGAGAGATAAAGTCATGTTATATCAATTCAAGTTCGTATCTGCTGACTTAGCAAATGTACCTAACCTACCTTGTAAAACCAAATACCAACACGTGCGCCATGATACATTCAGTGGTACATTTAAAAGATGAACCATCGCTGAGGGACCCCCACAACGGCTTAGGCGGAAGTGTCTTAAATTCTACACTAGAAACCGCGCATGCTACCCCGCCTTTGTTGTATTAGGCTCCGTACCACTATCCTTATCGTTGAAAAGGAGGGCCCCATACATTTTGAACATCGCTAAACCTCTCGGTATAGCAGTAAGACAGCACCCTCGTCACCCCCCTAAAACCCCCCCTTGGACTCCCCAGCAGTTCCAAGGTTGGTATTCAAACGTCGTATCAGCCGCCTGTGATTACGCTGAAGATCACCCCCGATAGTCTGCGCCCACCCGCAGCAAGCCCATGAACCGAAACATTGACCTGGCCAACCTCAGGTCTTTGACCTTTTCCAATTAATTGATGATCAACCCAACTCAACCCCATCCTAGGTGGAAAATCGGCATCATTGCTTCTACCTCAGCCACCTTTTCTTCATTTCCTTCTTTTTCTCCTTCTATTTCCCACCGGTCTGTCTCTATCTCCTAAAGTATTGCGACGCCGATAAGAAAGCGCCCCCTTTGATACCAACATATCGTCTCCTCTTTTTACAACTCGTCCTCGCGTTTCCCGATCTTTGGCTACGCGACCCTCACCGACTCCAACAGATTCCATTCTACTATTCGTTATAGAGGCATCGTTGGAAAATGTCGTGGAAGCTCACCAAGAGTAAGTGCTTAATCAATCAATTCTATTGTGACCAACCCGCCATCATGTGCTGTCCACCAGCGATGGCCAACTCTCTCTCACTCGTCGACGACTACAAGCGAATATATACTAACACTTCGCGTCATCAGAGTTAAAGGATACCCATCTGGGTCCTCTCACCAATACATTTTCACGAAATCCCTCCACGTCTACTATCACAGAAAAAGATGAAAAATCACCTATTCCTACATCTGCCACTCCTACTCCTAGTGACAATGCAATCGGTTCGTAACTCCCTACACCACTTCTACAAAGAGCTACTTATTTACACCTTCTTTTTGTACAGCTGCCTCGGAGCACATGGTGCAAGAGCCCGTCGTGAAGCCCCCCAAACCCGGCATTCTCGTGGTTACGCTCCACGAAGGCCAGAATTTCGCCCTCCCGGAACAACATCGCAACGCATTCTCGCAACATGGCCAAGGCTCTATGTCGACAGGGAATGCCCTGAGCTCCGGCTCTATGCGCCCAGGATCCTCCCAACGATCGGCAGCGGGCTCATATACGAACGGTAGACCTCAGACATCAGCGGGTGGGTTTTCCGGTATACCCTCCAACCACGGTCGGATCTCTAGCAAATATCTACCGTATGCTCTCTTGGATTTCGATAAGGTCCAGGTTTTTGTGAACTCGGTCTCCGGCAACCCGGAAAACCCCCTTTGGGCCGGCGATAATACTCAGTATAAGTTTGATGTGTCTCGAGTGACGGAGCTGAACGTACACTTGTACATGCGCAATCCTACTGCGCCCCCAGGCTCGGGGCGAAGCCAAGACATCTTCCTAGGAGTTGTTCGAATCAACCCTAGATTTGAAGAGAAGCACACTTTCGTCGAGGACCCTAAAGCTAGCAAGAAGGATCGTGAGAAGGCTGCAGCCGAGTTTCAGAACCGAGAGCGTGAACTGGGACACAGCGGTGTCGAATGGGTTGACGTGCAATATGGTTCTGGCAGGCTCAAGATCGGCGTGGAGTACGTCGAGAACCGCGCGGGCAAGCTTAAGATTGAAGATTTTGAGCTGCTCAAAGTAGTAGGCAAGGGAAGTTTTGGCAAGGTCATGCAGGTCCGCAAGAAAGATACAAACCGGATTTATGCGCTGAAGACGATCCGCAAAGCACACATCATCTCCAGATCCGAGGTCGCCCATACTCTGGCCGAGAGGTCTGTGCTGGCACAGATTAACAACCCTTTTATTGTACCTTTGAAATTCACCTTCCAGTCTCCCGAAAAGCTGTACTTCGTATTGGCTTTCGTAAACGGCGGAGAGTTGTTCCACCATCTTCAGAAGGAACAGCGGTTCGATGTCAACCGAGCACGATTCTACACCGCCGAACTCCTTTGCGCCCTTGAATGTTTACACGGCTTCAATGTTATCTACCGAGATTTGAAGCCCGAGAATATCCTCCTCGATTACCAAGGCCACATTGCGCTTTGCGATTTTGGCCTTTGCAAGCTGGATATGAAGGACGAGGACCGAACTAACACGTTTTGCGGTACTCCCGAGTATCTAGCCCCAGAGCTTCTGATGGGCAAGGGCTATAACAAGACGGTTGACTGGTGGACTCTGGGAGTTCTACTATACGAAATGCTTACGGGTCTCCCGCCTTTCTACGACGAGAATACTAATGAGATGTACCGCAAGATTTTGTCGGAGCCTCTACACTTCCCCAGCGCAGATATTGTGCCCCCAGCGGCCAAGGACCTGCTCTCCAAACTTCTGAACCGCAATCCCGACGAACGATTAGGAGCTGCAGGCAGCGCTGAGATCAAGGCACATCCGTTCTTCCACGCCATAGACTGGCGCAAGTTATTGCAGCGCAAATATGAGCCAACTTTCAAGCCTAGCGTGGTAAGTATCCTTCAAATTCGGCAATGTACATCTCGTCGCTAATCCGTATCTAGACGGACGCTCTTGATACCAAGAATTTCGATCCTGAGTTCACCTCCGAAGCCCCGCAAGACTCGTATGTTGAAGGACCGGTGTTGTCGGCGACTGCGCAGGACCAATTTGCGGGCTTCAGTTACAACCGACCAATCGCTGGACTTGGCGATGCTGGTGGCAGTGTTAAAGACCCTTCATTCGTAGGCAGTATCCAGGACCGGCGATAAGGAAACGAAGTTACGTTTCTTCGAATGTGGCATTGCAGTACTGCGCCGTATGCCCTGGTTGGTGCAAGTCTAACGCACGCGTTGAAAGCTATCCGAATAAAAGATTGGAAGTCTCGGAACGATGCCTAGGGAGCAAGATTACGTTGGTAGATTACGAAGCCACACGATGAGTTGGGTGGAGATACTATGAAGTACAAATGCACTGCGTTGCGTTACCGTTGCGATATGTCTCCTGGACTCTGGTCCACGCAGAAAGCGCTTTCATATTGGAGTTTGGCATGAATCGTTGATGATGCCTCGGAGTTTGCACTTTTCAGGGACCTCAAAAGGAGATACAACAACTCTGTAGATAGAGAAGACCAAGACGGGGAAAAGACAGACGCCCTTACCAATAGTTCCGTCGTGCTATGCGCTCTTTTGCTAGTGAATATCTACTTATCGACTTCAAGAGCTTCCATTTCCCAAACAAGTCGGCTGGATCTTTTATGCCGACGCTTACTGTATACCTGACTGTTATATGGCACATTTGTGAATATAGTTGAGTGGGATAATCTCGCCAGTGTCGTAAGTAATTCACTCAAGGATAGCAATAGATGTAGTTAGATGAAGGTGGGATTTCTATCCCAGGTTGATATCAGCTCTTATACAGTTACATTCGATGTTACTGCGATACCGCCGTGCATCGTTCTAATGTGTACATGCTGCATGTTGTGGATCCTGGCAACCAACGGACTAATTGGTTGATCCGTGGCAACGGTGTTGCCACAATTGTAAATAGTTCAAGGCCACGAACCTTCTCTTCTTAGCAATACAATCAAGCAAGCTTCTCAACGTACGATTTATCAGACCTGGACTATTGACGATACAATAGTTCTGGGCCACGAATCAATCGTTGACAAGCCCGCCGCAATCACAATGTATGCACCTAGTATTATATCCGTGTACATGTATGTATATGCACCTGTCCCGTAACGCCCGATCATTTTCGAAAGCATAACGTCACTAGCGCGGGGTAGATGGGATGGTAGCTCAGCAAACGTATGTGGGTAGCTAAGGAAAAGAGAAGCTGGAAATGTCGCTCACTCATCCACCGAAACCCCCCCACCTAACTCATCAATCATTCCCGACAAAAGTTAAACCTGTATAGAAAGATCAAATATTTATATATTCAGCCTCATCAATCAATCATTTTCCTACCTACTCCAGACTTCAAGCTGCATAAATATTTCCCATCTTCCCTGAAGTAAGTGAAACGCAGTTGTGACATATGCTTCGTTGTTGCCCCGCTGCCCGCATTGCTTCCCCTTGTTCCTGTCCGATAACATGATACTATAATACACGCATACAATTCCCAACCAATTTCATCGCAATCTCTGCCCTGCCGTTCATTGAGTGAATTAATTCTGTTTAAATTCTCTACCTTGAAGATAGCGACATACTAACCTTCGGACTGCTTGACGCAGCATCGCCTCAAGTTTCTTTCTTCTCTCCCGCTGAAACTCTCGAGCCAAGATGCCTCAAGCAGTTTCTCTGCCCACTTGGGCTTCTCTGGAAGACCACTACAAGACTGTCGGCAAGACCTTCGTCTTGAAGGAAGCTTTCGCCTCCGACCCGGCCCGTTTCGACAAGTTCAGCAAGACTTTCCACAACAGTGCCTCTGGCACCGACATCCTGTTTGACTTCAGCAAAAATCTCGTCACAGAAGAGACGATTGAGCTGCTCGTGAAGCTCGCAGAAGAGGCCGGCGTCGAGAAGAAGCGCGATGCTATGTTCGCGGGCGAGAAGATTAACTTCACTGAAAACCGAGCTGTCTACCACCCGGCATTGCGCAATGTAAGCGGCTGGGAGATGAAGGTGGACGGAAAGGATGTCATGAACGGCAAGGGCGGTGTCAACGAAGTCTTGCAGCATATGAAGGAATTCTCCGAGCAGGTTAGGAGTGGAGAATGGAAAGGATATACGGGCAAGAAGCTGACGACTATCATCAATATCGGTATTGGCGGATCAGATCTGTAAGTGCTAATCACATTTGCGACCCCTGGGAACCTTCGCTGCAAACCATATACTCTTTCTAACAAGGAAACAGGGGACCTGTTATGGTTACTGAAGCTCTGAAGCACTATGGTGCGAAGGACATGACCCTACACTTTGTCTCGAACATCGATGGTACCCACATAGCTGAGGCGCTCGCCGATTCCGACCCCGAGACAACCCTCTTCCTTGTTGCCTCCAAGACCTTCACCACGGCTGAGACTACCACGAACGCGAACACCGCAAAATCATGGTTCCTAGAGAAGACCGGTGGCAAGGGAGACATTGCTAAACACTTCGTTGCCCTGTCCACCAACGAGGCCGAGGTGACCAAATTCGGTATCGACAGCAAGAACATGTTTGGCTTCGAGAGCTGGGTTGGCGGTCGTTACTCGGTCTGGAGTGCTATCGGCCTCAGCGTCGCTCTATACATCGGTTACGACAACTTCTACAAGTTCCTAGCTGGTGCTCATGCGATGGACAAGCACTTCCGCGAAACTCCTCTGAAGGACAATATCCCCGTTCTTGGGGGTCTATTGAGCGTTTGGTATAGCGATTTCTTTGCTGCGCAAACGCACCTGGTCGCTCCGTAAGTTTTGCAGTTGGGCAACAACCGATGAGTATTCCGCTGACAACGTGTAGCTTTGACCAATACCTGCACCGCTTCCCCGCCTACCTCCAACAGCTTTCAATGGAATCTAACGGCAAGAGCATCACATCCGACGGCACGCCCGTCAAGTACACCACCGGCCCCATCGTCTTCGGTGAACCTTGTACCAACGCGCAACACTCATTCTTCCAGCTCGTCCACCAAGGTACCAAGCTGATTCCGACTGACTTCATTCTCGCTGCCAAGTCTCACAACCCCATCTCCAACAACCTACACCACAAGATGTTGGCATCCAACTACTTCGCTCAAGCTGAAGCACTCATGATTGGCAAAACGCCCGAGCAGGTTAAGAGCGAGGGTACACCAGACGAACTAGTACCGCACAAAGTCTTCCTCGGCAACCGACCCACAACCAGTATTCTAGTGGGTGGTGTAATTGGCCCTGCCGAACTAGGTGCCTTGATTGTCTACTACGAGCACCTGACATTCACCGAGGGAGCAATATGGGATATCAACTCGTTCGACCAGTGGGGTGTCGAGTTGGGCAAGGTGCTCGCCAAGAAGATCCTCAAGGAACTGGATGAGCCTGGAAACGGCCAAGGTCACGATGCTAGCACAGGAAGCCTCATTGGCGCTTTCAAGAAATTCGCGGATATCTGAAGGTCAGAGGCGACTTGGAGCCCGGGGAAACAGTCCAGGCTCTGAGTCGTTGATGGTTGGAGATATGACAACGTTCAGGTAATTTGCAGAGACGGGTCTGGGTCTGCCTTTGTTGCGCGCTGAAATACGTGAAATGGATAGTATACCTAGGCAGAACGCACGAATGGAAAATCTGTTGGAATCACAATGGAAAGGTCCGCTTACGTTTAGCTTTCTGATGCCTATAGTGAACCCAAACTACCGGAATACTGCTCCCCCTGTCAGTTTGGCGTTTCTAGTCTAATACCGTCTATTAGAATTCAAAATCGACTAATTCGTTTTATCACTTCTACAACCAGAGTATTATTAGCTTGACGTAGGACATTTCTTACAGTAAAGTCTACCTATTTTAGAATGTGCAGCCGGGTATTATGACGCTAAAGTCCGTGAAGCCATTATTTCCGAAATAGGCAAGTTATATAGGAGACTTTCGTCGACAGGGGTAAGTTCGGAACCCCTTCAAACCTTACCTCACATAGCTGACGACGCCATAAAGGAAGTGTAGATACCTAATAGAGTCTAACATTGCTTGGCTCTTCAAACGAGGTTCTTATTGGTTCACTGCTGTGGAGTTGTTTGCTTATCCCAAGGCAATGGAGTCCGCAGCCGCAACTAATGCACAAATATTGTAGCAAGCCAACAATCCTGTTCCTCATGTGATAATCATAGATAAGGTAGGTACCTGTATATGTGCCGAGTTCAAAGTAGAAACCTTTCTCTCTCGCTATGATTTCCATGGTGGTACAATATGAACTGTAACGATGAAGTCAACTTCAGCCAGAATCCCCACGCCTCCACCTCTTCCGCCCCTATCCGAAGCACGACACGGGGATCAGAAACCACCGCAGGATCCCGCCAATTCAAAGGATACTGGTGACAATGTCTCGGGAACTACCACAGCTTATTCGGCTCCACTACGCTTTTTTACGCCTACGGTGTACTTCTTCTACGGCACTCTCACAAAGCCAGAGGTCTTAAAGCAGGTTCTGGACCTGAACCACGAGCCTGAAATGCGATCAGCCATGATCACCGGATACTCGCTTACAAAATGGGGGGATTATAACGCACTTATTGACGGCAAGCCAGGTGAGGAAGTCACTGGGATGGCCTTTGAAGTTTACTTGCCCGAGCACGAGTACAAGCTAGCGCACTACGAGACAAACGCGTACCAACTGGTGTCTTGCTGTATAGACTATACGGACGGGGAAGATCCAGCTCAAGTTCTTGGGAGAACTTTTAAGTACGCGGGAGATGCAGCGGCATTAAAAGAAGGTAGATTTGATAGAAAATTGTGGGAGTCTCGTATGGGATCGAGGCTGCCGGAGAAGTGGAATGGCAAAAGGGGGCTTGAAGGAGACGCTTAGCGATGAGTTTGGTAAATGGTGATATTAACAAGACGTTTACTTGTGTAGTTACTGTAACATGTACTGTCCTTCCAGTTCTATTTTCTACTCCCTTTGTGATGATAGTAGCGGGTATGAATATCAAAAGTTTTCTCTGAATGTTACCTGGTAGGTATTTACAAAGATTCAAACCTCTGGAGATTATAATGCCAGTTAAGATGTAACCTAACTAGAGACTAGCATCTATAACATCCTATTCAATCGCCACTCTTTTTCACCCGCTAAAATCGATTGCAAATATAGTAGAGAACGTTGATTTATGGTTCTCATTCAAACCCCAGTGTCATGAATTGGTATATACAATCCATACCAGTCTAATCATTTAGGACTACGTTGGACTGTTCCAAAACTTAACAGAAGCCCTGGTAGTTCCAGCAAGCACCACAGCTGATCTGGTCATTCTGGGCGTCGCCGACATAGTTAACATAGCCTTTTCCAGTAATGGTAAGCGAGCTGCCATAGCACTTCGAGCCGTCATAATCATTATACCAGAAATATCCACGTTAGTTTGCCCCTCTTAACTATCCATCCATGCCTATAGACTCACCCATCTGCAGCACAAGTATCCATCGCCGGTGATAGCAGGCCCGTAGGTCTGGTAGAGACTGGAGACTCGATCGTTCCAACCGGATGGCATATAGTATCCGACGCCAATGTCGGGCATGCCCCAGTCCTTGGAGGCACCACCTTCGTTTTTGTCTTCCCAGAAATATCCTTGAAAGAAAATATTTTCGCGGGCATGGATGGTAGTATTTGATATTTCAACGGCCTGAATGGTGTTAGTGCTCTTATGCTCATTCAAGGGAGTAATTCGATAAGATATGCACAGGCATCTCTACTCTCATGAATGACTTACTTCGATGCCCTGCTGAAGAGGAACATATTGGGTTTTGATTTCTATTCCGGGTCCCGCGACGAAGTCCGCTGGGGCAGGCATGGCAGCCGCAGAGCCCAGGAGGGCGACGATGGAGGTTGCAACCGCACGGGTGAACATCTTTTCTCGTAGAGAAGTGAGAGAACTGAAAAGACAGAAAGAATTGATGTATATACCTTGGGGATGAACTGAGAGAGGACCGTGAGTTGCACAACTACCAGAAGATACTGGATATAAAGGTCATTTTATATTATATCTCCGGCTAGGCTTTAGTGCACAACGTCCTTAGCTCTTAGGAGCATCTTATCCTGAGCTTTCAACTACTATCGAGACGTAGAGGGCGCTGTGGAGGTGTAACGGACCGTGTTTCCCAGTCGAGATGCTCGTAAATCAAGCTGCGGATGAAGCCAAGGCCTTGCTTTTCAGCTGCTTACTCGGCCAAACTTTTGCTGGTCATTTTGACTTACAAAGCACCGCCGGTTATGTCTGCGATAGGATGATGAGTTTTGAATCTAGACCACAAGTCCAACGCGATTATAGCCCTTGTATTGTAAGAAATGGCTTGGTCTCTGAACAGCTTAGATCTAACCCGGCGCTCACCGAGGAATATAAACCAATACAACGTTCCACATCGGTTTTTATCTAACCTTATTATGAGATGCTGTGTCAAGGAAATGCTAGCTTATTGGGACTTACTAGGTAAGGCCAGCTTCCAAGTGTACAGCTTAAACTTGAGTTATTCTTTATTAACGCATGACTTTACATAACAGACAGAGCAGCTAGGAACGGCAATCGCATGTTTCTAATTGGCGCCAGCGAGGATATTGAGAGACCTACTTCTCCCTTGGTAAGAGATTCCATTGCAGCCTCTCCCTATCTACAGCTCTCTTATGTTGTGACTGACAATTCCCATAGGTCAGCTCGGACAACCTGGATCAACTCCGTGAAGCCAGTACGTTGTGAAATTGATAGCTACGAGGTAATCTTTTTGCTAACAAGTACGACAGCTCAAGAAGCAGGTGAAGTCTTAAGCCAAGTATCAGATGCTGCTTTCAGTGATGCGGCGAGCATAGCGAGTGCAGAGTCAAGCGGGTCAGGCTCACCTCTCTTGGATCTGGAGGGAGACTTAAGTGCGGCAGGCAGTGCGGTAACTACAAAACCTCAATCTCCTACATCAAGAGATTTCTCCATCTAACGTTCATAATTATAGGTCAGCACGATCGGAAAAGCAGGTGCTGCTGCGGGTGCCACTGTAGCTACAGGAATATGTAACTCTATTCGGGCTCTTCCATCACAGCGGAGGAAGTACTGGCCCTGGAACGACAATAGGAATACCACCACCCGAGAGCACAACGGCTGTGCCAACTTCCAGCGCTTCATCGACTACGACAACTTGTTCACCAACACAAACACCAACCCCTGTTGTAATACTAACGACCCAAGATTCTACAAGAAACGAGTACGACGCGCTTGTGAACGAACTCAAGATCAACGATACCACCATTACACAATAGATGATTTACGACTCCATCAATTTCCGCGCTTTAGTCGCCGAGCTTGACGACTGCGATGTGGAATATCTTCAAGGCAACCAGATCGTGTCGACATTGAGCGTCAACGCTAAAGGCGAAGCTGACATCTTTGACGATTCAACATCGGCCAAGAGAGACCATGTACCAGTTAACGTAGTGGGTGAAAGGGCGAGGTTAGGGTCCGGCCCTGAAAATCTGGAACGCAATATGACCATGTTCGAAAAGCGCACTATCCCCAATGACTATAGAAACTTATGGGTTGCTGGTAAACTCGGCGATCCTGACGATGTTGACTATCCATACCCTTATCATCTCGATTGGCTTACCGCGCCCTGGGCTCAAAAAGGACTCACGGGAAGCTGTGGGTTTTTCTTTTATTATACTTTTTAGCTCTTCAGTTCCTGATGATCATGCTAACTCGCCTCTCCTAGACCTTAATTTTGAACACTATCTATTTGAGAAAGGCGATTCAATCCCCGGGGTCCGTGCGTATGTTCTAGACACAGGGGCTAAACTAGATCACGACGTAAGCTTAGCTCGGCACCCCTAACCTTCAAGGCCACTGACACTAGGCTCTAGGATCTTGCAGGGAGAATTGCAACCTCCTATGATGTTACTGGGGGCACTGTTGTTAAAGGCACCTTGACAGACGAGGATGGTCACGGTAGTTGTATGAGTTCTTGCGTCGGTGGCGCCTTCGCAGGCACCTTTAAGCAGGCGAGCATCGTGCCCATCAAGTTTATGACAAAGGGCAGTATTGCTCCTACTGTCGTAGACGCGATCAGCGCTATTGAGGCAGCTCTTGATGACAAGGAGAAAAGTGAGGTCCAGGCCGGCGTGTTAAGCATGTCCTTTGGCTTCCTGATATCGGATCTAAGAGTGGCCGATGGGCAGCCGGAGAACACGATCGACCCATTTGCCGACCTGCTCACGCGTATCGAACAAGCGAATATAGTAGCCGTTGCTAGCAGCGGTAACTACGAGGACCAAGACCTGTTCGACAGAATGCCACGCAAGCATGGAGGTGCCGGTACGTCCATGATTGTCGTAGGCGCCGCTGACAACATGTCTGCTAGATGGGAGCATTCTATCTTCATCGACAGCTCCGGAAAAGGCATCCTATCCATATACGCCGTTGGCAAAAATGTCGTCTGTGCCGGCAAGTCCTATGCGAATAACTACGTGAGGGAATCCGGTTCGTCGCCCGCTACCGCCCAGGTAGCAGGCATTGTCGCCATGTACTTAGCCAAAGGGTTGACTACAGTACCGAACGCCAAAGCATACTTACTACAAGAGGCTGAGAGACTTAAAGGGGCGAACTGGCCGAACGATGGTCCAAACGCGCACCCGGGCCCGGGGCCTCTGAGAGCCGGCGTTAGCTGGCAGATTCCATGCGAAGACGAGAATGCACAGCAGGCTACACCGCCCACGTACGAAGAACCGGACAAGGAATATTTTGCGGATGCGAATTCGCGGCCGATTACTGACTATGATGATGAGGATCTTCAGGTGAGTAGTCGACACCTCCCGCCCCCCCTTTCTTTTATCTTTGCCTATAGGAAGGAAGTTGATTGTTAACATTTTGATAGCCTGACTGTGTAAGGCCAATACCCTAATTTCACTGCGTGCTGTTAGTGGTTGTGGTTTTCGAAAATGTTTTGTAATGCCCCTTTTGTGGGTAAATAAAGGAGTGTCCACATGTTTGCCCGAGTTGTTAAAGCTACATCAATGGAAGGATTGTACATTAGTCTGCCATGTACTTGGCGTGTCACGCAAGTAGAGCCTCACATTTCGCGCACTTGGGTAGAGCTAATTTACCTACCTGTGGGTACCTACCTATGGTGTGGTAATAGGAGGCTGGTGCTGTCACCATAGACCAAGGGTTAATCTTTATTGATGCATAGAACAATAAACCATTCCTTATAATCCCAATTCATTGAAGCGCAGAACGGGTAGGGCATTCTCAGCCTTATGGCTAACTCGCTATTACAATGATAATACCACATAGCAGGCCCGGCACCTAGCTGTCGGCGTATCTTTGAGCTAGACGACAGGCCACCATGAGCGAAGGTGGTGAACTAAATATGGATTGCCCATTTCCTATTGATGACCGAACGAAATTCCTTCGATTCACTCGTTCGTTGAAGGGGCAGGCACCTAGCCCTTTAGAGAGAGCATGTTAAAAGCTCTTGAAAATTCCAGGATAGTTCTCACAACCAGCCTCATTTTTGGATAAGTTGCTCACGTACATTATTAAGCAAAAATTACTATTTAAATCCTACGGTCTTAAGTTTGTAACAGCCTCACGTATGTTCTAAGTAGGGTCAAAGCCAATCAAGACTCAAGTTACCTTGGATATATGAGCTCTCTTAGTGAACCGTCCTGCCGCTAATTGATAATCCCCCGTCCAGTTATCTCGCGTTTGAGGATACACCGCTTTGAGTAGGCCCATGCCATCTTACCAACAGCATGATTGACGATAGTATCCGTATCGTTGAGAGCTTTCAACAACCATTTAAAAATATGCTCAAGTTCCACAATGCAATACAATTTGTCGGCGTTGTTGATTTGCTGCTTAACCCGAAGCCGAAGAACCCTTAGCCGTGCCGCTCACGGTCCGACCTCTCCGTAACTACCTTCGGAATTGCTAAGCTTCTTTTGGCGGCCATGGTTACATTGTGTGGAGATATTATAAATTGATATAGGCCGTCATAAATCCACCTATATAGATCGTGTGATTTTTCTTCTTTATCTACTGTGGCATGCGACACCAAATTCCAGCTCTCGTGGAAATGGATGTCTCTCCATGCCAGACGGAAAATATTCTCAAGAATGAGGTCATCCCGAGCGATCAAAGTTCGAGCCAAAATGAAGATAAGGCAGAAATCGCCGAAGTCGTGGTCTCGGATAGAGATGTCCCGCCAGATGGGGGATTAGTGCAAGTTGTAGGGGGATTTGCCTTTTTGTTCAATACCTGGTATGTGGTTGGGGCAATCGACCATCGACAAATTCTCAGCTAAGATAAGTCCAGGGGCATAATAAATACGTTTGGGGTGTTCCAGACCTATTATGAAACTGATCTACTCCGGCACATGTCTCCCTCGGCCATATCATGGATCGGATCGCTCCAATCCTTCTTGCTGTTAGCAGTTGGCGTAATTCAGCGGCCCGCTCTACGATGCTGGATACCTGCGGCTTCTTCTATGTTCTGGTCTGGTGTTGGCGACGTTTGGCATGATGATGACCAGCATTTGCAAGGAATATTGGCAGGTAATGCTAGCGCAGGCTGTGTGCATTGGTATAGGGACAGGGTGTCTGTACATCCCGTCTGTTGCCATCATACCACAGTATTTCTCCAAGCGTAAGGCCTTAGCCTTGGGAATCGTCACCTCTGGTAGCAGCTTCGGTGGTGTTATCTACCCTCTCATATTTCAAGGCTTATTACCCGTGTCGGCGTTGGCTGGGCGACTCGCATCATGGGTTTCACCTCCTTGGCCACAATATCCATATCCCTCGTGGTCCTACGAAGACGTATTGCCGCGATTGAAATACGCTCGTTGCTCGATTTACAGGCATTCCGAGAACCGTCTTACGTCTTTTACTGCATTGGCATCTGTCTGAGCTACATAGCATTCTTCGTGCCAATCTTCTATCTCCAGACGTACGCGCTCTCGCATGGTCTAGAGGGTCAGCCCGTGGCGCTATATCTCGTCGCCGTACTCAACGCCGCGTCCGTCTTGGACAGGTTAACGCCGTCCCTCACAGCGAATCGTATCGGCCTGTTCATACATTTTTCATCAGCATCATTCTCGCAGCCGTAACGGAATTTGCTTGGATTAACACTAACTTGGGACCGGGTAACATTGCGTTTGCTGCCTTTTTCGGCTTCTTCACTGGCAGCATCGTAGCCCTGCCAGCAGTGGTCCTAACCTCATTTACCTCTGATCTCGGCCGCTTGGGTACTCGGTTATGCATGTCCTCAGTCTTCAATGGCCTGGCCTCCCTGATTGGAGCCCCCATCGGTGGAGCAATCCTCGGTGCGACAGGGAATTGGCTCGGGGACAGTTTGTTTGCTGGATTTCTCTTCGTGGGGACAGCTGTATTCATTGCAGCATTACGGTTTGCGCTTACTGGAAAGAAATTAGTTGTTAGAGCCTAAGATATACGTACCTGTTTACTCAGGTAGATATATGTAGGCAGGGAAGATAGCAGAGCACATATGTGGTAGGTACTACCTACTTATCTATCTGGGTAGCCACTTCGATATAAACTACATGTAGTAAAGACTACACCTGATTCTTCTAAATTAGAGTAGCTGAAACCTATCTCGCGTCACAAAGAAAGCGCTTCATTCTACATGGCCTGCAAGGGCCGAGATATGAATCTCAGGAGCACCACCTCTCAGTGGATTCCTGCGTAGTAGGCCCTATCCCCGTTGAACACCACAGTCCGTTCAAGTAGATGTTCAACCTGTCTCGAAGGTTTGCAGAAGGCACGAAGGGACCCCAGTCTCAAGTGAAACCAAATCGCAGGCTATTTCTTTAGCTTCGTTCTGGAATCTATCTATCGAAGAAGCCGCAGCCAGCCTTCTCCACTGCTGACCAACCATCTCTATCGCGATAGCAGCAAGAACAATTGATACACTTGAATTATTCACGACTCTTGGGGCATTTCCAGCATACTCGACAAGTAGAAAGAGAAATCCCAGTTCTTCCAGTTGGCACCGACCTACAATATACCATAACGTTCATCCATCTACTTCCAACACGCCAGCCATATACTTACAACTAAGCGTCAACCAGTCTTTATCCCACATGTAATCAATCGAACTTCCCATACTTGGTCACGATTGCCACCTTATCTCGTCCATTCGTTGCGTTTACTCGTCGTGCCTACCCAGGTACTTACCGTACCTGCTTATCGCAATCTCGCCATAGACACTCAGTTTCCGTATAAGTTCTGTTGGCCGACTTGATTCCTTTCCATTTCCTGTTCATAGAACGCCGCAAACCGTAGTAAACCCAACTTAGCAGTCGTTAGAGCGCGGACCATACCGAACACTCACCATGACCATCGACGAGGCGGGAAGGTATGTCAGTGCTGACGCCGATACAGTCGTTTCCGCCACCGGCGACTATCGCTTCTGGAACACCAGGATGAACATGGATGCGAAAGAAGATGACGAAGAAGCTGACAAGCTTTCGGTGAAGAGACGTGATGAAGAGGCCGAGGAACAGATAGAGATGGGAGAGAAAGAAGGCGGAGTCAAGATCAAGAATGGACGTACCGATTACGACGAGTACAGCAGTCATAATTCCCATAATTCCGATGTCGACGGTCAGATACCTAAGCGGCACAAGGCCAACCACCACCACACTATCAACGACGTCTTGCAACGCCAAGCTACGAATGGCACCAGCAGTGGGACACCAGCTTCTCCGGAACGCGACGAAGAACTGGAGCACATCGTCGCCCACATCGACCAGAAGCACTGCGACAAGTATAAATGGTACATAGAGCGACATCTACGAACCATCTTCTTGCCTAATGCACAGCCTTCACGCCAGCTCTACTACAGAAGAGTCATGCAGACCCACTACACCAAGAAGAACCACAGCACCGAGCAGATCCACGCCGGCCCGCGGAATAAGGAGAGATACGAGGTAAAGAAGATGAGGCCGAGTGCCTTTCCAAGAATTGACTACGAGGCCGCCCTTGCTCAATACACCGCCCGCCAGACATCTCAGTCGCTTGCCTGGGCAACATCCACGAAGCGTGTCCCTGCCGACAAACTTGGCGCTGTCCTCCACGAGGCAGTGAAAGCATACGGCTGGCCCGAGGTTGTCACGGATGCCAACGTAGACGAGATTCTCAAGAGAGACGGTATCCGAGATTTGGACGCATTCGACAAACACCAGAGAAATCTCACCGCTGCCACACCCGCGACTAACGGTCTCTCCAGTAAGAAGACGCCAGAGTTTCGTCTCGGTAGCATGGCAACTGACAACCAGGATGTGCATGAGCACGAGTCGCAACCTCGTCAGTCGATCGTCTTGCAGCAGACTTCGCGCCTAGGATCCATCTTGAACTCGAAACCGAACCAGCTCTCAATTAAGCCGCCCTACCTACCCGAATCAATGTCGCAACACAACGCCGAAGAGAAAACTCGATTTAATAATCAGATGCCTAAGGATAAGAGGGAGCGCCGAGAACGCAGGATACGACTCCGTCGACTGCAAGAGCAGAAGATAGCCAGCCTCGAGAAGCTTCGCTTGGACTTCGAAGAGGATATGAATCGCCTCTTCGCCGAGTATAACCGCCGACGATCACAGATTGAGACAGAGTTCTCGGAGATGATGAATTCTGAGGGTTAGGCTCCAACCCTTCTCACCTTCTCCCTCTCCCAAGAGAGGGAGTTCTAGCCTTAGGGACCGATGACACACACACAGCACCGATCTCATGCATTTCCCTTCCTTTCTACAGTTCGCTCCTTTTCGCGCTGCTTTCATGATTCGATGCCACTGAAGAAGTGGCCATACTCAAGACTTGCTGTAACTAGATGCGATGGATTTCAAACAGGCCACAAGGTTGCAGGCCATAACAGTAGATCTCGATGACAAATATCAGAGGAACTTCGCGTTCTTGCGGCTAGATAGTAGACTAAAAATGAAAACCGTTGCATTGACTACACTGTTTTAGTAACATTCACCAGGACACTAGACTGACTTGTTACCGTAATCCTAAACGAGCTAGGAGAATGCTAGGCTACCAGACTGGAAGAATATGCCCAGCTTTGGGATATCATAGTTGCCCATGATTGTTTTCGTTGGATCTAGTATCAACCGGTATCGTGACTTGGCGGGATCCATCTTCGGAATATGAGGATGGAGTATTCAACCGTTTTGAAAGATGTCGGGATAAGTCGGCCCCACTGTGGGTAAGTCAGGCCGGGCCGTCGGTTGTGTGACGCCCGAATCTCGAGCAACGCTGATAGCGGATTCTAGCACTTTGTGTATCTTCTCGACGCTGAAACAAAACCGTGCCATCGCCGCCGAATTATTGAAAATTTCATCGGTCCTTTTCTATGGACTGACAAGGTCAAAATTAGAACTTACCCCTTGTGTCGCTGAGTAATGTAGCGAGTTAGCATCAGATAGGCAGCCCCAAAGAAAACAATTCAGCTTGCTGCATAATCGGCCCGCTAGCACCGGAAGAATCGAGATTGAGTCCGAGCGGAACGGGAAAATTTCACGATTCAGATTGGTTGTGGGCAGGCGGCCTCAATTCTCCCTGACAAGACAAGTGTGAGAATTTAGGACAGTGTGAGCTCGCTAGGCTTAGTTACGGAATCCAATATAAGTTGTCCAGGAACATCGTGTGTTTCTCTCCCGACACTTGTGGGCCATCCTGTGCCTCAACAATATGTAACAGCAACGAATCTTGTGAGAATACACAGCCTTGCTTATGCCGAATCTCACTAGCTTGTCCAATAAAGGAGCACGGAATTTGTCCTTATCTGAAGGACGGAGTCGCAAGGTGAGTGGATCTTATATGGCCCGAGGGTCGAAGATCAATTGTAAACGCCGCGGCATGCAAAAGTGTGGAGATCATCTTTAAGCGGCTAGCCGCTCGACGACAAGGTTGTTCTGGGTAATCGGCCAAGCCGCGTTGTTAACAAGAAACTGTTCAGTGTTATCGAGGCTATGAGCAGCTGGAGGCTAGGTGTAGTCAAAAACACTAGTCTGTTGAAGAGCGATTGTACGAGAGGAGTTACAGTACTTTGCAATCAGTGAGGCTCGTTGTTATTCATGGTAGCGCTGCGGCTTTACAGTATGTGGGAGAGTGAAGATGTATAAATGCAATTTAAAGACTGTATTCTTATACATAGTAGAGTATAGAATGGACGATTTCTTGAACCGCAGGCTCGCTTGAACCCTTGCTTGAAAGATGTGCTAATAACATTAGCAAGGATCGCAATGAAGTGAGATACTTGATGCCATCCTTAAAAACTGATAGTAGGGTTGACGAACTTTGTCTGAAGTTAATAATATAAGGCCGAAAAGCGACGCTGGGGCATTGTGCAACGTCAACTAATTGCGACGTAAAACCTGGGGAAGCACTCGATGCGAATCCCAAAGCTGTCTGCTGCTAGGCTGATCAAGGCTTAGGTAGTTCGTCATAGGATGGGAGATCGACATGTCAAGCTTTGGTAGGAGGACTCGAGGGATGATTGGTCAAGGAACTATTTCTTGAACGAATATGGCCATGTTCCCAAGTAGACGAGCCAAGACTAGGCGAAACGATGGGGTGGCGTCAAGCAAAGTTGGGGAGTAAAGCGGAGGTCCTCGTAGACCGAAACCCTGCAGTCTTCATGGCTTAGTGAAGCAACGAAGTTGTGAGGAGGTGTTGAGGCATTGGAACTGGATGCTAAACTTCGACACGCACAGGAGGAAAATAATGTAAGAGGATAGACGGAGCAGCCAGGGTACGTAATCACAGAACGAAATGACCCAAGAATCGATCGAATGCAACCGTGAGACCCCTTGGACCCTGGTCAGAGACATTGAAGATGATGTTTAGGAAGCGCAATATGTTCGTCCCTACGAGTTTGAGCGCTTTTTAGCGTCGCTCCTATTTGCTGTGAGGATGCTAAACTGTCTTAGCGCGGAACCGTCAGGGTGTTAGGATGGCAGGATGGTGAGCAAGCAACGCCCGATGAGATCATCGACAGGGATCAAGAGGGGCTTTGACATCCACTCTTGGTTAGTCGGCCTATTGTTTGTCGTTGTCCGGTTAAACACCCTGCCTTTTAGACCTTTCCATATTAATATTTATAACGTTTTCCAACGGTTTGTGCCGTCCGTAAATGTTTTCCACTTTAGGAAGACTTATATGTGGGTAGGCCCTGTAACCAGCTCTGAGGTCATAAGGATTTCTCAGCCGTTTGATGTAGAAGACATACATCATAGGTCTCTTCGTTATTAAGGACCTACATACCTCCTATGATGCTGACTCGTAAGACCAATCTCTCCCTTGACTACCTCATACAATACATGTGCAGGCCTATATTCTAACGTCCACCGAGCAACACGCACTTATACTGCGCCTAAAGGACGTGTGTGTGTGTGGAGCTACGGTATCACGATAATTAATCAAGAAGCGCCGAGGGCCACACCACTTTATCGCCAGCCATACCGACATTAACGTTGTTCTAATCTGGCTCGGCATCTCTCTACCTGTTCCGCGCAATCTCATTAGCGACAATGGTCTGTGATAAAAGCTGCATGGACTAGCCTACCTAATGTTGACTGTAGACTCATATGTGAGTGGACTACAATGTATGCCAAGCACACACCAGATATCAAATCAGATCTAGGATTGTCGGGCGGGGAAGGCTAGAGAACACCAGGCAAAGCGACGGCTCCCCCAGACTTTGGCACGTCGCATGTACCTTCTCTTGACTAGGGGCCCCTTTTTATATTTGTTCGCCTTGTCGACATGAATTCATTTATCTCCGCGTCTAAATCGATGTGGCCGACCACCATAGTACCGCTTATGGTGGGCCGTAGACATACCTTATGGGCTCTTTTTAACGCTTGTCTCGTAGCCTCCTGACGATCCTGAGGTAATCTCGATGTATTGCAGGATTGGTGTTGAACGCGGAACCTGGTTACTCGTGACTCCAGAGATGTGACGGATGAAACCAATGACGGTATTTTAGATGGACTAATGTAGTAGCACCCAAGGGACGGATCGGGATCTACAGTATGGTTTGTACTGTACACGGAGTGGAGGGACGATACGGTGACAGGGCGTGGAGCCTGCTAAAGACCAATTGCGGGTGGTGCGTACAGTAAGATCATACGATGGCGACGAAAGTGTGATGTGCCGTTCAAGTCTATTTAGCATTGCGAGAAATAATTTCTATTCTGGATGAATTCAATTTTCATATAGACCAGATGCTATGCACGCTTCGAATTTGATAGAATGCTCCTGCTTCGTGACAGGCTATCACGATATGCCAGATCTTGAGTCTAAGGAGGAATAGTACGAGCAACCATTTCGGCAACATATACTAATTCTGTGCATGAAGACAAGTATATTATAATAGCTCGTAGGTGTGTCCAGTTGATTGGCAAATAGCTTCCCTTTTACATAGAAACCTGAGGGGTTTTCTTCTTAAGTGCCTCATAGACAGAATCGCAGGTGTAACGATTGGTGAATTACCTTGTAATCAGTGCCATTCTCAGCTCTTCGGGCGAGAAGTAGCTCATATTAAAAATTCATACCCATCAGGTAGAATCTACCGTCCTTCCTGGATGAACCGAGTCACTTATACCCCGAGTTGACAATATACCTAATACATATAATTCTACATGATCCAGCCAGGTCAGCACGTGCGAAAACGGATCAGGTATGATACGTACAAAGTGGGACGGCAATAACTGGGCTGCATGTAACTGAGCAGGTGCGTAACCAAACGGTGGAGCCTACCATTTAAAAGTCGTACAGTAGCATAACAGTATTAACGTTCTTGCTTGGCAATTGGATCCTAGTCTCGACTTGGAGTCTGCCATCATTCCTTGCCGTACCCAAGAAGTCTACGGTACCCCTCCATATCCGGTCGAATTGTTCGGGGTTCGTGGGGCCTCGTGGCTTCCAGTCACCGTCACTTTCCGTTGCCTTTGCCAACCTCTACTGTGTAATACATAAGAACAACTTTCCCTCGTCAATTATTCCATCTTCTTCATATTCTTTCCTCCAACAAATCCAACCAACACTGCTCTACTTTAGTGTTTCCTAAATCTACCTACTAAAGAAACATAAACATATTACGTAGATCTCGCCAATTCTTTCATCTTCATTTAGATAATCACTTCTCAATACTCATCCTCTCTCCTACTATCAACCTACTCTATTCACAATGGGCAAGAAGGCAGTCCACTTCGGTTCCGGCAATATTGGCCGAGGTTTTGTTGCCTGTTTCCTGCACGAGTCAGGCTACGAAGTCGTCTTCGCTGACGTCGTTGACAAGCTGGTCGACTCCCTTAATTCTACTCCCTCTTACAACGTCATTGAGCGCGGTGTTGAGGGCACAGTCACCAAGACCATCACCAACTACCGAGCCATCAATTCCAAGTACAACGAGGCCGAGGTAATTGACGAGATTGCAACCGCCGACATCGTCACCTGCTCTGTCGGTCCCAACATCCTCAAGTTCATCGCCCCGGTCATCGCCAAGGGTATCGACAAGCGCTCGAATGATCAGAAGCCCTTGGCCGTCATTGCTTGCGAGAACATGATCGGTGCCACGGATGTACTCGCCGGTCATATCAAAGATCCCAAGAACACTCCCGAGCACCGCCTCGAAGACCATCACGAGAGAGCCATCTATGCCAACTCTGCAATCGACCGCATTGTTCCTGCCCAGGATCCCAACTCGGGCCTAGACGTGACCTTAGAGAAGTTCTACGAGTGGGTTATTGAGGAGACTCCATTCAAGGAAAGGGGCGTTGAGAAGCCAGATATCAAGGGTGTTAAATGGGTAGACGACCTACTTCCCTTTATCGAGCGCAAGCTCTTCACTGTCAACACGTCCCACGCCACCGCCGCCTACTTCGGCTACAACAGACAGAAGCAGACTGTTGATGATGCCATGCGAGACAAGGACATCAAGAACCAAGTAGCAGCTGCTGTCGACGAGACCGCCAAACTTATCGTCGACAAACACGGCATCCCTCCAGAGGAGCAAGATGCATACAAGAAGAAGATCATCGACAGAATCAGCAACCCCCATCTTGCTGATGCTGTTGAACGTGTTGGCCGTGCCCCTCTGAGGAAGCTTGGACGCAAGGAGCGTTTCATTGGCCCTGCCGCCGAATTAGCCGAGATGGGCCATGATACACCTGCACTGTTGGGTGCCGCTGAGATGGCACTCCGCTTCCAGAATGTTGAGGGCGACGACGAGAGTAAGGAGCTTGCCAAGATTATGGCGGAAAACAGCCCCGAGGATGTTGTCCAGAAAGTATGTGGCCTGCAGAAGTCGGATAAGCTGTACCCCAAGATGGTAGATATCGTCCGGAAGGTACAAGCGGACAGTCAAGACTAAAGCACATCTGTTATTTTCTGTTGTGCGTGTGCTATGCTTCTACATCTGCGTTTGATATGAATTTTACGGCATGGGAGCGATTGACAGGCACTGGGAATGACTCGGGATAAAGGCGTTCATGTATTATACGAAGAGGAAATCAGGGGAACGCAGGACGCTTTACGATGTTTAGAACAACATTAATGCTACTAGAAGCATCGCATGCGTTGCGTTCCCGCTAGGAACTGCTAAAGTTGGTCAAAAGACGACTAGACCCGAAGAATATGATCACCAATATAATAAAACAATGATGAACAATTTTCAAGTCTTATAAAACGTGCGACTACATGTATTCTCTTGCTATGTAGTCGGAACATTTCTTGATACTCCTCGTCCGCATAAATTTACACAGGTTTACACGTAGTGAATGTGAGAGAAGTTTAGTATGATCAATGATGAGCGCCACATCCTCAATTATGACCATGGATTGTGGCTGGTAATGGATGGCGGTCAGCACATCCCCCCTGAAACTAAAGCTTGAGCCACAACTTAGGTAAGCCAATTGATTGGCGCAGAAGAAGTGACCACCGTTGAACTTGAAAATGTGGAAATGGAAATGGAAATTGGGTAAATTGTATACTTTGGCCAAGTCAGGCTAAGGAAAGCCACAACGCAATCCCAATTAATTCAACAGCACAACGGACGACCTCTCCTTCGGCATCGTATCCGTTGTGTCAGTAATCCACGTAAATTGACCCCACGAACTTACAATCCCCGATCTAGATGGTCTTCTCTTCCATGTAACATTATCGATCTGCCTACGATCAACCACCACCACCCCGCCGAGGACGAATCATTGCATTCCCGAGCCATTCATTCTGCGGTATTAGATCTGTCGGCAAAATGAGGCTGGATGTGAAGGTGTGTGAAATGTTTCCGTTAGCTCCGAATCCATTTTGGTTCACTTCAAGTTGGGGGACACCTTCGACTCGAAACAATGAGAACTGGCCTTTCTGCTTCGACTGCAGCTTAGCTCGAGCCAAGTCGAGACATGCCACGATCACTCTTTATAAACAACTCCCCTATTGTCTCCTATATAACTTTTTACACTAAGTGCGACCATTGGGTGTGCTGACATGGCTTTTGACGCACAGCGACAACTCTTTGCGCGCAGCGAGCGTGTCAAAGGCATCGACTGCCACCCTCAAGAACCATGGATCTTAACCACATTATACAGCGGTGAGCTGCCCTTTGGTCTCGTCAGATCTCATCTACGCTTCCTAGAACACTTACTAATGTGAATGTTACAAGGCCACGTCTACATCTGGTCGTACGAAACGCAGCAGATCGTCAAAACCTTCGAACTCACCGACGTACCTGTCAGAGCCGGCCGATTCGTCGCGAGGAAGAACTGGATCGTTTGCGGCTCCGACGACTTCCAACTTAGAGTATATAATTACAACACCTCAGAGAAGATCACCTCCTTCGAGGCGCATCCTGACTACATACGCGCCATCGCTATTCACCCTACGCAACCCTTCGTCCTGACTGCCTCTGATGACATGACCATCAAGCTTTGGGATTGGGAAAAGGGTTGGAAGTGCGTACAGGTATTCGAGGGCCACAGCCATTATGTAATGGGACTGGCCATTAACCCGAAAGACACCAACACATTCGCCTCGGCGTGTTTGGATAGGACTGTCAAGATCTGGAGCTTGGGCTCGTCCACCGCCAACTTTACGCTCGAGGCCCATGAAACTAAGGGTGTAAACCACGTCGATTACTACCCACACTCTGATAAGCCGTACCTCCTCACAACATCTGACGACAGAACGGTAAAAGTTTGGGACTACACTACCAAGAGTCTCATCGCGAGCCTCGAAGGCCATACGAACAATGTTTCCTTCGCCTGCTACCATCCCGAGCTGCCAGTTATCATCTCTGGTTCTGAGGATGGTACTATTAGGATATGGCACGCAAATACCTACCGCTTTGAACAGTCTCTCAACTACGGCCTGGAGCGTGCTTGGTGTATTTCCTACCAGCGCGGCAAGCAAGGTGTCGCTGTGGGATTCGACGACGGTGCCGTCGTAGTCAAGTTGGGACGAGAAGAACCTGCTGTATCTATGGACAGCTCCGGCAAGCTGATTTGGGCCCGACATAACGAAGTAGTCTCCTCTATCATCAAGGGCGGCGGTATGTTTTCCCGCTCTACCATAGTTATTACAGTGACTAACTGGCATGGCAGACACCTCGATCAAAGACAACGAACCAATCACCCTTCCCACAAAAGAGCTTGGCACATGTGAAGTCTATCCCCAGACTCTCATTCATTCCCCCAATGGCCGCTTTGTTGCGGTATGCGGAGATGGCGAGTACATTATTTATACAGCTCTGGCGTGGCGAAACAAGGCCTTTGGGTCTGCTCTTGATTTCGTCTGGGCGTCGAAGGAAAACAGCAACGACTTCGCCATCCGTGAGTCAGCAACAAGTGTTAAGGTATACAAGAACTTCGTCGAGAAAACTGGTGGTTTAGATATTCCTTTCCAGGCCGACGGTTTAACGGGCGGCATCTTGTTAGGCGTAAAGGGCCAGGGAGGTGTGTCTTTCTATGACTGGGCCACTGGAGGTCTGGTAAGACGGATCGAAGTCGAGCCAAAGCAGGTGTATTGGTCCGACAGCGGTGAGCTTGTCACTTTGGCCTGTGAAGATACCTTCTACGTCCTGAGATTCTCCCGCGAAAGCTACATTGAAGCTGCTCAGGCTGGTCAAGTAGACGAGGATGGAGTCGAGGCCGCTTTTGAGGTCATTACCGATATCGCCGAGAGGTATGTTTATGCATCAATAGGGAGTGTTTGATCGTTACTAATTCCGTGGCAGTGTGCGAACAGGCCAATGGGTTGGCGACTGCTTCATCTATACAAACAGCACAAACCGACTTAACTATCTAGTCGGTGATCAAATCTACACCATCTCGCATTTCGATCAGCCGATGTATGTTCTTGGTTATATCCAGAGAGACTCCAGGATATACCTTGCGGATAAAGATGTGAACGTAACAAGCTTTGCCCTATCTCTTCCCGTATTGGAGTACCAGACTCTGGTTCTCCGCGGTGACATGGAGACGGCCGCCGAGTTACTCCCAAGCATCCCTGCAGACCAGCTCAACAAGATCGCCAGGTTCCTCGAGGGCCAAGGCCACAAGGAATTAGCACTTGAAGTTGCCACTGACCCAGAGCACAAGTTCGATTTATCGTTAGCATTAAATCAACTCGATATCGCTCTCGACCTCGCACGGCAAGCCGATAACGACCACAAGTGGAAAACTGTGGGCGACGCAGCTCTCGCAGCATGGGATGTTCCTCTTGCTACTGAGTGTTTCACTCATGCACGAGATTTAGGATCATTGCTCTTGATTTACTCGAGCACATCTGACAAGGCAGGTTTAGAAGCTCTTGCCGCGCAGGCGGAGGAGTCTGGTGCCCACAACGTTGCCTTCACGTCCAAATGGTTACTCGGCGACACTGCAGGCTGCGTGGAAGTCCTCACCAAAACCAACAGATTAGCCGAAGCGGTCTTATTCTCGCAAACATATAAGCCAAGTCTGACAGTTGATGTGGCGAAAGCCTGGAAGGAGAGCTTGGAGAAGAATAAGAAGGGCCGTGTGGCGAAGATGATTGGTGTTCCGACAGAAGACGAGGAGCTCTTCCCGGAATGGGACGAGTGGCTGCGGCTGGAGAGTGAGGGCGGTGTGGCCAACGGAGATGCGAATGACGAAGCCGAAGAGGCTGAGGCCGAGGACGAATCCGAGCCTGAGGCGGATGAGTAGTGCCATGTCTAACGTTTTGTTACGAGTTCACCCTAGATCGGGCTATGATGCGATGGAGCTTTTCCTATGGCCATCAATTAGGGTACTGTTAATGGAGTTGGAGGGATGAAAATCAGCAAAAGTCGAGCAGTTGATCACATCTAGAAACGCCTCTCGATAGGAGCAAAGAGGACGAGTTGTCATACCCGAGTAATGAACATAGCTTAGGTACGAAATTTGTTCTAGCTCTGAGTGATGCGGTAATTTAACCCAGACAGTGCGGCTCGCAAGACGGTAGGCGATTGTCATATTGCTGCCGAGGGTACCTAAACGTAAATAGACGCCTAATATGGATTTCGTATAAGAAGGCACTTTTCCTGCTAGTTCCCTACTTAATGGTACACTTTTCTTGAAAAGGGGGAGCATAGTGTATTCCATCTATTGTCGGCTAAGGAACTAGATTACCTACCTACCTGTAATAGTAGAGCCCAATGTCGATGATCACGTACTCATATAGCACCAGTATCCTGATCATTTGAGGTTATAGACGCCAGATTTACAGCACTATAGAAGTACCAATCTATTCCTATTGAAAACTTATCTAGGGGATCTCAATAATCATTGACTTAGTCGGGTACTCATTTCAGTCCCTGACAGCATCTATAACCCAAGTCTACTATATCAGTCGAGAGAATGAAGGAGCAAGAAGGCGAGATTCGTACAACCGAAATAATAGGAGGAAACTCTAGGATCAATGGCATAGTCTACACGCGAGGTTCACCTGCCTATTACGACAGATAGACCAAAAAATGTCATCCAAGTCGGAGCTGGGAAAATATAGAGCCAATAATTTCCTAAAATTAAGGGAAATGCTACCAATCGTCTACCAAAGCAAATCTAACGGCCCCTTGAAGTTACTACGGTATCCAAACGCGCCAGCATAGACCTATGTCTGGAACTTACCCCTATTTTCAGAAGTCAGCTCAAGCGCTGAGACTTCGTGTAATGACCGATATCGACCATTCAGATGGGGCCCGCCGCGAGTTATTATGACCTGGATCTCACTACTAATTCGTGTTGGATCTTGGCTTGCTACGCATCGAGGTAAAGGTACGTTCCTCTCGAAACTAGCTTCATTATTATGAAGGGTTATATTACGAAATGAGGATCTATTTAGGCAGAGCAAGTACTAGTTACAGCCTCCAGCCCTGGGCGCTTGGCTAGGCCACATATAGCATAGCAAGGCATTAAGCCCTTTCTGTCGGACGTGGAACTACCCTCCATGTTGTCCTTATTAACATGCCAACCTCTTTTCCTTTTCAGAACATCCGTCCTGCTGATGCATAGACTAAAGCAAACATGGTATCATATGCGTATCGTTCGTAATCATCGTAGAAAGATTGGGGATTCTTCTCATACTACGCGCTCAAAAGTCATCGTAGAGATCCAGTAATTCCATGGGAGGGATAGCTCCCGGGTGTACCTTACCGCAATTGTCGCATACAAGAGCTTCATCGTCCTCCCCAATGAAGTCGAGCATAGTAGCGTCTTCCTCAACATCGTTCCAGGGTAGTCCACTCATCCTGTCGAATAACTCCCATCTGCGCTCATCACTATCGAGTCTGACTGGAACTTTCTTCCAGATTGTCCGACAGGAATGGTACATACAATAAGGAGGTTCGCCTTCGTCCTTGGGTGCGGGGGGGAAGTCGACTCCGAAGAAATGGGCATGGACATCATCGTGATGGTGGTGACCAGCGATCGTTCGCATTGCTCGAATAACTTTCGAAGAGTAGTTACATTCGACTGAGTCACAAGCCAGAGAGCGTATGCCATTCTTGAGAGCAATCATAGTTGGAGCATGATCAATAAGGAGGCCTTCATCCTTCAATAGGCCAGCCAATTCACCACTAACTCGAAGGCCACTCTCGTCGCTTGGCAGCCCTGTCAATATCACCTCGTTCAGGGTGCATCCAAGCTGATGAGAGGCGAGTTCGTGTAGCTGGGCCGGCGGGTTGCTGAACATGTTCTCGCCAAAATTCACGAAGTCTATGCGGAGCTTCTCGAGAGCTGGTAACAGCTTAGGGAGAGGAGTAAGGTCCTTAACAGAGGCTCCATTATTAAGAAGGACACGAGAAGGGTCAAAAGGGGGTAACAAGGCAGCCAGAAAGTCGGCAAGCTGGTACCAGCCGTAAGCGCGGAAACCACGGCGAGCCAGTGTATTCTCCTTGGGTCGCTTATGAACAGTCAAGGGAATGGCCTTCTTGAGGTCGGGGTGATGACGACGGCTAATCTTGTGAATTCGTTCCTCATCATCGTAGAACTTCGCAATGATGCGAAAATTGACATCTTGGATGTTCTGTCGGTAATGTAGAGGAACCTCGGCAAAATTGCGAAGTGCCTCCGGAGAAGTGAAGACAAAGGAGTTGTTAGTCCATAGAAACTTAGTGCCCTCGGCGTGGTAGGCTTTGCAGGTCGCTAGAAAGTGAATAGCGATCTGGTTGGACTTGGCCTTTTCTCGAACTAGCAGGTGTTCTGGCTTGACTTTACAAAGCGGATCGACGATAGGATGTGGGCTGGTCAAGGCGAATGACAAGATTCTTAGTTGGATCTCAACCGGGATGTGCGGGAGAGGTCTGCACTTGATCCTGCTAGAAGAACGGGTCACTCGCCCATTACACATGTGAGCAGACTTAGGACGGCCTTGCCACGAGATGCCGTTCTCGCGGAGTAATCGCTTCAAGTTCAAGTTCTCATCCTCGAGGCGTCTCACTTTGGTGCGAAGGGGCTGATTGTAGTAGATTTCCGCCTGATCGGTCTGATCACGGCACTCCCAAGCGGTACTCTACAGAAGTGAGTTAGTGGAACAGATCTATATCTAATTAGAACATTAATATATTGGGTCCATACCATATTGAATGACGCGGGAGGGTGTACACTTCCGTGGCGGCGATCATAACCAGAGAAGCTTGAGATGCTCTGGTATACTGTGAGGTTGGCGACGTGTGTAGAGAGACGTAAGTTCGGAGACTACACGAGTTGTCCGTCGTGCACTAAGTAAGCGTAGAGTGTATATGATGTGCGGTACGGGCTGTTGTGGGGAAGACGTTTGGGCAGGACAAAGAACCTGACACGTCAAACGAAATATGAGTTTAAATTTTGGGCTTAATTCTGATACGAGCCTGAGTGGTGAAGGTTTCCAGGTTGCGGTAGAATGGCGCCTCTCAAGGAAAACGGTCTGACCCCAGGGAACATCTGCCTTGGGGAGACCAAACAAGGCGCGAATTACGGGATGAATGGTCAACGGGGGATTGGACAAGATGTCGCGGAGTCAAGTGATAAAAGTCCAAGCCGATTGAGTGTCTTAGACTTGGTATCTGCATCTGAGGTCGTGTAGTTGAAATAATGAGAGGTGACGGACGTCAATTGGATGCCCACCAACATCAATGTTGAAATCGGATGGAGCCAAGCGGGTCCCATCAGGTGAGGGATGAGGACTCTGATAGTGTGCGGGTGCCCTTCACAGGCCCAAGTACTCAGGCCATATCGGCGTTATCAGCGCTAGATTAGTGGGCATTAACGTCCCTACAATTACCTAAGAAGAGGGGCAGTAAGTGTGCACGGGTAATGGATGCATATGTACTTTTACTTCAACCAAGGTTCCCTCCTGAAGCTTCATGTTGCTAGGAGATAGCTGCTTCACCCAATGGCAGGGACTAGATATTGCGTGGTACCTTCCCAAGATCCTGCACGTCGTGCCTGACCCCAGAAGTCTATTCCGGGGTCCCCTGTAGCTACCTGCTTGATTCCGTGCAGCTCAGTCTAACCGCTAGATCGGGGAATTTGGTTTCTAATTAAAGTTCGCTATACAACCTGGATCCGTCTAAATCACACCGAGGCCTACCGGATTCGGCAGTAGCGATCCAAAAGCTCCTATCTTATCTGTAGACAACCACAACAGCTGAAGTACATAGTAGATTTAATCTTGCATGTAAGTCAAGGGAATATATATAATAATTCGTCCTTTACAGAGACATGCCTAATACATTACCTATCGATATTGTATACTGTGTCACCTTCTCACTCTGGTCCGCTATAGAGAGAATCCAGCTACATCAACCAAGAATCCCATATAAAGCAATATCAGTTTAATAAGACGCATGCCGATTTGCAAATGGCTATTTCTGGGCGATATCCCGGGGCTGGACAAAGACACACTTAGCAGGGCCATCCATGGATGTAGCTCATGGATTCTCTGGGAGATAAAATGATATATTTGTCTTGTCTTGCCTGATATCAAATTGTGGCTTTCGTGGCTTGACGTCATACGAATAAGTGTCCTAAAGCTCTCCTACGTACAAAGATGTCTATGGTGAAATCTGATGTGTCACATCGTACAGCACAAGACCCGGGAGATCGGTCGCATGGATTCGATTAACGAATCAAGGTCTCATCTTGTGATGGGTGTGACACATCTTGCCCAAGCTGTCGATGCTCACTCATTCCTTCAAATAGCGACCGGGTCCCTCGTCTATTCGGAGAGTTATACATCAACTGGGATATATCTAGTTCTACTGAAGGAGTTAAAAGTGATATCACAATAGGTTCAACTATCCATCAACATGTCTACGTCCTCCAATGCGCACACAGGTAGCAAGCCTGCGGACCCCTACAAGGCCGCCAATAAGGAGGACGACCTTCCTTTGAATGAGAAAATTTAGACACTGGACAAGTTTGTTACCTCATGCAAATATGGGATGATGACGACGCGGGATTCCCGCACCGGAAAGCTCGTATCCCGCTGCATGGCACTGGTTGCAGAGGTAGGCCCGTCCTATAGCATACCCCTCCCTAACCTATGCTTAGATTGCATTAGGAGAGTGGAGGCGTCGACCAACTCTTCTTTACAAACACGGAATCCAAGAAGACAGACGAACTGGAGAACGATCCTCATGTCAATGTATCGTCCCTGGACAGCTCTGGCCAGTGGGCTTCCGTCTCAGGAACAACCTCGATCGAGACAGACCGTAGTCTCATCAAGAAGTACTACAACCCAACATTGAAAGCGTGGATGGGTGATATAGGCGATGGAACCCACGATGGGTCAGAGAATGATCCTCATATCGGTATCATAAGGGTCAAGATAACTTCAGCGACCTACTCTATTAGCGAAAAGACCTTCCTTGGTTTCGCTGCAAAGGTAGTCAAAGAAACTGTAACAGGGCAGCCGGCGAGCGTCAACAAGCTGCGCGAGATCAGTGAGAGTGAGATTCAGTCGTGGAGGGCGTCTCATTAATCCAGGTGGCGATTCATGCAAACTCAACGCATGTATTCGCCAAATCACTCAAGCTAGGTTTAGTGACGGATCCGTAGAAGAAACTTGTTCAGAAACTAGTTGCATCTTTTTTTCATTGCTTTCCGTAATCCCTGTTCCAGATTGTGTTCCATAAGTCTTTATCAATGGAAAACTCGCATGTATAATCCCGCTCTAGTTCATGTGCTCTCCTGCCCAGTAACACCAAGCTATGTAGCGGTGGTCCCAGAGCTTCGTCGGCGTCACAGAGCTGTTTCAACGTGCCGGCAACAAACTTCTCCGTTTTGCCGCCGACCCTCGCAGCGCCGATAGCGAGACTGTCTGGTCCGTAAACGCCTTCTTTCTTCTCGTCCTCGATCTCGAGCATCTGTTGTGCGCATTGACCGACAGTCATGTATCTAGGGGGCTCGTATACCCTCCTGCCTCGAGCCATATTCTCTAAGCTCTGCTCCTTGACTTTGATATCTAGAAGTACAAGGGTATGGAGTCCGATTTCTCGGTTCTCCTTGATGCGGTCGTAGAACGAGGCCGGACGCCAGTTGTCTAAGAAAAATACCATAGACACGGTTTGGCCAAAGTTGTACAACTGAAGTCCAGTAGCACCAATCCCCGACAAAATGGACGCATTGGGGACAGTCCGAACGGGAATCGAGAGCTCGCGCGCTCGAAGAACGAGGTCCGTATGCGTGGTAGCGCTAAGTAAGTATGTCAATACCGCGATACTTCGGATATATCCATGGAAAATGCTAGCTCTTCCTTCATCTTACCCGAAAGGATCTCCGACGACTAGAAACGCGACGTCTTCCGTTTGAGCATCACGGAGGATCTCGTCGCTATTCGATTCGACCATCTCTCGGTCGGCAACTACGATGGATCGGCCATAGTAACTCTCCTACTGTACATTAGCGTTAGCTGTATGAGAACGAAGTCTCAATGCGACATGGGGTAAAGCTCACCAACACAGACTGATCTACCAGGAGAATACTGGTATACGCCTCTAGGTAGACACGCGAAGCCTTCTTGACAATTTCTAGGCCTTTGACAGTGATATCTGTCTCATCAGAGAGACCCAGACCGACGAGATAGAGCATTGTAGCTTCACTTAGATCACTCAGCCTTGACCACGAGAAATATAATCGGTAGCTTTGAGATGCCTCAATATGATTTTTTGTAGGAGAGCGGGGGAGTAGCTGTTATATAAATACCGTGCAGAATTGCATAAATGGCGGGGTATTCTAGTAAACATGTCTGAATATGAACTTAGGCGCCTCGGCAGCTAGTCCCTGATAACTTATTGCCCCTGTCTTATCGTTAAATATTCTAAGCTTCCCCGAACCACCATCATTGAGGGCGCGTGTCTAGAACAACGTCAACTTTACCGGCCAATCGTCACCATCGAATCAGTCCTAGAGAAAGACTAGCTTTCAACCGGTCGCCATATTCGAATATACGCCCTAAAATACCCCCAAGATGCCCGACAAAAAGGGCTCGGCGTACGGCACGCCAGCGTCGGACACGTCCTTCCGGCGGAACTACGACCTAGACGAGTATGCGCAGAAAGCCAAGGTGCGAGAGGCCGCCGAGAAAGAAGAAGCGAAGGCGCGCTACGAAGCCAAGCTGGCGGGCAAGAAATACTACAAGCCCATGACGGGCGACGAGACGCACACGAAGGCGCGACGCGAAGTCATCGACCTCGAGGCCAATGTCGGCAAGACGTTGCTGGTGCCCGCGGGCGCAGGCCAGGGCAAGCGCGGCCGCAGCGCTGGTTTCTACTGCAGCGCATGCGATCTTACCTTCAAGGATAACATGCAGTGGGTTGAGCACATCAACAGCATGCAGCACCTGCGTAATGTCGGCGAGACGGGCGAGGTCAAGAAGGCGACGGCGGAGGAGGTCCACCAGCGCATTATCGAGGTGTGGGAGCGCTTGCAGGAACAGAAGAAGGCGAGCACCACAACATTGAAGGAGCGTTTAGAGCTTCGTGAAGAGGAGGCAGCTAAGGAAAGGGAGGCAAGGAGACTCAAGAGGCAGGAGGAGCTCGCGAAGAAGAAGGCCGAGAAGGAAGCTGCCGAAAAGATCAAGGTTGAGTACGGCGACGATGTCCGGATCGAGGGCGAGCACGATGAGGACGACATGATGGCCGCAATGGGGATCACAGGTTTCGGCACGTCGAAGAAGAAATAAATTTCGACTCTGAAATGCAGGAAACTTGAAGTATTGTATTCAAATACTGGGTTAAGAGACATAGAGTACGGCGTTAAGGGTGCATCGAGTTGGCGTTTGGATTAAGTGGTTGGGCTTGTCAGGACAGTCGCAACTTCATGCTGGCTCACATTTGATGCTTCCACTTTTTACCAGATGATACCTGTCTCGAAGGCAATGGAAACATTTAAGTGGTCGCTTTCGATCGCTATATTGAGGAATGATAATACTGGTCGACTAGGTCAACTAGATTGATGTTCACTGAAATGAGCTGCTGGTCGTGCTTTTTGGCCGCCTATGTACCGATCATAAAGCTTCAAAGGCTTCCACTCCACCCCGAGGACGCAGAGAGTGCATAGGCCCGCCGCAGCCACCGGCAAGTAATACATAGCCTGCAAAGCATTGCTGTATGCGGCACGAACAGCACCAACAAGCTCGGGTGTCACAGCATTCGCAATGTTCGTTGGGCCCGCTAAAAGCACAGCACGGCCGTCCACTCCTTGGACGTCATTGAGATTACGCAGTAGGAGTCCCGCAAATACGACTTGAGCGATGACAATGCCTATAATGGACCCAAGGCTATTCAGGAAGCTACATAACGCGCTTCCGGGGACGACGTCCTCCACGGGTAGCGCGTCAAGTATTGAGGTGTAGGGTATCTGATGGCAGAAACCCCCAGCAAGCCCAGTGAGAAGCTGATATCCAATCAGACGTGCATCTGACGTTGCACCGTCGAGCGTTGTTAGGAGGCCTGCGCCAACTGTAGCTATAGCACTGCTAACCTGCATCTGCGGCACGTACCATTTTGTCAGACTTATGATAACGCCGCTAAGCAGCGGCGCAAAGAGAAGCGGTGTGAGAAACGCCACATTCGTGATACCAGACTTAGTGGCCGACTCTCCTCGAACCGCCTGACGGGTATCAACATGTTGATCAGTTATGTCCTAGAGGAGGCGGGAACAAGGCTCCTTACCTGGAACTCAAAAGGCAGATAATATACTAACGAGCCTATCATCACATTAATCAGCAACATGAAAGCGGCGCTGAAGAAGACCGTCCGATGACGAAGAATTCGATATGGCATGGCAGCACTATGGCATCATACTATCAGTCAGGAGGTGAAAACTGGAGTTTTGTTAAACGGAATCTCACTTGTCGCCTTGATAGTGCTGGTAGGCAAAATAAGCTGCTAGCAAGATGCCACCGGTAATGATCAACCCATACACTTGAGGGTTCGACCAGGCATACACAACATCGGCCCACTGAAGCGCCAAGAGTAAAGTGGTAAAGCCGCTGAGAAGTAAGGCCAGGCTGAGCCAGTCCACTCGTGCAAGACGCTGCAACACCGGGCTAGGTGTATCGTCCGAGATGTTTCGGGGAGGATCGCGGAGGAACCACCAGAACATTCCGAATGCAACGAAGCCGATGGGGAGGTTGATCCAGAAGCAGAACCGCCAAGTTAAGCTGGAGTCGGTAAAGGCGCCTCCAAGCAGGGGACCGGCAAAAGAAGCAACGCCATCCAGACTAGTTATCATAGAAATATACAAGGGGCGTCTATGGCGAGGAATGGCAGAACCGACGATTACGACGCTACCGATGTACAAACCGCCGCCCCCAACGCCTGTGATGAGGCGCCCGATTATCAAGGCTGCGGATGTTGGGGCGAGAGCACATACGATTGATCCGACTTCGAAGACGATGATACAAGCCAAGAAGGTAAATTTCACCGAAAACAATTTGAATAGCTGTCCAAAAGCAGGCTGTACCGCCATATTGGTCAGGTAGTATCCACTGCTGTACCACGCCGCATCTTGGATCGAGTTGAAGTGAGATGTAATGCGTGGTGTCGCCGTGGCTACTCACACATGTCCTGTGTTAGCGAAGGTACTGGTCAGGTAGTAGATGGAGTTTGCTGGCCAAGTCGCACCCAAGATGTAATGATCTAGACACATCAAGAACACAACAGCCATCATGCCTACTGTGAACATGAACAGGGGTGTGCCGCGCATGATCCCAATATTATCGGTAGTATTGACTTCCTCCGTGCCTGACGCGACGGTCACAGCGTTGTCATTAGAAGAATCTGTTTGCTCTGTACTCATCTCTACATCTGTGATGCAAGGGCTGCTGAGATTCGAGCGTCGAGGAGACTTATCGCTCGATGCGGACGTCATCTCAAGAGGCTCGGTAGTGACTAGACGAAGAAAGTTGGCGAGAGATTGTGAAGAAAATAAGTAGAAGATAGTAGTGCCTTTTGCGAAGAATCCGGCAAACTGCAGCTGGGGAAGAGAGTACTTAGGTCAAAAGGGCGGCATGCCATATTTATAAACAATACCTAGGTACGTTGGTGACCCGACCTTGTGTTGCCTACCACACACTCCTTAAATTGTCCACCTGCCGACTTTTGACTTAGTACACTTACTCACTCTTCTACATCCTTCTGAGCCCTTCTGAGCCCCTTGTTGGTATCTTCCCAGACTTCAGTCTTCGGCTACGTTGAATTCTTCTGTCGCATCGATTCAGCCCCCACACGGCAAACGCTCAATCCCCAAATGGCGAGCTCTACCTCAATGGCAACACGCTGGGAGGAAGCTACCATACCCCAGCTTGTCACCCAGCTGGCTCACGAGAAGCCGCAAGCTTTTTACGGAATATGGCCGGTTAACCCTACTTCGTACTCTGCGGGAGTCCGCACTATAACCTACAAACAGCTGGACGACATCATAAACAACTTAATCTGGTTCCTCACCGACCAGCTTGAAGACCTTCGTCCAGGCCAGATGATGGCATACATCGGACCAAACGATGTACGCTTTACGGCGCTGGTACTGGCCACAGTCAAGATAGGCAATGGGGCAAGTATCTGTTCTTAGTTCACACAAACACATGGTAGCATTCTGAGCTGACCATTGACATCTTGCGCGTCTAGCTGTTCCTCACTTCGCCACGCAACAGCCCGGCCGCTCAGAGTAGCATGTTCGAGAGGCTGGGGTGCAATGTCTTGATCACGCCTGATACGGCATCGTCTAACGCCTTGTCTATACTAGAAGCAGTCAAAAACTGCCGCGCTATTAAGATGCCGGGAATAGATAAACTTCTTGAAGCTACAAGCCTTCCTTATGCGTCCGAGAAGATGCTCAATGGATCTCGTTCAGATCCCTTCTGGGTTATGTAGGGATTACTACAGTCTTTTCAACGTTACTATCTCGTCTAATCAGACAAACAGTCACACTTCGGGGTCAACTGGTATACCAAAGCCCTTGGTCTGGACGCAGGAAACAGCAATGCGGGCCATTGAAGCGACTAGCCGCGGGCCTCCCGACGGGCTGATTTCCGTCGACGCCCTCTGTCGTGGCAAGCGAGTGCTGTCAACATTACCACCTTTCCATGTGAGTCGTGCCCTAGTACATTCCAAGACCTGTCACCTCGCCACACGACGGCTGACACGCCTAGGGGGCCGGCCTGGCACAATGGCTGCTCAATGGTATTCCGTTCGGAAACATCACTGTTGTCCCAGCAGCAGCAGGAGCCATCGTTACAGGTGATGCTCTAGTCCATGCACTACGACAAACCCCGGCCGACGTGGCTATTTTGGTGCCATCGGTGGTTGCCGAGATCGCTGAGCACCCTGATCTTCTCAAGTTCTGCGCAGCTCATCTTGAGCTCATCATCTACATTGGAGGTGACCTACCACAGACTATAGGCGACCGCGTCGCTGCCAAAATACGTCTGCGTAGCCAATGGGGTGCGTCTGAGGTCGGAATTCCGCCGCAGCTGTTTGCCCCTGAGTTGGAACGAGAGGAAGGCGGCTGGCGCTATGTTCGCTTTCACCCATGCACGGGGGCGTTCTTTGAAGAGATCACAAGTGGTATTTATGAGCTTGTGATACGTCGCCAAGCAGACACCAAAACGCAACCAGGTTTCAGCATCCGGGGATTCGAGAATCTTGCGGAATACCGTACTCGAGATCTCTTCGAACCACATCCGACACTACCGGATACGTGGCGCTGGCGGGCGAGAGCAGACGACATTATCGTGTTCCTCAACGGTGAGAAGACCAACCCTGTCTCCATGGAACAGTTCGTCGTCGCTAAAAACCCCACGCTTGTGAACGGCGCAATCGTGATCGGCGCGCAACGATTCCAGGCGGCGCTTGTCATTGAGCCTAAGGATCTGGCCTCTGACATGACCACGGCCGAGAAAGCGGCGCTGATAGAGCGCGTTTGGCCTAGCGTCCTTGAAGCCAATAAAAGTGTGCCTGCTCACGCAAAAATCGAAAAGTCTCTCATCTTAGTAACGAATCGGAAGGGACTTATACGGGCTGGTAAGGGCACGATACAGCGTGCTGCGAGTATTGCTCAATATACCGACGAGATTGAGAAGTTGTATGCGAGTATTGAAGTCGCTTTTGACGAAGAAGAGGACCAAGATAGTGCCGTTGTGAGATTGGGATCTGTCAATTTAACGGACACCGACTCGGTCTCACGACTGATATGGAAGACCGTGCGTGGCCTGACAGGGTGGACAGACATGGATGAATCGACGAGCTTTTTTGAGGCGGGAATGGATTCATTGCAAGCTTTGCAACTCGGCAGGGCACTGCGCAAGAGCCTTCCGGTTGGCAGTCTCGCACTATCAACCATTTACCAGAATCCGAGCGCTATCCAGCTTGCCCAATCACTCTCCCGAGCTGCAACAGAAGCCAGCACGGAGGAAACCAATGTAGCTGATGAACTCTTGTCGAGTTATCGTACTCAGGTATTACATATCCCGAAACCAGTAACCCATACCTCTATCCATGGGCGAAAAGACACGCCCGGAATCGACGTTATATTAACAGGATCGACCGGCACACTCGGTACCTCCATCCTCAAGGCACTCCTGGCTAGAGATGGAATCGGGCACGTGTTCTGTCTCAATCGCAGCGCGGATGGCGGACGCGCTGCTCAAGAGATACGCTTCTCGTCGGCCGGGCTTGGGGTAGACCTGCTCAACGAGAGTCGCGTCACATTCTTGCAAACCGACCTGACACATCCAACTCTCGGCCTGAGCCAAGAGATCTACCAATCTCTGAGCGGCCGTGCGGGACTCATTCTCCACAATGCCTGGCCGGTCAACTTCAATCTGATGCTGTCGGCGTTCCGCGCGCAGCTCACAGGTTTGGTCAATCTCCTAACCCTGGCGACCACGGCGACGCCACAGCCCATGCGTATCATGTTTATCTCCAGTGTCGGCGCCGTAGCAGGTCTTGAGCCCGGTGCCCCAGCGCCAGAGTCTGTGCCCTCGGAAGCGGTAGCTCTTGGCGCGACCGGGATGAACGGGTATACGCGGAGCAAGCTGCTTGCGGAACTGCTGTATGACACAGCATCGCGATCCCTTCAAATACCGGTTGAGATCGTCCGCGTCGGCCAAGTCGCCGGGTCCAGCACCCAGACCACAGCGTGGAACCGGTCAGAGTGGCTACCGAGCATGGTCATCAGCTCGCTCCTGACCCTGGGCTGCGTACCGAGTGATCTAGGCCCGCACTTTTCGACGATCGACTGGATTCCTAACGACCTGCTCGGCGTCATTGTCGCCGACCTCGTCTTCGCCGATCTGCAAATGTCAAATGGCTCTGGCGCCACAGTGTTCAACTTGCGGAACCCGCACACAACAACCTGGGAGTCGCTAGTCCCAGCGATTCAGGAGAAGGCCCAATCGACTAACGCGGTGGTGCCGCCTTCGACGTGGCTGGCTAGACTACAGGCCAGTCAAGAGACATCTCTCGAGGTGGATGTCGAGCGGAACCCGGCAGTCAGATTGATCGACTTTTATCGTGATCAGTTATGGGCGCATGTGCCGGAGGGTGATACCAGTGTACAGCCGGCTATGGCGATCAATCGTGCTGTTTCGGTCAGTCCCACACTACGCGACATGGTCCCTGTCAGCCATGAATGGATGTCCAAATGGGTCAGTGAGTGGTTGAATGGGCAGGTAGGAGTGGGGGAATTGGAACAAAGTTAAAGGTCGACTAAGTCGTCTTATTCTAATGCAGATGATTACATGGTTTTTAACATGACGCGATCCAGCCCCTCAGTGATGCTTCGTAGTGTAGAAAACTGATTTCGCGAGCCATGAAAGTCTGGTGCCAGGTCCAAGAGGTTGACAGGCTTCCGAGCAATCCGACAGCTGGCACGGTCTGTCTGCTTTAACAAAGAATCTACTGAGAACTTGAGATCCGCGGTCTATAGCCACTCTTACCATAGCCAATGCGATTGTCTCTTTAAAGCTGCGCTATGCGAATTTTGTACAAGGTGACTCACTTTGTGAAGTATAGGCCGAATGAAGAAATCAGAGAAGAGAAGGGGAGAAAGTCAATTCAAAATGATGCCGCCTACAACATTAGGGACACTCGTGATCCCCATTTAGCAGACTTCGCTTTGCATGAATACATGGCATATTTTCTCACGCCAACGCCAATATCAAACGCCCCAGAAACAGAATACACGCCTTTGAGCGTCCAAGTTTCAAAGACTATGGATTCTAGTACACACAGATATCTCGACCGTGCTCATTTTGTTTCTTATCCCGATAGTCTCAGAATCATCCATGTCGTGCTACCTGCGAACAGAGCTTGACGATAAGTACCACGCTGCAAAGTCTGAACTTTCAGGCTCTTGTCGAGTCCTTAAAAATCTGGTATTTAAGTAGACATAATTCCGAATTCCAAAAGCGTTAGCCGTTTCCATGTCGCTTTACCCTTTCCCACCTCTGCCCACATCCATAAGCGATCATTCCGTCCAACGCGACGAGACCAAGTCAACAAGCTGGCGAACGGACGTCGAGTCGGCCAGGTCCTGTGGAGTCAGAGTCGCGCGGAAAGTAGCCAGCAGCCAAGCGCGCAGCTGCGTCGACGTCAAAGAGTCGATGTACTGCGAAAGGGGCCCGCTCTCATCGACCTCGGACCGACTCAGCATGAACATGGCGGCAATGTAGTTGACGATCGCCCCGCGGATCGCGCCCGACCTCGCCTCCTCCGACATCCCGGGCACGACCTGGAAGGTTGCTTCTGATCCCGACCCGCGGTCGCCAGCCAGCTTCCGCCGTGGGGACAAGTGCCGGAAGTGCGGGTCCGTGACTAGTCGATCTCGTTCTTCGGCGCTCAGACTGGTGGGCAGGCAGCAAGAAGCGAGTATTATTGTCACTTACCCACCTAAAAATAATATCTTCCGTAACTTTTCGTAAAGTTAAAATACGTAAAATAACTACATTCCTCGGACTCTACTATGGCGCAAAATTAGTATAAGGGATAATAAAGGCCGTAGAATCAATAGATGATTTTTTGGTAATTTTTACGATTTTTTTCAATTAATTATTGAATATAATAGATGGTGTTGTAAAAGGAGGTGGAATGCCAAGACTGTGCCATCTTTACTCGCTGCAGGCTGGCAGGCCGACGTACAAGGTCTGTCCGGATAGCCTTTCCATTGCTTGGAGGACTAGTTAATAAAGAGGGAAGAGGAACGAACTTCGGTAAATGTTGTATGCAGAAAGTAAAATGCTTCTAAGCCTATCGACACATCCTTATTGTCCAATGCAAGAGAGACAACGAAGAGCACTATGCTGACTAATAAGAAGACTATAAAGGCTCCGATCAGAAACGGCAATATTGGCGAAAGACTTTATGCTTGAGAAAGACTATATACTGAAAAATATACAAAAGGTTCGAAACAACAAAGCTAATAGGTAGCAACGGGTTTTGACGAATGATTTGGGGGGCCATAATGAAAAGGGCAGTGATAGTGAATGTAAGAAATCAGAACAAAATAAAACAAAATGCATTTTGCGTAACATTTGTTCTATTAGGTCAATATATATACCAAAACCATGTCTTCGAAGGAAGGGTTTCTCGTGGCCAGGTGTTCTCGTTTCGATTTCTCCATAACCTAGAACGAAGTTCACCTCGGACATTACTCCAAAGGCGTATAGTCTAAAAAGCAATTGCTACTTTTGCTACTCCCACTAGGTTGTCGAGGTCGTGTATTAATTAGCGCTTGTCTTCAAACATACACTCACTATCATCTACACGAACAGCTAGCTTGGCAGACGAACCCTACTAGATCCTGCGCCACATTTCCGAACATATTTCAAGGTACCGCGAAAACCGGTATAGCATATCCTGAATTTCAGATAACTCTTTATCAGGCTGCGGATATGTAGTCGTTTTTGGATTGATAAGTAGTTATGTATAAATTATCCGGTGTTATAGCGGCTACCACGTCAAAATAAGACGTCCCGGCCGCTTAGTTACGACAGCCCTCGCACGGTGTCAGCGTCGGAAATGGATGACAGCATTGGTTTTTATAACTTTTTGCGCAGTCCAAGGGAGGAAGCCGGTTTCGTTACCTACTGTAAGGGGAATGGGCCACTGTGCGTGAGATGGTCGACTTTCCCGTGCCGGCCATACCGTTCAACCAGAAGACGGCCTTAGCGTCAGGATCCTCTACCCATTGACTTATCTTGCGGAGGAGGTTGACTCGCGTATCGGGGAGGCATGTGGGGTTGTGTTTTTTGGCGTGGGAGTCGAAGGCAGCGCCTGCAGTGATGGGGAGTTTGTCAACTACCGGTTTCTGGAGGCGAACTGCATGGTAAGCTATCACATGGTTATAGTATCATACCAAAGGCGGCTCTGAGACTGTACTTGATAGGGTTATGTCGTCATATGCCTCCACGGTAAAAGCATTGATACATGGTCGCCAGCTCCATTTTCGAAAGCCTGTCAGACCAGTCTCTAACCATGCTCTCTTGGTTGCTATGTACGAAACACCAAATCTTCCCGCCAATGGAAGTCTCCCGTTTACCATAGATGAAGTAGATATAGTAAAGGATCTTTGTCCGTCGCTCCACCTACAGCCAGTCACACCGTCTCTGCGCAAGGATGATGTACTCCGGGAACTGCAAGCGTGCAGGATATTCCACTTTGCTGGCCATGGTAGTTCGGATCTAGCAGAGCCTTCGCGAAGTTGTTTACTCCTGGAAGATTGGAAAACCAACCCGCTGACGGTAGGAGACCTTCGTGATCACAGACTGCAAGAGAACCCGCCATTTTTGGGTTTTTTCTCGGCATGCTCAACTGGAGCCAATAAGGTAGCCAAACTGGCCGACGAGGGAATCAACCTCATCAATGCCTTCCAGCTGGCGGGGTTTCGGCACGTTGTCGGGACGCTCTGGGAAGTGTCGAACATGCATTGTGTTGACGTGGCCAGAGTGCTGTACGAGACGTTGCGGGACGAGGGGATGACGGACGTGGCGGTGTGCCGAGGACTTCATCGGGCGGTTCGAGCGCTGCGCGACGGCGGGATCGCGGCAGACGGGTTGAGAGATGGCGCATTGATCAGCGGGACGACTGAAGGGCGAGGCGCGACAGACGCCTACAGGATTCCGTATGTCCATTTCGGTGTGTAGATGCTTGTGGAAGTAAATGATCTCATGATATTCTGCGTCGAAGCAGCTGTATCGACAGCTAATTTTGCAGTAGAGACGGTACCGGCGTTGATCGGCTGGTACAGCGAAATGCCCTACTATTTGGTTCAAGATTATCAAGTGTGGCGCGGGCCGTGGTCAGCCGAACGCGGGGCAGGCTTAGACAGTGTTCCACCTGCTTACTTGCTACCTAAGTTTCTTAAGTGCATTAGCGCGCCCGTATGATTCCCCGACATCGTCCTCGATATCATTGTAATTGCATAAGCTCATCTCCCTAATTCAATATCGTCTTAATATTGTTACTAAAAGTGGATATGGTTTTAAGGATTGTTGCATATTAAGAATAGCTTTACTTTTTAAAGCGATATTTTTTCGAAATAACTTTTTAATTTAAAATAATTTTAAAATAATTTTAATTTTAAAACGATTTTAATCGTTTAATTAATTTATTAACTTTAAATTAATCTTTTAACTTAAAGTTAATTTTTTAATTTTATAATCGTTTTAATTAATTTTTTTTAACCGTTTAAATAATTATTATTTATTTTTATAACTTTTTATATAATTATATATATTAAAACATTAAAATTAAATTTAATAATTTCGTAACGTAATTAATAAATTAATAAATTAATAAAATTAATAGCCGTAATTTTATAACTTAAAGTTTTTAATTTAAATCGTAATAAATGTTAATTTTTAAATAATTTAAAAAAAAACAACGTATCGTATATATATATTTTATACATTATACGATAACTTTTTATTAAATATTAAGTTTAATATTATTTTAATATTATTTTATTATTTTAATATTATTTTAAACTTAATATATAATTAATTTATAATTTAAACTTAAATTTAATTAAATATTAAAATTTTAAAATCATTATAAACTTAAAACGTAATTAACTTATCGATATTAATTTAAATTTAATTAACCATTAAATTTTCAACAACATTATAAACTTAACATGTAATTAGCTTAAACTGCTTTAAGTGATAATGTTTTGCCGAGACGATATCGAATATCCACAATGATATTTAAGAGGGTTTCTATTAGCCACCTCGGCGCGCTAATGTGGCCTAAGAAAGAGGTAGGTACAATAAGCCCCAGTTAAGATACCCCCTGTATATTGTGCGTAGATCATACGTAGCAACTGCATACATCCTACCCCACCATCAAGTGCGAGACTTCCGCGACGGATTCGACAAGGTCCAACTGTCCCTACCCTTCTGTCGCACTTGATCGTTGACCGTTCCAGTAAGCATAACGCGAGTAACGTTGGACTTAGATCTCATAGTCGCACCGACAGTCAAACCTCGCGGCGATCTTCTCAGAACGGGAATCGGTTATTCATAGCATACTTTAGGGCTCTAGACATTATTTGTTACCTTTCGTCGCACAGCTTCTCTACTCCCGCGCTACCGAACCTTAAACACGGGCCGCCATGTCTGTGCCGAACGCCGCGTCGTCGTCATCGCAAACCTCGGCAGCCGCCCGACTACTACAGAAACAACTCAAAGAGATGCACACATCCCCAGATCTATCGGGTATCTCGGTAGGGCTAGCCAAAGAGAGTAATGTATTCGAGTGGGAAGTCATCCTCATGATCAACGATGAGTGCAAATATTATGGCGGTATGTTTTCATCTTGCCCATCGTCACCACGCCCCAAGCTAATCATCTACATGTCCTACCCCCCTATCTACAGCGTCATTTCCGCGGCGCAAGCGATTGGTCCTTAAATTTGATTTGACTAACGTATGCCAAAATCCAGGTGCTTATTTCCGGGCGATTATGACCTTCCCGCCCGAATATCCTCATCTACCCCCCAAGATCGTATTCCAGAACCCCGTCCCATTCCACCCGAACATCTATCCGAACGGCGAGCTCTGCATATCGATTTTACACCCGCCAGAAGAGGACAAGTATGGCTATGAGAGCGCAGCCGAGCGATGGAGTCCTGTCCAAACCCCGGAAACTATACTCCTAAGCGTCCTCAGTCTGTTCAACGAGCCAAATGACGAAAGTCCAGCTAATTTGGATGCTGCTAAGTTGCTGCGTGCTGAACGAGAAGGCGGCCCAAAAGAGTTCAGGAAGAGAGTGAGGAAGTGCGTCAGGGAGAGTCTAGGTGAAGATTAATCGGGGTGTACTTGAATGAAGAGAAATTCATAATCACATACCGGCGTTCGAAGTATTGCGGTGACCTAGCGTTGACTTAGTAGTAGTCAGGAAACATCAAAGATGTTTTTCTAAGTCACATTCCCTCCCGTTGGATGCTAGCATGTTTTAAGTCCAGGAGAAGGCGCCCAGGGGCTAAATATCTGGTCCAATCCAAGGATTCCGATTCGTAGCGATTATACTTGCAGCTGTTCAGTCTATGACTCCGAGAACACGGCCCAGAACTCGATCCCATTCCTCATCCCATCGTAGATCGCTCTCTTTCTTAGCACCCTCACGTAAAGTCCTCAGCTCAGCTAGCCCCTCCTTGCTGAATAGTCGTTGTAAGATGGCGGCTAGCTCCTCTGCTGTCTCGAAGCCACATCCATTTACCCCCTCCTTGACCAGCTCGCTGAAGCTCTCGTATCCCGAATAAGCTGCAACAGGCAATCCCGATCCAAACATGTCTACAACCTTCATAGGTAGATCAACACCCGAGCTGGACATGTGAAGGCATATTCCAAGGTCTGCACAACTCAGAAGTTTGGCGTAGTCCTCCATTGTAAGCCATGCAGTTAGAATGCGGATGTTGGGTAGCTTCCCTGCTTTTTGTAGCTCCTGGATTTTCTCCTCGTAAAACGCCTTCTGGGGACCGCGGCCTGTAATAATCGCAATGATTGGATGAGAAGTTTCTTCCGTAGCATATTTAACTAGCGCATCGAGCAAGAGTGAGAAATCCTCATCGGGGGTCCAGGAAGTGCTGCTCACTATAAGTTTGGTCTGTCCTCCCACGATGTTTGAGGCGAAGTCCCTGGTCTCCGGCAATTTCTCGAGAAAATCCCTGCGGTCCTGGATTGACTTCAGGGTTTGGAAGATGGAAGCTGGTCGATCATGAAGGACAAGGATTGGAGCCTTGACGTTATAAGGCGGTCGTTCGAGTTGCCGCTTCATTGCATGGGTAACCGTGATATTGGCAGTTGGGGCCGCCTGACCCAACGCACACTCGTAGGCCTTCGAGATTTTTACGAAGGGGTGGTCGCGCCCCTTAGTTCCGGCGAGGATGGTCCACCCATAGTTGTGCCAATCAATCATGAGATGGGTATTGCGCAAGACAGAAATTAGAAGAGCAATGGCCAGAGTGGGAATAGAAGGGGGATTCTGCGATATATGTTAGCGATAACTCATTGAAACTTAAGACAGTTAGATATGTTATACTTGAACTAGAAGCCATCTTGCAGGAAGTGTCTCGTAGCCTAAGACCGAAATGAGGGTCCAAATCTGCCACAGCACCTTTAAGGGCCCTGCAATAATGAAAGGGATGGATCTAGATTTCAATAAACTGGGTGGAGGTGCCAAAGGATGGATCTTGATCCTAGGGTTTGCAAGAAGATCAGGATGAGGAGGTGACTCTACGGCAATTTAGTAAAAGCCCCTACCCAGACTATGAAAAGGGGAATCAAAATACCATGATAGCCAATAAGGTCCACCCTCCCGCCGTGTCTGGCAACACTTGATGCATGGTACTGCATACGCGGACTTCGCCCAATATCTCCAAGTACCAAGACTTGGACCGAAACAGACTCATGAGATGCAGGAGAGTGCTTAACATAGCGTGAAGGGAGCATGGTTAAGACTACCACAAGGCCCAGTAACGACCCTATCGCCGTGAAACCTAGGACGATGGCGAGATAGGCCATGTCGGAACAGTAAGATGTTGTATCTTGGATATTGCGTCAGTTTGAGCATCAGCGATATCAAGGTTTAAACCTCCCTCCATATAGATGAGCTTACTAAGTATAATAACCAGCTTATCGGGCGTCCGTATGCTCTATTCACAACTTGGTCATGCATTGATAGACGGCATTTGTAGAGCACATGACGCTTTAGGACGACATGGATATGAGTAGTGGTTTATGTAATAGTGACTGCAACTACTAAGCATAGATTGATAACATTGAAGTGGTGTTGAGGTAAGGTTATTGCCAGGTGTACATTCAAGCCTTACAGCGATCTTTTGTTTATTCCTTGCTTGAGCCAATAAGGGCGGCCACATCAGCTCTTCCCCGCAGAGCTTAGTTTAACCTTTGGTACCTACATGAGATAGGGATTTAATCTAACCACTAGCGTCTCTTATAGGCCCATCAACTCAAAGTTGGAGTCTCCTATCAGGCCTATCAGGCCCTATCAAGCCTAGTAATCTTACTGTACGGTACCTATAACTAAGCGAGAGATTACAGTACTTCCATCGGTACCGGGGCACTAGTAATGTGGAGGATCCGCTGCAGGCTGCATCATAGATTGGGTCCCCAACTTGCACTAGATCGGAAAGAGAAAGGATTTTAGGAACTGCATTCGGGGACTGGGGGTTCAGGTTGACCTTCCTTCTTCTCGATGCCGCCGCTCGTTTTTCTCCGTTCTTTTATCAACAAGAAGATGCCACCATTGCCTGTACTCTTTGGATTGTGTTCTATGGTTGTCTATTAAGTCAGCGCTGTTCATCACCTGTCGTTCTCGAATTAGATATCGAAATCAATCACTTACCAATTCTGGTCGTTTCCCGACGCGTACGAACACGAACAAACCCCTGTCCCCATCCGGCCAACATCCAAATATATCGATTCCTCACCCACAAAACAATTCAGCTGAGTCGACGCTCTCAAAATTGTCAATTGGCAATCCTATACTTATTTGGCGTAACTCCGTCCCTATGCGATAGAATTGAGAGGCAAAAGGAGTCTCGGGGGCTCTAAAAACTGCCGCTGTTAGCTTAGACAAACGGCTCAACTAGACCATTAAACGATATTATGGCATCCTCGTATGCCCTGCCACAACCTCCGTTGCCGCATAACCACAGCCATTCACATTCACACTCCCATTCGCCCTCGTCTTTTGGCCACTCGCGATCGACCCGATCCCTACAGAGCTATCCACAGGGCCAGAAGGCCGACGTCGGCCACGGCCACGGTCACGGTCACGGCCACGATCACGACCACGACCACGACCATATTGACCATGATGCTCAGGTGCAAGCCCGACAGAATCTGACGCAGTATCGGGCAAACTCATTTATACCTTTACAACGACGAGAGAATCGACCGTCGCCTTTAAGAAAGAACACAGAAGACTTGCCTAGCCCGCAGAAAAATGATATGATAGACTCTCCAAAGATTCCAGAGTATAAACCTCCTACTGCCAGTGTCTTACACGACCATAAGCATGGTAGCGATGGTCACCATGCCCACGGAGCGACTTACTCGAAATTCACAGCCTTGCTACTTCCATACACATCAAGATGGCCATTAATTCACGCTATTATGACGGAGAAAGACTCGCGTCGTATTTTCTATTTCATGGGGTATGGCCCGCATTAGTGCTCACTTTTTTTCAAAAAGCATTGTACTGATGGATCACCTCAGAGTTAATTTTTCGTTTATGGCTGTCCAGGCTGTTTACGGTTATCTTACCGACTCCCTTGGACTCCTTAGCGATAGCATACACATGTTCTTTGACTGCGTGGCTTTAGCAGTGGGCCTTTTCGCATCCGTCATGAGCAAATGGCCACCCAGCGAGAGATTTCCTTATGGCTTTGGGAAGATTGAGACATTAAGTGGATTCGCGAATGGGGTCTTCCTGATGTGCGTCTCTATTCTATATAACTAGGACAAATGACTAACGATTCGCAGTCTCATCAGCCTTGAAATCATGTTCGAGGGGTTCGAAAGGTTGTTGGAAGGCCGAGAAACTAAGAGACTCCGAGAGCTCTTTATTGTAAGTACTCTGGGACTGGTCGTAAACCTGTTGGGCATTTTCGCTTTTGGCTCTCATGGCCATCATCACGGTCATAGTCACGGACATGACCATAACCACAGTCACGGTCACGATAAAGATCACGACGATCATGAATGCAGTTCACACGGCCATGAGCACAACCACAGTCACAGCCATGGTCACAGTCATGGCCATGCTCATTCTCATCATGACCCAGATAACGAAAACATGCACGGAATTTACTTGCATATTCTCGCAGACACCCTTGGAAGTGCCTCGGTGATCATCTCGACGGTCTTGACTTATCTCATTCCCTGGTCCGGTTGGGACCCATTGGCGTCATTTTTGATTGCCTACCTGATTCTTATTACGGCAACGCCTCTAGTCAAGTCGTCAGCTCAACGTTTATTGCTGACTATTCCGGCGGACACGGAGTATAATCTTCGCAATACGTTGTCAGAAATCACAAACCAACGGGGTGTTGCCTCATATTCAGTGCCTAAATTTTGGGTGGACGACAGCGGTAGTAGCGAATCGGGGGTTAGAATTTTAGGAGTGATGCACGTGGCAGCGATTCGAGGCGCAGACTTGGAGGAGGTTCGAGATAGAGTTCAGAACTATCTGGCCAAACATGGTCTAGACCTTACGATTCAAATGGAAAGGGAAGGCGATACGACATGTTGGTGTGGCATGGGTCGGCTTGGTGGTGTTACGGGCAAAGGGCTGGGCGCATATTGAAAGGGAGCGATAGTGAATGCGATGAGCTGTCTATATTGGGCGATTCATCGGCTCGGGTCGATGGAAGATTTTTGTGGGCAAGTATCTCTTCATGCCGAGAATTACTGAGCCCCAACGACGGTCGACGATCAACAATGTTTTAGTTGGACACCGTATGTCTTGATTAGAGAGACTATGTCAATGGGGATGTCGAGGGTGAAGACGGAATAGAGGAAGACGAGAAAACGACTATACCCATGATATTCTTATCTTAATATTCTGTATATACTTTCCGGATAGAGAGCGTATACACCATGTTGATGCGATAAGGGAAAAAGGCATCCAATTATTCCCATCTCGCATTCTATCATTTTTGGCATATGATAATGACGTAAACTCCACATACCTAGGTACGCCAGGCACAACGGCTTGTGCCGACACCTAATTTTGCGGGCTGAGCGACTACTTGTTCCAGCTTGGAGTCCGACAACAATATGCTATTCGGGCGAATAAATGAAAGGAAGCGTGTTACTCTTTTCTTTTCAATAAGCTGCCACTCAAGGCCGATAGATTGAAAATGCTATACTTTGCCTTCGTATATGGGAGGGTGTCACTGAACTTCAAAGGCCGTGTACCTGACGCTGTACATACAAGAGACATCTCCAAATGTTCCATTAAGCCGGGTCGGCCGAGGCACAATTTTACCCCGGCTTAAACATCCAACATCAACAAATATCATGTAGTAAGGTAGGAGCTTATAGAAACTAAAATAAATAAAATAACATATACAGATTCAATTTCAGTGGATATTAGTATGTCCTTAGACAAAAGAAGGAGATATTATGTAAAATGCAAATCGCTCAAGATGAGACGCTTTCATCAGATCAGATCTAGATGTAGTGTAGATACCTGCTCCAGGGGTGCCGAGAGTGGGTATAGTGGTGTACCGGTACATTAAACTTTTGAACTCTTGGACCCTTTTAGTCTGCCGAGGCTCGAGTGCCTTCTGACGTCGCTCGGCTTTCGATTACCGAAACATTAGACGAACAAACGAACCTCTTGCTTCTGTCCGGCAAAAGTTAATTCCCTCGAGTCGCCGCCTTTTTTTTTTATTGTCGCATTTCGGACTTCCGTTGTGTTCACGAGTAATTTGGGTGCAAGAGTTAGAGGTAGATAATTCCTAGGTATAAATCGGGACAATTTAGCGATCGCAGTTTGATATTGTTGCGGGAATTCGCGCAAAAAGACCCCTCCGAGTCTTTCGACTCCCCTTCGACATCTAGATAGTCACAAGTTGGGCTCTCCGCCTTCGCGGCCGTTGCTCTGTCCGTTTTATTGAAAACGACCGATCCAGCAGCCTAAATCGCCGAGACGAAAGACCGCCAGGATGACTTCGAACGAAAAGCACAGGGGCATCAACGAGAAGCTGCACCAATCCCTGCCAGCCCCCGTCGCAGACCACCTCCCACACATACCCGAGAATAAAGATGAGCTCAAGGCCGAATTAAAAGCCGAAGCCAAGGCCGCCGCCTCTAGTTTCTCGTCGCAAGTGCGGTCCTTCGCCGCCGGCGGTTTCGGTGGCGTTTGTGCCGTTATTGTCGGACATCCGTTTGATTTGGTCAAGGTGCGCTTGCAGACTGCAGACAAGGGCGTGTACTCCTCCGCGATCGATGTCGTACGGAAGAGCGTCGCGAGAGACGGATTAAGGAGGGGTCTATATGCTGGTGTCAGTGCGCCATTAGTGGGTGTTACGCCTATGTGTATGCAATCCCTAGTTCTTGTTCCCTCATTTTCTCGGCCACAACTATGAGTAAGATGAGACTAACCGCCAAATCTACACAGTTGCCGTATCATTCTGGGGCTACGACCTCGGCAAGCAAATCGTAACCACCATCTCGCCGCCCAGCCCCACAGGCGCCCTCTCCATCGGCCAGATCAGCGCCGCCGGCTTCTTCAGCGCCATCCCTATGACCGCCATAACGGCGCCATTCGAGCGTGTCAAGGTCATCCTACAGGTCCAAGGCCAGCGCCTCAAGCCTGGCGAGGAACCTAAGTACAAGGGTGGTCTCGATGTCGTGCGCCAACTCTACCGCGAGGGCGGCGTGCGCTCCGTCTTCCGTGGCAGCGCTGCGACTCTTGCGCGAGACGGCCCTGGATCCGCTGCTTACTTCGCTGCATACGAGTACATCAAGAGGCGCTTAACACCCCTAGACCCGCAGACGGGCAAGCCTAAGGGAGAGCTGAGTCTGCTAGCCATCACGGCGGCAGGCGGCGCCGCCGGTGTCGCCATGTGGATCCCCGTGTTCCCCGTCGACACCGTCAAGAGCCGGCTGCAGACAGCCGAGGGCAACGTCAGCATTGGCGGCGTGATTAAAGAATTGTATGGCAAGGGAGGCGTCAAGGCGTTCTTCCCAGGCTTCGGGCCGGCGCTTGCGAGAGCGGTGCCGGCCAATGCTGCGACGTTCTTGGGTGTGGAGTTAGCTCACCAGGCTATGAAGAAGATGTTTGGTTGAGCAGAGGATGTGGACGAATAGGTGACGACAGGTTAGTCCTGTTCACGCGTGTGATGGCTACCCGCCTGAGTCGATCAGCAGCGGGTATATACCTAGGTATGCCGCTTAACTCAGGGTATTGTGGAGGATGAATAAGGGGTCCGTTGAGGCTGAGAGAGACTCTCGCCACAGCTATAGACGATGGAAGCGTAGAATTCAAGAGAGGCTTAGTCGTATATCCTAGAATATTTCTGAGCGCGGGAGTGTGGGTGGAATTGCATATCCAAGGCGTTTTTGTAGGGGCTCATCGTTTATCGATTCAACACAGATGATCTAGAGACCATGCCCCTGTGGCTTGAAATGAAACTATGACACTACAACTTATCTTCCAAGATATTCTTAGAAATCCCATGAAGTACACAGTCGAGGAAATGAATGCTACGATAGGCAAGCAAGTGAACTTATATGCTGACACGATCCCCTGTTTTCCTACCTGACCGGCCCGTCAAATGTCGTACCAGGCTTCAAACCCCGCTCTGTACTGCTTCGTGTCGAGGCGATGGGCGCTTACTTACATGCGCCACGCAGGTTAGAGACTTTTATACGTACCTAGAATACCTGGTTATGCTGTGTAATTACGCGGCGCACGCATAAGACAGAGTGATTGCAGAGTCGTATGCAGGTCGAAAACCACTCGGGATCTCGGCCGTGGCATTATTCGGCTTACCGACTCACCTTGAATTGCTATTTCCTAGTATCCCCGTGAAACGGACTTACTCATACCATTTTTGCTATCTTTGAAGCACGTCTTCTCGACGGGAGGGTTTCCTTCTTGTAAGCAGAAGTAGATTATGAGCACTATGAGCACCTACTCAACTACTCTCCTATGGACCGTCTGTGTCGTCTGGCTAACCTATATACTTCACATTCTACTCTGAGATTCGAGTTTCAGGGGAACTATGATGGCACTCAACAAATCAGCTCAAAATCAGTCATCGCTCGAAGCGACATTGGGTCACATTCATCCATTCATTAGCAAATAATGGCTAACCAAATGCCTAAGCCCATAAAATAGCATTGCAATCTGAACTCCAGCCCTTGGATCCCTTTCTTACTCCCGAGGGCATGCAAATTTGGACTGACCAAGAGGTATCTTCTCATAAAAAGCAACAATAATCATGTAGTGGAAGAAGGGGGGAAGTCTGGAGACGCCACCTCCCTTCAAGAGAGCCATGGTATCAACATCCTATATACTTCTGGCCAAGGAGACATGAAAAAAAGGAACGGCGCATCAGGATGTCCGTAAATATGGCTGGAAATTTTGCGAATATTGGTAATATCGTTGGTGGGTCACTGCGCTCATCACCTCGGCGCAGTTGGTCTGTAGAGGCATGTCTCATTGCAAGAGTGGGGATTATACTGCTGTCTGCGACTTCATGAAGTTCGCTGGGATTCATGATAGGTGCGCTTTCATCGCTCATTGACGGTCCAGCGTCGCTTCATCGAGCTGAAGTCGCGGATTCTCTCGGCCTCTCCCGGAGGCCGTGGAGAACCCCAGAGGCCTCCGTTGCTTGTGCCAGTCCAGAGGCGTGGAACGGCATCTTCATCAAACTTGTCCCGCTCTTCACCGTGCGAAGACTGCGAATCCGACGCTGAGACGGCCCTTTTCATAGATTCCGACTCGGGGTTATTAGAGCTAGACTCATGCACCTGGGTCTTCGGGGAGGTCTCGCCGTTCTTCTTCATCTCTCCTTCATTGGCAAGATTTAATGACGGTAGTGTCTCCGGATGCTTCTCTACTGCTTCGTTATCTTGATTTCGTGGCGCCCATAGACCGACTGAACCCGTGCGATTTGGAGGAGTCGATTGGAAGCTAGAAACACCACTACCAACTGTGATGCCTCCGGTAGCAACATTGTTAGGTAATGGTGTCCGAGAGGAAGACCCCAGCACCGGCGATCCCCTTCGCATGCTACCAAGTGAGGCATTTGCCGAGTTGCTTCGACTTCCTGGGCTTGAGCCTCCGTATAATGAAGCAGCGAAATTGACATCTTTCAAGGCAGAAGTAAGTCCGTTATTAATTCGGCCGCGTGGGTTACGGCCAGCAGATGAGGACGAACGGCTAATTGAAGGCGGGGTAATTGCAGAATGAAGATGTTCTGTGTTTGCGAATAGCTTCAGCTCAAATACCTCTGACATAGAGGTTCGCGGGGTTATTAGGGGGCCTTCAAGCGAAGAAGCAAGCCCTTGGTGAATACCGGTGTCGAGACCGTTGTCAAACTCGGGCTTTCGTTGTGCCATTGTGATAGACGACATTCCGACGTCGATAAGAACTGGCTGCTGCGTGATGGCGCCGATGAGAGCATTGCAGCCAGCACCATGCGAAACAAGAATGACCACATTTTCTATCTCAACATCTTGATCATCATCGACGGACAGACCACCGTGGCCACTCTCCTTTTGCGGAGACTTGGCAGATTTCAGGCTCGAGACTGTTTTGGTCACCATTTCTCCGGGGTTCTCCGTAGTACTATACCATTCAACTAGCCGCCTAAACCCTTTCCTAAACCTCTGATGCATTGCCGCCCACTCTTCAGGTAAGACTCCACCATCTCCCCATCCAAAGTCATCTCTACTAGAGTCCCATTGGTAGTCGACGTCGACACAGGCATCACGAGCATGCGCCACATAACCTCTCGGTATAGGTTCGGACGTAGAAAGAGCATACGAGGGAATTGGCGCTACGTATCCTGAATTCGAAGAGTCGGGGGAGGATAGCTTGTACGCCGACCTTGAGCCGGAGTTTCCAACAGAATCACTCCTAGTCCTCGGTAGGCCGCCTCTCAATGTAGAGACACTATCTAGACCAGAAGGGGTATCGGACTCGGGAGTCACTGAAGAAGCCAGGGGGCTGCCACGGCTAGGGGAAGCACTCCATAGTTGAGTCGAGGCATTTGGAGCATGTCGGCTGTGGAAGTGAGGGTATTCATTATAGTTTTCTCGTCGTAACAGCTCGGCTTTCGCGGTCATTAGCATCAAACTCGACTTAGGAGGCGGTGTAATGTGTTCAAAGTAATCAGGAGACAGCCATTCTCCGAGGAAAGCGTCGAGTCGCAAAACAGACTTCTCAACCGAACTCGAGGGTGACACCGGGGTACTATGCGGAGAGGGAGACCTGTCGACGGGAGCGGGTGAATGGGTACTCGAAGCGAGGCCAGCAGCTATAGCAATGGACGTCTGGGTACACCGAAGGAAGGGCGAGCTATGTATGACGACTTTGTAGCGACGCTTCTTCTGCCTGGTAGGCGTCCCGTCGGGCCTATGACTGGCGGCTGCTATCTCGTCCTCTTCCTCCCTCTCTTGCAGTATAGCAGCAATGCTTGCTCCGACAGTCTTAGATTGAATCCATCCTCCATATGTCAAAGGGGGGTCGTAAGGGGTGGGCGAGGAAAGGTGCCATTGCTTGTCCGCGGCATCGAGGCGTTTTCCGTGCCTAGATTTAGGGTTCCACGGGTTAGTTTCGAGCTGGGAGCTGGGAACTGGGAGCTTGAAGGAATTAATTCCTGTAATGTACAAACCTAACTATGAATATGTACGCAGGAGGGCGCCCCATCACATCTACCTGACGCTCGACTTGACTAGTTCTGGAGGCGGATGAGTTTTTCTTGCTTCTTGCCAGGTGGAATGCGAGATTGAGAGTGAGAATTGTATGTATTTGAAAGGATGATACAGGGACCTATATTGAAAGCCACCAAATAATAAGAGGTAGGTAGCTAGGTAGCTTTGACCAAATGCATGTGATTTTACTAGATGGGCCTTAGGTAGCTATTAGCTAGTATAGAAGTGTCAGCTTGGGTTACGCAGGTCTCGGTAATTGATTATAATGTCCTAGACGAGCTGCGGATTTCGAAATAAAACACTTTTCTCTGCCGTGTAACGTCGGTCTTATTTCTCAAGTGACTCAAGTAGGCGAGATGAAGAATGCGGAGTGCAGGCAAGCTAGGCGAAGATAGAGGTAGTCTTGAGGGAAAATAAACAGAGAGTTCAGATTCAATTAAGGTAGGTATTTGCGGTTGTTCGCGCATCTCCAATAGAGTTCACAGTTGCCGCAAAATGCAAGGGCGGAGACGACCCATGACGATTAGGCGGGGCACGCTACAGGTAGTGGAGGTATATGAGGTAGACTTACATATTATGTGGTACGAAGCATGACACTACTAAATACCGTAGTGATTGAGTGGAAGTAACCACAGGTTAGGCGCCTTTACTGCGCGACGCAATAAGTGTATATGGATGTGACTTGTGGTGCGTCAAGTTTCTGTCGGTTGCGACTCAATAGTCGAATTGGGAGGGACAACTAGATTCCGGCAAGGGTCCTGAAAGACCTGATTCAGCATGCTTGACCCATGTGGAGGGTCTGTCTTAGGGCGATTGGATTAGTCACCCGGTCCCTGCAATTCACAATGCTTTCAGGTAGCCCGGGCCGATGACGCTACAACGCTTAAACGTCCAAGTGGGTACATAGCAGTCGGAGATAATAACTCGCTGATCTTGCACACTAAATCATTTGTGGTTGTACCTTAGGTACCCTGATACCATACTTGTACATCTACCTGTATCCACATAGGCAGGCACCCTGCAAGAGAAAGTCGACCCCTGTTTGATCGAGTCTCAACGCCATGACAAATCAATTTTCAGCTCAATAATCCCAATGTTCTACATGTATCCTCCCAAGACATTGATTGTATTGTAGTACAACGCGAACATTCGTAATCTATCTTCCTCTGCTTCATCGACAGAGTACCGACGGGGGCTTCCCGTAAGAGCAAGGCGCACACGATGAAGCTCTCGAGCGTATTGCATCTTCCCGCGCTCCTAGCAGCGTCTTTGCTGGCTCCCGTACAGCCTGTGTCGGCCGAGCACACCAGCAATTGGGCTGTCTTGGTAGGCACCTCGAGGTTCTGGTTCAACTACCGCCATCTTGCCAATGTCTTGTCCATGTACCGAACCGTCAAGCGACTAGGCATCCCCGATTCGCAGATCATCCTCATGCTCCCCGACGACATGGCTTGCAACCCCCGGAATGCCTTTCCCGGGACCGTGTACAGTAACGCAGACCGTGCTGTCGACCTGTACGGAGACAATATCGAAGTCGACTACCGGGGATACGAAGTAACCGTCGAGAATTTCATTCGGTTGTTGACTGACCGCGTTGGTGACGAGATGCCCAGGAGTAAGCGACTGTTGACGGATGATCGGAGCAACATCTTCGTGTACATGACTGGCCACGGAGGAAATGAATTTCTAAAATTCCAAGACGCCGAGGAGATTGGCGCATTCGATTTAGCAGACGCGTTTGAGCAGATGTGGGAGAAGAGAAGGTAATGTTGGATTCTTGAGCCAAACATAATTTTTAGACTGACGACGTCCGTCGATAGGTATCACGAGATTCTTTTCATGATCGACACATGCCAGGCGAATACCATGTACAGCAAGCTCTACTCTCCCAACATCATTGCCACCGGGTCTTCCGAGTTGGACCAGTCCTCGTATTCGCACCACGCCGATAATGACGTCGGGGTTGCTGTCATTGACCGGTACACGTATTATAATCTCGAATTTCTAGAGTCAGAAGTCAAAGACCTAAGCAGTAAGAAGACGGTCGGCGATCTGTTTGACAGTTACAACTATGAAAAGATTCATTCTAACGCAGGCGTCCGGTACGACCTGTTCCGGGGCGGCGCAGAGGCCGCGCGAAGCCGGCTATTGACCGATTTCTTCGGAAACATACAAAATGTAGAGGTAGATGGAGCCAGTAATGCTACGATTGACGAGGATATGTTAGCTCTCAGCAAGACCATAGCAAAACTACGAGAGCTGGCCGACCAAGAGGAGGCAGCAAACAAGAGCAATACTACAGAGTCGAACAAAGCTGAATCGCGGCGACCAAAAAGAGTTCAAATGGCCAAACCATTGACCGACGATAACTGGTATACCAAGAAACTCGTGGGTGCAACAGCATTGGCTAGTTGCGCCGCTCTATGGGCTCTTGGGTCGTACTTAGAGGCACCAAAGAATTAGCCATAATTAGAATTTGCGTTTTGTTAGTAAGAAAATAGAAATACTAGGTATTCAGCTTGACGTGAAAATGCTATGTAAGCGGCTGTCTTCATTTATCATGAGGTTAGGTCAGTTTGGCGTTGTCAGAGGCCGAGCTCAACGGTGCTCAATCTAAATCTTGGCAATTTAACGAGATTGAGGTTTTCATCCACTAGCAACTTTTTTTCCTTTAATCTTCATCCCTTCCCTTTTTTTTTCTGATTGAGCTAGACTGCCTACTTCAGGTTACCTAGTATACTAGGGAGGAAAGAACTGTTAAAATAGAATAAAATGGTAGTTATATTAGGTAAGAGACAGGTACCTTTAGACGCAAAAAAAGCCCAATTTCAGAACTAATCTGATGGAAGCGACGTGCACTAACATCCAGATGTTGAATGATATCCGACGTCAAATTTACACCTTCGAGAACTTTTTTTTCTCTCCTTTCACATGACCAATATTCACCCAGACCAAATTTCTTCAAGAGAGGCCTTGCCATGTCGACAATACTTCGCATATGCCGGACAAGAATGAAATCAAATAAATTACGAAGAATTAAAAATCCAATCCAGGATCAGGCCACTTCATAATGACTTCCGAAAATCACAAAACTGATATTTTGCCCCTGGAATCATTTGGCCTCAGTGCCGTTCCAGCGAGCACACACAATATTGTGTGGTCTCCCGACGCCGAATTAGCTATCGGTTGCGATGATTGTGTCTTCCTTTTCATTCCGGAATACTCGGTTCCCCAATCCTCGGATGGCACGAATACCAAGGTAGTACGCCAGTACAATGACGTAGCCCTCCAATTTCCCAGCGTTGAGCATAGGAGCCCGGAGCTGAATCGTCCCTTATTCGACCTTGTAGGGCAGGAGTTCCCCGAATTCGAGTACGTCCCCGGCGGCGGCGGCTCCGGCACCGTGACAAGCCAGGGTAGCTCCATGAACCACCTTGTCGCGTTGGACTGGTCCCCTAGTGGCCTAGGCCGGATGAATCGGTCCGTTCTCGCTGTGCTCACAGGTTCAGGCGCTCTTACCATTTACTGCGAAGGCGCATCAGACGGCATGAACGCCTTCAGGGTCCGCGGTCGCAATGCTAGAACCTTGAGACCGTGGGTTGCTGCTTGGGGTGTTGGAGCAGGTCTGCTCTTGCCCGTCGCTGAAGGACATGAAGCACAATATACCAAAGAATATATCACAGCCTTTGCATGGGCGAGAGATACTGATGGCCATGGCGCACTGCTGGCTTATGCTAACGATGAAGATGAGGTTGTTATCATCTCGGTTCAAGTCCAGCACGACTCCAATGCAACCCCTGGCGATTGTGGCCAATGGAGGATCGAAGAAGTCGCAAGATTCGTGGCTGAAGGGCCGCATCCAAGGACCGAGGTACGCGATTGCCTATTTTTCGTTATATGTCGACTCATGCTCACACTTATACTAGCCAACTGACCCCGATTATTCGCCGTGTGGCTCATCGTTCTCACTTAGCTGGAGTCCATGGTTGAAAAAGGGCAATTCAAAGAGCAGTATTGTCTCTTATGTGACTAAGAACTACGTTGGATTTAGACGGGTTACTATAGGTTCACCGCATCAGAACATGGCACCTCCGAGTGTCAAAGTAGATCAGGCCGACTCCAACGGGGTCTGCCTTTATCTAGCCCCAGATGCCTTCGTGGTATTTGAAGACCTAGTGAGCCTTTAGCCAACCTTTTTACTATCAGTTTTCGAACTGACTCGATATCAGGTATGGACTATTGGAGACTCAAAAATCTGCCGCGGTCTCATTGCCACTCCTATGCTAGTGAAGGCGTTCCAAGTATCCTTCGACGAAGCTCCATCCGGCGGTATAGCCAGACATGCTACGTACGAGTGTGATACCACATATCCAGAACCAGAGGATGAAAATCCTACCCAAAATCCTATTACAGGTACGCGCTAACTCACTCTAGAGGTTGTATATGCTAATTAATGTGTTGTAGGACTCATTATCCATACCCCTTCACTGTCACAAACCACAGCGACACCTTCTTACTCGCTCGTCCGGCTCTCAGCAACGCATGAAAACGACGCTTGGTACCAGACTAATCTTCCCCTACCCCCTAACCCTGAAGATGGGACCGTAGGACCACGATGGGCTACCGAGATTAACCAAATTGTCGAGCATCAGCTTCCTCGAGCGATGGCGTACCGGCCCATTGCAGATGGTAGTAGTGCTAGCTCGGACATTAACTCAGATGAAGACGAGGAAATGGATGCTGAATCTGTAGAGGGATCCGAATACGACCCCGAAGAAAATCTCGCTGGCGTAGACACGGAAGATCAAGTCCATATCAACAGGGTCCGTATCTGGGGAATGACGGCCAGTCCAGGCGGAGGAGTTGTCGCCGTCTTTATTAGTCAGTACAGTGCACTCTGGCCCGGAAGGGATACGTATGCTGGAGCAAAGTGCCGAGTGCTCTTCGGCAGACACGACCGTCAGAACCAGGAAATTGAAACCACCCTAGCCGTGAAGAAACTCAGCACCGAGGCAAGGGCGTGGGAGTGGATGTATGGCGGAGGTCCACCATTGGCGGGAGTTGGCACGCCAACAATACAAGACGACGATGAGCGAACTGCTCTAAAAGACCACTTCGAGCTGGTCGCCTGTAAGCAAGCATGTTCCTTCTGCGGCCTACCACTAGAGCCGAAGGGCAAGTACTCACGTTGTCGCGGGGGACATCTTTTCGGTAAGCATCTTCAGCTGCTTAGATACCTTGTATCTCGTTTATGCAGTCATCTAATGTGATCTGCGGTTAGCTACATGTGCGACTACAGGCCTTCCCATCCTAAGCCCAGGTCAATCACGAACCTGCAGCGTGTGCGGTTCCAAATGTCTAAAGCGTGAGGATCTCCTCAACATCGCCCCCCATCTGAAGAAAATCATTATCGACGAAATATCGGCTGAGCATTGTGGTGGTTGCGGCGGGAAGTTTATAAACTGATGCTATATACCTGTCGTGGGCAGAATATCCGATATATGATGCACGAGTTCGACTCTGCGGCGATTAGGTCGCCAAGTTTACCTCTTCGGCGACAAATGAACCAAGATGTTTCTACCTGAAAATAGGGTGCGTTTCCGAAATGGCATGAATGCCTATCATCCGAAAAATACCGCCATACTCTACGGGTCCTATTGAGGCTTCAGACGTACAGTTGGCATTTCTGGATTTTGCAGGTAACGAATGATATGAAGCAAGAGGGCCGAGGGTGTTTACCATAAACGTACTAGCTACCTCTTCGACATTAACCGTCTCGAGCGGTAAGACCGAGAGGGCTGACTCCGGCGTTGGCTATCAATATAGCCAATGCTTGCCACGTTCATCTCCTCTACTGCGCTAATTGCATCGGCTAGCGAGGAACTTTCAACATTGACTAGAAGCAGCTTGGAACCGCTTCCTCCAGAAGAAACCCTCAACTTGGCAATTCCTGGTGCATTATAGTTGCGAATATTTCCAACAACTGTGCAACTTGGACGTGGGAGATAAGTCTGGGCCAAAGCATTCCCAATGCCTAGGATTCTTGTTACACAGTGTATCGGCGAAAACCCGCGCATTGACTGACCTCTGCCCGCGCCGGTTATGACAACAACAAGCTGGTCTTGCATCATGTATAATCCAGAGCTTCTTAAGGATAAGGGTAGATAGTTCAATTGACTGAGAAGAGAGTATGCAAGAGCTTACGGACCGTCGCCAAGAATGGCTTGAACACTGCCTAACAATTGTCGGTCATACTTACCTAGGTAGGTATTAAGGCGTTAAGGTCGAATATATGATCAGCTAATTAGATAATTTCATACGCTCCACCATCTGCCCCTTTCGTGCTAATGCTATCTTGTTCAACCTAGGTACCTTCAGGTTTAGAGTCCCTTGCCGAACAACATAGTTCGTACCTCCATCTATGGTTGCCATTGTGACATCACGCTCGACTTATTTTTCCTGGGAGTACAGGTGAACCTGTTGTCACGAACTTCAAGGCCCTCGACGGCAACGTCACTCCCCTCTACAGGCAAGGCAGAGATGGACACCACTACAGGGGCGAGGGCGAGGATGGTCTTAGTGAAATGCATTTTGAAGAATGAAGCAGATCTCGTGAGATCGGTGTAAAGAGTCGATGAGGTTTCTATGCTGTAGCTTGACGTTATCCGCTTGGATGAATACGTCACTCTCTACAGGACGTAGAGCCCCTTTTATACCATGACACAGGACTATGATCTTGGGCATGTTCATGTGTCAAGGTAACTACCTCTAATACTGGCACTGTACCGCTGGATGTCAACTTCGACTTCTTTACTTGGAAATAGGCCGAGCCGCCTCCACGTGCCGTCGGAACAGTGCTTTGATTAGGACAACGGGCAAGACTGGGGCATCCTTCCCAAGAATACCCGATACATCTAAATAGGTAGCAACCTTAGCTAAGGAATATATGTGTCTTCTATACTGGAGGGCACCCCGTAGGCTCCACAATAGCCCAAGTTTTAGCCATAAGAGCCAATAGCCATATATCTTATCACGCCACGTGACACCCTTCTGCCATACCTCTAGCACCTCTGCCACGCTCCCACATCACCTGCCACTCCTCCACGACACCTGCTACTGCCCTATTCCACGCAGACTTTCCTAATTCGTCACATGCTACGCTCCTAAATTGCCTTTTTGAGTAAGTCTTCCCATATGTAGTCCCGCTATACTTTTCTAGCTATACGCACTTGTAAGGTTTAACGGAGGAGAGGGACAAGAAAAAACACGATATAATAGCCCTCGTAAACTTAGGTACTATAAATATTCTTAGGTACTTATCTAATACTTTCCACAGTATTAGAATGGTACATATATTTGCTTTAAAATACTAACTTGTTCGGAAGTACCTCAGAAGGATTCCCCATGTAATCTTGCCCATTTTCCTAATTTAGGTAAAGCGCACCTGTACCTAGTGTAGGGTAGGTAGTGCCAAAGGTACGCGGAAGCGGCCCGGCCCGTGCCTTGTCAGGTGGTAGATTGTAGATATGTAACGAAGGTGATAATGAAATTTTGCTTGGTATGCACAAGGCTACCGCTACGAGGACGTTCACTACTACCTGGCTCTCATGGCTCTGCAATTCCTGCGCATTGTTAATCCTACTGTACCTGAAATTGCGGGGTGATCATGCCTTTCCGGGGCCATTTAGCCTGACGCTATTCCGGCCTTGGTAATTGATTGTGAAAAAGCATGCGTGTATACTTGGTCTGAAGCCGCATTTATCGGCCGTTGCAAAAGATTTGTAGTTAGATTCGTTTCCCTTCTTCTTAGTTGGACGTTTCTACCTACCTAGCTTAAACCAATTATGGCTGTTGATCAAGATGAACCGAGGCCTCTCATTTTGGACCTATACGAAGATGACGATACCGATGATCGCTTTTGCAAGAGCTTGATGCGACACCTTGTTGAGGGTTCTCGGGCCCCATCCCAGGTCGCCCAAGACCTCGATACCTGGGTTGTGAACGAGTCCTCACGCAGGCTGCAGGAATTCACGACACGACCAGATCTCGTCGAAAAGGACGAGGATGGCTACGTGCCTCGCCGTAGCATGCCAAATGCTAGCGGATACGTCGAAATCTTCTTTCAAAGTTTTCCCAATCTATGCCCCGTTTTCCCGCCATATCATGCCGGCCAGACGAGAATTATCCAATTCGTTGAGGCCCTGGTGGCTATGCCCGAGCACCAGGCTCCTGATTACTTCACAAATGGTAACCTCAGCGACGTGCATATGATATCGCTATGGTCGGATGGCGGTTATCGGACAGAGCAGTTTCGAATCGGCGCAGATGGCCTGTGCCTTGAATAATGAACGAAAGGAAGCATAACCCAAAAAAAGAAAAACCGTGTAGCCATCAGATACCCAGGTTCCGATGTAGAGACGCTGGGGAGCGAGTTGGAGACTCGCTGGCGTAACTATCAGTCTACAATGGCACGCACCACTATGGCGGGCTTCAGCCATTGCGGATTCGTTAGCGCATTACCAAGCCCGAGAAGATTGGAGGCCACATTCTAGGCGCAATGGGTGATACGGCCCGACGAGGCACGCTATGTGTATCAACGGTGCAAGAAGGAAAAGCTTGACACGAATAATCCTCGGGATACGTGGAGCATGGAGCATTGGAGAATATGGAAAGCCCAGTTTCAATTTTTTGCTGAAAACGAGAGGATTGATTTGCGGGCTCGTGAAGCAGCCAGCATTGCTGTGGACAAAATGAAGGCGACTGAAGAGCAGGATGGGGCATAGTGATTTCTATTGAACTGGCTCGAGATTAACTTGATGTAGTTCACGAGGTAGGTACTCAATAAATGCTTGGTAAGTTGACTACCTACATGTAATCTTAAGAGTCCGGACATACTGACATGGTGAGATTGTGTGGCATAATGCGCATTGTATACGGTGCTCAATTAGTGCGTAACCGACAAAACCCTTTTAGGAAAGTAGACTACTCAATTTCAACCAATCAAAGCTCAGAAAGCACACGACCGCAACCTCAATTGCAACACTTTAACTGCAACATCTTAATGCAATATTAATTGCAAAGCTAAAAAGATAACTTCTAAATCTATTATTATCAAGTAAAGTTGATTTTTTTTTTCCGAATTTGATACCTACGTACGAAAGGGATTATTTTAAAGGTTGTTATAAGGTAACCGTACTGGCAGTGTAACCTTAAAAAGGTAAGTGCGTAACTTAAAAAGGCAAAGCGTGCCACTTTCAATTGCTCCTTTTGGAAAGCGGTGTGAGGCTCGGAGACTTTTTTTCTTACGCCCTATAAATTTAGCGCTTACATGCGCTAAAGACCACTATAATTATAGTGGATTATAGCGCTTAAGGCCCTATAATTACAGGGCTTAAGATAAATCGGACCAATTTTCGTCCGCGAATCTTCGTTTTGTCGGTTACGCACTAATGGAGCACCGTACATTGTATCGAATATTGATTAGGTAGTGCAATTAAATTGCATAAACATTTACAAGTTATGCAAGAAATGACTGCAGCAGCCACCAGCACCAGTAACTGTGCATTATGCACCTTTGCGGCACGCCGTATACTCCTTCCCAATTTTATGAACGGCGAAGAGTCATTCGGCATTAAAAGTATTACGCCGCACCAGTACATAAAAATATCTTAGTCGTTATGGCGCATATTAAATATAAAAGAACTCGAGAAAACGTAGTCTGTTTAGAAACCGGTATCTCAAGTATCTTGACCGTACTGCGAGATCTGACATATATGAAAATCTCATTGAGATGGCCTCGCTAGAGAATCTGCTGCAGACGGCAGTGGACGATGGAACCGCGCCCGGGATCGTGGTAATCGCTAAAGATAAGGATGGTAAGCCCTTCGCATACGTTAACCCTGATTTCACATTGCTGACCATTTCAAAGGCAAAGTTGATATCTCAAAATCGTTTTCGTCAAAGAATGGGACGCCCTATAGTCTAGATACAGTCATGGAGGTCTCTTCCATGACGAAGTTCCCCACGTCAATTGCCGCCCTTCAACTGGTTGAGAAGGGCCTTGTCACGCTCGATGAGGACCTTTCGCATTTGCTTCCATCTTTTGCAAGCCAAGGCATCCTAGTCTCGGTGGCAGACGATGGGACTCCAACCGTGAGGAAGAGACAGAACCCCATCACCTTGCGCCACTTAATTACTCATAGCTCCGGCGCTGGTTACTATTTTCTTCATGAGGTTCTTGGTAAAATCCGGGCTGCGCAGAAGAGGGAGTCGCACGGTGCCACAGTCGACGAAGCATTCGACCTCCCGCTCTTGTTTGAGCCTGGAGAGGGCTGGACCTATAGTACTGGCCTGGATCGAGTCGGACAGGTCATCGAAAAACTGACAGGTCTATCTCTAGAAGAGTATATGAAAAAGAATATTTGGGAACCTCTGGGAGCTGGCAGCTCTACCTTCTTCCCTGACCAACATCCAGATATTCATAAGCGGCGAGTGACTATGGCCTTCCGTAAAGATCCGGAGGGGCCTGCTGTCGAAAAGCCTGAAATCCCTACAGTTACGACTGGGCTGAAGGTACCTTTTGGTGGACATGGTCTGTTCGCAAGCATGTCGGACTACTTTAAGATGGTTTACTCGCTGCTTGTGGACGACGAAAAATTGCTGAAAAAGGAAACTGCTGCGTTGATGTTTCAGCCTCAACTCACACCTGCAAGCAAGCAGGAACTGCACAAGTTCATGGACACGCCTGAAATGAAGAGCATGTTCGCCTCTCCACCAAATGACCGCGACTTCGGACTCGGCGGACTCCTTATTGTCGGAGATAATCACCAGTACTGGCGAAAAGGGGCGCTGATGTGGGGTGGCGCTGCAAGTCTCAACTGGGTACGAACATACGTTCATATGTAATCTGGGTCATACACCTGCTAACAGTTACAGTTCATCGACCGCTCTGCTGGAGTATGCGGCGTTTTTGGCGCTCAAGTCTTACCATCTGATCAAAGAATGAGGACATTGATAGATGCTTTCCAGGCCGAAGTCTACGGGAGAGCCGGGAAGCTATCGTAAAACTTAGGGAATAATCATCCTCAGGACAACTCTACATCGCGGTTAAGCTCTCCATCTTGAAGACAATTTTTACTTTTATCTCTTTAGTTAATGGGAGAAATGAGGTAGTCAAGTTGAATATAAAGCCACGTCGCACGCTTTCGTTCTGTTTCCTCCACTCCTCTCCTGAACAGAAATAACTTGTAACCTACCGACGTAGTTAAAGCTGCAGAGCTAGGATCTTGACGGCTCGCCCAAGTATTATCTATAATATGAATATAATAACGAAATCATCGTCAGCAAATTCGTTTATATAACTGCTGAATTATTGAGCTGAAAAGTAACTCCCTAACGAGTCCAAATATCCAACAGGTCGAGACTGGCTGAAAAAATAGTGCAAGGTGAAACTTCACTTAAGTGTACCTAGGCTTCCGGCTTGTCTCCGAAATTTCTGAAATTACTCCTTGTCGTCCATGGCGATACGTTGCTAGACGTTAGCAAGCGTAGCAAGGTCTAGAAGAAAAAGACTAGAGCTAGCAACTAGATAGTCAGGCACTTGTTGTCACTATCTTCAAACAGGGGTATAGCCACATATGAGCTACCCGCAAAGTGTTAGCCCTGGTAAGGAAGCTACTTATGGAGGTAGTTATGACATAATTTCTCTGAAATACTGCCAAAAAGAGGCATTACGAGCCAGCGAATAGGAGTCCAGTTATAAGAGTTCTTGAATACGAAGGTAATGAGCTCGTATTGATCTACTAATCCAGCAACAATGCCACAATCTACTCAAATTATCGTAACTAGGTCCAAAATAGAGGTTCGATGCTGCGTCAATGGCCACTTTGTGATCGTGAGCGCGTCTTCAAGAAAGCTATAAGACCGTGCCGCATTCCGTTGAAACTTGAGATTTCATTAGCATCAACAACTACACAGAACACATTTCGTTCACCTTAAAGTAATCGCTCGCTTATTATTACGTTCTATAAGTTTACCTATTTAACACCGAAGCAAAATGTACGCCCTTACTGCCGCCACCCTCGCTCTCGCCGGCGCCGCCGTCGCTGCCCCTACTCTGCAGGCCCGTGAGGAATCTCAATTCCGCCTTCACGCCACGGGCACCCTTGCGGCGTGGGCTCTTGTCAACGCTCATGTCGATGCGGGAACGAACGTCATCCAAATTCAACGTCCTTCCGCCTACGTCTCTGACGTTTCCTACTTGAACGGAACAAACCTGTACTTCGGTAGGCATTCTTCAAATTCGAAATAATTACCTAATCCCGGTATTAACTATATCCAGACCTTGGTACTACTATTCCCTACGGTGTTCAGATGCCTAGTGTGCCTGCTGGTACCGTTGGGCAGGTCTTCTCCGAGCCCGGGGAGCACAGCATTGGTTTCGGTATCAATGCCGGCCAGCTCCTCACTTATAACTCAAACCCTGAAGGTGAGATGAATTCCCATTCAAAACCCTGGAGATATCGGTGATGCTGACGTCAACAAAGGCTTCTGGGCATGCCCCGTGGACAACACCTTCGAGCTCTTCTATGGCTTGAACCCCGAGCCCGCCAACCTGCCAAGCGCTGAATGCCTACAGATCGAGTTACAAGTCTCCCGTTCTTAGATGGGTGGAATCAGTGACCTGGCGAATTTATGACTAGGTCGCTGTCAACTTATGGGCAGAATAGACAGAGCTTTGTGGTTATGCACTCGAAAGGGTTTTAATCCTTTAAAGATTTAACTTCGCTGTATCTAATTCATAAATTAACCCCCTTTAATAACCATATACCTAGACAGTCTCTTCTATAGTGTCTTGGCGATTTAAAATACAGGGACTCGCTTCACCTAATAAATGTTACAAGTACCTAAAACAGGCTCCTCGTTTGCCGAATCGTTGCTGCCCAATTCCTTTGTAGCTCCGGCTCGCGTTACACGGCATGTTTAGGGGTATCGAGGGTTCCGAGGCACAGCCGGCCAGGCTACGAGTGTCTCACTTCTAAGACTCCTCTAGATCCTTCTGTTATTCATCACTGATACCAGGAAAGGCCAATGAGCACTTACGGTGGCGTACACCATGCCGTTCTCCAATAAAAATGGTTGATCTGATATCGAGAACAACTCAGCGTTTGTGGCTGCATAACGGTCCTCAGCGATAGGCGTCGTGCTTTCGATATGCGAGGATATTGACAAGATTCGATCAAGTGCTCGCCCAGGCGTTTCTTCGCTATTAAAGGCATGCCGTCTTCGGCGGACCAATCCCCGCCGCCGAAATAAGCGGCAGAGAAAATGAAGCCCGGGTATGCACATGATAACCAAGCTTATGATTCCTATGATTACCGGATCTGTTAAGCTCATGCTATTCAATGGCTCCTATGAAATGATGTGAGTAGGTTTTGGTTTATGAGTGGTAGCCAGACAGAAATAGGAGGGAAGCTCAAGCAGGGACAGTTCATATATAAGTGAGCTAACGATTCTTCTCATTATCCCACTTCGTCAATCCTCGCGAGGGCTATGTAATGCCATCTGCATAGCTGCTATGCGAAATGTTAAGCTTGTCTAGATATTTTAGCAGACAATACTTTGGGCGTCTTCTAGTCGGTTTGTGAAGCTAGCCCCGACCGAATGCGAGGGCTTTCCGGCGGACTAGATTTTCTACCGATTTAGCAGATTAGAGTCTAAGATGTGTCTTGGTTGATGACTGCATAAAAGTGCACCTTTGCTGCAGATTGCCTAGGTACCTACTGTTACCATCCAATCATCCCAAAACTGGCCAGGATTTTCTGAATTCTTGACCTGTCGTATTTTTATTGAGCCCTCTGACGTAGCAAGTCCCTGTGGCATAAATCTGCTAAAGTATGAGGCGGACATCTACCCGACGGGGCAACCTCTTGGTTGCCTAAAGGGTCCTTGCGCATATGGGCAGAAATCTGCTCAAGTCTGCAGGACGAGATTTCTGCAGATGTCCAATAAGGTTCCCAAGAAGACACTTGGCAATATAGCTGTTCTTTGAAACTGGGTCTATGAGCAGAGATTCGTCCGAGGGCACGGCGATGCGGCTGAGTCGCTTGTCCTAATTTCGTCCATGGTAAGCAGGGCGAGTGCATGCCTGCTAGTCAGTTGTTTAGCCTGATCAAGTTCTGTGTCGTTTACATAAGTACTAGAAAGTTCACGCCACTCTATTAAAGGCTCGGAACTCACAGGATTCTAACTCTGTGAATGCATTTGAGAATTTCTCCTAGGTACCAGTAATTATTTTCAAATTTGGTCTCCTGACCAATATCTTCTCGTTTCACCATGACCACAAGCGACCGCAAGGCTAGGATTGCGGAAGTCGAATGGGAAAGACATAAGAAAAGGATTCTTGATTTATACCTGACTCGGGATCTTACTCTTAAAGAATTGGTGGAGGAAATGAGAGGTCAGTTGGATGCAAGGTGAGAACTACTCAATCCACGTGCTTGGTTCTAGTCTGATATTCCCTTCTGAAGCGCCTCGCAATTCGAAGCACAGCTCAGGGCTTGGAATGCTCGCAAGAATCTGAAGACCTTCGAGTGGAAAGCCGTTTTCAATATAATTGACAAACTCCCTCGAGGTAAGCGAACCAGGGTTACCATCTCAGGTCACCCCATATCTGATCGCAAGATCCACCGGGCCCGGCGAAATTATATGCGCCAGTCCGAAGTTCGAAAGCGTCGGCGCTTAGATGATGGCCTGGGTGGCGATATAACACATGCGCCTCTTGATATCGGACAAGTATCTATTCAGACACTGGAATCAGACGGCACTTGGTCCACGCTTCCAAGTCCCCATGATGCCGAATCTGCCGGCAGGAAACAGAAGAACGAGAGCTTTCCTGCTCTACAGAATCAAGGAAATCCGCACAGCAGAGAAATCGACATGTCAGACTTTGACGGCATCAACTTTCCTGAGAGCAAATCCATAGTGCCGTCATTCCAGGAGAGCACAGCTTTATTATCCCAAGTACAGGATGGTGAAGATTATGAGGTCCAATTACATATAGAAGAACAAGTCACTTCTCTTTCCACCATTGGGTCTCCAGCTCTGGACTGGGGAATGCTAGCGGGTACAACTCCGTTCATGGTACTCAATCCACCAAGGAAGTGGCTAGAAGGCCTGCCGTCTAGGCGATTCGGAAGTGATATGAATGCGAGAGGTCTCCGGCTGATCAATACTAACATATCTGGTGATGTGTTAGGCCTAGCCTCCCCAGTCTCGAGTTTCTGGGCTCAATTCCTGGTAGACACAATCCCCTTGGGAGAAAACTCATGTGGAGCTTCAAGCCAAATAAGGCGACTCGGCCCCGAGTTCCTTTTGCGTACGTTTAATATCTTGATGCAGAGGGACGATCCAGGAGGCCATGATCATCGAGACTACACAATCATATCGACGAACGAGATCGAAGAAACACAATTCATGCACACAATTATCTGCTCAATCATAAATGGATTTGCGGGACTCGATGAAATTCCCATTGACCGCATCGTCAGGTTCCTTGGCCGTTTCCAGAATATGCAATTATTGCTAGCTCAGGCACTCAATGCTTGCCGGAGCCGTGCAGCACAAAGTTTGGCTGAGAATCTGCTCCGAGCTGCGATTGAAGCAAGCGAGGCACAAGTTGTGAGCCGACTACTTTCAACGGGCCTGCTAGAAATGAATGCAATGATTTGTCCATACAAAGGGAGGAAATTGACGCCGATCGAGCGCGCATCGATGCTTGGGAGTTTGAGTGTGGTGCGAACGTTGATCCGTTATGAGGTCGACGTGAATAAGACGTACGCGTTACCGGGTTTCCCGATTTCCCAGGGTGCGCTGAACGTATTTCTGGAATCGCTGGAAAATAAGTCAGGAGTCCCCTCGGAATGGTCAGAGATTGCGAGTGTTTTGCTGAAGGCTGGAGCGAAAATCGACTTAGCGTGGTTGCTAAACGCTTATGACAATCTCGACTCAAGCTTGATATCGAAGATGCTCATGAAATCTTCACCTGCAGATCATTTATTCCCCATTAAATGCGGGCATTTGATAATGATTGCTCACTACTTTGAAGATAACCGGGCTGCGGAGCACGTCGCTCGTATACTCGAGGATTGCCAGCAACACCACAACAGGAATTGTTTTATCAATCCCTCCTGTGATGATACGGACCGAGGAGATATAAGCAATATGATGAATCTGGCAGTGGTTATCGGTGCAAGGCGAGGCAGTTTCGAGTTTGTCAGATTGCTGCTGCCCTACTGCCAGAGAACCAAACTCAACCTTGTTCTCAGCGCCTCAATCAGGAGCGGCAGGGACGACCTGATCGAACACGTTCTAGAGGCAAACACCAAGTCGATTTCAATTGACACGGGTCATATAGACGACTTATTGCGCTTAGCCGACCAATGTATCGGCCATCATGCTCTTGGATTGTCAATTTCACGCCGTCAACCTATATTACGTAACCTAAGTATAAGCGACGTTTCCAATAGCCCTTTGGCTGAAGCAATTCTTGCTAGGAAAGAGCCGCTCGTCCGTCGATTTGAGGAAGCAGGAGCGCTGGCACATCTATACAAAGGAAGCCCCCAGGTGAGGACTGTGATTGCCGCAGCCTCCGAAATTGGGGATGCACGATATGTGAGAAAGCTGTTGTCCCACTGCCCCTTCCTAGAACCGGGAGACTTGAGTGGTGCACTCTATTATGCTATCCAGAATGACGATGAGGCGTTGGCCTGGGAGCTGCTTGATGCCGGCGCCGATGTCAACGAGTCCCGGAAAGGTTGCTACCCGTTGGATGCTGCTATTGAACGGAAGAACAGTCAACTTGTGCGTGCCGTCCTGAGCGCAGACATCGGTGCCTTGCCCGGCGAACGTCATCTATTCTCTATAACTCTGGATTGCCTTGTGAAACTAATTAGATGGGGTGATAGATCTATTATAATAGACCTCACCACCGCTTTTCCAAGGCTGGAATTACTTATTGACGAACGTGCAGCTCAGTTCAATCGGCCGCCCGAGGATTTGGACCTAATTGATAGCGACTTTCTCAATTTCCTTTCGGAGTTTATCTGCATTACCCGAGCAGAACTCGCTACTTGCCTGGCGATAGCGATTCGGAGACGTGACAACGATATGATCAAAAAGACATTAGAAAGAGGTGCTGATCCTTCAACCCATCTAGAATGGGCAATATATATGTATCCTAGCGTCCTTGACATCATCCTGCCGCAGATCGCCCGCGGAATTCAACCTGTGGTGAACGAATCGGGTATGCCAGCCCTTCTAGCTGCAATCAAAGGAGGCCGCAACACTATCCAAGCTCTGGATAATCTCCTCCGATCCGGATTGTTCAACCTAGGCAAACGCTTTTTTCTAGAAGATCCCGAGTATCACGACAGTGCTTATTCCCCTCTCGGATTGGCAATCAAGGAGAACGAAAATCATCATGATCCCAACTTCTCAGTAATCAAACGACTGCTGAATGCTGGATGCATTGTCGATAGCGTAGCGGAGAGCCCGGCAAGATACTGCTATGGAAAACCTGTTGTCTGCCATACTGCAGTATTGCTCGCTATTGATACGAAAAACGAAGATCTAGTCCAGCTGCTCATAGATCATGGTGCCGATGCCAATGCCCAGACGCATCTCACTGTGAAGCAGACGCCGCTACAGCGTGCCGCTGAAGTTGGCAGCCTCAACATTGTTCGACTCCTACTCAACCACGGCGCTGACATTAATGCTGAACCGGCAATTCATAGTGGCGGTACAGCGCTACAATATGCAGCACGCAGTGGAAATTGTACCGTTGCAGCTGAGCTTCTGACTCGGGGGGCATTGTTGCATGCCTCGCCGTCGAAGGTAAATGGACGATGGCCTCTGGAGGGAGCCGCAGAATACGGGCGCTTAGACATGATCGAATTTCTGTGGAAAGCACATCAGGACACAATCACGCTAGAACCATGTGCTACTGGGTTCGAGCCGGACCGATGTCGCCGGGCAATGCAACTCGCTAATGTGAATGGACATTTCGCCTGCAGGAACTTAATTGCGGATCTGTCAAACTGTACACCACTCGTGGCTAATTCCGTATCTAGTGGCGGGTTCTGCGGGTAATTAGAAGCTCTGAACTTCAATGTTGATTTTCTTATGTGACTACCGACGTACCTCTCTTCGCTTCTCATGTAGCCTTGTGGAAGGTTCTTTTCAGAGAACATGATATATATTAGGACAAGAAGGATTCGCCTAGAACTGCCTTGTGTTTTGAGCATGTCCAATTAATGTTATTTCCAGGATCTTTTATATCCATATCAGAGGGGCTAATATCTCAAGGATATGTGAAAGGGCTGTTCAAGGATAGGGGCCTTTGAAGGTAGTGACAGTTCCGCCATTTTCCCGTTGGCAAAACTGTAGAAACGAAGACTTCATTGATAATGGGTTTATCTGTGGGAGTTAGAGTAGGCGATAGTGATCTTATCTAGGTACCTTATGACTTTCATACAAATTTAACAATGGCAAAAGCAATGTTCCAGCGGCGCTGATCACTGGTAGGGGAGCTGTGGCGGAGCGGAAGCGACCCTGGACTCGTAATAAGAGAATTGAGCCTTGCAATTCTACACTAGAGTCCGCCGACGCCTTTGATATTTACCGTCGCATTCCATGCTTATCAATCGCATGTCGGGCATTTGCTCACGCTGATTGATGGGACTTCGTGGCGAAGCTGAGATGGTTCCGTACGACTATGACAATTTGCTGCTTAAAAGAGCGATCGTTATCGGAACCGCCGCTTATATATCTTTAGAGCAGTCTTGTCTTGTTTGGCGGGAATGATTCGAACGAGGGTAGGACCATGGACGAAATAAAGAGGGCTGGCGGGCTGAGTGAAAGGTACCTAGCTGAATGTATCCGAGCTTAGCTAAGCCCGGGGACGCGTTCGTCATGGCGGGGGCGGGGTTAGTCAAGTATGGACTGATTGAATCTGCGACTTCATTTTCTACAATTAATTTCTGTTGAACCCCAGTCTATAAACTATTGGTTAGCTTGATATACTGACCAAAAACCATTCTGGATACTATACGGAAGACTGAATCTCGCGAATACAAACACAGCCAAGATGGTGAAGCGTTGTAAAGCCAATTACTGCAAACCAGGCCTTACTAACCTCGACAGAGCTCCGAAGCAAGACTCTACACCTTCTCACAAGAGACGAAAGATCACCTCCGCAAGTTCCGCTTAACTACGTCCAGGGCTAGCGGTCCGCAAGCTGTTATTTGTATGTATGTCTGTCTAGTTTTTTTCCCCAACTCGGAGATTTCACTGCTTTTGCTAATCCAACGCTTTCCGAATAGATTACATCGACAAGAAGACGCACGAGATCAAGCAGGATGAGGACAAAGTAGTATATAAATCCCTTGAAGAGATCGGCGATGACCTGCCCGACAATTCTCCGCGATATATCCTCTTAAGCTACCCGCTAACGCTCGTATGACTGGCTATTTCTAAGCATAATCCATTGAGGAGGTTCAAGGCATGCTAACTATGCTACAGCCATCCGGCCGTCTCTCCGTACCCTACGTCCTCCTGTATTACCTTCCTACCACCTGCAATGCCGAGAGCCGCATGATGTACGCGGGTGCGAAAGAGTTGATGAGGAATACGGCCGAGGTGGGCAAAGTAATCGATATCGAGAGCGCCGATGATCTAGAGGATATCCCGAAGAAGTTGAGCACTGAATAGGCTGCTTCTGACACGGTCCGGGCGGACTGTTTAGATATCAAGAGATTACTTCTTTGTGTTGAATGTAGCGAGGCTATACCAGCTTTATTTGCCATTTCTTTTCTCAGTCGTCGGGTAATACTTCTTGCGCATCGAGTCCTATCTCACTTGCAACACCTCTAACGACTCTTTTAAGTGCTTTGCATGCTGGGCTGTCGGGGAAATTGTCGAAGAAGCTCTCCCCGTAGTCGCATGCCATGCCTATTCTTGGGTCCAGCGGTACCTCGCCCAAAAATGGGATGTTCATCTCTTTTGCCAAAGCCGCGCCGCCTCCCGTAGTAGCTTTGAAGATCTGGCTCTCGTGCGTACACTTTGGACACACGAAGCCGCTCATGTTTTCTACCAGACCCAGCACTCGTATGCCTGCCTTTTTGCAGAAATCGATCTCCTTTCTCACGTCGAGCAGCGCCACCTCCTGTGGTGTTGTGACCATAACGGCGCCATCGATGCCACTCTCTTTTAAAAAGCTGTTAACGCTTAGATGCTCGTCGCTCGTTCCCGGCGGCGTGTCGACCAGCAAGAAGTCCATATTGCCCCACTCCACGTCTTTTAGGAATTGCTTGATCAGGCCATTTTTCTTCGGACCGCGCCATATTATCGCATCATCACGATTTGGAAGCATGAACTGTATACTCATAACGCCGAGGTTGTCGGCGACCCAAACCGGCGACCAGCCCGTGCTACTGATGTGTATCGTCTCGGACTCGACGCCCATCATCTTGGGTATGCTCGGTCCGCAGATGTCCGTGTCCATAATGCCGATCGTCTTGTCGACGTTGGTGGCGAAGGCATGCGCTAACAGGCTAGTAAATGTGCTCTTTCCTACACCACCCTTCCCGGACAAAATCAGAATCTTGTGCTTCACTCCCGATAATCGCTCTGAGATTAGAGGTATGTCTGGGTCGGGGCCTTTGGGCGCCGAGGCGCATATCGCTTGGTTCGGACACCCTGCGCATGAGTCGGCCGTGCCTGCTCTTTCAGATTCAGGTCCTGGGCAATGTTCGGGTTCGGGGGCGACAAGTTGTGGGCGCGCCTTCAGCGGGTTACTGAGGACATCTTGGACGGTTTCGGGCTCTTCTAACGAGGGCGCCATTTTGACAGGAGTTGAAATGCTTGTGCGGCACGATGTTGAATTACTGTGTGTTTATCTTGAAAATGGTTACAGTGGCTCCGTTTCGAAGAAAAGTCAGTGTACTGGAACGCCGCGGACTAGTGTAGTTGCTTAGAAATCTAGAAGAGAAGAGACGATGCACATGCCACATGCAGTCAAGTGTTATCGATAACATAGAGACTAGTGCACTCAATAGAATGCTTAACTTGGTGGGGGAGATACCGGCAGGGAACGCCACCCTTCATACGTAAACATGCATGAGCTTGTGGATTGTTCTTTGTGTAACATCGACAACTGGTGCGGAAAAAAAGATCATGGATGGAAAGGCAATTGTTTTTTTTTTTTTATTCTTCATTGCAATTGGTATTATTCTTGATATCTGGCACTTGCAGAAGTCAATCGCATTGAATGGAAGAGACAAATCCTCATAAAATATGATAAGAAATAGCAACAATACGTCAGAATAGAGGGGTAATTTGCCTGAATCGATGGTAATTCGTTGCTTGGTGAGACCTGGCGCATAATGTACACAATGCGATTAGTGCACAACGGTATAAGACAATGCATTAAAACCATACAGTACTTCATTATAAGCTTAATGTATTGGATAAACCAATCCTACGTTGCTTATAGAGGTATCTATCCACGTGAGTTTGGCGCTACGTCAACTTTCCTCTGACACGCGACGCGCTGATCTCCTTCCCTTAAACCATTCAAGAGTAAGCGTCCAACTTCAAGACAATCAATCGTCGTCGTCAACATCGACGGCGTATCCTCGTTCCAATTAATCGCATAGAAACAAAATCTCATACGTGCGCGGACAAAAACTGGATTAGACTACTTACCCTTGACCTTCCGTAGCCTACGTATAATACGTATGAGTCGAAATCCGCAACCATGGCTTCTCCCGGGCAAGGTCGAGTTCAGCCAAGGCTGCGAGATTCTACAACTAACAACGATGAAGACCGCGAACTTTTACGCTCGTTAAATCAACTTTCTCTCTCCACATCCCCTTCACAATCTTCAGCACGTTTTTCTACTTCACCATCTTCCAATGCCCATTCAAAACTTACGCCCACAAGGGTATCTTCAGCCTCCCCTAGTTTTAGGGCACCATCTCGAAGTCCTGTAAACCGGTCTAGTTCGAGTACCCATTTAACACAATCCCGATCTTCTACACCAAACTTGCTACGGAAGACTTCCATGAATTCTTTGCATTCTTCCAGTGGTATTACCCCGAGTCGTGCACCCTCACGTCGAGGTAGCTCTACCCACCTTCTCTCACCATCTGCTTCCAAGTCGCCATTGAACGGCTCTGTACAAGCCATGGAGGAATTCAAGGAGAAGCCAGCTCTTACTGCTGCTTCGGTGGCATCTACATATTTACAAAAAGAGTTGGAATCGCTTCATGGAAATTTCGCAAGCCACCCATCGGAAACCATCGTCGTCTTGCACGACGCTTGCTATGGTCACCGCTTCGCCAGACCTCGTGCCACCAAGACCGAGTTAAGTACAGTTGTCGAACGCCCGGAGCGAATACAAGCTAGCATACTTGGCTTGTCCATTGCTTACATTCGACTTGGAGAGCGGCATTCTGACGGAAAGTACCCTATTCATCCTCAACTCGATCCGGCCTCACTTCCCAATGTCCCATTCCACATATACAAGACTAACCGGACCCTTGCCCTCGATTCCACTGCTGTTACTCATGTCCACGGGACAAAGTGGATGGAGGAATTGAAAATAATGTGCAATTCCGCCGAATCGAAGCTTGCTTCTAACGCCAACGAGTTGCATAGACCCGACATGAACAGGGGGCAAGCAGGTCCTCCTGAAGAACTCCACAAGGGCGACCTTTATCTATGCTCAGAGTCTTTGAATGCATTCGAAGGAGCACTTGGTGCGGTTTGCGACGCAGTCGACCAGATCTTCAGTGATTCGCCCCATAAACGCGCCTTTGTTGCTGTACGACCTCCTGGCCATCATTGTTCAGCATCACAACCTTCAGGATTTTGTTGGGTTAACAATGTCCAAGTCGGCATTATGCATGGATTTCTCAATCACGGTCTGACACATGCAGCGATCATAGATTTTGACTTGCATCATGGTGATGGATCTCAAGCCATCGCGTGGAGCCATAATAGACGTAGTCATACCTCAGCAAGGAATGCATCGGCTTGGAAAAGAACATCCATTGGATACTTCAGCATTCACGACATCAACTCGTATCCGTGCGAATCTAGTGACGAAGAGAAGGTCAGGAACGCCAGCGTCTGCATCGATAACGCACATGGACAGTCCATTTGGAACATACATCTACAGGAATGGAAGTCTGACGTCGAATTTTGGAAGCTATACCAGTCAAAATACTCGTTTCTTCTTGAAAAAGCTCGAGCTTTTCTACGAACACAGACTCAACGATATCGCAGCTCTGGCCAGGAACCTAAAGCCGCAATCTTTCTGTCTGCCGGTTTCGATGCGAGCGAGTGGGAAAGTGCAGGGATGCAGCGTCACAAAGTCAATGTCCCGACCGAATTCTATGCTCGCATTACCCGAGATGTGGTCAAGATGTCATCCGAAGAAGGCCTAGGCGTTGAAGGTCGGGTCATTAGTGTTCTCGAGGGCGGATACAGTGATCGAGCATTATATTCGGGCGTTCTCAGTCATCTAAGTGGTTTAGCTGGTGTCGAACCGATGCCGCCGAAGGAAGAAACTCCCCCTGGACTCGGCTACGAGATGGGCAATAGGATTGGCTCATACAGCCGACGAAATACGTTGACCGAGAACGAAATGAAGTTGAAGATCCCTGGTTTCCCGTACGATCCCTCGTGGTGGTCTGCCCCTGAGCTTGACCGACTTGATGCAGTTATGACGGCGCCACCTCTCGAGCAGCCTAAGAAGCCTCGGGTGTTTGTACCTGGTAATTACTCGTCACCAACACAGGCTTCTAGTCTAAAGGCGGTGGACCCAGCCAAGGTGCGACGAAGTGTGTCCGGCTTTGCATCTTCTCAGATATCAATCTCCCGACCTCCGAGTCCGCCTCCCCCCGACGTCCCCTGGACTATTGCTTCCCATGAATTAAGCAAGCTGCTCATACCGAAGGACCGCCAGATCAGTAGTATCAAGTTTGAAGAGCTCAATACTGGGGTACCTAAAGCTAGACGTGGACGCCAGTCTCTCGAGCAAAATGGTTCAGCTACCGACAATCCGGCGGCCCCGGTTGCTCCCACCAGGAAATCCATGCGGGAGAGGAAACCAGTTAGTTACACAGACACCGATGATAGATCACGTAGGCGGACAGTGGGAGGCTCGACGATTCTGGCAACAGAAAAAGTAAGGCCCCTCCTCAATCTCCCTTTGTTCACATATCGACCGCATTCCTAACATGAATTCACAGGCACTAGCTAGGGGTATTCCTACACAGAATAGTTCTGGACCAACACCACAGCTCGGCAGTACATCCATGCTTACGACTAATGGGGTGGCTGGGGAAATAACGAGACCTAATACATCCCTCAGCGTGCGCCCTGAGTCGGCTATGAGCGTACGATCATCCACGAAACTAAACGTGAAGAAGACGCGGCCAGCAGCGCCTACACGAAAGGATAGTCGAGTATCGAAGAAGCCCAGAACCACCACAAACAAGGCCGAGGGTGCACCTGCACCCTTAGCTGTTAACAAGGAATCCTCAGTTAGTTCGTCTGGAGAAGCAAAACCACTGGTAATACGCCCCTTCTCTCCCATCCCTTTTTTTGTACAAGGATAATTTCTAACAGGGCGAAGAAAATCAAGTTCAGTGTACTAGGCAAGGAAGCGAGGGCTTGTCAAAAGGCCGAAGCTAAGAAGGACGTGCTGATAGAGGACGCTACGCCTTCTCATATACCGCCGAAGAACGCCCACATATCGCCGGTCAGTCATCCAACTAAAGCGGCATTGGCACTAGCGACACTTGATCCCATACGCAATGGTGAAGAAAGCACAGACAGCCGTGCCGAATTCGGAGTAGGATCACCCACGGATATAAGCAGCAGCGTTTCACCAGCCATAGGAGAGGTTCAATACTTCAGTTCAGCGAACGTACCTACCATCTCGACATCCGGCTTCTTGCCGTCGCCTTCAAGTTCTCCGGAGCAACCAACCACAGAGACGAGTAAGGACGAGGGTGTCTTCGTTCAGTATCAGCCAAGTGGCCCCCCTGCTGCCACGATGCCGAGTTCGAGGCCAGTTCAGATTCTGGAGCAGCATACCAATAGCCCAAGTCGGCAAGCCGGACATAGCTTTACGCCGACATCAAGCATTCCCTTTGCTCCCCGGCCGGTTCAGGAGGCTCACTCAGCCTCAGGAGAGGATATTGCAGTCCTGTCGCAGCACAGAGACCATGACATGGGCGGAGTCTGGGAGATACCGGACACGCCACAACATCATTGATTTGTATCAAACGGCAAACTGTCGGTTTTGATTGTTATGAATAAGTTCCTTAATTGGTTCAACAAGCGTCGCCGCTACCATAGAAGCATGTTTAAGAGAGTTCGTTGAGGACATATGGCGTTGGAGAGGATTCGCTCGGGATTTTTATTACACAATCAGTTGATTTGAGGGGAGGCTTTGCTGTTTCAGGCATACTTGTTACGATACCCTTTTGTTTTTCGATAATCGTCGGTCACCTTGGCCTAACTGGCCTGTCATAGGCGATAGCATTACTGGTGTACGCTCGGATTCCACGTACATGCGGTGTCTTCAGAATTCTCCTGCTACTACGGTTGCTTGTGCAAAGATTAATAAATAAGAACTAATATCTCTTAAAATGATTGAGCTTTTAAAATGTGCGGCTTCACTTGAACCATTGGTAAGTCCCTAGTAATATCCACAGGCTAGCTGGTGCGCTCTTGAGGAAGGGGGAAAAACTCGTGGACGATGCAAGTCACGACATGCACTTAGCTCTCATACGCCACACTACAAATCGGAGGTGTGAATTCAAAATGCAATTTCCTTTTACGCCTAACATATATATAAATAAATGCTACTCCCAAATGGTATCTAGTGTGCCAAACGAAGAAAAATAACTACCATGCCTAATACCTTTATTCGATTACTGCCGGAATCCCGACCCAGCAGCGCCGCTACTAGCAGTGCTCGCGGGACTTGGGTTCAGTAATGCGCCGCCGCCGGCAAAATCGGGACTCAGATCCTGCAGCAGGTCGTTCATCTCCTGCTCCGTGAAGTGGAAGTCCACGTCCATCTCCCCCGGCAGCGTCATGAGCGTTGGATCACACACTGCTGCGTTAGAAGGACCTGTAACCGCGGCGATATCTGCGGCTACACCGGGGGTAAATGGCCCAGCTTCGGGCACGGTGTCCAAGGACTCCGGGAGCCCGGTGCCTTTGACGGCGGCCTTGAAGCGCTCTAGTAGCACGGGGTCGTCGCAGCTCGTCTTCTGCATGGCCATGATCTGTCTCGCGCGCTCGCGCAGGCTCTCGTCGCTGGGGAAGACGCCCGTCTTGCTCACCTCGCGCCGCACGTACTCCGTCAGCCCGTTTTCGAGCTCCCGGCTGCAGAATACCTTCGCTGGTGCTGGGTACCGTCGCGATAGGTTCTGCAGGAACCGGTTTGCTGTGCTGGCGGCTGGCTCGAACGGCTTTGCGTTGTCCCGGATGAAGATGGTTGGGTCTGCGTCCAGGGGCTCGATTGTGGCGGCTGGGTTCGGCGCTACGTATGGAGGGGCAAAGCCTGTCCCGCCTTCTGCTGGTGCCCATGGGAGGTCGTTTGTCGCGAGACCTGGGCCGCTGTCGGCTGGGAGGATGCCGACGTCCCGTTTGAAGCGCTGTAGCCACTCGAAGTTGTCGGCGGCGGTTTGGTTCCAGGGATCATCGCTGGAGAATTGTGTTAGCTCTAAGATTCGGTCAAGGGGTCCTTGCGATAATGACATGGGGAGACTTACTCGTCGTAAATTAGCCACCGCGCTTGGTATTGGATTTCCTCGTCGGTGGGCACGTGGCGGTTGGGGTTGTTGGGGGACATGGTAGTCGCCACGAAGCGGCTGAGGCCCTGAGCCAAGCGGCGGTAGCAGTTTGTATCGTTAAGGAAGAAGGGACCGGTCTTAATGGACGAATTGTTGAGACTATTGCTGCGTGTTTGTTGGGCGTGGCAAGATGGCAGGTTGCTGAATAGAGGACCGACATATTGCGAATCTCCTGTTGCGGATTGATTATTCGGTGGCGAGTTAGACTTCTTATAGCTGGTTGGAGAGCCGCTTGACGTGGATATAGTCGGGTTACCGTTGGGCGGATGTCTCTCTCTGAAGCGGGAAAGCCAGTCTTTATCGTCAGCGGCTGTTTGATTCCACTCGTCGTCGGTATCGTAGATGATGATACGGGCATGTCGCTGCAGGTCGGCGTCGTCAGGTTCAATACCCATTGATCTCTGCTCTTGAAGGTACTCCCCCAGCTCCTGGTCCAATCGACTGTAATTGTGGATTGTCGAATCGATAGTCTTGGGGTCCTTTGACCTTAGATTTGCATCCGCTACGTCTTCGCTCCGAGGAAGATGCGCCCGCTGTCTGAAGTTTTCAAGCCATTTTGTAGAGCCATATATGAGACGAAGCAGCCAGTTCGCAATTTCTTCCATGGGGTTACCAGATTTCTCTTCCATCCTACCGATAATTCGACAAGCTTCAACCTGAAGTTCATGGTCCATGGCAGTTAGGCCTAATAGCTGCTTGGCTTTCACGAAGTCCTGCATCTGTCTTTCAAATTCGCAGTGTTCAAATATGTTCTCCTTACCATTAATGCGGAGCGAAGTTAGTCGGTTCTCCGACTGACCCCGAATCGGTCGGAAGGCAGCGGCTCGAGACTGCTCCTCCGAGGACATTACGAGATCACGCAGCCACGATGATGCTTCCCAGCGATTAGGATTGGATTGGGCTTCGGCTCCAAAGATTATGCAGCAAGCTTCTCGTTGTATCTCGGCGTCAGTCGGTGCTCTCCCGTTATCTGCAGTATACATCGTCATCCAATGGTGAAGCTCTATTTTTAGGAGCTCGTAAGCATTAGTCGGCGTCGATGGAGAGCCATGGCTAGCCCTGTAAGGCAAAGGGGTGTTTCTCTCATCGTGAATCAAATCTGTTGTCATCAATTAGATAGCTGTTTGGGAGAGAAAAATAATGGTCTCTCACAAGGTGGGATGGAGTTCTCAACCATCTCAAGTACGGGTGCTTCAAAACCCCAGTCACCCTTCCAGTCAGCCATAGTATTACCCGTCTTGAAATGTTCGGCTAGGTGGTCTACTCTAATCGTCCAACTGTCAAGCACGATACCGCAGAAACCGCATCGTGATCGGATTTCGGGAGAGGCTACTCGCCATTTATCCATGGACCACGGGAGGAACTTCACATTGTGCACAAGTTTGAGGTGCTGTCGAAGATGGTCTTTCCTGTAGAATGTCCTTTCTTCCTGCGTCCGCTCGGTACATCCGGAAAAATTGTGAGACTCTGCATGGGCGTCATCTGGATTCACTTCGCCGCAAAAGACACAGCTCATCAACCCATTTTCTGGATTAATTGTCCTGGGTCCGTCCGGAGAACATATCCATCGCTCGAGAGACAAGTGCAGCGATTTCTCGTGCCGCTGCCAGTCATGTTTAGTCCTGAAGGTTTCAGTACAGAAAGTACACTGGAAGGTCTTGAGTGGTTGGTTGAGGCTTTCGTCTGCTCGCTTGGGTGGAGCTCTTCGTCGACGGCGTCGTCCTCGTGTTCGAACAAAGGATGGTAAGGAACCAAAGGAACCATGTGATTTATTGGAATATGCAGACGCAAAAGAACCGCCGCTTGAGTGAGAAGTGCCCAAACTGCTGACAGATGACAGATTGCACAGAGACCTGCTAGACCCGTCATCCGAATAGTTGGACACATAAGGACTGTTACGACCAGATCCCGAGGTTTGTGAGTATGTGGAAGAAGCCGACACGGCTCTGGCAATGGCCGCGACGGATGCAGGTTCGTTCTCCGGCGGAGAGTTCGCCCAACGCTGCAGGGGGTTCATGTTCTCGAAAAGTGCTGGGGTGCCTCTCCGTTGTGGGATATCGATGGCTTGTACATATCCTCGGCCGATGTGCGGGGACGTCGCTCGAGTTGGTTGGATCTTGCCCCGGCGGCGAGCATTCGCCAGCCAATTGGTGATTTGAGTCTTGCTGAGACCGGTTATCTTTTGCAAACCCTCTTTCTCCTCCTCTGTGGGGTACGGGTGTCTACTATGAGTCGACACCCAGTTCTTTAGAACCTTGACTGACTCTCGAGAAAACCGTGCACCAATTTTGGGCATGTTCTGAGGCTTTGGCAATGCCTGCTTGTCCTCGGCGACGGCCATCAAACCCGTGGCAGGTGGCGCAGAAGTCACGATAGCGGCTAATTCATCCTCGTGGAGAATAGACGTCTCCGGTCTGTCTCCCATCGTTGGCCAGGGGTTCGCAGGGAAAGTCGCGCCGGCTTCAGCGGTCAGGTTATTCTCAAGAGGTCCGAAGCTGCATTCACATCGTAGCGCAACACAGCTCGTACAATAACCTCTGTATTTACCTTCTCTTATTCGCTTGCATTGGTAGCCTCCAACAGCGCAATGAGTGCAAGGTGCTTCGGGTGTCTCCCAGTACATCTGCGAGTTTGCTGCAGGTTCTGGCTCGGGAAGAGCCGATAGCTCCATGTCCTGCGGCAACTGGGTAGACTCAAAGTGCTCCAGAGCCCAGTACGACCAGTCATCGCCGTCAACGTCCCCAAAGACGAGATCCATATTGGGTTGATCCGACGATGCGGCCACGGCATCAATGGTGCCGGCTGCGCCCTCCGCCGTGACTACGGGGTCGAAGCTGGTGCCAACGGCGGTAGCATCCCAATTAATGAACTCCATCTCGGAGAGCTCGTCGATGGTAGTCATCGAAGGGCGCGGTCTACTACCACGAGAATTTTACGTCCAGGGCGTGAAAGTCGGGTGAAATGAGAAGGGCGCCAGCCTTAAGTTGTCACATCCGCCCTAGTCTCAACGGCTTCGGAGGGGGGGAGTATAAATGAATGAGAGAGGACCAGATGATGAGTCAAAAGGGAAATGCGTCTCTATTAAGAATGGGAAAATAATCTGGGGAAGCATACAAATAACTTGGACTAACTTTTTAGGGGCCAAGTAAGCACAGCGTAGATGGGGAAAGGCTACTAAAGCACGCGACAAGCGCTTCTCACGGCTTGTTAGATCTGCGGGAGTTGTGGTAAAGCGCAATATCGGGATGATATGCATGTGCTCCTCCGCTTATCGCCAAAGCCGGACGCAGGAAGACGATGATCTCCAAGTGAAAGAAGAGTCATCATCCATCTGCTCAAGTTACTATCACCATGAGCACGAGTAGCCAGTTCCGGTCTTTGCTGACCAACGCCGATGTACCCATGCAATCATGTAATGAAGGGTGGAGCGCGCGCCCTTGGGTTGACGAGCAGGGCGTCCGTCAAGAAAGGCGGGGAGAAAAGGTGGGGTGCCATTGGCTGCTATTCGTCCCCTTTCGCGTTCTACTGCAACTGTGTACATTCTCAGCTCCGTTCACTGTGCGGCGAAGACCGACTAACCTAGCCCACACCGCCAAGTTCTTGCTAGGCTGATAAAAATGCTAGTACATAATTAGGATGGAATGTGGCATTGCATAACGAAGATACCTATATCCTGGAGATTTTTCTAGAATACAAACAGAAAATATGCTGCAGAATCACGGGGGATAAGCGTGACTTGGGGAATATGACACGGTGGTTTAAACCCGGAGATGCAAGGCATCGCGTCATATGAGCTGACATTATAATGATTCTTATCGCATAGATCAGTTTACATAAGTCAACTATGTAGAGAATGACTTATATCGACATTCAGACGCCTCTGGATTTCAAGGGTGAACACCGTTTTGACATTAAACCGCTTTTAGTCCATCCCCTCGTACACTGTGAGCAAGATGAGCAACTGAAGTCTACCTGTTCTCAGGCCAATTGAAGTTACCTAGGTACCTATAGAGGAGGATATGCTAGCATCTGCTTGACGGGTGCGTAGGTGGGTAATTTCATAAATATATAAACACATCTCGCATGCTAACTGCTTTATGGTGCGAAAATAATAATAATATATTAGCGGCGGCGTTACGATGGAATTAAAAATTGAAGCCCCGGCGATAGCACCCCGTCCGCGAGCCGGAGCCTCGATAAGGTAACTCAGCAATTCAAATAGTATCTCACGGCAAAATCGCAACTTGCGTCGAAGGGTGCCTACGTCTGCTGCACATGAAAAGGATTAATGAAGTTATACAAATTGTTGCTTTAGGTACCACTTTGCTATGGACATCCGTTACTGTCCCGGAACCAGGTCTACGTTCAGGGATTCGAGCTCGGGGATGGGACAAGATCAAATCGAAATCCAGAACATCGCATCGATATCCAAATTGAATCTCTTATTTTAGGTATGGATTCTCATTGCAAGGTTTACACAGCTACCTAACTTATGAACAGCTATTGTTTGTTTCTTTCTTTCGATCCTCTGTAAGCTGACTGGAAGAAAGCTAGAGATCGCCGGATGTAAGGCCAAGACGGCTGGAGATAGGCGTTACCCGGAGTTCCAATGTACCCTCTGGCTTCCAGCGAGACACTGGCGTACCACATAGGGTATTATCTGGGTTATTTTGGTCTATATGTACCTATTGGGAGATTTGGGCTAACCTTAGGATACTGTGATACTTACCGGCGTCGACGACTTGCCGTAGATCACCGTCGGGCTGTTTATGGGACCGCGCCAGTAAGTCCGGTTTAAAGTCCATATTTTGCAGTGATGATAATAAGGAAGCCTTTGCCATGGAGCGGGATTCAAGCTATGTCCCATGCTCCCACACTCCAAGTCTCCAAATATCCCGAATTGCAGGCCTAGACATCTTTCTATCGCTGATTTAGAAACTCAACGCTCGCCTACCAACTCCGGAATACTCCCACTCTAAGATGACTCCTACCAACAGAGCCGCTTTCCTCGCCGGGCCAAAAGCATACCCAATCACCGTGGGTGATTCGCCATATCCCACTGCTGGTGATGGTGAAATCGTTATCAAAGTGGCTGCCACGTAAGTGACGTTGAGTCTCCTTTGTTCGACCTATTTTGGGAGCTAGCAACCTCATGGTCGAGCAGTTTGATAAGCTGTTGCTCCAGAGTCATGCTCAAACCCCCTTTTATTCCTCATCTGAATAAATTGCTTACTGGCCTTCATGGTTGCAGTGCCATCAATCCCATGGACTGGTATATCCAAATCATGGGAGAAGAATTGTTTTCTTGGCTCAAATATCCGTATATAGGAGGGAGCGACGTTGCCGGTACGGTGGTTGAAGTTGGCCATAACATCAACAAGTTCAAGGTTGGGGACCGCGTGCTTGGTTTCTCAGCCAGCTTTGAACCTCAGTTCGGTGGTTTTCAGCATTATGTTGTCCTTGAAGCCACGGTCGTTGCGCCCATCCCGGACGATCTAGACTACACGGACGCCTCCGTACTACCCCTTGGAGTATCCACAGCGGCCTGTGGCCTCTACCAGAAGGATCTCCTGGCACTTGACTATCCGAGTCTCAACCCGAAGCCCAATGGCAAGACCTTACTGGTTTGGGCGGGCGCATCGAGCGTCGGGACCAATGCCATCCAGCTGGCGGTAGCTTCCGGCTACGAGGTGTACACGACTTCGTCGCCCAGCAACTTCGATTACTGCAAGAAGCTTGGCGCCTCGCGTGTCTTCGACTACCATAGCCCAAACGTTACACAGGACCTGATTGAAGCTTTCAAGGGCAAGAAGTGTGCTGGAGGCTTTGCCATCCAACGAGGATCGGACAGGTTCGTGTTTGAGGTAGTTGATAAGAGCGAAGGAGACAAGTTTGTGGCTTGCGCCATGCAACCTACTAATGTGCCCGCGGGTATTCAAGCGAAGATGGTGTTTGCCGGTACGCTCAAGAACAACGAAGTTGGTCCCATCATATTTGACCAATTTCTCCCTGCCGCCCTGGCCCAGAAGAAGTATCAATGCCTGCCGAAGCCATTGGTAGTCGGTCATGGCCTAGAGCACGTCCAAGCAGCCATCGACCAAGGAAAGTCTGGTACTGTATCGGCTCGAAAGTTGCTTATCACACTATGAAGCCAAAAAGTAAAGCCGAAAATATGAAATTCCCCGCTGAGGAGCGGCCGTGTAGCAGATGGATAGCACTATGTAGAACTGTATGAAATTCTTAACAGCGAAAGTAAATGTGATGATCTACCTATCAGCATGCTCGCTCTCTCGAACTTGAGCTGAAGTGCCTCAGATATGATGGTTGTTTCTTAATAATCTGGCTCGATAAGAATGTCCTTGCATTTTTGAACTATGAGGTAACGACCATGACAATTGGGACTACGGATATATATTGCGACAACCAATGGAAGACAGGCTACCATAGATATGACAGCCGGGAATTTCTTATGTCTTAGAATCAATTGTGCCTAATACGATGTGTATAAACAAGAGATGAAATAGAAGCTGAGGCGCAGGCCATGAAGCCAGCTGATAGGTACCTTTACCATACAACTCTTACTCTTACTCATGAACTTTATACCCCCTATTCATCAACGGTCATTGCGTTGAGGTAAACTTCCTTAACATAACCGTGTCAATTCTATATGAAACTGGTCATTAGCAGCCCAACTGAAAAGTGATGATGTATAGGGAACTCACGTGGACAACTCTGAAAAGCTACGCAGCTAGATATAACAGTAACAGGCCCAAGCGTTACACAGGGAAGACGATTACCAAAGATGGGGTAAAAGGGGTTACCCGAGGCATACACGATTATAAATGCAACCAAGTAGGTAGATGATTTTACCATATTTGACCTCAGTGCCATTTGTGTTGAAGTAGGGTTATCGTTCGAATGATGATCATGAGATTGGCTTGGGATTCCTTACCCACGCTCCGGCAGGAACAGGACGAAACTTTTATTTCCGTGTCCGGCGGGTCCTCATATGCATGCGCGGACAGATGAATCAGCCGCGGCTTACCGGCGCAGCTGAAGGGTAACCCCTTATTTTCTGCCCTTGAATGCTTCTAGATCTCAATCTACGCCAACTCCTACTCTGGGCAGCAGAGCTTGTACAAACTGTGCTCGAGCAAAATTCAAATGCATCTATCAGGCCGATGGCGTCACTTGTGCCTCTAGGACACAGAATCCCAGAGGCTCAGCTAACTTAGTAGCCGTTTCCTATTAATTTCTAATATCCGCCAATTTTTATCGACTTAAAAAGGAGTGTATAGCATCGAGTTCAGTCGGGCGTCGTCGCGGCGCAAAGAGTGGTGTTTCCCGAAGGCGCGGCTTGAAGAAAAACTTACTGAACTTGTATCATGTCTGGGACGAAGCAAGGGGCTGGGAAAAGGGGGATAGAAGAACCATTGGGTTCCATTGGAGAGCAAGGCAGATTTGAATCTGAAGCAGATCACCCATCAATTGACTTATATATCTTAACTTCAGTTGATTTACTCGGAAACATGTCCTCCACTGGTAGCTATCCTCAAGTTGTCCATGTTAGGAAATCGTTACACAGGGCCACCACCATCCAAGATCCGACATGGGATCGAGCTGCTGTCAGAAGAAGTGTTGACCTAGTAATTCCTACTTGCGACAAACTCATCGACACGTTGGGGCACTTGAAAGTCGCTTCAACTCTAGTTTCACCAGATGGCGGCGAGAATGAATCGCGCAATTTGGGTCCTCCCGTGTTCCGGAAGATAGGGGCGGCATGCCAAAGTGAACTAAAGAGTATGGATGCGGCAAACGCTGTAAGCCGCGAAGTTAGCATGGTTGATGGGACTCTGGGTGGATGTGCAACATTCGTAAAACCTTGAGAGGAGCTTTGGCTGTCTGACCCTTTTTTATGATTTTGGGAAATGAGATGTCGTCGGTTGAAGTGCGTACTGCTTTTCCATAGAGGGCATTGCACGCAACCTGATTGAAGCTGTTGGCAACTAACGAAAAGGTTAGTATGTGGCTCCACAGTCTCAATTCAGCCAATAATATTCGGAAAATATCCAAAAGAGGAAAGAACACGAAAAAAGACCACTAAATCCGATTAAGAGGCCTGCAACTCTACGTCTGCTCGTTACACTTGGGTTTGCTTCGAAACTTTGAAATAAACTGATGCAATCCCTTGGACGGTATGGTAATATTTCGGGTCGTTGTAGTGTCAGGTACCCTGGTTGTCACGGACGAAGGGTGCGTGGCTGGGATCAATTGATTGGACATTTCAACGATAAGCACCGACTACAACCCTTCTCTGAACCTTGCAGTGTGATATGTACCGTACTATTCACTTCAATGGCTACCACAAGCAAGTCTGCAGCAAGCGGTAAGCCGCCGATGCGAATCCTTAAGACCTGCATGTCAGAACTGTAACCTCTATTCACCTGATACCAGTCAAGTTAGCCCAAATAAGCCAGATATGCGGAATAGAAAAGAGTAATGAACAGCTGAAGGATTAACCCCGCCGAGATGCGTTGCGACGGCGTGCAATGGCTGTAGCAATTTCGATGCGACCTTTAACGAACTCGGAAATCGATCCGGCTTCGCTGAATGAAAATAGGAACCCATTGATTTCTCAGACCACATGTATCTCATTTTTTTTTAAATTACCAAAGTAGCTATTTCATAAAGATGAACGTCATCGTCGCTGAAATAGACATCGAATGGGTCTTTCATGGCTGAACGAAGTTCTATAACGTAAAGCGAGTCGACGCGAATATCCCGAAAGGCCACGCACAGCCCCTAACGGTCGTAAGAGACTCCCTGCAGTTTTCGGATATTCCCTTGACTGGCAGACAAGTGCAGTTAGGTACAGTAACATTCGCCTTCAGAAGGTAGTGCTTAAGCAGTATGATCTTCAGAGGGCCATTTTCAAATTTGACCAATCGCATAACTTGGGAGACTTTACGGCTCTTGTAGGAGTACCATATCTAATTGCAACTGTCTGTCTGTCTGCCTGCTACGAGGGCAAGCTCTGAGCACCGATTCTCTACCTTAGAGTTGGCTGCCCTGCCTACTTCGAATTATGCGGCATAAATCACAATGACAAGTTTGTTAATTGTCGAGTGTAATGGGGTAAATTGCTTTTGTAAAGCCCGGCCTAATGAGGATGTGTGTGTCCTTTGGCCTCATCGCTGCGAACTGCACATGTGGGTCTAATTGCGACGCGGGGTTCGACATGTTGTAGATAACTGACAATATAGGACCCGAATAATAAGAATGGCCTTCTGGCGTAGTGGTATAATCTGAAAATCAAAGGTCTCATTCGTTTGATCACCGTTTGAGTTGAACATAGTTCGGATAATGCCACTACCCGGAAGTGGTACCACCTAAACCTGCCATGCCGAAAAGCCTTAAGTGGCACATGGTTCGATTCGAACGCTTTGCAAACAAGGTGGTTTAAGAAAGAAATCCCACTGGCAAGCCATTAGAATACAAGGGGGTGTGTCAGTTAACTGACAATAAAGTACCCAAAGAGCAAAAATCACTTTTTGGCATAGTGGTAAAATCTGACACATATTTGGGTGTGGTTTCGTGGCAGCAAGAGTCTTTCATGAAAGCAAACGCTGTAGTATTCGACCTTTATCAAGAAACACTGAAGTTTCTCATCTACTGCCAAAATACATGCCCTAACGTTCTGAAATTACCCAAGGTATTCTATAGGCAGGAGTAATATAGACCGAAAGCTTTTTTTATCATGTCCTTAAGTGGTGTTGGAGCCCGTCGCACGGGTCAGTGCAACATAAGAGTCCAAAGCCAATGCATCAAGGAAACTAGCAAATGTCACTCTGCAATTGCAGATGATGTCGATTTGAATCTCGAGGATTCGATGAAATGGGTTGAACAATAAAACAGGTGAAAAGAAACAAATCCGTGCTCCAGTAGCGCCTTGGGGGATATCCGAGTCCTCATCTAGAACGGTCTTCGTGCTCAATTCTGACTTCATTTCGCATTACTATGACGCCTTCTTCTGGCTTCTCCCCTCGAGAATGAATCCCCATTGGCGTAACATGTACATCATTGCCTTGATCCTGCAATTCAATGTACTGTCCGTCGCCATTTGTGCTGAACATTGTATTCATGAGGCTCTTGGTGAAATACGGGTCTGAAGGTGGCTTTGATGCGGCTTTGGACTCGTTCCACCCCTGAAGTTCGGTATTGGTAGGACGACGCGGAGTGGAGCGCTTGCGATTCTTCTTGCGGAAAAGGACAGCGAGTTCGGGAAAGCAGACGCACAGATTGCCAGAGGCGAGTTCTGCCGCTCCCCAGAGAAGGATCTCTGGTTGTTTCCAAGATGTGTCGAGATTGCCACTGTTCTCGAGGCGGACGACGAAGCCAATCGTTGCGAAGATAGGCGCACTGTGCCTTGTTAGCATGGCATTGCCGCGACATAGAGTACTATCTCTAACTCGAGAGAATACGAGTAGAAAGACGAACCATAGACCAAAGGTAAATGCCAGGACCACGAGGAGTCGCTTCATCTTATTCATTTGGAGCTGCCTTACAGCATGGACAGGAAGCAGGAGGATCAGATAATCAGTCACTGTGTTAAAGCCGCCACTAATATTCAATATCCATTTCGTTGGTACACACTTCCCGGGAAGTGAACTGTTCCAAATCTTCTCGCGGGGGCTGCATTCAAAGATTTTGACGATGGTGGTACTCCCGTAGAAGCCAAATATGACAACGATGAGGGTAACGATAGCAATGTCGAACATGCTCCACCGGACAGGTGAGAAGACGCGGCGATACAGCCAGAGAACCGAAAGCTTCGTGATTCCGATCATGACGCCATATTCGATGGAGGCAACGTTAAACCAATACGAGGCTTCGTGGAATTCATCCAGAGTGATATCCCATCCGTGCTGACCTCCGTGGTGTGACATGGTGGCTCTCATAATACCGCAGTAGGCAACCGTCCCCGACCAGGCGATTGTCACCAGCACATCTTCGAAGACGAAGACGCGCTTGATGAAAATCCGAACATAAGAACGAAGGACGAAGAAGACTGTGATAAAAGAAAGGCATATCGCTATAGTCACGTCGGCAAGATAGGCTAGCGAAGCTGGATGATCGGGGTCTGAGACCACTCCAGGCGGCGGCTTCAGAGCCGGCGTAAAAGTCGGAGTGGGTACTGGTGGAGATGATGATTGCGGCAGCTGGGGGGCCATAGTACAGACTTCTCTTGAATAGGATAAAAGGCCTTAGCGAGAATGGGGTAAATCGCAAGGGCTGACGGGAGCGGCACCGCGATGACTAAATATTTGACAGCATGTCGCGATAATAAAGGGCAACGCTGGACGGGCACCACGTGCTGTGACTACACAGAGGCAGGCTATACGTCAAAGTTAGCAGCTGGTATGTATGGTATGTGATACGACATATATACCTGTGCCTAGTTGCCGACCTAATTGGGCGCGCAGGTATGTAACAAGATATGTAGAAGATCTGCAGAAGGCTATAATGCTCATAACCATACGTAGTAGTGAAAAGGCAGCTATATTTGCAAATTGACAGCTGTAATTCCAGGACTAGTGCTACATTATGATTCGACCTTCATTAGCGAAAGCTGTTTTTTGTCCTGCCTATACCGACGCAATGAATCGGTAGAGGTTGCAATAGCGATTATTTCGCGCAATGCAGAAATAGTTTAGAGCTGCTGAGGAAGATCCATGGGTGGCTTTTGGAGCCTTGCGAATAAAAGGAGAGAAGGATTCGCATTACATGTACCCTATTCGCAGCGTTGTATCAGGAGATGCAATGTCCGTATAAGCGGCTTAACTCCCGCCCGACTCTCACGTCTCCCACGTCGCACAACATATTTGAGCTGACCACCATCTCGCAATGGCCAATCCCACCTTCCTCATACATGGATGTTTTCCATTTCTTTCCGACTGAAATTGTAGTGTCCAGTCTTAGTACGTAGTCGGTACGCCTCCCTTGCAATTTGCAGTAGCAAATGCTCCCTAGCATACAGACATCACCTAGGGTTCGCCGACAAGGCTGTAGTAGAACGGCTACGCCAAGAATTCCTCATCCAGGTTTGAGTAGTTTGGTCCATATCTAAGTTTAATCGGTTCTGATCCCTTCGATGCTGCTTTCGGGGCTGAAAGCCACGCCGATGCATTGGCCACAGCAATTTACTCAGCTGCTGCAGCTCGAAACCGGTTCCGGACCGATACGCTAAATGCAACTCGGTTTCTTCGCCGAGCCCGAGAGTATTTGAAGTCTGCACCGTCTTGTTCATCTGTTCTAGGCTCCCTCTGTCTTCATTGCGGCTGTGTAACACCCTCCCTTTGGCCTTCTTTGCTGCAGTTAATCTACCATCTTCAGCCACAAGGAGACGTCTCCCACTTATTTGACCCCCACAAGACCAGGCACGGTAAAGATGGGCAACCCAGGTAAGCCACATGGGCGTTACTGTTGGACCATAGACGCTAACTTATCTAGACTGTGACGTGACCGAGTCTGCCTCAACGCAGCTTGAGGCGGACACCCTATCCGAGGCGGAAGTAACCAAACTGATGCGCAAGATCGATTTCCACGTGCTTCCAATGCTCTTTCTCATCTATGTTGCAGCATTCCTTGACAGGTAAGTTTCTTGGTACTATTGACGCTACTCAGTTGACATGGTGGCTACCCAGGGCAAATATCTCGAATGCCCTCACCATGAGCTTACCCCGAGAGCTGGGGTTAACAGGCCAGCAACCGAATACTGCGCTGGCTGTCTTTTTTGTCCCATACATCATTTTTGAGATCCCTTCCAATATTCTAATGAAGAGGTTCTCTCCACATGTCTGGCTTTCTCTCTGTATCCTTGGTTTCGGCATAGTTATGCTGTGCCAAGGTTTCATCCACAACTACAGCGGCCTGCTGGCAACACGCTTTTTTCTCGGCTTCTTCGAAGCTGGCATTTTCCCAGGTAGTTTCTACCTCATCAGTTTTTGGTATAGGCGGCAAGACTCTCAGAAGCGGTTTACCATATACTTTTGCTCCGTTATCCTTGCTTCTGCGTTTGGTGGGCTCCTCGCATCGGCAATCGCGAAAATGGATGGGGTACGGGGTTTAAGTAATTGGAGGTGGATTTTCATCTTGGAAGGGATTCTAACTGTCCTTGTCGCTGTCGCTGCCTTCTTCTATGTCAGCGACTTTCCTTCCGAGGCGAGCTGGCTGACTGATGCGGAGAAACAATTTGTGCTACAAAGGACTCGTGCACATGAGACAGACTCGGAGGGCAAGGTCACTAGGCAAGATCTTGTAGAATTCTTCAAGGATCCTAAGAACTACCTCGGTGCAATCATGTACTTCTGTAAGTCTTCACCTAGGGCTGTACCTTCGCAGCTATTCCGTGCCGTGCCGAACTAAGTCCTACCAGCCGTTGTCGTCCCGGTCTACGCATTTGCTTATTTCACCCCAACGATCGTTCAGACTCTCGGATACTCGTTGATCCAGACGCAGCTCCACTCGGTGCCTCCATTTGCAGCTGCTCTTGGAATGTGTCTCGTTTTGGCATATCTCTCAGATCAGACAGATAGTCGTCTGCCATACGTACTATTCTCCGGTGTACTCCTTATTTCAGGCCTTTCAATCTTAATGACGATACACAACAACTTCTCGGTCCAGTACGCTGGGCTGTGTCTAGTTTCTATGGGCGCCAATGGTGCAGGCTCTATTGTTATCTGCTGGTACCTGATGAACCTTGAGGGGCATAAGCAAAGAGCCATTGGTTCCGGGTGGATGATCAGCTTTGGCAACACCGGAGGAATACTGGCCCCCTTTATGTTTCTGTCAAAATATTCACCATACTATCGCCCTGGATACTCAGTATGTATGGGGGTCGCAGCACTGGGGATTGTTGCGAGTCTCTGCTACACCGCTCTTATACTCAGAGAAAGGCATAGGTTGCCTAAAGATGGCGAGACCAAGAAGGCGCACGTTCTGTCTTTCTAAAAGGGGTTGAAGACATCCGTGGAAGATATGGCATGAATCGGGCAGTGTTAGAAGGTCCGCAAGTTGGTCAGAGAAGGATGACATGCAACGGGGTGGCAACACTGTTGGTGGAACCGTCAGCATCGGATACATCACTATTTATTACCATCCCTTGCAGCGCGCGGTCTCCGTCTTCGCGATGTAGATTACTCCTTTTAAAATGGGTACCTAACAAAGCGAGCTGCTCCAGTGTACCATTCAGATTTTAATTGGCTAAGAACAAAGACGCCGAGAGGGTGACCGAAGGCATGGTAACACGAAAAAGATCATGATAGGCGGTTACGAAGAGTCTTTTCCGTCCATCCGTGGATACCACTTACCAACGTGACAACGTGCCGGATCCCACTACCACCATAAGGTACCTATATAAACCCGCCAGTCATGGAAAGCAAGCGATTAGTCTCTCACCATATCTGCCAAATCACAGCTCTTAGGTCACTGCGACAGTTGGATTTTAAGCTTTATTGCCCTACTAGCCCCCTATGGCCGCCGAAATCAAATCCGGCGCCGGCACCGTTTCCAAGAGCCCTGAAGGTAACGCCTACACATACCCTCCAAGTCTTCAAACAACCGTTTCTATTGCTAAATGTGACAGCCCATGTCGTGCCTGCAGAACCGACCGGAACCCCTGCCGAAGTAGCCATAGGGATGTCTACAGTAGGTGTCCATTATTTTCCCAGTTAAGACTATTCAGAGCTAAACTGCCCATTTGGCATGCAGGCGCGAAAACTGTTCATTTCCACGACCGTCATACTACTGAACTTCAACGTCACCCTGAGTTCATCGCTCCCCAGCGGTGCCGGGGCTACTTTAAACACCCATTTTGGTGTCACGTCCGAACTTCAGAAACCATTACCTGTGGCGGTTTTTCTTGTTGGCCTAAGTAAGTACGCACTCAGGGCTAGATGACATGCTTGATTGACTTTTGTTCTGGTCAAGATGCTGCTCTGATACCTACCTTGGTACCTACCTACAAGGAAGCAGGCTGCAACGTTATACATTTACTTGTAGCAATCCATTCTAACATCTATATTTTCATGTTCAGTTTTCGGTCCCATTATATTCGCCCCCCTCTCTGAGTACTGGGGTCGTCGTCCGGTCTTCCTACTCTCCTTTAGCATTTACACAGCATTTACTCTAGGTTGTGCGCTCGCACCCAACTGGCCAGTGTTCCTCTTCTTCCGCTTCATGCTGGGATGCGGCGCGGCCGCGCCACAGACTGTCTCGGGCGGACTCTTCTGCGACATCTACTCTGATCTCAGACCTCGCGGTATGGCCATGACGATGCTGGGGCTCACGAGCAATGTCGGTCCTCTCGTCGGGCCTATCATATCGGGATTCACCTCAACCAGGGTCTGGCAGTGGCAGTTTTGGTGCGCTTTGATTCTGGCTGGTGTTAACTGGCCTATGCTGCTCTTCATGCCCGAGACGTTCGCGCCTGCGCTCAAAGCGCAGAAGCATAAGTCGGTCACCCCAATAATAGTCAAGACGCCAAGAAGCCTCCGGGAACAAGCGAGAATCCTGGCTCGTCCTATTCGCATCCTCTCCGAACCACTTGTCTTCTTCACCGATCTCTTCATCCTCTACCAATATGTCATCTTCTTCCTCTACTTCGGGGCGTACCCCGTCATTTTTAGCAACACATATTCCATGTCTAACGGGGTGTCTGCCTTGATGTTCGTGCCCATCGGCATCGGGGCCGTCCTTGCTATCGTCATATTCGTGGCTTGGGACAGGTACCACAGAAGAAGCGTCGAAAGAGGAAAGTCATGGGCGCTGCAAGAAGAGTACAGACGACTCCCGCTTGCATGCCTCGGCGGTCCCCTATTCGCCCTTTCCGAGTTCTGGCTAGGGTGGACCGCACGGCCAAATATCCATTGGGCTGTTCCCGCATTATCTGGCATACCGCTCGGCATCGGCATCGATCTTACGTTTCTAGCACTCAATAACTATCTGACAGACGCGTATGACATTTACAGTGCATCGGCGTTGGCGTCAAGTGTCTTCACGCGTAATATTCTAGCGGCCATTCTCATCCCGCTTACGACGTACCCGCTGTACGAGAATCTAGGCACCGACTGGGCCTGCACACTACTTGGGTGCTTGTGCGTTGTGTTGACACCAATTCCATTTGCATTCATCCGCTGGGGTCCTGCGATGAGAAGGCGCAGCTCTTTTTGTCAGAAGCTGGTGCATATGAAGGACAGGGATGAGAGCGGTGGTGATTTGACAATTCCCCTTTAACTGGACGTAATTCGGTCATTTCATCTCGTCATGCAAATGATTCGTCACAAACCGATGTGGCGTTGGATCGTACAACGTTGTATGTAGTGATCCGATGCAGTTGATAGGGCAGCCAATGAGAGTGGATGGCCTGGCTTGCCAAAGGGTGTCATTGCGTATACGAGGCACTGCCCGCGGCCAATCACGATCTACAAAAGACGAACATCTTGCGTTTGACTGCATCAATCATGCTGGTAAATCTACCTCATATACATATGCAGTCGAAGCTTATCTCAAGGATTCCACGGCAGACTTTCCTGTCCCTCAGGCTGCTTCCACACGAACCCCTCCGGAATCTCGACTGCTCGATCACGCAACCACTCCTGTACAGCAGTCCAGTCCACGCACTTGTGCATTGCATTCGAGTTCGGCGTTGGATTCTGGTGCTGCAGCACCCAATCATACGTCACCAAGCCCGTGTCGAAATTGCACATGATGCTCTGCCTAATATAGTCTACACAGTGCTCATAGTGCCGCTCGTACATCTCGGGGACCTCCTGGGCCTTGCGCAGAACATCTGGGAAGGAAGCGCGGTGGTGATCTTGCCAGAGGTAATGCAGGCAGTGCAGCTGGTGCGTGCCGACTGTAGTCGCGACATAGCCGCCTCCCGCCTCGGCTGGGAATCGCACTGCAGTGCGGACTGAGTGGTTGACTCGCTCATAGTCTGATTTGGACACGGCAATCATCCCATATTGCATGATCGAGTGCCAAGCTTCTTCAACGGCTGGCGTCGGTGGGCCTTTGAAGGGCGAGTCATACCAAAGCGATCCATTGAACCGGACTGTGATGTATGACTGATTGGCCACCGCAGCATTTGCAGGGGCTAGATTAACTCACGTCAGCATAGGGGTTACATGGAAAAGAGAGGAAACGAAGGGTAACGCGGATATTCTCACAATAATAGTTGTGCATATCCCAGCACTTTGCGGCCATGCTGGCGTCATCATGGAAATGTATCAAGATGACCAACATGCTGACAACGGCAATTAAACTCACAACATGAGCAATCCAGTGGTATCTCCACGCCCTGTTGTGATGGATGTGGTGTCTGTATTCTTCATAATCGTCCTCTTTACCATCACCGAGCGACGCAGAAGATGGATCCAGGGAGTTCCCTGAAAGCGGGTGGTAAGAGGCTTCTAGAGGCATACTGGTGTGTTGAAAACCCTCAAAGAGAACGAGGTTGAGTTCAAAGTAATGTTTGATGCATTCAGTTAGAATAGAAAAAGACACTAACCAAAGAGTTATAGAATTATATCTAAACTAGTAGTTACATATAGGTCAGAATTATAAATGAAGGTGTTGGTAGAGCTTCTCATTTTATCGTTGAATCATCCAAAGTCTTTAGGATTGGGTATATCCGGTAGTCACCTTGGTATGTATCTCACAATTCAGTCTCTTCTTGAGGGGTCTTGGCGCACCGTCACACAATATTGAAAGGTGCCATGGAATCTTGGACATCTGTACATTAGGTACGCTTCTAGATTGTTAGAATGTGGGGGAAGTCTCGGCCGGTGGGATCTTGAGGCTCAGGATAGTGCAAATCTAACGGGAGCCAATCTCTAAAAGGTTTGGCGTCATGTATATTCCTTGCACCCGTTTGCACACGCAGTAATATTTACAACGTCGCATGGCTGAAAGGCTGAACGAAGTGCATGTTTTCATCGTAACCCACCTGCGAGACTCGTCCAGAGTTTGGAGAATTGAAACCTCCCAGGCGGCGAGGTCTAGGTCTCCGCTGTTCACCTTCCATCTACAGAAACCACTCCTAGACGTCTAGCTTGACGTCTGTGTCAGCGTAGCATAATGAAACAACACTGGAAAACGGAGTTTCCGAAGGAATAATTCCGCCAGTACGGGATTGTTGTAGCGAGCACAACATTAAATAGTCGCTACATGTCCTTGTATTCGCATATGCTTCTGTCTAGGAAGGAATGTGACACCGTGGGGTAGGACTGATCCTTTGCTAGGTTGGCCTGTGACACGTAAATGAAATGAGGAGTTATCGAAATCGTTCTGGATTCAGCCCTACCCACCTCCAATTGCCAGTCATCTTCCAATTGAACCCTCCTCCAGTGGCTGGTACAGTTCATATAGCGTTATTCGGTGGAATTGAATGGGTTGTGTTACATTCAACTATCCGCCGATTACCTATATTAATTGCTTTGGATGGTATGATGACTAGGTACCTAAATTATTATGGCTTACCGCTTTTTCTGAGGTATGAATTGCAACACCATTTCTTTCCACCAGCCTGCCTCCCCAGATATGATCTTGGAAAGAGGGGGATCGGGCCTTCTACCATCGTGTCAGTAACAACGATGAGGCATGGCGTGCTGTAGTAGTTGCGAGTAAGGGTTCAACATGGCTGTCGGCATAGGGAACAAGCCGTCGTGTACGATCGGTGGCTATTGACTGATATTTGTACGGTATAGACATATATGAATGGAGTTTTGTCCGGACGGAAGGTGATGCTCTTCTATTCGCCTCAGGTCGCCATCACAATTCACGCCCTATATTTTTTTGGAATCTCCACAGGCAAATCTACCTACTCTTATCATACAAACCAACTGAGTCATCGACCGACCATGAAGAGTTTTCTTCTCCTCTCATTCATCATCGCGATTGCGGCTGCTGCCCCAGCCCCAAAGCCTGATAGTCGGTCGCCCCGTCTAGCTCGTATGTCTCGATCATAAATGCTGATGGTAATAGACTTTGAATCCAGCCCTTTGCTCGGTATCGGAGATGAAAAGGAGTCGTCCTATGCGACTAAGCGGGATACATTTCAGTCCGATCCGTTGCTACAGATCGGAACTTCTGAAGAATCCTCATACGCCGTGTAGAGGGGCTGAGGGGCAAGGCTTCGACCAGATCGTTAATCCAGGTTAGCAGTAGTTGAGTCTTCCTACGCTCAACGGGGTCTCTGTGCTTCAAGGACTGGTTTGAAGGCGGAATGGTTGCCTGCTTGTTGTCTGCCGGACGAATCTTAAGGCAGCGATATGCACTCGTTGGCTGTGGTGGTTTCTGGACACCATGACTCATAGTCTCTCATTTTAATTGGCCAAAGGAGAATATAGCGAACTTCCAACTCTCATTGTGTTAATCATGTGCCATGGTCCATGCCTACCTGGCTTGCATGTTATACACTTATTCTCGGGTAACTCCGACCAGCTCGGGGAAAAGAGCGCGGTGTAGTTTCTAGATCGTGGGGTTTAAGCCCTGGATATTCCAAGAATCCAAATCCTTGTATTGACCATCCGCGTCAAGGCGAAATCGGCGACTTGAGGCAAATGAAAACGCATGCGGTGTATAGAAACATAGGCCGAGCCCTCGGAAGCCGAGATAAGGATAAGCTCTCCTGCCTCTCTTTCTTTCCAGGTCTCTTGTGTTACCACAGGGAGCGGTAACCCCGCGTCTCAACAAGGGATACTTGAATACCGCAGCTATGCGAGGACCTACAAGGATCATCAATTCGGGCCATGGCGCTTTCTAACGGCAGTACAATTCGACGGGTTCTTACCATATAAATGTATTTTATGTGTATTTATTCTTATTAATATAAAGTTTTATATTATTTTAAAGATTTTATTATTTAATATTAAAAATATTTAAAGTAAAGTTATATGTTTATATGTTTATAATTATAAATTTTAAAGTTATTATATTTAAAAAGTAATGTTATTTACGAAATATATCGGGTTATGTTAATAGTAATATCTTAGTCACATGCTTAAGTGAGTTATGGCAATCATTCCTTTCTTTCGCTTTCGACCAACAGAGCCGTATTCGCAGACCATTACCTATCGGAATGGCCTTTCGAAGCTCCTTGGCTCGGGCGTTCCGCAGCCCAGCGATAAATATCGCTCGAAAGCCAAACTTCGCTCGTGCTTCCATGCCGTTTACACCTGCTGTTGTCTTCTCGACAAATCACCGCGTAGTCCCTCCAGCTTCTAAGCCCGCAGCCATGGCAGCCCCTCAGAGTACCTCTGGAAGTACCTCTGGATCGTGAGTATCTCGTCCATTGCCGCATGCTGCATACTATTAGATTAAATTAATGATACTGGATAGATACACGACCGCATTTGCCCTATTTGAGGCACTTTGGGAGGTATGTCCCACTTCACCTCCTTAATCCCTTCAACGCTCACTATCTTTATAAGGCGGGTATAACAGCATGTTTCGTTAATGTGGGATCCGATCATCCGTCCATTATTGAGGCTATCGTCAAGGGCAAGAGAGAACGACCCAACTCTTGGCCTAGGATGATTACCTGCCCTTCTGAAGTCACTGCGATTTCGATGGCAGATGGGTATGCTCGAGTGTCAGGACGGCCACAAGCTGTTCTCGTCCACGTCGACGTTGGTACGCAAGCCCTCGGACAGGGTGTCCATAACGCAAGTATCGGCCGCGCTCCGGTCTTCATCTTCGCTGGCTTGTGCCCGTATACAGAGTCCGGCGAGCTTACCGGCTCGCGGACAGAGTATATGCACTGGCTGCAAGAAGCACCAGATCAGAAAGCCATTGTGCGACAGTATTGTAGGTATACGGGCGAAGTTCGCACTGGACTGAATATCAAACAGACAATCGGACGTGCGCTTCAATTTGCAAATAGCACCCCCAAAGGCCCAGTATATGTTGCCGGCGCCCGTGAAGTTTTAGCTCAGGAAATCCAGCCTTATTCACTCCAACAAGAGCAGTGGGTGCCGATTGGGCCAAGCGCTCTTCCAGTCGATGCTGTCCATGATATCTCTACGGCGCTCGTTCATGCTGAACGTCCGCTTATCATCACAGGGTATTCCGGCCGCGACCGCCGGACTCCAGAGCTCCTCGTTGCACTGGCGGATCTTATACCAGGTATACGCGTTCACGATACGGGAGGTAGTGATATGTGCTTCCCTTTTAACCACATCGCCTCCGAAGGCTTCCGCCTTAGCTTCGATGAATGCACCCGGGACGCTGATATGATCTTCCTGCTGGATTGCGACGTCCCCTGGATCCCGTCTCGGAACCCACCTCCAAAGGATGCCAAGATATATCACGTAGACAGCGACCCCCTGAATCAACAGATTCCAGTTTCTTTCTTCCCCGCACACGGCCGCTGGAAAGCAGAGAGCTTCACTGCACTCACACAGCTAGTCAATCATATCAAGAACGATGCGTCTCTCACGAAAACACTTCAAGATCCTAAATATGCGGCTCGTAGAGAGGCTCGCGCTAAAGTCCACGAGGCGCGCCTGGCCAACATCGCATCCCAACCTCGTTTGGGTGATGAAGAAGCGCTGGATGCGCACAATATCGGTAGCCTCCTGAAAACATTACTCCCGGATTCAACGACCTATGTTGTCGAAGCTGTTACAGCCGCCCAGACACTTGCCGATCAGTTACAGCCTAGTCGGCCGGGAAGCTGGATCAACTGCGGGGGAACGGGTATTGGGTGGAGCAACGGTGCGGCACTGGGCGTCAAGATGGCGCTAGCAGACCTGGAGAAAGAAGGAAGCAAGCCAAATTTCGTATGCCAGATAGTCGGCGACGGAAGTTTCATGTGCGCGGCCCCGTCTACTGCGCTCTGGGTCGCAAGGAGATACGAAATTCCGATTCTGACAATAGTTTTAAACAATGGAGGTAAGTCGCATCGCATTGTCAGCACTCATGCTATATCACTCACGCGGTATTCTTTCAGGCTGGAAGGCTCCTCGTAACTCGACGCAACTTGTCTACCCTAATGGTCTTAATACCGCGGCGACCGACGACGAAATCAATATCTCTTTTCGTCCTACGCCCAATTACGCTGCCTTAGCAGAGGCAGCGGCGGGATCGGAGGTGGGTTGGGGAAATACGACGGAGGACACGAAGGCGTGGATGAAGGGTGTGCGAGCTAGTACGGTGGGTGAATTCAAGAAAGCGCTTCAGCTTGCGAATTCAAGAGTGATTAAGGACGGAAAGGGGATGCTACTTGAGGTGTTAATGTAGGAGTAGTGGACGACATCATAACCACGCCTAGCATGTGGCGAACCCCGAATCATTCGTCTATGAAAGAGTTTATAGATACTGCCATAGATTTCTTATTGATGTAATATCAAGCTGTATCTGACTGCGGTTCGTTGTTCGCTTCCTTTTGAAGGGGTTGTAACTAAGCTTGGTAGGTACCCTGTGCTAACTCGAGCAATATACTCCCTCGTGGCATCTCTTTGAGGAATATCTAGGTATCCATAGATTAGGTACTTGGAGAACTAGGTGGGATATTCTAAGGCAATCACTACTTGGATTCAACTCAGTAAAGCCCCGGGTGTCGTTCGAGGCTCTGCCCGTGATAGGCAAGGATTATTCCGTTCAGTCACAGGTTTGGCCGAGTCATCACGAACGTCCTCCAAAAGCTTTCTTGATAATGCGGCGGTGTAATACCCGAAATCAAGTCGCGAGAACGTAAGGCCCGTACCAATCAATTGGTTCAGTGGCGCGTCATTGGATACCTCCCTGACGAGAATTTATGCTCAGCTTAGGAGAGAAACGCATGTTGATAGGTAACGGAAGACGGCTTGCCATTTCGGTTGTCGCTTTTCCCGTGCTATGGCGGCTACATATACGTCTGTAGCGCTGACGTGGGATCTGAAATAGGTAAGTAGGCTTATATAATTTCTCGATGGTACTAACGTGCTGGGTTCTACTCCGAGTGGCTTAAGCCATAAATGATGAAATTTGACATTCTTACATTGTACTTGATTCTCAACATGGTTGGCTAGATAGGAAGCTACAATTACTCATTGCAAGACGAATGACGGTTGAAGAATGCTACAGTAGTAGTGGTTAATTAACTTGCATTGATGAGAATGTGAGGCTGCCACGTGGTGAGACCGGCCGTATGGTTACAGGTAAGAAAAGTCATGGGGGGCCGTTGATTATCTGCTCGAATCAATCTCCACATTACGCCACTGGAACACAACGAACTGGGAACACTGTCCACCAGTGTACAGCTTTTGATATGATACGTCCTCTGATGTAAGGGGGCTCTTGTTGTACATATAGACTGGCCTTCGCTTCAGATAAGACGCCGTGGTTGACTTTGTTCTTCAGCCTTGTGGACCTCTCCTCACAATTTCCTCAGATCGGGCTGGCGCCAGCAACTCCGTATTCTAGCAAAAGGACCATTCTCGAGCAGACGTTGAAAAGGATCGATAAGCTACCTAGGTATATTAGAGATATCCCGGAATCAAACACGCAGTGGACTTTTTGAGATGCAACCACATACTACACTGCCTAGGTACCTAGGCGATAGTTCCTGTGTTATACCTACCGAACTCAGCTGTTTCAGGCTTGCAGTTGGGGCTATTTTCCTCCAGCTCTTTTCAGCTGATTATTGCCATTTACCTATCCCTTACTTGCGCTGTACACTGGAGGAGGCTTCATATGCAGTTTTCATGGTCAGTCCAATGCCATTCTGCCGCTTTTGTGTCTCGCTTTTAAATTTCCATGTAGTATTAGTAATAGGAAAACATTGTCATACTGTGGCAAGCCAATCCTAACATGCCACCTGATTTATCCTCAGCACGATATTGCGTATATGATTTGCTCACGCACTCTATCTCTCCAACGGTCCGCTATAAATTGTAGCCAGCGAGTTCCTGGGGATTAGCGTCCTTGGCAAGCTCTAGTGACTGGGGCTGGGGCCACTGCGATTAGCACTATTACTTGCTGGGCAAACTATTGGTCAGTTGTATAGGATACTCGAAGATCCCACTTCAGGTAAGAAACTTCTTCTCAGATTCCTATCATCTGTAACCGAATCTCGTAAGTCATTAACTTGGCCAGATAGAAAGATGTGCAATATACTGCTGCATTGATTAGGTCCCTGAAAGGAAATGGAATCGTTCGTGGTCTTAGTAGGAGGTAAAATACAATACTCTCAGCTGATAGCGTATAACATTGAATGCTGACAGATTTACAGTAGGTATCTACTAATAATACGTAGTGAAGTTGGTGGGCGAAGAAGTATGAGATTACAATAGTGCTAACTGAAATTAACTCAACCTAGACCATCTTCAGACAATCTAGCAATCTAGCCGTAGTCACCATAATCCGAATGCGAGCGTTTATATCCATATCCACTACGTCCCGTATCCAACACATAAATCGTGAAGTCTGACGAGATACCGACTAGCGACCCCAGCATTTGAAGTCTCGGAGTTCTCATGTAGCTTCACATCGCACCACGCAGGCCAATATACGCTTATGTTGGTATCTCGGTACACTTTGTGGTCGTGTACGTGAGACGATTCAGATTTATGAGCGCTGTGCCTTGTCCTCCTCTAGTGTAGTCGGTTACATGGGGCCACGGTGACCCCGGTCTGTCTGCATGCAACTCTGCCGGGTGGCATGGTCGAAATCGGGTCCGAATTCAGCGTACATTTCGAGCTCTCCTGAAGAACTCATTACCTAAGAGCTGAAGCTGCGCCCGGATTGGCTGTGATTCGCAGATACCTGTTACCTGGTGCAGGGGTTGGTCCCATTTGGTTTAGATCCTGATCCGCTCGTGAGCCCACAGCCCATTCATATCATGTCCACCTCCCGCTGTTCCTGATAATGTCCTCCTCTGTCAGTGCCGACCGTGATCTTCTTTCTGGTCTAGACGCTCGGTAGTTGTGACCGTTCTGAGGATTTTGGATTGCCTTGACCCTAATAGTAATAATAATCATCATCGCCTATTTCGTTGGTCAAGAATGCCTCCAAGAGTGAGTATTTTACTATGACCGTGTTCCGGTCTATACTGACGGTCTACAGTACGATGAAGCGCCCGAGTTAGCACCTCCCAATTACCCGGAGGTCCATCACCCACCTGCAGCACCAGAAGTAGCCGCGTATGGACATGTTCCACCAGTGACGCCTATGAAAATAGAAGAGTCAACGAACCCGTCAACAATAAATCCGAGCTATGCGTCGCCCGAAACTCAGTCTGCTTCGCCATATGCCTATGAATACCAATCTGGATACGGTCCTATACCACCATCCGAGCGAGGGAGAGCGCCAAAACGAATAATGGGATGCACGGTCTTGGTTTTCATTCTATCTGTCATCATCGCGCTTCTATCGGCGGCTGTAATAGGGCTGGCGGCAGGGACGGGAGTTGAGGCGAGCCGAGCGAACGACGCCGAAGCGCGATTAGCCTCAATGAGTGCATCGGGAGGGTCACCGACGACCGTCACAGTGACAGCGCCAACGTCAACCCCCTCAGACTTTAGCAATATTGATAACGGGTGCTCTACGAACTCCGCTGAGGTAACAGGGACAACTTACGCCTCTGCTTGTAAGTACTTGGGTGATATTAATACGACTAGGACGACTGCTAATAATCTCAACTTAAGTCTTCAACCGACCTATATTCACGATGTACTGCAACAGTGATGCGCCGAATAATCCGCTTTCTTCACTATTCGTGGGCGACTTCAACGACTGCATGGACGCCTGCGCTTCTTACTCCTTCTACATCCCTTCAGATTTCTCTACCAATTCGACATCCAACAATGCTACCTGCGCAGGGGTGAGCTTTATCCCAGCTTGGACTAATCGAACATTCGCCGTGGAAGGAAACGCTCCGGGCAACTGCTATCTTAAACCCGGACCGCAGAACAAGACGGCGTTGAACAATCCTAATATAGGAGGTTCTGCAGTACATGCGGCGATTTTGAATACGGAGTCGTAGTGGTAGCACTACTAGGCCATTCTACAATTTACTCTTATGCATACTAGGTAGGTTTGGACACGGAGGGATACTCAAAAAGATACCATGACGGGAGTTGGGGTTTTATGCAAAGGCTTTTTGGGCGGTCTTATTTGGTGTGATATCCCGGGCGGCTTAAGGCGCAGGGGTCTACTGTATGGATTCTGGTTGGAGGAGTTATTGGAAAACTTGGATCTATGAAGAGGGCACTGGACATGTCCGAAATAGAATTACATCGTGTCGGTGTTAAGCGTTCACGACAGATTATCAAAAGAATCCTGTAATTATGTCTTTTGGTCAGGATGTAGAAGAACAACCCCCTAGGCACCTCGAATCAATTCCTTGATTTTATTTACAACAATTCCCCACCAATTCCTTTCTAAGGCGACGCTGAGCTGTAAGCTGATTCAGCGGGTCAGCTCATTCTACGCCGCTCGGCGGCAGCTCGGGGGCTAGCTGCGGTACATAAATTGCCTACTACTCTGTCGAATGCGTGCAGGACTTTTTGAGACACCGTTTCACAATCTGTATCTAGTTGCTGGAATTTGTTACATACGGTCCCGAACAATATAAACCGGTTAGAACGAATGATGTCGAGAATACAATGAAAAGCCAAATTGGCCCTGAAACTATGCAGGGGCTACTAGTGAAGGATTTCATCTATATGAAGCTGTGAGGAATACTCTTTTTTCTTAGGGCTGAAAATAGAGGCACGTTGTACCACAGCCAGAAACCGCGCCACCATCTGTCCCTAAAATAAGGGGATTTTCCCGAGTTGCTGGGCGCCACCACGCAGATGCAAGGGATAACTGATTTGATGTTGGGGATCAATCCTTCGCACGTGTAATTCCTTTGATCCCCACGCAGTTACTTAGAAGACTCTTTCGAGAGTCGTTTCATATCGTCATATCTCGCCCCCATCTAGGCTCCTATGTATTCTCGCAGATGGAGATATCTCATATCACACTTGACGCATCTATAAGTGTAGATCATAGTCCCACTAGTTCCCAAAAGTTCCAAAACAGGCCACGCTAGACATCCCATGGACCTTCTAATGTTGGCCCAAGTTACAGAGACCAGAACGTTTTCGTGTTCCTTAAGCGCGATCCTTTTCAACAGGTAGATTTATGATCCTTCAATGTGGCCACTTATTTCCTATAGTTCCTCCTTCCTGATGCCCTGCGATTAATTATTGCCGATTATGACGTAAATGCCAAGTGTATAAACCCGATCTAAGTGAAATAAGACGTATCAAGTTTCCATTTTTAGAGGTATAGAGCTCACAAGCGGCTAAGGAGCATCTCTATAATCCATGATCCTGCTCCTTGCAGGAACAAGAAAGTCCCTACATATGCACGAGGACAGTATTGTCCTCCTACACGCGTCGAGGAGTATGCAGAGCCTGTACCTTGAGTCGGGTGTCAAGCTGATGGGAGACGATCTCACGTGCCTCCACGATGCAGAAGATCAGATCTTTGATTTTCTGAAAGATGTTATCGCATGAGACACAGTGCAATACAGTATAGTTCTGCCAAATTCGCACATAGGGTGTTTAATTAGACGCCGTTCTGGCAGTTGAGCATCCCTCCAAGTGTATACCAGGTACCAATTAACGTAGATTACCTGTTAAAAGCACCTCGTTTACACTTGACGGCTTATACCTCTCCACCTCGAGCCTCAAATTCAGTTCACCCAGTCAGACCATGTCTACTGATGCCGAAAGTTCAAATGGGACCGATCGTAGTTCAATATGTTAGGTGGTTGGTTTTCAATGTGCCATTTGGTCTCCGTGTCTGGCATCTGATGTGGGAATAGCGGCGAAACACGTAATGCTCGCAAACTCGTACGGAAATCCGGTAAGAAAATGGCTCTTCCACTCAAGTCGCATGTGAGCTCACTGGAGCATATCTCAATGCCGACATAACCTACGGCGGAAGCTTACTTAGGACTTCAGCCGACAGCATTTCAGTCTGTCGTCCCTTGGTCCTCCTTTTAATGACAACTGGGCTATTCTATACACCAGCGGCATTCGGCAATGCGCTTAGTACTACCGGAATTTTCCCCAACTGATTTCCATATTCCCAGCTCTTCCGCGGTGGGCAGCCCGGAGTCGCTTCTCACAGCAACCCTTACGGATGCCGCTGGCGTCCAGGTTGGCACCTCCGGCCAAGTGCCTATCCAGCCTTACATACCTACCTATATTATAGGTAGATCGCTAATCGAAATCCTCTAGCTTGGCTTCTCAGGGTAATTCTCTATAATTAGTAGCAGTCCAGCAGGCTTTGCGGGTTATTTCAACTTCATATGTTCTAGGAAGTCGCCTTTAAGCCACATCAGTTTAACTGCCAGCATCGGAATTGAGCAAGTAACCGTACACTTTAGCAGGGTCTAGCTCGAAGTACTCGTTCTGGGTCATTGTTCGTCTTCTCGTGGGCATAGGTAGCTGTGATTTGTGTCCGGGTACGATTCCATCTCCATTCATACTGCTTCCTAATAGAATCGAGTATATTACAATATCCCCGACTTGGTCCTTCCAAAACACGGATGAAAAATATCATTGGCACGAGAGCATACGTCAAGAGTTTTCAGCGCGAAGCCAAAGTCAGTCGTACTGCTGTAGTTGCCTCGTCGCGAGGCGCAATTGTTAGTCTGGCGGAGAAAGAGATATGTTATATATAGGGGTAGATGACCTTTGAGCCATCTAGGATATACGAAGAGGAAATTCGGGGCACGTTTATTACGTACGTAGGTACCTATGAATTCGCTTGTCTCCTAAATAGCGTGATTAAGGGTGACGTTTGATTTTACTTTGTGCATACCTAAGGTAGGTACCTACCCAGGTAGGCAAGTATCTAGCGAAAAGGGATGACATGATTACCGTTTCGTTTTCCTTTTCTTGAGTTCAAGCCCTGATTATTTGAGAGGGTGACTCGGTTTACTCTCCATCTTCAATTCCGTTTTGAAGAGTTCTTAAACATTCGTTCCCTCCCGCGTGAACCTACTGTTATAATACGGTCCAATATAACCCAGGTTGAACTTGATCTTACCCCTGAATGCATCCAGAGTAGGAGCTATGTTTCCTTGCTAAACACACTCCAAACTCTTGTAAATTCCTGTAACTTTAAAAGTACCTCCGTCTTTCCCCTCGCCCAACGAGCTTCTCACCATCTCCAATGCTTAATGTATCTACCTCATTCTTTGTTGGTTCAAGACCAACCGAGTGCTTCAAAATTCTTTACAATCTGGGCTATAAACTGTCTAGGTGCACGCTGTAATAAACCACCAACTAAGACTATTGTTATATAGTGCATTTTACTACCCTGCATTCTCTTCTCGGAAACAGGTACTTAGTGACACTTCAGAGATGCACTGCTTATATAAAATTCACAGGCAGATTACGCCGAGTCGAAAGGCTTCTTGAAGAGAGGACGAAAGATGAAGAGCGTAGTGCTTAGTATATTGCCTACCCCCTGGGAGGAGTCGTGCTACCGGCATGGTTCCCTACTACAATGGAGGCGTTAATTGCAGGTAGAGGCCTGATGTTGCGTTCCTCCCGGTACGGAACTTAGATCTCCACGGTAGGCGAAGCTGATAAAGCTAGTAACCAAGGCACCGCTCTTCAGACATTCAGTTATTCCCGCTTAGATCACCGGTGTGGCCTCCTCCGGAAGCTTGAGCACCTCCTTGATACTGGGACGAGATGCATCGGTTCATCGCCTCAAGTTAGAGCAGCCAGGTCTCACTCGGATATGAACATTTCGAAGAATGCATCCAAAAGTTGCGAAGCTCCGTAAAAGTCCGTGTGTAAATATATAGAGTGCAGGACGAATCACTTCGTACGAAGGAGAGCAAGTGCCCCGTCAGGTAAGATAACAGTTTCAAGTTAGCGTGAGTAATCCTGTTATGTGATGTGCAATGCGTCTTCAGTCCATTCATCAAATCCCTGGCGCTTGGAACGAGCTAGGTAGTTCAGAACACCAATGTCCGCCCTAGATGCCATGCTAGAGTATTGAACTCGGTATCGCAGCCAGGCATTGTAGGTAGTTCTGTGGACAAGTTCAACACTCGATCAGAACATGGTATATGTATTTGCAAAAGATCCTCTGGCCCCTTCTATGTCGGCAGCCTGTTATGCCTATTGCAGCATGAGGGGGAAAGAGTCAATAAGTGATCTTCCACTCTTTTATTTCACTTTATCTCCCCTTGTTTTGATAGGGCCCATATAGGATATCACCGTAAGGCATGCATTCTCAGCCACTATAAGCGGTGTTCCTTTTCAGACAGGTGCCCCCAGCTGCCATCCCTGTAGGAGTTGCTCGAGACAGTACTTGTCAGATAAGAGATAAGATAACGATAAGGAAAGGAGTCTGGTCATATGACTTGTTGGTTACACTGGCTATCACGTGATATCCCACAGGAGGAGTGTTGTCATAGAACAATTTTATCGTTTGTTCGAAAGATAGAATGGACAACAAGACTCAATCAACTCATACTTGAATCAATGATCAATTGCCATACTTGTGTGATAGTACTCCAATTGAAAACCCTGTAGGAATAGCCGTATACGTCTGATTACAATGGGCCTTGGTTCGACCCTCTCGGTGCTCCCAACCTTGATGTCCTAGTTGGTAATTGACCTCCGAAAGGGTTGAATACTACTCTAGGCTCTCCGGCATAACGAATTTCCATGCGTTGCTACCTGCTTAGGTTATGGCGAATTTGTGCTGGTCTTTGGGGTGTTAAGATTACTACGTACTAGACATTTCTTGTGTTCTAGTATCTCCGTACCTCAAGTTATGAGAATTTGCTTCCCATCATGAGAAGCTAGGTAGCATTGTTGTTTTCAATGCATACACAGACTTACAGCTGTTTGTCATACAAAAGGCGCACCACGCCGTGGAGTAGGTATGAAGGTACTTCAATGTTGTCTTCCAAAGTAACGGTACCTTGTGTGTAATGTCGGTGACAATAACATAACGTTGAGAAACACCGCCGAAATTTCTTGACACTGGCCGTCAGCTGAAGAGTTTAACTGGCTGTCGGTATGTAGCGGTGAAGCGGGGAGGGGCAGTCATGGCGTAGCAATCGGAGGATTAGGTAAGGAACAGGGAAGTTGGGTTGCAGTTACAGAGGTACAACAGGTACTCCGACCCGGAGGGGCAATTGATGAGGGGCTAAAGTGCCCAGGTGCTTGAGCCAGAGTTTGGTCAATGATATCAGCTCCCGAGAACCTGGTAATTCCATACCTACCTCTCCTCGGCGCGCCGTGGAGGGTTCGTGGAGGGTAATATACGGTAATTGTTTTTGTCTAGCGACATTTTCTCACCAGGTGCAACGAATTTGTTCAAATTCTACTGCAAGGGGATACCATTAACGGATTGGATCCGTTACATTCCGAACTTCAGGGTCCAACCTCGGATTGAAGGATTCTCCATTTGCAATGTCTAACGTATAGGTACCTAGGTAATTACATCCCGCAGATAATTACATAATCCATTGCCCACCTAGACGCCATTTATTACCTACATCACTGCGGGTAATGTCTAACCTACGAGATGATAGGTCTTGCTCTAGGTGCTCCAATAAGCCGCATATGCATCCATGTGCAGGGTGAGCTTTTAGGTGCTCGTTTAGGTACAGTACAGTACATCCGAACGGAGTATCAGTTTACCGCAACCAGGTGCCTTAGCAGCCTTAGGTAACTCAAAAATGGCTGGAAGGCGTTAGACTCGACAAACTAAACCAATCAGATGCGCTCCAAACTCGGAAGGACGGGAGGTAGCGTTGGTGGGACTTTCTATGGAACTTCTATGGGACTACTAACATCGAAACTTCAAGGGATTCCATCCGTTCCCATTCTCATAGAATTTCCGAGCCTTTCTTTTCTCCTCTCCTGCAACTTCTAATGTTCTTGGTCGGAGGGAAAAGAGTTGTTGAATTCAACCGGTTCTTTTCCCCCAAGAACCATTAAGTAGGCTTCTCTGGTCGAGAGTCTTTCCTATGAGCTCCTCTAAACAAGATTGCTAGGTAAGCTGGTTTAGATTTTCTTGGTGCCGTACATCTCAATTTTGTTTAAGTGCCTACGTGCCTACCTACCGTACCTTGATTTCATGTTGCGTCAAAGAACCGTTGGCATTTGCTTTCGCTTTCGTCACACCTCTTACTAACCATCCTACGCAGATTTTATTTGTAATATCTCCTGTCTTCTTCTAGTTCTACCTTCCTTAATATTAGCCGCCTACCGTACTACCCCAGACCGTCAAGATGCATATCCACGAGATGATCGCAGAGGCCGAGAAGACGGGCCAGCCGTCCTTCTCCTTTGAATACTTCCCTCCGAAGACAGCTCAAGGCGTGCAAAACCTGTACGATCGCATGGAACGCATGTATGATTTTGGTCCCAAATTCATCGACATAACATGGGGGGCGGGAGGACGCATCGCTGAGCTGACTTGCGACATGGTCGTCCAGGCTCAGGCTTACTTCGGCCTTGAGACCTGCATGCATCTGACCTGTACCGACATGGGAGAGGAGAAGATCAATGACGCATTGAGGCGAGCATACAAAGCTGGTTGCACCAATATACTGGCCCTACGAGGAGACCCCCCGCGAGAAAAAGAGAAGTGGGTAGCTGCCGATGACGGCTTCCAGTATGCAAGGGATCTTGTCGCTCATATACGGAAGATGTATGGGAACCACTTCGATATTGGTGTCGCCGGGTATCCTGAAGGGTGCGACGACAATAAAGACGAGAATTTGCTGTTGGACCATCTGAAGGAGAAAGTTGATATGGGCGCCACCTTCATTGTCACCCAGATGTTCTACGACGCCGATAACTTTATACGATGGGTAGGGAAAGTTCGAGAAAGGGGAATTACTGTTCCTATTATACCCGGAATCATGCCTATCGCAACCTACGCTAGCTTCCTCCGACGAGCGAACCACATGAATTGCAAGATCCCCGAAGAGTGGATGGCTGTTCTGGAACCGGTCAAGAATGATGACGCTGCAGTGAGGGAAGTTGGAAAGACGCTAGTTGCTCAACTGTGCCGGAAGATTATGACTGCCGGCATTGTCCATCTTCACTTCTATACCATGAACCTGGCTCAAGCAACCCGCATGGTGCTGGAAGAGCTAGACTGGATGCCAAGCACGACGCGTCCCCGGAAACAGGCCCTGCCATGGAAACAATCTCTCGCGCTTGGACGGCGCGAAGAAGATGTCCGTCCCATTTTCTGGCGTAACCGTAACAAATCATACGTCTCGAGGACCCAGGAATGGGATGAATTTCCAAACGGTAGATGGGGTGACTCGCGTTCTCCTGCTTTTGGTGAATTAGACGCATACGGCATTGGCCTAACTGGCACTAACGAGTCTAATCGCAAGAGATGGGGAGAGCCTAGGTCTGTGCAAGATATTGCCTCTCTATTTGTCAAGTACATCCAAAGAGATCTCCCTTCTCTGCCATGGAGCGAGGCACCTTTGACCAGCGAGTCTGATTCTATTAAGGATGATCTTATCAAACTCAACCAACGTGGTTTGCTCACTATTAATTCTCAGCCAGCTGTGGATGGCGTCAAGTCTACGCATCCTGTGCATGGATGGGGTCCACCGAATGGATACGTCTATCAGAAAGCGTACCTAGAATTGCTGGTATCTCCTGAATTATACCCTGAACTCATTCGGAGAATCAAAGCCAACCCGGACCTATCATACTACGCTGTGACCCAGTCTGGGAACTTCACGACAAATGCACCGTCTGAAGGTCCCAATGCCGTCACATGGGGAGTCTTTCCGGGCAAGGAAATCGTTCAACCCACAATTGTCGAGAGCATTAGTTTCTTAGCTTGGAAGGATGAAGCTTTCAGACTTGGAATGGATTGGGCCCATTGCCATGATGCCAATTCACCTAGCCGAGCTTTGATTGAGAAGATCATGAATGAGTGGTACTTGGTAAACATTGGTGAGTTTCCTAAAAACCTCGGCAAAGAGTAATGCTAATATCAGTGATAGTAAATAATGACTTCCATCAACCACGAACTATTTTCGAACTCCTTGATGGATTGGCCGTCAAGGATATTGATGTTCCTGTTGCGCTCTCCCAGGAATCGGGGCAGTCTAACGGAGTTCATGAAGAAGCGAACGGCGTCTCAACCGTCAACGGAAACGGAGCACTTTCAACGGCATGAACTTAATGATGGGGAACGGCGTTATTGAACTTTTCAACAAGCATTCGCTAGGGCGTGCGGAGGGAGTTTACCGTTTCAACAAGCATATATCAAGGCGTTTGGAAATGGAGTCCAGATTTTTCAACAAAAAATCGGAGAACAGGTTTAGGGCTTAACGGCAACCTGGAAAAGGGAACAGGCTTAAAAGAAGGCTGCGCTGCATCATATCTCAACGATACCCCTAGCAACGACAGATGATTATTTTGATCTTTTTTTCTGGCCTGAGCGAAGATTTGAGCGCAATTTAGGACGGGAAGGTGGTGAGTTAGGCGAAAGCAAGTGTGTTCGCGCTGAAAAACGGAAGGCGGTTTGCCAGCATGAGCTCCGAAGAGCAATTGGAAGATTAGGAGGTAGTTAGCTAGATGGGAGAACTCACAAGAAGTCAACCTGTCTTGGTCGAATTGAAACTGCACAAATTTGGTGGCGAGACTTTACTACCTACCTACCCTACTTACCTAAACTACGGTCACTGAAACCTGAGCTCTAACAGTGAATAATGGTCTTTAAAAGGCAAAGTAGGATTCAACATTCCTATATACAAGAGCCAATTGAATTATATGGCCTAGAGTACCTTACCTATGCGCATGCAGGAGTATGCCAAGTCTGTTGTTGCAAGCAGATAGGTAAACTTGTTACAGCTGACCTCCCGACTTACAAGGGTTCTTTTTCAATGCTGGCAGCGCAAAACTGAGTGTGAGGCTCAAGAATCTGACGTAGCATCAAGCAATCTAGACCCTTACATAGTAGTTCTTATCCCAACGTTAATCCCTATTCAGTCTAGAACATCTGATAAGCGAACCACATGCCGACCGCCATTGAGCAACGTGCGTCAGAACATTACCTAGCTCAAAGCTTTTCTGTGGACTGCTCATACCGCTTCAACTTTAGCGCCAATTTGAAATGGGATTAGGGGGATTAGGGGATTAGGACCAGGGATAGCTCTTAAAAATTGAGAAATGAAAATCCTCGTCCTTTCCCCTATCATGCATGCAATGCAACCCCTATTGTATCTGAATTGATGACATAGCTCTCTAAGCTACAAAGAAAACTACCTAAGACATAGTGTGCTAGCCGACACTCATTCTACATACTATACTCATTCACACCGATGAAGCTTAGATATCTCTAAGTATTTCCCTCATAACCCTTGACGTTGGGAACATACGAGAGAGTTACCTTTACAGTCAATGCAAGCCCTTACCTACACCGTTCCTTGCTAGTTTAATTTTTCCGCTCTTAATTTTCAGACAGAACTGTCATTTCCTAATACTTTTGCGCTGCAATAAATCCCTTTTCAATACCTCATTCTGCTGGGTAGGAATTATCATGGGTTCGATTATTATAAGTCCAGAGTTACCTCGGAACGATGTCATACTCCTACGGAACCTTGCCGGCGACATTGAAAGGTGCCAGCAGAACCCCGGCTCCGCCAAGTCTTCCGGTAGCATCGCAAAGCACGACTCCGCGCCTGGCCGAAAAGCTGCCAATGGAAGTAGGTCCGCTCCGTAAACGTGAACGGGGAAGTTGAGGCATGACTCAAGGAGCTACCCCGGGATTTTGGTTCCGCGTTAACTGGATTTCCATTTAGCCACTGGCCACGATGACTCGCTATCCAGGGATGAGCGCGACCTTACGTCCATGAAAGCGCTCAATGATCCGGCAAACCAAGATTTTGAGCCAACCGTCTTCTGTTCCGTGGACCTTCAAGATTTATCCTCACGATTGCATCCCTTCATTTATCGGCACATATTACTGCCATACGTAAAATGGGCTCAGGGCATTGCTAGACATCCCAGGGTACGTGCGACTACTCCTTTTGTTGAAAGTTTCAAGATACTAATCTATTCACAGTATGTGTCAATATATATTAGGTACTTTTTCTAAGCTGGACCCGGCTACCTTTATTCTGAGCGGCCGGGAGTTTCTTTTTTGAAGATATGACACTACGTCTTCATATGCTACACTTACTAACGAACATGCAGTGACGTCGTAATGGTCACTCACCTGATTCTCTACTTCACGACTTCTGTTCCTAGCGCAATCTGGCTCTACTACCACTTCACCTATCTGCACGGGATCGCCCACTTTGCCATGCAGTTTTACTACTTGGGCACGTATACACTGATGATGCACCAACATATCCACGGAGGCGGTGTGCTGCGAAAGCAACCCTTGATCCACCTGTTCGATGTAGCATTTCCGTATATCACTGATCCTTTGATGGGACATACCTGGAATACGTACTACTACCACCATGTGAAACATCACCACGTCGAAGGTAACGGTCCCGATGACCTCTCCTCTACCATTCGATACCAGCGCGACAATGTCTGGCACTTCCTCCACTACGTCGGGCGCTTTTACTTCCTGATATGGCTAGACTTGCCCCTGTACTTCCTCAGGAAAGATCGCCCGACGTTTGCTCTCAAAGCCGCGTTCTGGGAGCTGTTTAATTATGCCACGCTCCTGACGTTATTCCGCTTGAACAGTCGCCCGACGTTCTTCGTTTTCTTGCTCCCTCTCATGCTGTTGCGCGCGGGTTTGATGGTGGGTAACTGGGGCCAGCACGCCCTTGTTGACGCCGATGAGCCCGACTCGGACTATCGGTCTAGCATCACTTTAATAGATGTCCCCGTAAGTTAGCTCTATGTCCCGAGTTCATCATTTTTAGTCCAAGTCGAGCAAAGCCCCGCGTACATACTCCCCCGCCGTTTGCTAATACCGTAGACAGAGTAACAGGTATTGCTTCAACGACGGGTACCATACGTCGCACCACCTAAACCCGCGCCGACACTGGCGCGACCATCCGGTGCATTTTCTGGCGAATAAGAAGACGTATAGCTCGGAGCACGCGCTTGTCTTCCACAACATCGACTACCTGGAGATCACGATCCGGTTGCTATTACACCATTACGAGCATCTCGCCCGATGCATGGTGCCCATTGGCGAGCGGCAGATCAAAATGACCATCGAGCAGCGCGCCGCCATGCTGAAGCGCTGCACGCGGCGCTTCAGCGAGGACGAGATCAATGAGAAGTTCGGCGGTGCTGTTAAGACCAAACCTAAGGCTAAGTAATGGACTGCACTTGGATGATGCGGTCTGACGGAGCGTAAAAGGGGGATGAGAGGAGGATGAAGGATAAGAGATGCTCGAATTTGTAGAATGAGGGGGGGAACTGTCTGTTAGCGTGAGCTTCGGGGCGGTTATCATTATGCGCTCTGCCCCAGATCTTTTTGGATATTTACCTGACTATAATGTTTTAGGTATATATACGTATTATATGTAATAAATTCACTTGAATATCATTTTCTGCCTGTGTATTAGTTTAGTTACACCGGTTGACCTTCTCGCATCTTCTGAGATGATTTGTGTTGTTTGTCTTTCGTGTTAAGCAATACCTAAGCCAAGACATTTGTGCTCGGCCGAGGATATTCCGGACCGGTGGGGGCCTTTCTTGGTTCGGTAGATCCGTTACGTTGGGAACAGGCGCGGTGGGCCGAATTAATGGAGGGACCTGCCAGTTCCACGAGCAAACAGCCCTTCCCCGTGTATTCTCCGAGATGCTCTTTCCATCTTAGCCATTCACTACCTTTCTATTAGCGCCTATCCAGAGTTACGGTGTTCCTGAGGAATCACCGAGGCACCTTTTGCTTACTACTGCCTGGAGTTCTCTGGCCCGGAAGGTCGGAGCTGCATTACTTTACCTATCACACACCGAGGTCCTTTTTCTTATGATTTCCCGTCTGTCACAACTTGCGCGACATCTTTCTAGGCCTCAGCCTGCATTAGGCCGTATTACTTCTGTTGCGTCGGGTTCTAGGTCCAGCGGTCTAGCATCAAGGATCATGGCTTCGGCGGATGACCGGAACTCGAGAACCATACACACGGCGGCGTGTCTGATTATCGGTGATGAAGTGCTTGGAGGAAAGGCATGTTCTCCTGCACGTGGCTGTACTATGAGATGTTCCCATAGCTAACTTGTCTAGACTACCGATGTACGGCTCTACGCAAACCACGCTAATAAACGCCAATGACTAATTTACAGCCTCATAGACGAACTCGGCTTATATGGCCAAATGGTGCTTTTCCCTAGGCATAGTAAGGATCCCGACATTCTAATTAATATCACGGTGAAGCTCACATACTCCGCAGAATTTGAAGAGAGTCGAGGTTATCGAAGATGACGAAGACGAGATCATAGAAGCCGTGCGGAGGATGAGCGATCGCTACGATTTTGTTGTGACCAGGTATCCATGCCAAACAGCGAGATCTACTCTCCCCTATCTAAAGAAGCTAAGCTAACCCCTTAGCTAGTGGCGGTATAGGACCGACGTAAGTCCAGGCACTTATCATGGCCGTTCTAAACTTACCTAGAATAGGCATGATGACATCACCTACCAATCTATCGCCAAAGCTTTCGGCCTTAAACTAATACTACACGAAGAGGCATATGAGCGCATGAAGAAGCTCAGCAAGCGTAAGAAGTCCGAGCCGAATTTTAGCTGGGATGTGGAGTCCCCAGCCAAGACAGCACGGCTCCGGATGGTTCAGCTGCCTATCGACGAATCTCGTGATCTAGCAAAGCAAGCCTTGTTTCCCCGCGATGACATCTGGGTTCCTGTCTCAGTAGTAAATGGGAATATCCATATCCTGCCAGGCGTACCAAGAATCTGTAGGTTGTCGATTCGGAGCATATATACGCGACAGTACTAATAGCAGCTAGTCGAAACTCTTCTAGACGGCCTAAAGCCGTTCATAGTCGACAGGCTGGTAGATCCGGAGGGCAAAGGAATTTCCAGAGTAATCATCTCTACGCCGATGCCTGAGAGTGTCATCGCCGACTATCTTACCGAGCTGGCGGCTAAAGTGGCACCCAAGGGTGTGAAGGTGGGAAGCTATCCGCGGTGGGGGAAGAAAAATAACTCCGTGACTCTGGTCGGAAGGGACAAAGACTACATAGAAAGTCTCGTACCAGAGGTTATCGAAAACGTCCGGGGAAAGCGGGTCGTCGTGGAGGGAGAAGATGACGAGCCGGAGATAGTAGCCTCAAAAACCACCTAGAGACGGATAATAAATGAACTCGACCGCTCACTAGAGTGAGCACCTTTGAAGCCAGCTAACAGTTCGGCGCGTTTCCCAAATCAACGTCTTTGAATGGAGAAGGTGTCAGCGGATCCTCGGTGATTTTGCAGCTAGTTCGGCGGCTCCGTGAAGGCTCCGTGTTCCCACGCAGGACTTACCGAGGTAGCCAGCAAGCTAACAATCCCCCTATTTGATTCCCTTGCATTTTGAGGGGCGACTAGTAGAGTACGAATGATCGGTTCTACATAGTTCAGATAACGTTGTCAATAAGCAATGGGCAATGAGCAATGACCTGCGTATGCAATTGGAAAAGGCATGTTTGACGTTTAGTATGAAATTGTTCAAGCACTAGACCTCATTTTGAGCTATAGCGGGGACGGCACAAACCATCGCCCACGTTCGTGGGGTTCGACACCCCTGTTTATGAAACGAAGACAATTCCGGTTTAGGGCACCACGCTCATCATAACGCACGTGCATGAGTATATACCAAGGTAGCTAGCGGACGGAGATTTTAAGGTTTCCTTCGAGCTTCTAGAAAATAGATCAGAATGGCACTGACTTTCGTGGAGAGAGCTATACGTATCAAAGGCAACAAGTACCTGTAGAAGACTCGATGGATTCGACGTTGACGGGCAGTACGAAATCCCGCCAAGATAATGGACGAATACACGAGACGAAGCCTAATAGGTATAAGGCGGTGTCTTGGGAAAAGGAAATGAGTTTCATTTCAAATTCAGACCCGCGTCACATCATCGTGTTGATTAAAATTTTAGAAGGTTTTTGGTCCCCTTTAGTAGGTACCGCCATTCATGCCGGTATATACCGAGCACCGTTGGCGCTATTGCATAAGGACAACGATGATTGGCACTATTTGCGAGAGGATTCGAATATTCCAAAGCACTCGACCACTGAAACAACTATACGACGCATTTTACATACTTTGGAAGGATCTGGGTATCAAGATGTTGCGAAGAGTGGTCGAGAAAGAAAGCAGTAGGCTACACTATAGGATAGCACTAGCTCTGCCGCTGAACTTCCATGTAAATACACTAATGCTGGGGCAGCCGGCGATGGCTTGGTAGGCAAGATGTTGATCAATGGGGAAGCTGGTTGGCCTCGTCTTGCTAGCCCTGCTCGCATTTGTTGAAGGATATGGGAATATGAGAACATGATGGGTCAGCGTACTTGACATTCTAGGTCGGTTCACCGCTTAGGGTAGTATTGTTAGTGGAGTTGATGGAGGTGGCTGGCTGGTTTTGGAGATGCCAATACTTCCTTTCAAACGAAGCTGCCATTGAGTGAAGAACGGTGTGGTCCCCTTGAAAGAAAACAATCAGGACTGCAGATCGAATCGCGGTGGCTTATGTATTTGTATGCACGAAGGGCATAGTTGACAGCTTGAACCCAAAGAGTGGCAATTCGTCCGCTGCAAGTACAAACATTGCTGTATGCCATACCGGACGTCATCCAGTTGGTGATCGCAAGCGGTTGGCGTCAGGTTGGAATACAGACAAGGCTGGTTTAGCTAGTTGATTGATTGATATAGGCCTGATCGAGGTTCACCAAAGGAGCATTAGATGAAATGGTGAACAAAAAGTTGGTGGTGGGTAGAATGGAACGGAGTGGACTGAATTAAGGTGTACCTGGTAGTCGAAAATTGTTACTATCCATGTGTCTACCGGTACATGTAGTAATATGATAGGCATATATAGCCCCTTGATAAGATGTGACCTTGAATTTTAGAGTTGCTGGATCGCTGGACTTGTCACCATTCAATGCTCTCAAAGTATATAAATGATCGTCGAGGATCCCTGAATTCTCCGTCCTAATACCTACATACAATAGGTAGTGTATCCATTTGGATACCTATGGGTAAGCAAGTACCTGGAACAGACAATTGCCTACTGTAGCTGTGAGGGTTATACTGAATTAGGCATATTAGAAGCCTCTGTCTCGGCAAGTCGACTTCCATTCGAAGCTGACGCAAGACACACAGGTCAACGGCACAGACCATCATGCATTCACGTTTATCTGCGTTTAGAACCTGTAATGTTACTTTACCGATAAACGTCTTTTATACAACGTTGAGATGGATGTTTCACATACATGTCCATATGTAACTATCAATATCTATCCTCTTATCGCGTTCTATTACATACATAGTCCCATACCCGTGGAAGGTACCATACTTAATTTTTACCCATCTACGCCTACCTACCCTGCTATCCGACCTATATTTCCTAATAAGGCAGGGTTGCAGCTACCCATCGTAGGGGTTATTCATTAACGATTCAGGTTCATCTAAGGGAAAGCGCTACTGTAGTGTAGTGTAGTTACGTATCTCAGTGGCTAGGGGGGTCATCCCCCTGTTCCACTTTAGCGTCACCCACTCTTTGAATTAAAAGAAGCCACCCGCCTGCCAATTGAAGTGATGTAGTGGTCTGTGCTTGTTAATCAAAGCGCTGGAAATCATATGAGGAACTCTAACAGCCAATGTCAATCAATCCTTTCTGGTCCGTGATCCTCCGCCCCACCACGCTGGACCCGTAGCTAGAAGTCGGTACCTATGTACATATACATGTACATGTACATGTTTCTGGTTTCTCGCCCACCCCCTTTGCGTGTGGCCAAGCAACCAAAGCAACCAAAGCAACCAGAGCAACCAGAGCAATCAAGCGCCCCGAAAGTCCTCTTTACCTCGAAAAGTGACGGTTCTAGTGAATCACTCCCCCCTTCTTCGCCGTCACTGCATCCTAAGTGTCAACGGGCGTAGGCACGCAACATAGGGTACGCACGCGACGAGATAATCCTTCTCCTTTTCCCTTGTACCATCAAGATTTCACCAATTCTCTCTACCTTTGTAATCCGTTTGTTTCGTTTTCCTCTTCTTGCCGGTACACGGGCGACTACTTTTTAAGTTCTTCCCAAGTCCATCATCATCGGCGACCAGCCAAACATCACAGTAGCTTAGCTCTCCGCAAATCACCATCTATCTGGTCCCGTCCTTTGGAACTTGCGCCGATTTTATGACGACGAATTCCTTTGTCGGGCCACTGAGATAATCTTAACTATACTGCGCTGCTCCAAGAAACCATACCCCCCCTTTCGCGCTCAAAATTCTGCCTGCTCCCTCTATTACTTGCCAGCCCGAACCATTTCAGCAGACGATACATCGCTGCCAATTGGCGAATACACAATGGCATCAAAGGTACGTCTTTATATCTTGCGCGCAGTCATCAAACGTTACTTCGGTCGCTCACATGTTATCACTTAAGTTTCTACGAGAGTATAAACTGGTCGTAGTTGGCGGAGGAGGTGTAGGCAAATCCTGCTTGACAATTCAATTGATACAGAGCCACTTCGTCGATGAGTATGATCCTACTATTGAAGGTTCGTCAGACCAACCACCATATCTCCCAACCCCTCGCCACTACTCCAGACTAACGTTTTTCTTTCTCTCCTAGACTCATACCGCAAGCAATGCGTCATTGACGATGAAGTTGCCCTGCTCGACGTGCTCGATACGGCAGGTCAGGAGGAGTACTCGGCTATGAGGGAACAGTACATGCGCACCGGCGAAGGATTCCTCCTGGTTTATTCGATTACATCTGATCAAAGTTTCGAGGAAATCCGTACCTTTCAGCAGCAGATTCTCAGAGTCAAGGACAAGGACCCCACAGACTACTTTCCCATGGTCGTGGTTGGAAATAAGTGCGATTTGGAGAGCGAGCGCGAGGTCCCTCGACAAGGTATTAATCCTTGCTATGTTTCCATTTAGACCTTTTGCCCGGCTAACTTGTATTCTAGATGGCGAGGCGCTGGCGAAACAATTCGGATGCCCATTTGTCGAGACGTCCGCTAAGTCCCGAACGAACGTCGACAAGGCATTCTTTGATCTCGTAAGAGAAATTCGCCACTACAACCGTAATATGCAAGGCATGTCAACAAACAGCGGTGGGAATGGCGGCTCCAACGGTCCTAATCACAAACTCGAGATGAACGAGGGCGAATCCGAAGCTGGGTGTTGCTCCAAGTGCGTGGTCCTATGAGGTGCGCGAGGACGGTACGGGAGTAAATCGGTTTTATTAGTGGTCGAAGAATGCATATGAGAAGAGGTGGACTCCAATACGTGTTAACGGAGGCGTGTGTGGCCTGGTGTGGTGTATCCGACATGAGCGTGACGAACGATCTTGGCGGTTTCGAAAATACATTGTCGGTCCAATCGAGGCAAAATTGTTGCATGGTAATAGGAGTCGGGGTCTTGTAGTAGCTCATCTGGGACCGAGCAAACCACCAGCATCTGAAAAGGGATAAAGGGCGAATCGAGTGGCTAATCTACTACCGCTTGAGAAGACAACACTGTCTATCGGATTTGTGGCACGATGTTCAAGACTGCAGATTACTCCGCCTGGACCTCCCCGGGTCTAGATCATCGCACATGATGGGGAAGGCGATCATCCCTGCTGGTCATTTCACTACTTGTAATGTTCTTCTCTTTCCTTTTCATTTTTACAGTGGTTTGATGTCATAGATTCCCCATCTTAAGTTCAGGCGTCAGTCAGTCCATATGATTCCCAGTCGGAAGATCCTCTTTGTGCATGTTTCCCCTCGAATGAAGCCTACGACCCGTATGAGAAGTCGGTGTGTAGTGGTGTTAAATAAGTTACTTAGTAGCATACCTATTGAGCATACCCGAGTTTTGCTATACAGCACCTTGCGGTCATACAATCAGTTGAGCCTTGCTAATCGTGAGAGTATATCGTTGCCCCTTGGCGCACCATGGTTGCAATGAAAACCCAGACACAAGATGAGTATTTACTCGTTTATGCGTATCGAAAGACTCACCCCGATGAAGACATGGCCTTCTATGTTCCGTGTGGTTTCAATAACCCGACACAATAGATACAAGCAGAACAATATATTGAGTATATATACCACCCCTGAAAGAACTATTCGTCTTCTTGAATTCGCTGCCAACCTAGGACAAAGAGCAAATATATTCTACAATACCAATATCCTTGTTGGATATATTCGAACAATGGCCTTGTATGCTATCCAACCCGAAGATAAGTATGCACCATATTCACTTCTTCGTATCCAAAGCTCAGTTATGAAGACATCTAGAGCTAAACAGAGGAAACATAGTAATTCTAAGCTCAAGCTCGAGATATTGTAAAGTCCTCGTGACTCCTTCAGAACTCGGTTCCTTTTTTTTCACTTCAGGGGCACCCTTTTTAACCGGCAACATGAACTATTTTTCTCATGGTGATCGGAACAAATTGGATCGAGATTCCCCGTCATACGATCCCAAGTATGCTTGGGACTACTTCTTCACACCTCACGTGAAGCAACTAGAGTTCTCGCGATGGCGGAGTGGCCACGTTCGGAAATCAAGCATTCCTGATTTTAGATGCGATCATTGTTATATCTACCAAAAGGATTGTCGCAAGACAACCTTTATGGAGAGTCGTTGTGACGAGTGTCGTGGATTGGGCATTTCATGTACGCTAGTCTCCGTTTACCCAGGTGGCCGGCGACCGGTGAGTCCACGTGGAAACGCTCTTGATCCTGCCTTGCAGCAGCCCGTTCCGTCTGCTCAACCTACTCCTGGCTCGGAGTACCCCTTCGGCCCGTTCGCCGGTACCGGGGCTGTAAATTCAACAGGTGCCACCACTCTGTCAGTACCAAGCTACGACACACCGTCTCCGCCCGGACCAGCTCCGCCCGAAGCCCCTATGCCTGCACAGCCTCTAGTTAATCTGTTCGCCTCTAACCGTGGTACTCAAGGTGGACTATCCGGACCTGACCAGACAGCTACAGGGCAGGTTGATACACACGGATCATCCGTACCCAACACACCATCATCAGCTGCTTTACGCCCTGGACTACAACCCTCGGTACCATCACCAACAGCATCAAGGCCAGCGGCATCCAGGGGGTCGAATATTCCACGTCGTGGAGGAAGTGCAAGGCCACCGGCATCCAAGGCGTCGGATCCTCCAGGTCGTGGAGGTGCAAGGCGTAGAGCTCGTCTAATTAAATGTCAGGCATGTGCAGCGAGGTGTGCGAAGCGCATTCGCCCCTGCGATGCCGACCCCGAAGAAGGCATCGGTTGTACGACGTGCACCAACTGGGGATTATTTTGCGTAGTAGGCGACCAAGTACTGGTGCCCAGGCCGCCTCAAGCAAGTGACGACTGGACTAAATTCTCAGGCACTTTCGTGCGTTGCATACCATGTCTGGCAAACAACAGACGTTGCGACAGAAAAAGACCATGTGATTCGTGTGTACGATTCAATGATACGTGCATTACAGAAGGTCCTCTCCATGGCTGTTTCTGGAGGGGCGTTGACGGCGATGATCAACCATTGTAAGTATTCTCGAGAGTTCCTTGTTTTCTTTCTCCTTATGGCTGTCTTGGGGCCCTGGGGTCCCTGATCTGCCCAAGATCGCTGAGCTCTTGCTCTCCAGACTTACCTCAAACCCCTAGCCCCCTTGGAGAAGTGATTGCTGACTGCCATCCGTCTAGGTATTATCTCAGATGTGGCTACGGCCGTGGGGGTGTTGACTCCATCGAGCCTTATTACTTGGATCGAACAATGCCTCCCAACTACCATCGCCAGTACGTACCGTCTACATCAGCAATAAACGCTCCGCCGCGTACGAGTTTTCCGGTTCCATTTCCAGATGTTCCTGTTCCACCTCCACCTCCTGGTCAGGGTACGGTTCCTGGTCAGGGTACGGTTCTTGGTCAGGGTACGGTTCCTGGTCAGGGTACGGTTCTTGGTCAGGCTACGGTTGCTCCAATGGGGGATCCGACGCCGGCGCCAGCACCAGGAATTCCATCACCACACGGTGTTCCTTTCCCAGGTGATCCTGACATCCCACTGCCATCAACTGAAGTATCACCACGCTTGCCTGGCCAGCCATCTCCAGCACCTGATCCCAATTCTGGAGTTTCTCCAATCACTGGGTTATCTAGCGACCCATCATCACCAGGTGGATTGTTTGGCGACCCCTCGCCAGGTACATTTCCCCAGCCAAATCCAGCACCTGATCCCAATTCTGGCGTCTCTCCAAATGCTACCTCTAATTTGTCTCCAGGATCCGGCAACGGTGGGCCAGGACCTGATTCCTCATCTCCACGAGGGAGAGAGGATAGCATGGCACGCTTTATTCGTGAAGGCTTCTCTGGATGGTCGCCCAGATGGCAACAAGAAGTTCTCAATCAATTGCAACAGCAACAGCAGCAGCAACAACAACAACAACAACAACAACAAAAGCCGTGGTCACCCGGTTTTAATTTTGACGGTTGGGATAATCTTAACTCGCGTCAGCCTGGCGGACTTACGCCGGGACAGACGGGACTTACTCCGGGACAAACGGGACTTACTCCGGGAGGTCAGTCGCCAGTAGGACAGCCGCCGGGAGGACAGTCGCCAGTGGGACAGCCGTCCTCACCGTACGTGCAACCCGGTCAAATAACCGACAGCGATTACGAGAGGGGATCGATGGGAGAAGCTCACATTCAGCCCTACGAAGAAGTGTTGGGGCAGGCCTATGAGCTGGTTAACAATCACCAACAGATTTTGCATGTAGATAATATAAGGTGGTTCCTCAGAAACGATATGTTTTCTGGGACGCAGGCACAAAACTCTGCGATCGCCACAGCCATACAACAGTTTCTTGTGGAGCGGTACTCTGCCTCACAGCAGGACATCCAGCCGGCAGTACCCGTCGAACTCCCAGGCGATATCGACATACCAACCGTAGACCGTCTAAACCCTGGGAATGCGCCGATGCGGAACGTGATGCCCATCCCCCCTAACCGTCCCCCTTCTCCAGGTCCCGTTAGGGCGATTTTCAGTGGCCAAACGCCACTTGACGGCATCATTTTGAACCTCATCAATGCATATCCCGAAGGTCATCCCGCTCGTCCTGTCCTTCAACTCATCGTCCGCCCTCCTCCGGAACATCCCAATATGAGGCCCGATATGAGGCCCATTCGCCCCGCATTCAGCTCAATCCCCTTCAACCGAATCCTCGACGGCGGGAGAGTGAGTCAGACGGCGAGCCTGAAATGTCTTGAACGTAAAGGGGACCTAGGTGTTATATGCGGAAAACCAACGTCGGCGGTCTGCGAAGACACGACTCACGTCCACGGAGGCTTCCCCATGTGCTCCGAATGCGAATTTGAGAGCCAAACACGCTTCAGGCAGGAGATGGAAAGCTTAGCAGCAAATCTTCGAGCCTATACTTGTGCTCAGTGTGCCATGGAGTACTGCCAAGAGCCGCAGAGATTCAAGTTGTCCGGATATCGTATTTTCGGAGGCTTCCCGGTAGAGCAAAACGACCAGATTGGTGTCGCCGTACGTGTACCATGGGCCCCTTTTACGGACATCGGCGGCTTCCAAGGGTTCCAACCCCTCCCCATAACAGGCTGTGCCTGCGCGTCAAAGTTTCTAGATCGCCGTATCTGCAGCCCTCACAGACTCCGCCATATCATCGACATCCGCCAGGCCGTCGACGACATGGATGAATTCGTTAGGCAGACCTTTGGCACAACCAAAATTTGCCCCAGTTGCCAGGTTCGTCCCAGCGTCGACGCCTTTGGCTTCCGGGGTCGGGAGGGCAATGAGGCAGCCCCGAGGATTTGGTTTTGCAAGGGTTGCCACGATGTGGTCATTGCCCCTTACCAAGACGTCCCGGCAGTTGTCGCGCCTCAAGCAGCACAGCCGACCCCGCCCCCGTCCCAGGGACTACCACTACCACCTCTGCCCTGGCTCTCGCCGCAGGAAACACAGCCGTCTCCGGCCCAGCCGCAGGGAGACTCGCCAATTTCTTGGGAACAATATATAAATTGGCCAGCGAGCCCGAACGAAGGCCAAGGGACCTAGGTGGCAGATACAAGTGCCCAGGTAAGTCTAGAATCTACATACGAGTAGATGAGACTCTGCGGGAAGAACAAGGTAGGCACGTAAATCCGTAAGCACAAGGAGTTGGTTTTCGTAGGCTACTTAAGGTAGGTAGCTGTTTTAGCAATGTTTAGCCAGTATCATAGATACTTCCCCTGCATAGGAGGTAAGTTGAATGAAAAGCAATTTCGTAGACTTGGTTACAAGAACACCTTGAAGCGAGGTCCCACGTGCTAGCTCCTATTTTTCGAATATTACGAGACGTTCTCGAACGCCAAAATGTGTTTCCTTTTGTTCGTTGCCTCTTTATGAAGTTAGATTTGGAAGATAAATGTTGCACGAGAAGGTCCTATAATTCCCTTAAGCTAGAGTCAATGTTCTTTGATTCCACAAACAAAAAGATTGAAGGTCCTCATAGAGCAATGTACATACCTCAGTACATTCAGTCAATGCTTAATAGGGGCAGTAACAAAGCTGCCGTTGCTGCCGCGCTAGCTGTTTACCTATGTACTTGCCTCGAGGACTGAATGAGCAAATCGACCTCAATGAGTGGTGACGTAATCCTGGTCTCCCCAGCATGCAACTCCGCGGCTCTCAGTTATCGTTGCTCGACATGGAATAGTTATTATGACGTTGAGGACTGACCCCGGAGCAGCTAATACGATGCTTTTAAGCTGGTGGGGAAACGAGGATCATTTTAAGGTTTCTTACGTGTTTTGGTAGGCTCTATTCTCCTCAGGCCAATGACATGTTTCAAGCTTATCAGGTAAGGAACCATGCCTAGGTACCTACTACTTAATCCGTAAGCAGACAATATTTTATAAACTTCATATGACCCGTGACTCTAGACTTCAAGAGATCTTACACGTCTGAGTCCAGTATGCCAACAGAGGTCAACCCTATATAGCGTGCATCGAATTGGCCTTCACGGACACGCAAGAGTAAGACGCAGAAGCCTAGGTGGTGGCCAAGTCATACGCCATCAATTAGTTTAATTCAATCGGTAGACACATCCACTCGCGCTTCTATTTTTAATATTGTACATTCAATGCTCTGCCCTCTGCCCTAAAAGCCGGGACACCTTTTATCAAACGGTCTCTTCAGATTCTGCGGCGTGCATATCTTCTCATTAGCAAATGCCCTCCACCGGTCAAGCAGATCCGTCTCCCGGACGCCGTCGTGCTGCGGATAGAAGCCGTGGTGGCCGACAACACTGCGCGTGTCAATAACGAACGGTCGGTGTGTCCGCTTCGGGATCGTGACCGTAATGTCCTCCTCGTCATCCTCTGCGATAGGGAGCGCGGCCTTGATGTCGTGGCCCCAGAGAGCGACGAAGTTGAGGTTGTACCGTTTGTACTGAGTATTGTACAGCTGTTCCGCTCCCGGACCACCCTTGGCTTGGGCCGCAAGTTTCGACGCAACCGCCGAAATGTTCTTACTCGGAGGGAATTCTAGAGGCGATCCAAAGAAGTAGCGAGAGATGGCGTTGTCCTCCAGGTTCTTCAGTAGCGAGTACTGCTGCTGGCTCGCGATTGCCCAGGACTTCCAGGCACCGTCGTACATGGATTCGACACCCTCATCGCCTCCGCGTAGATAGTTGAGACCCATTGGGGTCTTCATTAGGTCGAAAGGGTCGTCTGCTAGCAAAAGGAATGGATGGCCATAGTAGGGACGGTCGGGGAAGATCTCGGCATCAAGATCTATGCTCTTTAGATTACTGATATTCAGCTTCGGCAAGCTTGATGATGGGAAAAGTTTATTTTCCGAAGGTCGCCACGACTCAGCAGCCAAATGCGACGGCTCTTTACTTGGATCAGGCCTGAAAGCGTGGATAGCACCGACACTGTTGAAATGTGAGTAAACTCGTAAGGCAAAAGCATAGGGCACAAGACACTACTGGAAGTGCTCATAGCCAGTCAACGGGCTGTTGACCAAGTTCGCAGACACGCCAAACGGATGAGGTGTCGCGATTCGGGTATGAACCAACTGGGGTATCGCATCTGGATGGATGAAAACCTAGAAGGACGCGTTAGGAAAGTATTTCTTTAGCAACTTTGGGTGCCGAAAGGAACTACTTACAATATCGTCGTCGATCTTCACGTATATAGTGTTTTCTTCCACAACAGAATCCCAAATGCACCCGAAATTCGTTCCTTCACAAGGGCCGGATTCAACGACGCGGTAATCCTCTTCCCTTCGCGAAACGAGGTCTTTCAAGTATTCGAGGTCCTCCTCTTTGTTGGTGTGCACCATAAACCGGATCTCGTCGAGGTACCCTCCATTGGAGGCCAGATTTTGTTGCAGGTAGCAATCCAGGAAGTCGACAGTTCTCTTGCGGCCATAGAACACCAACGCGACAATCTTGATACCTACGGGCTTCTTCCAGCCACCCTTGGGGGCAAATGACTCGAGCCTTATCGTGGAATTCTCATGAGCATGTGAAGGAGTGTATTGGCCATCCTTGTCAACGGGCCAAGTTGTACATTGGCCGGGTACTTCGGAGTTTTCAGTACCAAGAGATACGCTCTGGAAAGGAGCAATTCTGTAAAGTTCGTGATGGGTGACCTCGAAAACAACCATAGAAAGGACCAGGAAGACTATGACGGCGATTATCAATCGCCTGAGATCGATATTGCGCCTCAGAAGGTTGTGGTTGACGTAGCGCAACCACCATTCGCGGTCCACCCCCATGGCTCTCACAAATTTAGGCTGCGCGCGGTGGGATTCAGTTCGTTCCTCAGACCATTCCGGGATTTCGCGCGTCGACGAACTTGTAGCGGATGATGCGCCCATGGATGACGCTATGCTAGCTGCCCTTAAATGGGCAAGAAGCATGAAATGATGGCATTGCCCTGCAAGACAGGGGCGGAGATTGCGGGCGAGGCAGCTCTTATTTCTGCAAAATGGGTGGCGCCAAGGAGAATACCTATTGATGTGCAAATTACACGGACCAGAGTGGAAGTACCAGTTGGTCGGTATGGGGTAGCGCGCTGGCGCAGGTCGCAAATCCCGCCATTGTCAGCTGGGCGAGATGCGTCCAGGCTATGCAGCCAATTTATGTACTAAGCAGTGGCTCCCATATGATAAGCCAGAATAGGTCAAGCTACGGAGCCCCTGAAATGCCAAGATTTTAGAAGGATCCTCGGCGCTGCCAACCGAATCCTGCCGGCGCAAATGAGATCTTTCAGGCAGCCCATTTTGTAGGACTTTGCACCTATGAAAAAGGAGAAAATGAAACATGACTCTGTCGTAGGAGTTGTGGCATTCGTGATGCTAGTAAATAATCATGAATTTTGATAACTCCATGTCCTTTCCAGTCATTCGAGCATAATTGCCAATTCAGTTCATTGTCATGCCAATGGAAAACCGGCACAAGAGTACCATAGATGATGTCCAATTAAGGCAAGTGCCTAGATAGGTACGAAGTACTTAGATGGGACTTGATCGCCGGGTGCCTGAAGCTAAAATGGATGGAACGTTGGTCTTAATTTTTTTAATTTTTGAATACGGTTTTTGCATATGATTTAACAACACGTTCATCTCTGACATGATGCTTGTTGGTTTCAGTGCATTCTGCACCGCAACGCAAGAAACACTATGTATAAAGTCCACGAAAGATGGATTCCAACTGCTGCTGATCGTAGGGCTGAGAGGCACCATTAAGCTTAACGAACCGGGCTTTTGATGTTGGACATCCATGAATACACGTATAACGTGTGATGTATTTTTTCCTGTCCGATAGACATAGGAGTCTCCTGTATGCACACTCCTGTAAATCCTGTACACCCCGTTGGATATCCTACCGCCTGCCGCTATCTATGTTTTAGGTAACTATAGTACAATCATCCTCCCCAGGCGGATCCAAATCCTGCTGGTAATGCAAACATGTTTGTGTGTAACCGTTAACCAATGCATGCTGTACCGCGCCTCTATATTTCATCCCCGATCCCGGCAGCTTCCCTCTAAGCAAGATGGCTTCAGTACCTACTCATACAACCCGACCGGTCCGTCACCAAGGCATGCGAGTGTATCCGTTATGATAAACAAAATGAATATCCACATTATTCATGTCTCATCATCTTCTGCATTAGCCCTTAGATAAAGGCTCCGGTTCCCCCGCGGGGTGGACTCTGTCCTGGCGGCCGGGGTGGTGAACTGCGAGGCGTCGGATCCCTACTACTATCGTGCCTCCTATACCCCCTGCGACTCGATTCGTAATCTTCGAATTCCAGATCTTTCTCGTCGCTTTCCCTCCTAGGCGGACTATGCGTTATTCCCCTACCGTACCGCTCCGCTCTTTTATCTTCCCCATAAATATCGTCCTCGCTTTCGTCGTCATCATCATCGTCATCGTCGTCGGCACCGTCATATTGAGGTAAATTTGGCATCGAGTGGGAATCACCCTTAACTAGGCCTAGCCGCTCTTCCTCAGTCGCATTCTTTACTTGTGCCTGGCGTTCCGAATAACCTCGGGATCTTAACCCATGGCGAGACGGCGGATTCTTCGCTGGCGGCAGTACTTGATCCTGTGCACTGTCAGCTTGATGCCGACGGAACACATTTTGGAACGAGAACTGCCGACGTGCTGAAGGAACCTCTCCATGAGGCGGCGGCGTCGGAGGGGCCAAAGAGTCGACACTAGCGCTTGGCTTCGGCGTATTCGCGAACTGGATATGTCGGCCGGTACTACCAGACGCTATGCTTGCGGCGCCACTGTACTCGGTCTTCCTTAAACCATCCGGAAGGCCATAAACGTGGTCTCGGCTGGCACCGTACGGACTGGCTTCGGTTCCGTACTTCTGGCCAGGCACAGCAATATTCGTTAGCTGCACCGGGTGCATTGGACTTTGAACTTGAGGGTTATGGTCCCCGTGGGGAAAATCAGGGTGTCCTGGAAGTAGGACACTCCTTGCTCGGCTTCGAATAGTGCCAGCTATACTTGACAGCATACTCGGGGACATCTGGCGCCTGCGCTCTTCCTCTAACTCCTCCTCGGTCGGAAACCTCGACCTGCCTAAGGGCGGATGAGCTGGAGTACGCCCCGGGGTGTTGACCGGACTTGGTGTCGTCATTGCACGACTCCTATAGCTTCCCACTGTGGTCCTTCTCCGTCTTAATCCGTCCCATTCAAATACCTGCGAGCCATCTTCACTAACCGGCGCAAGACGCTCCATTTCCTTCTCCTCGCGAAGTCGCCGGAATTCCTCTTCCTCCATCTTTTGTCGCGCAAGCGAAATACGCCGTACAATGGCTGCAGTTCCACGAATGGCGTCGGCTTTGGGTTCCGTTTCGGGTTGTTCCTGCTCGGCAATTGTATGAATTTGATCCAAATCGCCAGAGAATACGGCGGCATCTGGTACGTCTTTTGCAGACTTGGATAGCTGGAGTAAAACAACACCTGAGCAAATCGTAAGAAATCCCATGACTACCGTAACAATTTGCATTGCTGTCCCTTTGAACCCCTGGAAAAGGACGGCTGAAGTGATGATTGTCGTGCTTGTAAAATATACATAATATGTCGGAGTGACCATGGCCGCATTAAATAGATTAAGCGCTTTCTAAGCGAAGTGTTAGTACAATAGCCCTCTGCCTACGAGGAAGTAAGTGATTGACTTACGTTCAAATAGATGATTTCCGTCAATAACGTCGCTATTACAAAGACGAGAACAACATATAAGAACCATTGGTTGAACTGAGGAGTGCCGCCGGCCTGCGCGACAATAGCAGCACCAAGACCTTGAGTAGCGACAACACTCAGCCCCCCGATCCAGCTGCATACTGAGATGTAAGGAAACATGTTCTTCTTCCCATATCGTGGTCCAACCCAGAGCGCAACAAAAGCGCACCCGACGATAATAACACCGGCGTAACTTAGAAAACCCGGTGTGACGACAAACTTCTGCAGCTCTTGTATGTTGGCCACAGATGACTCTTCAGGGGCATTCATGACGATAACGACGGATCCAATTATACAAAGAAAGCAGGCAACCTTGCCCACCATGCTTAGTCTCTCCTTCAAGAAGATGGCCGAGAGAATGGCGGTGATAACAACCGATAAAGCTCCCAAGGATGTCACCAGGATAGCATCCGTGAAGGCATACGCAGCAAAGTTGCATATCTCACCAACGATCATCAGGGTCATACCAGTCCACCAAAAAGCATTCTTGAGATACCCGTAACCTTCGCCAGCAACTTCATTGTATTTTTCATTCGCTTTCAATAGCCCGACCTTCTTCAACACGAACGATACTCCGATGAAGCAACCGGACGCAACTGCTAAAGATATGCCGATGGCCTTGTAAGCTGGTGGTCGAGTCTGTTGATCGGGATTGGTACTCGTTTCGTTCGCCCTGGCGTATATCTGGTTGGCCGTGACGAGGAGTTGTCCCGTCTGGTCCATGTTGGAGCCGTCAGAACGGCGACCACTCGCCGCCTAGGAATATACCCGAATTCAACGTATATCTGGATCGCTGGCCTATTGCTAGAGAAAGCGGATATTGAGGACAGTGGTATGGTCCGATTTAAGTAGTGGTTTGTACGAGTCGCGCGGCGCAAACTCTCTAAGCATGGAAAGACAGTTGCACAGAAATCGCGGGTGGTTCGTCGCAAAGGTACAATTTCTCAATGCTGTCGCCGTATTTCACCTACTGCAAGGACGGTTCCTGTTCAACGGGGTGACCGAACTCTGAATGGGTGAGCCTACAACTCAAAGCGAATGTCAGCGGAACGTTAAATGATGTCGGACTACGGGCTACAGGGATTGATGGGGGACCAGTTCGCCCGGTAGAAATGGACAAGTCAACTGTCGCTGGCAAAAGAATAGGAGGGCGGCGTTACTTGCAACTAACAGTTACTGTTGCGAACAAGTAGGGGTTTGATATGAGACGATTGTTGTGGGAGCAGATGTCCCTAGTACGAAGTCGGCGTTAGACTGGCTTGGTTCATGAAACAGCGAGAACAAGGGACAGCGACCGTAGGATTATCAAGTAGTAATGGGTATGTAAGTGAGATCAAAAGCGTTTATTGAACGTTTTGTGCTGAATACATGTAACATGAAGAGATTTGCAATAGACAAAAAGCTACTGAGATGTCCAAGATAGAGACAGATAATGAAGGGAAAGAGCTGGGATGGACTTTCCCACGAGGACATCCCGAGCGTTGATCGCCTGGACGACAGGTGTATTCAAGTACCCAAGTATAACACTTTCGTAGGTAGCGACGTGGTACTACTTTGATAGTCCGTGTTAGTGCGGACAGGTCGGGATGCAAGGATTTGGGTGGAAGCTTTCCAAGATCTGGACCGTCTGCTCTTACCTGCTCTACTTAACAGGTACTTACCTACATGTACATACTGGGTGAGTGACGTACTAAATTGGGGCTGAGCACGCCTCAAAATGCCCTATTCAGAGGGACGACAAAGAACTCCACTGCTAACAAAGTCTTGAATTAAGGTTACTGTTAATAGCACTAGTGTAGCAGCTACGAAGCACTTATTTAGGTACCCTACCCGCCTCCTCTTCCCGTCCACAGCGTCGGATCCTAGCGGTTTCCCACTTCGAAGGTTATCATCCGAATTTTTGTATTTATCTCGCGAGTTCCGCCCTTACAGAAAACCGACCCCGACGCCTCATGTCTATTAATGGTGCCCCTCTGTTCTACAAAGAGTTGGTTACTATATCCCAAACTTCTTGCCACACAATTTGACACTGTTGCTTTCTTTGTTGGTTTCCCGTCATTGCGAGGCAGCCGGTTGGAAGGGAGGATACCTCGTCTCCTCTTCCCAACACTTACTCGTCAGCCCGTGTGACCACAAGTCAGGTACTTAGTAGCGTGCCGATTCTCGATCGGATTTACACAATTGGATCTTGCAACTTTTGGGGGGTTGATCGTCGACACTTTTAGTGATCTCCCTTTCAGAAAACCCTGCATATGTACAGTCGCATTCTTCCCCCGCGCTAAGGGGAATGCGACAGTGTGATGTCAACGAGGCACCCAAACGCCAACAGCTTGATTGATAGGTCGTCATTCATGGCCAAGAGATCATGATGCTTCAAGATGGCCAATTCGATATTTATGTGGCGTCCGGTGACAAAGTTGACTCGTCACCATATTGTTGACTATGAGGGCGAGTGACTAGTCTGGACAACTACTAGGCCGGACCGTATGCATTGGGCGCTGGACTTGGCCCGTGGCGTTCTCTGCTTGCGCGGCGCTTAGCTTTGAACGGCAACGGTAGTATTGGACCTGCGGCAGCCCATCACTAAGTTTATACCCATCAACATGCAGCATACAAATGATTGGCCTAGCCGCTGGCCTCCCATTAGTATGAAACTGCTTGGGGAATCTTGTCACCTATCATGGTCCAAATCAAGTTCGACAACCGTCATCCGATCGCTTCAAACACCAATGAAATCAGTAAATTCGAGAGATACCGTTCACCGCTGTCGCAACAACTCATATCAACGGAAGCACGGGAATCTAAAGAGCCGTAGTCCGGATTCAACAGCGGCTCCGACAGCCCTCGCTACGGCCATTCGGGCAAGTTACCTAGGTATCGGGCTTAGCGCAGAAGAGCCACGTGATCCCATGATTACCTACGGAATGCCTTCTTGGCTGTCTGACTATCATTTGAATTAGAAATCCTCCTCTCCATTAGCAATGCCTCGAGAAACGTCAAGCTAACCAACATGATACTCGGCTACTTTTTCCTTCAAATAATTCATCCACTACAACAGAGTGAGACATCTCATTTAAATAGATAGTAACATTGTAGCAGCGAGGTCTACTTCTACCAACTGATAGTCATATACTAGCGCACAATATGATCCGTCCTTGAGGATTGTCGGAATTTTTATGCCATTCCTAGTTTGTGGTCTGAGGTTTCTCATCAATAGTCTTCGGTTGTGCAACTCTCTCCTCGTCGCTCTCGCGGTCCGAATCCCTCTTCATATCGCTAAAGTCAGTGTTGAGTACGAACTCCTCCTTATCGATGTGCCTAAACGTGAACCAGAAGATGATGGTCAAGGAAGCTCCCACGATGGTGGGTCCGGCGAAGGCCCAGATCAAGTAGGGGTCGCGGATGGCCGGGGCAGTGCCGAGACCGATGGCGGCAGAGACGGCCGTCATGGCGAGGTTAATTGATGCAACGAGACCCTTCATATTCTTCGGCGCTCGAGAGTACGCAATACCGTACGCGGTGACCATCACGAAGATTTCTGAAATGGCAGTGATAATGACGGGAATCGCATACCAAGCATAGGAAATAGAAGAAACCGAGACGGCCCCCTCAGGAACGATCTCAGCACATGTAGTCGCGTTCCAGCCACAAGGTGATGTCTTGTAGACAAAATACTGCAAGACGGAGTAGCCAATGGAACCGACTGTACCAAGTGCAAAGCCAAAGGTCATTCGTGAGATAGGGCCCCATTTGATACCTCGTCGCCGAAGGAGCGGGTAGATGAGATGGTTCATGATAGGGACCACTGCACAGTTGATTAATATGACATCCTGCTTGATTCCTCTACATTAATAAGAGAGACTGGGGCTTACCTATGACAATTGAAACAGCATTGAGGTTATCCAAAAGATCGTTAGGAAGACCATTGGTGTCCATTCCAGCAGTGAGGGCGTTGGCAGCTGCGCCAAGACCGCCATCATTGATCTGCCAGATGGGCGAAAAGAGGAAAATACCGCAGGCTTGGAAAGTCCGGCGCACGTCGTTGACAAACTGGTCATCGTACTGGTACACCTTTGTGCTCCCAGCAGCCTTCCGCACGCTTGGCTTGCCAGCTTCCCAAAATCCTTTCCGCCCAATGCGCTTCAGACCGCCATGAGCGAAGATATCACCGAGGACCCTGAAAACGTTGCCCAAATCCGAACCTCCTGGAGGCTGCTTTATTAGACGGGGATTCAGGTACCATAGTAGTGGCGGAAGCATCAGGTATAGAATTGTAGGTATCAGGTAAGCAGCCCAATAGCCCACGAGCTTGGCCAAGTACGTTGTCGCTATACCGAAACATGAACCGATGTTAATAAGCAAATAGAACCATAACATGACCTTGTTCACACTCTCTTCAGGATCTACAATGACTCTCTCCCCGTTCTTCTCGGTTACAACATAGGCTACCTTATGAGGGGACTGGTCGATGATAGTAGGTGAAATGTTTGGTTTGAATTGTGCAGCTCCGATGGACAGCATGTCTATTATCTGTTAGCAAGCCATGGAGAAGATCTCGCTTCGACGAATGAAATATCTTTCCGTTCATGGAAACGAAAAGAACAATATCATATAGGATAGCAACGGGATATGTCAGGACGTACTGTGCCAATATTAGCCTCAAATACTCTTCAGAATAATAACAGGGTTATAGAAACATGACAAGGTGGTCGTAAGGCAAAGCATCTCATACATACCAGAGAGACAGAGCGAAAGGGCCGATGGCTTTGCCAGAGAGAAGCACGGGCGGAAGCGCCGAGATGATCATGATAACATGAGCGACACCACAGATTGCGACGCCCCAGCAAATCATCTTAAAGCGACCATACTTGGTATCAGCAAGCCAGCCAAAGTATATGGGAAGCGCATAGGCCAAAAACTTGAATGCTTCAGTCATGGCTGTGGCTACGACCGATCCTTGGCCAAGAGCACCTGCGGTGTATTCCGAACCGGGCGCCGTCGCACCAGTGCCGTTGCCATCAGGCGGCAAAGGAGCTCGGATGAAGTTCTTGTAGACTTGGTTGCACCCGTAGTAAGATGCGCGTTCGGCAAACTCGACAGCACAGAGGTAGTAGCAGGATGCCGGCATCTTGCCAGCAACTCGCCTGAGAGTCGACTTCTCCTCCTCAGTTGGGAGGACTAGCCCATGGAAAGTCCCATGGCCATCTTCAGTAACGCCCCGTTCAGACCCTGATGTCGCAGGCTGGACCTTCTCATCGGCCGCCTTTTCTTCCACCGAGGCCCGCACCGCACTAACGGGGACAACGAAGGTCGGAAGTGTGGTGCCGGTATCTAGAGATGAGGGGATCAGCGCATTGCTGGTACACAATAGGATACTTATCTTTCTTTGGCAATGGATGTGCGAGAAGTATGGGCAACTTACCCATCGCGGAAACCTGCCTTACAAGAAAATAAAGGCTTCGAAGCAAGCAAACGAGTCTATTGTTTCGGGGTCGCACCCGAGATAAGTGAAAAGCGAGCGGACTGGCACAGACAGAAGGCCCAGCGGTCTACTGCAGATGTGACATTGCATGTCAAGATATATAAAATGATCCCATGCCACGGGCCGCGCCAAGGTGGCACGATAGCCGCTCGCCGTAAGTAGCGATATTCTTCTAAATCATTTCAGCTTATCAACAGTATAGCACTCTATATCCCAGCTTCCCAGAAGAGCTGATCCACAACAGCGCAACCAGTGGAGACGAGTCCCGGTTTCCTGGCTCTTCACTCTTTCTGACTTTATCACACGATGTTCGGGTCTTGTCAACATCTACGGGCAATCCGCCAAGCGTTTGTTGCTTGGATAAATTCAAATTCACATGCTACCCTAGATGAGCACCCGCGAGTTAAGCCAATCAAAAGCTGGAAAGCTGAGGAAGCCCATGAACCACCTCCACATCAACACCTTTGTATCACGGTAAGCCTGCCTTGGCAGGATCAGTATATGTCGTATTGACTATCACATAGATTGACCTGGCAGATTTCGGGACGTGGTTCACCACTAGGAATCCGAATTGGACTGTCGCTTAGCCTACTGCAGTATTATCGCAGGGGCTTCTCAAGGTGTATAGCAAACTGCTTTAGGTAGGTCGCTGACGATAACACGGACCGACGCTGTGATCCACAAATTAGATTCGAAAGATTACTGACGCGATGTAGTATTATCGCCATAAAGAGAGACATGATAACGAACCCCCTGTCAATCCCGCGCATGGCTCCATTCTAGAAGCACGCTTCCCCAGCTTTTCCTCAGCAATGGGCTAAAGTATTGGATTAACACTCGGCCGGAGGAGTAAGATCGTACTTATGTAGTCTTTTCTTCGCCCTCTCTTCGGCCATCAAGGCGATCTAGTTCGTAATATAAGACATAAGAATCATATACTGTAACTACCCTAGGCAGACTACTCGTTGTTAAGTCTGGAGATTCATCTCATACTTGTCTCTAGCTGCTGAGCAGCCCAAGTCTCTTCGCTTGACTAGAGTTCACCATACACTTGGTTACCATCCCTTGAACGATCGAAATCCGATATCCGGCTAGCTCCTAGGACACTGTTTGCCTTAGTAACGGCAAGACAAAGAGAACGCCGGTCAAGGTAGTCTAACGATATTCTACTGAAGATGCCGAGTTCATAACTCACTATTGTGTGCTTAGCGTCGAAAGGTGTTCTTTCTAGATTCCAATATTACGCCCTTGTATACGGGCTCTTAAGAAAACAAGTTAGATCCATGAGGAACAATAATAGTAGTTCTATCCAAGCCGGTCATATACGAAATATGAAGTGCGGGCTTTCTTATCTATAGCTATAAGCAGATTATGTCAAAGGGGCCAGGCTCGACGCCTTCAAAGCTGGAATAAGCGAGCGATAATACTTTGTTGAGAAGAAGTCTTTTTCAGCCAAAATAAAATATTGATTCGAGTTAAAACTACCTACCCAAGGCAATCTAAAGGTACCAAGTAGTCAACAATCACCACCCACGATTCCGGGCCGAGTGTCTCCAATAATCATATCACCTACTACTGCGAGGAGGGACCATGAATGTTCTGACTTCTTGGGCCATGTCCATAATCGAAATGTAAAGTGCTGAGTGCTCAGCCGCCAATTCATAGTATCTGTACTCATTGTCATCTTGCCTGTCTTCACGCAGAGCAGACTTGATTTTACGCTTCAATATCAACCAATCATTTCTCGCAGTGATAATATCCTCTTCGAGGTCCTGAAAAGACTGGACGATTCGAATACGGGGATAAATAAGGCAAAATCTTAAGTCTTTAAGAAGTTGATACCTATCCCAGAGCTTTTCGAGCAGCCCATCAAGACTAAAGAGTCCTCTGAGTACCTCTTTCTCTTCTTGTGCCTTGGCTTGTGCGGTGCTTTGCTGCGGCGCTTTAGGTTTCTGTTCTGAAAGATGTATGTCGTAATTTCGTCGACGAGTCGGATCAACGAGAGTCTCGTAAGCTTCTCTCAACTGAACAAAATTTTCATGACTGGCCGAGGAAGATGAGCTTTGCTTATCTGGGTGATACTTCAGGCTCAGTTGCCTGAATGTAGACTTGATTTCAGATTCACTAGCATTTCGAGGTAAATCAAGAACGGCATAAAAGTCCGGCTTGTCGCTGTTATAACTCATATTATTTATCTGTTAGTTGTAACTCTTGTCTCTGGCTCAGTCAAAGACACGATGACCAAGCTAAGACTTATGTATATCCTATTGATTACCTCTATACCGTTCGTCAGCCTTCAGGACGTTTGGTTCTAGGTTGGGAAGTTCTGTCACACGGGACCCATTCTCAAAACGTGTTGGCAATGTAAGAAGGTTAAGAGGACCGATAAGAGCTGTATTAACTACATATAATTGGTATTTATAAGATAAGGCCGTTGGCGCCTAATATATAAGCTGTATTAATACGAGAAGTAATGGAGGGTTTTTAAAATAGATTAAGAAGATAAGAAGTTGTATATAAGTTTTAAGACGATTTTTTAAAGAAAAAAGAAAAATTAAAAACCTTAAAACTTAAGAGAATTATTAATTAAATTTAAATTATTGTTTTAAGTTTAAAATCCTTTATTATAGATAATTCTTTTGCTTTTTAAGGAGATTATTATTGTTTTAAGTTATATATGTTTTACTAGATTATTTGTTAATTTTTATTAAATTTAATTTTATTTTAATATAAGTTTTATTTAATTAACTTTTTTTTTAATATTGTTTAATTTATAGGAAAAGTTTAATTAAATTATTTATTTATTATTTTATTTAACGCGTTTATTAGGGATATTTTTATTATATAATTAATTAATGAATTTAAGAATAATTTAAGTTTAAAAGATGATTAAAAAAAAGTTATATTAATGTTTTAAGGTATTGTTTTTTTTAAATTTAATCTTGCTTTTTAAATAGAATAAATATCCTTTATTAAAGAGGTGTTTTAACTTGTGGATTATTTTTAATAAATCTTTTAATTTAAATTTTAAGATAAATTCTTTATTTATTTTAATATTAATTTTAACTAATTAATATTTTAAAATCTTTTAACTAGCTTTTAATTTAACAATGGTAATACCATTATTATATATAACCTTTAAAATTATAATATAATTATAACCGAACCTTTAAAAATTATTATTATTTAATTTATAATAAATGTAGTTTTTTTATGGTTTTTTAAGTTTTATCGATAAATATATAACGTTTTTTACGTAATACGTGTTTTTTTATCTTTAATTAAACGATTTTAAATTTAAAATTAAGATTAAATTAAAAAGTATTATGTTATTTTAAGAAATATTTATAATATAATGGTATAAATTTTTTAATAAAGTGTTAAGTTTATTTAAAAATAAGTTACCTTTTTTTAATAATAAATGGAAAAGGTTTTTTTTTATTTTATAAAATAAATGTAAGGAATGATTATTAATTTTACTTAAAACGTTTAAGTTAAATAATAAGTGTTAGTTAAGTTATAAAAGGTAATAAAGTAATACCATTAAGCGATATATATTTTATACGATGGTTTAAAAAAGTAGTAAAAGCTTTAAAAGCGGATAATTAGTTAAGTTAAAAAAAAAGATTTATAGTTAAAGGATTTTTTAATAAGATAATATATAAACTTAACTTAATTAAATGAAAACGTTTATTAATAAATTATAAAAATTTAAGCTTTTATAAAAAAAGCTTTTATTAAGTTTAACGTTTAATTTATTGTTAATAAAATAATAAATGTTAATTTAATTATTACAAGTATAAGAAAATAAGCGGCTTTTTTATTTATTTTATAAAAAGGTTTTAACCGACGTGGGTTAAAAGTGACGTTTAAATCTTTATTTAAATATTTTAACTTTAAAGTTTAAATTTAAACTTATTTAATTAATTAATTCTTTTAACGAGAATAAGTTTAACGGATGGTTAAAATAATACGGGTTTAATTTAATACCACTTAAGTTAAATTATTTATATCGGAAGTTAATAAAAAAAACTTATCTTTTTAAAAATCTTTAAAAGATACATTAAAAGCGTTTAAAAGAAACCTTAATGATTTTAATAATAACGATCTTTAAGTTTTATCATAAAGACCTTTTAAAGGACCTTTGTTTTTTTACTAGTAAAATATAAAGGATAATAATGATAAACCCCTTAAAATTTTAAAAGAATAATTTATTTAAGCTTTAAAGAAAATGACTTATTTTATTCTTATTACGATTAATTTAATTCACTTAAATAAACCGCCCACTTATAACGGTAAAAACTTATTTAAATTTTATATATAATAATTAAAAATAAAATCTTATTTAAAAACATACGTAAAAAGCTTTCTTAAAGATTACCATTATATTAACTAAGTTAGCTTTTTCTTTATAAAGAAAGTTTAATTATAATATTAATAAAAAATTAACTAAATTAAACAATTAAAAGTTTTAAACACTTAAATAAGGTACGTTATTACTTTAAAAAAATGTTTTAAAGATTTTTTAAAAAAGTATTATAACATTAAAAAAATATAAAAGCTTAAATATTAAAAAAATGTTTTATAATATTTCATTAAGCTTTTAAACTTTAATAAAGTAATTTAATAATTTAAAATAATATTTTAAAATTATATCGTTAAAATCTTTCTTAACAATATCACCCGCTTAATTTACTTTTACTAAGGCAGATTTTTAAAAATAAATAAAGATTTTATCGCTATTATTTAAGAAGCCGGGTAAATTTACAAGAATATATTAATTAACCTTAAGATATTAATTAAAAAAAAGGTTTATTTTAATATTAAAGTATTTAAAGTTAAGTTAAATAAATCAAGATAAAAAAAGTTACTTCGCTTTTAATTAAAATCAATCCTTAAAAAACTTAAAGAGATTAAAAGATAAAGGTAAACCTAAAAATGATTTTAAGAATAAAAAATAGCTTAATAATAAAAAAGCCTTTAAAAGAATTATTTAATTTAATATTAATAAATAAAAAAAAGAAAAGAAAACATATTAACGTTATAAAAAAGATAATTATTAAATGTTTATATATTTTGCTTAATAAAATATTAATAGGAAAGATATATTTCTTTTATTAAAAAAAGTTTTTTTTATTAAAAGGAAGAAGGGAGAAGAAAAGCTTATCGTTTTTTTTAACATTAAAAAGGTGAAGATTAATGGTATTATAAGGAAATTATTAAAGCTTTAAGTTATAAAGTTAAACAATTTTAATTTAAATTTTTAACAGCTTTTTATATCATATCTTGTGGGATTTTAAGGTTAATATAAAGTGATATATTTTAAGTTAAAGGTATAAAATAAGTTACTTTTATAAAACTTAAACTTTAAAAAAAATTAAAAGAAGAACTTAAAATAAAAGGTTGATTTATTATTTTTATGATATTTTTTTATAATGATTAAGAATATTTAGTGTAAATGTTATTAAATATAGGAAGTATTATCTTAATTATATTATTAGTTAAGGTTTAAGCTTAAAGGTTATTTATATTTAAAAAGTAATAAGCTTAAATGATAATAACTTTTAATTTAACCTTAGTTATTAAAAAAAGCTAATATTATATTAACTTTTTAATATTTTACCATTAAAAAGATTATTTTATACGGCTTAACTTTAAGCTAAATTTATTAAAAGATAAATATAATATTATCCTTTTATAATAATAAATAAAGATTTATTAACTTATTAACTTTTTTTTAAAAAATGGTAAAATATAATTCTTTATCGATTATTATCGGAAGAATTATATTAACTAAGTTATATTAAATTTAAAAAAAGAAAAAACCAGCTTTACGACAAATTTTTAAGCCACGTTAAATAATATATCCTTAAAGTTTTAAAAGTTTTTTTTAATTATAATAAAAGAAGCTACTTAACGATTTTTAAATTATTAATTATAAGATTATATAATTAACCTTATAAAAGGGAAAACACCTTTATAAAACTTTTTATATATTATAAGTGAAAGAAAGTTTAACGCCTTTAAGTTATAATTAAAAGAAATGTTAAATAATGGTTGGATTTAAAAATTTATTTTATCTTGTAGTGTATTTATAATATTTATTAAGAAATTTAACTTTAAAAATCCTTTTCGTTTAATTATAAATTATTACGGATTAAATAATATTATTATTTTAATAAGATATCTTATATTTTTAATCTTAAAGTTATAAGTTTAATTTTGTATAATTAAATGGTTTATTAAAATTAACCTTAAGTTAAGATTTTATTTTATAAGAATTAAAAAAAGCGATGAATGAAAAATAACCTTTTAATGTAAATATAAACTCTTTAAGTATACGGTTATACTTATAAGATTTATTAACGTCTTTATTATCTTTTAGTTTATAATAAATAATATTTTTAAGGATTTAATTAATGTAAAAGTATTAATGTATTTAAATGATCTGCTTATATATATAAATATTAAAGAAAAGCATGACCGAATAATTAAAGAAGTTTTAAAAAGGTTAATAAAGTATTATTTTATAATGGCTTTTTATAAATATAAATAAAAAGTTTAAAAAGTAAAATTCTTTAAATATATTATAAAAGTTAATAAAGTTTTAATATTATAAGATAAGATTAAATAAAGCATTGTTATATGCATTATCATTTTTTACTAGCGCGGCTTATTAACACTACTAGTACATCCCTTTTAACCCCTCTTACAAAGTAGCCACCACATTAAAACGCACTTCTAGCTTTAATTAATTATTTCTCATTTAATATCGTATTAATTAAATTATAACTTTAACAAGGGATAAGCCTTTTAATTATAATTCCAACGGTTTAAATTATATTTTTATACGACCATTATATCTTAAAATAATTAAAGTTAAATTTATAAAGAGCTTAACTACACTACCACAATGATTAAAAAAATCATATAACAGCCCTTAAAAAACCTATTACATTTAACCTTTAATATCTCATAATCTAATAGCCGTATAATAATATAGCTTAAATTATTAAATTCGCAATTAAAAAACCTATTCTTTATCTTAATTAAGATTAAATTAAAGGTGTTTTAATTAAAGGATAATTAATTAAATTCGGAGGTTTATTTTAACGTAATAGCTATCCCGTAAAAAGGGTTAAAGTTAATATATTAGTAGTATAAATAAGGCGCGCTAGCAAAAAATGATAGTGCACATAACATTGCTTATTAAATATATCTTAAATTAAGAAATTTTATAAATTTTTAAAAAATTATAATAATTTATAAGGTTTATGAATTTTTATCGAAGGTTTATTATAAAGTTTTTAAAGATTACTTATCTTATTATAAAAGTTAATAAAAGAAATAAAAAAAATTAAAAGTAAATTAAAAAAATAAATAAAGCTTTTAAAGAATTTAAATATCATTTTATAATAATATTTATTTTAATTTATTTTAACCTTTTAAAACTTGTTTATGTTAAAGTTAACGCGTTAAATTTTATTATAAAAGTTGTTTTATTATAAAAAAACGAATAAAGAAAGTTATAATTAATAGTTTTTTATTTTTAAAAGTTGATTTTTACGGAAATGAATTATAAGATTTATAATAAAAAACTCTTAATTATTATAAACTTTTTTAAGAAATGGTATTAATATCTTAAAAAAGCATGATATTATATTAAAGTTTATTTAAATTATTAAAATCTTATTTATTTTATAATAATTAAAGTCTTTAATAAATAATAAGCTTATTAAATATAATAACTTTTAACTTATTAGTTTATTATTAATTATTAATTAAAAAAACAAAATAATAAAATTAATATTCTCTTTAAATTATGATAATATTAACTTAAAAAAGGGGGAGTTAAAAACTAGCCGATTACGACGGTTTTATAAGAAAAATATTTTTTACATTTTTAAGGTTTATGTTACGGATTGTAACGAAGGGAAGTCTAATTGTTATGGTAAAAGTATGTATTTTAAAGATGAAGCTATCGTTAATCTATGGGCAGCCTTTCCTTAAATATTAACAGGGCTAAAAGTTAAAACCTTGACAGTTTATTTTTTATTATATTTATAATTGTTTTTTTTATTTTAAAACGGTTAAGTAGTTTATTAACATTAAAATGGATATTAAAGTTTATGAAAAAGGTAAAATAAGCCGTTTAAAGTGACTTATCTTATTTAAAAAAACTAAAGAAATTAAAAAAAAATATAAAAGTTAAAAAAGATTTATTATATCGAAAAGGTTAGTTTTAAGTTTTTAACGCTTTAAAAGGAAGAAGTTATAAAGTTAAAATATAATATTTTAATTATAAAATATATAAAAATAAATAAAACTTTAAAGTTAATTATATAAAATTTTTAATGGTTTAATATAAAAATAATGGTAAAAGAGTATGTTTAAAGATGTTTTAAATGTTAACGAAATAAGATATTTAAACATGTTTTTTATAAGTTTTTTTAACCATTAAAGTTTTATTATATTTTATGGCGAATTATAATTATAAATTTTATTATTAATTTATCTTTATTAAATGGATGTAATTTAATATAAGTTATAGTTAATTTATTTATAAAAATGGTATATTTTATTCTTTTAAAGAAAGATGGAAAAATTATTAAAGATTTTATTTATATTTTTGTAAAGTTATATTAGCGATTATATAAAGTATCTTTTAATATTATCTTTAATAAAGATTTTAAATTTACGTTTTATTTTTAAAAGGATTTTTTTAAATTAATAAGTATTAAACCTTAAATAAGTATTGTTTTTTATTTATAAATGGATGGATAAATAAAGCGGCTTAATTAAATCTTTAAGATTTATTTAAGAGTTTTTGTTAATTATAAGATGATAAATTAAAAAGATTTATTGTTTATAGTTAAATTTACGTATAATAATACCATTTTTTTATTATTTATTTGATTTTTTTATGTTAATTATGGGTATTATTTAACGGTTAATAATTTTTTATTTAAAGCTTTTTAAAATTTAGGTAATTGTTTATATGTTTATTAAATGATGTAAGTTTATATTAACGTATAAAAACACTTAAAAAAAAGCTGATAAAAGATAAAGGAATAAGTTAATTAACGGAAGATTATTTTTTTAATTTATTTAAAAGGATAATTAGTGATGTTAAACGTAAAGAATATTAAGATTAAGTGACTTGTTAAAAAGTTAAATAAAAAGATGTTAAGTTTTTTTAAGATTTAAAAAGTAATTTTTCTTATCGTTATTAAATTTACTTTCCTTAAAGGTTAAAAGATTTATAATTTTTTTTATGTTTTACTTATTAAACTTTATTACGTTAATAATTAAAAGATTTTTAACCTTAATTAAGTTTTATAAGAAGTAAACTTAATAAAGTTTAAAAATTATTAAGTGGAAAAAATTAAAAACTTTATAAAGATTTAAAGAAAAGTAAAGTATTTTATTAAGTAAGAAAGTTAACTTATTAAACGGCATTAAACTTAAAAACCATATAAGCATATATTTAATAAAAGATTTTATAAAGTTATTAAGATTTTTTATTAGTTACACTTTAATAAGCTTAAAGATGTTTAAGTATTTTAAAAACGTTTAAGGATAAGTTTTAAAAAAAAGGGAAATAATGTTATATAAGACTTATTTTTAAAACGTATTAATAATATAAAAAGGTTAAAAAGATTAATAAAAGTTATATTAATTATATATAATTAATATTTATAAGATAAAGTTGTTAACGTTTAATATATAAGTTATATTAATATAAGAAGTAATGAAAGGTTTTTAAAATAAATTAAAAAGATAAAAAGTTATATATAAGTTTTAAAATGATTTTTTAAAGAAGAAAAAAAAATTAAAAATCTTAAGACTTAAAAAAATTATTAATTAAATTTAAACTATTATTTTAAGCTTAAAATCCCTTATTATAAGTTTTCACTTATTAAAGTAACATTAAACATTTTAAGTGAGTTAAAGAAATTACTTAAGTTAAACTACACATTATAAAAGTTAATCGAGAGTTTTAATAAACTGCAATAGTAGAGACGGCCTTAGTTACAGCAAGAGTGGTCCCTATTTAAAAGTAAAGCTTGGAAGATGTTACAAGGACATTTTATCAATTTACAGCAGTGCAAAGGTGACATGTTAGGACAACATAACTCGAAGATCCTTAGGGTTAACGAATGTTCCCCTGTTAGACGATTCATGACTCCTCTTTTTGATGTTTGAGACATTGATATTACGGTTGGTTACTCGATAGGTATAGTTAAGACTTTACCTGTCATATGAAACAAGCCTTAGAACGCCAATTAACTTCGAACTCGAGGTATCAGTTCCCCTACATAAATACACGGTTGCTTTTCACCTTCCCCTCCTTAGCTACTTCGCGTAGCATGTATCAGAAAGTCAGTAAGTCTAGAGTATTTTGGAGAGAGGTAATGTCAATAAACAATGGATATGAAACGAACTCAATATAATCACTGTTATAGTTTTAGATTTGCGGGGTTCCGTAACTACTCTTAAAGAGGACCGTGTTCGATGTGCTTTGATGATGTTTTACGCGCGCCTCACTGAGGTTCGTGCCACGCTAGACGAATTGAGATCCAACAAGGTAGCGATGATCCGGGGAAGTTGATGGTACTCCAGAGAGCAAGACTTAAGTTAAAAATAGAGGCTCGCTTGAGGTAATTATGGAACTAGGTTTGACGCATTGAGGCTCGGGGTGAAAGATACTTGAGAAACGCCAACGCCCCCTTTTACCCCTTTTTACACACCCTTTTCTTTGGTGCGATTTAAAGCCGTGAAGACTGGCTGTTTGGGCCTCACAGAAGCTAGACACACATCGGTCAATTATGATATTAAAGGAGCTTAGGCTGACTGTCAGTTCGATTGAATTTCCTCCGGCATTGGCATTACAGCATTTGGATCTAAGTTCTGCAAACCTGTTTCATGTACTGGAAGGGGAAGGAAATAAAGCTAGAGCGACAACCTTCCTATAGACTATAGTTCTTCTGCATTTCGTGATGTATACATTTAGCTAACAAATGATGGAAAAAATATGGTCTCTAGCTTGGTATAGTCGTATGGTCCTATTCCCAAGGTCGAGGCCTAAACTCATTTCTTGATTCCTGGCGCTTCGCACAGACCCGCCCACATGTTACTAAGAAGAAGATTTCGCCATCACAGCTCCGGTATCTCCGCATGAATACCGTTCTTGTTGCTCTCGTTGGCCAATCCCGAGCAGCCAGTGCAGTTGCTACAGTTGATGCAATCAACACAATCGACGCAGTTCGAACAGCTCTGAAGATCCTCAGAACCTTTACAATTTGTGCTGTTATCGCAGCGCTCACAGCCGTCGCCTAGATTTTTGATTAACGCCGCCTTCAAGATGCTAACGCGGGATATGAGGCTATACAATTACTGCAATTCGAGCAGTCTCTGCAGTTGGTGCAGTTTGTACAATTTTCGTTACCGTCCTTGTCTTTTCCGGTACGCATCTTGGACGAATTAAGTCTCTGTTTGGAAGCCAGAGTCAAGTAGAAAATTCCACGGAAGTTGTCGTTGACTGAGGCTCCGGTATAACAAGTTGAAGCTAGTCTCCTTTTTGGCGTAAGGGGAGTTATACTGTCTTGCGAAGTCCTGTTATGGATCAAATCTATAAAGATACAGATGCATATGGGATATCTCAACTTCAAAGCTATACGTCATCACCAGAATCGTAGCAATGTGCGGAGCCAATCATCTCACCGTAGATAGGAGCGAAAGCTCCAATTCCCCCTTTACCACTGAAATCCTGCCAATGTGGAAAGACCAATAAGCCTCTACACTTGGCTATGCTGTACAATAACTCAAGTAATCAGAGCAAATTGATGTCATGAAAAGCCACATTGTCATCGGGAAAAGTTAGGTGATGTATTAACAACTGGAAGCCAACTCTACCTAGGTAGTCTAGCTTAACAGTGGGGAGGGCGAGATGGAACCAAGTGCCGCGACCACATACGATCCAGTCTCTTCTAATAGAGAGCAGAGCATTCAAGCTGCACCGGCTCGTAGAATAACTCCGCCTAAGCTAGTATAATGCGGTAGAATTTAGTTGCGGGAGGATTCGGACACAATATTCCGGACAGATGGCTAGGTAGGTAGCCTTTCCTCGTTCTTTTCAAAGGGGCCTAGCAAAGCCGAAGAAGCCGTGGCTGCGAAGCTGCTGCGATCGATGCGCGATTTCCATACGCCTTGATTATTATTTTAAAACGGTGGCGACAATTTTGGTTTTTCGATATGGTCATAAGGTCTCTTGATGGTTTCTCTTGTCTTCGAGAACTAGGCGTTTTTTAGTTGTGAATGTTCTGTTACCTTAATACAGCACTCTCTTGAAAATGAAATATTCAAACGTATTGCCAAAGAGAAAATTAGAAAAGGGGCTTTTCAGTTAGCAGAGAACTAAAATGTCTCTAGTGTCGAATTTTCGTGGGTTTAGTATATTAAAATATTGCGGCTGTGTCTGCTTGTCTTGCGTAACGAGGAGATCGGGTTTTAACCATGACCAGGTAGATTCGGATCTGCATTAGGGGCTCACGCAAGTAAACTGAGTATTACGACGTCGGAATGTGGAGTCTGGAAGGGCTAGAACTGATTTTCGCGTGCCTGACGATCATTCATCATTGATCTCGTTCGCCTACATGATTGTTTAGAGCTATGTACATGTCAAGAGATATGTGTTACTCGACAGAAGAAATTTTATTGAGAGCACGAGCTCGCGCGTGACTTGACTATCGTTACGAGTTTCAGGTGGACCACTGAAATCGTATTTAGGAAACTGCCCGGGGGACGAGAACATTCGACTTCGGACCTTTAGGAAGGTTGAACCGTTAGCTGTAGTCGTCATTTTCAGCCTCAGATTCCTGAACTTCTGGTCTGTGCAAAAGCGTCCCGGGCTCGGGAAACGCGGATGCGATATGGATATCTCTTGGACTTGGATATAATCTTAACATACGAGTCTCGATGGAGGTGTAGTGACACGCTGGCCTCGTAAAAGAGGGTACCGCCTGGGGGATGCCGAGCAAACCAGAGCTTCGGATCGGGAGCGCTTGAACATCATCTACGAATTAGGTATGCATCTATCTTCTAGCAAGACCCCTAAAATATTTTAAGAACGGGTGGAAATGAGAAGATCCACATGCTAGAAACGGTTCAGTGTTGGAAAAGGCGATAAAGTATGGTCCAAGGTCTTCAGAATCCGAGGAGCCGCCGGCGATTGTGTAATGCATGGCCTTGCGCAAACGATGCTACACGTCACTTTTTCGCTACGGAATACATGGGCATGTACTGTACAGAGAAGGCGGTGTAGGCGAAGCGAGCTAGGGCTAGCGAATTGTGCTTATGCATCCCCAAGGAGACCCGTTGCGTTGGCGCAGAGACTCATCGAACATCTGGGGAGCAGTAGGATGAATGAGTGATATTGCTGAGATAATGAATCGAATTGAACTGATCTGCTTATAAGATGTACACATGAATTAATGGAAGTTGTTAAGGACGTCGCATAATCATCGTATAATCCTCGAGAAGCCAATAGGGGTATAATAGCTGGACCGATCTGGGTTTATCCAATGGGTACCTAAAAAAGAAACTTGGGTGACTAACCGCTAGATTCTTCTATGCGAAATGCCGAATAAGGTACGGGCTTGGGCCAAGATGTAGGTACTATGCGGTAAGGGGGCAACTACCGGTACCTCTAGGCTCTAGCTCCTTCCCGGACTCGCTTTGTTTAGGCCACCTGCCCTGAATTGAATCCCCTATGTACACTCCCGATTCCCGATTCTAACTGCCTGCTTCAGCGGGGCTCAAGTAACATCCCTGCCCAACTCACCATAACTACCTAGTATGTACAATAATAAGGTAAGCTAGAAAGTTGCAAGTTTATGAACATCAAAAACAGGCTCACCGCTGAAAGCCCGGTCGAAATGCACCAACGTCCCCGTTAACTTTTGGGTTTCTTGGCCGATGCCATCCTACTAATCCCTGCTTCATCTGTTCTCGACAGTTCTGGTGCCATGTTCCTAGCTGTGGCACCCATGGCAAATGTGGGGTTTATCTAGCTACGACGAGCGAAGAATCAACTCACCTGGATGACCCATGGACTTGACTGAAGACCCGCTACTATATTATACTGTAGTAGGCAAGTAGGGCATCTGGGGGATGTATGCTTCTCTCCGGCTGTTGACCTGGTTGCCTGATTCGGTGGTCTCCTACAGAATATGGTCGGTGAGAATCGAGACCGGTTCAATCGTCTACACTAGGCCAAGGTTCGAATGATGAACAGATACTAAACGAGCAATGCTATTTTGATATTCAGACCCCCTTACTAAAGAGGAAACCAACTTTAGGATCAACAAGCTGCAAGGAAGCTTGCGTGATCTCGATAGTCGGCCTGCCCCTAACTCTGTCCACTTTGTGCCGCACAACACGTAGTGTAGGTATGTACTAGAGCTGGCTACGCTGTGTACAACTTTATCATTAACCTTCCTTTAGAAAAATCTCGGTTGATTTTAGCTACCGCACTTGTGATTCAGCTTTATGTCTTTCTGTCCTTAGCTTTGGCTGACGTTGATTCTTTTCAGGTACTGTCAATTTTCATATGATTGGTACCTGTGTCCAATTGGAACAATACCAATAATGGCTATGCATGCATTAGGGCACCTCCAGTACCTAACCTCGTACTTACATGGACAGGCCTGCAAGTGCTCGGCTTTGCTTCTGAACCGTGCGGTCTCTGCATAATAAGCTCGACCCCCCTCGCCTCATCCACCCCAGCTTCTTCGACCGTCTATTTATTCCGTATAAATCTGTCTATATATTCATCTACTCCTCCGGGAATTGACTGATTCCTGTTTTCGATTCCGGCCGAATATCCGAGTTGCTTGTATTCCTAGCGCTGTTGCTTGCGTATATAATATACCTGTAGCTGTCTGACCCGGTTTACAATCAGACGGCACTAGCCAACTATTTGAGTAGCTTGAGCGCGTGATACACATCTGTACTAGGCAATATACTCAAGAAGAGGTCCTGTTCGAGTATGAGCAGAACTTCGTGCCAATTGTGGTTAAATCGTTATCTGGCGCCTTGAATCTACATTAAGCACATACATATCCAAGATGGGCCACTCCAGGTGCTTCTCCGCCTACGACGACGATTTCGAATTCGACGACGCCTATTTCAGACAATTCTACAAGCCGCTGTCCAATCTTCCCACGCCGCCGCCCTCGAAGAATTCATCTGCTACGCAGAGTCCTCGAATCTCAGCCGAAAATGTTGAGAACATCAGTTCTGAGTTTCTCGGTTAGTGGCTCGTCCTTTGCGAGACATCCCACATCCAAATCTAATTATATGTCTTAGGTCCCGCTGCCCACCTAGCGAGAATGCTACCCCCGGGAGCCTCTTTCATGACGCCGTCTATTTCTATCGTGCAGGGCATACTTGCACGTGCGAAGCTACCAATGGATATTATTGCCTTGGCGGTCTGCATTTTGGACTCTTTGAACTCCCGATTTTCTCGAAGTTGGCGGATATCATTCCCCCTGAGCAGCATGAACGAGCTAGGACCCAAGCGCCATACGCTGCCTTCTGGTGCGGTCCAGGCCGTGCACATCGATAACGTTTCGCCCGAGATTATTATCCTGGCTGCACTGATAATCGCCGACAAGTTTGTGGAGGATTTACAGGAATCTACGCAATACTACAGTTCTTCCTGGGGTCAGAATTTGTGGACGTGTGAGCAGATCAACTTCACCGAGCGCTGCATCATGGAGAATCTAAACTATCGCATCCTACCGCTGTGGGAAGAGAAGTCAATTAAGCAGGCAAGGCACGATATCGAAATGGCTAGGCGGGAATTGGTTGACGGAGGTATTGGGATAGTAGACGAGAGCAAGACGGCCAAGCACGTGAAGTCAATGAGTTCGGGGGATGCTGTGATAGGCTTCGGTCGGCAGCTTACTCCAGCCGAGACCCCCCAGTCCGAATTGGCTACTCCATTCGGACAGGTCCAAACCATCGGTCGAGAAACTTGTGAAGCGTTCAGTAACAGCACGACCCTACCCCAAGACTATTTGCATCTACCCTCGACGGCCTCATCTCGATGAATCGAATATTTCGGCACGATCGGGGACCACAATACTTGGGAAATAGCATACTCGTTCAATTTGCATGGCATGTTAGCTGCATGGACTTGGCTAGAATTTGCATTGGGGACTGGGTTACGGTTTCGTTCGCCCCGTTCAGTCGCGTTTCTCGACGATCTCGTTTCTGGTTTTTCCTCCCTTTGGGTCGACCCATCCGGGCTAAGGGAAATTGTGCGTTATGGAGTTCATAGGTGCCCGGATTCTGGGTTGGAGTACTGGTTTCGCATTCGCTTGGGAAGGTCACATATTGGGGGACACGCGTCCTACGGAATTATACCCACTAGTAATATATTTAGTCTTCGATCCGTTCACGATCTTGATGGCATCAACGCCTGGCCCGATTGTCATTGCATCCTGCATTGCTTCTTCAGCTACTTAGATGATTCTTACGTACAACAGGATACTAGGTATATTTATATGCCATCAGGCTGAACACCCGGACCGATATTCAATACCCAAGTGGAAGATCTTACCATCACACCCTCTACCCCAGGTTTCGATGTATGTATGCCACATGGACAGGCAGGGCTCGGGAAATTTTGTGGCCAATGAGGTGGCCACGAGAAGTCTGCAATAGGCAAGGCAGGAAGAGGAGACGGGTTGCACGTTATCCAGGGTCGTTAGATCCGCTGGATATTCCAATCTTTTCACCCAGCCCAATGGAAGGGGCTGACAGGGTCAAAACGTTACACCTGGTTGGCTGGACACGTATTGCGGACACCTGTAAACCACGCACATGCGGTTACAACATACCAATCGGGACCAGAGCCGCTCTCATAGTATATGTTAACATTGTTCTGGTGATCACGCAAAGCTGCGAGATCTAAGACGCCATGCCTACATTCCGATCGGACTAATCGATTCGCAGAGAAAAAGAGAGTGTGCTTGATGAATTGGCTAAATGTCTTTTTGATGTGGCAGACTTTAGACTGGAGGAAAAATTTCTAGAAACGTACTTGCGTTGGGATGAGGCATCTCCGGATTGCGGATTGCGGGCCACGAAGTTCAGCCCTGACGATTAGTGCCAAGACGGGCGGCAGTTGTCATTGATTCAACAAGCTTTCTCGTCTTATTTTCATTCCCTTCTTGGCCCTGGCTGACATTTTATCTCTTTTTCTTTTCTAGGCGCGCAAAGGTAACTCGCTATTTGGTAATTTCTGCTGTTCTGTTATCTATAATTTTGGTATATTTTTCTCGCAACGAATGCCTTGCTGATACCTGTCTCTCAGGAAGGGGACAAGCCTGGCCCATACTTGAACACACACACACGTAAACCGTACAAGGACAATTATAACACACCATCTAAGGCAGCTGTAGCACACTTTAGCTAGTAAAGTGTAGGGCTACAGCATTACCTGTACAAATGCAGATATGGGTAAGTATAGGTAATAATACCAATATCCTAAACTTTCGTAAGCAATCTACTGCTAGGGATCAAGGAATACATAAACCTCTGAAAGAAGCTCTGCATTCGAAAAAGGCTTTGTGTGATACCTTGATGAGAACTCTCATGAGTGCTCGCCTCCGCCAGCACACTCCGTTACAATGCGTCATGGAGTTTTCATGTTTGATAGGTGAATTTGATGTACACACAAACTTATGTGGTCTACCCATAGGAAACAAGATGTTATCGACGACGCTTGGGCGTTCCAGCTTTGTTCTCAGCTGCTTTTGCAGGTTAAGCCTTATCAAGCAAAGTTACTCTTAGTGCTATGGAGGGTCGCTTATCAGAGCTGAGCTGAAGCTTATCGGACTGAAAGAGGATTAGTGAGGGGCAGGTATTGGCAGAATTTTTTTGTTATTACACCGCCCACAATTAAGCTACAACTCGAGATTGGGCTACCGGCGCAAAGTCGCGACAGGTTTACGGTTCCTGCATACCTAAACCTTAAACGAATTCACAAAGAAAATGGCGAAGAAGCGAGCGAGAGAAGCTGATGGCGCCGCTGAGGCGCCCGACAAAATGGTCGAAGACAGCGATAGCTCAGATGAAGACGTGAGTGCGATATATGAAAACTTCGTCTGGCGCAAAACCAAATTTAACTAACGCGAACGCAGGATTTCGATATGGTCAACGTCGACTTCGAGTGGTTCAACTTCGACTCCGAAATCGACTTTCACGGCACGAAATCCCTGTTGCGACAGCTATTCGATGTCGACGCGACTCTCTTCGATATCTCGGGTCTCGCCGATCTAATCCTATCGCAACCGACAATCGGGTCGACCGTGAAGGTCGATGGCAAGGAGACAGACGCGTACGCTTTCCTCACAGCGCTTAATTTGCATGAGCACCGAGAGAAGCAGCCGATTGCTGAACTCACAAGATATATCGGAGAGAAGGCCAAGACGAACGAGGCCCTGGCGGGAATCCCCGACTTATTATCATCCGGAAAGCACGTTGGCCTCGTGCTCTCTGAACGCCTAATCAACATGCCTTCTGAGATTGCGCCTCCCATGTACAACATGCTCATTGACGAGATCGAGGCGGCGGTGGAAGACAAGGAGCCCTACGAGTTCTCGCACTACCTGATTATTTCTAAGACGTATCATGAAATCGAGTCGACGCTCGACATCGAGGAGAGGAAACGCAAGAAGGGAAAACAAGATGCGACGATGTTCTACTTCCACCCAGAGGATGAGGTATTGCAAAAGTATGCGACGGCTTATGGAAGTTACGATTTTACGAAGATTAATGAGGCGATTGCAGATAGCAAGAGAGCGTTCCAGGAGATGGGTGTCATGCCTCGTGGCTTCATGATATTAATCGAAGCTAGCAAGTTCGCAGATGCTGCGAAAGCAATTAGCGAGTATCTAAGCCCTCCGTCTTGAAAGAATTCAATCGCAATAAAAACATCACGCAGGACTTTTATCTTTATGTCTAACATCATGGTTTGCCTAATCCAGCCGTTGCATTAGGTACTCCACTTCGACTTCTTTCGTTATAGGAATAACGAAGTCTCTGTACATGGACACCACAGCCTCAACGTTGATCTTGCCAGCATTTTCCGCGTCATTCGTAGACGGGTCTGTGCCGTAGGTGCGCGCTTTCAAGCCCAGTCGTGTGAGAACCTGCTTCTCGACCGCAGCGTTCGTAATAGACTCGCCAATCCCGTCGCGGTCACCTGCCTTGATCATCTTGGTGTACTTTTCGGGGTCCGACTGGAACTTGGACTCGGCCACAAACTTGCCGAAGTGTATTCTTCGTGAGAGCGCTTGGAGACAAGCAATGTCGCAAGTGGCGGAGGACCCATAGTTCTCTTCCGACTCGCCACGGTCTGGTCGCCCGAAGTCCGGACACACGGCCGGCAGGAACTTCTCGACGTAGAACTGCTTGATCTTCTCATTGACGTTGACCGTGTTCGGGTGTAAAATCTTGGGGTAGTTGAGGGGCTTCAGTATGGGTTTCTGCAGCGCATCGGGGAAGAAAGGGTATTCGTCGGGTGCTTCGTAACGTCGGATCAGGGACTGCAGCTTTTCCTGCTCTCTCAGGTACCAATCCATGAAACTAAGCTTGTTGTCCTGTCCGATCTCTATTGCACCGGGTACATATATGTTCTGATTGAGTGGGAATTGGACTCGCTCGATCAAGTGGAAGGTAATTGTGTCTTCCAGTCGACTGTCCAGAACACGTCCTCATTAGCAATTGCGCAAATTTTGTTCAAGGGATGACTGCACACATTAGCTGGTAACGAATGTTGGAGAGGTCAAGCGCCTTAGAGGCGTCCTTGAGATCAATGATCGCATCCATTTTCACTATTATATTCCAACAGCTAGCAGGCCCGGTCTAGAAACGAATTGGAAGGGAATTCGAAGGAAAGCGAGGAAACAACTAAGCCCCCGAGTAGTATAGGTAGTCACAGAAAGAAATCTGGCTCTTTCTAAAAGACAAAGACCCGTAGCTTTGAAGCAGGGAGATATAAAGGGAAAGAAACAGCCAACCCCTCGATGTCAGTAGAAGAGGGGCAAGCAAGGCGTAAGAAATGATGATCACGGCGCACGAGGCTGCAGGTAACTAAAGAAATTTTTGTTTGCTACGGCCGATACTCGGCCAGCCTCAAGTTTGCTTCCTCTCTCGTGATGCTGCTCCTGCACGTAATCAGCTTGGGTAGTCCGGGTACCTAACCTTTGCAAAATTAAAGGGGAACAGTGTCGCACCCGGTACTGCGAGTTGGGAACATTGAAGGTTAGAAATGACGGATTGGACGCATTGCGGCAGCAAACCTTATTCCAGTGTAACCCCCTGCAAATCGCTCGATATTGTAGTGCTAGAGCCGCTACAGCTGGGGCTGCTCAGGTACCCCGCTGACTGCTAAGATGTCTGTATGTAAGAGATGAGCACGTAACTTAAGGCAACCCACCAGAGCTGGGCGTCGGATCCATGTCATGATCGGTACCTGCAACAAATCTTATCCGATTCCAGCTGTGTGTGCGGCTCGCGTTCCACTTGTAAGGGCTAACCCAAGCAGCCCCAAAGCAGCCAAGCTAAAATTCTTATTAGGGAAATTCTTGGGTTTGTCCACTCGGAAGCTATCTCTTTGTTAGCCTTGCCTTGCCTTGCTTTCCTTTGGCCCATCCACATTATTTTCCGTCGCGGGTATCCAACTGCGCTGTTCCTCAATGCCGGCCTACCAGATAGCTCTCTGAGATCCATTCCTATCGGGAAAATTCCCTTCTTGTATACTACTACCTTAAATGTGTGGCATTTGCACCGTGCGACTGCCCACCACCACTCTTTCGCTTTTAGTAGTGATCGTATAGATTCGCGCATGGCCGATTCAGACGCAAATAATGCTATTCATGACGATGCCCCTGTGGGTGAAGACTCGATACTCTCGGTACTTGCCGTTTTCTCTTTGTTCTTCAAAGTTCGCATGTAGCTAACTCCACATGAAGTCGCGAGGTATCGAGGCTTTCACCCGAAAGGTGACAACTACTGCGAGCCATTTAGTAGGACCCAGCTCAGATCCGTCTGGGAACCATTACCACAACGCCATGGCTCAAGTGCATAAGCAACTTAGAAAACCTGGGATCCAACGAGGCATGTTCACCATGGCGAGAACAACTCCGACCGACTTGGTTCGCTCCAAGTTTTCTACAGCCGAAATTCAATCCCGCGCCCTATCTTATCTGCCCGACGAAATGCTCAAACATTTGCCCGAGAACGATAATGCCTACTCTCTGTTTCAAGGTTTCCAAGCCACTTTTCCTGAGTTGACGCACGACGGCAAGAAGCACAGGAGGAGGGTGTCGAGAGGGAGGAAAATGCTCGATGAAAGCCCGACGGCTCCAGATAGCCCACATCACCTTCATAAACTGAAAAAGGAAAGGTCTTCGCTCATGCACGAGCTTGAGATGCTCGGAATTCGAAAGAACATGGCAAGCAGTGAAATCCACGAAATAGATAATAAAATCGCTAATCTAGCCGGCATGAGACGCATCATCCTTGAGAGATTGGCAGGTTTAGAACAAGAAGAGGCGTTATTGGAACATGATAGTAGGAAGCCCCGCTTGATATGCCACTGGAACTATACTGATACGGAATCTAGTTGTGGATATGGAGGGTCGAATAGACGACGCTCAGGCCCTCGTTGACGAGGCCGAATCAATTGCTGCGGCGGCTGATACTCCAAACAAATCAGACGACGACGATCTAGTAACGGACCAAGATGCCGACGAATTCATGTCAAAATCTATATATGAAAAACTTCCCTCTGCTTCAAGCACCCCTTCGAAAAGGAGGCACAAGACCATGAAACGGAAATCAATGCCTATTTTACACGAACATTTCGAACCAGGGTCTATGATACGGGAAATCAAGGCTCACGCTGATAATATCACGGCGTTAGACTTCGATGTCCCCTTTGGTACTATGGTATCTGCCTCATTGGACGACGCTGTCAAAGTATGGGATCTAAATGCCGGGCGTTGTATCGGACTGCTCGAGGGTCACACCGCGTCGGTACGTGCTCTGCAAGTAGAAGACAATATCCTCGCTACAGGTTCCATGGACGCCACCATCCGATTATGGGATCTGAGTAGGGCTCACTACGACCCACAAGGTAGTCAGTTCGGAAGAGATGACGAAGATGACGACGGTATGGCTTTTGAGAATCCTGACGATCAACCTGTAGACCCTCCGGAAGGTAGCATGGCGGACTGTCCACTCTTTACGCTAGAATCCCATGTAGACGAGATCACGGCCCTTCATTTCAGGGGCGACGTCCTCGTCTCGGGTTCGGCTGATAAGACGCTCCGTCAGTGGGACCTAGTAAAAGGACGGTGTGTACAGACACTCGATGTGATGTGGGCCGCGGCACAAGCTTCAGTTTCTATTGGTACAGGCGAGGGGACTTGGAGACAAACTAACCGGCCGGCAACTAAATCAGCTGACTTTGTTGGATCGTTGCAAGTGTTCGAGTCCGCACTCGCCTGTGGCACGGCTGATGGAATGGTGAGGCTATGGGACTTGAGAAGCGGTCAAGTTCACCGCAGTCTCGTTGGGCATACCGGACCAGTTACCTGCCTGCAATTCGATGATGTACACCTCGTAACGGGAAGCTTGGATCGTAGTATACGGGTGAGTTCTAACCTATCCAAAGAGATGGCCTCGTTAATTTACATGTGCTAATATACCATTTCACAGATATGGGATCTGCGCACGGGTTCGATATTCGACGCTTACGCATATGATAACCCAGTCACGAGTATGATGTTCGACAGCCGGCGCATTGTGAGCGCTGCCGGCGAGGACGTGGTCAAGGTCTATGACAAGATGGAGTCGCGACAGTGGGATTGCGGCGCGGGAATCACTGAAACCGATACGGGCAGAACGCCAGCCATCGTCGAACGCGTTCGCATTAAGGACGGCTACCTGGTCGAGGGACGACGTGATGGTATCATAGGCGCCTGGGCGTGCTAGGTAGATTAATCTACCCGGTGCGCTCTATTATGTGTACATATTTGAATACCTTGCGAATAACGAACGTCTTACGCAAGCTTCCTAGGCCCGCATATTCCCGTGAGGGATTAGCAAGATATTGTGCATGATCGATTTTTTCAGGCACCTCGAACGCGAAGCCTTTCGGGATCCCAGATACCACCAGGCATCGGTGCTGTATCTTCCCGTCTTATCCGCCGTGAGGTGGCCAAGACTCATCAGAACCAAATCTAGAACACAATAGTGAGTCCAAATGGGGTAATCTTAGGGATCACCACAAGTTTCGACGGTATTGCAATGCCATCGTCTGCCAATGAGCTGGGATCGAGTTATTCTATTCAACTTCCATCTTATCCCAAACTCATATTTCTCGAGTAGAGCTAATCTTGTTGATTAAAGGTCTTCCAGGGGAACTCCGTCTTACACGAACACGAATCCTCCCAACATGTTTATCCAGCCAACATCCTCAAAGAGGCATTACTACGAGCAAGTCAGCTCGAATCTAAAGCATGATAGTGTGACTCAGAGGCTGCTACTAATTCATCTTGATTCAGCTCCCATTGCAACGTCTACCGGCGGAGACTTGCGGCTCAGTGTAAGCCTAAATGCGAGGCGCCAGCTATAAGCCTACAGCCGTGTCTTAAGTCCAGCCCGAGGTTAGAGGGCTGTGATTAGTTACTGTCTGCTGACGCCACCAAGGGTGTATAATCATTTTGTATGCCTTTCAATATACATCAATGAGCATTTGTTATGCGATGCCGGTGTCCGCGGAGAGCCCGTTGATATCTTCAGCAGGACGACGTTGAAGGATGCCGATGTCAAAGACCTAAGTGATCAACTTCAGGCTCTATTGTGTCGTGTATAAAACCTTGAATGCTAGAATTATATCAGCTTGTCAATATCGGTGATGTTGGTGGTTTCGGTGGTGTTTCGATGGCTTAGGTAACTTCGGCTATACCTTGACGGCTCCACGTGCACTGGATTAGGACGCTGCAGGCCTTGGCGCGCTAGGATATGCCGGGCTTGAGATCATGGAGATAACTGCATTCATGTGTACTATAGTAGCTGAGAGTATAGCTTTGATTAGTAGGCTGCCGAGGTAGCTCTACTCCAACCAATGATACGGAGAGTCGCCTCGAAAAAAGTAGAAGCGTGAATATCACTTACTCCTATGATAGGCAGGCTAACAGATGGCTCACCTGCAATATCTCGGACGTGACGGAGATAGAAGCTGTAAAATCCCTACAAGAGCTCCAGGCACTCCATAATGGTGGTCTCAAACTCGTCTCGGCGTCTGGGCGTCATTTAATCCCACACAGATGTACAGTATGACGACTAATCCAAGCGGAGATAAGAACCTCATCCGTTGCATAACTCTCCCGGGCTTGTCCCTCCCGAGGGTGTCCGCTATTTCCCCGCTCTTATCCGCTGAAGAGCTTGGGTGTAGTAAGTAGCTCGACAAATACGGAGCATCCCGCGGGCGGCCGAGGATGTCTACATAGTTAGGTACAACCAGGATATACCACATGTAGAATCTGCCGATGCAATGAGATCATCGTATCTGCACTTTTTTAAGACTACCTTAGGCATTCAGTGCTACGATAATCAAACGATATTACTAATGGACTTAGTATCGGCAATAGGGGATGCTTCATATTGCTTTCAGTGGTATTTGAAACCTGCTTTCATCGGAGCCATCACGATATCTATAAAGACACCGTTGAAGCACCTACATCTCTCCTGCTTCCTTTGATATTGAAGAAACAGCAACCTACCCTATCTCCCTATCTCCCTATCTACCAAGCAACTGGCTATCTTGCCTATCCGGTCCTATCTAACCTTAGGTACTTAACCTTGAGTAGGCGCAACTTGGACAGGTCACGTCACCATCTTAGAGTTTACTTGAATTCATTGACGGGAAGTCATCACCATTTACATTCCAACTTCTTCTCTACCCTTGATAGTAGATTTACCTCAATTGTCAAGATGCCTGCTCCTCCTCTACCAATGGCGCCCCCACCAAAGAGCCCTCTGGCTCGCTATCGTATCCTTTCTCCATCTGCCTCAGTTCGAGTCAGCCCCCTGTGCTTGGGAGCTATGAATTTTGGTGAAGCCTGGAAGGAGTACATGGGCGCTGTCGACCAGAAGACCACTGAAGAAATTCTCGACTTCTTCTACGAGCAGGGCGGTAACTTCATCGACACCGCCAACAACTATCAAGCTGAGCAGTCTGAGAAGTGGCTCGGAGAGTGGATGAAGAAGCGCGGCGTCCGTGATCAGATGGGTAGGTCTTGCCGATGCTCATGGCGAGAACGAATTACAACTTGAGCTATATTTTTATGAAATATTATGGAGTGCTAATTCGTCGTCTATTGCACCTAGTCATTGCTACCAAGTACACCAATAACTTCCGCCCCTACTTTGACAGCGAGATCACGATCAACAACCAGGGTAATGGAACTAAGAGCATGCATGTGTCCGTCAACGCCAGTTTGCGAAAGCTGCAGACAGACTACATTGACCTGGTAATCAACACTCAGTTCCACTGTGTCATATGGACCTACTAACGCTGAGATACAGCTCTACGTTCACTACTGGGACGGCAGCACATCAATTCCTGAGATGATGCAGGCGCTCAACCAGCTCGTCCTAGCCGGCAAGGTCCTGTACCTCGGAGTAAGCGACACGCCCGCCTGGGTTGTAAGCAAGGCCAACGAGTACGCGCGAGCTCATGGTCTCCGCCAGTTCAGCGTATACCAAGGTCGATGGTCAGCCGCTGACCGCGACTTCGAACGCGAGATTCTGCCCATGGTCAGAGCTGAGGGCATGGGCCTGGCACCATGGGGCGCGCTCGGCGGCGGCAAGTTCAAGACAGATGCGCAGCGTCAAACAAGGGTGAGCGGGCGTTCGGGAGAGGCCAGCGAGAACGACATCAAAGTCAGTAAGGCGCTCGAGGCCATCGCCGTGCGCAAGGGTACCATCATTACGAGTGTGGCTCAGGCCTACGTCACCCACAAGGCGCCCTACGTGTTCCCCATCGTCGGCGGCCGCACCAAGGAGCAGCTCAAGGCCAATATCGAAGCCCTGACTCTTACTCTCGACGACGAAGATATCAAGGAGATTGAGAGCGCTATCCCATTCGACCCTGGCTTCCCTACCTCTTTCCTATATGGACCCACGATCCCCGATCATCAGGGTAAGGTGTGGCTGCTGAACATGGGAGGCACGACGGATTACGTCCCGGATCCGAAGCCCATTACCCCGAAGAAGGCGGGAAAGTAGAGCACTCGCGCCCTCGGTGACATGTGGAAGTGGTTCTCTCGCAGAGATTGGTAGATATTGAGATTGAGATGGAGCTGCTGAGCTCAGGACCGGACCGAATGAATTGCTGGTTTCTTATGACACGTATTGGAGGGATCTATGCATCCTTACGATGCTACGAGATGATACTCTATCGTCCCGCAACGAAGTCATGGTAAATTTCGCGGTGAATTACTAGGTAGATGTAGTTATGGATAACATTTATATGTTTCGCGAGAACCGAAATGAGCAGCTCATTTTGATCTACGTTTTATGCAGGCACTAACGTAGGAGCGGGCGGAGTGTGTAAGATACAATATTTGTGGTAGTAAGGGACAGCTTCCTTTGAGAGCTTTCTTCGCTCTTTGAATTCGCGAATATCTTTCTCTTGTAATAAGAAGGGGCATACAGCTCATGTCATCGTCATCTATAGCTAGCTAATAAGGTCACTCTTTGAAATAAGCAGGTTAAAGGACATATAGTTTGCAAGGTAGTTAACGTATACCCTCTTACGAGGCTCTGCTAACCCCTTTTTACCACGCCGTGCTTATACCGCACCCCACTTAACGATTGGAGAACGGTTGTTATTCGCCGGTTTGACAATTCTAATGGGATGGCTTATAAGTTGGACATCTAGGTACCTACCTAGTTAATGAGATCGTTTGCTATTTGTATCCTCACGTATGGATTAAAGATGATAACGTGAATTTTAATTTTTCGTATCACTAGCTAGGTGGCCCTAGTTATAAAGAGAATGGCTCAGTAAAATGAATTTCCATATCGTTGAAGGTGTCCTATGAAGTCCAAAACAAGTCTCCTAAATGCTGAGTGAGAGATGTGTCGAAGAGTGTCTGTTGGGCGTATGGGGCCTGCAAGTATATCATATTCCGGAATGATGTGGCCCAATTAAGCGTAGGACTAATGTTCGGCTTGAACGGCTAATTCTTGAAGAGCGAGAGACGAATACCTATATGATGCTTGAGCATTATCCCCTCTCGAGGGCGTAGCTTCAAGCTAACTGATAGAAGTTCTTTTGGACCAATTCTCAACATGAAGTACCTAATTCTTCTTGTTTCATTAAGCTTCAACTTCCTGAATGCTTGGGCAGACCCGCACGGATACTGGAAACCGGCTCGACCTAGTGCTGGTATGACATATGAATCTCCGAATGGGTACCAACGCTAATGGTTGTCAGTACGGGCCCCGTGTCCCCTGCTCAATACACTAGCGAACCATGGGTTCCTCCCTCATAACGGCAAAGATATCACCGAGAATGACATTGTCAGCACCCTCGGGAACGCCTTAAATTTTGACGAGGATATCTGGCGTCTAATGCACAAGTTCGCTGTGACTACCAATCCAGCGCCCAATACTACGACTTATTATCTTGACGACCTTAGCCGTCACAACGTCTTGGAACACGATACGAGCTTAAGTCGACAAGAGGCTTATTTCAGCAATCCATCTATCTTCAACCAAAAGATATTCGACCAGACACGATCTCATTGGAAAGGCCCTATCGTAGGTCTGAAGGAGGCAGTTCGAACTCGCCTGGCACGGCTTGAGACTTCTAATGTCACTAATTCAACCTTTACCTTGAGCGACCTAGGAAAGACATTTGGCCTTGGAGGAATTTGCTGTTTACCTCGCTCTGCTCGGTGATATCCCTCCCGCAGCCGCTATCAAGGCTCGCTTGGAGTGCTTCTTTGGTAACTCTTCCACCTTATTCTGAGCATTTCAGGTGTGAAAAATGCTAATAAGTAATATGCAATGTATTAGAAAATGAGCGTCTGGGAGCAAATCTAGGTTAGAAAGAGCCAGGCGTCTTATCCAAGACCGATTTTACCAACACGCTCCAGCGAGTTATCAATGCTATAAACGAAGTCTCAGGGGGCGCAGTCAAACTCGTCAGGAAAGATGGAATCATTAGCTTACGCGCAGCCCCCTCCGACTAGCTAATAACATGGAGGAAGCGTATTTGTGCACTGGTTTAGTTTGAGTGAGACAAACCTTTGTCATATCTGGGTTCATTTACTATTCGGACGCAGAGTCTTCCAGAGTACTTGACATTTTTTCCGTCATATTACTGAATACGCTGGCAGCGCTGTAGAAACTTGGAGGAAGGGGAACATGGACCATCCGAGATAGACGTATTGATTAGAAACGATGACGTTTTCTCATAGGAGCTAAAGCGTCCTTGCCTAGGAACTCGAAGGAAGTCGCATGTCCTCTACTGTTCTTGCTCCTTCAAATTATATAGACTTATAAGAGGCCCCTACGCCTTCCCCCTTCCCACTTCTGATGGATCTGACGGCCACAAAACGATAAGACCCAGTTCGAAATTTGCATTTGTTGGAATTTCTCAGTCGATTTTGTAACTACCTAGGTGCTTCATTTCCAAGAGCTACATATTTAGAGTCCTATTTCGCAAGGGCCATATAAGTGACGCAGGTGAGGCCGTCCCGATCCGTCGTTCCATACTAGCCACTGCGAGGCTCATACAATCAAATCGACACTCACCTTAATCATGCCTCTGGAACCGAGAGCCTCTCAGTTTGAAGAATTGCCTACGACTTCCTCACCCCTGGACCCAATATCAACCAATTCCGCGGTTTCTCTGTCTTGGACCAGCGCAAGGGTCGCTACGGTACTCCCAGAACGCACCAGGTCGCCAAATATCGATGGAAATCTTGTATCTGAGGAAGCCGTTGTCCGGAATTGTATCCCAGACGATAGAAGGGGCAGATCGGCCACCCCTTTCCGTGCACAGGTGAAGCGAAGAAGATCCGTCGCATCTGTTCCAGGAGATAAACTAGATCCTCCCAATGAGGCACCACATAGCCCTGCTTCTCGAGGGAATGGGCACAGTAATGAACGGGAAGTTCCACGCGGCCGTACTATGAAACGGGCAACATCTTATCCCACCGATATTGAATCAAGAAAGAGGCGAAAGGTAAATGGGAAGAGTAGGACACCTAGCAAGTCGGCTGCTGAAATAGCCGAAAGGATCAAGAACCCACTCAAAGCAACCAAAGGCCCGGAAAGAATTGTCCTGGCCCCGCTACCACTTGCTGGAAATTCAGAACAGAATGAGAACGACGGGAACTTAGAATATGAGCGAAAAGGCGCATTTCGGCTGAAGAAGAGGAGCGAGAGGGCTGATGAGTTTCGTTTCCCCAAGCCACTCAGTCAACCAGAACCAGTCTGGAGAGCAGGAGATGGGTTCTCAAGCGATGAAGCCAAGCCTGACTTCATGTTCCTTGTGACCAGTACACACAAGCAAAGAACCCCTGGATCGCTACCTGGTATTGGGAAACTTGAACTTCAAGTTGAGAATGCGGACAAAGAGAACCTGCACGGATCAGGAGTCAGTAAACCAAAAGTCCAACGTCCGTCCAAGTATGAGATGAAGCGTCACCGGGGTCGAGTAAAGGACGTATGGCCCACCAGAGGAAACTTCTCAGAAGAGTTAGAAGCACAAAAGCAGAACACTGCAGTACCAGAAAACAGGAAGATCATTCCTTCAACTGTGCCGCCGCAGCTTATTCCGGAGCCCGGGGCTAGAGAAACATTTAAGTACAACCCACTTCCATTGCGGGCAAGGAACCGTTCAGATTTTGAACATTTCGGACAACATCGCCGAGAGAGCGACGACCCCAGCACAACGAGTGTCGCACAGCCTCGAACCATGCAGCTTTTCCATATCGGACAGCCTGAACCTGGAGGGGGTGAAGAATTTGAGTACGAAGAAGAGTACGAGACTGGGGATGACAATGAGACCGTGCCTGCAACGAACTATGATGAAGCGCCCGGTGAGGGCGAAGAACATACCACCGGTCGTGAAGACACACCCGGTGTCTGTCGGAGCCGAGAATCTAGTGCTAACGATTCAGCCATTTCTGTTCCAAAGGGGGAAAAGAGCGGATTACAAATAGCTGAGCAGTTTCTGAGTGATATTTTGACGCAAGGCGAATCTCAACATTGATGTGAAACAAGCGTCTATCAAGACTCTTCTAGATGAAGATATCTTTTGCTTGCTGCGCTGGAGGACACATGGATTTGGTGGCTGAATTAGGGGTAAAATATTTAAGAACTGATGGGAGAAGATATTGTTTCGTGCGGCTTTTTATCCAAATGTATACAAGGCAACTATGTTGTTAGATGGTGCGATTTTCTTGGAGCTGTTAATTTCGTCATTCTGAGATGTGTTGCTAGAGAAGCATCACTACACGAGTTCCTTTTAGAGCAGAAGTAGGCTTAATATAAGATTGTCGTAGTGAACACAAGGGCATCGCCGTCATCACTGCCGGCCACACCTTTATTCTTTGACGTCTGTCAATCTAGTAAGTGATCAATTTTGTAGAATTCAGGTTTCCCTTCCCTCTTAACGCCAGCCAGCTCCGGGCCCTAGCCTTGTCCCTAGAGAAATCTCAGTAGGTAGACGATACACAAAATTAGCATCAGAACCCCGTAGTATTTTTTCTTCTTCTTTTACTTCTGGTTCACGAGCCATCGCCCACCTACTTCCCCTTGCCCTTCGGCAAAGCCTCGTTCTCACCAAGCTCTCTTACAAAAATCTTCGTCCGTCCCTCACCGCTGTAATCCTCCATGCCTGTCTCGAAGCCCGGACACACGCCCACGGCGAGATACCTGCCGTCTGCGCTGAAGGCCAGCGCGGCAACGCTGTCCGCGAACTTCTGGTACACCTTCATGCGGCGCTTGGCCTCGGCGTCCCAGAGCGCAACGGTCGCGTCGCCGCCGCCGGAGGCAAAGGTGCTGCCGTGGACTGGGTGGAACGCTAGCGCGTTGACGGGGTACACGACGTCGGTGCTGGATCCGTCGGCGCCTTGCTGCGGCGTGCGGTGGCACTTGAAGGCGTACTTGCGCGCTTGCGACTCTGCGCTCGCGTCGAACCATTCTACTGCCACGCGCCCTTCGATCGAGGACGTGGCGTAGCCGGCGTCTGAGGGCATGGCGGCGACTGCGCGGGTAAGGAACTTCAAGGATGATTCGCGTTGTTGCCAGGGCTGGGGCGGCTCGCTGGATTGGGAGGACAGGGCGCTGGAGAGGGTTGATAGGTCGTAGATGTGGACGAGTCGCGATGTCATGGCTACGATTACTTTGGACGGGCTGGCGGCCATGGCGTGGGGTTTGCCCGGGAGAGGGATGGTTAGGGGGGCGAGGGATGGGTTTGTTGGGTTGTGGATGTGCAGCGTGCTGTCCCAGGAGGCGGAGATGAGTAGAGCTGGGATGAGTTAGCTTCATGGTTCATACTTTGGGTTGTTTTCTCTAGGGGTAGAAGAACATACAATGTTCTCGGCTATATACTACTCTTCGTACTGGGGCGGCGTGCTTGCTCAATGTCATCTGGTCGCCGCTCTCGAGATCGATGCGCCGGACCTGCCAGTCCATGCCAGCGCTGAAGGCCTCGCTGCCATCTTTTCCAAAACATACGTCCATCACCGGCGCGCGGTGCTCATACGTCTGCAGTAGAGTTCCATGACTATTTTCATCGCTGTTTTGGAGCGTGTCGTACAGGTAGATGTTCTTGTCCCATGATGAAACTAGGAGCCGCGAAGGAGAGTCGGGCGCGAAGGCGAGCGCCGAGATGGCGTCGTTGGGCGGTTGCGCGAGCTCGAATTGCGTTGCTGTTTTCGCGTTTGTTAGTTTTATGCCTACTCACATGATCTATTCCATTATCCCTAAGGACAATTAACATACCTGGTGGTGCCATGATGCTTCGCGGGTCTAGACGAGGTGGTATTAAAAAGGATGATGCTCTATATAGAATTCTGGCATAGAGCTTTTGGCGAAGTAAATATCAATAGTTAGGTACAGTACTTTGTACATATGTAGATTACAGGGGTACAGATTACCCCAGTGATAAGGCAAGACCCACTTTAATTATACCCGGAAGCTCATAGAAGTGGGATGGAGGGGCAATTCCCATTGCCAAATGCGCCGATAGCTTCCATTCTCCAGCTACCTAATGAACTGACCAGCTTTGTCTTTCGAGCTCCAGGTTACGGTTATATCTTCACCTTTCCAAGCATATTTCGTCATTCTTGCTTTCGTTACGCGACGCAAGATGCCTTTCGGACAGCTTGTCCTGGGAAGTCCAGGTTCGGGAAAGAGTACCTATTGCGATGGCAGTACGTTTTTTATTAACATTCGAACACCTTGAACTGGAGCTGGGTTCTAATTCTTTGTAGTGCACCAGTTCATGAGCGCGATAGGGCGTGAATGCTCCGTTGTGAATCTAGATCCTGCCAACGACAAGACGAACTACCCCTGTGCGCTAGACATTCGCGACTTAATTACTTTGGAAGAGATCATGAGCGACGACCAACTGGGACCTAATGGAGGCATATTATATGCGTTCGAAGAGCTCGAGAACAATATGGAATGGCTCGAGAATGGGTTGAAGGAGCTGGGAGACTCGTATATTCTTTTTGATTGTCCCGGTCAGGTCGAGCTATATACGCACCACAACTCGCTCCGGAATATCTTCTTCAAGCTTCAAAAGATGGGCTACCGAGTACGTGCTTCGATGGAGATGTCACCTGAAGCGTGTTTACTGACAAAACGCAGCTTGTCGCCGTACATCTCTCCGACAGCTTCTGTCTTACCCAACCGTCTCTCTACATCTCCAACCTCCTCCTAACCCTCCGCGCCATGCTCCAGATGGATCTCCCTCACATTAACGTACTCACAAAGATCGATAAGATCTCGTCGTACGACCCGTTACCCTTCAATCTTGACTACTATACCGAAGTCCAAGACCTATCGTACTTATTGGGATATCTAGAGGAGGAATCACCCGCAATGCGTAGTGACAAGTTCCGTCGACTAAACGAAGCCGTCGCTAATCTTGTTGAGAACTTTGCTTTGGTGCGATTTGAGGTGCTAGCAGTTGAGAACAAGAAGAGCATGATGCACCTCTTGCGAGTCATCGACAGAGCCGGAGGATACGTATTCGGCGGCGCAGAGGGAGCAAACGATACAGTTTGGCAGGTCGCAATGCGCAACGAAGGGTCCATGATGGAAGTGCAGGACATCCAGGAGAGATGGGTTGATGCGAAGGAGGAATACGATGCGGCGGAGGAAAAGGAATGGGAAGAGCAGCAGAAGAGAACCGGGGGCGATACTGGAGCCACGACGCCGGACCTAATTCCAGACGATGACGACGATGAGTTCGATGGTATGCCGCCTCCTACGGGAGATAGTGGAGTGAAGGTTATACGAAAGAATCAGTGATACCCTTTCAACCGTCACTTATTTCCCCCATTTCTATATCGCTACCTTCGTCCCCGATGCCGGGTAAGGCTGGTATTGCAACTTCACGACGCTGCGGTCGTTCTGATTTTCCAAATATGTTACTCAGAGGGTCGTCATCAGTCTTCTCCTTCTGGTCGTTTTGCGCCGCGAAAATGAGGTTCCGAGCGCGACGAATGGCTTCTTCCTCTGCTTTACGCATAGTACCACTAACGTGGACAACACGGAATATGCACGGCTTCCCGTTCTTGACAGGAACGGAGGTCATAAATGTGAGAGCAGCCCAGAGTAAGCGATATGATGATCGCGAAACTCGCAGAATGAAGGTCGAAGTGGCATGAGAGAAATATTTTACTTGCAGGGTTCATGTGAGACTTGTATATCTCATGAAGGGTTTCGCGTTGCTGACTCACCAGATAAGTTTCCGCCCTCGAGAGCACCTGAGCCAAAATCCCCGAATAAACTGGCAGCCTCTGCGCGTATACCTTTAAGGAGAGCAGCAGTATTGAGTTGGTCGGTCGTGGGCTGGTTGATCACAACAACATCGGGGAGGTCAGGCCGGCTGCCGAGTTCATTCGGGTAGAGAATCTTTACTAGGAGATAACGCTCCTTGATTCGTACCATTTTATCTGATTTGAGAGACCATCCAGTTCTGAGTGATGTAGAATTGTGCCGACGTATAGAAGTCTGATGGAACTATAATCGGGACTTCAACTCGCCTGTTAGTTGAAGTCCGAATTACGAGTGAGCGGAATTCGACCAGGAAATTTTCGGATCCTGCCGGAGCTTTATCTTATCGGAGCTTTGTAACGTGCATACACAGTGCCATTTAGTCGTGATTTACAGTTTTACTGTATGACATACTTGCTGCTGGATAATGTCATTGTATCTCATACTCGGGTTCGTTCTCTGGAAGTCGCAGCATCTCACTCTACATCCAGGGAAAGTCCATGCTGCGCCTTGTTCCTTTGTGTTGATCAAATGTATTTGGAAAGACTGCCCCAGTCGAAAAGGGCGACCTCGGGAATTGGTAGCTAATGAATTCTCGCCCCCCGCATTTGCACTGTAATGAAGCTTCTCTTATACATGACGCCGGCCCAAGCTCCTTATACTGAATCCCATCAATCACTTGACTAGACGAGACTCGATATACTCGCTTCTCAATTAAAGCCCCGTTTCATATATACAGTTAGGGCTGAGTTCACTCTCCGATGAAGTCTTATGACTATCTGCTCTCTCATTAGCAACCATGTCTAATGCTACATTAAGCGTCGCATTACTCATTGTGTCCACGACGGCAGCTAAAGATCCTTCTACAGATGCCTCTCAAGCTGCCCTCAGCGATGTGATTGAGAGGGAAGGAGACGGAAAATGGAACCTTATTGACACTAAGATCGTTCCCGACAATGTTACTCAGATACAGCGACAGATTATGATGTGGACGGATATTGCGGCAGAAACCATCAACCTCATCTTGACCACCGGGGGCACTGGTTTTGCAGTAGCCGACAACACCCCAGAGGTACACCAGACCCTTCAAAGTGTAACCAAAATACGTAGAAGCCTGGCTAACTAAACCAGGCCGTATCAGTCCTACTCCATAAGCCAGCACCTGGCATCGTTCATGGCATGCTAACAGCTTCTTTGAAAGTTACTCCATGTCAGTAGATTAGTTTGCTATGTAATGGTGAGAACACCTACTGACATCGAAAAGTTGCCATGATGTCTCGACCAGTGGCAGGTGTCAGAAACAAATCCGTAATCGTCACGCTTCCCGGCTCACCGAAAGGGGCTCGAGAAAACTTACAGGCAATTCTGAAAACCTTACCACACGCTTGTCTCCAGGCCACCGGCATGGACTCAAGACCATTACATGCAGGTGGGGTTAAGAAGCTCGAAGCAGAAGCTGGCATTAGACCGGGCGGAAGGCACTCGCATTCTCATGACCATCATCATGGCCCCGGAAGTGCTCACCAGCATAGTCATATTCATGGGCACAGCCATGGCCACGGGCACAGTCATGGCAGCTTGGTCAGACACACGGCACCTAGCTCAAACCCAATGTCCAATGACCCCAGCCTTGGTCCTAGCCGGAGGAGTAGAGAATCGCCATATCCCATGCTTTCGGTCGACGATGCCCTGAGCAAGATTGAAGAACACACCCCGCCGCCAGAAATCGTCACCTTTAAAGTCGACACGTTATTGCCCGGTCACGTTCTAGCCGAAGACGTCCAAGCGAGAGAAAACGTACCCGCCTTCAGAGCAAGTATTGTCGACGGATATGCAGTTGTCGTTCCCAAGGACGGAAATTTGAAGGGCGTCTTTCCTGTCGTCTCAGTATCTCATGCTGCCCCTGGCGATATTAAACCCCTCAAGGAAGGGGAAATAGCTAGAATAACAACTGGAGCGCCACTACCGCCAGGAGCTACTTCTGTTATCATGGTCGAGGACACGATTCTGAAAGCTATGACTGAGGATGGCAAAGAAGAAAAGGAGGTGGAGATTCTAGCTGACAACGTGCAAGAGGGAGAGAATATTCGTGAGGTTGGCAGTGATATCAAGGCAGGGACGACGATTCTCAGCAAGGGTGAACAGATCTCAGCTGTCGGTGGCGAAATAGGTCTCCTTGCTGCGGTCGGGGTTGCCGAAGTGAAAGTCTACCGTAAGCCCATTATAGGGGTACTATCTACCGGGGATGAAATCGTCCAGCATGATCGACCCGGCGATTTACGACTTGGAGAAGTACGCGATACGAACCGCATTACCTTAATGTCTGCCGCGAAAGAACGGGGGTACCATGTCATCGATCTCGGTATCGCGGGAGACAAGCCTGGTACGTTAGAAGAGACGCTAAGAGACGCCTTGCGACAAGTCGATTTGATCATCACCACCGGAGGAGTCTCGATGGGCGAGCTTGATCTCCTGAAGCCGACAATCGAGAGGTCATTGGGCGGGACGATCCACTTTGGCCGCGTTGCTATGAAGCCAGGCAAACCGACGACTTTTGCTACTGTCCCCGTCAAGAACAATGCCGGCGAGCGAGTCACGAAGGTCATATTCTCCTTGCCGGGCAATCCTGCTTCAGCTATCGTTACATTCAATCTCTTCGTTTTGCCTTCTCTCCACCAGATCTGCGGCGTCTCGCCGGTCGGTTTAACGAAGGTCCCCGTCACCCTTGCGCATGACTTCGTCCTAGACAAGACGCGGCCCGAATACCATCGCGCCACCGTCACGGTGGGCGAGGACGGCAACTTGATTGCCGGTAGCACGGGCGGCCAACGGAGCTCCCAAATTGGCAGCCTGAGGGGTGCTAACGCCCTATTATGCATGCCCACTGGCAAGGAACCTCTCAGGAAAGGGTCAAGGGTGGATGCTCTTTTGATGAGTTGGCATTAGAAACGAGTTCTAAATCTGCACTGGTCATGCTAGCGCACTTAGAGCTCTGGCGGAATATTGCCTGCGTTTGACGGATCATGTGACCTTCATACTTCTGAAAGTCTGTATGATCATCCATGATCTTTCGTAACCGACTTTCTCATAAGTAACATTCCATATATATTAGGTACCTACTTACCTTATAATATGAAGCTAAGGCCTTGGTAATATTGCCAGCCAACCTCAAAAAGCATTATCATTAAGACTTCTAGCACGCCCCAACGAATTAGTTTTTCCACCACTAACTCATAATGAGATCCCCCCTTTAGTACTAGTAGGACTAGTGTGACAGCCGGCCGGTACGCCAAGTGGGTTTTCCTACCATCGCTTAATTAGGGCAGCCCCATCCAGAGACCCGTCGTCCACCCATCTGTTGAGCCTCAAATCTATAAACGGACATACGATGCCGAGTTTTCATCCAGAGGGATCCAGTCTCTCACAGGTTCTCAAATGAACCAAAAGCGGGCTTGTGGTTTAGTGGTATAATACTCCCTTAGCATGACACGGCGACGATCCACCTGGTTGAAGCGGTCTGATTTGGGAGTGGTCCGGGGTTCGATTCCCCGCGAGTCCATCGTGTAGAGGTTAGATTCCTCTTGTGCCACCCTTTTTTGTTTGGTGCCTTTTTTTCTCACTTTTTCATTGTAGAGCTGATGATCTACGCAGCTGCCTTATAGACATTCCGTTTCTTTTTATTTTCCCTTACTGCTCTGAAATCTTTAAGCAGAATGTCCAATCTATTAGCGCTAAAGAGGTCATAACATCATTCCTTCGTTTATAATAGCCTTTGCCAGCCTTCTATACCAACGCCTGATCTCTGTGTGATAATTTGAGGCGAGTAACTGTCTCAGCAAGCCCAACTTGGGGGTTTAAGCAAATGTAGCAGGTATAACCCTACTCATGCGTCGTTCTCGGGGTATAACATCCAAAATCAACTAGTCTGATATAGCAATGCTCGTTTCAGTCTCTCCGTCCCCCGGGTCTGGCCCAGTCTTACCTATCATCATACCATTTTCTACCACTATACTGGGCACATGCTTCCTGGGCACCCAAAAAAGCTGCGCAATGCCGATTAGCCCAACGCCTGCGCAGCTGAACCAAGCGGCTGCAGAGCCACCAGCACTGTAGATGATACCGACTACGGGAGGCGACACAGTTCGCGCTAGACAACAAGCTGACATGGCCAGCCCATTGACCTTCCCTAGCACCGACGGCGACGGTGTGGCGCCTTTAAGTAAGATAAGCGCACAGGGAATAACGACAATGCCGAAAAAGCACTGCATGATCATCGATAGGTATATGGCAGGGGATACGAGAAGGGGTGGCATGGCAGACACGAAGGGCATAAGCACGTATGCGAGGGGATATAGCATGATGTTGAGGGAAAACGACTTCCAGACTCCCACACGGTCGACGAAGATGGGGAATATGACGCCCTGGATGAAGAGCCCGACGATTCCGTTTACGGACAAGTAGACGCCCACGTCGTGAACGGTATATCCTAAGCCACCGACAAAATCGATTTGGCCTGGGGGCGTTGCCGGCTTATTCAAGAGGTGGGTGGGCAGAAGAGTGCTGAAGGCTATCTGATGGTATGAAACGAGGACCAAAGCAGTGGTCACCATAATAATAGTAAAATTGAAAGCTTTCCCGTCGAATCTCTCATTTTGCCTGGGCGGCGCCGGAGGTAGCTTGATCGAACACACGGTCCCGAATGATGATCTCCTCAGATCGAAGATCTGCTCAACGGGCACCGGAAGGCTCTCCTCGATAAACACTGGCCTGTCCATGGTAGTCCGCGACTGGCTCCTAGCAGATGATCTTCGGCCCTTGGGGCGCTGGAGCGGAGTCCGCTCGTCTATGATATCGTCGTCATCCTCGAATACGGCTTCGTGAGTGGCCCGGTTACGCCGAGGGTTTGTCTCTTCCAAGAAGAGCGCGCCCTGGATAATGGCCATAATAATGACGGCCACCGCGACCAGGTTCGGTAGGAGATATGGGTACCTCCCGAAGAGGCCATCGGCGGGAAATAGCGACGGGTAGAACTTCGCCGGTTGAGCTAAGAATCCTCCCATGCCGGATCCTATTATGCCGCCCAAGGTCCACACGAAGGGCTGCGAGGCATAGGCCTTCGGTTCGTGCGCCGGGTTCTTGACCATTTCGGCCACCATCGTTTGCATAACCTGTCGTTGAGGTAAGCACTTCGATCGGAAATACGAATACATGTCGTGAAGTAAAGGGAGAAAGACGTGAAGTCACCCACAGCAACATTCCCATTCAATGCTCCACCGATAAATCTGGCCAATAACGCTACCCAGTACTTATTGGCCAATCCGAAGATGAGGCTCGAAATAGCCACGCCTCCGAGCCCGAATAGGACAACCGGCTTCCGCCCGTATCGGTCGGAGAGAGACCCCCAACCAATAGCCGTAAGAGCTTCGGCAACCGCGTACGCCGAGACTAGAAGACCGGCATAGAACGATGCATCGGTGTCATCCCCGCCGTGGAGATCCTGGACCATCACATAAGTGTAGGCGAGGATAGAATTGAACGCGATCGGCTCTGAGAAGCGACATATTGCTATGAATTGGATTTAGTTAAGAGTATATCAGCGTTAACGAATTTTTATAGGGGTTGAATACCAAGTATAGTGAGCTGCTTGGTAGGAAAGGCGTGTGAAGTCGGATCCGGCGTTGTGTCTGAAGACATAGTCTACTCTACCACCAATACGGTAGATGTGCACTTTTCTTCAATCTATTATCTCTAGTTGCTCTAGTAGCTCTATGGTTGGAGAAGATTGCTGATCCCACCCAGCTTGAAGAAGGTGGTTTAGAAGACGGGTTCGGTTTTGCTGCTGTGCGGGGAAGCACGCTTTGCGAGGTCGGCCTGAGGGACAGGGGACGGGGACGCGGGACGCATCGTCGATCGCTGTCCATTCTTTGGAGTTTACTCAGCAGAACATCCTTGCATAGGAGGTATATACTCGAGATATGGTTTCACTATAGGTTGGATAGGGGATCACAGCATGAGGCGAATGAACCGAAAAGGGCGGTATGCGCCCGGTGAAGGGTACGAATGCACCCGTTTCGTGTGGTTAGCCGTCAATAAACGGCACAGCTCCTAGATCGCCCAACTCCAGTTCCTGAGTCTTCATATACAGTATGTACTATTACCAAATCATCCATAGACACCGTTCTTTATCTTTGGTAGTTGGGTATATATGAAGATATATTTCATTTTTGGACCTGTTCCTCGACTTGAAAGAGGTATGGAGATTATATATCAACGTCCTCGAAGGGGTTACCACTTGGTCCCAACTAGCTCTGCTAGTCGTCTTCGCCTGAATCACCATTGTCTTCGCTGATAGAACCAATGAAAATCGACTTAGCGGAGCTGAAGATACTGTTGACATCAACATCGTCCCTATAGGTATTTTGTTAGTTAGTTCCGGAAGAGACTATGCCAGATTAAGGGGAAAAGGGGATGTAGCACACCGGCCATTAGGATGACCAGAGCGGTCTAGGAAGCTGAGATGCTTCTTTCCGTTTGTTGACTCGCCGAACCTCACGAAATGAATCGAGTTGTTGTTCTTATCCAGCCCCTCTGTCGTCCAACGCATCTCTCAATGGCGAGAGTGGCCGCACCACACCGCAGGCCACCCCTTCTCTTATCCCCCAGTCTCCATCTGCAAAGACGTAGATGCTTGTTGGCTTCTTGAAGGCTTTAAACTTCGTGTCGAAAATTCGGTTCAGCAGGTACGGGATGATCATCTTGTCAACGAAGCCCCCGAAGAAAATCTCCGTTACAGGCGGCTCCCGTTGGTATTGTCAATTTCTTGCTTCGGCGACTACGATGCAAGTACCCGGGGTTCGACGCAAAGGAAGCTCAATGCTGGGCCCCTCAAGCTGTCTTGCTAGGTATAACATTGCGGGAAACACCTTGTCGACCAATCTCGCGCGTTCTCTGATTGATGTCGTGTCGTCGACGAAAATTAAGTGATGTCTGTCGGGGATATTGACGTTGAGTTCGTTCACGCGCTCTTGTATTAGGTTGCCTATGCTAAGTAGTGCCCGTAGGGCTTAGGATGAGGTGTAGTGATGTGCTACAAGGTGTCCTGCTAGTATATGGCAAAGTTTGGGGCGGACGCCTATGGCTACACATCGGAATTCCCCATTCAAAGGGGTTGTCCTACGGTGCTCAATTAGTGCGTAACCGACAAAACCCTTTTAGGAAAGTAGACCACTCAAGTTTCAACCAATCAAAGTTTAGAAAGCTCACGATCGCAACCTCAATTACAACACAGCACCTTAATCCAATATTAATTACAGTATTAATTACAATATAAAGCTAAAAACACATCTTTTAAATTTATTATTATCGAGTAACGTTGATTTTTTTTCCAATTTTAATACGTACGAAAAGAGATTATTTCAAAGGTTTAATATTATCGCAAGGTAACCCTACTTACAGTGTAATCTTAAAAAGGTTAGTGCGTAACTTAAAAAGGTAAGTGCGCAACTGAAAAGGGCAAAGCGTGCTACTTTTAATTGCTCCTTTTGGAAAGCGGTGTAAGGCTCGGAGACTTTTTTTCTTACGCCCTATAAATTCAGCGCTTACATACGCTAAAGACCACTATAAATATAGTAGGTTATAGCGCTTAAGGCCCTATAATTACAGGGCTCAAGATAAATCGGACCAATTTTCGTCCGCGAATCTTCGTTTTGTCGGTTACGCACTAATGGAGCACCGTAGTTGTCCAGCACCGACACCCCGCTCGCGCCCGATATTCTTACGAAACAGAAGCCGGAACAAGGAATTCGAGTGAGCTTGCCTCAGGATGCCAATTACCATACATCCTGATTCAGCAAATGTTGGCTTTACCGAATGTATCAATGATACTGGTTTTCTGGTGTTATGAATACCTAGGTTGATTTTAGAGAGTGATGCTTGCATGGAGCCGCGTAGAAGTGGAATGAGCGCGGTGACGCTTTGTGGCGTCCGCCTCGGAACTCTTCGATCTATTTGATCATCGTCAAATCATAGACACGCTCTCTCTGCAAACCTCATCGGCGCCTAATAAACAGCTTTCAATATCATCGAAATTATTGGCTGATGGGAGCCTAAAAGTCTTTCCGGTACGTTTCTTGTTATAGGAGGTTCGTTTATCTGTGACATCTCACACTTGAGACACCCCGAGAGTTATGTCGAGGTCTCGAAGTCTACGTCAGAATAGTAATGATGGCAGTTTTACTAAGGATGAATATCCTGAAGTATTGAACAGGAATGAATGTCGAAACGGAACCTTGACTTCAATACGAGGAGAACCGATATCGGCTTAATGTTCCTTAATATGATGCGTGCCAAAGATTGATCAAGCACCCTTTTAAACCCAGACAAGCACCACTCTCCCTTTTCTCCCACAAACTGCTTGTCACAGGCTCCTCGTATCTATAATGCTAATTTCAGCGAACTGGTTTATCAGTGGACTAGATGCACAGAATTGCCTCTTTTTTTGATAAAAAATTAATCCCTGGTCGCAGCTTAGAAAATCATAGGTTCGCTATTCAGACACAAAAGATCCGCCAGATGACAGCATTTATGAGCTGAACACCGGTTTTGCCGATATAAACTACGGATATGGAAGAAAGTCAGTAGTTTTACAACATTATTTTCCGATTTAAAAAAAGCTAAATCAAGGTCCCAGGTTTGTCTGGCTCGTCCCCCAAAGAACTCAGAATCCAGAAGATGCATGTACCTACATCGGAGTGGATATAAGGAACGACGCTCGTCCCAAATCTATGGACCTTGCGGCTGGTGCAGGTGGAGAGTATCGTTACCTCGTTCACAAGAAAGACAAATATGTCAAGCCGAAGATTGAAGAAGTCGCATTGTGCCGAAAAACGTTTAAGGATGGCCGTATCAACCTGAACGATTTGGAACTCATTCGGTCTGAGGGTTATTCTGGTGATCATTCGCCTGACCTCAACCAGAACCGTGGTGGAGACTACTTGTATTTGATTTGGAGAAAGAATCGGTAGTCTAAGAGGTAGCTAGACGGAGTTGGTCACAGACACCCCGTCGTGCGTCCAGATGGTCAAGGGAATATCTAGGAGACTTGTTCGAACGTGGACTCTTCCCCAGTCACTCGTTATACCTAGCTACGGCGTTAGGCAGACCACGGCCCAACAGAATAGGGGGACGTACCCCTTTTAATAACATGTTTCTCGGCTTCCATGCAACTTCTACCCAGTAGTACTAACCATATACCTAAGCGCATATAAGTCGAATAAGCAGCTCACCTCACTTCTACGTCGTACTTCTGAAGATCTTCGTGCAGCTCCGAGAGAGCTTTTTGACAATGCCGGCCGAAGTTACCGCGACTACCAACCATCAAGAGCTTCCGATTCTCATTGTATATCAACCCTCAAATTTCTCCGCGTTATGCCCATCAGTGTACCGGAACTTCTCACTCCACTCAAACAGCTGCTTGAAATCCCGACACTGATGTACACTTCCAAAGCCATCTACACCGTTACCTTGCGTACCACCATCGAATGGAGAGCGAAAAGGCTCGAGGGCGCTGTCTGCGGCGCAGATTATACTTTCCCGGAGATAATCAAAGCAGTGCAGAGAATGCGTGCCGTGCAACGAATGCGCATCCGCATGAGCAAGTTCTCCGCTCAAAGCACGACGGAAATCGGCATAGATGAGAAACTGGGGAACGATTAGAATAGATACGCTGCAATTGAGGTGGTAGGAAGGCTTACGAGGCAATGAAGTTGGTGGAATGCGGCAACGCAGAAACGCCCCGAGCCGTCTGTGCTCATATCTTGAAAGATGCGAGGGATGTCCCCAGCGTTTTTGATATTATCCATAGAGACATAGCCCATTCCCGCTAAGTCCCGATCAGTGACAGGCATGGCAAGTCAAGAATGAGAACGCACGAGGAAATAATGACATCCAAGCTTCGCGGCTGGCATTCAGATCTTTAGCATAGTATGCGGGTTCGCCGATATAGGTTCGAAGAACGTTTCCTAGTGGCGGAAGATTCAATAGAGGAAGAAGCTCTTGCCGTGCTGGGCTTATATTTGAACGCATGGGCGGTCTCAGGAGGAGATTATGCGTGATAACAGTTCCTCCAGCGGAAATCAAGGCACTAACTAAGGCGACAGCGAGCAGCAAGAATCGAGTTGCTCGGCCAGCCTGGTCGTCACGGTGTGCTGTTCGCACAGCCTCATTTTCCTTAGGGAGGAAGGGGACTTCGTTCTCAGGGATCGAATCGAGCATTGCTCCGGCTTGGGTAGTGGGTGCGGAGTTGAGTCGAAAGCCAGAGGACGTTGGACTCTCCAGAGAGGGTGGGCATCGCGAGAGTATGGGAAAAGGGTGACTACCTCTACTCAGTCTCTTCTCATCGCGGGGTAGTTGAACTAGTTGGGATATGATTCCTGCGGCTTACGAGGTAGTTTCCTGATCTATATCGCTCTAGAGATGGTGGGTTGAGTAAGCTGCATACATGTTCTAATGCATGTCGTACACCCGGAATGTATGGATCCGCTCGTAGCAAGCGGATGAGGGCTCGAATCGTGCGTCCTATCAAGCCATGAGAGAAGGTCTTAAGTCGGAAGGGAACAGCTTCGAGGGAGCTCCATCACTTTAGTTCTTGATCTTCTTCCATCGCAACTGCTTACTCACTTACTTCCGTGTTTCATGACCTAAAATGGCATGGTCAACAACCACAGCCCGCACGTGCTTCATCGTGTGTCTCTCCTCGGCCATAACTATCATAACACTCCTTTTCCTCGTGCGGCCAGGCCATGGCAACATGATTGCCACCTATGTTGACAGTTTGCGGGCCGGGTCCTCCGCTTCCGCCGCCGACAACGCTTGCCCCGAACTCAAGGAAGCTCCGGTTGTGGAGCAACTAAAAGAGTTCTCCCCAACGAAATTCGTTAGAGATCCATGGAGGTATCCGGTTTACAATAGGAAGAAGGTGGATGAAAAGATGGACTGGTGGGATTCGCTGCTCACGCCAAATGGAGGCTTCTTGATGGTCGAGGAGCAGAACCACGAAATTAATCAGTATGGGGTATCGATGTTCCATCAGCTGCACTGCTTGAGTATGATGTAAGCATTCCGTACCGTAGTTCGGTTTATGGTTGCAGATCATCTAATCCCTGGGAAGTCGAACCGTGCTCTTGAGTAAGGAGATGCATATGAATCACGTCCACGTTGAGAGCCGTGGTATGGAAGAGAGTGCTAAGGATCGCGGGCACTTCCTGCACTGTTTTGATTACATTGTTCAGGTACGTACTCCAACCTAATGCCTTTCATGCCGTGTATGAAGCTAAAAGAATGCATAGGCGATCCTCTGCTCGGCAGACGATGCATTGGAAAGATCGGGCAAGGTGCCGGTTCCCGGGGGCGAGGAGGTGGACGGCATCAATGGAATGGGCCAGACGCACCAGTGCCGCAACGCCACGCTGCTCTATGACTATGTGCTGCAGTCTGAGCAAGTCCCTGTTAAAGTAGCATCGGTTGGTGACCACTCTGTATTCCCATAAGCACTTGAATGGCCACGGAAGTTACGAGACGTAGCGAGGGAACCTATGAAAATTGATCTGTTGTATGCATGTGGACGTAGATTCGGGAAATTATGGGAAATAAGCAGCACCCCGGGATCAGATAAGGGGGAAGTAGGAGGGGAGGGGAGAGGGCTTACAGGGTACATAGTAGGGCATATTAGGTACATGTATGCAGGTGAGATCAGCGTTCCCCGCCCCCTAACCCCACGGTACACAGCAGCTTGCGTTTGACAGGGGTCAAGTATTGGATCTACCACCATCTAGATCTGACATTGCTACAGAATGAAGCTTATATCAACATCCACCATCAACAGAAACTGCCCCAAACGTCACAGGCTCCTGCAAACCTTGCTCCCTTGCTCCTTAAGGAGGCCTTGGCCAGACCTTGGAGCCTGCTGGCATCGGATACCCAGTCTCTGGTGGAGGCGGCACCTCGTGCTGCTCAATCCACACCGCCACGCTATCTAAGTCACGACATTTATGCACCGTGTTGAAATTGGCATAGGGATCTTGTATGTCTTTTACCCAGTGATGCGGGATGACACCCAAGTCGGCGTTGCACATGATGAGCTGCCGGAGCATTTCAAAACAGTGGCCTGCAGAATGCAGTCAGCGGAACATTCATCGCAAGGGTTCGCTGGTTGGCTGATGAGAGGTACTTACTAATATGCACTTTGATGGTGATGGGATTATCGTACAGCCAGGTCGCCCATTTCTTGTTTTCTGGTTTCTCATAGTAGTCCCGGTGGTACGCTTGCCGGATCACGTTCAGACACTGATGCCATCCGTCAGCTTTCAAGACAGGGACTCAGAATTTCTCCGCGGGGGGGCCCCTTACGTGCATCTGATGGCTAATTTCGAGGAACCCGATATACCCTCCTCCGTACTCTTCAGTGAACCTTGCAGAACCTTCCAAATCCATGCCCATTTTCGCGAATTCTTCGCGGGGGAAGCCGGCATATTTGACTGGAGTGCTGTCAGACGGGAATTTGCAACGGAAGGCTAGACGGGCTCCACGAACCAAACTTACCAAATCCCCATTTGTTCCAGTTGCGGTCCATAGCTTCATCTGGGTCTCCCCAATGGCCAGAGAAGTCTGAATTCTTTCCAAGGGTGCCTATTTGACTGGTAAGCTTGCTTTATAACGAAATATACGCTCAACGGCGCCGTACCATTAAACTTGACGTCGTGCAGCTCGTTACTGACTTCCTCCATCACGGTTGCTAGAGAACGTCAGAACCAAGATAGGACACGAATGTTTAGAGAATACGGACAGTAGGTTGAGCTGTGTCTCATGCATTTCTCGTCAATATGAGGCTGCCACGCTCTACCGAATAGAAACGCGCCCACCGCAGTGAGCATCAAAGCACACGACGCGGCAAGAGCGAGGAGGGCACTAAATCGCCGACGTGGGTAATAAAGAGGATAACCTGCTTCATTCCCCATGAGAGCACGAGCATCGTCTTGTCCGTCTAGAGTATCTTCATCAGAGGTTCGTGATGATTTCTCTAGATTTGCTGATGGCACTGCCGAGTATGTCTGTGCCCGGCAGAGCGAGCCTTTGATGACTTCCGCCAGAGATCTCATGATGGTTGAGCTCAGGATTTATGGGACGCAAACATCAAAAGAAAGAATAAGCGGTTCGGAGTGAACACATGTGGGAGGCTAAGAGAAGAATGCTAGAAGATGTGGTCATAGAAATACAGCAGTAGGATGTCATGAGTGAGGACGACCGATCCCACATCTTCCGGCATCCTATAACTAGGATAGACTGATTGGTAATATTATACTGCAGCAACACGCCGCCTTTCTAATGCCTCGACTCGATGTCACCATTCGAAGTCCCAATCAGCTTCCACAGGATAAGGGTTGGCTTCAGGTTATTTGGCTACGTAATGGAAATGACCGCATTCTTGCTTAGGTCTTCCGTATCTGATCCCGCCTCGGGGTGATACCACATGCTGCTGAGTGATCTCACTCCCCTTCTCCATTCTGTTTCGTTCCAGTCCCCGGTCCGTGACTAACGCAGAGCATATAGGGCCATTTTAAGGATAGCATGCGGATTCAGATCCTGGTCTGATATCGGATCCCGTTCCGTATCCCGGCCGTGACTAAGTCTCCTCTTCGGAACAGAGACAGTACATATTTGTGTACTGTTAAGACTAGCCTAAGGAGACCGAGAGTACATGAGACGCTTTTACTTCTTTGACATAAAAGCCCAGAGAAGAAGCGTCTGACGGATCGATCAGTCTACCACATCGAACTCCAAAAGCTATCACATTCCATACTCTCACTCTCACTCAGACAACAACCGTACGTTCTCATACTTAATCAACCACAAACTCCCCCAATTAATATTTCGTAGTGTCAATTCAGCACCATGGTTAGATTCATCACTGCCATCGCTATCGCCTGCGCGGGTCTGGCCGCAGCAGCACCCGTCACGCCCAGAAATGACGAAGTCAGTACCGGGCAGGAGAAGCGCACCAATGATTACATCGGGTACGGCTCAGAGGGGGAATATGAAGCAGTGAACAATGAGAAACGCACTAACGACTACATTGGATATGGTTCGGAGGGAGAGTATGAGGCAGTCAATAACAAAAAGCGTACTAATGACTATATCGGATACGGCTCGGAAGGAGAATATGAGGCTGTGAACAATGAGAAGCGTACCAATGACTATATTGGATATGGCTCTGAGGGGGAGTATGAGGCTGTTAACGACAAGCACTAGGGGTATGATGCGAATAGGTCTTGATGGGCATGCTCCATGGAGATGCACAATTACCTACACACACTCGTCAGATACATGAGAACTGACTGGGTGCCTGGATGCGGAATAGGGGCATCCGCAAAGAATTCACAAAATTATCCGCTCGCTTAATGAATATTTACGTTCTACTCTGCGTCAAGTGAAGACCTACCTCAGTAGTCATGTAATGGAAAAAGTGGCTTATAGAGTTAGTAAACCGCCCATGTATCTATCTGCAGGACTAACACCAATGATTCATGAATATCAAGAACCGGCTTGCAGGTCGACGATCTCCAGGTTGGGGTTGGACAAGTTCTGCAATTTAATGCGGCTAGTTCACGATCCGATGACGCGACCTCTGTCACGTATACTTGAAGTAGCGGTGAGTTTCAACTCCTAATGACTAGAATATGCAGGAAGACGACCCAAATGGACGTGGTGATGAGTAGGACTTGATATTGAAGTGATCTAGACATAGGAGAGGTTAAAGAGATCCCAGTCCAGCATATGCGGAGATATAGGCGGGCAGGGGAGGTGCATATATTCTGCAGCTTACCAACCAAGCTAATAATAAGCGTTGTCTCTGACCTAGTGCTCATCGTTAGGCCACAGGTTAGAAATCCTTCTTGCTTTGTAAGACCCGAGTCATCACATCATCTACTTCTACTTGTTATGCAGCGACTTACCAAAGTGGTAGACTGGTAAACTGAGGAGACAAAGCAAGCAGCCGTGCCGTTCCGCCGATTCCATTCCACTTGGCGGAATCAGATATGTGCATCCTTGCTCAATATCTCCAGGCCCGAGGCCTTACTAATGAACGTATTGCGAATTCGGATCCCAAATCCCGTCTTAGATGCTTGAATCCTGAGCCGCTATGCCGTTTCCCTTTCTCCTCGTCCCTGCTTGTTCCCTCAGACTCTACGTTTCTTCTTGTTAGCGGGACTCTACGCCCACAATAACAGATTCTCATTCATAATGAACTAGTAAGTTAGGCTCGCAAGTATAGAAACATAGAAGTTGACTCGTCAATACAGCTCATCTTCATCTGCTTCTTCAGAGCCGTTCATTCCTAAACACGACCAAGATGAATATTCGGAGTCGGGAACGAGCAATGAAGAAGGCCCCGTCGTTTTCCTTCCTCGAGCTCGGCGAAGAAGTCGTCTTTTTATGGTCTTCTCGTGGATTTCCAGAGCCGTCATAATCGCATTGGCTCTCCATAGTCTCGTCACTCTCAGCATATCTTCAGTGGTCTATATCCGGAAAGCAGCAATGCCACCATGCTACTGCGGCACCTCTACCGTAGAAGCGCTCGCTTTGAACTGCAAATACGACTCCCTCGCCACCTCGTGGCTCCCGCCGCACTGCCGCGACGACGAACTAACTCGCCTCTTCGAGCACGCCGGGCCCGGCCCGAACGGCGAGTGGCTGTACCACGCCTTCAACACTAGCGGGTCTCGGTTGTACACGCTCGAGGAGATGGCATACCTGGCCGACAAGCCGGACCCGGAGCGGCAGGCGTGGTCGACGATAGATTGGCATAACGCGCACTGTTTCTATACCCTCGTCAAGCAGATGCGGGGGAAGGCCAAGATGGAGTACACGGGGTTCCCGGACGCGACGGCGCATGGCGAGCATTGCGCCGTGGCTATGACGAAGGGGATTCCGGGGAACAAGATCGTCATCGGGATGTCCCCGGGATTCGGAGATCCGAGGCCTGGCGAGTTGAGGATGATGGAATAGTTGCTGTACTAGTAGATTAGGTACCTACTACCGCTAGGTCGGTAGAATCAACCAGTAAGAGGTATCCAAAGGGGCATTCCTCTCAATCTGCGCCCAGTCCTAGAGGCGGTCAGCTCTAGCTGCAGCCAGGCGTGTCCCTATGCTCCTCTATGCTTATTATCCTGCACGTCGGCTGCCGGCATTTTAGTCTTGATTATGGAGGGACCCGGATCTTTTCAGAATGCCGTAGCGGGGTAGTTGGCTTACATGCACATAGCGCTTATACACGCCCCAGCCCCGCCCCCGTCCCCACGCATCGCCGTCAACTTCGGTAATTAAACCGGGTCATTCCGCAGCGAGTGTGGGGAAGCGTCCCGAGCCAACGGATTCGTTTGCAAACACCATCGAAAACTCAGCATCACATGCAGGAATTGAAACAATAGACAGCCCTTCAAGACTCTCCCTCAGCGTCCAACAGGACCACCAAGTATGATGTCTTCCGGCAAGGGGATCTCGGTCTCCATCCAGCCCCTCAACTATGCCGACATCCCCGCCTGCGCCCGTATCACCTCGTCCGCCTTCTCTGTCGACCCCCACACTATCGTAAAGCAGCTAGGCCGGCAACCTTACGACATGTACACCATCTCCCGCTCCGGCTTCCTCGACACTCTCCACAAAAAGAACTACGTCTACGTCAAAGCCGTGGACGACAAAACGGGTGAGATCCTCGGGCACGCCGGCTGGGCATTCAGGGGCATGGATCAAGCGCGAATTCCGTGGAATGGGCCTGGAGACCCGAAGCCGGCGGAGGACGAGCAGGGGCAAATGCAAGGAAAAAGTGATGAAACGAAGAGCGAGGATAAGGATGGCGAACAGGAGAAGGAAGAGAATTCTATCGACTGTCTTCACGCCCTCGAAGACGCCGACATGCAGTACTGGCTATCTAACCTAGTTCCCACCGACGCGCCATGCATGTTCGTAGTCGGCCTCATCGTATCACCCTCGCACCAATCTCGAGGCGTAGGACGCGCCCTGATAAGTCACGGCAACGCTATCGCCGACGACTTAGGTCTCTCCATATGGGTGCATTCGTCGCATCAGGCGTACGAAGCGTATAAGAAATTCGGGTTCGAGACTGTGAGGGAGCTAGATATAGACCTGGATGAGTATGCGCCGAGAGGCCCAGAAGATGGAGAGCCGGTTATGGGGGAGAAGGGGAGTGGGAGGTGGGGGAGGTATATTATTAGGTATATGAAGAGAATACCGAGGAAACTAGGCGACCCAGGTAGTTGAATATAGTCGATTGTCTGGCAATGGTGCGATTCATTCATAAGTTCGCCATTACCCGCGGATATAGAAATAGAATCAGGACACAGAAGACACCTCCAGAATACATACGGAAGAGCATGATCATACCAAGGCCAGAAGAGGTCTACGCTGTTATCCCCAGTAAAGAAACTAACTTTAACTCCGTCTACCAATGGAAAACCGTGAAGTGAAGCTCCACTTTCCGATTATAGTATAACTATATCCGCACGTCTCTAGGAGGCACAAGATTGCGAAGATAGTTGCCAGCAGGCACTTAACAGGTACCGTTAGATACGATATTATACAATTCCGAAAATGAACCAAGTTTCAAATACATCCTACGTGACTCTCGTATTAATATGAGTAATCCGTCTTATGTAGGCGCATGCATGGCAGGTACCATATTTAGCCGCGGAAGCTGGGTTCCAGATCTATAATATCAACGTCCAGACAGCCTCCAGCTGTGTCGTGCCATCAGGCCATATGGTAACTGGAAAATGCGTTATGGATGCGTGCCAAGTTATAAGATAGCATCTTTCCTAGTAACGTGTGGTGGCAGTAGACCATGTCGTTCGTGGTCTTGGTGTCCTTATAAAGTGACTCAGTCTTGCCCAATATATCAGTTTCTTCTCTTAACCTCATTGGCATTGAGGTCTTCCGTCGAATTGACACTAGCGGCATATAGCCAAGCAGTTTGACTTATTCAGCCATGTGAAGCTTCACAATTCTACTTGTCTATCCAGTTGCCGCTCTTGCCGCAGCAATTACACCAAGAGCCGGGTCTGTCCCAGATGGTCCCTGGATGGCCGGTGTATTTAGAGTTCCAGCGACCGACGATTACTTCTTCAGCGGAGATGCTATCAACGCCAGTGGTGGGAAATTCTTCGTTAACAGAAACACATCCGCGTACTGTCCTAGAGGCGTTGATGGCCTCGATTGCTCCGCTTATTCAGGAACTAAGACGGTATTTGCGGGAGGCAACAATACTCTGTCTTTAGATGTCGCAGTACCTGGCGGGCAGCAAGGTAGGATTTCTAGGAACACAATCATCCTCCTAAGCTCGGGATAGATGGTTAACTTGTACGGTACCGCAGTCTATATTGCGGCGGACGGCTCACTGTCGTATACCACCGTCCATTCGGCCGCCTTACCGGAGGGGGCTATCACTACCGGCTTTGTGCGAACCCGAAGCGAATCGTTCGGTGCCTCTGTGGTTCTGGATCATTCGGGCCAGTTCTGGTTGATGTGCCTAGTTAGTGAAGGCGAGCCTAAAGAGAGGACCTATCAGTTGTATGTTGGATCCGGACCGGAAGGCTGCTTGAACACCGGAGTTAGAACTTATACATCATCTGGACCTGATGCTTGGGAGTACTCGTAGTCAAAGTCAATGGATATTTAACTTATAGCTAGCCATTGAGATAAATACCATGTATGCGTTAGATTGATAATCCACGCAGCCCCATCTATTACTCAAAAGCTATTTTGAGCGCGGTATCACCTTCTGTAGGTATAAATGCCGTGAATATCAAAAGTATTATTAGCAACAATATGACGGGATACACCAGCCAATATCGTATCAAGATTCACTAGGTCCTATCTCCTTTGCTTCTTGGACTTGCCATTCTGTCGCTGCTGTCCCTCAAGCGCATCCGGGTCATTTTTCCTCTTCTTCCGCCTCTCTTCAAGCAACTGCTTCATTCCTTGAGTAGCCTTGAATTTTGGATTTGAAGGATCGATAACGAATTCATGACTCTCGAAAACCGCCTTGAATCGGTCATCCTTGACATCCATCTCGAACCCTTCCTGGAGACCGCCATGATCTTCCACGTCCTTCTTGCCTTTCTTCTTGTGCTTCTTAGACCTCTGCTTTTCGGCGCGAGCAATCTCATTCATATCAAAATGGTCAAGATGCTCGACGGCTTCCTTGGAGTCATCCGCCATGAGTCGCTCCAGTTGGGCCTTTTGTGCGGCATTCTCGGCTGCTTCAGCTTCTTTCTCCTCTCGCCTTCTACGGCGTTCTTCCTTCTTTTCGGAGTGCTTGGACTTCTTTACAGGCTCTTCGGTAGTGAAAAATGGGTCATCAAAGCCGAGATCATCTTGAGGCTCTGCAGCGCCATCATCATCTGCTTCGTTCGAAGCTCCATTCCGCTTCGCCAATGCTTTCTCCTTCTTCCTCGCTTTTCTCTCTCGCTCTTTGCGCTTGTACTTTTCTATCGTAGTCTCCTCGGCATCTGGTTCTTTCTTCTTTTTCTCGTTGCTATCCATCAGTGCAGCAGAAAAGGTGACTTGCATGTCTCCAACCGGTCCAGATTTTGAGGGCCGAGCTAATGGTTCTGAACTGAGGCCGAGCGCCTCGCGGAGTTTCTTTGCTTTTAACTCCTTTTTGGTTAGTTTCGGTTGATCATCTGCCACTTCGACCTGATCCTCTTCTACCTCGCCCTGACTGTCGTCATCACTGTCGCTTGCGAGATATGCGCGCAAATCATTATCCTCAAGTTCTGCGCGGCTGGCGCTAAAGGCTCGCTTGATATCCTCCCTCCGAGCTGCTTCTTCGGGGTTCATGTCCCATGTGAGTTTAACTTTGGAGTGCTGCAAGGCATCTGTTGTGAACTCAGTTGGCTTGTAATCTGGCGATATAGAATCACATTCGTCTCTCGGCTCGTCGTCGAATGTGACATCATCGGGTATAAATCGTAGGTCCATGAAATTCGACGAAGATTGGTATTCCGTTCCATCAGTTGCCTGGTAGATCTTCTCTGCAGTAGCCGTGTCAGAGCATATCATGACAGCATAATAATACCGCAAGCGATCCAGTTGGTAAGCCCGAAGAGCATCGCTATCAAAGTCCTGGTCATCTCCTTCCTTGAGAATCTCATTTTTTATCTTCTCGTCATCGTCTTCTTCATCACTGTCGTCTTCAGAGTCCGGCTCGGAATCTTCGTCCTGCAAGTCCGAAGCCTTTTTGAAGATTTCCTTAGGGGGCCCTTCCAGCTCCTCCCGCCGCATTCGCTCCTTGCCAAACTCGCTAGGGTAGATGGAAATTCGCTCGATGCGCCCGCCTTTAGGTACGAAACTATTGAAAAGAGCCATTAAGTCTGCTGACTTGATATGATCCCAGTCGAGGTTGACAATAGCTATCCTTCTTGTAACCTCTCCCGTTTCAACATCGGCTTGAGCGTCGCGTAGTCTTTGCATGCTCCCGGAATTGTCCACTTCGGCCCCCCCTTCTTCTTCATCCCGGTCTTCGTCGGCATCAGATTCTTCTTCAGATTCTGATTCGGAAGAGGAAAAGCCACCGCCACGAGCCGGGTCATATTTGGCGCTGGCCTTCTCGAGTTCCCGCTCAACGACATCATCCTCATCTACTTCGGCGTCCTCGTCGTCTTCCGCCTGGTATATTGCTTTTAGAGCCTTCTTCTTATTGTCTGACTTTAGCCGTCGACCGTACTTGTCCACCTTGGCGCTCGCAATGAAATCGTCATCCTTCAACATGCGCGAGAAACGCTTGTCCAGGGTAGTCTTGTTGCGGTGCTTCGAGGGAAGGCGAAAACGAGGGTCCGACTCGAAATTGGCAAATCGCGAATCGCCCGCCGCGGCCACAGACGGGCCATCTTGTTTGTTAGATTGCTTCTTCGGCATGTTGACTGATCGGCCTCGCCGTTGTCGCAATTAATTGATGCAAGATTGTAGCCGACTGGAAGTTTGCGCATTGGTGGGAGAATTGAAAATTTTAGTGGGTCACACATTCTGCCGAGCTTTTGAAGGGCGGTCAGAGGCCACCGCCTTTCATAAGTACCTAGGTACTTTGTATAAGTTGCACAGCGTCACGCGACAATTATTGCAACCCCCTGGAATTCTCCTTGAAACAGCCTCCACATCGCCGAATTACCGTACAGCCACTCACTTTCCGCTTCCTCTCTACTATGTAACAACACAGCACTGTGTATAGTGCATGATTTTATGTGGTAACGTGGTGGGGGAGGGGCTGGAGGGGTAATATTCATAACTCCATAGGCCTGGCTAATATCCTATCAACACCTCATCCTACAAGCAAACCCTTCCCAAGTGTGACCATTGATAGATCGTCTTTAAAATACTCCTCCTATGCCCCTGACGTGTTAGACCAAATTTGATTTGCTAGTTGTTGCTATACGGGGGCTGGTGCAAGCCAAGATTTCAGCTTGAAAGCGTCCTGGGTTCCACAGCCACTTTCTCACCCCTTCCGTAATAGCCGTGATTGAATCTGACCAGACGGGTCATATTAGATACCTACAGGATTACGTATGTGTAGTCAGATCTGGATGGACGTAGGATATATCTACTAATTCGTCCGTGTCTTTAGCTGCTCTTTTCCTCGTAGGCTTTTAGAATATTTGCGTCCTTTTCTACTCAAGTTATTCACATACTACCGCCTCATTATCTCCAAGATGGACCAACTCTTCCGCAAGGCGGAGGATGTCTTCCACGAGGTGAAAGAGGCCTTGCATCATGACGAGGAGAATCGCCCATATCCTGAAGAGGATGAGCGCCCACATCATAATAGCGGCGCGAGTGCTGAACAACAAGTCCAGACTAGCAACTACCGCTTCCAATCCTTTGCACCTGAGACTTCCGGCTCTGTCAAATGGTATGTCGACGGGGCCTCGTATTTCTATGCTGTGTCTCTGGCACTTGAAGGTATGGACTATGCGAGACAAGTGTGTTCTTGAGTTAGTTTTCTAACAACGAATGCAGAGGCCAGAGAAAGTGTCTATATTCTAGATTGGTGGCTGAGTCCGGAGCTCTATCTCCGTCGACCTCCTTCGCGCAATGAACAGTACCGTCTCGACAACATGTTGCGAGCTGCTGCTGAGAGGGGCGTCGAAGTGCGTGTCATCGTATACAAGGAGGTCACCCAAGCCCTGACCCGTACGTACTCCCTTTAGCTGGTTATATCACAAATTTAGCTAACAGCAGGTTTTCAGTGGATTCTGCGGTGAGTGCCTAGTTTACTAGGCTCTTGAACGTACCGGTCATACTAATTTCACTTATTAGCATACCAAGCATGCCCTTGAGGCCTTACACCCGAATATCAAGGTGTTTAGGCACCCTGATCATCTACCAACAGACCGAAAAAAGCTAGAGACTGCCTTTTCCGACTTGTCCCTGGACAGCCTTAGGTTGAACGACTTCAACCTATCCAAGGTCTCAGGAGACGCTTTGAAGGAACTTTACGGTTCGTTCGGTGACACTGTCCTGTACTGGGCTCACCACGAGAAGCTGTGCGTCGTTGATCGACGTATCGCCTTTATGGGTGGTCTCGATATGTGTATGTTGTTGAAACCTCGATATACTAGCCCCCATCAAACTGTTGCTAATAAATCATAGGCTTTGGAAGATACGACACAAACAGTCAGTCGAACACCACTGTACTCCTGTGAATGTCTCGAATTGCTAAACGATAATAGGTCACCCCATTGCCGATGCCCACCCTGGCAATCTAGATGCCATCGTGTTCCCTGGTCAGGATTACAACAACGCCAGAATCTACGACTTCGAAGGCGTTGATAACTGGGACCATAACAAACGTGAGTGTTGAAAAAGTTACTATTTTCAGCAAATATCTGATAAAACTGCAGTTGACAGAACCAAGAGCTCAAGGATGGGCTGGTCTGATATTGCCATTTCCCTGAAGGGTCACATTGTTGGCAGCCTCATCGAACACTTCACAGACCGATGGTATGTCATTGTCAACATTGAAGAAGAGATAACTAATCTACTCTAAGGAACTTCATATTCAACGAGAAGTATTCCAAGAGAGATGCTGGCAAGTATGAGAGGATTGGCTTCGGTGGCCGTACCGAACGATCCCGGGAAGGACCCCATGACTATATGGGTGAATTCGAAGGCCATTTCAATCGGGGTATAAGACACCTCATTGGCCAAGACGGCGAAGAACGTCATAGACACCGTGAGCGTGAGCGTGGTGGTGACAACTACGGTCATGCTGGTAACGTCAAGATCCAGCTTTGCCGAAGGTAAGCCTATATCCACCCGATTCTGATCAATTTACATATATACTAATCGCCCTGAAGCTGTTGCGAATGGTCCGCTGGTCACCCAACTGAACACTCGATCGCTAATGCGTACGTCAACGCCATCGAAAATGCTCGGCATTTCATCTACATCGAGAATCAGGTAAGGTCTCAGCTTGAGCATCCACATGCATCATTATCTAACAAGCCACAGTTCTTCATCACAGCAACCTCCGACGAGCAGCGTCCAGTAGAGAACAAGATAGGGGCCTCCATCGTGTCGCGTATTGTCCGCGCCTACAACAACGGGGAGGACTTCCACGTCATCGTCCTGATGCCGGCCGTCCCCGCTTTCGCCGGTGACCTGCACTCCGACAGCGCCCTCGGAACCCGTGCCATCATGGAGTTCCAGTACAACAGCATCAACCGCGGCGGCCACAGTATCATCGAGTGTCTGCAGCAGCAAGGCATCGATGACTGGCGCCGCTACATTGGCTTCTACAACTTGCGCAACTACGACCGCATCAATATCTCCTCGACCCTGAGGCAAGCAGAACAGGAGAGCGGCGTGTCTTACGAGGAGGCTCGCCGCGAGTATGATGACAGAGTCGGCGGGTACTCTTACGGCGACCCCTACAGCAGCGAGGGCGGTGAATACGGCTATAACAGCGGCAGCTACGACCGCTACCAGTCCGCCGCCTCCAATGTCGACGACAGCACCTGGGACACCGTGTCCAGCTGCTACATGGAAGGCGGCCCGGACATCCGCTCCGTGCCGTGGAACGGGAGCGAGGAGGACGAGCTCAACGCCTTCGTATCCGAGGAACTGTATATCCACAGCAAGGTTCTCATTGCCGACGACCGACTCGTGATCTGCGGGTCCGCGAACCTAAACGACCGCAGCCAGCTCGGAACCCACGACTCGGAGATCGCCGTCGTGATCGAGGACCCCACGCCCGTCGAAAGCACCATGAACGGCCGTCCCTACACAGCCTCCCGCTTCGCGACATCGCTGCGCCGCCAGCTATGGCGCAAGCACCTAGGTCTACTCCCAGACCAGCGCTGGGATGGACCCAACGCGAACTGGACGCCCGTGGACCGCGACCCGCAGCAATACGACTGGGGATCGGAGTCGGATCGTCTGGTCGAGGATCCTTTGAGCGAGGACTTCCGACGCCTGTGGACGGAGACGGCACGCACCAACACCGAAGTCTTCAGCAAAGTCTTCCACCCCGTCCCCAACGATCTAGTCCGCAACTGGGACCAGTACGAGGAGTTCTTCAGCCGATACTTTATCATTCCTGGTGGCGACGACAAGGACAAAGACAAGGAGGAAGAGGAGCGACAGGGCAAGGTCGAGTACGGCCATGTCGTGCGCGAGGAGTTCCCCGGCGGTGTGGCGGAGGTCAAGGACTGGCTGAGCCGCATCCGTGGCACGCTCGTCGAGATGCCGCTTGAGTTCCTGATCGAGGTTGAGGACCTTGCGAAGGAGGGTCTTAGTCTGAATGCGTTTACCGACGAGATTTACACTTAAGATGTCAGCAGGTAGGCTGCTTGCTTGTTAATGCTGAGTTCATCTCAAGCACCTGTCCTTTTCCATAGACAACTTATGAATGAACAGCTTGCATTAAGCCATAGGACTATCTCCAACTTCTAGCTGACGGCGATAACAATACGTAGTTGCGTATCTGCTTCCTTTCAGGTAACTTGCAACTGTGAGATCAATACTTGGCCAAGAGGATAGGGAAATTTCCTCTCAGTGGAGTTGCCGGGGAATCGTTATTATGAAAGGAGCACACCTTTTCCCCTAGCTCTTGAATTGCAATTCCATGGGGTTGCTGAATATGATGCAATAACGATATTAACAACGAAACAAAAAATAACAAGAACATGTCGAAGTAGTAGGGAATATTATTATGATGCATTTGTCTGTGTCCTCGCAATAAACACAAAGAGTTTAGCGCGGCTTGGTCTAACCTCTCCTTTATCTCCTCGATAGCCGCCCCCTTTCCAATCCTCGTTTCGTTCCCATAGTCCCAAATTTCGTGCAGTGCCGTAGCTTTCTGAGCTGATATAAACGTGCCCGTAACCAAGACACCGAATTCTAAAAACAAATCGACGAGGGACTATTGTATGGGTGACATGTGCAAGCGCAAGGACACAAGAGTATTATACAGAACTCCCGCTGGATGATATAAACTCCAGTAACCCATGACTTCCCAATGCCGATGCTTCAAGTCTTAGTTTCTGCGCTAGAAAATTACTGCCTCAATCTTTCTTCCCATTAGCAGTGTTGCCAAGGAGACCCTCCTTTATTTCTTTGATAGGGAGGTTGTCTTCTAGGCGGAAGTGACCACGATTTCTCCGGATTCGTCCTCGGAACCACGACGCACAACCCAGAGCGATGCCTGCTATGCAACCGAAAGAGAGATACGGGTGTTCGGAAAACGTGACCCTTATATCGAAGAAGATTTTCTCAAAACTCGAAATCGTGAGCTTGGGTTTGATTAGGGGAGGAGAGGCAGTGACCTTCGAGATGGTCTCTAAAATTGACACTCGTGAGGGAACGATAGGGCTGCCCGTAATAGTCATATCCCAGTACCGACGGTTCTAAATTCATGTTAGCAAAATGCAGTGGAACAACAGGTCTTCTCTATACTCACGTCTTCGTCGTTGATTATGACCCGTTCACCATCCTTGATGTCAATGCCGTAGGTGGTGCGAATCCACCTTTGCCAGAAGACGCCATCGACCCAGGCAAACGTGACTTCTTTGCGGTCAGACATATCCATGCTGATCCGAATACTTTTAGCGGCTCGCAACGCTCGCTGATCGTTACGATCCTCAGCCTCTTCGAGACGGAGCTGTTTGGCATCTCGAAGGTTCTGTCGCTCAAGCTGGAACAACTGGATTTGCTTGTCCATCCACTCGTTTGCAGCACGCTTCATCTCACGCTTAGCACTCAAGAAAGTTTCCTGGTCTTCCCTGTTAAGGATGCCGAGAACAACAATCTTTCCGTCCATAATCTCACGCGCATTTGAGGCAGTAAGTTCTGGAACGATAGGTAGCCAGACGGATTTCATCCAAGTCAGGACCAGATGGGTGTCACGCATTTCCCTGGGTGTCAAAGGTGTGTAATACGTGGGTCGGCCTTCTCGCGATACCAACAATCTAGGCCATGTTGTAATCTTGAATCTCTCGTAGAGTGCAGGGTCCTTCGTTTTCACCAACTTCGCGTGTCCGATGAGGCTGAGAGGCAACCTCTCGAGAGCCATAAAGTCTTCGGTCGTGGTGGCATGATCATAGAAGTAGACAAAAATGACGTCCTCCTTCTCCTCAAGAGCTTTGAAAGAAGCAGCATCGACATCCTGAACACCGCTGCAAATATCCAGAGCCTTCTCAGCATACTGGATAAAATCGCCGAGCCCGCGTAGGCCATTGTACTCAACGCGCTCGCCTCCTCTGAAGAACAGAATCGTGGGATAGCCTCGAAGATGGACATCCTTGCAGAGCCTGGATTCCGCATCGCAGTTAACTTCGCCGATGTTGAGCTTTCCCTTCATCTCTTTAGCCAGCTGCTGCCAGTTTGAAGCCATAGCTTGACAATGATGACACCAAGGGGCATAGAACTTGATGAACCATGGCTCCTGAGTCATCGTCACCAGGGTCTGGAAGCTTTCGGCCGTGAGGGAGACAGATATTCCTTGCTCGTTGGGAGTCTTGGTTGGCTTGGAGGGCTTCGTGCTATCCGCTTTCTGCGGTGTGGTCTTGGTAACACCAGTAGTATCGTCACTGCCACCTTTTGCGGGCTTTTCAACGGCTTTTTCAGGCTCGGATGATGCGTTGGGCAATGCAGTAGCACCGGGTTCAGGGAGCTGGAGTTCCTTAGGGCGAGTACCAGGCTTTTCTTTCTCCAACACGCCTTCAATCATGCCAGCGATGACAGACATACTTTTACCACCCTTAACCGCGTCTGCTTTTTCGCCATCTTTGTAGATAATAGTTTGGGGGTACGACTGGATGTCGTGCTTTGTACATAGATCGCCATATGCGATACAGTTCAGCTCGGCAAATCTGATATCGTAAAACTTCTCGAAGGAAGTGGTTGAGGTAGCTGACTCGGGATCGCTTGGGGCTTTGGAGGTGTAGTAATATTCGTACAAGGTCTGGTAGGTCGGAGCGAAATCTATACAATGAGGGCAATACGGGCTATCATGCTTGTAAGCAAATTGCCAGAAGTCGGTCTAAGGAGGTTTCGGGGGACTTTGTCATAATGTCGAGGATAATCAATGCATATTATCCGAGGGCATTACTTGGGAAAGCAAGAGACTAACCTGAAATATTTGACGACAAGGAATTTTGACAACTTCACCTCCTTATCGAAGTTGTCGGCCGTTAACTCGAGTAATGGGGGTACTCTTTTACCATTAAAGTATGTGTTTTCCTGATCTGGACTGTCACTTGTCTCTGCACCAATTGCTTGCGCAGTCCCAAGGGCAGCAGCGCTGAGGAACAGCGCGAGAGAGGCGAGCCTCATGGCTGAGAGCTTACGATGTATTGTCGCGAATAACGAGCGTGTTGATGATCAGACCACCAATAATAAAAACGAACGAGTCGCCGCAGGTAAAAGGATTCGTAGCGTCAATCGGGATATTATTGCGTTGGCCAAGTGCGCGACTCGGCACAGGAGGTTGAAGACTGTGAAAGTCCGCGACAGGTTGTGGCTTATGAGAAAGGGGCAAAGGGGAGAGAGCTGTACCTAGTCGCGTCACCGGCGGTAGTGCATCGGAATATGTTCAATGGAAGAAAATGAAAAGAAAAGAAAAACAGAATAGGAAAGGAAGCAGATTATCGCGTCTGCAGAATTAAAAAGCCAACTCGGAGCAAAAAAAGGATTCAAGAGGCTCGAGTTCACTAATTGTCTGTATCACATCTGTTGATTAAGATGATAGCACGTAAGTTGGAAAGGATGCGAAAATTGAATTGTTGAAACGAGAATATCGCCCTACCTTCTAGGCTCTTTACCAGGAGGACAGTGCACCGCCTTTCGCCTTCCTTCTGTTGATTTACTTACCTGTGCAGCAGACTGTATGGAGCACGTAAGATTGAGTACTGCGAAGTACTTATCTTTGAATCAGCCATTCATCAGCAGTCAATTGCAACCATGACCAGACACGAGATACATTAAGGGTACTTCTCCATTTATCTGTACAGTGGATCTGGGCCCTATCAAGCCTCCACACAACCCCTTACAGTAGCGACACCTTACTAAAAAGGGTCCTGTGGAAGGCGCCAACGAAACTCTACTTAGCCACGATGGGATGAAGTGTGGCTACCGCAAGGTGGCATTTCTGAGCTAGCAATCTGACGCTTCCATTTCATGGAAAGGAAGTTGCGATTCTAGGTGCAAACACCTCAGATAGGCCGCTTTATTTCAAAATAATTGGAGTAGCTCCTTTTAATATAAAGTGTAACCTTACAACTTGACTTGCCGAATCACGACCTCCATTAAATTGTGGTTTTCTTCGTATTTGCCTGTCCATTGTGTTATGCACAAAATCGAAAATAGTCGTCGTTGTGGCGATCAGTCGGATGCCAAGAGACACCGTTCACGACAGTAGCCGCGAAGCATCAAACATTAGATCAGCCAGTCCGCGTCAGCCCTGTGGATGGTTGAAACTTGGTTTGATGCCACAATCGGCTCAGTGCGCATTTTCATATGTACCTGCAACGATACAGACTAGCTGTGGCATACAAGTTTCCAATCCAACGTCTGGTATTCGCCCATATTATTTCTCTTCAGATCGGGTTCGCGAATATGGCAGAGCCTCCACCAAAGCGCCGCCGGCTGAGTGACACCAATGAGGATTACACTGAGAAAAAGCCCGGTGAACTTCCGGCGTCGCTCTCACACCCTATCAGTCCTCCCCGAAAAAGGGTGGCCCGTGAGCGTAAGCTTATTTCTTCTCCAATTCGGCTCACAACCATCAAGGATCTTCCGGCAGACTCCAATGTCGGTGCCGTGTCGCTCCATGACCTCCTCGGAGACCCGCTCATAGCCGAGTGCTGGGAGTTCAACTATCTTCATAATGTGGATTTCCTCATGAGCCATTTCGATGAGGACACGAGATCCCTCGTCAAGGTCCATATCATTCACGGTTTCTGGAAGAAAGACGATTCTAATAGATTGTCCCTCGAGGTAATGTAATTCTCCTTCTTTATCTTCCCATATAATTTGTGTACTGTGTTTGAGCCCCTGTCCTACTCTCGTACCATGTTTGAGATTGTAGTGCGAATGAAGTAAGCCCTTGTTGCCTTATGATCAAAATCTATAATGTTTGAGAAGAGTTGGCACATATCGTTGCTGTTTACACCCTACGTGCGAGAAATCCGATCCTTGTAGAAGTAGCTTAAGACCTTTGTTGCGTGACCCTTGGGAGAGTCATGTATGCTGTACCTCATGCCACATATTTCAAACCATCACTCTATCTGATTTACTCAGTGCCTCAACGAGATTTGTTGGTACTAATACAGCCACAGCAACAATCTGCCCGGTACAACAACGTTACACTTCATACTGCATACATGCCTGAAATGTTCGGCACTCATCATTCGAAGATGCTTGTGCTATTTAGGCATGACGACACAGCCCAGGTCATTATACACACAGCCAACATGATTTCCAAAGACTGGACGAACATGACAAATGGTGTTTGGCAAACACCACGCCTTCCCCGTTTGGCAGATCCGCAAACCTCTGCAGAATCAGGTATGAGTGTCGGCAGTGGACCAAGGTTCAAAGCCGATTTACTCAACTACTTACGGGCCTACAACACGAGAAGACCCGTCTGTAAGTCTATGATTGAGGAGCTCGCAAAGTATGATTTCTCTGCCGTGCGAGGTGCGCTTGTCGCGAGCGTACCCGGGAAATATGATGTAAATGAGGACGACCCGAGTAAGGCCCGCTGGGGGTGGGCAGGCATCAAACATGCTCTCAAGTCTGTCCCGGTTCAACCTGGAAAGTCAGAGATTGTAGTACAAATATCCTCTATTGCAACCCTGGGTGCAACGGATAGCTGGCTTCAAAATACCCTATTCAATTCATTATCGTCATCGGCTCGAGCGAAGACAGCAAAACCCAAGTTCAAGGTCATCTTCCCCACCCCTGATGAGATAAGGCGTTCATTGGATGGCTATGCCTCTGGTGGCTCTATACACATGAAGATAGAATCATCGACTCAGAGGAAGCAGCTAAACTATATGCGGCCTATTCTTTACCATTGGGCGAACGATTGTGAGAAGGGGAAAAGTAAGTTATGGATCCGTTTAAACGCAACTACGTCCTATTAGCTAACCTCGTCACTCATCTCTAGTTGAAGAGGGCGAGATTCGCGACGGCGGCCGTAATCGCGCAGCACCGCACATCAAGACGTACATCCGTTATAATGAGAATAAGTCTATCGACTGGGCTTTACTCACATCGGCCAATATATCAAAGCAAGCATGGGGCGAGGCCACAAATGGATCCGGGCAAATACGGATTGCCTCGTGGGAGATCGGAGTCTTGGTTTGGCCCGAACTATTCGATGACAAGGCTAAGATGGTGGGTACTTTCATGAAAGACATTCCTGCGAAAGAAGACTTCGATGGTGACGAGCCTTTGGTCGGTTTGAGAATCCCGTACAGTCTCCCTTTGCAGAGATACGGGGATAGCGAGGTCCCGTGGGTTGCCACGGCGAGTTATACTGTACCTGATTGGATGGGTAGAATCTGGGGAAGCTAGGAGTCGAACTAGGTACAGTAGTCCATGGACGTACGTATGTATCTCAGGGAGGGGGCAAGTTGATTTCGAGTCGCTTTAGAGGACAATGAGCTCCTACTAGAGGGGTTTAGAATTACTGCCCATGGCTTCATCGTAATGAACCGTCATGAGCTACGTCGAATTATTGAGCCGGATATACCCATTGAGTAGAGCTGATAGTCAACATCAAATTCTTATAATTCGTTGAGTCGCCGGATCCATGTGTTTAATATATTTCAGGTACTCTATGTAGTCTCGCTATAACTATCTTGTAGTGTCTTGCAACGCACAGATATATGACCGCAGAGATGGCGTCGTCTCTTCCAAACTTTCATGATGCTGTCCTTCGCATGACATCGCTATCAAGTCGCAGGGCTAAGTTGTATCAAGGTAACACGACATGTACTGATAGGCGTCTATACGGATCTAAGACTTGACCGCCTCGGGAACCTTGTTGGCGTCGTAGCCGTACTTCTCCTTCAACTCCTCGACTTTCTTGACGTAGCGCTCTTGCGCGTCCTGGGGAGTGACTCCCTCGTCGACAAGCTTCTGCCAGGCCTGGTACTTGTACTTGGCCTATGTTACGGAATTAGTATATGTGTATGTAACCTAGCCCCGCACCAATTCTGTGTTGAGGTTCTACGGGAGGTGCGTGGATTATAGAGAGGTAAAGCATTGCTTACCTTCAAGTCGAACACGCCGGGCTTCTCGGCCTTGCTGAAGTCTTCGCCATTGCCGACCTTGAAGAGACCTAAATTGGAGGAAGAATACTCTTGTTAGTCTTCTATTGCAAAGATGCCCCCCGTCCTGAGCTACTACAGCTTGTAGGCATATGAAGAACGTTTAAATATATATAGCAAGAAATAGAAGGGCTAAGTACCGTAGAGCTCAAGAAGATCATCGTTGCTGGGCTTGGAGGTGAGCTTCTTGGAGTCCTCCTGGGCCTTAGCGAAAGCAGGGCTGATATCGACCATCTTGACGAGTGTAGACTTTGAAGCTGTATGGCTGTTGTGTCAGTCGCTGCAGATTCTCTTCGCTTATGCAGATCCGGGACAGGGCTGGTTGCTAATGGCAGAGAGATTAGGTACCTTATGACTTCGGGTAGATTAAAAGCAAAGAGAGGACAACGCTGTATGGCTATATCGACGGTTGATGTTGTTATTCTCAGGTAGCCACTATTCTGCTAGACGTTGTTGGGGACGAATAGGTTTTGGCGGGGTAGATTGCTTCAAGCCATCATACATAGACTTTCGTCATGCGTTGAGTGCGCGGGGTGACACGAGATTACGGCTTGTGGTTGGCTGCATTGCCTTCAGGGACCCACTAAACTAATGTTTGGCCCTCGGATGCCATCAAGCTGGAACCTTGGAAATTGCAGGTGACGGGCCTCACGCTTGTGAACCGGTGTAAATATGTACCGTCCCCGAGGTCCCTGAGGCCGGCCTTTTAGAATCATCATTTCTACCACCGAACGCCGATGGATGACCCCCCGTCTATGCGGTTGGTATTAATCCTCCATCCTGACTGGTTCTTATTATTCAGCCCATGACAAGCAATAAGTGTAAGGCAGGTACTCAGCTCCATTGTTTAACATGGGCCGTCGTCTATTTCAGTCGATATGTGGTTGATTTGCCTGGTTGTCAACGGGGAGTATTGTGAATATTAATCAGCATCCTTCTCAGCTCTTTTCTTGACTGATCAGGAGTCAACACGTGTGGATGTCTACTCTATTCATCTCTCCAGCCGCGTGGTGCCAACTCAACTTTTACAGAACTTGACGCAGAGAAACATTCATTCTCACGGAAACCGACTTGTTTCGCGAGAATGCATATGTACGCCCTAGCGTAAAAGGACCCTGCAACACGCATTGTACCAGTTCAAGAAATATCCCGGATAGGGAAGTATTTAATGCTCCCATAAGGCTGTCCAATAGACCCACGGAAAATGGTTATCCCTGTCTCTATTGATCCAATAGTTCGTGTCTGCGTCTGCCCTCCATAAGCCTTTTGGGAGCCTCGTCTGCATGTACCTTCGGGACCGAGGTCGTCCTAACACCTTCCTTGTCCTGACTGTTGTCTGCTGTCTGCAATGACAACTTTAGTGGCTAGCCGGTGGCTTCAAAAGTCGATGACAGGGAAGAGCTTTGTATTCCACTTGCAAAGAACGAGTGGGAGGACGAGCTAATCATCCGGGGCTCGATCTCTCTTGATAGCAAGAGGAGATTAGTCATCCCCTAGCCAGATCATTCCTCTATGCGCTAACGAAGAGGCATCCTAAATGTATTGACTACTAGCCTCTTACGAAGCTTAGGTGATAATGCGCGTTTGGGGAATTGCCGTTCGGACGGCCGCCGAATGGTGGAAGAGACACAACAAGGGGCAGTGGCTTTCCAAATGTGACACAAGACAACCTTCCAAAGACTTGGGATTGGCCAACCTTGTCACTCGTCTTCTTGCAGACGCCCGAAACCCCGATTCTGACAAATTAAGAATAGGAATAGGCACACTCCATTGTGTCAGCCTTGAGATGAATATTATTCATCCAAACATTCCGAACTGATTTCTTTGTTTGACTTCCAGCGAATGACACCCCTAGCTGCCCGAACAATGTGAGATCCATGTGAGCACAGGATCGCCCCGGGTCTCGAACAACTGACAAGGGTCTTGGGCCGCTGAGCTTCAGTGGGGTCTCCGTTTGAGGTGGAAAAAGTGTATTTGAAAAGGGCCCGTTCCTCCTTGTTGTGAAACTGACAACGTATAAGACATAAGTGCCTGCTTCCCAACCACCAAGTGTCTAGATACCTACCCTTTTCTGTTTTCCTCTCCGGTTGCGATTCTTTGATGATACCTCGACGTTCATATAGCTGATTAAGAAACCCCTACACATTCCTATTACTAGGTATTTTACCTATTCGTCCAGGTTCCATATCAGCGCTCCTAGAAACCTTTGTTTTCAGCAACCGGACTTCTCCAACTACAATGACCAAAACAATTGTAGTTCTGGGTGGTGCCTACGCCGGCGTAGGAGTTGCACACCGGCTTCTGAAATACACTAAACCTCAAGTGAAGGACTTGAAGGTCATCCTCGTTTCTCAGGTAAGGAATCTATTTAACCTCTACTATTTTGGCTACATGGACCAAAAGTGAAGCGAAGCTGGAAACAATTACGACGCCGAGCTTGTAAGAGAGTATCCACGTGATCAGACTCTAAGCCTGAACATCAGATCCCAGCAATCCACCCAGTTTCAGCTGGGAACGGGAATTGAATGAGAATGAAAAATACCGTGATCGACAGGTACAGATCAACAAAACTCGATACTAATTAGTCGCAGAACAGCCATTTCTTTTGGAACCTGGCATCAGTTCGCGCCGTCGTACCGGGCGTCCTGAAAGAAGAACAATACAGTCAGCCTATCGAGAAGGGATTCGCCAAGTTCCCGGCAGATTCCTTCGAATTCATCGTCGGTAGCGCTGAGGGTGTCGATGTCATCGACAAGACAGTCAAAATTTCGACTAAGGACGGTGAACGGGTGCTAAACTATGACCACTTGGTGCTGGCGACGGGTACGCGCGCTGTCAACAAGACGGTGCCCTGGAAGACCAACAGCACGTACGAGGAGACCGTAGCGCTTATCTCGGAAATCCAGAATAAGATCAAGAATGCCAAGCACATCGTGGTAGCGGGCGCTGGTGCCACTGGTTGCGAAGTTGCGGCCGAAATCGCCTTCGAATATGGAAAGGAGAAAGAAGTTATCCTTCTATCGGGCGACAGCGAACTCTTGGGTGGAGATTCTTTAGCATCCAATGTAGCAGGCGAGCTGAAGAAGCTGGGCGTCCAGATCCGCAAGTCGGCTCGTGTTGCGGACTCCCATCAGCTTCCAGACGGCAAGATCGAAGTCGTCCTTCAGAATGGCGAGAAACTCACGACGGACGTTTATCTCCCTACCATGGGCATGGCGCCTAACACTGAGTACCTTCCCGCGGACCTTCTGACGGATAAGAAGTTCGTCGACATTGACGAGTTTTATCGGGCCAAGGGAACCAAGGACGTCTGGGCTGCGGGTGACATCGTATGGAAGCCTCGAGGCAGCTTTGTGATTTCGGATAAGCAGGTGAGTCAACTTGAAGCATTTTGATCTGAATACTTGAAAGAGGGCGTATGGCTAACCTTGAATGAAAAGGCTGCTGGTGTCGCCAAGAACATCGACCTCGTCCTCAAGGGCAAGCAGCCCGTCCCCGTCAAGACGCTACCGATGGACGTTTTGATGGTTGCTACGGGTCGAAGCCGCGGTGCTGGTCGTTTGGGCTCGGTCAAGGTTTTCTCCATCATGGTGTACATGATCAAGGGCAAGACGCTTGGAATACAGTCGCTGCCTGGTTACATTGATGGAAGCGCTTTCTAGACACCGTTGGTACGATTTTCAGTTGAGCATGGAACTGGGCTGAGCGTTTCTGAGGATGTTGGATTGGAGCCCGAGAGATAAATGATAGACTTTTCTATCTCATTGTTCTGAGGACATACTGGATAATAGTTGAGAGGGGCCGAGGAGAAAGGTTGATGTGTACCCTAAGATACCCCTGCCCCCTTTTCAATGATGGGACGCTTCTTGATGGGAGCGTTATAATAAAAAATAGATGGTATTTCTTGTGATATATTCTTGTTCCTCTTGCTTCTCCTGCTATTTCGCCAAAGCCGCTAAACTTGGACTTGTGGCCCTGGCAGTGATACCTAGACCAGAGCGGTTCCATCAATTTGTAATACTAGCGAACCCGATCCAGAAAGTTTACAAATGGTTACAAACTACCATAGGTAGGGAAGCTGGCTCTCGATCTGACAAACCTAGACCTTCGAAGCGCTTCTCATGACCGTGATCTTCCTCACTGGAATATACTACCTATTCCACTTCAAGGCCTCATCTCCCCGCCTTCTCATCCTCAATCTCCCTCCTCAGCTGCTCCAAAACCTGCATCCGGCTCGCAAGATGCGCCTCCAGCCCATCAACCTGCTCCTTCACCGTCTGCAAATCATCCGCCACGCCCCTCAAACTACTCCCCTCCTTCGCCTTTCCCGTACCCTCCTCGAACTCCCTCAGCTCTCTCCTCTTATAATCCAGCAACTGCTCCAACTCGCGCTTCACCAACGCGGGCTTGCTGTCCCGCTTCCCGCCGCTGCGGCGGTTGGCCTCGGCCTCGACTTTCGCCATCCGCTCCTCGAGCTCGGCGAGCTGCTTCTTGAGCCGCACCTCCTCCCACTGCTCGTCCGACTGCGCGCCGCTGAAGTCCGTGCCGGTGGCTTTGAAGGCGCCGCGGCCCAGCCGCGTTAGGTACTGGTCGCCGAACTTGGCCTTGCGGCCCGTGGTCGTGTTGTCGTCGGCTTTGGCGGCCCAGCGCGAGGCTGCGGGGTTGTTGCGCGCGCTGTCGAGTTGGTAGTCGATTTGGTTGCGCTCGAAGGAGGATCGGAGCGAGGCTGGGACCGTCCGCGGGATTCGGTACCCCTCGTGTCTGTTGTTGAGGATGTGGAGGAAGGCTAGGCAGGCGTCCTTGTTGATTGTTGGAGAGGCGGACGGGTTGATCAGGTTCCAGGCTGATCGGATGTCGGTGTCGGGTACGTCGAGGGATTCGTAGAGGTCTGAGAGGGCGTTGACTGTTTGCCTCTTGTTAGAACTTAATTCCCTTTCTGTTTCCGTCTAGAGAAATAAGGGGAAAAGAAGCTTACATGATATCTCCCCCCGCATGTCCCGGTTCTCCTGGTATATGGACTCGTACTTGGCCTTGTCCTGCGGGTTCATGTACCAGTCGAAGCCGTCCTTGAGCCCCGGGGTATCCGAGTCGTCATCGACCTGCTCGAACTGTACTTGTTTGCCCGTGAGAGCGCGGGTTGCCTGCACAAGGTGGGCTTTGGATTCGGGAACGAGCCAGTCGGGGAGCGTCGTGGGAACTTCATTGTATTCCTATTGTTCCGAGCCATGTTAGCTACTCTCCTCAACGAAACAGACTCTGTATTAAAAATGTGATGCGGGAAACATGTAAAGCGTAGAATACAACTCACCCCGTTCACCAGGTCGAAGATGATGCGCATAGCGACGCAGAACTCCTCGAAGTCTAGGTTGCCGTCATTATCGACGTCGGCCACGTCCCAAACGCGCTCGAGCTGGTCATCTCGTAGGCCGCTGTTCTTCAGCAGCGGCGCCGCCTGCTCGCCCGTCAGGTACTTGCCGCCATTGGTGCGCGTCGTGAAGATGTTCCAGTACGTCTCGATCTCCTGAGCCTCGATGCGAGGTGCCATTGTGAGGCACTAGGAATAGGGAGGCGGCTCTGTGTTATGCGAATACGTATATGGTCTCCCTATATCATTCCAGTGATAGTCGGCTCACCAATGACTATTGTTCCGTGGTATTCGCTCGAAGTCGCTGAAGGTGTGTAAGGTGTGAGGTAACTATTCGCAGCTTTACTTGCCAAGGTCCTACGTATGTACCCATCAATTAGAGCATGCAACTAACCGTTATCCGGACTTATGGGCCTAGTCGGTGAACTTTAGTTGAAGCTTAGACCTGGAGCTTATCAGGGGTCGTGCGTCAGCTGTGGCTCAGCTATACAGTGTTTATGCTATAAATACACAGGCAAAGACACTGTACCATAGGATCTGTTAAAAGGGGCCGACAGATATAACCAACCTGACTTACCTGAGCCTACGGCTAGAAGAAAGTAAAGACATCCGATTCAAAACATCTACGAAGAACGTTAATGTGCTTAAAGTTAACAATATTTATATTCGTAGCTTTGATGAGCTAGACCTTCATCAAACTAGCTGTCTGACATTGTACATGTAGTCTCGCGAGACCGTTGTATATTCGCGTTAATCCCTTGATCCCTCAATCATGTTTCCCTTTTCAACGCCTTGCCAATTCTTCTTTGATCAGCCAATGCCATAGCGCAGAGGGGTCTACACTATATCTCTTCAAGGCTGACAACAACCGCCTTCTACGGGTATAAACGAAGAGACAACCTCTGGATCGGACAGCTACAAAAAAGCAGTCCAATCGTAGCTAATTGGGTATTATGTAACAACTGCGGTCGCACCGGTCCCAACACTTCCTTCATTACTAGGAAGAGCTTGCTGGGTTGCTTCCATGAAGCCCGGTCGCCATCGTTGCAAGTACTTGGCCGCTATGGGCCGTGCATCCTCGTAATCCGTCCAAATGTCCTGTATAACGTCTAGGGCGAGATCTCTAACCGGTGGGCGCATCACCACCAAGTAGTACAACGTTGTGAGTGCGAGGTTTACTAAGCTGGGGTCTCGACATAGAGTCTTGACCCGCGAGAAAATAGCCTGGTTGAGTTCAGGGAGCTCGCTAAGGAATCGTGTCAAGACCTTGTCTTGAGAGTGGAGATAAGGGATAAATCCGTCTAGGAGACGAAGCGCCCATTTCTCGTAGTGAAGAGGAACATCGCGGGGAAAAGGCGCCGCCGATGCAGATCGCTTTTGTACTTCGTCGTTGTACCACTCCTCGCTTAACCAGGATACGGCCACCTCGATTCGCTTCCGGAAATCCTCCAGTACGTAATTGAATAGCATCTCTCGGATGGAATCGCTTAGTCGGACCGTCGGGAGGGATCCCTTGGTATCCTCATCATCCTCCGGTACGTCATCGAGTCCTGCATTGGCACGGGTTGCTAGGCGAGTGATGACGGTAATCCATGAATCTCGGTCGTACGTACTAGCAGCGAGTCTATTAATACCAGCCTTAGACTTCTTAACGGCAGGATCCTCGAGAGTTCTCATGGTACCGAATACTCTTGTGATGGATCCCTGTCCTACCTTCGTAGCTTGGTCTGGATTCAGCTTTGGTGGCGGTGGGAGATGGAATGTAGGTAATGCAGGTAATGCAAGCCCGCCTAGTGCCGGCTTGTCTAATTCACGTGGTTCATCTGACGGTGAAGAATCGAGCTTATTGAGAATCTGCTCTGTGTCTTCGGCTGCATAGTAATCAGGCTCGTAATCATCTTCATCCTCCTCCACATCAAGCGGAGCGGTCTCGGGGTTAATAGCCTCTGGCTGAGCTTCATACAGCGCCGTTAAGCGATCGCGCACGCCCTAGGTCTTGGTAAGATAGCGTTACGGAAAAGGTGGAGGAGCCTTAACACACCTGAATAGCCCGATCCAAGAGTTGGGGATCTATACGGGCCATGGTAGTGACACTGATTTTGGCGGCAAGAGCCGCTGGGACATTATCGCCGACATTGAAGTGTCTTAGTCCATCGTTACTGGTGAACGTAAAGATGTCTGCTAGGCTATGTGGGCCGGGCTTCAACGGGGTTATCTCAACCTGAGGGGGAGATGACGCAGTTCCCGTCCGTTGACGCTTGGGATCTATCCCATCGGCTTGCTCTGGGGGTGCCCGTTTACGACTTCCCTCGTCAAAGATCTCAGCCCGTGAGCGCATAAGTCGTTCAACATATTGTTGCATGCGACCCACCAGCGGGTTCTGCGGATTCCTACGACGGAATTAGTGGTACAAAGAGATGTTGGGTTGTATAGAGGCCCTACCGTCGAGACAAATGCATGAGTAGCATTCGCGTTGTCTTCTCCATCGACTTCACGAGAACCTTAGTCTTTGGCGTCAAAGGAGAATTCGCAAGCTTCAAGGGGTTGAAGTTCAGAATTGTGTTAAGGATCCTGTTAGACGTAGCCGGCCTGTTTCGGACAAGGATAGATAACGTGTTCAGAGTAGCATCTACAATCAAGGCATCACTAGAATGAGAGGCGTTAGTTAATCCTTTCATAGTATTTCGAAGTATCTTCCTACCTGCTGTTGTCTTGCAAAATCCCAAGCATTCTGTCCAGAAGGCCTGAAGCCTCAGCCTCGAGCTTAGGCGCATCAAGGATTGGGTGATTCGGGGGGATCATTAGAAGCGATATATCGAGGAGATCACCGCGCTGTAGACAAAATCAGTACCTCAGGAACGATGAGAGTCTCGAAAACACGTACTCTTGGTTCTGGGTTGATACTCTGCGTCTGCGCAAGTACAACTCGCTGGGCGAACTTGATACAAACTATTCGAACGGTCGACGGGGCGGTGTCCCATATTCGCAATATTCTTGCCTTGATAGCAGTCATGCGCTCCCATGTGTGCGTATCGTATGAATTGTTGATACTGGTACGGATGCAAAAGTCAGTGATATGGGCTTCGATTCACGTCTTATACATGAGATCTAGTAAGGGAGCGCATAGGAGCGCTAGAGTCTACGAGGGGTCTACAGTGGCAAAGCTGGGCGAAACCTACATCCATCGTAAGGCCAGCGGATATATACTAGCCGCAGCCTGAATAATGCTTCTCAGGACCAAAACATCTTGATTTGTGTCCTCCACCAATAGTTTGAGTGTCTCTAGTACTACTAAAGACAGAGTCTCTTTCTGGCCGGGTGCGATTGCTGGTGTCGCAAATGCTTCTGCGAGGAAATCGGCGCCCCATCGTCGGAATTCCACTTGCGCTGAAGGCCCTATGATCGGTAGTGTAGCTTGAATGACTTGTGTGTAGTAATTGGCATTTCCTAGAACCAGCTTGCGCGCACCTTCAAGTTGGCGGATCTGATCTTGTACTGATAGTTGGGCAGTCGCCATTGTGAATTAATTGAACCGATCTGGAACGGATTCAAGGGTTGGTAGAGACGAGGAAGGTCGAGAGCAAACGTTTTATGGAGCATGTATTGTAGATCGAAGGTCGCAAGCCTTGGTATAACAATGAGGTTGTGGTGAAGGCCAAAATTGTGGGAAGGTAGGAGGGCGTCGAAGCGAAGATTGTCGGCAATGTCGCGTCGTGCGTTTGTGTCTGCCCGGTGATGTCAACTATCAGATCGCCGGGTAGATATGGTGCATCATTGTTTGCACACCATACCAGCACAAGCAATTAAGAAACCCTGCTTAAAGCTGGAGAAGTGTAGTGTTGGCGTGCTCTGGTTATTATCTGAAATTAATCAAGGTTGATCGAAGGGGGGAATTGATTGAATGAGAAAGATGCCTGATCACGACGCAAAGAAAGCTTGCACCTGGGGCGTCTCGTGCAGCTCTGCAAGAAAGAGACAAAGCTCTGGATCTACGGGTCACGCAGGGGTTATTTATTTACCGATGATTTACCGGCAAGGTTTACCTGCACGCTATCACTATTTAGGTTTAGCGGCCGCTACCGACAGGAAGCAGTGGCCGCAATATCGTCAGATCTGGATTTGCTACCGTAGGTACCGAATACAAGGCTTCAACTAGCGGCACTGTGCTCAACTCCAAAACTTCAACATTGAACATCCACAAATCTTGTAGCATACAATAAGAAACCCGCCCGTCCGGGCAAAGAGTACAAGATGGCTGCTGGGTATGTTCTAAAAATAATACAGCACTGCGATATTTACCATATCTGACCATCCTACAGATTCGGAAACTCTTCGTATTACGACAGGCAATTCAGACAATCTCCCGCTCTCATCCGAGCAAGGCGACCTTACCTCTTCAAAAATGCCGTTGTTGGATCCGCCATCGCCGCCTTCGCTCTCGGCGTTTGTAAGTAGGGATCCGAAAAAACAACAGGCCGATTTACTCATGCACATGTCTACAGATGCATACACCATCAGCGTCATTGGACAGGACGAGTTCGAAGATGTAAAGGTCCCTAGCGCGCCGACTCAACCCGAGAAGAAATAAGAATAAAACATTATTGTTGGGTAAAAGGCCTATGGAGAGTACGGGAAGCCGTGACAAAAGATTATGGAGTCTGGAAATAACTTAGGCAGGGGAGGCAATGTCTATGAGATTGTAACAGTATCTTCCAATTGGTCGTAAGATATGAACTAGATGGTATCGTGGCCTATATCAAGGCTATGAATGAATGGCAATCCCCCCCAAACTCCGTAAATATGAGTCTATAGAGACGAAGCCGAAGATGTATCAGACCTCACCATTCTCTACATTGCTTTTGAAGACGTTAACCACCAACAGCATCACAACACGAGAGTGTAACATCTCCACTCCAGCTGAAGCCTCTATCGCAAGCCATGACGCCAAATGCAAGATATATGTGCAGGGTATAACATCCTCATTTCCTATCCCCAAAACTATTCAACCCAGCAGCATGCGGCACAGCCAGCCATCTCCGCTTCAGTTAGCTCCCAAGTTGCGCCATGTTCAACCACCCCATAAAGTAGGTCTAAGCAAAATATATCATAAGCTACCGACTGGCTGGCTGCCCTCACGTCTCGAGGCCGTCTCCGCCGCCTTCATACTGCGCGCTTTAGTCTGTTCTAATAGGCTGGCTGCTCTCGTAACTTCAGGTGAATTAGAAAGCTGTCTCGGTAAGCTCTTCTGGGTCTTCGAAGGGCCGTTTGAGGGATGGGCCGTCGACCCGTTGGAAAAGGAGTGTGATTGTTGTGAATTTCGTTTAGATCCGGACGGTGCGCCTGGTATAGTACTATGTGTATGAGCTTCATGTTGGACTGAGTGCTGTCGTTGTTGAAAAAGGTGGGCATTTGATGGGTGGTTAGGGTTTGCCCACGGAGTCTGTTCGATAAATTGCTCGCCTGCAGGACCAAGACTCTGACTCAACGGCAGTCCTCCATAATCCACATAAGGAGGTCTATGTACCTGATGCCGCGGCGCTGGCTGTCGATTCCTCTGATTATATATAGTTAGTAACACTACCCATACCTGTGTTCGAGTCAATCGCTTGAAAACTTACATTCATAGCTTCAAAGTCATCCTCCAATTCTTGCATAGTTGCCCCTTTCATTTCTGGTGCGGCAGGCATTCCTTCATATTTAGCTACTCCCGACAAGATAGAAACTTCCTTATTGTACGCGACTGCGTTTCTAATACGTTGCGTAGGGTCTGGGGGAAATCGAAGACCGAATTCGGGAACATTATTGGCTTGCTTACGGCGCTCGTGCTGGATGTCGTACCACTGCTGGCCGAGCTCCGCTAAGATTGTTTCTCGCGACTCCCTGACTGCTTGGAAGTATTGAGAGTGGATTTGTGCGCGCCTAGCGACAGCCCACCTCTCTAGAGCTTCTATCTTGAGTTCTAATTCCCTATTCGCCACGCGGACTCTCTCGTCTCTTCGGGCGTCTATGCACTGCATCATAGCAAGGTATTCGGGATGTGTTGGAGTCTCCGACCTTAGCATCGCTTCTTCTCGGTTCAATTGCTCGAGTCGCTCTTCGTATAGCCTGAAGCATTGTTAGCTACCTACCTAGGTAGGTAATTATAATTTCTATTGCAAAAAGCAGGATGTCTGACCTGTCTCTGAAAGTTGCGAAACGCTTTTCTATGGCCGTTAACTGGTCGAAGGCGGCCTTCTTCCTCTCGACTGTCGAATTTGGGTCAGCGCTATTTTTACTAGCCACTATTGAAATGGTTGTAACGTACGTTCTTCTTCATTCTTATGAGCAGCTTCTGCTTCTTCATCCATATCGGCCTCAACCTGCTCATCCACGCCGGCATGAGCACCATCCTCTTCGGGAACCGGTGCGCCGGCGACATCCTCTGAGGGTTCATCGGCTTCGATAGCTTGTTCTGTAGCTTTCAGTTTTTTTGAACCGCTACGCGTCTGCTTCTTAGGTATGACCTCCGGATCAGATTGAATTGCTTGAGCAGGATCGTCATCGTCATCTTCAGCAGCCACGACGTTAACTGCTTCGTCGGCAGAGTGTTCGCCACTGTTTGTATGTAATAATGGATCTTCTTCATCTGCCATCGGAGTGTCGCCGTCCATGTCTTGTCGGCTGGGCGCCGGGACTGAACCGGTGCGCTTTCGTGACAGCCGTGGAGTTTCAGCGTTCTCTGCAGGCATAGAAGAACGTTTTCGCTTTCTGCTCTCGGCCTCTTGGCTTGCCGCTTCGGCTAGGATATCTAATATTGGTGATTGGCGCTTTTGGGGGGTCTTTGTCTCTTGCGCCGGCGGGCTAGAAGCTATGGACATTTCTTCCTCGAAGAGGGGCCGATCTTCATCTTTACCCACCCCCGTCCTTGTAATATGCCGTCGCAGTTTGCTTGGGGTCCGCTCGTATGTTTGCCCACCGGCTTCTTGACTTAAGACGATATCCTTATGCCGAGTAGGATTTCGGGGCGTGTCGTAGAGGCGTTCAGTTTCGGCTTCTGTGTCGTTCGCGTCGGAAAGGTCGTCGGGTGAGCTGGCGTCTTCGTCGCGATTATTAGGGATAGTATCGTTTATGGCATGCAAGTCTTCTGTGTCGGCATCTTTGTCTTCGACGTCGCTCAGTGGACTTGAACCATCATCATCGGAGAGTGGCTCGATTGGCGGGGGTGGAATGGTAAGCGGCGCGGGCGCCGTGTCTCCAGTTGCCATCTTTTTCTAATGGTTGTCGTAATATCTTCTTGGGTCAATTATAAGTTGGGTTTGTATAGGAGGTCAAGGAAGAGTCGGGAGAGAGGAAAAGGTGTCGGTCGTCGTGGTAGGAGATCGCCAGAGGAGTTTTCAAAGCTCAAATACCTGAAGTGGTCCAGGAAAGTAAACAATAGGGCGGTGGTTCAAATACTGTATAAACGCTAGACCTGTACAACTAAGCTATGGCCTAGGCGATTAGAGAAGTATGTATTACAAAACGAGTGTCTGCTGAGTTGGGTGTGAAGTGTCGAGGAAAGGTGGTGATCAAATTGGGGAGGGTTTCGCTTTGCGCGCGAGCAAGAACTTCCAACTGTGACCGAATTTGGGTGATGCACGGTACCTGTACCTTACCCCCAATGACCCCAACGGCAATTCCAACCCCGAACAAAAGCGCCGCTTATCGATAATAGATTGCACACGCTACTCATGATAAGATAAGCAACTTTGCTGGGAGACGTTTTTTTTTCTTTTTCGTTCCCTGCACTTGACGTTGCACATTAATAGCTTCACGATTATTGACATTGAGCGTGGAAACCGAAGTCCCGCACCTTTAAGATGGCAAAATCGTAAGTAATTTCTTACAAATATCTTCTTGCGAAAGTATCGTATAATAACCAAATCTAGAAAGCCAAGTCTGGCAGCTTCAACGAAAGCCATTGACCCCACCCTTGATGCTCTATTCGCAAGCAGTGTAAGTCGAGTCTTTTCGTAGTTATACTTGCTGGAAACTCATTGGTAATAGGCCGGCCCCGTACAAGCACCATCGAAAGCTAGATACTCAGAGTTACCTCCGCCAAAGGAGAAGAAGCCCTTGCAGAAATTGCAAGATTCCAATTCGGACTCAGACGAGGAATCAGTGGACGATGATGATAACGATGAAGACGAGGTTGAGACAAGCGAAGATGTTGATGGTGAGTCCTTAAGCGAGTTGGACGAGGATATTGACATCGATGAGGCCGATATTCCCTCCGACGGCGAAGAAGAATCGTCTATGAATTCAGAGCCTGCAGAACCGTCACCAGCACCGCAGAAGAAGGATCGTAAGAGGAAGCGCAAAGATGAGCATGACGACCTTGAGGATAAGTACATGCGCAAGATAGCCGAGGATACCGAGAAGGAGGAACGGTCCGAAAAGCGTCGTAAAGGTGAGGCTGGTCAGGCGATGAACGGCACGACGTCCGAACAGGGAGGCTCTGATAAAGACGAAGCTCCATTGGTTCACGAGTCGCTCCTTCAGAAGACGGAGGACCATGCGGATGTTGAACTTGAGAAGGCGAACCGCACTCTATTCCTTGGTAACGTCTCAGTCGAGGCCATCACTTCGTCCAAAGCCAAGAAGCTTTTGACGGCTCACCTTTCATCCCCATTATCCACGCTGGACTCGGCTAGCGGACCACACAAGATCGAGTCGATACGTTTTCGTTCTACCGCATTTTCTACAGGCGCGATGCCGAAACGCGCTGCATTCATCACCAAATCTGTCATGTCCGCAACGACAAAATCAACCAACGCCTACGTTGTCTACTCAACACCCCTGGCTGCACGAACTGCTCTGAAAGCCCTAAATGGCTCTGTTATCCTTGACCGCCATATACGGGTGGACAGCGTGGCACATCCCACGGCAGTGGATCACCGAAGATGCGTGTTTGTGGGCAATCTCGGTTTTGTGGACGATGAAACTGTTGTCAATACTACTGCTGAGGGAGAAACTACGACCAAGAAGCGCACAAAAGTCCCGGCAGATATCGAAGAAGGGCTGTGGCGGACTTTCGGTGAGCAAGCCGGCAAAGTGGAGAGCGTTCGTGTTCCCAGGGACCCGAAGACTCGGGTAGGCAAGGGCTTTGCATATGTGCAGTTCTACGATGCCAATCATGTCGAATCAGCACTGTTACTCGACGGCAGAAAGTTCCCTCCAATGTTACCAAGGGCTTTGCGTGTATCCCGCGCCAAGGATCCGCGAAAGACTGCACTTGCTATGGAACGAACAGGGAAGGCCAAGCTTGAAGGCTTAAATGGCCGTGATAAGAAGTCCAGCAGCACAAAGCACAAACCGAAAGTGACCCCTGAGCAGCAGTCTCAAGTAGGCAGAGCCGGCAAGCTCTTAGGTAGAGCCGCTGCGGCGAGACAACGACATGGGCTCAAGGGTGAAGGGAGACGGCCCAGAGAGAGAAAGGAAACAGAAACTACGAGCACATTCAAGACTCCAGAACAGATCGTCTTCGAGGGCCGCAGGGCTAGTGAGAAGGACGGTAGGCCTAAAGATTTGAAGTTTGGGAAGACCAAGGGGAAGAAAGGAGTAGTTAAGGCAAAGACGAAGAGTCGGGGTGCGAGAAGAGCAGCTGAGTGGAGGAAGAAGGGTGCAAAGTAGAGAGAGCATTATCTATTCGTCGTCATCAATGTGCTCTCGACAACTGCGCTGTCGTCTTTGATACCCAGAATTGCACAGATGCGCAGAGGTAGCTGATATACCGAACCTAATACATATCATGTTTACAAGGATGTGCTTAGAATAGGTACATGACACTACTGACTTGGTCCAATGGAAAACGACACGTCTAACCGTCAAATTGTTAGCCTGCACTAATGCATGTTTGGGTTGATATTTTAGGTTATTTTAGGTTAGCTGTATTTACTCACAGGTAGGTCCTTGTTTATTTCGACAGGGCGGTGTGAAAGATTAGATGCAAGGTAAACGTTATGTGGCTGGACTATACATATATGTTGTTCAGGTGCGACGATTAAATGTACTCAATAGCATATAATCGGCGTAGAAGGTACATGGGATCAAGTAGCGTATACCTACATGTATGAGTGACTCCTTCTATCTCCCAGCCTGCCAGCAAGGGAGAAGTTACACAGGCCTAAGCAACTGTCCGCGTAGCTACCAGTCCCAGTTGAACCCTCCATTTCCCCCACGGCGTCAAATCATTGGACGACCCCTGAAACCTGCCCCTCATTCTAACTGATTAACTGATTAACTGTGCGCCGACAAAGCTGCGGAGTGGGAATTGAATATTCATTCTCCACACAAAAACCTACAATCGCCGTGAACCCACACCTCCTTTTTCACACCTCTTTCAACCACCAGCGCTGTGCGCATCGTCCCGACCTATTTCTCTCCTCCAGATCGGTTCTCAATCTCAGTCGCAGGACTTCAATCTTCTAGTTCTGATACCACAATTTCATCATGAAGGGCGAGGTATGTTGTTAAAAGCTTCCAGCTCAGTTTCTGGTTATCGCCGACCCCCATCCCACCCCTGTTACTTGCTACAGTGCAATCCCATGCTCCAATTGCTCTACCTTGTAGAAGAAATGTTGTAGACTTACGCCCGCACATCTTCAAACATGATATATTTGTTTACTCAACTTTAAACGTCTAACTGACGCGTTTTCTTCACCCAGATCCTCCACCTTCACTTGGGCCAGGCTGGTACCCAGCTCGGTAACAGCGCTTGGGAGCTGTAAGTGTTACACCGCTACGTTTTGTCAAGCTCAGTACACCAGAACTTCACGACTAACCACAACCTCAGGTACCTCCTCGAGCATGGCCTCGGAGCTGACGGTCGCCCCGACCCCAACGCGAAGGATGTTCTTGACGGTGGTTCCTATGAGACATTCTTCACGGAGACCAGCACCGGCAAACATGTACCCCGTTCCATCTTTGTCGACCTGGACCCTTCGCCCATTGACGAGATCCGCACCGGTAAATACCGTCAACTCTTCCACCCTGAGCTTCTGATCAATGGAAAGGAGGATGCGGCAAACAACTACGCCCGTGGTCACTACACTATTGGCAAGGAAATGGTTGACAGCTGCCTTGACCGAATCCGACGCGTTGCAGGTGAGAGCTATACCTCGAGAGGTAGCCCAGAAAGGCTTTATTTAAACTAGCTAACGCCTTCCGTAGACAACTGCAACTCTCTTCAGGGATTCCTGATTTTCCACTCGTTCGGTGGCGGTACCGGTTCCGGTTTTGGTGCTCTCCTCCTCGAGCGTCTCTCTACCGAGTATGGCAAGAAGTGCAAGCTCGAGTTCGCCGTCTACCCGGCTCCTCGCGTGTCCACGGCTGTTGTTGAGCCTTACAACGCTGTTCTGTCCACTCACAGCACCATCGAGAACTCTGACTGCACTTTTCTGGTTGACAACGAGGCTGTCTACGACATCTGCAAACGCAACCTTGACATCCCTCGTCCCAGCTACGAGCACCTGAACCGTCTGATTGCTCAGGTTGTCAGCTCCATCACCTCGTCTCTCCGATTTGATGGTGCTCTGAACGTCGATCTGAACGAGTTCCAGACCAACCTGGTCCCGTACCCGCGTATCCACTACCCTCTGATCAGCTACGCACCTGTCATCTCAGCGGCCAAGAGTGCACACGAGAGCTTCAAGGTCCACGATCTTACCTTCCAATGTAAGTCCCAACAATCCTTGGATGAAAGGTTGTCAGTAAACTAATTTCCCCTTTAGGTTTCGAGCCCAACAACCAGATGGTTGTTTGCGATCCTCGAAACGGCAAGTACATGGCTGTCGCTCTCCTCTACCGTGGCGACGTTGTCCCGCGTGACTGCAACGCCGCTATCGCAGCTCTCAAGGCCAAGGCTTCCTTCAACCTGGTTGAGTGGTGCCCCACTGGTTTCAAGCTAGGTATCAACTACCAGAAGCCCATGGCTGTCCCCGCGGACCCTGCCGATGGTGGTCTTGCGTCCGTTGATCGATCCGTTTCTATGTTGTCCAACACGACCGCCATCGCTGAGGCCTGGTCTCGTCTGGACTACAAGTTCGATCTCATGTACAGCAAGCGTGCCTTCGTCCACTGGTACGTGGGTGAGGGTATGGAGGAAGGCGAGTTCTCCGAGGCTCGTGAGGACCTCGCGGCCCTGGAGAAGGACTACGAGGAGGTGGCGGCTGACAGCTTCGAGCCGGATGAGACTGAGGCCGAGTACTAAGGTTTTCTGCGTTGCGCGTATAATACCCCCGGATTTTCTCTCCATCGGCTCCTATTCTTGTTGTACAAACCTTCGTACCCCCTAATCCTGTTCGACATCCCAGTTGGCAAGAAGGCTTCTATTTGTTGTTAGGGTCGCAAATAGAGCAGAGGAGAATGCGTGGATATCCAGCTGTTCTTGGAAGGGGAGGCCTGGCAGGGTCAAGGATTGCGTCTTGACTCGGAGTCAATGACCATGAATGATCCAACAGGCGGTGGACGGACAGAGTAGCCTGTTTTCTCCTATAGTTCCCGTTACCCCGAGTCCTCCGTACATTTGCAATACCTACACAAATTCCACCATGCCGACTAGATTTGATGAATGACATTAATGATTCCCTATTGCTAATACGTAAACAATAGCTTTCTGAAGACTTCGTAATGAATTAATCGTAAAACGTGAATTAATAACTAATCCATCTCGAAGATCCTCGCGGAATCTTAGTGAGTTCAATTATTCTAATGCTAATATCAGGCGATTTGCGACACACCTAATAGCGTCCTGCTCATTACCCCAGCTCGGTCCCGCGATGAGCGAAACCCTTAACCATATACTGTCGAAAGCCACCTTATAACTATCACAATAGCTAGGTACTTTACTTGCCCAAATAATTATGACTCGTGGGCATAGGTATCATAAAACGAACCGCCCGACACCCACGCATAAAAAGGTTATTAATTCATAGCTGACATCCGCGCCTGCAAAACAAAACGTGAAACCGAAACACAGGCACGGTACTACATGGCGCCGTGCGTATGCGCCATCTCGGAATCGCTCATGCGGTTCAGGAGCGTCATGCCGTTGTACGCGTTGTCGGCGAAGTTGTGCAACGCGTTGAGAGTGAACTGGTTGCAGTTGGGGAACTGGCCGTCGATGGATTTCTGCCAGGCGGATGTCGTGTTCCGCTGTGCGGAGAGGTAGTACGACGCGTGCCAGTCATCGATGCGCATGTTGGAGGGCCGCTCGCGGTTGGCGAGCGCCCAGGGTTCTTGCGACTCTTCTTCCGGGAGGTAGGCTATGGGAGACCCGTCTTGGGCGGGAGGCTGCTTGATGCCTGTGGCGACTTCTACGAAGCGCTGTTCTAGGCTGCGGGACAGCCCGCTCGGATCGACTAGGTCGTATGTTACGTTGTTCTCGAGTGGCGCCTCGCCCATGACGTATTGGTCGTAGCCTAGGTTGGCGACGCGGCAGACGCGTAGTTGGGCCTTGAGCTGGCGCAGGTATACGGCTATCCATCGACAGCGGGGATGTGGGCGCACGTTAGGTAGGCCGATCCAGAGCGTATTGGTCGCGTCATGGGGCGAATCGGCGTTGTAAACGGTCTTGAGGTATACGCCGTCCAAATAGAGCTCTCGTAGGGAGTTGCTGAAGCACTTAATCGTCGTTAACAGACCACAGCCCATGACTTCAACCTGACGCAGCTCCAAGCATGCTAGGTTAGGTAGGATTGATTTGGGCGGATTGCGAATCGTGGGTACGCATCTGAACTGCCAGTCTTCGAGAGTTGAGTCACGTCGCGTGGAAGTCTTGATATCCCAGTAGTGTTTCTCGTCCGCGTCCAGATCAACGAGGCACAGGCTCTCGAGCTTCTCCGCCTTTCCGATCATATTCCACAGCCGGTCGCGGAAGTTGATGGTGTGGGTTTGCCCCTCCTCGTTCCGGCGCACCGACATGAACAGATGCCGTAGGTCGCTGAAGGCGGTCATGATGTTCTTCACGTCCTGCGGGTTGCGCCAGAGGCTTACGACCGACATATCGGACAGGTTCTCCAAGACCAACGTCTTCAAAGTCTCGGATTCTTCAGGGCGCTGCGCGAGCGCCGCGAAACTATTGCCCAATATCATGGTTGCGGCGCGGTACTGGCCCGGGGATACTAGTTGAAAAGGTAGGTTCAGTTTCACTGCCGTGACATTCGGTGCGTATTCAAGCATGACGCCGAGTTGGTATCGGTAGTCGATCTCGGTGAAGGACGCCTCGTTCAAGCAATATCTATGCCGTAAATTCGAGACGAAAGCGTTCATGGTAGGAACTTGAGCAAACATGTCGCCGAGAAACCTAACTTCACCTGTGACACCATGATTTTTAGCCAATGCGATCAAGAAGCTAACCTGAATATCCATACCCTCGTCTCTCACAACCATCATATCAAGGTACAGGGCCTGGCAGAGCGGGCCTATGCGACGCAATGCACTCTCGCTCGGCGGTCTCAGTCTCTTCTCGGTTCTGTCTAGGCGCGTGAACTCCAATTGGAGCGTCCGAAGGGCAAACGGTTTCAGAATCTCGTCGAAAAGTTTGCAAGTGGTGCGCAGCCTGAGAAGACCGTTCTTGTTGCCATAGTGGGCTACGACAGTGAATTCGAGTATATGGATAAGGATCTCGGGCGGAAGCTTGTCCATTGCGAACAGTTGTTGGGTTCTACCAGTCGTATATTAAGGCTTCGATTGTATCGTCGTATATACAGCTTAGAACTGTCTTATTTGCGTAGACTAGAGAAGTGGTAGTTGGCGTCGAGCTTCGATAAAGTTGTTCATGGGAGGTAACAGTCAACCTGGAAGTTCAGAGTTATCTTTAGGTACATGTGTGTAAATTGGGGGCCTCGAGGTACGTAGCTCCGCCTGAACTCAGAAGGGTCATCCCTGCAGTACTGGGGAAGCTACCCCCTGGATTAGGTAAGTACGTCCCCCACTCGGTATCTTTAGGTATCAGGTATCCATCTTCGCCTTCATCTCCTTCATGCCGCCTCTCTCTTCACATTTCAAATCTATAGAAATCGCGTTTTCGCGTTTGTATATGAATACTCCTGTAGTTGGAGTTTTATCAGCTTATATAAAGTCTTTTTCCGTAAAACCAAAAGCAACCAATCGGTTAGAGTCGTAATATTTAGACCTTACTGGCAACCTTCAAGGTCAACACATCAACGAACACATATGCCAAATCGTAGATCCAAGGATCAGTTATGATGTAAAATGTATGGCAGTCAGACTACGGCAATCTAATTAAGGGGTCTGTAGGTCAGATAACATACATACATTCGAGGCTGGGTGGTATGCTTGGGCTCGACTCTCGTAAATGAGCTCGGGTCAGACCAACTCATGATGAAGAGATTATGTGAATCAGCATGATAAGCTCGTTCCCACCATATATTTAAAACGCGAATCTCTCTTAGTATAGGTTAAGAACTCTAATTTCTATCAGTCTTTGCATTCTTCTAGCTACCAGTGATGAGTCGCTGAGGTTCCACCGGACTGAGACCTTCACATCGAGGAAGGTCACTTTCAGACCTCTAAAACAGACATAATTATTGCCTTCTAAGGTCTTCCTCAAAGCGAATGACAATTAACCTACGGTTTCCAACGCAGAATTCGGCGTCATGGCGCCAGTCAGAGCTGTATCGAATAAACCGCAGGAGAACGGCATGATAGCGCTCATGCGTTTGGCTTTGGTCTGGTCCGTGGCGGCCCTGTTCAACCAACCCTCACTTATCTGTTTTCCCGGTCCAAAACGAGTGGCCCTACAAAACTAATCATGTCTTAATTCCATCAATCTCTAAGTCTCACTCTTAATTTGCTTGCGAAGAAAATGGATCCGACTCTGATTGTATACGCCTACAAGAAACATGAGAATGCGCGGGAAAACTTCAAGTTCTTCGCTGAGCAAGGGATTCGTGGGTATGCAGACGTCGTTTTTATTCTCAATGGCGGGACCGACGTCGCTGACTTGATCCCTAAACGAGACATTATCCTGAGATCAAATATCTGCGTTGATCTTGGCACATTCGGGAAGGTGCTTAGAGAAGGCGGCCTGTGGAAGAGGTACAAACGCTTCATCACCATGAATGTGAGCTTGCGAGGTCCATTCATACCTTTTGGAGCACGGGTTGCTGGAGAGATGCCTATCTTGAGCGTGTGACGGATGATGCTAAGTCAGTTGGCATGACGGTCAACTGCAAGCCGAGGCCACACGTATAATCTATGATCTGGGCTACGAACAGTATCGGCATGGAACTGTTGCTTTATCCATTAGTCAATGCGTCCTAGCCCGACATTTACGGATCCGCGAACGACACTGTCGCCTTTGGCGGCTGTCACGAGAAGTTTCACCGGGTTATCCACGTCGAAATGGGCGCAACCGGTGTCATCAGAGGCACTGGAATACAAGGTCTCGGCTATAATGTCTGCTCTCCCAGGTGAACAGCACTTTAATGAATGCGACGAGCATCCGAAAGACTTGCTGTTCGATAATAGCCATTTTGGCACCAATCTTCACCCATATGAAATCATATTCTTCAAGGCGAACCGCGGTATCAATCCGCCTACACTAGATTTGCTGACAAGTCTGCATTTGTCTGGCCAGCAAGGCAGGAGTTTGGAGCTATGCCAACGGTAATAACCCTTCCACATTAAAGGCTCTTATCCTTACTACGAGTATGGGTTATCTCATATTCCCTTCTCAGACCCAACAGTATAGCTCTGTCTTCGTAGTAGTCCTCGACATTCTACAGGCAGGCCGGGTGAGATGTTCTTAGTCATTTGAATTCCACCATGTCGACCATGCATCTAAATCTCGAAAATCTGAGTCATGGGCTTCTAGCTCTCAAAGATAAGTTTATCTGGCTAAGGATAATGCAGCATTAATGTCAAAGCTCTTATATCATCGCTATTATCAGGTAACTATCCCCACGATCTAACTGCGGAGCGCTTAATAAGGCCAAGCAAGGGACCCTGTTCATCGGCAAGGCACTCACAACTCCACTTCATCAACACCCTAGCTTGGTACCCATTCTCCTAAGAGCTATCCCGAACTCGATCATATTATATAAGGTAAAGTTATCTTTGGGCCTTGGCTTTATCATAGAAGGCACTGTAAGAATATCGATAATGGACTAAAAGGAAGTGGGTAAACTATCCGACCCTTGGGATTATTGACAAATAAGAAGGGGTCTATCGCGACTCTTTCAACTAGTTCCCGCTCAAAGAACTCACGATTCCGCACTATTCCGTATCTTATACCGATCGCACCATTATCCAGGCCACTTAGAAACACGACAACAAGATCTTACTAACATCCAAGACAAGATTTCTAGGGGGTACAGTCTCTACAAGAAGCAGGAAACATTTTACTTTACATCTATACAATGTCTTTAAGCCCAGAGGAAGCCGAAGCCCGTCTCAAAGCCCAGAAGCCCATCCCGAAGCCGAAACCGGCGTATCTCCCCGTAACCGGGTCGCCGCTAACGGTTGACAAGGACTTATACTCTACAATCGCAACATCACCACGGGCTCTCATCGAAGAGTTCGTGATCCCAATTAGATCCGGAAGAGCGTGGAAGGCACCCGCGGGCTCGATAATCCGGATTAGCACGCCGGAGGGTCCGCAAGTCGGCGACCTAAATATCTGGAACGCGCATAATCCGCGCGAGAAGTTCTGGGCGGCGCGCACGAAGCAACTTCATGCTTCGCATGTCTCGACTTATGATAAACTGTGGTCGTGTCTGCCTTACATGCGCCCTCTCGTGACTATTATAGGGGATAGTCTCTCGTGGTACGGCGTCGATGAGCACGGCGGGCGTGTTCATGATTTGTTGGGTACGGGATGCGATGGGTATATCTCGAGTGTGCTGTCGGGCAAGGGATATGACTTCCACTGCCGCTCTAATCTTACGCGGGCGGTGATGCGGTTCGGGTTGAATGAGAGTGATGTGCATGATGTGATTAACATATTTCAAGTTACAGGACTGGATGAACAGGGTCGTTACTTTATGAATCCATGTCCTGCGCAGAAGGGAGATTACATTGAATTCCTAGCTGAGCAAGATGTCCTGATGGCCTTGAGTACGACCCAATTCTTCCATGCAAGCCTCTACCTAATATAGTTACTCTATTACTAATGTCTTCAAGGTACTTGTCCAGGTGGTGACCTGTCTCTCTGGGGCTTCGGCGCCGACAGCGAAAAGGAGATGATAAAATGTTGCCGGCCGCTCAAAGTCGAAGTCTTTAAACTCGAGGACGATGGTTTGCTACAGAGAAGCGGATGGAAACCTGCTGAGCCCGCGCCATACAAGGGGATCCATGGCATATTCGTACCCGAGGGAGAACACGACGTGGCTAAAGCATGAAATTAAAATATGCTAAGACTCTAGCCTATCAAATGCGATATATATGCTGCATATCCAGAACCTTAGGTATATATGCCAAAGATAGATGCTTATGATGTTCGTACGTCCTGTCTTATGCTGCTGCGGTAAGGACGGCTGACTCTTCATGCTTCGCCGTTGTATGCGAGAATGTTGTTTTTCGACCTGGAGGCGGTCACTATGTTAGGCGTAGCCAATTTCTGGATACGATCGCATAGGGCGATGGGGTCGCGGGCTCCCTCGAGCGCCAGAAGGTAGGCGCCGAGGCCTGTGATGTGCGGCGTCGCCATGGAGGTGCCTGATATAATACCGGTACTGCCATTGTTCCACGTGCTGATGATATCCACGCCGGGCGCGAACACGTCGATGACAGATCCCCAGTTAGAGAACTCGGCTCGCGAATCGTTTGCCTCCGTTGCGCCCACCGTACAGACAGTGGGCTCGGAGGCAGGCGAGTACAAGGAAGCGTCTATGTCGCCGTTTCCGGCGGCGACGGCGAGAAATAGACCCGCTTTGACGGCTGCGGCTGCGGCCGTGTTGACAGAGGGGGATAGAATGCGAAGGGCGCCTAAGGACATGTTGGCGACTGCCTTTCCGATTCCTACGGTTTTGGTGTTAATAGAGACCAACCTAGCCGTATCGTAGTTAATCCAAAGAGCAAAACCTACGCTGGTTTGAAGTAGCATTGTCAACAGCCCATTGGAGACCGGCGATCACTTGGCTAATCGCGCCAGAACCTTCTGCGTTAAGGACCTTGACAGCGACTAGGTTAGTCTTCTTGGCCACACCGTACGTCGTAGAGCCGGTAGTGCCAGCAACGTGAGTCCCATGGCCGTTCTCGTCAGTATCGATCTTGTTGCCCTCGACGAAGTTCGCACCGAACGAGGCACGCCCATCAAAGTCGGGATGATCGATAAAGATGCCAGTGTCGATAATATATGCATACGTGCCCTCGCCTGCAGAGTCGTCGTACTTGTACTCAGAAGCGTATGGTGTTCGGCTTGAGATTCTAGCTAGTCCCCACGGTGCAGCGTCCTGGATCTTGAGTGAGGCAATGCTGACTTTATAATCTGGCTCAATATATGCAATCTGAGGAGCTGTCAGACATTTGTGTGTACTTTCTGAAAGATAGTCTCCAAACTGACCTCGGCTAGGTCTGCAATAGAGTTGATTGCAGCGTCCGAGGCCGAAATCGAGTATCCCTGGAAGCTACCGATCTTGTAAGTATGCTTAGGTGTAACACCTCCTAGGATGCTTGTTATATTGCTCAACACATTCTCGGTCGCGCTCTCGGGATTGAGGACGGCGATCCATTGTCCCGGGATTGCTTCACCTCGCGCCTCCAAGATAGGGGCTGCGAGAACAGCAAAAGGGGCTGCTAGTAGAGCGCCAAGGAACTTCATCATGGAAATTAGGTCTTCGGTCGATTATGAATTATAAGATTAAGCAATGCTGTGTGTTCACAATCCTGCCCGTGGGAAGTAAAAAGTGAAAACTTAAGTCTGAGCCTAAGACCAGCCGATATAATACCCAGAGAGCAGCAGAGGCGGACGCATGGCTCAACTTTAAGTCCTTAAGCTTTCGGGTACGGCGTGCTACTCTAGACGCGGACGTAGGGGCCGCACACGACATGAGATACTCTAAGGATGCAGCCAAGCAGCCCCGGGTAATGCAGAGTCGGCGTGGCATTACCTCTTACGCTGTCATGGTGCATATCTCCCCCAGTTTTTCATCCCGTCGTGGCAGCGCGTTGATGAGCTTGGACCTCAATTCGGGAAGAATAGAACGCTGAGTGGGATAGGTTTGTGGTAAGAGTGTGCTGCCAAGCATATGCCGGGTTCCCCTCAAGCTTTGAATGCCGGGTACTTAACGATGATCTGAATCGCATGTGCTTCCCATTGGCACATTTGACATATCCAGCAACCGATCCGCGGTAGCAGCCGAGTAGCCGCTCCCCCCTCATCATCATGGCGGCCATCCCGCATTGTTAATTTCTTAAACACTATAGCTGCTGCAGCTTATCAGCGACCTTCGCCTCGTAATTTGACCTTGTTAATATATGATACCGTGCCGATTAACCAGCTGACCTTCCCAAGATGGCGTTGAATATGTGTATACAGGTATACAAGAACATACTATGTAGCGAGGACCGATGATTTAAAGTACGCCTAGAGGTATTTAATCACATGAAAACTTCGAGTGAAAGTCGAAGAGAACTCGAGAGTAAGGATATCCTTGTCGAGCAACGAACTTAGATCTTAGCTTGTGGGACTCGAAGTTCCAGACTAAACTTTCGATAGTCACGAAAATGCTGTAGTAATTCCGTTCCTTCCTTTCAGCGGAACGCTTACGTTCACGGTGTTCCCTCTTAGGTTTACGATATACCCACACGTATAAACCTTAACATAGATTAACAACATAAGAACATAATTTAAGACATAAACTATTAGAAAATTATATATTTTTCTACCTATTAGTGCCGTATAAAGCTATCACATCTATCCCTTTGTTTGTACCACCACTTATACGATAGCAGCATTAGAAGGGTCCTTTCCCACGATAAGCCCCCTGAATAAGGAGGCGTACAGGGGAGCTACCAGTAACCGTATAAGACAAGAAGACTATAAATAGGTTAGTGCCTCAGTCTATAGCGCCGGTAGCGGCGACGTCGATTACAGCTAGGTTAGGAAAGGTTATTGAGAGGCGATAGTAAGATCCGGAATAGCTTCAGCTAGGTTAGACATTAACATATAGGAATGATACCTACCTTATTACCTATGGGACTTATACCTTGAATTTAATATCCACACCTTTAGTCTATGTTAAATTTAGTATATCCTAAACATGGTGAACCTAAACGGGAACACCGTGAATGTAAGCGTTCCGCTTTTCGGGGAGTTTAAAGCTCGAATATCCGTTTATGACGAGAAATATATTGACGCATTCTAGAAGAGGAAAACGAGAGGCTTAAACATCCACTAATTTGATAGCAGCTCTATTCCTCCAACGTCTAATTTCTGTGCCAAATTGGTATAAAGAGCCCGTTAGCTCGTTTTGAGGTTCGTTTAATTTGTTCACCATCGAGGAGAGGGCAATTTATTCGGTAATCACAAGACAAGTTCGATCTGCCCATTATGTGTTCTGAATTGGTCGATTCCGTAACGCTTCGACTGTAAGCTGAATAGGATATTAGTACATATACCAAAGCCGGATAGGCGGTCTTTGAGACGAGGGACAAACCTCCACTCTAGATTTCCCGTGTTGACCATCCTCAGCGCATCAATAACCTTTGAGACGGCCTCAACCTCGTCAATGCTCAGGGGGAAGTTCGATAAGATCGTGTTGGCTGTGCGGTCGAACTCTTCGACGAGTATCCTGAGGTGAGCGAGCGACATGTGGACAGCCGCATCAAGATTGTCTACTTGCTGATAGAGTATGGCAACGGAGCTTAGTACGCTCCCAGCTCTCTGCAATGATGTGTTAGTTTGGGATGCATATAAGTCTCACCTAGAACATCGAGCAGCTTACCATCTCCTTCTTAAATGATACCAGGTCATTCACGCTAAGCCCATGTTAGAATCCGTTCAGGCCACAAAATACTTTGCAGACATACATCGAGTTGATCACGATAGTCGTCATCCAGAGGGTCTCGTACGCCGTTGAACTAACTATCCGAGAGGGTAACTTGACTTGGGCTGCAAATCTATTTCCCTATTAGCATTTCCGTGTTGGTACCTATAGGTACTTATATTGTACATTAGATACTTACTCGGTGAAAGCGAGCAGGGCCCCCATGCCGCTCGTCAGGATCCTCACCTCCCAATACCTCTTCAAACTCGGTAGCTTCTCACTCAGATGTGCCTCTGCTTCCAGCCTAGTCGAGTCGATGTATCGGTCGAAGTGTGTCAAGAGGCTTCTTCGCTGTTCTATACCGCACGTTGATGTCAGTATTAGATGGTGTACTTAGAAGATTAACTGTAATCTCACCTTCATCGTAGACTTTGCATATTTCCTCAGCAATGCTCTTGAAGTCGAGTATTAGCGGATTAGAGATTGCCATATATTCCTCCTCTGTGTCCCCTAAACTGAGCGCTTGGCGCACAAGGGTTTTGGTCGAACTGCGCAGTTCTTCAGCCGCGTTGGGATCATGGGTGAGTTTCTCGGCGAGATCGTCCCAGTAGCCAAACCACATGATCAAGTCGATTAAGATTCTATAGTGATCCTTCGAAGAAGTTGGCCACCATCTACCGGGTAGTAAGCCTTCGTGAACCTAGGTTGTCAGATGAATTCAATATCGACTTACGTTGCTGCGAGCAAAGCTGGGTTCGCATCGTTGAATGCTCTGCGGTTCTCTTCGTTCGTAGATTGCCTTGTCAAGATCAATATAGTTCTTAGATGCCTCTGCATCAGGGGGTTCCCACATACGTAGCAAGCCGTTCGTCGATCATGTCTTTCATCGCCTGGTAGTTCTCATTCTGCCCGCGAGGCCAATGTGCGAAGATTGGACGCATGTCCGGAATGACGAGTTTCTGGCCCTTGAGCCTCTTTGATAGGAGTTCTTTCTCATTGTAATGGCACATCGTTGCAAGAAGACCGGCCGTGTATCTCGAATAGGGATGAGGAAATGCTGATGAAGATAGGCGGATTCATACCGAGATAGCTATGAAGCATCATTGATTTATAATAATAATGGACTAGAGAAAAGCTCTCACAATATCTAACTATGGAGCACAAGTAAAGGGATTTCTCAACCACACCTGATCTCCTTTGGAGCAGGTGGTACAATGAAGTGGATGGCGTCTAAATTTGGGAGACACGTCACCGCCAAAAATCTGAAGGGACTGATGTAAAATCTAATCCTATCCTGTCAAAGAACATCCGTAGCGGAGTTTTGAGCTGCTCAAAATCTGCATGGCTGCAGTTCAGCTCTGCCCGTCCTGAAGCTAAGAGCGAAGATACACGTCAAATGACCCATGGCATTCACCTGCTAGCCAAGAGATAAGACCCTGAGATACTAGCGGGACGGCCCGTATACCTAGGTAGACAAGCATTCTGAAGGTAGGTAGTAAAGTATAAGTGTCGCTCATGAACAACCCCCACAGCCGAATCCTTTCCTTCGATCGTCGCGAGACCTTGACCTCCGTGACCTACCGGGCTAGCGGTGGGACTGGTTAACATGATGTACATGGTTGAGCAAAACTCTGTCTCGACTTCTGCGAAGTCGCGTGCTGAGCTGGTCATATTGCTGTGTTCATGCGTGATTCGGACTGCCCGTTTGACCTGGAAGCAGTCGCCTGCCTCTTAGCCTAGGAGAGCCGGGTGTCGAGTCTACTCATGGTCTAATTATTATCCATCACGACAGTAATAACGGTGCTTGAAGCAAAAGTGAAGCGTGTGTTACCTTGGAAGTTCACCTCCTAGGTGTGTCCAGGTCTACCGCCACTGGACATGAGAATGATAGATTGATTGCGAGCCCACTAGCAGAAAGTTCCTAGCAACTTCTAAGTTGCGGACGGGGAGACGGATATTACAGCCGATAGAGCTGTTGTTGGTGTATCCCCCGAGAATCCAAATATAGTGTTGATAGAGTCTCTATATATATTCAGCCTATTAGAAGACATACCTCAACAAATACCTAGGTAGAGATTACCTGTTAAGCTTAACTACGGGCGCTAAAAGTTATGTACAGACGGGACGAGAATACGCTAAGGAAACGCGGGAATCCTACCCTTTGTTACATGGATCTTTAGAGGGCAAAAATCGGTAGCGATAATGAGGCTGTGGGGGTCGCTAAGCTGACACCTAGACACCATGTTTGGGTTCTCGGGGGATAACCTACCCTAGGTACACAATAGGCACAAGAAGACCTACCCCCACGGACCCGGCCACTCGGCCGTCAAGCGAAGGGAATCAAGGCATGGATGTCTCGGAAAACGATTCGGGCCGGGATCGTATTTCGGATAGGAATAGTCGTGGATGGAGCTTCTACATTACCTTATCTTACATAAGCCGCTTCCCAGATGTGAAACTTCAAGTTTGAATTCGAAGTCGACTTGAAAAGATCACTGGCTCAATAACGAATGGGACGAATGACCTGAAATCTCAATGTGTAAGCAGCCACTGCTTTATTGTCGATCTCAGCGATTCCTTCTTTCAGCTTGTACGATAGTGCGGGTAATTTGGAGGAGTCGGTGTTCAGATAGCAGCTGAAATGTTCACTTGCAGAGCTAGTTAGCTCTCTTCGCGTCTTGGCTGTGGCGACGGATGAGAGCACTCGGTGGGAGATGGCGAAGCTGTTGAATTCAGGGTAATGAAAATCCGGGACGAGATAGGCCACATCTACCCAACGAGCACCAGGAGCGGAACACAATGAAACATGAGGACTATGTTCAGGATATTCGGAACAAGGGAAAGAGTTGGAAACACTATTTCGAGTATGTGCTCCACTCGGATTCCCTTCTTTTAGGTGGCCAGTTAGCCGCGAAGTTGGTCAATGAGACCCTTGTTATAGACGTGCTCTAAGACTCGTAGATCTTGTATGTTCTAGTTCTCCAAACACTGGCGTTTCCACATACTCTAATTCCTAGCCCAAGCTACATCCTCGTGCCTGAGTTCAACGGGATATTGTTCTGCTTATCATCGAGCTTTCTTGCCTTGCCGGGCCCCATAATTCTGACCAAACGTGAGCTATAGCTGGTACAGTGACTGAACTTGCGGTCAGGTCAACGGTCAAGTCAGCAGTCGCCAGGTAGCCACTGTGTACGGACTGTCAGGGTAGCCATGTTAAGCCAAGGACGTGGTCCGTACCTATCTCTTACGAATGCGCGGCAAAGCTACGTAGAATTAACGAAATTACCGCGATAGGAGTTCTTCAACAAGGATACCTGGTAAGATTCCAGGTGGGCACAATAACCCCTGTAAAGGTCGGGTAATTCTTGGTAACTATATTTGAAAGTGGTTGACCTCCCTTAACGCTCAAACCGCATTGTCCAACTAGGACGGGAAGACAGGAATATCTCCAAAATATAAACGCCATCTCAGGTAAACAAGAGAACAAGAAAGAATATGATAAGATAGATATGTTGGCCTCAACCGGGCGAGCGTCCTTAATGGTGTTTAGACTCTTCCTGTGGCAGAATAGCCATCCGGCCACCACAGCTGCAATTGTTCTGCTGGCGCAACAAGAACGAGAGACCCGGCTTATGATTCATCATGGAAAGGTCCTCCATCACACTCGCGCAGCGGGCGCAAACCCTCCAGGGTATCTGGATTTTGTTATTTCCGCCGGGAGCACCAAGACCGCTGCTTGGTTTTCTCGAGATCTCTATTCTCTTGAAAATATCCACTCTCACCCCGCTCGCTCTTTTCTTCGCCAACGTCCGCGGCCCGTCATTAATTTCGAGGATTGAATAATCGGCAAAGTACAGCTTTGCGACCTCGGAGCGTGCTCGAAACTCTCTGATGTCCTTGTTGAAAAATCTGTCGACCACGGAGACAAAGAATGGAGGCGGCGCTTGTAAAAGGAGCATACTAAGCTCGCAATGTTGCCGTCCACGGGCAATAGCCTCTTGGGACCCATCATTTCTAGGTGTATTTTGACCCTGCGGCTGCTGATTGTTGGCTGCTCTAGAGGGCTGCTCCCCGAGGACCGCAAGCGCTGCATTGTAAGCCGTCCGTATATCGGCACCCAGACCAGTGAGGATTTTATCAAACTCATCAGCTTTGATGAGTGCAGATGACGTATACCCACGGATCCTCTGATATGCAGCATACAATGCCGCATGGGCGGCAGCACGAGGATCGGAAGGGTTGCTATTTGGATTAGACTTCTCACGGTTTTCGTACCAGCTGATAGCTCGAGTAGAGAACGAGTCGAGGAGGGTAATCCGGCGACATACGGCAGAAAGCAGACCTCGTGTCGCCGAGCATAATACTAGGTGTAAGGCGATTTCGTTCTCTGAGTTCAAGTGCGCCATCATCGGCGCTGATTGGTTGTGCTTTAGGAGACTCATGAACTTAGCATCGTCGAATAGGCAGAACAATGAATCGCACAACCAACAAAGTAGGTCGATCGACCACTTGGCGCAACCTGCTAAAGCGTTGACGGCCTCTAAATGGTGACGCTGTTCAGTATAGATAACACCAGGGAGTTCAAGAAACAGAAACTTACCAGGTTCGTCGAGCGGGGTCATGGTGCTCTTATTGATGGGAATCGGGTTACTAGACAGAGTGATCATGATGACAATGTTCCGTAAGTTAAGAGCTAACATAGACAGCTTTCCCCAGGTTTGTCGGGGTTTGAAGTCACCTTTCCACCCAAGGTGATTCATGATGCTGAGACACATCTGTAATGCATTATTCTTTATGAGGTGATCATGTGGAGCATCTTCTGTATAGTCAACAGTTATTTTCATCATTTGCATCATGGTTTTCACCCAGTCGACTGCGAAGGCTAGGTTCCTGTTAGTGGAGGGCTATCATAACTTAGAACTAACAAGGGCTTTCTAATCTCACTCTCTTTACTGGCGAAACTCCTAGCGACTGCTAAAATATCATCGATATTCGCGCCGTGGGAGGCGGCCTGGGCAGTTGATATTGTGAAACTGGCAACGAGCGCAGAAACTTGAGCTGGTTAGGTGTAAGCCATTGGCAACATAATAAGATGACGAGGAGAATTCTTACTCTCGGTCATAGATTCTACATCACCAAGTGTATAACTGATGCTGCGCCACTTCACTTGTCCGTCTTCGCAAAGTTGAACTAAGGAGAAATTTGTTGGCGAGAGAGCCATTTGGAGACCTAGACCGCCAATTCATTAGCAAAGAAGGGAGAGACCACGGCATAAGGCTCACATGACGGCTCTCCGCTTTGGGAAAACCCAATGTCAAGAATCGAATTGATGCGGTCCAAATTAGTTTCGCGGTATAACTCGACCATAGTAAATCGATCTCGATATTCTACACTGCCGTCATTATATGCGAAGCAGATAACCTTTCCGAAATTAACTAGGTTGACCGCCATCACGACCTTATTAACGACAACAGAGTCCAGTTTCTTGAGCCTGCTGCCATTCTAGTGCGTGGATTAGTACGGATGCGTCAGATAAGGGTAAAGTGATCCATACCGGAGGCGTGGACCCAACACTGTTTCTCCTAGTTCCTAGTTGCTCGAATGCAGAATTGACGGTCTGTTGTTGATCTGACAACAGCTCCCAGCGATCAATGATGCTCTGGACTTCTTGGGCGTAAGGTGAGTTCGGCTCCGGTACGATAGATCGCACTGTTAAGACCACCACTGGTGACCACTCCTTAGTTGGCCCATTGAGTATAGCAGGCAACATCTCAATATGGGTAACCTTTGACATCGACGGGTCAAGGTGCGAATCGCTTAGGTTTGGCTCGAACCAGCTGGTGACAGCTAGATGTCTCTTCGACAGTGTTGGACTGAGCGCGAGACTAGCAGGGGGAACGTTTTGCGAGCCATCGGTTTTCGGAATACCCCAATTGACTCCAACTTGGACAATACGTAGTTGTTTGCACGCGGTTACCATCCCAATCATAAGCGTTTTTGCTACCGATGTCAGCGAAGTACATACGACCATACTGCTACTTAGTCCAACTTACTCCTATCCGAACATATCGCAGCGTGGGTTACTTGGTCCTCTGCTGTTGTGACATTTTCAAGTTCCAGAGTCGTCTCTTCGATTTTACCAGTGTTCTGAGTCCAGAACATTTTGAGCATGCCACTCGTGGTGACACAGACGAGAGCAGATTTGGTGGGATAAGGATGCCACGGGCCTGTGCTGATGATCGGGCTCATCTGAAAATTGTAGTTGTTCCCAGTACCGTTTTTGACGGCTGGGGCATAAGACGGGGTATAAGGAGGTGACTGGAGTTCGGTCAGCACTGAGCGCAATGCCTGCAAAGACATTAGAATATACCCTCGGGTTCGTGGCTGCAATGTTATGTAGCCAGTAGGTCCCAACAATAGATTGTGAATCATCTAGAGGGTCTGAATCCCATTTCCTGGAAAGCATTGGGCGATTCAGGTTCACATGGAAACTAAGAATAAGGACCCTCCCTACGGCATCGATGACGGCGAGTTCCGAGTTGGCGGGGCCCCAACTGAGATGAACCACGGGACCGCCTGGGAGACCGGACCATGGCGTAAGAGTGGTAGGCTCGCTTAAGGAAAATACGGCATCCTTATTCTCGGCGCGAATATACCTCAGGTGCAACTGCTGACCATCAGGCGTGATAGAAGCTATAGTGCCCGTTTTGGACCAGGCGATGCCCCTATCAAGTAAATCAGTTACCGCTCCAACTACTTATAACAAGGAGGGTAAGTAATCACTGGCAACAGCCTCGTTCCCGAAGGTCGTCTAGTCTTTGTCGCAATCGTTTGCTTGCCGGTCGCGGTGGTAGAGCAAGTGGTGCGCCATCACCAAAAAGGTCATCAACATCGTCCAAGTCGACCTGCATCGCGTCTCCGCTCATGGGATTATCCAGAATGAGCGGCATCTTGCCGGACGTCATTTGTAAGGTTGATAGAGAAACAGAGAACACTAAGTTATGCTTGGAGACTTCGTTTCGCCGTTGTCTATAATCCTAGTTTGAATATCGGTAATGGGATACCCTTCGCGGCCATACTAGTGTGGGCATCCAAAGTCGGATCTAGTGCTAGAATAATGTGGTAAAAACCTTTTGAGTTTGGCTGGCTGCCTTTACTAAAGTGATGGGTAAAATGTTGAGTAACTTGGCTGTATACAAAAAGTACAGAAAGGGTATAATACATTAGTCCAGTTTATGGATTGATTCTGCTGCTTGACCGAGAGAAGTTGAATACCTTCAATCTGATAAGTGAGAAGAGTAGAAGCTCAAGTTACCCATCAAGCGGGTCCGTGCGCTGCGCCTGCTCACAATGGAAAATAATACCTTCCAGATTTCGAGCAGGGGTAAGGAGGCTGACCGCAAGGGGGTCAGGGGGGTGTGGGTCTTCATGCAGTCATTACGTATCAAATCCAAAGTTAGATCCGATACATGGGGCCATTGGGACTTTACCATTTTAGGGTCAGGCTTGAAAGGCACATGAATCGCCCCCAGGGCTGGTTGTGTGGCTTGGTAGCCTGAAATGGAAGAGCCACATTATTTATCCCTGGCAACCACGGAGCAACGAGAATTTGAAATCATCGATTCTTTAGCATCGCAAGCTTTCTCCTTGGTCGCAGATAGGTGAAACAATATCCAATGATTTGTTGGACTAGTCGATTTATTTGAACTCAAGAAGTCAGTTCTGTAACTGGCAAAAAGTCAACCCAATTCGTGACTAGTGGCATTCATGGCTGAGTCAACAGTATGCAAAACAGTCGTATCACGGCCGCCGCCTTGATCAACTCATTCAGACAAAGTCATTGTTCAAACGTCCGCGGCAACTTGAGAGCAACAGCTATTTGACTGGTCAAATGACAAATTATCTTGTTGCTTTAGGTACCTATACGAGAACTAGATGATCAACAGATTATTGGTGTAATATGATTTGGGCGTACTACAGATCTTGAAGGGTAAGGTTATGTTATGAAAAAGCGATGAAGGAAGAGGGGTTTTCACGATTGAATTCGGTGGGCAGAATTGCCTGATTCGAAATCAGCAAGCAAGCAAAGCTTCGAATGGGATCCCGCATACAAAGGAAACAGTTCGGGGTTTCCTAAGGATGGTTTGGTCCTTTTTACCCTTGTGAATGGTTACCACTTAGGGCTAGTCTCGAAGAACGTAAGCAAATTGCTACATGGAGGTATAAACAAAAGAGCTGTATTCCGTACACAGGATGGAATTTATTATAAAGTTTAAGGTTAAATTGTATCAGACTCTGACTCGGCCAACTTTGTTACGTTGTTGGTTGATTAAGCGAAACCAAAAAGAGTAGGAAAGAGGAGCCTAGGAGCCTTGTTGTTCAACACTTGCCCTGTTATCCGCCGGGCGTAGGGCGTCACCTGTCACCCCCTTCTCCAACTTCCTGGGAAGTCGAGAGTTTTTCCACCTTAGTTCATCTCACTCATCCTTACCGTTCTGAACCCGAACCACCGCCATTTCATACCGGAACCGACACATCGCGCGCACGAATTGCTCACAACGTCAACGTAAGACGTGCATGATTGTCGTATATCTGGTATCGCCAACGATTCGGCATGAGGATTCACATAATTTAGACGCGCAGTATAGGATTGTGTCGCGGTGTTTATTAGGTTTCGGTCTAACGCCATGACATAACATCTCGATTCTTTCCAGTTCCAAATCGTCGCATTCACCAAAACAAAAGAGCCACGGCCGCATTGCTCGCCGTTCGCTCTCTCCCACCTTTCTTTAACGGTGCTCCTTCACATATTTCTCGTCGGAAAAGCCCCACAAGATGGATATGGATATTTCGTCAATCTCGTCGGCGTCCGACCTCTCAGACCCTCCTTCTTCTAACCCACCGTCCTCTCCTCTCTCTATTCTTTCTAGATCACCATCCATATCACCGCGAACATCTATTGCCTTCAACTCTAGCCGTCTACCATCCCCGCCGTCAACAATTACTTCTTCCGGAAGCGCGTCGCCGATGAAGCACTCTGACCAAGTCTCCGTCGAGAACGAGATTCACGTGAATCCCGATGGCCCGCCGCCCGCTAAGCGACGTCGCGTTGAGCGCAAACCGCGCACCACCAAATATCTCGATCTGAAGGCAGCCTCGGAGCAGAGCGAGAAGGATGAAGAGTTACTGGAGCAATTGACTAGCGTCCTACGCAAGAAGAAGAAGATCGTGGTAATTGCCGGCGCTGGAATCTCTGTTTCTGCAGGAAGTACGTATTTTCTTTCCTTTAAGCTCATCCGATTTCAATTTTGTGTGCTAACTTTTTGGTGTCTATCAGTTCCCGATTTCCGATCTTCCACCGGCCTCTTCGCGACTTTGCCCAAGGAACATGGTCTGAAAGGTTCCGGCAAGCATCTATTTGACGCGTCTGTGTATAAGCATGATTCTACCACCTCATCGTTTCACACAATGGTTCGGGACCTGTCGCAACTTACGAGGAATGCGAAGCCTACCCCGTTTCACCATTTGATCGCCTCGCTTGCCAAAGAAGGTCGCCTACTACGTCTCTACACACAGAATGTTGACGGGCTCGACACGTCAATGCCGCCTCTCGCAACCGCTGTTCCGTTGAACACCAAGGGTCCGTGGCCCAAGACGATCCAGCTCCACGGTGGTTTGGGCAAGATGGTGTGCTCTAAATGCAACGAGATAAGCGATTTTGACGGCTCGCTTTTCGAGGGCCCGGAAGCGCCCCTTTGCAAGGGATGTGAGGAGACGGACAACGTCCGCACCTCTCACGCCGGAAAGCGCAGTCATGGCATTGGCAGATTACGACCGCGAATGGTCCTCTACAACGAGTACAACCCGGACGAGGAATCTATTGCCAACGTTGTCCGAGCTGATATTCGATCTAAACCTGACGCCGTCATCGTGGTCGGTACAAGCATGAAGATTCCTGGCGTGCGGAATATGGTCAAAGACATGTGCCGCGTGACGAGAGAGCGAAAAGATGGCATTACTGCCTGGATCAACCTAGATCCTGAACCTACTGGTGTCGATCTCAAGAATTGCTGGGATCTTGTCGTGCAAGGCAAATGCGACGATGTTGCTTCACTGGTCCACTTACCCCGCTACGACGAGAACGTCGAAGAGGCCGTGGTTATCGATGACAAGAAATACGAGGAGGATGTGCGCGGCATCAAGCTGGAAGTAGAGATAAGGAAAACTACGCCTGAAGGCAGCACCTCCGTTAAGGCAGAATCACGTGACAGTTCGCCCAACGAGGCGAAACCGCAATCCGTTGAGACCGTCCAGGGCATGCCAACACCCTCTGCTAGTCCCAAGGTTAGGGCAGCCTTGCCTACGGTCAAGCCGCGGCCCAAACAGAGCAAGCTCGCATTCCCACGCACAAGCGCATCTACAACCAGTAGTTCAACACCTAAGGAAACCAAGAAGGCAGCACAGCGCAAGCCTAGACAGAACAAGAAGGCAGAACCGAAGCCTTCTAAGGCTACGATCAACAATACCTTCAAGGCGACCAAGGCATCTACGGCCCCTTCTTCCAAGGTACCCGCAAAGCGAGACTTCGATGATCTGGGTGCTCTTTCTCCACGATCTGCCATGCGTGAGGAGTTTTCACTGCGTCCCCGAGGCAAGCCTACTGGAACTCCCGTCGAACCGAAAGAAGCCGTCGAAGTTGTGCCACCCAGCACTCCTCCGCAGCAGGCTGCACGCCCCTCGCTTACCGGTACAATCTCGCCTACGTCCAAACCCCGAGGTTTTGCATCCTTGATTGATTAGTTGGAATTCAGAGACCCCGACCTATAGAGCAGCTTCTAACAACTACCTGTATATATATGAACCCAAGCAACGATCCACCTGGACATGCAGTTTCCACGGGAGGCAATTTTTCTTCAAAGCAAGCCCTTTAGAGCATTTACAGAAGCACGCGCGTTTAAGGAAAACCTGGAATGGGGAGTGAAAAGAAGCAGTACAGTAGCAGCTACGCGGGGACGCACCGGTTTTTGGCCTTTTCTTTCTTGTCCTGTTGCATTCTTTGCATTACGCATCACGCTCGCATGTAGCTGCGCAGACGTACGCACGGAAGCACCTCGGGCGCGGCCACTTGGTTGCCTGACTCTCCCCAGGCGGTCGGAGGAGCATCATGAGCAGGCGTTAAATAAATCATTCAATGGCATAGCATAGTTTCGGCTTGGCATCGCCCCAAGTCGAGGAGACAAGCTATTTCTTCCTTGCCATTTTGACGGCTTCCTCGTACGACAAGGAAGCCTGTATATAGTGAGAAATACAAAATAATCAAAAATCAAGTTCGCAATGCAGCTTATGTAAGACATAGTGACCTGCGTAAGTCGGAAGGTTCTGTGACTCGTGTTCCCAAGCCACGTGGCGAGGCTACATGCCACGTCTACCAGCTTACCTGGACATCGCTCAAGTCACGTGCATATAAGGTCAGTGAGGGATGCAGAGGTGCAAATTTGTTTCATAATTTCCATTGACACATCTTTAGACGGCTGTAGAGCAAACTAGCGGTATCTGACTACATGTGTGTATTGCCTCCTTGCGTGGCTCTTCACCTCTTCTCCTAGCAAATAATGTGTCACCGCAGCTGTATAGTACCGTCGCAAAGCTCTTCTGTGCTATTCACCCTCGTCCATAATCTCCTCACCAAGATACCACTGAGCCTACTTATAAGTAGAACTCCTAAACTGCAACACGGCGAGGGGATATGTAGCGAAACTGCAATAGCTAAGCCACACTCCGATTTTATACCCCTATCCTTCTCCTATTTTCGTAAAACCCCCTTTAGAGCGCTCTGATCACATCCGAGATCAGAGGTCTGTAGATATAGACAAGCCGGAGATGATTAGTCATGCCGACCATAGAACACCTGGTCTCCTGTAATGTTAATGCTTTTGCTGGGTATGAATTCGTTGACTCCAACCTCGCCTGTCTAACATGCCGCCTAACCGTAACGCCATACAATGCAATAAAATGGATTGGTCAATCGACTGTTGTGTCCTTGCCTCATGACCGTTAGGGGTCAACTTTACAAGATTATCGCTAGCTAAACGCCTTGGAGGGCTCGCCGCGGGAACCCCCATTAGTGATGGCTACGCCAGAATTCTTGGATTTCGGGCCATCACCATTCTTGTCGCCCTCTCTCCTCTCTGCCTCTTTTAGTTGTCGATACAAGGCTGCTAGGCGTGGACCAGTCATCTGAGATCCAGATTTGTCCTTCTCCTTCTCCTTCTCTGGCTTGCTGGAGGACTGCTTCTCGGAGGGTGGTATTCTCTTAGAAATAAATCTCCTACGACATAGTTAGCTTTCGTCAATACCATGTACTCATACTGACATACCATAGCTTCGGCTTCAGTTCCTCTAGCTGATCGAGAGACAAGGCAGAAGTCTTGTTAAGACCCTCAATGAAGTCACCAATAGCTGTAATCTCAGACTTCAAGACTTTAGCTCTAGCCTTAGCAACAGGTATCTTCGCCTTGGTACACGATTCGACCTTCTCCACGTGCGTCCAAATTGGTTGCATGAGGGCCTGGATAACTGGCGCATTTCTCTCGTCATCTTCGTCCTCCGCTTGACGCTGGTTATTATCAGACCTGCGAAGTTCTTCTAACCGGCGATGCTTGTGGCGGCGATCATCTGCTTCGCCGTTATGCTTCCGCTTAGCATCAGGCCTCGGCGTGCTACTGTCCCCAATACTGCTACGGGAGCGATGATGGTCTCCTCGAGAATGAGAACGATCATGATCTCTCTCCCGATGCGAAGATTTCTTGGAGCTTTGGGGAGCAGGGGAGGCAGAAATAGAGCCGCCTTTCTCCGGTCGACGATGTCCATTAGGTATGGCATGGCCAGTCTTCTTATTGTTGCGGTGGTGATTCTCGACAATCTTTTGAGCATTCACATCATCCGAATGGATCGAGGTAAGCACCGACAATAAGTACTCTGCACGACGAACAAGGTGGACGGCTCCAGGGGCTTTGGCACCCTTGTTATCACCGTGTTCTCGCTCTTGCTTCTTCTCAATGCGATGTTCCTCTAAGAAAAACTTGTCTTGCATCCCGAGCTCTCTATCGTCGCGAATCTGAGTCCAGGCACCGAAGCCATATCGATCAATACCGACGAGAAGCATTCCATCTTCTCTTGGGCCCCATTCACAGCTGTAATGCGCTGCCTTTGTAGCATCTGGAAGCCGGAATGTTCGGAAATCTGGTAGTTCTTTAAGAACACGCCGCAGAAGTCGTAATTGCGGTGGGCGCTCGAGGATGGTTTCGGCATTGATCTTTTTCACCTCGCCAAAGTCGAACATAACTGCCTTGATATCCTTCTTGGTCAATTTTTTCTTTGACTGTTGTTCTTGGGCACGAATTTCCTCATTGTTTTTCTCCACAGCCTCGCGAGACATATTCACAAGACCCTGAAGTAAGTCACCTATGAAGCCACGATCTCGATCGCTCAAACGGGCATCACGCAGTAACTCGTCTGGACGATCTTCAATGAAACCATACCGCATGAATGCTCGGATCAGATTGCGAGTCTCTTTCTCGTTAAGTGGTCGTCGAGGATCTGAGAGCATGGCACGCTGCTCCTCCAGACGTTCTTGCTTTAGCTGCTCTCGTTCCCGTTTCTTTGCGATCCGTTCGGCCCTCTCAGAGTCGCCATTGGGTCTTGAACTTTTTAGGGCAGCCCGTCGCGGAGCACTCGCTTCCAGTTCCCTTGCCAGATACTCATCTTCCTTCTTCTTATCTTCTTCAGCCTTGATTGCTGCCAGTTGGTCCGCTGGAATAATCTGGTCCCAGTCAAGATTAAGATCATCGACCTTGACATCTGTATACTGCATGAAGTTGTCCCAATCAATACCTCCAGTGCTGAGGTTCATTTTGTCATCTACCTTGGTCTTGGTGACCTCGGCGTTTTCCAGAATGGAATCGATATCAAGTTGTTCCAATCGTTCTTGGTTGCCAGATTGCTCGAACATCTTCTGGGATCGCATCTTCAACACCCACTGGATATCGTCTGCTGATTTCGCTTCATCGATCCTCAGACCTTTCTGCTTGAACTCTTCCCTAAAGGCTTTTCCGTCGTCTGTCACGCCAGCCTGGATGGCAAGATACTCCAGTAGGAGCTTGTTTCGAGCTCGCTCAAGGACTTCCTCCTCGATAGTCTCTTTGGAGACAAGGCGGTAGACAGTGACGGGTTTCTTCTGCCCTATACGATGAGCTCTTGCCATGGCTTGAAGATCGGCCTGAGGATTCCAATCCGAATCGAAGATGATCACAGTATCTGCAGTCATTAAATTGATACCCAAGCCACCAGCTCGTGTAGAGAGCAAAAAGCAGAAGTCGGAACTATCCTCCGCATTGAAATGGTTAATCGCCAAGCGTCTCGGGCCGGCACCAATAGTACCGTCGAGTCGCTGGAACTGATAGCCACGCAGACGAAGATAGTCTCCAAGGATGTCAAGAACCTTTACCATTTGACTAAAGATTAAAACACGATGGTTGTCCTTCTTCAACTTGGCAAGTAACTGGTCGAGAAGCATCATCTTTCCACTGCTGGCGATAAGACCCTTTATTTGGTCTTCGCGGCGTTCGCTGCCGTTGAGGACCTTTTCTTCCGCGCCGGGAAACATGTACGGATGATTGCTGACCTTCTTCAGCTCCATGACAATGTTCAACAGAGACGATTTCTGGCCATTGTTTCCTTCATTGAGAGCAGCATAATTCCTGGTCAGAATGTTCTTGTAATACTCAAGTTGAACATCTGAAAGCTCCACACGAATGATCTTCTCGGTCTTGGGCGGAAGATCTGACTCCACAGTCTCCTTGGTTCTTCGTAGAATGAAGGGTGCAATGGCAGCATGAAGGTCCTGAAGCTTTGCTTGAGCATCTGCTGCAGCAAGTGTGTCAAGATCCTCATCTATATGGACCTTGCCAGGATTCAGAAAGTCAAGAAGTGAAGATAATTCAGCCAAGTTATTCTGAATTGGTGTACCAGTGATGAGAACTCTGGCAGGGGCACCAAAGCTCATGAGCTCTGAGTACAGCTTCGACTCCTTGTTCTTCAAGCGGTGAGCCTCGTCGACAGCTAGAGCTTGCCACTTGATGCTCCTTAGGAAATCAGCATCCATCAGAATATATTCGTAGGAGGTGACGAGGACGTTGAACTTGTGCTTCTTCGGGTTGCCGTTAAACATCAGTTCGTGTTCCCGTATCGTGTTTCGCGCCTCAGCATTGCCAAGGTAGACAACATAGTTTAGATCCGGAGACCACAAGTTGAAGGTATCGCACCAAGCAGGTATAACACTCAGCGGCGCAACAACTAAGAAGGGACCTTCCTGTTTGCGCTCATTACGGAGCCAACTCAAGAAAGAGACAGTCTGCACAGTCTTTCCAAGACCCATTTCATCAGCAAGGATGACATTATTTGCCCGGCACCAATTGAGACAGAGGAAGTTCACCCCGGTGAGTTGGAAGCCTCTCAACTCGCCACCCTGGATGTAGCTAGGTTGTTTTTCAAGCTTTAGAAACTTGCTTCGTGTCGCGGGGTTCGATTCGTACCGATCCGACGTCCACGATCTCGACTGTCTATCGAGGAATTGGTCGATTTTGTCTTGGGCCATAGCGCTAATGGTGGAAGCATCCTCCCATGTGCAATGTTCATAAGTCAGGCCCTTCCATTTGACAAAATACTCTCTTCCCTCGTCGCCACTTCGCTGAGTGACAACTCGCTCCACCTTGGTATAGTCCTCCAACGCGTCTTGTTCACGTTCCTTATCGAGCATGTACTGCTCTCGAGTCTCGGGTGGAATATCATCGCCCGCAAACTTAAGGTCAATCTCGTATTCGACAGTCCGCTTGTAATAGTTCTCAAGTTTGCGAAATCCGCGGTATCCGCGAAGGGTATCTAGAGTGTCCCAAGTGTTGTGGAGGTAAGATTTACCTTGCCACTTGATATTGTACTCGAAATCCTCCCGAGTCAAGTCTTGAGTCAACTCGCCGCCATCCTTGACGCGATGACCAACAACTTTCTCGATATACATGCTATCTTCGCCAAGTTCTTCGCCAGCCCAGTAATTAGGCGTGAGCTCAGATTCATCTTCATCATCAATGTCGCTTTCAACGTACGTCTGGACTTGCTGGGCGGCTCTTCGATTAGACCAACGCTTTTCAGCGTATAGTAAGGATTGTGGCTGGGATTGTTGACGACGGGCTTTCTTGATCAACATTTTGGCACGAGCTCCGCCGTAAGTATCTGAGTCGGAGTCATCGGCTGTGGTCTGTCTTGCTGGTGTTCCCCGTTTTGAAGCTGTGAGTTGAGTTTGTCAGTTTGAGAATAACATCTTCAACTTGTAAGTAAAGAGGAAATAACCCACATTGTCGCGAGAGCTGCTCCACTCGGAGCTTCTTCGTTCGACGATTCGTAGGAACAACATCAGAATCAGAGTCTTCATCAGACTCATCGGACTCGACCTGTAGATTGGGTTATTAGATAAAGCTAACTTGAAAAGGATTCTATGGTGGATATTTCAACTTACAATCTTAGGCTGTTTCGTAGGACGAGACTAATGGAGGCGAGTCAGCAGAGGTCTAAGGTGACAATTGAATTCGCATACACTTCTTCTCAGTCCATATAACTCTGGGTTCTCCCGTATATACTCATCCTCATCAGCGACAGCTTTTCTCTTGGGAGCGCGACGCGAGCTGTTCGAAGTTGATGTCTCATCCTGAGGCGCGTCACTTGGCGAGGCGGCAGGGCTGTCCTCCATGTCAAAGTCGGCATCATCCGAGGCATTATTGTCATCATTATCGCTGGTATCAGCACCCCCTTGGGAATCTAGGTCTTGTTCGACATCTCGAGATTGATTACGGACGGATGGTGAGGTAGACGATGTTGGGAGAGCACCGTTCTCATTCTCGTTCACGTCTGAGAGATCGCTTTCGCTGACACGATCGTCAAGGCTTATTCTGGCACCAGCTCGCGTCTCCGGCGACATGTGGCCGTTGACGGAACTGGGCTCCGGTGAGCTCGACATGTTGGTATTGGACACGCCTGTCCGCTATATGACAGCAAGGTTAGCAAGTATTTCCCACTGAAGTACTACATGTATGGGTTCGATGGACAGCGCTGGAAGCAGCGACCAAGACGGCGCAATAAACAGTTCCTAAACATGGAAAATGGGTCTGGCAATGGATCTGGCGCATATCAAGTGATGTTTCGATGAACGCGAGGCTGATAGGTGATGGAAAAGGAATTGCGGCCGATCGGTGTTGACGTGACGAGTGAGGAAGCCTCATCTCGTCCAACATGCCGAGAACAACCGATTCCATCTAAGTATCAACACCCGAGACGCTCAGATGCAGCAAAAAAAGCGATGGTAAGGTCGCGTGTGCAAGTCTTCGGGATGGATTCGATGTCAAGTACACGGCCGAGTGACAGACTCCAGCCTTGTCCGGCAACAATACGAGTGCCGGAACAGAAATAAATTACTTACGAATCATCAACGTTTGTATCCCAGACAGAAAGAAGAGTAATACGAGCTGGACTTATGATGTTGATAAAGAAGGGGTGTGGCCCCGTATGGTGCAGTGTTGTGGGCAATAGTGGTGAGAAACTGTCGGAAATCGACCTGGAAGAATTGGTGGTCGGGGAACATTGAAAGTGGACGGAGGGTGGGAGGTACCTACCTTGCCAACTCTGAAAGCGCTAGTAGGGAAAAAGTCTAGTGTGCACCAGCCACACAGCCACAATAGCCACGAAGCCAACAGCAATGCTACCTAGAACTTATGTAAAGTGCAAGAATTCCAGGCGGCGGCGATGAAAGTATTCAGCTAAATGATTTCCAGTCTATATGGATACCATCTAACTTTCACTTGCAGCTTCGTAACGAGACGTTTAAAGTTAGATACTGCTAATCATACATACGTATCTACGACCCAACCAATTCGCATTAGCCGTTTACCAGAGCAAGTCACAGGTAAGATGCAGTTTGCTTTAAGGTCATTCATAGGTATGCTCTATATTTTCCTAGTCACTCCTACACAGCAAGCACAGTCATCACCTACAATACATAGATAGGTACCTTAGAAGGTATATATTCGGATGGCATCACGTGAACTCCCGACAGCATCACAGGAAAATCTCGTTGATTATGGCAGCCGCATTGTTATCGGTTTTACATGTGTTTTTGTACCTAAGGTGAGTTGAGCGACAGTAAGATTCTTCTTGCCAACATTATGCTTAAGTATAACTTCCACTGTGAAATGCAAGGCCCCTAGGTCAGATGGCTATTGCGGTGTGACAAATTGTGGCCTCGTAGTGGGAATGAATCAAGTGGAGAGGAAGAGTGAACTAGTGGCTTAAGCGTCGAATGAGGAAATGCCAAGTTCTGATTGGCTGATGATTTACTAGACTTGTGGCCGCACAGCCGCATAAAGAACTTTATCAAGCCACTCTGCATCTCAGGCAGCGGATTGTGACTTATAAACGGACATAATACTGCTGCGAGAAGCAAGTAACGTGGCCCAGAGCCTAGCATTCAGTTTTGACGCTTATCATATGCCAGAGGTTTAATGGGTCTGCTATGACACTCTGGCTTAGCCACTCTGCAAAAAAGGTAAGCCACACAGTAAGGATGCCATAGCCTCTCGTTTAGTAACAACAGCAATTATATTACAACTATCAATAGTATACTTGCATTTTTCATTACAATCCTTCATATGGATATTACCTTTAACGCTGATTTGGCTTTTGGTTTTACTTAGAGCTAAAGAGAGTAAAGCAAGCGGGATGTATACTGATCCGTTATCCGATCCAGGAAAACCATGGGAGACATTTATTTGTCTCTTATCAGTTAATTTCGGATGATCATCATAGGTTGATACCTAGGTAACATAACCATCTTGTAGAAAGCTTGTACAACCCTTTGAGGTAGCATTGTAGCAATCTCACTAAGTTGCTTCGCCAGATCTTAGACGCTCTACCCCCCCGAGGGGGCATTGAGTTGGTCTGAAGAAAGCCAGAAGGCGCACTTGGGCTCAATGTTAGAGAAACGGTCATTGCCGCAGGCCCGTCAACATAGGGGAATTCGAGCCGACATTAGAGTCTGATCGGAGTTCTTATGTCGCTTATGCTTGCTATAGGAGCGTATTGCCTGAATACGTTACCAAACATGTTTTTACTCGTATAATAGTAAGGCGTGGTCTAACGTTAGTACTAGGTCCATCTTGAAGTAAGATAACCTACAGATACGCTCTTAAGATGTCTGTTACTTGGTACCTACTAGGCTGGCCATGACGCCGGTTATGTCCTGCAATGTATTTTGGGTAGGAAAATGGCGGTGACTTTGGGCCGTAGCAGAATTACAGATACGTATGCTCAGTATGCTCGGTGGTAGTAACATGTAGATCTCACTTGAATACTGACAGGGCTTCAACTAGAAAGTCAACGATAAGAAGTTCGTTTTTCGTCTGCTACAAGAACTTCACGTTTCTCGTCCTTGATAACGACCATTTCCCCAACGTCGTACCTCCCCGAGAGGCTTCCTCAATCGATGAAATCTCAGCAATCTCCTGAGCAGGACGTCAATGGCACAACTTATTATAACAATCTGTACCCCTCCGCCGTCTTTACACTATGCTCACTAACTCCACGTAACATGAAGCACATGTGTTGGGTAAATCCATCTCACAGGACGCCGCAAGAGCAAAAGAAGATTACCCGTGTCTACTACGCTGAAACAAGTCACTATGGTTTCAATCCAGCTTGTTATAGGATAAAGTATATGGCATCCCGCAAATGACGAGCTAGTCTCTGACGAAGCTGTGCCGCGGAGTCCTGTTGTTGCTGTTGTTGTTGTAAGGGGGGATAGTTGAACTCTGATGACGGTTGAGATTTCAAAGAGATCTCGGAGGGTCAGTTCCAGCAACATAAATCGTAGATATCATGAACCAAGGTCCACTAACTCTGGGTAGATAAGAGTACATTATATAGACGAGAAAGGAATGATCCGGAATGCGAGTTTCCACAGAGCTCGGCTGGGATATTAGTATCCCAACAGTCTAGATTTCTTCCTTAGTCACCTTAGAATACTTATAATTCTGTGTATTATGCCTACAGTAGGATAGCGCACTACGCTCAATATGGGTTTGACATAAAGCTCCCTGAACCGGCAAATTTGATCCCCCCTACTCCTGGATGGAAGAAAACCCTCTTACTAACGGAGAGTTAGAGGTTGAGACTAGCAGAACTGTACTTCCAATCATTTCGGCTCTACCCACTAGCAAGCCTAATGCAGTTCAAACAGAGATTGAAGAAAGTATCTACATCTTCTACCAGAGCACCGATAATTGCATCCACGCATTCATCTTCCAGTCAGGGAGCGACTGGAGAAAGGAGAGCGGTGAGGTCGTATATTCGGATTTAGCTAAGCCAGGTACTCCCTTGACAGCATAACAAGAGCATATTACAAGATTAACTAGGTAGATTCTTCTACGTGACACCAGAAGATCAAATTGGAGAAATCCAAGCCGATGACCATATGAAATGGGCGGTAAGTGAGTGTTGCCTAGGATGGGTTCTTTCTCACATTGCCTCTATAAGCCAAATGACTGGAAATTAACACGAGCCTAGCTGCCATGCAAGCACATAGGCTCAACAATCCGACAGCCATGCTCTCAGCTGTGGCTTGGAATTATGCCTTCAGCCTTCTTCCAGATCCGCATATACTTGGCGGGAGAGCATAACAAGCTCTCTAAACCACTCAATCTCTCGCAACTCCGGTGGTTGGGCTTTGACGGATGATAGTGAGGGTGGGTTAGCTGTCCACGCAACACCAAGCTTTCACGTCCAACTTTTCGCAATTGAGGCGGTAATTCTCGGAAATGAGTGCAACCTGGGAATCCACTTTCACACACAGAGGATCATAGCTGAGTGAGATGTCGGCAAGGAGGCCCACATCATTCGTCGCGGCTGAATACCTAGAGTGAGAAGTGAAGGGTGAAGAGGAAAATCGAGGATGGGACTAAGAGGCAAATTGACGTGATGAAGAAGGAAGATGTGGTAGCGCTAGAGTACCGAAATGCAGGTGCTCTGCTGGGAAGAGTCAAAGAGGATCGAATTATGTACCTAGGTAGATAGTACATCTTGCTAGCCTAGGGTTTAGATGCATTGTCCTCGCCACACAATGCAATTCGGTAACATATGCGTCTAGATAAATACTAAAACCGTCCAATCACAAAATCCCAGTTCATAATTATCAGGTTTACCGTCACTCACAGTGGTCGATTGGTGACTAAGCCACAAATCACCCCTCATTGTTCTACCCTAATTTTGATGCCCCACCAAAACTTGACTTTTACAATGGGCGCATTTGGTCGCAACACTCTATTCCCCTCCTAAACCAAGTCTGTCTCTATTCGTGGCATCGCCCTTCTTACGTCTCTGGCTACTAGGCGGCCTTCAACTTGTCTCCCTTCTTCCCTATTCAGAAACACCTCTGAAGGAGCTGACCGGTACACTATTCGATCATGGCTTCCAAGCTGACCCGGTATGTAACCGTCTGACTCGACGCAAATGGAGTTGTCGCTTTTTCATATACTGACTTGGAATCTAGTATTGCCATCGTGAACGATGACAAGGTGCGTCTGCGACGCTATATCTTGTTTCCCGCTTATATAGCGCATAATACTAACGTTCATATCGTGTAGTGCAAGCCAAAGGTGAATTAATGCGGAACTTGCCCAAGTGTCTTGCGAAATGCTTACAATCTATAGAAATGTCGACAGGAGTGCAAGAGGTCGTGCCCGGTATGTACCTTCCATTCCCTTTACATGAGGACGTTGTCTCGTCCAACCGAATCATGAATTAGATTTCCGGTAAAACAGAAACTAATCCTGGATTTATATATAGGTCGTTCGCAGTGGAAAGCTTTGCATCGAAGTCAACCCTGATTCGAAGATAGCCTTTATTTCTGAGAGCCTCTGTATTGGATGCGGTATCTGTCCAAAGAAGTGTCCTTTCGATGCTATTACGATCATCAACCTGCCCACCAACCTCGAAACCCAAGTCACCCACAGATACTCCGCCAACAGCTTCAAGCTCCATCGGTTACCTACACCCAGACCTGGACAAGTCTTGGGTTTAGTCGGAACCAACGGTATTGGAAAGAGTACAGCTCTGAAGATTCTCAGCGGCAAGCTTAAGCCTAACTTGGGCAAATATGACAATCCTCCTGATTGGGAGGACGTTATTAAGTACTTCAGAGGATCTGAATTACAGAGTCAGTCAGCCTTTATCAATCTACATGAAGATGATTTGAGTCCGGATTTGAGCTAACTTATAAAACAGATTACTTTACCAAGGTCCTTGAGGATGACCTGAAGGCCGTCGTTAAGCCTCAGTATGTCGACCAGCTTCCCCGAGCTGTCAAGACACCCAACAAGAGTGTCAAGTTCCTACTAGAGCACAGGTCTGCAATGGACAATATGGATGAGGTACTCGATGTCCTGGAGCTCCGTCACATCCTTGATCGTGACGTGAATCTACTTTCTGGTGGAGAGTTGCAACGATTTGCTATCGGAACCGTTTGTGTCCAAAAGGCAGATGTCTACATGTTCGACGAGCCGTCTTCCTACCTGGATGTCAAGCAACGTTTGTCAGCAGCGCGAATGATTCGTTCTCTCTTGGGCCCCGACAACTATGTCATAGTCGTCGAGCACGATCTGTCAGTCTTGGACTACCTTTCCGATTACATTTGCGTCCTTTATGGAAAACCTGCTGTCTATGGTGTCGTAACTCTTCCCCACTCGGTCCGTGAAGGCATCAACATTTTCCTCGACGGTCATATCCCCACCGAGAACTTGCGATTCCGAGAAGAATCATTGACTTTCCGTATCTCGGAAGGCACCGACGATTTCCAGGCTGACAAGGCTCGTGCTTTCAGCTATCCGAAGATGGAGAAGACTCTTGGTAACTTCAGACTGCGCATTGACGGAGGAGAGTTCACTGATTCTGAGATCATCGTTATGATGGGTGAGAACGGTACTGGAAAGACAACTTTCTGTAGGCTCTTGGCCGGTGCGCTTAAGCCTGACGGCGCACAGAAGGTCCCCGAGATGAGAATCAGCATGAAGCCCCAGACAATTACTCCCAAGTTTGAGGGCACGGTGCGACAGCTCTTCTTCAAGAGAATTAAGCAGGCTTTCCTCTCTCCTCAGTTCCAGACGGATGTTGTCAAGCCTCTCAAGCTGGACGATTTCATTGATCAAGAAGTCAAGAACCTGTCAGGTGGTGAATTGCAGCGTGTGGCTATTGTTATGGCCCTCGGCCTGCCTGCTGATATTTACTTGATTGACGAACCGTCAGCCTACCTCGACTCTGAGCAGCGTATTATTGCAGCACGTGTCATCAAGCGGTTTATCATGCATGCTAAGAAGACAGCCTTCATCGTCGAGCACGATTTCATTATGGCCACGTATCTGGCGGACCGCGTCATTGTCTTCGATGGCAAGCCCGGTCTTGACGCGCATGCCAACAAACCCGAGTCACTACTTACCGGATGCAACACGTTCTTGAAGAACTTGGATGTCACCTTCCGACGAGATCCCACGAACTATAGGCCCCGTATCAACAAGCTGAACAGTCAGCTGGACCAGGAACAAAAAATGAGCGGGAACTACGTAAGTTGATTATTTCACCATCTGCGAGAACTTTACTAATAAGATATCTAGTTCTTCTTGGAGGAAGACAGCTCTTGAAAAGGGCGTCCTACACGGTAATGGCCATCGCGATGACCGCAAACATCATGAAAATACCCCACCAGCATTGGACACCGGCGTTCTAGGCGTACAAAAGCAAAAATCTCAGCGCCGAGGGAGCGGAGGCGCGCATAAAGCATCCGGCGCGGACGCGGAGGGTGGGGAGGATAGCGACGATCCGGATGGCTAGCCACGGCCACGACAGTCTATCCCCTGTTCGTCTGGTCCTGCACATTTGGGGATTCTATACAGGCATCATTTCCTGTTTGTTGATAAAGTGGGAACGTTTCGTATCTGCTTTTGCAGCAGCTAATGCTGTATAGGAGGGCCTTCGTAGATCCCTATGGTGTAGATTGAGGGACGAATGGGCCAAGTGGGTGACTGTCGTCAACTGATGACGTGCATGTCTCATTAGTATCTTCCGGGATCTTCGTAGATAGGAGATAGATGGAGCATAAAGATTAGTCCGCGGGGAGCGGCGAGATAGAAATGCGTATTGCTCATCGAATCGTACTATTTTCTAAACATATTGATGATTTGATCCCTCAAAGTGATATAGGTTGTATCGGTCTGAATGGTTTAGGTACCTAGTCATAGTTCGGCCCCCAAGTCTCACAGCAAGCTGAGTGTTCTTAGCATCCGATTAGGCTTACCAAGTACGTAACTCTTAATACGATTTTGCACTATTGAAGCACGACTCTACACATCGGGAAAATGAAATACGCAAATAGGTTATATAAAATAGGATCGTAATTATTATGCTATCTACTGGACGACCGACTTTTTCTGAATACCAGGGTGGAGAAGGGATGGATGATACACACCGAGATCGTATTCCAATTAATTTTCCGACTTTGACCGGCACGAATCCTTTTCCCCGTGTGGAATCCTGTGGATTGGTGAGAAACCTTGGTTGTATTCAGATAGATTATGACAGTCGGCAGCGATAGTAAACGTACAGCGGAACTTGTCATTTTGATAGTTTTTCCCGACGGCGATGGTGCTGCAAGGGCGCGAAGGTTACGGTAGGAGGTTATGAATCCGAGCTGCATCCAGGGTGTCCCAAGTCATCTAAGGCCCCAAGAACGTAGTCGGGAGTTGACGCACGTACTTTGCAATTTCTCCCTCTGCTTCATAATAGTGTAGACTCGATATACCCTCGTATTCGGAGAGAAGCCCAGAAATGAAAAATTCAGGATGATTGAGAAACTCTTGTGTAGGTTTAGGGTTTAGTAATAATTCGAGACGCAATATTCTAGACTGGGGCATCAAAAGTGGTAACGAGGCCATATTAAAAAGAATGGTTGTGTAGTCGATCGAAAAGTTAGTCTTCCTCGATCTCGCCCTCCTCGCTACCTGAATGCACACCTGGATCTTCCTTGGGAGGCGGCTGAGCTGCTGCTGGGGGTGTCCTAGTTTTGTGACGAGTATCACGGTGGGGGGAACGCTCACGCGGTGTTCTCTCTCTTCTTACTCTCTGTTCTCGATATTAGTAAGTGAAATCTGATGATAGGTAGCGAGAAGCCTTACTTTCGAGTCTCTTGAGTCGCGACGGTCAAGGTCGTCGTCATCCTCAGCTCTGCGGCGTCGAGAGGACGTTGGGCGGTCATCACCGTAAGGCAACTCCTCAACAGGTCCCCTCTCAACGCGACGCCGGTACATCCGCTCGCGTTCTTCCTCCCGATCCCGCCTCTCTCTATCATAGTGGCTCGGCGGTTCATCACGTCGAGATCGAGGCGGGTAATCCCTGTCCCGATCGCGCTCGCGGTCCCGGTCCCGGTCCCGATCTCGGTCGCGTTCGCGGACTTCGCGATCTCGATAAGAATCCGACGGCCGACGGTCAGACAACAAACTCTCAGCCATGCTGGACTTACGATAATTTTTCTCGCGCTCGGCGATTGCCTTGCGGCGGTCCGCTTCATATGCGTCAGGCTCCGGGCTGCGGCTGTGGCGCGACGGTCGTGTGCGGTCACTACGGTGAGAACGATCTCCTCTGTCTCTATCTCTATACGTACCACGGTCAAGGGATCGATCGCGACGTTTATGACGATCCCTGTCTTCCTCCTCTCGGTCCTTAATTCGACGAAGCACTTTCTCAAACGCACCACGTCGGGCGTCCTCGGATTTGACGGCCTGGAATTCGGGCGCGCGAGCGAGACGGGGACGGATCTTTTCCCACGTATCATCTGCAGCGACTGACGGCTCCATATGTTTAATATAAGAACGGAGATCATCAATGGCCCTTCTCTGCTGGCGTTCGGAGTGCTTGTCCTCATCCGAACGTTTGGATTTCTTCTCCTGAAGCTGTTGTATTTGTCAGTAACGAAGTATTCCATTAAGGGGGTCTGGACATACCCTTTCGAAAATGAGCTTTTGTATGTCGCCATCAATGTTAGCAGTGCGTCGATCATTTTTGAGGACAGATGAGAACTCCTCGAAAGTGGTCTTGGGGGTGAACTCAAAACGATTGTCCTGGATTCCGAGTTAACAATTAGCCCATACCATATAGATCAGTTAGGATGACTTACGTCCATAACGTCAAGCACGTCATTTCTTGTTGTACGCAGAGCGCGTTCTTCTTCCTCGACAATATCCCAAAACAAGTCAAGAGGGCTTGATCCGGATTGACCGCAGATAGCCCTGAATCGTTCATCATTCTCGAGCAAAGGATATACTTGGCTCCACTTTGTTCCTGCCTTGATCTTACCTGCTCGACGAAGCTCTTGAAGTAGCTCTATAAACGCGTCTCGTCGCTTGCGCTCGACGCGGAGCTTTTTGTTCTTCTGGTTCTGTCGAGTCTCATTAAAACTCCGTTCGAGGGATTTGATATGATTTTGGAAAGCAGTGAGAATATCGAAGTTGTTGAGAGCTTTATACTTCTCGTCATTCTGGAAAGGAGCAGTTGCCTTGAGAATATTCTGAGCTTCAGACCAGCGCGTGTAGGGCTCAAGGTTGAGCTTCGGGAGAAGGTCGATGAGACCGTCCATGGCACTCTTCCGAAGGCTAGCTTGACTTTCAATATGAGCTTTCTTGAGCTCAACTATGTAGTCCTCAAACAACTGGCGCCGTTCCTCTTCATTATTAGTCGAACGAAATATTGTTTCGCCCTCAATGATGGGACGAGCAGTCTTCCAACGTGTATAGTGCTTGATCTCAGGATGGCTCTTGAGCATAGTGGCGAAATCAGCACGAAGCTTTGCCAGTCTATCCTTTGCACGCTCCTTATCCTGAATAATCATGTCTTGGCAATACTTCTCGAAAGCAGCCTTTCTATCTTTAGGGTCCTTGATAGCTCGGTATTGAGGATCCTTGATTGTGGCTCGCATAGTCTGCTCCCAAGTCCAGTCAGGCTGTACACCGCTGCGGCGCAAAAGTTTCATGAAAGCAGCTTCTGCTTCTTCAGGCGTCGCATACTCTGGTTCGTTGCTTGCAGGGACAAATGCCTGGACACGTAAATCACTACCGTGGGTTAATTGACGAGATTCAGGGTAGGGTTCCCGGTGTTCGCGGTGATGATCGTAGCCCGAATTCGAAAAAGAAGCACTAGGGGCAAAAGGTGTAGAGGGCCTGTCTACGTTAGAAACGAACATAGATGGAGGTTAATAAGATTCTTACGCAGGCGTCGAGGGTGTACTCTCATGGCCCAAAGCTTTTCTGTAAACTTCGGGCATCTCCCAAGAACTTTGCTTCGTCTCGGTATTGTACCAATACTTACGCCCACCTTCAGCGGTATACTCCTTCCATGGCTGATTCGCGAGAGCGCGCTATTAACCTGGTTAGTCTCCAGTCACATCGGCATAGGGACGCGTAACAAACCTCGGCTGGAGACATCAATTCTTCCGGCTTGGTCCATTGCGTCGCCTTCGTGATCGAATTATAATAGTAGACGCGTCCGTCGGGGCTTTTGTATTCTTGCCAGGGATTCGGCTGGCCATAATGGCTGTTGACTCCGTTCATCATGGCGTAGAGTTTCGCGCGCACTCTGGTAACTTTCAAGAGGTGTTTAAAAAGCTGCTCTAACTAGATTCTACCCCCATACGGTGAGAGTATAGTTGGAGAGAATTATCAATAGAAGTCGGTGTGAGATCCAGCTTAGTCGGCAGAGAAGTATACTGTTCGATGGACGAAATGACATGCGTTAAGATTGGAAAGCGACGAATTTTTTGGCAGCCAACAGAGGAGGTCGGGAGTCCGGTAGGTACCAGGTACGTAGCTCGGATTACCTAACAAAGTTCTAACTACAGTTCAGGTAGTACCAGGCCAGGGTGGGGAGGCGCATGCTGGGAGCACAGGCCACACCTTATCTGGCAGCTTCAATGTTCAGCTGCAAGCAGTTACTATAGGTACGTGCTCTCCTATTCACACATTCACGTTCCCCCGGCCATCATTAACCAAAACCTCACCTGTTAGCAGAATGCTACACTTGCCTATGAACAGCCTCGAAGGTACACCACAATGAATGGAGAATCGAATCTAATGCCTTGTCGTTAATCTTTGTCTGCTGCAATTCGAAAAAATGACCGACACATCACTCGACGCGGCTTCCGAACCAGTGCTCGACTTCGACGATTCCAGTCTCACGTACTTTATACCCGTTGCAACCAAGTTTAATGTTGAGGAAGCTTTCAAAGATGGCTTGAAGAAAGGCGGCGAGCCGTTCAACTCAGTAGAACGGCGGGAATCTCTCTTCTTTGGTAAGGATTTCCCCATCTCTTCCAAGAGGTCCATTTCTCACCATGCTCATTGTTAGACCCCAGATGAATCTATCGATATATACCTTGTCCTCAAATGTGCCTACGTCGAAGAAGACAATTTACGGTCCTCACTCCGAAGTGTAGTGGTCTCTGTTGAGGCGCAGATCATTAATGGGAGCGTCCCGGATCGCGATGGCCAACAAGCCTCGGAAGTCATTTCGACAGGAGTGATAGGCGAGGAAGAAGATCCTACTATATTATTCGGGTTCTTAGGAGAGGATGATAACAATAACGAAGAAGGCCGCCAACAATATGCCGTCGCTGTGTGGAAGCACTCAGTTTTTCTTAGTCGGCCTAGGATGCGACTACAGAGTCCTTCAGTTGTCTTCACTGCGACGGGAAGTCTAAAACTGATAGGTCCATCTATATCCGATGGGCCTCATGATGGGTATCTACAGAGCGGCGTAGCCTCAGGCCTTAATCTCCTCGAGTCTTTCGAGAACGACCCGGCTATGAACGGCATCAAGCCGCGTCTATCAGCACTCCGAGTGTCTCGGGTCGCACCGCTCACGCAGCAAGCTAAGGACATGCTACGGCCTATCAAGTCCTTGCCTAAGCTTTCTCTACGGATTTACCCAGCAGCGCACTCACGAATGCGCTTTACGCATCTTAATACCAAACCTCCTACTGCGACCGTTCTGGCAATACTCGAGGTAGACTTTACACCCTTCTTCGACTGCGAGATAATTTTAGACAAGATATCAATATCAGTAGCAGATGGTGTAGTAGAAGACCTCACGAGCCAGTCCGGAATGCCACTTCCAGTCTCTTGCGTGGCCCACGACCATGTTACGTTTCTGTACCGCATGTCACCGGTTGAAGCGGACGTTGTCTCGAAAAATCCTATACGAGACCTCAGGATCGCGATATCCGCGGCTGCCCTGGTTCATCCAGGTATCTGTGAACCCCGCTTAAGCATGGCGTGGACTGCTACGGTTGACTTCACAGTCCCCGTAAATCCAGGTTATGGTTCTACTATGCAACCTATTCAACGCATGCATCGTCCAAGCCAACTCTCGATCGGCGGCGAAAACACAATTTCCTTAACAGCGCCATCTGTTACTCACCCAGATGCGTTGCCTTCTCTCGAAGCCGCAACGCCGCGAGCAGAGTCTACTGTGCCCGAAATGGGTATTACCATGACTTTTACTGCCGCATCTCCGAGTCAGGCAATTTATCCGGGCGATGAGTTTGTATGGAACGTGTTCGTTGTTAACCGGTCGCCAGTCCCATCAGCGGTACCAAGGAAGCTGGCAATTATAGTGATTCCAAAGCGGAGACGTAACGAATCACGAGTCAACCGGCCACCTTCAGTTAATCGGCTGCCGGAGGTTTCGCATGGTCAATTCCAGCAGCCAAAAGCAACGAAGGACCGAAGTGTGGCTGATGCTGTTCTTGACGAGAACGTTGTCCATGCTATGCAACATAGCAGCATCATCGAGGGTGCCGAGGTAGTATGTCTGAGTGCAGATGTTAGAGTCGGGCCACTTGCACCTGGGGCTTGTCACGTTGCCGAGCTCAGATTTTTGGCCCTGAAAGAGGGCATTGTCAGTGTTGAGGCTGTGAGAGTGGTCGACCTTGCAAATAATGAGCATGTAGACATTAGAGATCTACCAACCGTGATTGTCCAAGGCAAGCATGCGAGGTGACGGCTATGGATAGATTACTAGACTGGCCATTTGAAGCCACAGCCCAAATTCGGCGTCTATAATGTGGTCTATTAATTTAGATGATTACTGGACTTTTGATGATTTATCACAGTGACCCTGCGCTTGATGAAACATCTACTGCGACTTTTTGCTCCCCTGAATGTGCTTAACAAGGCTTGAAAGTATATCAGTAATGTTCTGCTCGCCTAGGGTCTTGTAGGCCTCTGGCAGCGGCTAGCACTGCGCCATGCAGTAGCAGTATGTAACTCAGTTGGCCACCCTGAAGCAGCACTAGCTACACCATATCGGACCCAAGCACCAGGGACGCACTATTGAATCGATGGGACTTTTGAACTACATTGTCTCCATCAATTACCAAAAACGAACAGCGTCGTACATCTTAGCTTTCGTGAACTCCTGGCCTTCACGGCGGACTAATACATGTTGTGTACGGAATACGCCGATTTGAATTAGCGAGGGAAAGGAGTTTAAGGAGAATGGGCTGTAATGTCCCGAGGGAAAGCTAATCCTCACAAAGGTCGCCTTCAGCAGCATGGTAACCCAAACATGGAGGCTGCTCGACAGTACTTACGAAGAGGCACGTATGGAGCCATCGATAGAATGCACCTAATATCTAGGGAGCTTGTAGATTGGCACCACACACTCTTGCACTGCGGATTAGCGGTCTATGATGAATGAAACTGGGGATTATCGAGAGCTCTGAAGGACAGCATTTGAAACGCCATATTCGGAATTTTCATGCCGCTAGAGTACCTTGCATGCCATGATTATCTGCCTTCACGCTTCTACACCGTTGTGGTCCTTTCTATACGAAATTTCCCATTATCACCTGCTGTAGATATGTTTTGTACGATATCATTTCCGAGAATAGACACTGATCCACGCAAATAGCCTCCTGTAGCTGACCCCAGCGGGGCGGATCACATTCCGTTTGTTTTCTTGACTTTGGGACAAGGTTATCCATGTAAGAATATAGTTCTTCAGTGAAGCGCTATGGAGAGCTAGTGGATATTTCTTCAGTGCTCCTTGGCCTCGAAAGTTGCGTCAATGTTCCGATGAGCGTGATTACTGGCATTGGCCTACATGGGCTGATGGGCAGAATGCAGTACATACCTAGTTCGATCGAATGTCGACATCCTTGCTGGGGGTTACCGTAGGTGCAGCCCATACGGCGCAGAGCCGAATTGGTTCGCAACGATCCGAGCAGGATTCATGAGACAAGTCATCGATCTCATCAAAAATGACAGGCGAGGCACACCTCAACTAAATATCAGAGAGAGGTCCAGCTAGATGGATAAGGATGGCACGTGAAAGGAATTCAATGCACTAGACATGATGGATCGACCACACCTACTTAAAGGAGCGACTTCAGCTGCGCTCTTGTACAGTATTTGGTCGTAGTTTTCAGAGATTTAGGCTGTCGATCGTTGCGCTAAGGCCAGTGGAACCCGGCAGAGAATAATAAGCGTGGTAGTTCTAGGTATTATCACCGCGTCCAGTACCACTCTATACCATCATTGCCTCTGTAGACGCTAGCAGAGCGAAAAGGAAAAGAATAGACAAGAATAGCGAATGCTGGCGTGTATTTGCGAAAATGTTACCAGAGGCAGAAAGTCGATCGACCAAAAAGGAAACCCAGTCTGGCTCCGGTAGCCAGGCCGAGCGCATCATTCAGCTCTGACTACCACCTAACCTATCAAATAGGGCCACCGAGATTCGATTTTTTTTTTTCCTTTTATTTTTGCTAGCCATTTTTGCCTTATGTAAGGAAACGGCACAGAAATCAACTTATTTTTGCGTACCTTTCCTTGCTGAAAATTCTCATACAATACAACTTAGTATATGGTACCTACCTCTAGGTAGGCTATCCTCGACACATTGTAACTAACAGACTTGCCATCATGAGACTAGGACAGGTGTTTCCTTGAAATGTGCGCGAAACTGGAATCATGCGGCTGCGTAACTGTCGGCGTCGGTAGACGTGAACCATACACCAATAACTGGCATATGTATGGAAGATCTTGATGCATGTGCGCACGACCTGGAGGATTCGTACTAGTATGCAGCTCTTGCAAGTTATTCCCTACCTAATACATAGACCGTTTTATTGCTGAAAGAATCCGCCAACAAAGTCCAACGAGGGTTACACAAGGGATCCTGGTTCTCAAATGCGGATCTAGGAGCGCAGGAGCCGGGGAAAGAGATGGCGTCGTGCCCCGGATTTGAGGCGACCCGCTGAGCATACCCATAGAAGAAAACTCGGCCTCATAGCAGCCCTTATTAGTTTAATGCTCGCTGACGGTCGTTGCAGAGAAAGACATATCGCTTTTTGTTGGTGTTCGCGGAATACCCTCGTTAAGGGGTACGAGAAAAGGGGGTGTACGCAGGATTCGCGAAGCCATGAATATATCGTATCTTGTAATGGATGCCCAACGCCATATGTATCGGTTCCCATGGTGTTGAACTTTTATACGTACCTCTAAGGCAGGTACCTAGGAACGACCGACATAGCCAAGAGGCCAGGGGCGCCATCCAAGGGGACACAGACGATAGACCCAAGGTTTACTATCGCCTAGATCATCCTGAGTTACCACATTCAGACCCCTTCATAGTCTAGTGTGTTTGTCGTAGTCGGGGTATCCTGGGCCACTGATATACAGCTTGTACGGGACGGCGATCACTTCAGAATTGGTCTTGTGGTTACGGAACGACGATGAGAAATTCGCATGAATTCTCCTGCCAGAGATGTAAACTTCGAAAGTTTGGTTATGATGGGGACTGTTGCTTGATGATATACATATGTCCCAGTGCCCCTCTCCATTGCCTGAAGTCTGTCCTTTTAGGATCTTGCTGTCATGTTAGGCGGCATATCCTCAGGTTCGACTTCGCCTGGTTCCCTAGGGCAAAACCGTCAAAATGGAGGCAGCAAAGGATACCCTTGGGCCGATGATGAACGCGGTGAACTGGTTCTTGGTGGCGTTGGCGACTACGTTCCTTGGTCTACGATTATACTGCAAGTTCAGTCGGCATAGGGGGTTGTGGTGGGACGATCACATCTTGATATTCGCTTGGGTAAGGAGTGCAACAATGGCTCGGCTGTGGTGTGCTATTTCTGACATATATGGATGTAGGTATGTCTTGTTATCGCCGTCGGATTCATCACCAGCTCGATATCTTTAGGCTCTACCAGCCCGGCAGGACCCAGAACCCCAGAAGCTGCCCTCCGGCTCCAGATCCATGGAGGCGTACAGAATGTGTTCTTCGGGTTAGCTACGGTTATGAGCAAGACTTCGTTCGGGGTTACGCTTCTAAGAGTCACGGAAGGCCGATTGAAGATGATTGTCCTATTTCTTACCGTCACGATGAACTTGGCTGTGTTCCTCTACATTATCTTCACGTTCTTCAAGTGCGAACCAAAAATTTACTCCTGGATCAAAGGTCCTGGCTGCTGGAGCACGGCGAAATATATTCATTATGCTATCTTTGCTGGAGGTAGGGGGATTTAATGGTTACTAGGGGTTATGCCTCTCAAGTTCATTTGCTAACCTATCACATAGCCTATTCCGCCTTTGTGGACTTCTCATTCGCGATAATCCCCTGGTTCCTAATCATGAACCTTCAAATGAAAACCAGAGAAAAGTTTGGCGTCGCCATTGCTATGAGTTGTGGTGTAATGTATGAGATAAGATTATCCAGAATCGATTGTTCGCTAATATTTACTCAGTGCTGGAGTAACGGCCATCATGAGATGCGTCTATCTGCCTAACCTCCTTCTCGGATCATTCTCAAGTACGTTCATAATACCATTGATAATTAGCTTCTCTGCACGACTATGCACTGACTCAGTACTAGCTCAAGGGACAACACTGGTTATATGGTATGTGGCCGAATCGTCGGTCACCATCATTGCCGCATCGATCCCTGTTCTACGGGCCTTGATCAAGGAGATATCCTCGTCCATCGACCGTTACAATCGCAGCACTGGCAACAAATCGGGTATGAAGAGTCAATCAAGGGCCACTCCAAGAGGCCTTCACCACAGCAACGTTGTAACGACAGTAATCGGCTCGCGTAGAGACCCTCATGACCTTCACAGTGATGCGAGCAGCGATAAGAGCATACTTGAAGCAGGCCGCGCACCAGGCAAAGTCGAACCAGGAAGGATTGTTCAGACGCAAGAGGTTCGATTAAGTTATTATGACCAAAGCGATAATGATAGTGAGCAAGGATATGAGATGGAGTACATGGGGAGGAAGTTGTCGTGATCTATGATACCCCTTAAAATCATCTCATTTCGCGGCAGGCATCCCGCAAAGCTAATGTGTACGAAAAATTGGTACGATAATAATGACTTATAATAGATGGTGTAGAAACGTTTCGGAAATTTCCATCAGAGGCCTAATAATACTGCCATAGTACCCCTGAGGAGCCTCTCCCCAAACCACGTCAGGGCCTCGATTCTCATATTTCGAATCAAAGAACTTCTCACGTATTACGAACGATATAACATTGCGAATCTCGATGTCATTCTAATGTTAGCCAACCGGCACATGGGTCTGGCCAGAACTAGTGATGATTACTTACTGTGCCACGTCCCAGTCTAACGGGAAATCCTTCGAACGTGGATCCGCACGCGGTTCCACGGGAGTAATACCCGGAGGAATGCTCGTACCCTCCTTCGGTATTCTGTTTAGCTCGCCAGTTGTGGAGCCTCTTTCGAGTACCGGCACCTTTTTGCGATGTTCTTGAACGGGAAGGAGATGTAGCTGACCCCGGCCCGACAAAATTTTCAAACTCGCCGACAGGTGTCACTTTTCGCAGATGTTGCACTACGGCTGGCGGTGAACACGTGTGATTTCCATATTTTATTGTATTAATATCTTACTGAGACTAATCTTTACTATAAAAGCCCTAGCTTGCTTGGCGGAAATGTCAGACAGAGTCGTTCGAGTTTGTATGCAACGGTATTCATAATGTAAGACTGGTATTCGGTAGCTATCTATTTTTTGAGTAAGCACCATAGGGGAAAACTCAGGAACAAGAACTGACCCTCGCACATGTGGCGCGTACGGCCAAATAGGCTTATACACTTAGGTACTTTATCGCTGGACTGCTAGAGTCACACAGAGAGGTATCTTCCTGTGTATTGCTGAAAAGAATAGCCTTAGGAGTCGCAGGATGTATGCGCTTTTGCCTCTCTGAATTTGAACCTGATACGAGCCGGGGCAAAGGAAAGGCACAAATGCATTTAGGGGTTAAGACTGAAGGTAGATATGAATAGAATGATTTGCAAATGTGCAGTTCCTACAGCCTTTCTAGCAGCTAGATTTGAGCCTCCCATTACCCTAGCTGCTAGTTAGAGCCAAAGGGGGGAAATCTCCAGGCCGTCGGATTTATCATAATATGTTCCAGAAACCAGTAGGTCGGGTCAAAGTTTGAAGAACTTACTAATCCGGCTCCCCCTTGGAGTAGATCCCCTCAATCATGTCGATAGCACCCTCTAACCTCCTCGGAAAAGAATGGATGAATACCTGACATGAGGCAATCTTCATGTGTCAATAAGAAAGTGGAAGGCAGTTAAAACCAACTATAGGGAGGGGTGGAAGAAACGATAGGAGAAAAGGGGGGGGTGGAGTGGGGGAGGGAAAGACTAGATTTTACCATCCAATCATTACCTTTCTGCGAGTAATCTACGAGTAGGTATGTAAGTCTTCGCAACAACCATAAATAGCGTCAACAATAGGCTTCTGATATATAATCGGGTATCTAAACTAGGTGAATAATGTGATTGTCATATCTGTTGGACTTTTTGATAAATTTTGGAGTCTTTCCTTACCGAAAGTGTGTCTTAACTTACAAATGGAGATGTTGGGCAGCAAGAGTTTTCTTGGCCGACCACTAAATATTCCAGTGATCATCCGTTGACGAGCTAATAATAAAGTTCTGACAAGATATCAAAGCGGCGAACGGGTAGATAGATCGACCATCAATCTTGGCCACCTAGGTTGTGCCAAATATCTTGCTGTCAAGCCATAAAATTCTCTTAAATCATAGGCGCTGATGTATGCGGGATGTTGAGTGGAATGACAACATGCCGCTGCGGACCAAGCTTGAACGAGTTAAGCTTAAAGGCCCATACCGTAAATCTAGGGTCCAGCTGACGTACTGTAGTGCGGCTGAACTGGCAGTGAAGGGATGACGAAACATGCATGGGTCGACAGTACATTTCATCAGCGCGGACCCTGTTCAGCGGCTCTTCGGCTCCTGGAGCGAGAAAATGAATCAATCCATTGGGTTGGTTCGAGATACTCCGGATGGTCCGGCTCTCCCTAGCGTCGCCAGTCTAGAATTATAAGTGCTAGCGTGAGAGATGCTGGATGCGTCTTTTGGGGGTATTCGACGGCATCATCGGAGACCCGGAGAGCGAAACCTGGTTACTCTCTTGCGAGTCTTACTCAGACCCGTGACGTATAAGAAAAAAAAAATCGCTCGGTATAAGTCACGATGCTAGTCTATCTTGACTTACGTCTCTTCTGTTCCGTCGTGCAACTCTCGCTTTTTCTCATATATTGAACGGGCTTAAATCAGTACACAGTGTCCCGCCAGCTCTCGCTCTCGTTCGCTCGCTGCTCTAGTCGCATTACACCGCATTTTCCCTCTCCGCACAAAGCAACACGGAATTTGAAGATCGAGCAACCAAAAATGGACGACTTCCCAAAGACACTCGTCATCGCCATCGTCGTCAGTGCGGTCGCCGTTGTGTTAGTTCTTGGTATAATATACTACATTGCACTCAACTGGGCAAATTTATTACGTCGTGTCACTCCCGACCGCTGGGCAACGCCGGAGAGCGAAAGGGCGACGTGGCCGCAACCGAGAAAATCCTTTGAAAGCGGTTTCTCAACGCCCATCTCATCGCCCATACCTTCCCCGAGGTCCTCTAAGATGAACCCTGAGCAAATGATCAACAATTTCACACCGTCCAACAACGAACCGGTAGTGCCACCTCGCAATGTGAAGACATGAGGAGACAGCAACTTTCTTTTTACTCTTCACCGCTACGATGTGAGATATGAGTTATGACCAATGGGTATTGCATACATGGCGTTTTTAGGGAGAACCATTCGGCTTGGGCTTAGAAAGACTTGCATGACTAGTGTAGTCCAAGACTTTTTTGTTAGGCGCTGTGGAGTTCTGAGGGGGTGGGCCAATGAATATCTTACAAGAGACGCATCACTAGATGGGACGAAAGATTAGAAGGGTCATACCCACCAGGCCGCTGGGCTTACGGTTCTACATAGGATATAACCGTCAGTTAAGGTATAGACATGCATTATTGGTAACAGAATTTCATGAGAACTTTTAACCCTGAGCCCAAGTCGAAAGGCATCTGAAGTATATCTGCTTCAAAGTAAGCAAATTGCGCAGAGTACCTAAGTACCTATTTCCTAAAGCATCGGAACCATCGGATGCATGAGTTCCAAAAAGTGCTTTTTCTTCCTCACTAGGCCCTTCTACGACCCCCCCGATACAGCGCATCGGTAACCGAACGAGCCGACTATTCGGTACCGATATTTAACTCCATAACCTTGAGCCGAGGATATTCAAGATCAAGTGAAGGTTGCATCTAGAACGATGAGGTAATTTGATGGTCAATTTCGATATACGAGACTGACGGGACTCAAAAGCGCCAACTCCCTAGGCTATGTGATATCATAATAATGCCCCTTACACCACTGTGCATCATACAAAACTAACAAGAAAATCCAATGCAATATCAACTCAGGGGTAAAGGCCCTGTTCCTAATTTTTCTCCATCCCCCAGACCTCTAATCCGATGAAATAGCCTAAAGCAACGCCACAGCCCCAAGAACCCCAACAGCAGCGGCAGCACCCGCAGCCACATCCGTCGGTCTAGCCACCGCCGCATTTTTAGTCCTGCCCTTATTCACGCCATCCGTAGCCGTAGACGCAGGCGTGGCCTCAGCCAACCTAGCGCACGACGGATCCGCAAAAGCCGTGATCAAGTTAAGGTCATCCATGATATCGCCCGGGCTAAACCCAACGCCAGATATAGTAGTAGTAGAAGACGGCAGCGGCGAGCACTAGGAGTAAGCGGCGCTGAAGTTTGCCGCGTTGGCTCTAACGTAGCTGGATAGCTGAGTCTGGTAGGAGACGGCGTCGCTGGTGAGCGACGGCGGGATGGCGGACGCGATGGATGTGGCCGCGCCGCAGGCGTCTGTTGCTAGCTGCGTCTTGTTTAGAGCTGGTTCAGTGAAGAATGCTAAGTGCGCTGTGTTGGAGGGTCGGGGGAGGAAGGCGATGAGGGGGGCGCCTGGGACGAGGCATGGTACTGATATTGTGCTTGTGGATTGGCTAATGGTGCTGGCTATTAGGCCAGTGGCGGCCAAGATGATGCTTTGTGAATGCATGGTGTTTGAGGTATACCTAGAAGATATCGCCGAAAGAGTCTTAGAACCCAAGTCAATACAAGAGTCGAGAGAGGCAGAGGGGGGTCCGGTCTTATGTAACTGTCTTCCCGTCAAGGTATACTCTTCCGTCTTCACGACACGGCCTCTCCTTGGTCTATCGGAAAGCACTACTACTGAAAGGGTATGATTGGTAGCCCGGTACGATTCAGCAATGAAACATTCGTGTAGGGCAAGATCTAATTTGGTCAAGCTAAACAACGTTGCAGAAACGATTTACCCCTGAGACCGACTGTAGATTGATGTCTTGCTAGGCCCATTCAGCCCTACGTAAACGACACCTGACTGAGAGCAAGCTGGTCGCTGTGAAGAAGACTCCATCAAAATCTGGCGAACGTATAAGGAGCTTGCTGCATATGTGCTTTAGAAAAGGGGTACAATCATATGATAGAGCGCAGCAACGTCTCAACTACCGCAGACTGACTGCATGTAGCCAAGCTGAACATTAAACACAGTTCTGATCTCTATAGAGACTTGAATGATTTAGAGGCGGGGCAGGTGATTTGGCAATAGTGCCTTGCGTACACCAGTGTACATCATAGACTGCATCGTCACCCAAACTTAGCACATCTCAGTCAGCACGAAACACGAAATAGATCAAAGGCGAATGGAAGCAAGTTTAGGCAGCGGTTAATGCGACTCTCCACCCGATCGTGGAATGTTCCTTTGCCTGGAACAAGCCCTATGAAATCTATATGCTGATATCATGATCTCCTACAGGATGATGTTTGTGTAACCTTTGAATTTGGGTGGCAGTTATCACTAGAAAACGGTTTGAAGTCGCTGGGAGGATTCGCCCAAAGTTAATCAACGTCACGATAGAGTTTCAAGTCTTATCTCTAAGCTTTTTTAAAGAACGCCGTCTTCTATAAGGGGCGCAACTCGCTGGTCCGTGATTTCAACCTCCATGAAGCATTCTATTTCACCCTTACGTCCGGTATTTAGATCGCAATGTTTGCATCCGGATGCAAGGACCAAGAATCGCAGCCACACACATATCATGGACATTCAACAACCATGGTCTTGGAAAGACCAACCCTAAAATATCCAAGCAAGGCGAACTGGAAAAAGTAGGAAAATATAATCTCGCAAAAGCCAGCGCTAATGATTTTCTCTTATTATCAATAACTTTGAACTCGGGATGTTCCCCGATAATATAATACAGGTTAGGTAGCTAACTGCACCCAACCAGAATTGTGCTTTGTGCACTCCTTTCCACCGCCAACCGCATATAATACAGCTAGAAGAGTGTACTAAGTAGAAAACGATAGATATACAGCTTCGCCAATCTTTCCACAGTCAATAGTGTTCAAACATTATACAAAAAGTTGCCGACTAGGCTTGACCGGTCAAATATACAATATGTTTAGACGATAAACCAAGTTAACCTTTTGATACCAACGCCCGTGCCGAATCGAGAGCGCTCTGCTCTATTCCAATAAGTCTTGGATGCCTAATACCTGTAAATGCGAATGAGAATAGGAAAAAGAAAAGTGTATGTGCGCGTGCGGTGATGTTGATTTCATTGAATCGTGATATGCAGACGTGTCTACTTCAAGGGCGGTGATTCGGGTAATCGTCTATGCTTGTAAACTCTTGAATCGTTCCTCGAATGCTTTCACTCTTTCAGCCTGAAGCTCCCTCTCCAGTTTTCTAGTTTGGTTGACAGCCGCCTCGCGCTCTTCCTGCAGCTGCAGGACCTCGATCTGAGCAGAGTTCATGCGGCCGACTACTTGCTCCATTTCAGTGTCGGCATCGGCTAGTGCATTCTCAAGCTCGGCAATACGAGCCCGCAGGTTGTCGATTTGACTTTCTTCGGACACCTTCATGGCCGGACCGGAACGTGTGACACTGAGGCGAGGCGACCGAGCACCTGCGGCTGAGAATAGAGGGGATAAGGGTGACTTCGGCGGGAACGTACGGGGCGAGCGTAAACCGTCACGCATCCGCTTCAGCTGCTCATTGTGACTGGCCCTGAGGGTGGCTATCTCTTCCTCGTGACGCGTAATTCGGTCTTCGGAAGCATTTTGCGCGGCCTCTAACTTCTCCTCGAGGTTCCGAAGGTGAGCTTGCATCGAGGTGATACGGTCCTTATTGGACTTCTGCTCTGCTTCTCCACGAGCTACAGTATCCGAGATTCGTTGACGTAGGGTCTGGTTGATGGTTAATTGCTGACGAACCTGGACAGCCAGCTCCTCGACACGACGAGCCGACTCGCTTAGTTCGTCGGCAAGTGCCTTCTCAGATTCGAGGTAGACTCGTTCGTCGGCTTTCAGAGCTTCAAGCTGTTCCTTATATGATGTTGCCTCTTGACGAGCAAGGTCGCGCTCTGATACTGTAAACGAAAGAGTGCGCTCTAGTTTCTCCATTGCGATCTTGGTTAACTCATCTTGTGAACTGCTGGCCTCCAACTTCTTGATACGCTCAAGAGACTCGGCATATGCCTTTTGGAGGTCTTGATAAGCTACTGTCAGAGAATCCGAAGTGACGGGAACAGCTAGCTTGTCGCTTCCGCTGCTTTGACGCGCGAGAGAAGGTGGGATAAGGATGTCCTTCTCGTCTAGGAGACTCCTGAGTGATGCTATCTCCTGCTCGGCTCGATCAAGATCCATTTTAAGTCCACCAAGCCCCTTTTCAACCTGCCACTTTTGCTCGAGTGCCTCTTCAGCTCGTCGACGTAGGACATTGATCTCAGCTCGAAGGTTAGATATTTCCTTCTGGAAGCCAGCCTTCTGTGGTGACTCAGTCAGAAGTCGATCGCGTTCCATCTCGAGAACTCGAATCTTCTTTTCGTTTTCCCGATTCTGGTGTTCTTGTCTCTCTAAGAGACTCTTCAGAGCTCTGTGCAAAGCATCTCGCTGTTCTTCGACGTCCTTGAGTCTCTCAGACAGTTGGTCTCGAGATTCACTAGTCTTAACTGACTTGGATCTCGACAAGCTAGAGGGCGCTCTTTGAAGCTTAAATGAGGGACTCGGGCCAGTCAAAGAGTTGGATCGAGACAACCGGGAGCTAGCGGGTACAGGTTCTTCTGATATGGTACCCATCGACTTAGACTGCATCTGTTTTAGCGATGTGTTTTCGACTTTGAGTGTCTGAAGTTCTTGTTGCATCTTTGTCGATTCATAGGTCATTTTTTCCAGTTCCGCCGCTTGCGCTTCGAGACCTTCCACACGAGCTCGTAGTTGCGGCACGACTTCGTCCCGGAGATTGTCGCGTTCGTTTGAAGCATTTTGAAGCTCGCTCTTGAGAGCTGTGAGCAAGTCCTCGAAGTTATCCTTGACCTGGCGCTCCTCAGTAAGCTTCCGCCGCAGAGTCTCGCAAGTGCTTTCCAATTCCTTGACGCGATCACTGGTGTCGGCACTGTTAACTCTCGCTAAATCAATTTGGGACGCCCTTTCTGAAAGTTCCCTGATCTGTTCATCAAGCTCTTGTCTTCTGGACCTCTCATCCTGGAGCTTATTAGTCAATTCCAGTCTAATCTGGGCCTTTTCCTGCTCCGACCTCCTCTGAATCTTCTCGATTTCTTCCCTTGATTGGTCATATTCACTCAATTTGGCCGAGCTGTATCCTGAATCCGAGAAGTAATCGCTAGTTCTCTTGTTTCCAGTCGTAGTAGGGTTATCCCTCTCTGCTTGTAACCTGTCGACTAAATCTTCTAAATCTATCTCACGCCGAATTGAGGCTGCCAATTCGGCCGAGATGGCCTTTAACTCGTCTTCCATTTCTTCGATTTGGAGAGACGGCGGTAGCGTAGCGGTTGGTGGTGTTGCCAGGTAAGATTCACAATAGTCTCTCGAATTTGGAGATCCAAAAAGCGCCTTGGGGGCATCAAGTAGTGATTGTGGTCCGATTGTTGTGACAGGGGATGCATCGGTAACACTGGCTGTCTTTGAGAAGTTGAAGGGCGATGGAAGAGGCGAAAAGCCTTTGTCCGAGACTTCAGTATTCGAAGGTGAAGAGGCCCAGCCAAAGAACGTTCCTAGCTTCGAGGAACCTGGTGACTTCGGTAATGGTTTGTCGGTATTGGGTGTTTTAACTTCGTAGCTGTCAGCCGTAGGGGTTGTATCATCTGGCTTGAGATTCAACTGTGGGGGTGTGGCCTTTCGGGTGACATGCAACGACATAGTATTAGAATGATTAGAATTACTATTACCCGACGAATCTGAATTATATCCGTCGAAAATATGCTCACTCAGCGGATCCTCCTCCTCGTCGCTAAAAAGGTCGTCATACGTGGTCTGTCCTTGGTATTGCGACAAATCGGTACTTTGGCGTGTTTGAGGAGCGGCAGGGTTGTCAGCCCGAGAATCTGGACGTTTGACTTCACCCGCTGTGACAGCCGGGTTAGACTCGGCAGAAGCCAACGGATGACGACCCACGGGAGGTTTTCTGGTTAATATCGAAGATTGATTAGCAACACTGAATTTAGATTGTTCGCGTTGGATTGCAGATTAATGAGACCCTGACTCACTCCGCGTTTCCCTGGATCAGAATGATGTCGTTGGGCGACTCTAATCCAAGCCCAATTGGAGGGCGAGGGAACTCGTACACGGTAGGGCTATCCAATGAGAAGGAACGCGAAAAACGTTGCTCTGGTCTGGGCAGGCCCTTTGTAATGGCGAGGTACTCTCCAGAGGAATATCTAGTGGCAATTGACGATGCGGTCGACGACAATGGCTTCCTTCGAATAGACCGAGTTGACGGCAAAACGGCGGAGCTGTCTATGACAAGATTCCGCGTGTTCCTCGAGACAGGTAGGGCGGCAGCTGACTCTAGGGATGGCGATTGGTCTGTAAGGGAAGGAAACGACTGCTGAAGGAAAGAAAGATCAGATGAGGCATGAGAAGTCTCAGAGTTGGCCGTGAGGGAGGGCCGGTGCTTGTGATCTTGGTTTGGGAAGTGAGGGACAGACATGGTGGTCGATCTACTCCCTTGTCAAATCACTCATGACTAGTCGGAATGTGGAGAGTTACAGGTCAGGGCCAAGAGATTATTGACTCGGTATACCAGGCGAGATGGTAATGTTTCACTGGCACTTGAGAAGGGAAACTTGAACAACCCAACAGTAGTTGGCGACCAGGAAAGCGAGAGCGCAACAACAGAGAAAGGACGAAAGTAACAAAATTCGTGTAAGCTAGGGGGGTGGAATGATCGAAAGGGGCATGGCGGCATGGGCTACCGTTGAATAGCGTCGCAATCGGTCTTTTGTCCATTATTAGACCATCAAAAGGATCAAGGGTATTATGAGCATTGGCAGCTTTGTGGCTCCTGCTTCGTTCTGCAGGCGCTTGAGAGTTGACAGGCATTGCTCTAGCGCGTATGCTTCCCCAGTTGTGCCCCTGGATCTGTTCTCTTTTGGTTCACTTGGCTTTCATGAGACGATTCTACTGGTCGGTCGCTATCTCGAATCCCTGTTAAACCTGTCAACCACTGATTAGCATTCCGGGTGTAGACCCTGTTGCATCCATTTTCGTTCATCTGCAATTTTAATTTCCCTGTATCCCCGAGAGAGAACCTTGGAAGTATCCCTCCTAACGAGGCTGGCAATGAACAACCCTGAAAGTAAGGACAAGAGATTCTGCAAGCGCATTCGCGGACACTTGGCTGAGAGGGAGGGCGAGTTATTTTAGTTGCGCACGACTCGCCAAGGGTCTGGATCCTGCTGCGTACTCTCTTGCGCACTCTCCTGCATACTGCAGGTACCATCTGCAGGCAACAGACATTTCGGTAAATGATCAGCCACACTCCTGCGGGGTGTTTGGTTCGCTTAGAGGGGCGTGTGCTGTAGGTAATCTCAACTTGGCGATATCCGACTTTCCCTTTTCGAGACCGGAGATAAAGATCGATCTTAATACTGGAATATGATTGCATGTTCCCTGGCGCCTCAAACGGCTAACGAGAAAGTCAAAGGCCAATTACTACTTGTCATTGAGCTCTTCATCTCGCGATTGTCATGTCTTAAAAACAGCATACCGCGCGGTAAGTTGCAGCGTTGAAACTTCAATATCCAATGGGCTGCAGCAATGTTTGTCAAGGTGAGAGGACATGGTCAGTCAGAATCTGGACCATGGAGAGGCTCTGCGCACGGTGTGAATACAAGACCCCGGAGTAACCAGGTCTTGTTACGAAGCCTTGATCCTGACCGGAAACTAGTCGTTGATAGATGCTTTGAATTGTTTTATTAGCTACGGAGTACATGAGCCTCAAAAGATTAACGGCCCGCCATAGGTACTTACTTACCTAAGGTACACTAGTACCACGTAAAGCACGTTGTACGTACGACAGTATACATGTAAGTAGTGCTAACGGGCCCCCGAAATCCGTCGGTGCTTTAAATAGACTTCAATGTCTTAAACTGCGCGTACTTAGCGGCCGACGCCTGCAAAATCTCACCATGTGGTTGATGGCGTTTTCCACGTATACTAAAAGCCATCAGCAGAGTCGCGCGGTAACTAGAGATCAGGAGTACTGGGCAATCCCTGCTGCGCATCAGTGGAACTGTCTTCAACGAAGGGTACCTAGTCCGCCTAGGCTAGATTCATGACCACTCGTTTCTCCAGTATCATCAGGGTCCTTAAGAGGCCACATTCAAAGAGGTGTTGTTTAATCAAGGTAATAGATTCATGCGACGAAGGAAAGTTCTATACAAAATAGAAGGGATGGGGAATAAACGATGATAGTGCAATGGCGTAACCCAATCGCATGGTGTTCTAAACTCCGACTGGACACATGTAAACAATTGGCCTAGCGCCAGGTCCGACATGACGCAGTATGTACCCGCAACCTTAGGTTTAACTGAACTCCTAGTGGCCATATAGTGGAAGAATTGAGACTGGCTCCTGAGGGGCTGAGGGGTCAGCTTTAGAGACTGGTTTAGCTTGGCAATATAAAGATACGTACAGTATTCTCTGAAATCCCCAAGAGTACCTACTTCATATCCTGATTTCTGCTTGATAATAAAACCGTGTAATTGAGGAATATGCTTTATCGCTGGTGTTGGACGTCCAATAGATAGAGACACCTGGAAGTACAGCGAAGTGTATTTCACAGTCAAGGACACAAAGTCGGCAGATGCCGATGCCCAGGTAAAGACGTGCTTTCCAATACGAGAACAAATACCATGCAACAGCCTAAATATAGTGTTCTCTGACGTAGAGAGACAAATATGATGGTTCTCAGCAAGAAAATGTTTGACCTACGTTTATGGATCAATTCGTCAAGAGATGAGTAAGGCATACCATTCAAGACACACTCTCTTGAAGTCTTGGAGTCTTAGGAAGGGCTTTGACGCCTACGGAATATATACTAAACTGTTAGCTTGTACACAATTCAAAGGGTACCTTAGCTTACCTAATTCCATGAGTCAAGTACAGCCTGTAAATGAGACGGGAAACGCAAGAGAGTACAAGGTGATTTGTTTCAAACGACCTGAGATAAGAATTAAATGATCATATAAATTCTTCTCTCTGAGAGGAACACCTTAAGCTGTGTAATGCGGAGTCTACTTTTGGGGAACGACCTCAACATATGTTGGCAGACCAGATGTAACTCATGTGAAAATAAATCCTTTCTGGTATTTGTATCAGATACCCGCTTTCCAGCCAAATCCACCCAATAGGACAAGCAAGAGCGACCGGCACAACTTCGGAGCTCCGTGCCTGCTTCCCGCACTACCGATATATTCCGGCAAAACTGACCAACCATCACCACAGCCCGGTTAGCTCAATCGGTAGAGTAAGTTGAATATCTTCACACGATTTCACGAGTCATTCAACTAACAATTCAACAGGCGTGAGACTCTTAATCTCAAGGTTGCGGGTTCGACCCCCGCATCGGGCTCAATTCCTGATGCGTTCCTATCATAGGAACACTTCGAACCAAATTTTTTCTTTATTTGTATAATTTTGCTTTTTGTGGACTTTTAGGGCATAGTAGGACAAGCTGTCCTTACGAGAAACATAACACCTATCAACATCTTGGTAAGCATGATAATCACCGGTTGAATCAGATTTTCAACCAGCCCATTGTTGCACGAGCGACACGCCCGGATCTCTTTTTTGGTGGAAGGCTGCGTGATGTTGTGCTTTATTAGAAATCCACCGGTTTCCTTGTTTCAAGCTGTCGATCCTACAAGAAGCACCCATTGGGCCTACAGGATGTGTGAACGGCTACCAGCAGAGGATGTTAATACGACACGGCATCGATCGAAAGACTTCGGGACAGTCGTGGTCTGATGTTGTTCGGAGCTAGGCCTGTGTAGGTACAATACTCCGGCCTGTTAAGTCCGAGCTCGTTTTTGACATACGTCGATCCGCCTGTCAACGCCGCTCAAACCGCGATTCGGCTGCTCCATCGAGATCCACTGGATTTACGTTGAGGCATGGTTGTCTAAAGAGAGTCGAATCACCATGTATCAGGCAAGAATAGGTACGTAGAATGCAATTTATATCCATTACTCATTTAATATGCAAGAATTAATAACGTGCCATGCTCGCCTTTTGCAAATCCATTCCTAAACGCCGATGCTATGCAACTCTTCGGAATATTTCAAAACACGCTGTTCTTGCTCCATTTATTGGCAGCCCTGATTCTCCTGCCAAAGAAGTAAAACACGTACGGCACGGGTATCAGCAAGGACGCAAAACCAGCGAAAATGCTCGACCCGGGTCCGACCCCAATGTTGTGGTACATAGGTGTAACGACGAGCGGGAACGCTGCAGCGAAACAACTCCGCAAAAAGGTATTAGCGGCGACAGCGCTGGCAGCATACATCTGAAACGTATCAACGAGGTAGTTAAGCGCGGCCTGGAAAATCGTGTTGAAGCCGCACCCCGTAAGGTAGAGACCGATAACAGGGACTATCCAATGCACATCTGGGTTTGCTGTCCAGCCGGTGATAAACTGGCCTGTAGCGAACAGCACAGATCCAAGCATCATTGGCGGAAGCCTTTTCTCAGGTACAGGTCGATCTCCTACTGCGTGATACGCCTTATTGTAATAGAGCTGGTTGGACATATTGATAGCGGCGCCAGTCATAGACCCGATGAGGATTGCTAGGAAAGGCAATTCGCTCGCCACTGTGCCCCAACCCCTGATCTCTCCGAATATGATAGGAACCGCTCCAAGTTGCATGTAGAGAATACCGTAGCAGAAACTTGCATACAGCGCGACGAGGAAGCATATGGGCGTGCAGAGCAGCTGTATTGGGCGGACAAGGAACTTCCTAGCGAGTTCTATGATACTGACATCCCACTCTTCGAACTTTGCATGCAACGCCCAGTTACCCGTCTCGAACCGTAGTCGGCGCGCCTTGATAACAAGGAGACTCGGCGGATACGTCTCGTCAATGAAAATGACGGCGAATGTTAGGATGACGGATTGTATTATCCCGGTTGTATACTCAGTCCACCGCCAACCGAGATCTGGTCGCGCCACACATGCGGCAGAGACGATGGGTCCTACCGTGGGTCCACCAACGACTGCCATTGCATACCCTGCCATTGCAATGCCACGATATGCCGGTGTGAAGAGGTCACCTAGGACGCCACCGGTATTTGTCACCGGCGCCGAGGCAAAGATGGCACCCCAGAACCGTGTCAGCATGAGAGTCTGGAAGTCCTTGGCAGTTGCAGATCCGAACGAAAAACATATGGATACGAACATCGGCGTGAGAACCGCGACGCGTCGGCCATAAACTTCTGAGAGCGGCGCCCAAAGCAGCGGTCCGATACCAAACCCGAGAAGGAAGAGTGTAGTCCCTAGCGTCGCCGTTTGCGTGCCCACGCGAAACTCTTCGGCGATTTGTAATGTGCCGGCGGAATAAGACGACGATGCCCAGGTAGCAGACATAGTGACTAGACCATATAGAAGTGTCGTGAGTACCTTTTTCTGACGAGGCCAGTTTATAGGCCGATAGGGGTCGTCAGGCCCGTCGAAGTCAACGAGACATTCTTGTCCAGTCCTCACTTGTGCCAGCGGGTGGGTGAATGGCGCTACTGCCGGTCTAGAGCGTACCCGCGATAGGACGGTGTCTCGTCGAGAGACCGTCCGCGAGAGAGACCTTGAAGGTCCATTCGGGATGTCCCGGCCGCTTGCGTGGGTCTGGGACAGGCGTTGATCGAGGGTGCATGGCCGGTGTCCATCATGATACTTTTCTGTCTCATTACATTCGCAACTAGACGGATCCCAGTTGGGGGCCGTTGCAGGTGAATCAGCGTCTGGAACCGGTTCCCTCGAAGACCCGCTGTGCGAGTGTTCGGAATCGTCTTTGTCTTCAATTGACATTATTGCCCTCTGAAAATACCCGGAAACCCAAAACATGAATAAGTTCAGGCCATGGCTAAAGTGAATGCTATTAAGTGGCGTCACTCCAGCAGCAGATATACGTTACATCATGATTTTTTGTATGGGACCGAATGCCGAATAGTTGATAGAGCGAGGTTCCGACGCTAATGACGTAGTAATTTCGGGAACGTTCAAGACTCCAGCACGAAGGGTTTAACACGGTAATAACTCGCCGTTACGATTTCCTGCCCAAGTAGACTGCGAGACCGCTATACGAATAAAGGTAATTGTCTAAAAATTAACAGCTCGTAGAAGATTGCCTACTAAGGGATTACGAATCAACCACCGAGCAGCAACAATGCCTACCTACTATATAGAGATTTTATCCCGGGCCCGGCCCGGCCAAGACCGGAGCGGGATTCCCCGAAGACCCTGAATGCATAGACACTTTAGCCGCAGATGGAATTGAATTTCAAAACAAAACAAAATCTCTATACCTCGCCGGTCTTTCCCCCTCTTAAACGAGACCTTTAGCGCCGCCAAGGATGGAAATGTGATTGTTACTGTCCTAATTGCAGCTTTGCTTTATCTATAACCTATATACATTAGGTTAGGTATCTATAATCTATATCTTTATATGCAAGTGAGCCATTGCGAAGTGTCTAACTCGTAACGATCATTTTTGTTATCATCACAATTTAGGGTTGAACTTGCTGCGGATACGTTCTCCGAATATGAAGAAAACCAGCGGTATCGGGACGAGCGCCAGCGCGATGAATCCGAGCAAGCTATTACCCCATCCGAGACCCAGCGCATCATACATGTCAAGGCCGCCGAGGGGAAGCAATGCGCCGAGGAGCGACCGGAGAACGGTCATTGCAGCGGTAGCGGATGCCGCGTAACGAGGATACGTGTCGAGCAGGTAATTCTGGACGCTGAACTGCGAAGCGTGTCAGCTTATCCTGTGGAATATTAAATGACAGAGTAAATGCGATGGCTTACCATAACACCCATGAGACCGGCACTAAAGATTAGAACACCGACCATAGGGACGATCCAGTGCACGCCGAAGTTGGTAGTCCATCCGTAGATGAACAGGCCAATGGGGAGTGCGATACCGCTGGGGATGGTGAGCGTAGGCGCGAGACGAACCTCGGGCTTATGCGTAATCCCTTTTGCTTGATTCCGCTTGACCATTATATCCGTGAGCTGTCCGAAGCCAACAACACCGATCAACATACCCAGACCGGCAGGCAGGAATGTCAAGCCGCTGTCACCCTCGCTGAAGCCGTATTGGTCCGTATACACGAAGGAAAATGTCGTTAAGAGCAGATACAGAATGCCGTAGGTAATGGCAACATACAGAGACATAAGGGTGACGATGGGCGTGACCAGTAGGAGCTTCATCGGGCGGACAATGGCGAGCTTGAATTGCTCCTTGGGGGTTAGTCGTCCTGCGAGTTTGCTGTATAAGCTCGGATTACCGGTCTCCTTGCGGAGCTTCTCAGTCTTGCGCTCGAGAAGGACAGGTGCAAAAGTCTCTCGGAGGAAGAAGAAAGAAAGAGGGATTAGGGCACCACCCTGCATTGACGTTAGCTCACATATCATATAATGAGTAATGTCTGGAAGTGAGGTAACTTACCATAATGACAAGCAGCCAGTACACCCATCTCCATCCGACAGCCTGGATCAAGTAGCCACCAGCGATAGGACCGACGCAAGGACCGAGCAGGGGACCCAAAGCCCAGACAGACATAGCCCTACCTCGCTTCTCGACAGGCATTATGTCCGCAATGCTACCACTTCCGATGGTTAGGGGCACCGATCCCGATAACCCCATAAGTAACCGGAACGCCATCAGCATTCCAATACTCTTAGAAAGAGCGGTGCCAACAGAGAAGCAGACGAAGAGGACGTTGCCGAAGATGTACAGGGGTCGGCGACCGAGGATCTCACTTAGCGGCGCTACTAGGAGAGGGCCGAAAGCAAAACCTAGGATATATACCGAGACCAGGAATGTGGCCACGGTAGACGATCTCTCTTGAAACTCGACCATAATGCCAGGGATACCGGGGGCAAACATTGAAGAGCCCAAGGGGCTGCAGTTAGTTAGCACGAGAACGAACAGGGAAACATAGGGGGTGTCATAGGGGGAGAATGCTCACGTTACGATGGTCATTACAGATAAGGTGGTGATGTTCAGCCATTTCTTCGTATCGGACCAGTTCATCGGGTTTTCTGGGTCATCAGGTCCGTCCCAGTCAACGACATTCGGATCCTTCTCATCGGCATCGAGCTCGCGATTACTGAGCCCCGCCTCGATATCTGGATCTGACTCTGGCCCGACGGTTGAAGAGTCTATATCAAGCGTCGGAGGGGCGACGGATTCCTTCTCCGTCTTTTCGGTATCCATGGTGGGAAGATCGTGCTGCGCCATCAAGGGTGACGATATGGTACAGTGAAGTTTTCCCTCGAGAATCCCTGGAGCTTGGGGGAGCTTGGCGGCTTGGAGAATCGATAGTACACTGCGGCTAACATGATGCTGGGCAGATCATTGGATTTATTATTTATACAGCCATGTTCGGAGGGTGACACAGCCCCGAGTATATAACCCGCACCGGATGCGCTGTCGTCCCGGAGCTAGCTTAGCATAATTTTGTGCAAACCCCCACAAGGGACATGTCTGCCTCAGATTTCCATCTACGATTCAGGCTCTTGATCCATGATTCATTTGTTGTTTAAGCGATACCAGCCCGGACGTTGCATGCGGACCATTGGCCTTCAATGTCCGAATGGATTCGCATAAATTTGTGCAAGCCTTTTTAGACCCAGCTTTTGCCCTATACGGAGCATGATTAAATTTCATTGGTCGCTTAGTATAGAATAGCCCATCGAATCCTGGAACTCGAAGTTCCTACAGTAGCTTAGGGTGCACTGGGTGTACTATATGCGGTAAGCTTACCATCGCTCACCAATTATTGGACATACCGAGTGAGTAACGATGATGCATCACGTGTGACGCAGTGTCATTGATGAAGTAACGTTATCTTGAACCGAAGGTAACAGTAAATCTCAGGAGCCGTATTCTGGAATAGCATAGAAATAGGGGTCCGTATCCATACCATAGGGCTGAGTCGGGCTAGGCCGCAACATGAACTGGGGTCTGTTCACATTTAAAGGAGAGGCAATTTCATATGCAATCCATGTTAGTCAGACCGAAACCACTAGACAACGTGCAAAACATCGTGTTGGTACTGAATTAGCTCCGTACATGACGCCAAGCCAACATACATAACGTGTGATTTGAACTCGTACCGAATACAATATCCGAAATCTGTAAGCGAAAAAGGACAATATCGGGAAGCCATCCAATAATATTCAAACCCGGGGTTAGCTGGGGTTGTTGGTCAGACAAACAAGTCTGTCGCCTCCCGCCTGCAATATGATCAGAGCTGCACCTCATCCTGCTGGATATCGTTCACGCGAAACGTCTCGGGATTTCTCAGAGGCGCCCATTCCTCAGCCTCGCTCATACGAAATCTATTCGCGGCGCTTCGAGCTGAGGATCTAGCGCTTTGAAAGTCAAAGTACACGGTGTGGTCAGAACTGGGCACCCAGCGCCCGCCGCGATACTCCTCGAATGTCTGAGCAAGGAATTCGAAGTCGAACCTGCCCTCTGCCGCGTTCCACCGACTATTATATTCCTTTTGGCGGTTGGAGCCTTGGAGGAGCTCAAGGAACTCGAGGAATTGGGTACCTATGACATCCTGCACCTCTTCTAAGTAATGTCTTATCCCAGTCATACGTCTGTCGAATCCACGATCAACGTAAATGATATGGCTTTGCGAACCGTCGGAGGGTTGCTCCACCGGGCGTAAGCGGCAGCGCCGCACTGGTGGTCGAACGCGCACCGCTGTATCCACGATGGCATTTGATGGTACGGGCAGAACGCAGGTCACCGTCTGCACGTCCAGCCCTTGTCCAACTAGGAACCAGAGGCAGGTCCCGTCCTTGACAGTGTGCAAGTCGAACGCCAAGTGCCGTGTGCCCCGCGGATACAGACCCCACCTCAGCATAACGTTCTGATCGGTAGGCTCTCGAAAGAAACTGATATGCATGATATCTAGGTCTGGGCGAAACGCACGGAAAGGGACAGGACACCCAGCTATCGGTGAGTATCGAAACCGCAACTGGGATACGGCCAGTTCGCGCGACTCGCGACATACGTGCATGAGGACGGGGAAGCACGTATCTACGAGAAACGGTTCGAGAAATGTGGTATTTGTAACAAACACACCGTTCTCGTAGCCCCAATCTGATGGTTTCTCGTTCAGCGGCCAGGGGATGCATATCTCAGGGTTGTCGTCTGGAAGGGCAAGCTTCCAGATGATGCGACGCAATTCGAGGGGGAGATCATTAAATCTCGTGAACAGTGGAGGATTGATATCTGTAGCCATCTTGAGTTGGATAAAATTCCCCTTCCCTTATCACGGATTTCTCTTTGATTTGTTGGAAGGGAATCGAAAAGAAATATGGTAACGGAATGAATATCAAGTATGCTTCATCGGAAATGTGTGGAAGGCGCATGCATGAACTACCTATCTTATGGGTAATCATCGGCTTATCTACTTCAAATTCCGAGTGTTACACAGTCTGTAGTAAACGCTGGCTTCGTTCATGTTGTGTCGCAGTTGGTGATAAAGTCGGGTGGAACTAGAGATGATATTGTCGAATTTGTTCAGGAATCTTAGACGAGATAGGTACTGCTAAGTTAGGTACCTAGGTACATACTCTCTCATATATACAGCGTTGACTATTACTCTGTACAGCGATTCTTCCATCCCTGCCGACAAGCCTTACATGCATATCCAAACCTCAGAGCTTCCGCTCATTTCATAAGGATACCATATATAAGGTACACCTATCTATGTATCCCTGCGAATGAGCTATACCTTGTGATTATGGTACAGCAACGTAGGAAATCCCTCATCATTACTGTAGTATCATGCTGTCCTTAACCAGAAAACCCTCTATTCCACAAACCGGGACGCCAGGCAATGCATCTAGAAATCACATCCTACAACTCCAGAATTGCGACCTAGGAAGAGGCCTTCTCCCGCAATGTCTGTTGTCGAGTCTCTTCTAGCTCTTTTCGGACATAGTCGTTAAATTCGTTCGGGTTGTCGAGGTATAAGTGGTGTCCCGCCTTGCTAACGATGACGACTTTCGCACCGCCGTTCTCCTTCCGCTTCTCTTCTTCGGTGCCGTGAAGTAGCGCCTGGATCTTGGCTTGCTTCAGCTTCTCCTCGGCTGCGAGTCCGCCTGCGACGTCCATCCAGTCGTTCTCGCCGTACATGAAGACGATCGGGTATCCGGTCTCTTTCACGGCGGGTTCTGTCTCAGTCGCAGGTTTGATGACCTGTCTGCCCACTCGATGGATTCGATTGATGACGGGTCGTCGCGCGTGTGCGCCAGGTGCTAGGAGATATGGGAGTGCATATTCACCACTTCCTCTTTGCCTGAAAATAGAGTATGCGTAGTCATGGAGCTTGTCTTTCTCTTCTGGTGTGAGATGATTGAACCTACGAGAGGTCCAACCCGAAGCGACTCGCGGACCCAATGGCCCTGCTAACCGTATAATACTGAATGGCGACACATTGGCATCCCATAGCCATACTAACCAACCAGGATAAGGCCGCTTCTTCGGTGCGTTAGCTTCTGGTTGTTGCCCTCTCGTGTTTCCGTTAAGGGCTTTCTGGTTATGACTCTCGGTTGTTGATTGTTGGTCGACGGTGAATTCATCTTGGAATGATGAATCCATGGGTTCCGGCATATCGGCGTTGACAGCATAGGGATCTTCTGGTATGCCGACGGGAGAGGCGAGAATAAGCTTGTTCAAATGGCCAGGGTACTTGAGCGCATACGAAACACCTAAGTAGCCACCTAGAGAATGACCGAGAAGAGTGAACTTCTCGATCTTTCGGATCTTGCGCCACTCTTCAAGTGCGTCTATGAACCAGTTCTCTGCCTCCGTGATTTTCTCGGCTGGGTCTTTCGCGCATATTTTGAATGGCGGTCGTGTCGAGTTACCCATTCCTAGCCAATCCAGCGCATAGAGCTTCCAGCCCTTCGAGCGACTAAGATCCTCGAAGTTCTTGTAATAGAATCCGAGCCCAGCGCCGTACCCATGGAGCATCACCAGGGTGTCATCAACTGGCTCTCCTACGCGCTCTACTGAAAACTCGTTCATTCCTCTATTCTTGCCCGACAACATGACCATCGCCGACTTCCATACCCTTGGTCCGTACGGATCGATCTTCGTCGACGTTTCAGTTTGGCCTGGATGTTCCGCCGACGGCACTTCTGTCGCAGTGCTTGTCGACGATGCGACGGCTTCTCGGAGATATGGAATGCATGATATTACGTTACGCTCGGCTATCGTGGGAGTCACACTGTTCCACTTCGATCTAGTTAGAATAGGTCAGGAATTGAGGTTTATCTTATGAAACATACCCACTGGTATACGGCCTCTTTATAACCTAGAGGAAACATTCCCAAACTAGGTGGTTTCGTAACCGATTTCGCTTCCGGCGTTTGTTCTCTGGCTCTTCGAGAGGCTAACATGACTTTCGGTGGTCTTCCTATGGGTACACTAGAAGGAACTGGAGTAGACTCCTCGGTAGACACGTTAGTCTTGTATGAAGAGTTGGTAGTGTCTGCGTGCTGTATTCGCGCAACGGTGGTCACCAGTTTCCTCGACTGTACAACGGCTGAATGTGGACTTTTGAGCATACCGGAAGGGGTGGCAAAGACCAGCCACGCCTTATCTTATACGATTACGGGGGCAAACTCCGAGACATGAAAGGGATGCGATGACAAACTACACGTACAGTACCTACTGTACCGTACCACGTATTACCGGGGCTGTGATGACACAATGTTGAGTACCAAATGCACAAAGTCCGGCCCCGAACGTCCGACGCCACGATATTGCATGTAAGAATCTGAGACGGGTCCAATGAGGATGACTTGGACCTAAGATTAGTCTCGGGATCCAGATGCGAAGAGATTCTAGTTCTTCTCGGTTTGGATTGGTTGCTGACTGGACAAATCAAGGGACATGGTCAGGGGAAGGAGGAATAGTTGCCTGGCTGAATGAATCTGCGGGCGTTGACAGGTCCCGAAACGTTGGACCGGCGAGTTTAACAGCGTTCCTCGGCTTTTACATCCTTCCGCCCCGCTCCACCTAACGAAGACCGTTACAGATTAAGGTACCGAATGTCTACACGTTTTATCAGAGAACCCTTTGTATAAGTTGAAATTGGCTCAAAAAGTCCTCTCTGTAAGTCCTCTGCGTACCCTAACGTACGTATAACTATGGCCTTTAAAAGTCACAGGAGAAATAACGGCGAGTTACCTATCTAATAGTTCTCAATGAGAAGCGGTTACACGTACAACCCCTGTCTGCTTCAGCGCCATGACACGGGATTATGAGCCATACATAATTCCTTAACTCCGTAAACCATCTACCCGCAACGCTTTTGTAAGTAAGCGACGATGGGTCAGCTAAAATAGTATAAATTATATAAAATGAGAATCTTAAAAGTACTTTAAGTAAAGACGATATTAATATTAAGTTAAAGATTAATAAAGATAATAAATAAAGTTAATATATATAAGTTATAATTTATAATAATACTTTTCTTTAATATAATAACGTTTTTATCGTTAATATATATAATAATAATAAATATAAGCGATTTATTATCTTTTTAATATTTAAAAGCGTTATTTAATTTTAAATATTTTAATATCTTACATTATTATTATTTTTTACGTATATGATAATTTTTAATTAATTATTTAAGATTATTTTTTAATTAACATTTTATATATCATTTAATATATTTATTTCTTAATTTTATATACTTTATAAAATATTTATTTTAAACGTCGTTAATTTATATAATACGATGTTTATATGCTTTAAAATTAACCTTTTTTAAATATAACAGCATCTTTTTAAAAACGTTTATAAGTAACGTAAGCTTAAAATAATCTATTAAAATAACATTATATATTTATTAATATATTAAAAAATTAAGTTTATATATTAAACGGTTAATTTATTTTATTATTTAAAAAAGTCTTATATATTATTAACTAAGTTTCTTTCTTAATATTATAATTATAAAGATATTATATCCTTTATAAAGTCGTAATAACATTTTTTATTCTTTGTTAAAAAATATCGGCTTATATCGTTAATTATAATATTTCTTTATTAACATTATAAATAATATCATTACATTATAAATATATATTTATGTTAAAAGCATTTTTAATTATTTTTTATTTAATATATATAAGATAAAGTTTAACATATACTTATATAACACCTTTATAAAATTAACATTTATTAATATTAATTTTATATTATTCATTTTATATTATAACCGTAGTAAATAAAACTCCTACTACATATTATTATAAAGTATATAAAAGTAATAACATAACGTGGATTTAATATAAAATATAAAACATTTTATTTATCCATTTATTTAAGCATGATAAACAGTTAAATAAAATAGCTTAAAGCTTTAAAACTCTTAAAACTTCTTTTAAAAGGCTATAAAAAACTTAAAATCTTTATTAGAAATAATAACCTTAAAAAAACCTTAATTAATGATTAAAAGCATTTTAAAAAATGCCTTAACTTATTATTTTATTATTTAATCATAACAACTAATAAATAAATTAACGGCTTTAATAAACTTACATATATAAACGTTAAAAATGTTATTTTTTATAAGCCTTTTAAGGAAATTAAAGGTAATATTAATAATAATTATATGGAATGGATATAAAGGTCCGATAATTGATTATAAAAAGCCATATAATTTATAATTCCTTTATTTTATAAGTAAACATTTTAAGTATAAACGTATATACTTGTTAAATTCCTTATAATTAATAATAAATTAAATAAAATAATTTTTTAAATAATTATGCTTAAGATAATTTAAGTTATAAAAATATTTAAAAATCTTTAAGTAATATATGCATAAAATGTATAATTTATTCATCGTTTTTAACTTTTTTTATAAAAACTTATTACGTAAATAATATAGTAAATTTACAATATTATTGTTAAAACGTGCGTTTATCTTAATAACGTTTAACATATTTTTTCATTTTAAATTTATAAAATATTTAAATTATATTTTAGCTTTAAACTTTAATTTAAATTAAATTAATAATATATTTTTAAATAAAAAATAATCTTAATTTTAATAGTTTAAAAGGTAAGTAACTAAGTAAATGGTTAGTAAAACGTCCTTAAATAATAATCATTTATTGATGTTAACGTTAACGATTAATGATTAATATTTATCGACGTTATTTAAAAAAATTTTAAATCTTTTAAAAACATTCTTATACTTAATGTTAAATGTTATTTATAGTTTAAATAAAGTATTTAACATAATATAAAGTTTACTTAATTTATAAAAGATTTAAATATTAAATTTATTTATATATTTTAATATGTGGATAAAATGTAAATTTTTATTATTTAATATAATAAAGTTAATAAGATTTAAATATTTAATTATCCCGATAATAATCTTATGGTTAGTAAATGTTATAATACCTTTTTAAGCGATAAAAATTTAATGTTTATTTTTACGAAGTATTTAAATAAAGCTTAATATTTTTATTTTTATTAATTAATATCGTTTTTTTATTGTTAAGAAAATGCGTGATAAAAATGTAATTAACTTAATTATTATTTTAAATGGGTATGTGTAGATTTTACCATTTTAAGTAATCTTAAAGATGGTTTTATCTTTTATATAGTAGATAATAATGCCGATCTTATCTTTAAAGATATTAAAATTAATAAAAAAGATTTATTTAGCGTTGAAAAATATTAGTATAGTGTGTTTTATGAAAGCCTTTTTAATAATGTTAAATAATAAATGTTTAAACTTTATTAATTATGCGATAATAATTTTAAACGTTTATTATTTATATTTTTGCTTAAATTATTTATGATGGGAATTTACTTTAAATAAAAGGTATTTATGCCTTTTTAAAGTTTTTATTAATTATGTATATTTAAGTATATTATTATATATATAATTAATAAAATTAATGAAATGTTTAAAATCTTTAAATGTCTTAGGAAAAGTGAACGCCGTAATTATTATAAGTCTTTCCTTTATTATTAATAATTTAAAAGAATTTATAAAGCGTTTTAAAATAACAACATTAAGGAAATTTATAAACGATTTTAATATACTTATAGATATATTTTTAATATATAATATTGTAAAAATTTATATAAAGTTTTATATATGATTATTAAAAGTTTTTAACGCGATATAAATATCGTTATAATAATAATTTATAGTTGGCATTAATTTAAAGATTATATTTATTTACTTTTAAATGTATATGTTATTATTTTTATATCTTATTATAAAATAATTAAACGTAAATTAACTTTTAACGGTAATGATTATTAAGGTTTATTATATAAATAAATGGATGCGTTATTAGTAATAAAATGTTATAACGTTAAGAATTATAATAAATAATATTTTGTTTACTTTTATAAACATTGCTTTTTACGATTTTATTAAGTAAATATTATTAAGGTTTATAATATTAAAAAGTCTTATATTAATAATTATACGGCTTTTATGCATTATTTTGCTAATTAAAAATTTTAACGAGGTTAAAACGTATTGTTAAACGATGAAGATTAACATAAAGAATGGAATTAATAAACGATTTTAAAATATCTTATCTTATATTATTAATTTATTATATATGTTATTTATTATTTTTTAATCTTTTTAGTTAATAATATAATAACGATATTTCTTTAAGATTTAGTTTTTTTAATTAGGTTTAAAGTAAAATTTAATGAGTTTTTTTTTAAAAACGTTAATAAAGCCTTTATTTTTAAAGATGTCGATAAATTTTAAAATAACGTCGTAAAAACGTTAAAAGGCTTTAAGGTTTAATGATTTATAATATAATATAACGTTAATAAGATATTTTTTTAAATTTAAAGTTTAATTGGTAATAAAACCTGATAAAGCTTTAAAGAAATGTTTTTTAAAGTTATTTTTATATATTAGTTTATGTAAAATTAACTTTAGTCTTTTATTGTTTATAATATAATAGCTGTAAATATCTTAGTTTAAAGGGATTAAATAACTTATTAAAGTATTTTTAAAAAAAGTTATAAGTAATAATAATTTATTATAAATGATAATTTAATATAATTAATTATTTATTAATAAAGTATAATATATTATATTGTTTAATATAAGCTTAAAAATAAAGTTTTAATTAAATTATACTTTATAAATAATATTTATATATTAATATGTAAATAGAAGTATTATTATCTCTTTTATGATAAGGATTTGTGTACGATCTTATATACGATGATTAAGCGTTATAAAAATTAAAACTATAACTTTATAAAATTAAATAATGGTAATCTTCTTTAAGAAGAAAATATCGATATGTTTTATGTTAAAAATGTTAATGCTTATAAGTATATAAACGTTAAAGTTTAAAATAAGCATTACTTTACGTAAAAATGTAGCTATAATTAAATAACTATTATAAATTCTTTTAAAATAAAATTTAATAATAACATATTTCATAGTGATAATTTAATCTTTTATAATGCTTTTAATAAATATAAGCATTACTTATGTATAAATCTTTATAATTAAGTAATGTTTTTAAATTTAAATTTTATTTGTTAAGATTTAAATATATCCGATATTACCGTAAATATCTTTTTTATATTTTAAGTTTAATAATATTATAATAAATATCTTTAAATATGTCTTAATTTTATATGTAAAGTTTATGCCGATGTTTAATTTAAAGTTAACGTTTAAATTAACGATAGGGAATTATGATTTAATATTTAAGGAATGATTAAAAAGATTAATTAAATTAACGATAGGGATAAAATTATTGTTAATAATTAATAAAATCTTTATTTTATTGTTAATATAATATATCTTAATGTGGATAAAATTAATATTAACGATAATATATATTAAGTTAATATTATTGTTTATGTTTTATGTTATTGCTATAAGTAAGCTTTTATCTTTAAATTTAACTTATTTAAAAGGGGCTTTAAGTATTAATAATTTTAAAATAAATATTAATAAAATAACGTGATTTTTTTAAATATAAGAAAATAAATAATTTCTGCTTATAAAGGCTATATTATAAATTTTATAAATAATTTATCAGTTATAGTTAATAGTGTTAAAGTTAGTGTTATTATTATCGTTTTAATTATTATCGTTTTTTGTTTAAGGGGGCTTAAATCCCTTAAGAATATTAATAATATAAAGATTAACGTTTTAAATATAATAGTTATTAATATTTTATTAAATGTTATTATTAATTTATTTTTTATAATATTAGTTATTATAAGTTAATCTTTATAGATATTTTTATTATTTATTATTATTTTTAATAAAATATATTTTTAAGTAAGGTTAATATTATAGGTTAAGTTTATATAAGGGAGGTTATTTTTAAAGATATTATTAATTTTAGTTTTAAGAATATTATTTATAAAAGATTTAAATATATTAAAACGGTTGTTATTATTAAGATATTTAAGTAGGTTAATAATAAAGTTATTAAACATATAACTAACCATATAGTTAGTTATATTATTGTTAGTATTAAAGATTAAAAAGGGTTTATTTAAAGTATTATCCTTAATTATAATTATATAAAGATTTTTAATATAGTTATTAAACATTTTATTTATTATATCTTTTTTATAGTTAGTTAGTTTATTTTAATATAGTTATTTTATAAGGTATAAAGAATTTTATTTATTATATAAAGCAAGGTTTATAAAAGATTTAAAAGGTAACGAGTTAGCTTTAATTAATAAAATATTTTCCTTATTATTTAATTATTTTATAAAGCTTTATAATATAAAAGATTTTGTTAGTTTTTATAATTAGCTTTAGATTTATTAATTTAAAGCTTTAAATGCATATTTAAGTTAATTTTTTAATGGTAAATTTAATGATTTTATATTATAAATAATATTATATATAAAAGATTATAAGCGTTGGCTTATTTTAATGTTGTAAATAATCAATTATTTCTTATGTAAATCTTAAAAGGTTTTAATAAATTATTTTTAAATATTTTAATAAAACGTTTATAAAGATATATAATATCTTTTATATTAAATATATTTTAATTAACTTTTATTAATTCTTTAAGCTAAATATATATTATATTTTATAAGTATTATAATTAAATAACTTTAATCATAACTTTGTTATAAGTTTTAATAATTTTTTTAATATGATTTATAAACGTAAAGATATTAATATAAATAATATATTTATTAAATAAAATTATGTTAATAAAATAAAGATCATTACGTTTAAGATTAAAATAGTTAAATATTTTTAATATAAAATTATTATTATTATTAATAATATTATTATTAACGTTAATTTTATTTTAACGTTATTATTATTATTATTTAGCTTATATAAATAAGGTTATAATAATATTTATAATGTTTTATTAAGTTAATATAAATTTAAAAAAACCTTAAAGATTTAAGTTATTTTATGTTATACTTACGATTAAAGGAATAAGTAAGTTAATATATTATATTAATTAAGCGCCGTTATAAGTTTAAACTTGTTTAAATTTAATTAATTTTAATAATTTTAAGAATAAATAATTAAAATTTATATTTTTAAACCTTTAAGAAATAAAGTTAAAAAGTCTTAATATATTTATTAAAAAGGATGAAATAAGATTAAACTTTAAGTTAATAAATAAATAAATAATAATTTACCTTAAAGTTTTAAAGTCGATAAAAGCTTTATAAAAAGGGTAAAGTAGATTAATAAATTTGCGAAAATAAAAAAGCGGATTATTAATACTTTTAATTTTTAACTTAAAGAATTTTAAAGCTTTAATAATGTTATATATTAAACGATTTTTAATAAATAAAAAATCGTTTAAAATTAATTAACATTGTTAAAACATTAATAGTTTAAGATTAATAATTTAAGTAATATATTATAATATTTTAAGATTATTATTATTACGTTAACGTAAGGTTATTAATAAAATAAAATAAAGGCGTAAATAATTAACGTTAAATTATAATGAGCCGATTTTTTTTAAATGTAACGGGGTAAGAATAAATAGCTTGTTAATTAATATAATTAAGGAAGGTTTTTCTTTAAGATTAACGTTAATAAAAAAGATAAATAAATGCGTTTACGTATATTTTTATCGTTATTTTTTTAAAAATATATTTTTAAACTTTATTTTCGATTTAACTTACTTAAAAAGGTAAAAAGTAACGTTAAAAGTGTTTAAAAGTATTTATTTAATCGTAAATGCTTTTATTAATATAGTTTATACGAAATTAATATTATATTATTTAATGGTTAAAGTGTTAAAGTAAAAGATTTTTTTAAATTAAATAAGTTATTACGTAAGTAGTTAAATATTTATCGTAAAAGATGTAAATATAAATAAGATATTATTTAAACGTTTATTAAGTTAATAAAATAAGGTAAATAAAAGTAAAGTAAATATAATTAAATAAATAAAAATAATAAAAAAATCGTTAATTATTTTTATAATTAATAAATAATAATCGATTATTTATATAATCGTTTAAAGAATAACTAGTAAATAAAAATAATTTATTAAATTAAAAGATAAAGAAAATAAATAATTCTTTATATAAAAAAAGAAAATAAAATAAAATTAAACTTTAAAAACTTTTAATTAAATAAAGTAAAAATATTAATATAAATAAATAATAATAAGTTAATTAAAATAATATAAATTATATAAAATAAAAATCTTAAAAATGTTTTAAGTAAAAACGATATTAATATTAAGCTAAAAACTAATAAAGATAATAAGTAGGGTTAACATATGTAGGTTATAATCCATGATAGCTTTATTTTAAGTTTAAAATCGTAAGTATAATTTATTTTAATTAACTTAAATTATTTATTCGAGTTATAGGTTACGCTTACATTAGCTATAACTTTAAGGCCTATGTTAATGTATTTATAAACTTATTAAGTGTGGCTTTTTTAAAAATTTAAAGCGAGCTTAAACTATATGTTTAAATTCATGTACTTTATAAAGCCACATTTTTTTTTAGCCAATTAAAACCCCGGCACATGAATTTTTAAAATATAATTTAAAGACATTTTATTTAATTTTTTTATTATTAATAATAACTTAATTTATTAACTTTTTCATTAAATCCACGTTTATTTAATTCGATAAGTATAAAAAATTAATCGCATTAAAAAAGTAAAAAAGCTAATAATTAATTTAAATATAATTTAACGTTACGTAACAACTTTTAATAGCTTTTTAATAAATCTTTTTAATAAAGTTTTTATTAAGTTTTTTAATGGTATTTTTAATGATGTTTTATACTTATTTAAATAATTAAACGCTTGATATTATTATAACTTTAACATTTATAACGCGCTTACGTCGTTTTTAAATTAATATTTAAAAAAAAGAAGAGTTTTATATGCCATTTATTTTATTTAAGGATATATTTATAAAGTTTATTTAATACGTAGCGGTTAAATTATAAATAAATATAAAAGGCGTGTTTTAAAGATTTTTAACGTATTTAGCGATGTTTTTAACTTTTTTCGATTAGAAAATAATTAAATTAACGTTTATTAATTAATAAAAAAGATAAAAAGTTTTATATGTTATTTATTTATTTACGAGATATTTTTTTTAAGTTATTTAATACGTAAATTATTAAATTATAAGGCTATATAAATTAAATAATAAAAAAAAATATATATTAAATTTAAGCTTTAATGCTTTTAATTAATTAAATTTATAAGGATGCTTTAAACTGCTTTTTAAAAAAGCTACACTTAATGGGTTTATAAATACATTAACATAAGCCTTAAGGTTATAGTTAATGTAGGCGTAGCTTATAGCTTAAATAAGTAATTTAAATTAACATATTTTAAAAATTCATGTGCCGAGGTTTTAATTAGCTAAAAAAGAATGTGGCTTTATAAGGTATATAAATTTAAACATATAATTTAAGCTCGTTAAGATAAAGTATAATGAAATGTTAAAAGTTTAAACTTAATAACTAATATACGATATAAACTTATTAAGGCTACTTTACCGAATTAAGGTTAAATAATGCGGCTTTTAAATAAAATATTATTAATATTAATAATTCTTTAAATAAAAAAGCGGTAACGTTTTACCATTAATTAAAACCTTATCGCACGTTAACTTAAGCCTTCGTTATAAATATTTAAATAATTTTTATTAAACGTTATTAAATTAATTAAAATTTATATCCTTTAAAAGCGTAAATTAAAGCGGTTTAAATGATATAAATCTCGTTTAAATACATTATATATTAATGTTATAATATATTAAAAAAGTTATTTAACAACGCTTTTAAAGGTTTAACTTTAAAAGTATCACGTGGCTTTTTAAATCGCTTTATAAGGTTTTATACCTTAATTATAAGCTTAATATTAAATGTATTTAAATGTAATTTAATTTATTTAAATCGCTTTAATTTACGTTTTTAAATAATGTAAATTATAATTAATTTAAATCATTATAAGTAAAGTTATTTTAATATTTATAAAAAACGTTAATATTAACTTACGATTAACAGCAAAACGCTACCGCCTTCTTTTTCGGATAATAGTGGGGTATTATTGAAATAGTACCGTTGAATTTAAAGAACCGCACTGTCTCTACGCCTAATTGGGTAAGGTGGCTGTGGCGGTCCGTATTGTATACCAGCCACCGGGTCTAAACTTTTGACATCCCACTGTACCTAGATCCTAGATAAGAAGCCCGTGCTTACTCACTCGGTTGCCTGTAATATTTATAGCTCATGACCGCATATGCCTTAGATTTCCTTCCCCCAGTCCCATTTGGGTGAACACTCAACATCGGACCGGAAGTGAGCAAGTTGAATTGAACCTACTGCGGAACGGCGCCGCATGAATAAAGCACTCCACAGGAGTTGTGAACTTACATGGGAAGAACTAGAATATCGTATATAAATGATTTGGGGTATCGTGTCTCTTGTTTTTAGCCTTGCTTTGGGTTCGAGCTGATCAAGACATGTAGTGATTGCAAAATCCCCATTCTTTACAGCACTGTCTGAGTAATGGCCAGCTACAAATGCTCATCCTTCGTCTTGTTTTTGGGATTCGACAAGCTACCAGCACTCGAATTACACACCAGAGCCTTGTATAGTTACAGCAGTTGATTGCAGGAAAAACCATGTGAAGTCCATCATACACTCGCCTAGCTTCGATTGCGAAATGGGAACCTCGGCGATAATAGCGCGGTCTGCGTTCCCCGTCTGGTCGACAATTGGCGCTTTGGTCTATGACGACCATGCCATCATCCCAGAAGAACAAGATCTTGCGCATAGTGACAAACTTCGCGTGACCGCCCATCCAGCCACGTGGAGGGGACAGGATAATCCATCAAGCCGTCCGCTTTTTCGGCAGCCCGTACTTTGAGTAGCGTAATACTTGGGTAACTTGAGCTGTTTCGCAAGACCCAATCGCCCCATAGAAGAGGTGGGGGCCTAAATGAGGAGAACGATCGACGATATCACCTTCAGCGAGTCTCATCTCCACAGAGCTATTAAAGTGGTCGCATACATCAGATGCTGGTAGTTCGACCGACAAGTCTGGGATAATAGAATGAGCGAGGTGGATTTGGGCAACTTGTGACTTGCTCGCCCATGGTGATACCATGATCCATCACTTCAATCCTCTGTTCGAATCGACGAAGGAAACATGTAAGGGAAATCTTCGGTAGAGACTGTTGTTTTGGTTCTTATTCGGAGTATCGTAGTGCTTCCAAGGAAGATGTCGCGGATATGGAAAATTTTGACCTTGTTGGTGGACTTTGACATTCCCTTCGCCCGAGCCCCCTCATCAGAAAAGCATTGATTTCTTGCCTGGCTGGAACCCTCCAGGTAACACGTCTGGATAGTTGATCTCGCGACAAGTTGGCCTTGAACTGGTTTTAGTCGAGGCAGTCTTGGTAGCAGTGATTCTGTCCTTGGTAGCCTCAGAGGCACGGTTGGTGGAAGTATAGAAGTCTGCAGAAGATTTGGCTGGCTCCATGATGTGATAGACTGTGAAAGTGATAGCTTGAACTTTCGGCTGTCACGATGTTTAGAGTATTGCGTTCCTAAGGTGGAATAACTGGAAGAACTGAGAGGGCAGATTGACTTTAAATAAGTTCAACGAAGTGTTACCTCTGAGCAAAGTCTTATCGAATTCCAACCAAGACACAACACAAAATGGGACGACAGTCTTGACCACATATAGCAAACTGGTCACTCAACACAGTAGGTAGTACAACTCAGAAAGGCTTTTTCCTAAGGGATCATCACAGCGGTACGTCAGCAGATATGTACCCATTGATGCGGAAAAGGAGACCAGTCGCTATAGAGCGTCGGTAGTCCTGCGGGTATTGCGTCAAGGTCTAAGCTATGGAGATCATGTGGTGTAGACCTGCGAAGCTAGCACGTGGGGGTTTTCTATTTTAAATCAAGTTTACACGAAATCTATGAGTGAAATATCTTCACTCGCAGATAGATGCCATCGAACATTTCGTATCATTCTACTCTATCGACATGAAGTAAGTTGCGAGAGTCATTTGTCAAAATTTGCGAAGGTGATATGGATTACGGCGATTACGCTGCAGCTATGTATGGTGCTATGGTGGTACAGTAAGATAAGGCTGCTGATAGCCGCTTGGACCACCTGTGCCCCGTGCTCCCGTCTTTTAGAGCCCGCTGTGGGGATATAGGCTTAGCGTTACTTCGATGTCAACTCCTAAAAAAAAAGATGACGGAACTCTGCACGACGTTAGCCAACCATCTATTTACGACGATCTAAACGAATCTTACCTCCTACACGTATATGCGACCACGAAGTCCATTCCCTACTCCTAAATGTGCCGATAACCTCCGAGTCACGTTGACGCGGGCTTACGTCCCAAGCCGCCTCGTCTGATTCACACCGCAAGAACTCGATAAACGCCAGAATCATGGCCGACACTATCGACTCCATCGTCAAGGGCGCTCCTCAGCCTGGCCATGAGGTCAAGTCTCCGCCCATGGGAACCAGCCCTATTGGCGTAGTAAAACCTGGTGACCCTCTGAAGCATACGCCAAGCTCACCATCTATGATCTACCTCAACATGTTGATCCTCGAGGCTTCACTACGCTCTCAGTACCTTGAACTCCGAGCCCGACGGCGCAAACACACTTTCTTTCTAAGCCTGTTATGTCTATGGCTTGCAGGCTTTGGATATGCACTGTTCTTTGCGCCTCGGGAAGACGGTAGTGGCGTCGGCGGATCAGTATACTGGGTAGTCGATATGACGGAGAAAGTGTGCTTCATAAGTGGCATCGTCACGGGCATATTGGTCTGGGCAACCGGCATATGGGATCGAGGCATAAGATGGCCAAGGCGCTGGTTTGGCATCTGTAACAGGGGTCTCCGCGGCTTCAACTGCAAGTTGGTCGTCATTAGAAGGTCTTGGTGGGTTGAACTTGTGTCACTAATCGGATTCTTCTTCACGTACGGTGCATTTTCTAGCAGGACCAGCCAGTACCGCTTCGTGGAACCTTCGATATTGCGGGAGGTTGATCGAGAGTTGAATCTCAACCGCAATGAGCACCCACAACTCCCGTTCGTCAGCACTGACGAGGAAAAGGGGGGGCGTGAAGAAGACTTGTCACCAGGGGGAGACTACGTCAAGCTACTACTATGGCCTAAGCCCTTCTCGCCAAATTTCCGAGAAAACTGGGAGCTTTATAGAAGCGGATACTGGGAACGAGAGAACGAACGTCGAGCATTATTACGAGCGAAATTGAAAGCACGCGATAGGCAACTCGCGAAGCAGCAGAATGGCTGGCTATGGTGGCTACCAGGACGACCGAAAGTAGACGAAAAGCCGCATACGCATGCTTCAGGCGTAGATGCAGAGAAAACACATCACCATCGACCTTCGGCCATGGCGAAAGAGAGCAAGCGCACTAGGAGTGGCAGCGTTCGACGAGCTAGTAACTCAGCCGGATCATCGCGAAGCCCAACGCCTCCAGTGGACCCAGAAGAAGGTAGACGTAGCAGGAGAGGCAGCATGACATCTATTACTTCCGAAAAGAGACGGAAGAAGCACCTTTCGACAGGGTCAAGATCGAAGAGGTCCGGCGCCGAGTCACGATCTGTCACTCCTGAATTCACCTCACCTCTTGCGAGGGAGAGCAGTGTTGGTAGTAGCGAAGTCCCGTAATGGTAATGAGAAACTAGTTTCATATTTCCATACTTGCCAGTTGTTTCTAGGTAGCTTTAATCCATGACGCCGCTATCCGTTTGAAATAGTTGAAGTTTATACTAGTTTTGTCCCGTTGTGTTTATCAAACACTCGTACGCCTGGCAGGCCACTAGACATGGATTTCCATCAGTCAGGTTTCCTCAAATAATCCACCATGCCGAAGAGTGTTAGAAAGGAAGCCTTTTGGCGTAAGGCTATAAAACTACATGTACCTAGGTACCCTTCCCCGTGTAAAGAGCATGTGTTTCATTCGTACCTGCCCTTTATTTACTACGGAAGATAGGTACCAGGTAAGGACTCGAAAGACGTCATTAGGGGTAGGTACCTAATGCATCAGCAGATAATGCTGGAGGTTCCTAGGCAGCTTCCAGGCGATGATCAGGAGCTAAAATGACCTTTACTTACAGGGTAGCCCCACCTCAGTCCGGGGTGTTACCAGTCCACCCCCACCAAGTGATACCAACCTTAGGAAACATTACCTCATCAACCGCGTCCATCCGCGCCGAGGATTTCGTTAGCAGGTACGTTCACGAGGAAAGCCTCAGCGCTTAACCTCACCTCATCTCTAGGCTCTCTAGGCTTCCGTCGAGTTTTCCTCATAACACCCAATTGTCACTTCTTATTAACTCACCATCCCACTATTAAGCTAATTGCAATATAACGGTCTCTTACCATTCATAAAACAGCCGCTGATCATTTTATCGTTAGGGATATTCGAGTTCACAATACTGCTTAACGCCGAATACACAAAGTACCTAGGTACCTTGGGAATGAACAGTTGACTATGGGAGTCATGGAACCTTCGGCCTCCTCTCGACACGGCACTGTGCCAGCGGCGCCTTATTTCGCGCGACCACCTAGTCCTCCGCCCATCGTCATACCCGCTCCTAACCTTCAAAGTGCAAGCGAGCATCTCAAGGTTGTACCCACTTACGAGAAGGTTGATCCGGCCTCGTTAAGTGCAGATGACCTCAAGATAATCACACAAAACTACAAGGAACAATTAGCGAGAGACTCAGCAGCCAACTGGGCATATGAGAGCCGACGTGTCGCCCAACCCGTCCTCGACTTCCTCTACCTTGGTCCCTCGAGCGTCGCCAGGGACCGCAATTGGCTGCGTGAGACTGGCATTACCATGCTGTTAGCCGCCCGAGACTCCAAGATGGCCAATATTCGGTTGATGGCTGTAGATAAGGTCGCTCAAGAACTGGGCATTCAGGCCGAGTATGTCGATGTCTCTGGATACAATGAGTTGATCCGTGCATTTCCTGCCGTCGTCCGAGCCATAAACAACCACATGCTGAACGTTTTCCGCGGACAAAGCATAAGCAATACGAATATAAAGGTGGAGAATGGAAAGATGGCGATCCCCAATGGAAGTTTCCGAAGAGGGAAGGTCCTTGTCTTCTGCGAGACTGGAAATGATCGCTCTGCCGGTGTGGTCGTCGCTTATCTCATGTCAGTTTTCGGCCTGAACATGATTGAGGCCTGCCAGTTCGTCCACTTCAGACGTTTCTGTGTCAGCTTGAATGACGACCTCAGACATGTTCTCAAGTCGTATGAGGATATTCTTGTAGCGCAACGTACCGTACACCGGCATGAGCTCAATCATAGCTCGGACCAAGATGGTGTCGAATCCCTGAAGCCTCGAAAATCGAAGAGGGGTATTGAGGACACGATGGACGAGGACAAGGAGATGGGAGGGACTGATACCACAACACTGGATGAAGATCGCTTTTTAGACCGCCCTGCGTTCGTTCCCTTCATCGACATTAAGTCTGATTTTGTTGGAGGGCACTCAATCTGCTAGTAGCCCTAGGCCAATCTCATTACAGGCGTTACGTGGTTAGTTTTCATAGAGGAGCAAAAAAGGTGTTCAGTTGAGGATGGCAAATTGCATGCTTGACTTGATGGTTGAGCCACAACGGTCAGCAACGGCGTTCACAGGATGGCATATACCCCTACTCTGTTTATTCCTCTATTATTGGTCACTCTTATAGATCAAGGCATAACGGTCTCTTGCTTGCACGTTCTGCTCGTTTGCAGTATTATAGGGTCCGCTTGTCAATAAGAAAACAGCACGCAGTGCTATACATGAACCTTTCCAATCGTAATAATACTTCTTGCAACAATACCCTCGTTCCAAGTGTGAACCCCATATAATCCGAAAGTACTGTTATAACCTCCCCGAACCAGACTATGTGGATGAAGTCAACAGGAGTAAATAGACGGGAGCTACGTTTACCCAGCTGTAGTTAAATATCACATTTCTTTTTTGCCTATAACTTTGCCATACGAATACTTGCTTCTTAGTGAGGAGGCTACCTCTTTTGTGGATTTAGTAATTGCTGATTCAAACCTACCAGTTTAGATACTTGCGGTCGAGCGTTGAATATCAAGGGGCAACACTTTACACAATAAGTGTACCTATACTGGCACATGGGCAAACAACTAACATAATAGTACCCAATATGAAGAAAGTCAAAATTGACTCTCCTTATATGAAAGCCCTTCGTGAGCTTATATAGCATCTAGTCTTAACCAAGTTACTCCTGTCTGTGACTCCGAGCTTGCTACATAAATGAGGTAGTTGTCTTCTCAACATAATAGCTCTGACCTATCAGCATCCAGTTATACAAATCACCCCATTGCAAACTAGAAGCCTTAACATATATAAGCCAACCTCCTCCTACACTATATACGTTGACCATCATCTCCACTTTTCGGTTACGTAAGAGTCGCCAAAACCCTCTTTCCCTCTTTCCCCCTTTTCCCCTTTTCCCCTCGTTTATAACAGTCAGCACCTAGTAACCTTGGATATCAAGGAACTGGGGCAACAATGAACTACTTCATAATCTGGGACTAAAAGACGCTCTACCGGTACTGAATTATATATCACAAGAAAGCTAATATTAGCCCTCTTAGCTGGCAATATCTTGTTACCCTCCTAGCATTCCGTTACCTTCGTGATCCGGCAGCTACTAACCAAGTTCCACACCAGGTAAATAGAGATGTCTGTCACGATACCAACTTTATACACGGGTTTACGAACTATATTATTCCGCAAGGGCCTCTAAACCTACCTCTACCCAGCTCGTGGTATACATAGAATGGACCTCCTTTATCTACGCTGTCTTAAACTCTAACAGATCCCTACCTCTGGGGTCCAAGCCCTCTCGGGTCGAAATCTGACAGGTCTCCTCCGACAATATCTGCCTTATATAGAGCAAACCATCATACACATAAAAATGCAGTATTCACACTTTCAAGATTCACGGAGGCCAACCGAATGGACGGAGGATACTCCGCGTCACTGGCAACGGCTTCAATCCATGAATGGGCAAGTACCACAACTTATTGTTATTAAGTGCAATGTGTAGTTGTCTGAGGTACACGAACATTGTAAGGTTACCAAACTCGAGGTGTAAGGTGATGAGCTGCATCGACCATTTGTTTATGGTGGTTACCTAGGTAGCTGACAGTGTCTCCTCAATCTTGGAAGCACTCCATGTACCGTCGATTAGCACTGCCCCCCTTCGCAACCTGAGCCAAGTCGTTGGGGCATCGAGCCAACAAGGTGAGCTCAGCTCATTACTATCATGGATGTTTCTACTTCAGCTAACAAACTCTTCCCAGTCGAATCCTGCCATCAACCACCCGAGGGCTCAAGGCTATATCGACGAGAACAGCAAATTTCGTTGCCAATGCGGAGCGCGCCCCATCACAAATGCAACGCACAACATCTCCTCCCACCTATCGACCGCGCAGAACGCGAACTCGTCTCGTGTAAAGAAGAAGAGCAACGATCCGCGAATCTGCAGCGTTTGTAATAAACGCTATAATTGTTTTACCAGTTTCGTAGCTCATATACGCCTGGCTCATGGAGTCCGTGGAGGAACTGATAAGATGTGGCGGGATTGGCAGGCAGCGGAGGAAAATGATAAAATAGATGTCCGAGCCGATTAAGACTTGCCTTGAGATAACAACTCCATAGTTGTCAATAGGGTACATTATGAATTATTTTTAGAGTACACACACCTCTAAAGTAATATTAAAGGCTGTCCGGCCTGATTTCTTTTCCCTAAAACCTTGAGAGTACAACTGCGGAAATATACTTGCGAACACGTCAACGTAACCGTTAGGACGAGCAATAACAACTATAGTCCTTGCATGAGTCGAAACATTCTGCTATGTTGAACGCAACCAGAAAATGAAGGGAGAGGAATTAGGGATAGAAGGTGTATTTGATGGCTCGGTCACCGTATAACACATGAATCAGGGGTCGACAGCAACTTATGATATGCGCCAGAATCCGAACCTCAAACTAGCTTTATTTCTCTATCCGAACATCCAAAGTTCGTACAGCCACACATTCATCGGCGGGTCTTACTACGTTCCTAATTTATGGATGATATTACCTTCTGTGTTACCATGTCTTGCAAGTGGGTCTTGCCCCTATTCCTATAAAAGGACTGCACCTACCAGGTGCTTAGGTACGCTATGTTTACAACAACGGTTTTCGTGCATAGCTGACTTATTCAACGCCTTACCTAGAATGGTGGATTATTCTGTGACTCGGGAAAATGGAAGGTGCACGCATATTTACTATGCAAGCGGCTCCATGTGCAAGTGCCCAGAAACCAATTTGTATAGAGGTAAATACCCGAATGATATATGCAAATACATTCTCAATGCTATCCTTAAATTCGTATATAAAATATTTTTCCACGACTCACTCGTGCCTTATTTCTTATGCTGGAAAATCAGCATGTGACTACAGCGGGACCGGGGTTCGTGTAGTTCGTCGGCTTGGGCCAGTATAGTTGGAAGAGGATGCCAGGGTCAGAAGCCTAGGGGATGTTAGGATTGTTCATCGACAAAAATAAGCTGGGGTCATTTTACCTTGTAGGCGCCCGGTAGCGATACACCTGAAAACGTCTTGGAGCCGCCTCCTGAAACGTGCAGCTGAGCGCAAGCTAGATAAAACTATTTCTCCGTCAGCAACTAGGTGCTTCTTAAGACGCGATCATCTGTACCTGAGCACCGCCAGTGCTTCCAGCACTGTGTAAAGCAATATGTTCAACACGGAGGAGGTAGTCTCCTTCCGCAAGACACGTGGGAATCTTAACAGATACTTCTTTAAGCCCTGATGATGGCCAGGTGATGTCCTCGCCAAAGGTAGGGCCGTCTTCGTAGATCTTGAACCAGACAGCACCGTCACCATTGAAGGTCTCTGCTGTCTGTCCTGAAGTTGCCTTTGCCATGTAAAAGGCTAGGGGCCCGGGGTGCCCGATCTCAGTGTCGACGCGGAATCCCACCGTGTCTCCCGCGTTCACTGTCTTCGTCTTGGCCCCGTTCGACCCCGGCTCCAGCTCGTAGCATCGGATCTGCGAACTGGTAACGTCTGTCACGGGACCGTGAGACTGGTAGTTGGTAGTTTTCCGGACATACGCCCAGTCGGCTTCGGTCACGCCATTGTAGATCAAACCTGGGAAGGTGTCTTGGCTACCGTTAACTCAAGAATCCGGAAAGGGGTATATAGGCTAAGCTTACAGTGCGCTTGAGCCGCGCCCAGAAGAGCGATGAAGGCAAGGGTCTTCATTGTATTAACGACAAGAGAAACTCTATTTTGATCGGTGGGTTTATACTGCGTACTACAGAGTCTTGCTAAGAAGTGTTTAATCAGGAGAGAAGAGCTCCTTATATACACAATGGTAGCCACTTAGTTATCACACACTTATTTGAGTTTCCCATCCCTCCGGGTGTATGTTAAGCTGTCAAGGGGCTATGGAAGCCATGAGCCGGTTTCCACCGGACAGTAGGTCTGGGAATAAACTAGGCGCTAACAAGTGACAAACCGGGTAAGATTATGAGATCGGATTAGCGAGTACGACGTTACGAATTCCTTGAATAGCTTTTATGGGGTTCGGGACTAGTGGTGCTCAGGATCATGTATGAAGTCGGTTCGCGGTTCCCGTGCCCCTGTCCATCATCTCTCCTCTAAGGAGCGGCTAAATAGCGCTTGGGGTAGCAATAGATGTAGAGCAGACGTATTGAACAAAACTTGCTCATAATACGCCGCCTTTTAGGGGATGGGATGAACGCTTGTATTACACGTAGCCATCTTACTTTTGAATATTCCGTTAGTTGATCATGGATTTTTATCCCACGATTAATCTAGGACCTGTTTACCTAGGATCCGCCTAATCTGTCTTTCCATCAGGCGCTGAACTATATTTGTTTGTTTCTTCACCTATATAATTTTGCCCGTCGTAACAAGCCCTCCCAGGATATACCATAGGTAAATAGAGTATACATCCTGACATGTCTGACGCGGTTGGAGATCCGGATAACAACATGCCAGGATGCTCGCTAAACGGGGCATGTTGTGCCGAGCATACCCAAACAGATCGTCGAACGAAACCGAGCGAAATCTCACTAGTTCCTATTGGGGAACTACGGCAGATCATCCTCAAGAACAAATGAGGTAGGTAGTAGTCTGGTGTTCAAATTCTTTTGATTCAGATCTTTTCCCTCGAAACATTCAAGCATTATCGGGACCATTCCCGGGACGTTGACTCCTGTATGCTATATAATCAGATTCAATATATTACTTCAGTTAACCCTGGTTTTGCTCATATATCATAAGTCTAGGCGAATGGTATTAAGACATAACACTGATGCTTAAGGGATGACATTTTGTAACGCTACTACGGCCGCCGATCTCATTTGTAAGGAAACCATTAGTATAGAGTAGTTTAAACAGTTCAGTGGAAAACCTCTTAGATCAGAAAGATATCCATATTAGAAAAGATTAATATTCCGTGACCGATTAATGGCAGAATACATGGACAATCACAGAACGCATTGATATTTATCAAAAAGGAGGTTACTAAATGGAACTTCAGCTTGAAAGGAATGTGGTTGAGCTGTTGTAACTTATAAGGAACTCAATACAGATCTTTAATGAATATCAGAACAATGACAGTGGGCTGGCAATGACTAGTATCTGTGCGATCATGAGATCGTGTATAGCTACCCAAAAGAAACCCTTCTCAAATTCACATCGATGAAAACGGTCTACTGTATTTCCATTGAATACCACTTCATATGTACATACTTGCCCAGAAACTTATAAGGAGTGAGGGCTCTAGCGGCATCAAAATCAAGATCCAGGAATTATCCAGAAAACGAGAAGTCACCTGGAAGAGCTTATGTGGCTAATGAACCATGGTGATACGGCAACTAACAGGTAGTCATTGAATATGAACAGTAATGCTCAGGAGCAATTTGGATAGACAATAGAGAGAACAGGGGCTGATCTGACCTGAATACTTCAATAAGGATGAAGTACATTGCTCTAGCTCAACCTAGATATTTGGCCCCCTGGATCAATCAGCGTTCAGGCTGTTTGATACTCCTATATTTCTACGACTTGTTCCTCTCCTCCCCCTTTTTCCTTTCACAGTTAAAGACTGACACAGGATCCAATGTATAGGTAGCTTATGTTAATGCCAAAGAGCTGGGTTCACCTGTATCTCATCCTTTCCACTTCGCCTATAGTTAGACTAAAGTATCAATCTGTGCGATGTCAGGCGCTTGATTTCTCAGGGAGTTAGCCTGTTGGAGGGGGGAGTTCGAGACAGTGCAAAACAAAGACTGATATATGTACCTTCTATATCGTCATCCCTAACAGATACTTAGGTACTGTAGGTAGGTAGTTTTAGGGGTATTCACGCAAACGTCGTTGGTGCTCCCTAAGCAGGTCAGCACCATGTCGAGAGAAGTTAGAAGCCCTAAAACGCGACAGTAGTCTTAGGTGCCCGAGTATATTCGGTCTAGCAACAACCTATACGCACGAAGCTTTCTCGATCAATTCGAACTTGCAGAGTGCAGCCAGCCGCAAACAGCGTAACAGTTAGGTGCCCACGTCTTTCTGCCATGTGCATGTTGATTATTGTTTTTGGGTGTAGCTGGCGGGTGTGAGAAAAACACGCACATGTTCAGATTTTCCAGTTGTGGCCTCGGATTCTTTGCAGAACCTTGACACGAACTTCCTCTTCCTCCCCAGACATAGTCAGCTCATAATATCTTGTACGCATGTTACTTGAGTCCTACTTTCTACGCTTCTCAAGCATGCGCATGAGCTCCCCCATCGATAACCCTTGAGGCTTGCCAGTACGCAACTTCGCAGCTTCTCACATATCTCTTGCGTCTGCAATCTTCCAGCCTGAGTACTATTCGTATCATCATCAACTCGCAGTTGTTGATAGCAAATACTTCCCTACAACACCTTCCCCCCGGCCAACTATATCGGTGCCATATCACTTAGGTAATCCCTTGGTCAGATACACAAGGCTACGCTTGCACCTGAGCATCTGTCTAGCCAGGGAAGAAATCTTCAGACCAAAGCTTCTTCTCTGTTTATTTCGTTCATTGCCCTCCCCCATCCTTCCCTCTCGCATTATACAACACACCACCTACCACAAAGAATTTGCTTCTCTCATCTCAGCTTTCACCTGAAACCAATCCACAACTCTGCTGATGAGACCAGTCTCAAGCAAGCTTGATGGATAGGCAAGAAGTCCCCGGAGCCGAACGCCCCAGGGCGGCTACGGGAGAACCTCCCGGCGAGGGAGTCCACTTGCTCGAAGACCCTTTCTCAGCTGATGACATTCTTGATCCGCACATTCTTGGTAATGTAACCATTGACACCGACCTTATCGCTCGTCCTCTCCGAGAATATGTGGACCCTTCTATGCTTCGACTCCCGGTTCCAGTCAACACTGTATCGCCTGATCTCCCTGTTTTCGGTTGGTCTCACATCGAATACCCAGTGCAGGAAGCCATTATCAAGGTGATTTCTGATGACTTGGAGTCATTCCACCAGGCCTGTGTCAAACTCCATCTATTTCAGAAAGAAGTCCGAGAGTTTACGCAGGCATATACCGACGTAGGAAGACGCCCCTCTTATACTCCCAGCAGAGACGCAATCGCGTATGGATGGGATTACCTCAAGCTGTTTGGACTAGAGAAATACTCTCACGACGTGGAAGATCTATGCCTCCGAAGTGGTGGCAGCTCGCCCATACATATCGATTATTCCGACTTGGAGCTCCTATACATTCCAGAACGTAGAGTCGCACCAATCCAATTCGGCTTCCCCACCCAAGAAACAATTCGCGACTCAACTACTAAGGGCATCTTCTCTCCCAGAACGGGTTCCGTCTTAATTGCCTTCAAGCTTACGCGCCCAGCCACTCTCAACAGTATCAACAGTAGCAACACCCCGATCTTCCGCATCGAGCATCTTCGATTGCCGGCTGGAGCGATCATAGTTGGTCCCGAGGGACGCAAGACACTACGAGAAACAGGCATATACACTATTACTTATCCCCCGGGTAGCCGCGAAGTACCCGACGCAGATACTATACAAATCTGCGAGAATGGCCTCACAACCGAGACGCTTTTGGATCATGACGAACCTAAAGGTCAGGGCCAAGGCCATGGTCAAGATCAAGGTCAAGGTCAAGGTCAAGATCAAGGTCAAGATCAAGGACCGGGACAAGTTACTAACCCGGAACCGCAACTGCAGACTCCAAGATACAGCCTTTCAGTAGTAAACCCTGCAAAACTGGAGTTGGAAACAAGCTTCTTCGAGGACGCCTTCCTAGATCCCCTTTATGAGGCAGAAAGAGCAATGGCCGACAGCCTTATCCCACCATATTTCTTAGACAGATTCTCCGCTTTAGCTCTATCGGAGCCATCACAATCACAGAAGCAACCGACGCCTACCCCTAACCCTACCCTATCGGATACGCCCCACCATCCATCAAGTGAGTCTAATAGTCATCATGCAGCCCCCCTAACGCCCACCGCACCCTTGTCATCGGCAGGCGGCCAGCCTATCTGTGCTCCTAGTAAAGATCTCGCCCCATTGGGTGAGGACCTCAATCCCGTGCTCCCCAAGACCTTCTCCCCTGGTACTGAGTTACCACTTCAACCTCGGTTGGACTCCATTGGCCTCATACCGAATACCGAGGACCCGAAGGTTAGCGATCTAGTATCGAAGAATTATCAAGCCCTGGTGCAGTTCCGCCTTCCAAAGGGCTATTTCGTCGTCTCTCCATGTGGTTACAAGATGAATTTCGACACATTCCAGGGACAATTAGAGGATGGAGTGAGCTCGAGTGGTTTCGGCGGGGAATACACCATCTTGCCCCCCGGCGGTTTCTATGACGCACGGAGTTACAGAGATATGAAGATGGACAATTCGGGTCTTTTCCGAATGGCCTTTGAGAAGCATATGGCTGTCTTCTGTAATGACTCAATGTTCCCTCGACTACTAGGACAAGGTCTCCATCAGTTTTCGCTGCAGAGTGGCAAACTAGAAATTTCCTGCAAAGATGGAATATATGACCTCACCATGCCGCTCGAAGACCCAGAACTCCTCCGTCGCACATCTAAATCCACGGAGCCGAAAGCACAAAGGAAGCCCACTAGTACGAGCCGAGTCTCTCGACAAGCGGTTGCCACTGCCCCCAAGAAGGTGCAGAAGAAGGCTGCGACGAATCCTGCGAACCAAAGGCGTTTGAGTCTACGGGCTAGTCAGAATGAAGAAGAGTCTGATATTGATATGGACGAAAGTGATGATAATGAGATTGGAGAAGAAGACGAGGAGTATGTGGAAAGCTCCTCAAGAGCTACTAGTCAGGTACCGAAGAAGAGTACGCAGAAGCGAAAGCGAACGCTAGATTCCGTTACGGCCGATACCACGCCAGAGGCAGTGAGGCCTACGAAGAAACAGGCCACTGGTACCCCACTCAGCTCCAATGTCGTGACCAGGGTAACAAGGTCTAGTCACAGAAAGGCGCAGAATAACGCGCAGGCCCAGACCCAGTCTCCATCACTCAGAGTCAGTGTCCTCGTCGACGCGGCGACTCGGGCGGAGAGAACGAGGCAACTGAATGCTTCATCAAGCGGTCAGGTTCAGGCTGAGTTGAGTCCTCAGCTGACAACCGAGACCGAAACCAACACCCAATCGAAGGAGCAGTCGAAGGTGGAACTGAAAAGTCAACCAGAGGTACAGTCGAAGACCAAGGCTGTGATTACATCCGGAGTTCAGACACGAGCTTCGGCTCGTCTTCAAGCTGCATCTACATCTGAATCGCCTACTCAATCCGAGACTCGGACTCCTGAGAAGCCGACACGCATTGTTCTAGTTGGACGAAAGTCTTTCGGACCTGCTTCATCGCCCGACCAACCTAGCCCAGGATCTGGCATAGCTAGCAGAACCAGAAGCGCGTCCCGTGCTCAATTGGAGGAGAACTCCGAACCTCAACCTCAACCAAAGAAAGTGAAGATCAACGTCAAGCCCCCGGCCAAGGCTCTGCCAAAGGCCAAGCCCCAGCCGCAACCACAGAACCGTGCGCAGACGCGCTCCCAGACTAAAGCACAAGAACGCACAACTCGTTCCAACAGACGCTACAGTGCAGAGTTTTAGTCTATTGAGAGAATTTGCTGTTAGCCCACCCTTTCAAGGAACTTGCTCAAGTTTGCAATGACGACGTTCTTAGGCGAGTAGCTCAGATGCTGTGTTATCATCGCACTTTATGTACCTATAGGTAACTAGGACGCGCTTGCTTTTGAAAAATGAGTTTGAAAACCGATAATTACAACTGGACATCGCGCGATAGGGTAGTTAATCAATACACGGGCTTTATTGTATATGATCGTAAGGGGATATAGCATCCTCGCATCGTAAATCATCTCCTAATCTCTTTACTGGTCGGATCCATCCCATGGGTGGAATTATAATCTTTAAACAGTAAGAGCAAAGACTGTGACTACGTAAATTCTGCAATGCCTCTACTAATTCAGTATATCTTGATTGTAATTGTAGAAGACCGAAGTCTCAAAGCCTTTAGTATTCAAAGTGCTGAATATTTTCAGAGTGGTATTGTTGTCCACTGTCGTTCTTGGCATCAAGGTTTGACATTTATTTGCATGATTGGTACTTCTGTGAACTTCGTATGTCTCTAGATGAACATTAACAGCCTCTAAAGTAGCATTACATTGTGATTGTTCATTCAATGCGAATTTGTGAACTAGAAAGGCCGCGACTTGCATATATGATCCATTTATACCGGGGGAGTTGATTAACAACAGGAGCACCAGCTCCTACCAAAACAGGCAGCCCCGTCCGGTCGCTAAAATCGGCATCCGGATGTGGCACCGGAGGAAAGTGGGCCCATTACCAAAAAGGGAAAGTCACTCGGAGGGATGTGGGGCATCTTCTTGTAGCCCCAGCAATCGTCAAAAAATAATTGATTTGGTATCTAAGCAGGCATCAAAATCTTAAGATCGTAGGTAATAAGAATCCTCCTTTCTTGAAGAGGCTCATTACACTTTTGCTACTAACTCTCATCAACATCCGGATAGCAACTCCGTACCTTACCCTCTTCGAATATCAGGGCGACACGGGCCCCAAAGTTAAATGGATCCCCCTCATATACAACAAAATCTCTGCTGCGAGGAAGCTTCAGAATATCCTCGATATTCTTGGACACGAGGTCGAGCGCCAGACTTCGATTTCCTGGGCCTGCAACCCAGCTGGCCTCCCAGATGCTATTCCGGATGTGATTATTCGTGTCATCCCAGTTTGAGATAGCGACCTTCACGCCTGCGTCTAACAAAAGCTGTGGTCCTAATCGGTCAACTAGGGGCGGCCCTGGAAGGCAATTCCGCCCATCCCAAAAGAGGGGCTCGCATCCCCAGAATGGTGCGACAATGACCGGCATGCTGGCCTCCGCGAGCTCGGTGGCTATTAGATGCGCTTCCGAACCTCCCATTATGACTATATGAGCACCTGTTTCCTTTTTCAGAGCTATCGTGTGTGCGATGACGTCTTTGTTGTTTGTGTGGACGACTACGGCAATGTCGCCCTTTGCTGCGCTCTCGTAGACGGGATGGAGGTGCTTGTCTACGGTGAGGAGGTCACGCAACTTACTTATTTGCGAGGTTATCGATGGTGTCCGATTAGCTGTTTCGCCACTGAAGTTAGTGCAGATTACGAGCAAGTCGAAGATTAGCGGCGAAGACCTACATTTTCCATCGTGCCCGATCGTGAAATGGAGAGCAGCGCTGGGCTCAGCAACTGCGCCGTCTTCAAGTACTTGTGGGAATTAGCGTGGGGCACTCTCTACTGCATTATTCTCCCATTCCAAATAACTTCAATCCATAAGGAAAGGAGAAACACATACCGCTTTTCGCCCCTGAACGGAACATGGCGCTGATCCCGTGGAAGAAACCATTTGTTAACGGTGGCGTTATTACTCGAGTGACGCCACCCCGATAGGCTCTCTGAAGATGCACGCCGTCAAATTTGATACCGAGCCTGCTTGATAAAGGCCTCTCATATTCGTCACCTGCTGAGGCACCGTCAGATGTTGACGGTTCTTGCCACATTTCGGTTAGACCATGCTCGCGCGTGACTATCGTCAGGCCCTAAGAGTATGCTTATGTAAGCCCCCGACAGCCCCCTGAACGCGACGGCGCTCTCGACTTACAGGAAGCGTGTATCCATCTTCCACATCTAGTAAGGGGACACTGTCTTCTAGGGCTTGCCTTGCTACGTCCTCGCATTTGCTTTCGCCGACACACACAATGCGACCTGCGCGTACGACAAGAGTCAGATTTCCTGTTTCCGGCTGCTCCATACGCAGCCCATTGTTGCCAACAAAGCTCATACTTAGTCTACGGACGACAAGGTCGGATTGACCCATTCTGCATGTGCTCTCAGGGGAGATCCTAGGCCGCGAACCCGGGGCTTCCTTCACATAAGCCGCCGATTCTGAAGCTTTCCACAGACTGTCGGACGCGCGAGCGACGCTATTACCATCGATATATACCTCTAGGGGGGTAGCGCCCGCTTGCAAGGGGTGTCGGTCCCATACCACAAGGTCGGCATCATAACCCGGCCGTACAAATCCAAGTCTAGACCAAGCATCAGTGTTCGCTCACTTGGCAGGGTGGGCAGAATAGTCGAGCCTGCAGCTACTTGTTATACGGTACTAACCTATTATCGAGACCCATAATGCGAGCTGGTGTTGAGATAACTGATGAAATGGCGCTCTGTGCGCTGAGTCCGAAATGATGCGCAATTTGCGCTTCGTACATCAGCCATTGGCCATGTGCTGCCGGATGGTCGCGCTTGAGGGCAAGGGGTATGCCATATTCGGCTATCCTCGCCGGGAAATAGGAGCTCACATTGGAGATCTCCTTTTTATGACCCCAGGAATCGGAGAATCCCACAACCGCGATGCCTCTAGCTTTGATTTGGTCCATAACCAGATCGGCATGCAGTGCGTGATGCAGCGCCGTGATATTGAAGCCGAACTCGTCCGCGTGGTCAAACATGGCTAGGATGTCTTCGGTCTCGTAGCCGTGCACATTGACATGCACGTCGCCACGTAAAACATCGACCAGTGTCTGCCACTCTAGAGAACGGGGATATTCTCGCGTGATCGACTTGAGCCCCTTTGCCGTCGAGGCTGTCTCGCACCACCGGTCCTGTTCTTGCTTTACCCGTCGCGCATTGTCGTATGCCTTGCGAAACCAGTATGATTCCCCGAGTCTTGTTGACGGCCCGCCAGGTACATGTTCAAATTGCTTCTTCTGGTTCTCGCCCATGGCCATCTTGAGATATCTCTGGGGCTTGCCGCCGCTTTCAGTCAGATTAAGGAGCATTCCCTTGATTGAATTGGCACGCTTCATCTTGACCACAACGCCTTCTCCTGAGATCTGATTTTTGGCGCCAGTCAATACTAGCGAGGTCGTCACGCCGCCGCTGGCGATGACTGGTATGGCTCCATCATGGGGCTTGAAGGCATCGATTGCACGGGCCCAAGGTGTCACCGGGGCCGATATTTCCGTGACATCCTCAGTTGCCCACAGTTGGGGCGTTTCTCTTACACCGACGTGCGAGTGCGCGTCTATGAGTCCAGGCGTTACAATTCGACCTTTTAAGTCAATTACCTTATCGCCAGGAGAGATTGGTTCGAAAGCGCCTGGTGGAGTCTTCGAAACTCTGGTGAAGATACCATCCTGTATTTCGATGGTGCAATCATGAGTGGCCGTACCATCCCCGTCGATGAGCGTCGCATTATGAAGGATAGTCCGTGGACCTGTCTTAGATATTGCGGCCAGACGAGAAGATGCTAGGTTCATGTCCACAATGGGACGTTGCTGGTTCAGAGCGCATTGCGCGAGGCCGTATTCCAGATCCTCTGAGTTGAGCTGGGATACAACATCGGGACCCTCATGAAGAGAAAGCGCATTCCAATGGCTGGAGAGGAAGTATGTCGTAAAGACGGCGACGATAACAGTCAAGATAACATCTTTCTTAATGCCAAGAAAAGCCGGCCCCTCGTTTTGATGCTGCCGGCGATCATGACGGGGTCTTTCCTCCCGCTCTGCTTTTTCCATGTTCTTGGAAATATTTAAAAGAGCTTGATGCACAGCTTGGTAGTGAAATGACTCCCATCCATGATATTTAACGATTCACGCGGCTCGGGAATAAAATGGTCGAAGTCACCAAGTAACCATTCAGCCCATTGTGAAGCTTGAATTGCCCGTAGCGAGATCGTCGTGGAGTACACCACCATCGCCAAGCTGATACCTGTTTAGGAAACTGAGGTGCCGAGCATATCGGGAAGGGCTCGGATCCAGGGCTCTGGATTATCTGGGGTTCGGTGGGACGCATTTCCTCTATTCTCAAAAAACTACCGCTGCCCCATTTCAGGGTGTCTTCAATATTGTCGCAAATTCTGAGTAATTGACTTGCGCAAGCTCCGTGGCGTGGGAAGAGCTTATGAAGTATCGACCGAGATAATGCCATCTAAGAGTATTCTCTTAACTGCCTGAAAACTACAGTTCAGGTATAGCGCTTGCGGAATGGATGGCCTAAACGGCTGCTGAGAGGCGAAAATGCTTACATCTGATTGGCCAGATTTCAAGATAGCCCTCCGAAGACCACTGCCAGGTCCACTATCTAGGAGTACCTATCTTCTGAAGTTGAATGGACCGTACCTGAGCCGTGATTGTCCGCCAGTCGAGGGGATACGGTAGGCTCTCCGGAGGCATAACTCCTTTCGTTAGTCCTCATATGCTGCAAACAGAAACCCATGGCCCTCCGAAGCTCAGGGTATATCTATTGATTGAGTAGCCGTTTAAATACACCTCTAGGGTATGAGGATTATATCTATATCGCTTGCTTGAGGGGGTCGACCCCCCAGAAAATTAAGGTACAGCCCGGAATTACACGCAGACGGCAAATCATTGTCCAATGATTCGAATCACGGACTCTACTGAACCGTTCCTCCCAACTCCAGGCGGAAATATAATTAGAAATGTCGAAATATTGGCGGATAAATGCAGTCATCTTCTAAGGCACGTATGCGAATCAATTCCGTAGAGAATGCTGTCGTATCTACTAAAGGACATAACGGAAGACGTCTTTCTGCTGTTTGTCCGTGAGGTCCAAAAACTCATTGTCAGAGCCGTGGAGCTCGCCTTCTGCTAAATTAAGGCTGTCGCGTCTCTTATTCTCCCAAATGAGGTAGAACCGCAGAGCAATGCTAAACAAGATGCACAAGGCGAAACAGATGAAAGCGGCGAGGAAGGCGGTCTTGTACGCTGGAGCTTCGCTTGGGATAAAGAGCTGAGGAGCCGCGACCTGACCGACACAGTAGGCCACATACATCATAGAAGATGCGGTAGCCTTTTTAGTATATCCAGCAAAGTTACTGGAGACCAGCGACATGGTGAGAGTGCCGACTATACCATGAGTTTGTACAACATAGTACGAGCCGAGAAGTCCGCGCTGGTTTTCTCGAGGTAAGGTGTAAAGCAGAACGGCGCCAATGAGGGCTGGAATCTGGCAACCTGGGGGTTGGTTAGAAAATGAGTGATAGGCTGAGAGTTGTGTCAATTAAGAGACCTACCAGCAATAAGCCAGGTGCGGATATTCTTAAAACGCCTAGTCATGAACCCTCCAAATAGGATGCATATGGCTTGGATTACACCAAGGGGCACTAAGAGGAGAGTCGAGTAGAGCGCGCTGTATCCAAACCCTTTGACGACGATACTGCCAAAAGAACCGACTCCACCGGCAGGGATGTCGTCGAGGAAGAAGGTCGCCACGAGGATCCAACACTGTACATCTAGCATGCACTCCTTAAATTGCGACCACTTCCAGACGTGGTTCTCGACACCAGTGCGATTGCTTCGGACGCGCTCAATGGCCAAGGCTCGGTCATGCTCTGAAAGCCAGCGAGCGTTCAACGGCGAGTCCGGAAGATAGTAAAACAGGAAACCCCCATAGAAGATGGTAATCGCCCCAAATATCAAGAAGAACCAAGCCCAGTTTGGAACAGTATGGTTTGTGATATGCGCAATACCATAGCCGAGAAGTCCACCGCAGACCTGGCCGATAGAATTACCAAGATACCAGTACGAGATTCGGAGCGGTTGCTCTTCGCGCGTCCACCATTGAGAAGAGATAACGATGAAAGACGGGTTAATACAGGATTCTAGACAGCCTAGGATGGCGCGAATGGTCATTAGGCTAGCGAAGGAGCGGGACGCTGCGGTGGTCATCAATACGGCTCCCCAAAGCATAGTGGCAATAGCGACAAAGCGGCCGATGGGGAAGTGGACAATCAGCCTAGCGACTACGGGTTGCGAGACCATATACGCAAGGTAGAAAATCGAACCGGAGGCCCAGCTATACTGGTTTCCGACTAGGTGCTAGGGAATAAAGTATTAGTATTGCGGCGTGCAAGGTGCCGAACTATACTGCGCGTACATTGTCCGTGATAAGACCAAAATTGGCAGAATATGAGAGCGCATTTTTGTCCATGAAGTTGAGGGTGTAAGTAATGATCATCTGCCATGAACAGTTAGTCCAGTATCCCCAAGGTATAGGGAGTGGTTTCTATACCAATGGCAGAAGATTACGGTCGATTTTGCGCAAGATACGCTTATTGTCGTCGTCGCCCAAGGGCCCGACAGCGTGCTGCTTGGCAAACTCGTACGCCTTGTCGACACCATCTTGCTTCCCCTCCCGGATCGACGCGGTCTCGGTCTTGTCAGCGTGCTTCTCCATGCTCGATTCCGTCCCTCAGTTCACGGCGGACGGAAAGCCAGAACGTGGAGTCGTCGAGGTTGCATCGCTGTATTCCATCGTCTTTAATAAATCTGACATGGCTCTACGTCTTATCTCTGAACTACTATCTAAAGTATGGGAGAATTGGAATTGAGGTTGGAGCGAGTTGCGTCTTCACTAACCTAAGCTGACTCTAGTTAACCCCCAGGGTCGTTTGTCCATCCTTGTCTTGCCGAGATGACTACCTAATTCGGAAGGGTATATGCGAGCGCCCGCGCGGCATCGTGCGGTGCCCCTTTTTTGCTTATCACTTCCCCGCAAAACCAGTGGGCTGGTCCCCATAATCTGGGCTGTCCGGGTCTCTTTGGCAGAGCCCTCCAGTGCTTGGAGATCCATTTCAAATACAACTACTTTCTGGCCACCATATCCACCACCAACACATGAATCGAAGCAGGCCGGCGAGGTCCAAGACCGGCTGCTCTTCATGTCGTCGCCGCAAAGTACGGTGTGACGAGGGAAAGCCCGTTTGTAATGCCTGCACACGTCTAGGGTTAGCTTGTTCCTACGAGCAAGGCCGCTCAGCTAACTCTGCGGAAACACTTCGATACCGTGTGCGCTTCGTCAATTCTCGCTATACGAAATCACGTTCGGATGGGACCAAGAGTAGCCAATCCCGGCCGACATCGTCTGGGAGTTTACAGCAACCTGTTGCCTCTGAGACTAGGCGCAATCGCCAGTCTTCAAAAGAGCATGATGTAGAGCCGTGTCCTAGGGCGCATGTATGCGAGACCGGCTCAGCCGTGTCGCATCGTTCTCCCGCTGCCCAGGCCTCACCCGGTGGCTTGCCTCAAAATGGTGTCTCACCTAAAGCAATCCCAGCGCCCGTAGCATTTTGCGCCAGCTCCCAGCTGAATCCTTATGGGGCCCAGATTGATACCGGTTATGTGCCGGCGTTCTTCGATCTCAATATGAACTTCGACCTACTCGGTGAGGACTGGTTATCTCCGCAAACACCAGGAAACGCAACTATGTCAGAGCCGGAGTCTAACCAAACTGATTTCCCTGAGCCCATTTCTGGTACCCAAGGGGGTACTGTTGTCATTGGTCCAGAGGACAACCAACTTATCCAACACTACTTAAACGTCATGACGAGCTACGCCAAGATACGTTCATCCGGCGATGACAATATTTATAGCCACATATTCAGCAATATGGCGCTATTCTACGCGCCTTTATACAATGTAATTATGGCGTGGACCGCTCTACATCTTAGCCAGACAAGCTCCGATCCAGAATTAGTGCGAAAAGCTGAAGAACGTTACTCACAAGCCGTCTCGCTAACGTATGGAGACCCAAACCTTGTCCTATACTTCGAGCTCTCAATTGTTACTATCTGGTTTGCGCTACAATATGAGCTTCTTGCAGCCCGGGGAATTGATTCGTTCTGTCGGCACCTAGAATTTGCTGCCGATCTTGTTGACGCTCACCGCCGACATCACAAAGCTGGAGGAGAGGTAACACCTCTCGGGCATGTCGGATCACGCATGCTTGTCTGGTTGGGCGCATACGATTCTCGCGCATCCTCTGTTGGAGGCTCGGGGCGTCTGTTGCAAAGTCTTGAGTCATTCTGCTCGGAATATGACTTTATAGATGCCGCATTCCCAAATCTGCCCGCCAGTCCTGAGGACCTAAAGCCTTGTTTACGTTTATCCCTCGAGCTTGACTATATGGAGAGCCGAATCGTTCAGCTAAGTCGCAGACCAGTTGTCGCACCTGTCGCAGTATGGTCGACCGTGCAGTCTGGGCTCGTAACTATCCGAGAACGACTTGAAAGCGATTCTTCAGTCGCTCCAATCATAGCATATATTACGACACCAACACGCTCAGTTGCAGGTAAAATCACGACAAGACGTTTTAACTGCTTGTTACTTCTAGCGGCCTTCTATGGTGTCGTAATAAGCTTCCACAGGATGATCCCTACTTCTGTCGCAGTTAATCTACCAGATAAACTTATGTCGGCCGAAGCTGCGGCCACCTACATCATTCGTCTAGCATCCTGGGTCTGTCGCTTTCGACCGCCATCACCTCAGAACATCTGGCCCCGCCTCCTATTCTTAGCGGGCATCGAAACCACGGATCTTGCACATCAAGACTGGGCTGTGAGAACACTTACTGAAGCCGAAATTTGGGGGGCTAATTTCCGTAAAACTCGGCTGTTGCTCGAGCGGGTTATCAAGATTCAAAGCACCGAAGGAGCCCGGGTTGATTACCTGGACGTCATGAAGCGAGATAATGACTTGTTTATTATATGACAGAGATACAGCTAATGAACCATCGAGTCTTTGAAAGTATCCAAGGCAAATCAGATATTGTGAATACATACCTACCTAGTCATGTATCTAGGGTACGACACGAAATAATGTAATCGAGATGTCATCCAATCGGCTAGCCTTTACCGTATTGGGCAAGTCTAGTACTCTGTATAGGTACTGATAAAGCAGCAGCGTTACTACTCCATATTGCTACCGACATACTACCAACTTGGGTCTTTTATTATCCTCGCGAAGCTTGAAGATGGAGAAGTACCAAGCTGCTGTTCCTCATGGGCAGAGAAAGCCTTGCAGTAGAAACAGACACAGAATTCTGTTACTCTGTTTACTGGTTTTCCTCTGTGTGATACCATTATATTTCAGCCCCTCATTGCGATCGCGGGGCAGACAGTGTTTGAATCGACTATCTGGTGGCCAACCCTATTATGACGACCCAGAGAAATGGTGTCCCTTGCCCGACGTCACTGTCCCCAGAGATGATCTCAGGTCCAGTGAACACTTCATGAACTCCGAGCAATTACAATTGCAAGTTCGACGTCTTTCTGCTGCTGTACGTGTTCCGACCGAGAGTTACGATGACAATGGTGACGTCGACGAGGACCCTCGTTGGGAAACATTCGACAAATTTCATCAAGTGCTAGAGCAACTGTTCCCCCTTGTGTGAGTGCTTCTTATTCCTCGTATCTTCAATTAATCTTTAATTCTTTTCACCCCTCAGCTCCTTTTTCATGCTAATTCGTAACTATAGACACTCGCACCTTGAGCTTCGTAAGGTAAATCGATATGGCCTTCAGTATACATTTCGGGGCACAGACGCCACTTTAAAACCCATTCTCTTGACGGCGCATCAAGACGTCGTCCCGGCAGGTACCGCCTCTCGTTGGAAGTATCCGCCGTACAAGGGTCATTTCGACGGATCATTCCTATGGGGTCGAGGCTCGGCTGACTGCAAGAACGTCCTCATTGGTATTCTCTCAGCTATGGAGGATCTACTCTTGCAGTCGTTTATACCGCGTCGCACTATCGTGCTTGCCTTTGGTTTTGATGAAGAGACGGGCGGTCTCAGGGGCGCGGCCGCATTGAACCAGTCACTGATTGAAGAGTGGGGTTCGGACTCATTCTTGTTCGTTTTAGATGAAGGCGGAATGGGTATCCAGGGCCAAGGAGATGTTCTCTATGCTTATCCAGGTGTGGGTGAAAAGGGCTACTACGATATCGAGTTGAGTCTCGAAGTGAGGGGTGGCCATAGCTCGAGGCCCCCGAAGCACACTGGTATTGGTATCATGGGTGATGCAATTGTGGCGTTGGAGAACGAGCCGTACTCACCACGCCTGACGCTAGCGAGTCCCTTCCGACGGGTCTTAGAATGCAGAACGAAATATTCGCCGGACGCAGTCCAGCCGTGGCTGCGCGACGAGCTTCTAAGTGGCAGCGAGAAGGACATTGCTGTAAAGCTCACGGAAGAGGACACAGACGAAAAGTGGTTGGTGCAGACCAGTCAGGCTATTGATGTCATTACTGGAGGCGTCAAAGTCAATGCCCTGCCTGAAAACGTTCAGCTACAGGTAAACCATCGCGTGGCATTGCACGAATCAGTCGACTCAGTTAACAAGCACATCCGCGAAGTGCTAACTCCTGTAGCACGGAAGTACGGGCTTCAGTTTGAAGGTCTCGATACTCCACACACCGCAAAATCGGGTGTATCAAACGCTTCGTCTGGAATTTTGCGGGTGCAGCCTTTGCAGACGATCGATCCAGCCCCAACGTCGCCAACCAATAACGGTGTATGGGCGGTCTTCGGTGGCACCATACGGCACGTATTTGAGAGTACAGAGAGCGCACATGGCAAGACTGTAGTTCCAGTCGGAAATATCATGACTGGTAATACGGATACAATGCATTACTGGAATTTGACTAGGAATATCTACAGATTCACCCCTTCCAGAAACGGGACGAGGATGAACCAGCATGGTATCGATGAACGCATGGGGATGACTGCTCATTTGGAGGGTATAAGACTCTATTATGGTAAGCTACCTCTCTAGTAATATGTGATCTCGCGACATGCTGATCACCTAGCAGACTTGATTCGTAATTTCGACGGTTGGGAGGAGGAATGATTTGAGGTATAGAGCCTCTAAATGCCATTAGGTATCCAAGGGCGTCGGACCATCATGTCCTTCGAATCATTAGAACAACAGGAACCATGCTGGGCTTATCCTCCCACTCCAGCTACCCCAGCGGCTGGATACTGCTCTAAAGGCGCTGGCCACTCCGCTGCAACAGGTGCAACCTATCGCTGAACTGCCCCGCATCCCCTAGAATCAGCAGATTAAGCGCGGGGCTGTAGCCGCACTAAATTTTACCTAGACAAGTTCCAAGATTGATCCAGGTTGCGACCTTGCTGAAACTCTTTCGTACAAGTCTACCTAGATACTATGAAAAGAACGAACATCTGCCCTGCCATTAAGCTAGTTCACCCGAATCAATAAGGCTAGAAATAGCTTCACGTCATGCTTGCAAGAGCTGGGGACAATGCATTACATAAGTTTCCCCGGTTCCGCAGCGCCAGCACTCTCGGCTCAAAACCTTCCCTATTGGGGAATTACTCGCTTCCTCTAGCCGTTAGCGGCATCGCGATAGCTGCCCAAGTTTTCGCGACCAATTACACCACTATGTTTCATTACGATTGTCTTCGAGCCATTGGACCTCCTTATAGAATGTAACTGACCTCACGGGAATATCATATTCGAAACAGCCATTTACTTTCGTCTGCCATGAGTTGCTCAAATTTGCCCTCGAAGTACCTGCTTTCTCAGATGAAGCATACTTCGCAGTATCTCCCATTGCTCATGAGCATGTGCAACGGTTAGAGGGATAACCATGAACCAGGTGCCCCCGCAACGCCCTATGACCTCTGATGTGGCGCAACTACCGCTCAAAGGCCTCGTGGTCTTGTCAGACGAGGAGTTTTCAAGGTATGTAGGTTCATGACGATATACTTTACGATGGCGACTAACACAGCCCAAGAGGGACCTGGCAGCACCGTGTTGCCATTATATCAGAGTTCATAGCAACTGGGCACCTCTACCTCGCATGCGTTGCGCTGTCCCTTATCTCTCTATGGGTATCCATCGCCTTATCCAATGGATCTCGCGGCCGCGAAATCAAGCTCCATATCTGTGTGGACTCATCCCCAAGCACGTCTAGGAGACACAGTTCTCTCAGATATGCCATTCCGCAAGTGGCTGCCTTTGCCATTGCTCTTTCTCTGGCATTGTACTCTACGACCCAGCATGGATCTTGGATAGAACCACTTACTCTGGTTTACGTGCTGCTCCTTGGAGTTTTGCAACTTGCCTGGAAGTCAGGCGCTGTGAGCTCTCTCCTGAGTCGCCACATGAACTCGTTGGCACTAGCAGTCACCATCCTGGAAGCCATCAGGCTATTGCTACCCATGGTGATCATCGGCCCGTACGAGAAGCCGTCGAGAATCGAATTTGCAAAGCTAGCCTGCCTAGCATTTGCGCTAACAATTTCGTTCATTTCGCCTCGTCATTTGCGAATCAAAGAACCCAACCTCGAGGATCCCGCCCTAGGGGACATAAGTGGGAAAATTTCTCCGGAGGAGACCTGCTCTTGGTTCTCCTATTACGTCTCATATGGATGGCTCACCTATCTAACTATAAGAGGATTTTTCCGTGACCTGGTCATCGACGATCTCCCCCCTCTGCCAACCTATGATGCACCCACAGCATGGTTACAGCGTATGCGCGAAGCTCGACTCAAGGGCGGAAAGACTCTCATAACCCTTTGTCGAACGTTTCGAAACGATATCAAGACGATAATGATCTGGTCGGTTGCAACTGCAATAGCTGAGTACCTTGCACCTTGTGCCATGTTCCATCTCCTAGGCTACCTAGAGAACCCTGGCGCAAGCACCAACATTGTGCATCCATACGTGTGGATTGCGCTCCTTTTCATAGGGCCTATGACTCGTTCGGTGTGCTATCAAAGGTCTATATTCACAGGCACTAGGCTCCTTGTCCGAGTAAAAGCGACCATGATTCAGGAGATATATCAGACAATGTTATGGTCGCGATCGGGGGATAACTTACCATTACAGGCCCAGGAAAGATCAGATTCCCCGGTAGATGGTATAAAGCCAAACTCTGCCAAGATGGAAAGTCTGCTGTCTTACGATGCTGACTCAATCGCGAATGCGTCCGACATATTCTACGCCTTGACAGCTAGCACGGTATCCGCAACAATTGCCATGACATTCCTGTATCAGCTATTGGGGTGGCCATCGCTAGTTGGTGTCGGCGTTCTGCTCTCCCTGAGTCCTCTCCCTGCTCTGTTTTCTAGACGTCAATCACGATTGCATAGATTCGTCATGGAAGCAACCGACTCTAGGCTCTCGAGGATATCCGAATATTTGAATTCGATCCGAACTTTGAAGTTCTTTGCGTGGGAAGATGTCGCGTCCAAGACGATTAATGACATCCGCACCACTGAGCAACAGCGGATCTGGAAACGAAACCTTACTTCCATGCTCATTTCCATGACTGGCGACATGCTATCTCTTGTTAGTCTTCTAGCAATGTTCACGTCGCTTGTCTTATTTACAGACAGGCCGCTACGAGCCCCAGCGGCTTTTACAGCATTGGCTCTTACAGAGACCCTTCGCGCGCAGTTTGTATGGCTCTCCAAGGTTGCTCAATGGGTCGCACAGGGCCGCGAATCATTGAAACGAGTTGACAGATTCTATGAGACGACCGTGGAGAGGAAGCGCCACTCAGCTGCCCCCCCTGAATTCCACAATGCGACATTTTCCCTATCACAATCCTCCGACTTCCGCCTACGGGATATATCTATTTCATTTCGCGAGAAAGCACTTAATATTGTGACGGGACCTACAGGGAGTGGCAAGACATCCCTGCTACTGTCACTCTTAGGCGAGACGACTTTAGAATGCGGAAGAGCAACATGTCCCCCTGACGTGGCCTATGTCCCTCAGGCAGCGTGGTTGGAGAACAACACCATCCGCCAGAACATTTTATTCTACAGCCCGTACGATGAGCGCCGGTATAAGCAGATCCTCTATGCTTGCGACCTCGTCGAAGATATGGCGCAGCTGCCACTTGGCGACCTCACCCATGTTGGAGAGCAAGGGTCGAGCCTTTCAGGGGGTCAAAAGCAGCGGATATCCTTGGCGAGAGCATTATACCCGCCATCTTCACTGCTTCTCCTAGATGATATCTTCTCAGCGCTCGACGCGCATACCACATCAAGGGTTTACGAACGATGCTTCCGTAGCGGGCTCTTGAATGATCGGACAGTTATTCTGGTAACCCATTTCACTACTGCCATTGAGGACGCCGATATGTTGGTTTCTCTAGATCAAGGGAAAGTATCTTTTACGAGATTAAGCTCAAAGAGCGTATTAGTCAATACCAGATCGCATTGGATGGCTCAGGAAGAAATCTCAACCGATGCTGGATCGCGGCCACTTATGAGCTCTCAATCGGGAGATGTTTTACTACAGGGGGAACCTTATCACTTGAAACTTTACAACTTCCTTCCAGACGGAACACAAAGCGAAGAAAAGAGGGCGTCAGGACGCGTGCCCCGTTCATTCAGTAAGTCTTCCGGCATTGTACATGTGAGATTAACTACCACCCTAACAGCCTAAATAGTCGTCAAATACATGCTTCTCTTTGGTGGCTACCCTGCAGCTACTTTGGCAATCCTCAACACTCTCTTAGTACAAGTTGCCTATTTCTCAATCACCTTCTGGTTGTCCATCTGGACAGGCCTATCTACTCAGGGCGATTATTCTTCCAGGGAAATATCATATCTTCTTATATATATCGGCACAGTTATGGCGTTCATATTCCTCCAGGTTCTCATCAACTATATTTATCAAAGGGGCGGCTGGAAAGCAGCGAAGACAATGCACCAGAGACTGGTTACCGCCGTTCTTCAAGCTCCCATCTCTTGGTATGACAACACCCCTGTTGGTCGTATCATCAATCGATTCGGTGTCGATATACAGTCTATGGACAGTGTCCTTGTCGACTGGTTACGCATGACTCTTGACAACGCCATTCGGCTCACTCTGCGCTTGGCAAGTATCGCCTCCATCATGCCCATATTTGCACTTCCAGCTGGCGTGTTCTGTCTCATCGGCTTCGCTACCGGTGAGGTTTATGCGCGGGCCCAGATATCAGTCAAGCGCCTCTGTGCCGTCACGATTTCTCCTATTTTCTCGCATTTCAGTGACACCGCAGGTGGCCTCGCAGTCATCCGCGCCCGCCAGCCTATGGATGAAGTCTTTCAGCAACTCCTTGCCGACAAGCTAGCAGTATACATGCGCGCGTCGGAAGCTCAGTATAATTGCAATCGTTGGGTCTCGATTCGATCGGACTTCTGTGCTGCTACAATCGCGGTATCGGCCGGATGCATAGCTTACTATAAGTCTGGCTCACCGGGCCTCGTGGGCTTCTCGTTGACAAATGCCATTGGTTTAAGTCAGACGATATTAACGCTGGTAAGGAACATGAATGAATTGGAGGTAGAGTTGAATTCGTTCCAGCGCGTAGCCGAATACGCGGATATTGAGCCTGAGGCTGACCCCGCGGAAGAGGCATCGAAAGCAAGCAAGATTCCAGCAGCTTGGCCAGAGACGGGTTATATAGAATTCGAAAACGTGACCGCCCGATACTCAAAGGACGGCCCCGACATCTTGCGAGGTGTGACTTTCTACGCAATGCCTGGTCAGCGGGTAGCTATCATTGGTCGTACGGGTAGCGGAAAGAGTACCATTGCACGCTCGCTACTGCGCTCCACGCACGTGGTTTCCGGGACGATTACAATCGATGGTATCGATACTGGTCGCATTCCTCTCAAAAGGCTCCGAGAAAGCATTAGCTTCGTACCTCAAGACTCGGTAGTCTTCTCGGGAGACATTCGGTCGAATCTAGACCCCCTGGGTAGTCTAGATGAGATAGAACTACAGTCTGTTCTTACAGCATGTAACCTGATCCAAGCTCGTGATGCCGACGGTCAGAACCCTAGTTCTGAACTTTCGGTAGACACTCAGGTTGCGGGTAGCGGCAAGAATTTCAGCAGTGGACAAAGACAGATCCTTGGACTCGCACGCGCTATGTGTCGTCGCTCTAAAATAGTCATCCTAGACGAAGCGACTGCTTCCGTGGATCATGAGACCGACGTGCGCATGCAGCAGCTTATCCGCTCAGAGTTTGCTGGTTCCACCATCATTACTATTGCGCACCGATTACGGACTATCATCGATTACGACCAAGTTATCGTCATGGATGAGGGGAAGGTTCTGGAGTGCGTTCCCCCTTAGTGACAAGCGACTCGTTTCTATCATGTCTGTCCAGCACTGACCTTCTTCATAGAACCGGCTCTCCCGCGGAGTTGATTAGTAAAGAGGGTGCCTTTTGGAGCATGCTGAAGAACAGCGGCGAGTACGAGGAACTGGTTAATATGGTGAAGTAAGCAAGCCAAAATTGGCAGCAATATCTCCTGCTATATTGGAACACCTCGGAGAGGGGGGACACAATGTCGGAATAAGTGATTCTCAAAGTCTATCTTACGATAAGCGCAGATGTTATATTACTCAGGTCGTTGGTGACTTGAGGGCATGAAGAGAAACGCCGATGAAAACTAACACCGTTATTAACCCACAGCAAGTATTAAATTCAATATTTCCTAGCTAAGGGCTGACGATCATCAGCGTGTAGTAACGCCGACTGCCAGATTGCTGCTGGCCATTTCGACTTCGTGAGCCCCCGGTTGCGACGACCTATCCCACCTCGGTGGTAGGGAGTCCAACGACCAGATCAGCAGTTGGATGTGCTGGGATAACTGAATATGCGTCCTGCAAAAGCGCGTCGTAGCAGGCGGTTTTAAGAATTTGTGCTGCGTATCTATACAGATACAGACCCTCCAGTCGTTGATCTAACCTTGAAGTATTCTTCGGATTATGTGATTTAGGAAAGCTACAGTGGGTAAGATCAGTCCTAGCGAATGCAATCCATTAAACCCCAATTTTATGTTTCGAACTTATTCATGTGGTAAAAGTGACGAGGCAAGTGGTATTGAGCGTATTTAACTAGAATATTGATGAGATGGAGGTATATTTATGTTGAGATGCAGATCAACGATGACAAACAAAGTACCTGAATTTTGGAAATGGGCTGATGTGAAGTTACTTCCCTGCTTGGATCCAAGATGCTTCAAAAGTCGTGTAGACTTCTAAGAATAACACTGAAGACTTGCAAACCGTTTAATGGGCCAACTCTGTTCGAATTTCTCCAACACTTGCCTGTCGAGACTGACTATGACTTCTAAGCCCCGTCCATCGCCATTGACGGTACTCGGGACCCTGGGGAGGACGATAGGGTATCTCTTGTACATGAGCCTCGGCATTCTGACTGCATCACATTTTCCGATCGGGTTACCCCAGTCTAGCTCGTACACGCCCTGGTCTGCCCAGGAGACAATGGATATGCCATCGTGGCGGGGGCCCAGGATGATTGGAGGATGGTCATCTGGCATAATATCTAAGTACATCAGCATGTCTCGCACACTTTCCTCGTCTACACGACGAAGGGAGGCACGGATGGCGGAGGCGATTTCAGCTAGCTTTGAGATCGAGGCAGAATCCAGGAGCATGTCACCACTTGGAGGACTGGCGCCAGTAGCGAAGGATAACAGGTTCTCCTTCGAGACCGTAGCAGCTGTCATGACGAAGGCAGCACCAAGGTAGTCAGGCGGCAAGGGTGGGTTTAACCGCGAACGGAAGTTCACCGGGAAGCCTATCGTGTTGTTACCCTTCGCACTTGTCTTTGGATCTGATTCAGCCGCTAGTATCCCGCTCCAGAGCAGCGCTGTGAGGATGTCGCCCGACGAGATCCAACTTGCAACATCTTGCGAAGTGAGTTGATCATTTACGGCCTGCTTTAAAGCCCGCAGCGTCTTCTGCGGGAAGAAATATATAGCGGTCTTAAAATCACTATGACGTAATAAAGCGCCGGCGAATCTATTGAGATCGTCGGGTCCCTGGACATGAAGAAGTTCAGGGATAGAGGTTGGCGTTGGCTTGCTGGAAAGGCTAGGTCGCTTGCGCAAAGCTTCGCGGTTTAACCAAGCTGGATCGAATCCAATTGCTGCAGACGAATGAGTCCGGCAGTGTGAAGCCCAGATCTTGAACAAAGCCCCGAAACCGGTGATATCAGTTGTATTATGATGAATCGCAACGCATAGAATGAAACCGCCTTTAACGAGCGTTAATCTTGCCTGAAATACGGGCGCCGGATTTGAGAGCGGGGGTATGGTGTCGGGAGGTATAATCCCTGGTACGCTACATGTTGAAGGTGGGAAATGTTGCTCCTTCATAACATCGTAGTCAAGCGCATCTGAAAGATCTTCCTCAGAGAAGAGATCATCCAGAGTCTGATAAGGCTCATTAATGGAAATGCTCTTGTCATCGCTTGTGACGATGCCAGAAAGAAGGTATGGAACATCAGTGACGACTCCAGCTAAGCCTGCTTTGAGGGTATGGAAAATGTCGGGATGTGTCGAAGAGAAGCAGAACATCTGGCGAACATAAGCTCGAGGTAAGAGCTTCTCGAGTGGTGAGAGGGTGGCCATGCTGGAAGGACTATGATCTTCTCAGCTTCAGTCTTTGCATGGAATGGAGGGACGCTATATAGGTATGAATTGCTATTTCTTGGTGCCTGCATGACAATTTGCGCAAGTCAGCAATTTAGCCTCATTGTCTAGGTACCTTAGAAGTCTTAGCGACCGAGTTCTGGAATCAATACTGAAGAGAGCGAAAGCCAATTACTCTGGTATCGTCATCTTTTGGTGTATCCCAAAGCTAGGCACGGTGATATCGGAAAGTTGGGTTGTGTTGTTCAATTATCTCCGAAGGCATCCAAGTGCGAAGAGTATAGGTACCCCTACTGCCGCGTCAGATAACAATTCCTCCATACTCATCCTAGGCAGATAATCAAGCCCTCCAGAATAGGTAGCACATTTGGAAATAGAGTCAATCACATTTCCAGAGAAAAGCATTGACGCGTCTCATCCTCCTCAAAGTTCGTGGGGGTGTAAAAATCCTAGGTAATCCATACGAGTGACGGGCATGATTTCGAATGTAGTCTTGGCCAAAGACTCATGGTATGAGTCAGCAAGCCACTTTACACGCACAGCGCGCAACGCGTAATTGGCCTCAGAGCTCCGGCATCAAAACGTACCTATAGGTAATCATTAAAGCAAACGCGTCTAGTAAAAAGAAGTCGCGCAGATAATTGGAAAGCATAAGATATATGATATCATACTATTCCTGCTCCAAGGGGCAGGAGGAAGCGAGTATGCAGGCAGGTATCTAAATCTTAAACTTGAGATTACTGTGAATAAGCTCCGTCTATGCCAGCCATCCCCCTTTATGCAACCAAAGTAGTGAATCTAAGAAGGCATAAAAGGACAGGTATCCTTTTTTTGTTTTATAATTTTAAACATGATGTTGCGGTACATTTCTGTGAGAGACTGTTACATGTACAAGACTCTGTAGAAGCCAATATCACAGGGCGTGTTGAATCTATCTGCAGTAAGGGCGTCGAGTTACATTGATGATGTCCATTGAGTGCGCGGCGGTTGCTTAGGACATTGTTGATTGATGAAAAATGATCGAGTTTGAAACGCGTCTGCCTACAGTGCGGTACAGTGTCATGGATCAGGGGATCTAAATAGTTTGGATAGCGGGGCCAGAACCCTTGTCTAGTTTGGCTGCCTGTAGCTTCCATTGACAATGTGGCGTTTAGCGGGGTCGTTAGGTAGATCAATCTACCCGAAGCGGCGCGTCAGCCACAATCTCCCGTAAGTACCGTAGTAATACTGTAGGGTCTGAATATTAGCGACCATACGTAAACAGGGACCTGGAAATCCCTTGAACAGACAACATTGGGCCCGTCATCTAGTCCGTGGCATTAACAACCGTAAACATGGGCATGTCTGTTTAATGTTGCTCCTTCGTTTTTGAGTTTGGTCTACTGCTTTCGTCCATACAACATATGCCAATTCCAAGTTCAGCGCATGGCTCAATAACGAGAAATCCTCTTCTCTAAACTCTCCTTAAACCTATTTCGGCGCTCTTTTCTTGTCTTACCTTAGCAAAGCCAGCCGTAGCCTCAGAATACGATCCTCCAGTGGATTTGACGTCGATTGCCGCCTTTGATGACATAACCCAACTACTTCGTCCCCAGCCTAGAAACTTGACACTTCGTTCTTCATGCTACAAGGCCACTTCGAATCGAGAAAAGCATTAGGAACCAGCAAGTTCACATACATCGCATACCACCGTCATTGCCACCGCCGTCCTCCCGCCAATCTTTAACTGCGGACGACGCAAAATCTAGGAGATTCAAATACTAGGAAATGAGAAATGCCCAGCCGATTACAGAAACCTCGACCTCGTCCAGTGTCCAGTCGCGAGCCCTCGGTTCCCGTGCAGCAGGACATTGAAAACGGTGAGTAAAGTGGTTCATGTTTTTTTGTCGCTCCCCCGTTTGCTTCTATCCGAATTTCACGAAGGTCTCCTAGTTCTTGTCTGTTAAAATAGCCAGACGGGCAGTACTTTGTCTCTCCGTGCAGCTCATTCAAGCTCTCAGGACAAAGCGTATTCCCCACAGCATTCTCTTATGAATGATGGCAGGATCTTAGTTAATTTGTCCTTTTTATAGAACCCCCATACTTATATGCTGCAGTGCTAGACCCTACCTCCGGAACAAAACCGGCGCATGCTTCCTACGGTGTAAACACAATGAATAACTACGGCGCAACTCCCGAGTCCAAATACAATCCTTACGCCAGCCCTACCTTCTCGTCCAACGGCAACGGCAAAATCCCTTCTACTATCCGAACCGTTCCCAGCTTCGAAGCGCCCTCAGACGTCTCCTCATTAGAGTCGCCGTCCGCACGAAACAGCGGGTTCTCTAGTTCCGTTAATAGCAATGTTAGCGGCACATCATACCATTCCCAACAAGAAACGAACAGCAGCTCCACTGTCAGATTAAAACCCCAATCGCCCGGCCTGGAACCAGCGTTGCCGATATCCCAAAGCGAGGTCTCGTACATGTCGGTGAGTAATGCTGGCGCCGAAGACATGGAAGAGCCGGCTTTGTCTTTACAGGTTCCAGAAACAACCATGCTCGAAGATCGGTCGGGTAGAGCGCGGGAAAGTTCACCACAATGGGACGGCGCAGTTGGAAAAGCTGGTCTCGGGAAGACAGGGCGTGTGATTAATAAACTAGTGTCCGACAACGAGGCCTTGAAACGAGACATTAAGATTGAAAGGTTGAAGGCCGAGGAGGCAAGACAAGCTGCTAAGCTAGTCGAGGACAAAATGGAACGCATGGTGGCCGATTATGAATCTCGTTTATTAGAAGCGAATGTTACCAAGACACTCCTCAGTCGCAAGGAGCGCCAAGTCGAGCATTTACAATCTGCAGTTGAGTTGGAGAAGAAGCGCACGGCAGATGCTCAGGAACGCGAACGAATTTGGCGCGAAGAGTTGGAGAAGAGTCGCCGTGACACCAAAGTCCAGGTCGAGGAGGCGAACACGTATGCAGCACTGATGGAAGGCCGATATAATGCTATTTCATCCCACTGGAAGGATCAGGGCGAAGAAGTGAAGCGCGCGATGACTGGCCTGGATGGCAGAATCAAGACATTGGTCGAGGAACGTAGGACGGACGATGAAAAAATCAACGTTCTCCGCGATTTATGCGACCAACAAGATGGAAACATCCGAGACCTCCAAAGACAAAAAGATGAGATTGCCCGCCAGTTCGAGGCCTATAAGCGCGAGCAAGAGCAAGCACTCAAGAACATCAAGGCGGCGGCGCGTGAAAGGGAAGAAGAGCAGGAGAAATCCCTCGAAGAGGCAAAACGAGTCCTCGGCCAACTGAAATGGGCTCTCAATGTGAAGCAGAACGTGAAGGACGCCCAATGATCGGTTCCTGAATATATGGCTAGCCTCTGGTCGCCCAAGTCGCCTAGACGCTTCGCACGCTTACTGCTTTTCATCAAACCCCTATCTACGTCATAATTACTAAGACGAATGACTAAGATTGCCATACTCCTCCCCCCTTCTTCTCCTTTTTTTCCTTCTCATCAGGACACCGCAGCTCAACACCATCAGAGCTCTTATATACCTCCTACAAAAATGATATACCACATCGCCAGAAATTGGCCCCTTGCCTCTCACGGAATCTTACAGCGATACCCTTCTTTCTAATTTTATACTCAAACCCTGACGCTCAATGAGACAGAGGAGCTAAGGGCAGGTCAGGAAAGGTGTTCGAAAAGAAGTCTGGTCTGGATAGGTTACGATACTTAGGATGGCGTTGCGGGACGAACAAGTTTTTAATGCGGTCTGAAACGCAAGAGCGAAGCTCTGCAAGACGTAACATTCTCATTTCATAATAGGGCATTTCATGGTTGAGGGACAGAGAAAGACTCTCGGTTGGCATGACAAGCATGTACGAATATTTGCATTCACGACCCTCTCTTCTATTATTCTCTTGCGTTGCATATACCCAGGCTATCAGTTCATAGAAAGAATTTCGTCTCAACACGTTTCTTAGTATTGAAAGTGCCTGCCAGGCCTGAATTAAAAGGAGCCCTGTATAACCCAATAAGTATGCTAGAATCGGAGTTTGCTCTAGAGACAACGAGTATGCCATCTTGACCATCAAGCTCCTAGGTCACTCCGTCTAGTTTGCCCAGAATTCGTAGCGTAAACATCCAGCATCTCGTGAGCCTCCAATCCCTCCATTGTTACCTGGAACTATGTGTTAGCAAGTGGCATTTTGGAGGGGGTTAGATAGACCCCTTCCAAGAACTGATTTAGACTCACAATCGGTATAATCATGTCTGAACAGAGAGTAGCAAGTGACACTGGTGTCAGGGACCGGTGAGGTTTGGATCTGTGATTGGGTATCGCTATCTAATTCGCATCCATCTATCCAACTAATCTTGAACCACATATGGGAACCCCGTTTAAACAAAGAACCCGTTCTAAACAGAGAGAATTAATGTCTTCCGATTCGGACCAGCAAGAGTAATAATTGATGCTGAGATGTGACTCACTCTGTATCCCAAGTGCTGGCCGTCATGCCAGGACCTAACCCCCTCCCTTTAGTTGAGGGCTCATTGCAGAACCAATGACTCCACCAATCTTGGGCGCTAGGTTGTGTATCACTATGTGATGGCCAACCGTTCGGGTTGTTGCAGACCTGGCCAGATAAATGGTTACGCGGCGTCTTTGGGGGCGTAGGTGGAGGAGATGGAGGAGGCTCAATGTGCCATGAATAATTGCCGCAGCCTATGTCGACGGTTCCATCTGTTGTCATCATCTTGTCGTTTGTTCCTACCCCACCTGTAATATTTGTGATGAGCCATGTGTTACGTGCTATCTTCAGTTCAAGTGATATGACTTACAATCATTCTCCCCTTGGCCATACGCGTCGCCACAAGCCGACCAGCAGTCATCCCCACCCGCTGCGGGAGTCCAAGTGAGGGTTGTGACATAGTCCTTATATTGGTCTTTATCAGTTGGGGGGCTCCTAGGCATGACTGAGGCTTCTTTCGCCTTTGGGGGAATTTTGTTGCCGTTGATGTCGACGGGCCAAGTCACACCAGATTCGGAACCATTGGCCACCCCACAGAACTGTGTCCAGATACCATCAAAGGCCTTTTGGGGCAGGGTCGAGAGTTTAGACGTATCGCAATCACTCAAGCCATCCGGTGCTGGGTACGTCCCGATTGCATCAAGAGCATCCTCAAGGACTTGCTGCAATCCCGGAATTGTGTACTCTGTGAAAGCCTGTACGAGTGGATTACAGATGCATCCTTTGTGGTCTCCCTGGGTCGTGGTTAACACGGTATAGAGATGGATAGTGGAGCATTAGGTAGATGGCTTACCTGCGAACATCTTCCAATTCTGTTATCATCCGGATCAGCCTTTGCCAGACACTTATCATCACAATTTGGCTATCATGATATTAAGCGTCAGTCTGCGTACGATGCCTGTGGTGGATATACTTACCCTCTGTGTTGGGCAACTTGATGATGAAGTACTGGTCTCAGATGTGGTTGTTTTAGTTGCCGACGAGGTCTTCGTCTTAGTGATCTTGTTGACATTTGCTGAAGGGATTTTAAAAACCGGCGGCACGTCTTTGTTCTCCTGGTAGACTTTCCACACATAATTCAGAAAAGAGAGCAGGGTCGGAGGGGCAGCTGCGGTTCCGATTAAAGTGCCGGCCTCTTCAGGGGAAGCAAATGCGATTGCTTCAAGGGTCCCCTCTGCAGCACCTTCTGCACCGCCTTCTACTCCTTCGAACCAACCTTCTTCTCCCGACTCGTATCCTGAGTCGTAGCCATTCTCCCCGTCTCCTTCGAACTCGAAGTCAGGGCCGTCTTCGGGCGATCCTACATAACCTTCATCTACCTCGGCCCAAACTTCTGAAGCCAATTCATCGCCAAAGCCTTGTGCAAGCTCTGGATCGGCCTGGACTTCATTTGTAAAGGCTTCAAGACCACATGCGGCCTGCCGTTTCTTCCTCTTGGCAGCGCAAGGAGGAACTTTGGCAGCTATTGCCGACAGCTTGCCCATGATAACTGGACTCAACAAGATCGATATGTCTCCATTCGCCTCCTTGGACGCTTGAACGTTAACTGTAGCTGTTGCAACGATGTGAGTAGTCTGCCCTGAGACGGTGGTTGTCTTGGTCACAGGAGTGACTACTATGTGTGACGGATCTGGTCCAATCCACTGTTGTTACATTAGTGTACATGGCTCGAGACATATATAGGATAATGCCTTTACGTACGCTTGTGAAGGTTTTGAGATCTGTTAGATACTGAGTATTCACACCAATCGAACCAGTGCTGCTCTTCAGTAAGCATTGGTGAAGAATTTGCGGTGTTGTTCTGCTCACATTTGAGAGACAGGTGGTACGTTGATGCTGACTGGATTTACCCCAATTTGGCCTGAAGAAGTAGGATCCACAGCAGCTATGATAACACTACTCAAGGGAAACTGTTAGATGGTTACTGCTCTTGAATGTGGTCACTGATATTGGACGTACTCTGGACTTTGGGCAGTTGTAACCGTTCTCTTACGCACAACGGTCAGAATAGAGTCGTGCTGCGCTAGGATGCCAAGGGCTAGTGCATGAAGCACCATTAAGAGCCTGTTGGCATGCATTAGGTATGGATGTCGAGATGTGAGCTTGTCCTTGTCCTTGTTTGCAATAGCAACGAAAGATGGGCGAGGAGGAGATATGAGAAAACCTCGAGATCTAGCCGCGGTTATGAAGTAAAATGGGCGTTGGTAAACTTCAACGAGCGTTATACAGTATTACGTAAGGTAGCTATGTATCATGCATAGATACATGTACGTCTATAGGATCAGTACGTAGATCAGTCAGTCCTATGCTAGCTCACCGATTCTTGAAATAGAAAATGTGTATTCCCGTGTTTGGGGGGCACTCGAGTGCCGATTCCGCATATTGAGGATTGCTGGCCCAGAATAGCAACATGAATAAGAGATATTTCATTCCAACATTCACAGACCATTCTGTCGATCTGTGATTTGTATCATATTTCTCTTATTCAATTATAGATCTACAGGCAAGTCTAACAGTATTCATCCACTTGCGGCGTAGTCCAATGGCGAAACTTGTGTATAGGACCCCGATAAGTTGCGCAGATTGTCGAAGGATCGTAACTCCAATTACACGAGACTCTTGGCCAACATACTCAAAGAGTATACAAGGCTGCGCCTCAGTAACTTTCGGCCTTTTTTTCGTGCGGCATGTTTTCCCACCAACACGTCGTTGGGTCGACAGCAGCCCCCAAGACAATTCAGCACCAACACAATCCTGTCATCACAACTCTGGCCCCAAGATATGCTTAGACCTCGCCAATCAGGAAAGCCTACAGCGAACTAGTCCCATCCCCTGAGCGCCTACATAGTATATAATGTTAGCCACTCAATTTTATCGAACCAACATTGCTAGACATGAAACAGTAGATTCCCTGGATAGTTCTGGATATAGTAGATGGCTACATGAGGTGTAACCACTTTTGCATGTGAAGGATGGTATAGCTTAGTACTCCGTAATCCTTCCTTACATACCTAACATCGCAACAAACCTCTAGCTCCCAAACCTATCCCGGCCGCGGCGCAGCTGTGGTCATGTTCGACAATTGAGCCTTCGACTTACATCAACGGGTGGCACAGAGGACGATAACTGTTAGGTAATTTTTACGGCCGAATACCTCGGTGGTTAGATCTCGCCGGCTAGAATTAGCATGAAGGATTCCAGTAAGGGGCCATGTTGGTCATCAATAGCCGTGTAGCACAAATATGTGAGATAACTTGTGTACGAGTTCCCAAATATGAACGGGAGACGAGGCATGATATCAAAAGTTATATTTAAAAGCTTCTCGGGTCTCGCTGGCCTCCAGCTACATAGCGGTTGGACCGGCGATGTTCCATAGCTCTTGATCTCTCAATCTCTTAGGCATTATTGATTTTCTATCGTCAAAGTCAAGATGCGGTCCATTTTGGCAATCTTCGCCGTTGTAACCAGCTTCCACTTCGCCTATTCTGTTATTCCTCCAGTACACTGGACTATCTATAAGAATTGTGGTACGTCTTCTATATAGCTTTACAAGTAGCAAGGAAATTAACGTGTGAAAGACAACCCCAACAGACGCGATGCGATCGAGACAGCCATAAATACAGCCAAAGACAGGTCAGCAAAGGCAGCAGCCGCTTTACGAGCTACGCCAATGGACTCTCGCGTTGAGGCTGTGAGTAAAATGCTTCTTGGAGAGGATGATTGGCAAAACAAAGTCAACACCGTCGTGGGTAAGTCATCCAATTTCGTGATGGATCAACTCGATGAGTTGCACTGTTACGTTGCATTCATACTTACCTACCCCTAGGTAGGTAAACATGGCTAATATGACCACAGAATTGTATGAAAGATTGGCAGACCTCGTTGGTCCAGCAGGAAAGAGGTCCGAAGGTGACTTTACGAATACTCCGGAATGGTCAGGATTTGCTCAATCGGACACCCACTGGAGAAATTTTGTGAGTTGTTTCAAAAGCTCTGCTGTCAATCTGCTGTCTTAACAGTCACCAGGTGGTTATGTGCGGTCCAGATTTTTCGTTTGGTGACAAGAACGACGAGACCTTTAGACCCGACGGAGTGTTCGACAATGTGCGGTTTGAGGGTATTAGAAAAACTGCGGGTATTTATGAAATGTACCAGGATGTGAACGCTGCTCGTTCAAATCCTGCCAAAACATACGAGGTCTTTGCTGAGACGAGGGCTGAGGAATCCAAGGGGGTCGATGGGGCGCCCTCAGGCGTCTGGCGCCGCCGTTTTCCAGAGACAATCGTACTTCATCCTTTATTTCTCTCTGATATTGAAGCACACAATTATAAGCTGCTTACAGACCAAAGACTTGCGAAAGCTGCAGATCCGACTGCATGGAGAGTATTTAAGAGTTGGTTCAAGACGCGGCTCACAAGTCGTCAAAATAGGGGCACGCCAGTGGATAGTCTATTTGGACTAGATGGAACACTTCACCATGAGGTACGTCTGTTCTTCTATAACTAAGGTACCTAGGTATTCAGTATAGGTGCTCATTGTCACCTAGATTTTCCACTTGAGCGTCTTTGGTAATCTCCTTGACCAGCCAGATCATGACCATGCTTACGGGTGGTCTGCTCAAGTGGCCAATAAACGGAGTGATAACCCGGAAAATCTGGCATTCCTGGCAATGTGTATCTGGATGGTTGTGGAAAAAGGCGCTACGGTTGACGCAAAAGGGAGAGTCAAAATGTCAAGCTAAGGAGGCGAATGTTATTGTAGCTAATTAGGTAAATAGCTTGGTAATTCTAAAGCAGGCTCTTAACAACTCCTGCTGGTCATATGATTGTCGTACATTCATGAAAAAACACGCTACATACTCTCAGGTTCCTAAGCTGACCACCAGTCATTCTCCGTTTGCAAGAGTAATTCAGAAGTCCCATGCGCCATGATTGCGGGACAGAGCATATACTTACTTGGATAGATACGTCCGAAGGACGTAAACAACATCATCGTCGTATGCGCAGACCACGCCTTGGATATGCCCTAGCCGGGTGTATATCTCTGGATCTTGATTTGCTCCATACGACACTATCTACCTTATTAGTAACGTATGACATTCATATGAGCTTTTGATATATCGAAACCTACCCTCGTCCAAAATTTACGATCATGCTATCGTGTGTAGGGTATGCGAAGAACTTGTCGCCAGAGTTCCTCTTCCAAAGGTGAACTCCTAACGGAGCAATTTCGTCGACGGGGCCAGAATCAGGACCAACAGCTTCGCTAAGCGGGCTACTTATTAGCACCTCGAGGTGACCGTCCGTATTTAGAGACGCAAACTCTTTTCGCAAGGTTTCGCTGCTGAGTTTCGTGATTGGTAGGAACTCCTGGTCATCGGCCGGCTCGAATATATTCATAGACGCATCAATCCATATTGACACCTTCCGTAAGTTTGCCATTTCATTGAGACCAAGCCAGTGAAAGCTATACACAGGCTGCTCGATTCCTTGTTTAAAAATATAAGGCATGAGTAGTGTAAATCCGATAGGCAGTGAGATCTGAAGCTCCCGAGTATATTCCAAGAATGGTGTCGGCGGAGAATCCGGTCCTAGCTTGCAGGCATATCGGCCTAAGAAAGCATGAATGGTCTGCACATTGGTGAAAACGAACGTCGTGTTCTCATAGATGGACTTGATACACTCCGAGTACCTGTAATTGTTTAGTATGCAAGAAGAAACGGGCAAATCCCCAGTGGCCTTGTGCGATCATCGATGACTGACATTTTCTTGCAGGTTAACAGCATAGGCAAGTAAGGACTGTAGAGGAGACTATTGTATGCGTGGCAAGGAAAATTCGCGCGCCGCGGTCTAGCTTCGTCATTCTTCAAATGCTCGCACATTTCTTCTTCGCATCTCCAATGATTGTACCAACTTGACTTCAGACGCCAATTCCACTCGGTTGAAAGGAGCATAGGTGGGGGATGGGACAATGCGTCAGGAAAGAGAATCTCGAGCTCTTTCTGGCGCTCATCCTCGACGTCAAACGGAGTGACACATGGCCAGCGGCAGAAATGCGACCGTCTCGGGTGTTTGCGATCTTCGTGCCAAAAGATGTGTTGTTCCAAGCCAGATAATCGCCACAATTCCACGTATATTTCGTTCCGAACCTCTATGGGAAGCCGGCGAAAGAAAAGTGATTGATATTGGTCTTGCTGAGGTTGGCGCTTTCTACGGCGTCGAAATAGACGTTTCAACAGATTTGGTGAAGACATGTTTGCGCAACGAGCATAGATAGAACGGATTTGATTAACCCCCATGGGAGCTACCAACAACCTTTTATATGCGAAAGACCTGCGCCGTACAATGGGGTTGTTGGGGGCCAGCACATAACGCTGTACCAACGTACCACTCGGCTTTAAACAGCATCGAGAATATTTGCAGACGGTAAGGGAGTCTAAAGCTTGCGGTGATTACCCATAAATGGGGGCCAATTTTATCCCTTGTGGTCTTTTGTGTCCGTTCACTGTTCCCCCGGCTGCAGTTGAAGTAATTTCGATCTTTCCCTTGGTCATGACCTTGGGAGTCTTGAAATGGTTATGGAGTGGGCGTGCAGGGGGTTATTCGGCGCCTGTGGTCACGTGCACCCCTGACTTAGGCCGGTGTAAGCCGTCGATATTAACGTGAATTAGTTGCTATATAATGCACCAGTACCATTTGAAATCAACATTGAAACCGGAGGAAACTCGAAATATGTCTTGGTATTAAGTACCTACGTATAAGAAATAGGTATTGAGGTGGCTAGGCCTCGTGGCGACTCCCTTTGGAAGCCCCAGGTATGCACGTATTTAAAGGGGTTCAAAGGATCCTGATTCCTATAAAAATACTTGTATCCATATATCCATACGTCAGTCGTTGTCTAGTACACATTCTATACGATCAATTGGAAGCCCCCAGTGAGCTTTATTGACTACCTTTCACTCTATGCACCACTCAGCTCTAGGGCTGCTCTGAATCCCCTAGTAAACAGCTACATAATGTTGGGCAGTCTAGATGTGAACTGCATTGTCCTGAGCAGCTTGATTCATTATCCTGTATCCATACATATACCTTGATATTGTTTTCTTTGATATCCATTGGCATTGGGCTAACACTGAATCTCATGGATACCTCGAGTTACCAACCAGGGCATTTTCTACGTTCACAACCAGGATGATTGCACACCTCATTTCTTTGAGCGATGTGCTTTTCTTGGTGGCCTTGTACCAATAAACTTGATCATGTGTCTTTTTGAGCTTTACCTACCTAGGTAACTTAGCTAGCATGCAGCTTCCCAAAGTCCTCGAGCAAGTAGTTGGACCCATTCTGAGGTCATTCTCAAAGCATATAAAGTATAGGTCACACTAGTAGACTGTAGGAAGGTACTATGGCAATAATAAAGGTATATATATCGGCTCACACTCGCCTGAACTTTTGTTATTCTTTTGAATTATTCCTACACACACCAGAACACACCCCATGGATGTACGTCTCTCGCCTGGAATAAACAACATGAACCCGAGCAACCAACGGTGAAGCCGACATCTTCTCATTCTTGTTTACGATCGCCCGCTGATCTACAATCCTCTCCTTCTATTTCCCAACCCAGACTTCAAATTCTCATACATTGTCATACGTTCGCCATCCGTCTAACAAATTGAACGTACGAGTAATACGAGCTCAGTCTCGTTGTATCCTACATGTCGTCTCTACAGTAAGTACTGAATGCTTTCTCTATTCTAGTTCTTCCCCATTCAAACATCTTCTCTTCCATACTTCTGTGGCCGCGGTCATCATCCCTGGTGCCAACCTCAGACCCTAACTTTCGCCCACGAAGTAAATTCCCATTCAATGATTCTGTTTGAATTATTTGAGTCCGAGTTCCCCGTCCGATCTAGCCATCCCAATACAACCCTGACTTATTCAAAGATTGTTGACATTCCCTTTTCATTGCCCCCATTTCCGCTCCTCACCTCTCTCTCAATTTCAACATTACCCTGTTTTTGCCCTCTGATAAAACGTGTTGTATGCGCCTCTCTCCTCGCCTACTATGACTATCTTGAAATGACTAACGCTGTATGGAATGAAACAGGACCGTTTTGTCTACTTTCACACTGTTGAAGGTGAGTCACCCATTGCATATCAGTAGGAACCTCACGCCTCCAATTCTGAGGTTTCCTACCATTCACTTTCCAAGGAAAGAAAAGACAAGAAGAAAAAAAGGAAGTAACCATATCATAGCTGACATTTTTCTGCATCGAAAAGGTCCTGCCCAATATGTCCGTGTCAGGATATCAGAGTGAGGGCAATCAACACGCCGCTGGGCGTGTAACGGACAAGCTCCGCCAGCAGTTCCCTTCGTGGGTGGCTGCAAACGAGGTTGACCACAATACAACCAGCAGCAACAGTAAACATTCCGAGTTCTTACTCATATCGAACTGGATGTTTCTCCCTGGAGGACTCCAAGAGTTCTACAACGAACTCACGAACAAAGTTGAGGCAAGTTCCCTGCTCTAAAGCCACTTGCGTTTTTCGCGTCCTGCTAACTAAGTAAAGGGAGTCCACCTCAGCTACGACCTGGAAACAGCGTCGCTGAAGATCAAGTGCTTAATCTCTCAGGAGGAAGCAGTCGTGGAAACTTGCCAATCGACAATAGACAAGATTTTCCAAGGTGGACTCGATGGTGATAGCGTAAGTATCTTCAGAGTACCTATATTTTGAATGAAATTAACAGGCACACAGTCTGCCAACAAGATCACTTCTGTTAAAGGTTGGCACGCCAATGAGCAGCACCAGAAGGAATCCGTTATGGTCTTTGCTCCCCAAGAAATCCAACTGTCTACGTACCAAACAGCGTGGATAATGCCAGAGGACATCATCAAGAGAGGCGTTGGAGCGTCAAAGCTGGTTCCCAGCGAAGCCCTAGCAGAGTTACAGCTTCTTACAAGCTGTACGATGATGACCGGTAACGATGAGCTCGTTATATATATTGGGGCTAGTTCAGAACATGACATTGCCGTGGCTGAGCGTAAGCTCAACACGTTAGCTAAATACGCTGTAAGTCATCATAATTACACGTCTAGGCCCTTGGATCTAATATTGCTTCAGGGAATGCCATCTGAAGCAGATACTCTCTGCGAGAGTTTCATATATGCCGAGGACGAGCAAGAGGTCCTAGCCACATTTACCTTTGCGGTCTGTGGGCCGAAGGCTATCCCGAGAACCTTCTTCTTGGATCGTGCGAAGTATCAATTGGACAAGGAGCCTTCAGCTTATGGGAAAATCTTTGGCAAGGGAGTTTTCGTAACTCTAGTGAGAGATCACCCATTATATCCAAAGGTTGTATCGGTAGATGTCACCCCAGCGATCTCTGCTGGCGAGAGGAACGGCTACTACAACGCATTCTCGCCGGCATGGCGCTATAGACCCAAATACGAGTCTGGTGATCCAGGTTCTGCCAATGAAATTCCGTCGGCCTCGTACGGCCAATTCGAGCCAGACCAGAACGTCGCGCATTGGATTACACGGTTGCCTGGACCGGAACAGATGTTGCCTCATGGTGACAGAACCAACACTCCTGACTTGGATTCGAGTACCAAGAAGGGGCAAAACCAAGAGCCCATTGCACGAGAGCAAGCTGCGAAGCACCAAAGCTACTCCCATTCAAACCGCAACAGCCAAATCTCTTCAAAGACGACTTGGAAGGAACTTCAGAAGATTGGCCCACACCCGACACAAGAGAACTTCTCTGAGCAACGGGAGCAAACTTCTCAGAGCAGCCGTTCGACATTTTCGAACCAAAGAGGAGAGGATTCTCGGAAGACGCGGGGCAGTGGTACGCGAGATGATCGCTATGGACCTCAACGAAGCCAGGGTAAGGGAAACCCCGGTCCTCGTGGACAGCCCCGTGGCGGGCGAGCCAACGCGAATTCGTACCGCGGCAGAGGCCGACAAGCAGGTCAAGCAACGCCTTACATTCAACCAGCCAATCTTCAAGATCAAACTAGGCGACTGGACATCATTGCCAATTCTAACAACGATGAATCTTATCCTAATGGTTATTTTCCACCTCACCTGCGGCATGTACACACCACAGCTCAAGCGAGGGCAGTTACAGAATCATCTAGCGATACCCTGAAGGCATCAGAGACGAATCCAACGGAGTTGGATCCTAATGAGCCAGGTTCCCAGAAGAGAGTAGAAGGACTGCGAGCCAGTATCAATGAAGCGACTAAACAGATGAAGGCGCTTCAACCTCAAACTCAAGGATCCCAGCCTATTCAATCTGGACCCCTACCTGCTGACGCCTTTAAAAGTGTACGGAACAGGCGTGAGGCTTCGCGCCACACTTTGGGGCAAGAAGCACCTTCGCGACCGAGCTACATACATGTCAAAACTCCAGATTTTACGCCGAGCGATGAGGCTGTGAATTTAACTCCCGATCGTGTGTTGATGCAAGCAATGGGCAAAAAACTTGTCCGAATGATGAGCTCTCTGGAGGTATTCAGGGGCAGACTTACCCTGAAGGCTGAGTTAGGCCGACTATGCCTGACGAAGATCAATCAAGACTACGTACATATACAGGGTAGTGGTCTACGAGGCAAAGCCATATCTCTACAAGATATGAAAGAGGCTCTCGACAAGCAACATGTCAGTCCTCGAGACGTGATGTTTACAAATATCCTCACAGCAGAGGGTGCAGATGCAAACTACATTACATTCATGCCGGACAGCTTCGGCAAGCGGATGTGGTTACCTGACACCCGGCGCACCGTCTACGAGATCGCTTGCTGTGCTACCATCAACAAGAACACGCGCTATCGGTTTATCGTGGAGATTGATGGGAGCGACTTCACCTACCAAATCCGTCCACTTCAGAGCAACTCGTGCTCTCTCTTTGTGCACTGTCCCAAACGAGTATGGGACTTCCAGGTAACCTTCTCGAAGACTCTAGACTTGGATGAGATCTATGGTGGCTTCGCAAGAGATCTCGTCGACTCGATGCGCGTCATGTAAGTGGATTATTCCTATAATACAAGGTTTCATGTTCGCTAATACCTTGACTCAGGCCCCAAGACTCTGGAGTACCTCTCCTGGAGTTTACCGTCAAGAAAGCATACCAGGTTGAAATGTTGCTCTTACGAACCAAGAACATTGCATCTTACAAAGGCCAGGCAAGCGCCTTACCGTCCCCTTCCCCCATGGGCCCTAGCGCCGAGGATCATCCTTCAACCATACTAGAGATCTGTGAGGTGCATGACATGACACCATGTAGTATCGTTTCGACACAGGATGAGGTGACTGTTCTGTTTAAACAATATCGCGGAAGCAAGAAATTTGGTCAGCTTCCAACGTGGTATGAGGTTTCAGTCCAGTCCGAGTTGGTCAACAAGGCATTCCGACAGAACCGAAATCTTGAGCTCGGCGAGGAAGTTCACTGGTCCCCGGAACAGCTCCGGGACGCTGGAGCATTTGATGACCTGATTCGATCTACAACCGATATGGTCAAGAAGATCGATGGAGTAGGATACTGGGGAGACAACTACCAGGACGCCATGATTCATGGTGTGCCACCTTCTACCGGTTCTGCAACATCTTCTCAGTATAGTGGCGTTCGCAGTCTGAAGAAGGATCCATGGTAAACCATTGGACCTGTTCACTATACCAATCGTACTGTGCCGGGCGGAAACTCCTATTTTCTAGTCACTAAGGCGATGGACTGTCGTGTTTGGGGGAGAGTTTCGAGTTTATCAGTACCCGAACCGGCCATTTCTTCGTCATTGTTGCATCCTGGTTTAGTTGACGGTGTTGAGCTCGGTTTCTACTCTGATGCTCTTTGCCTCTTGCTTCCAGGAGATGTCGCAATCACGATCCCTGAGTATGTACCTAGTCTGCCTTGACTAAGTACAGAGATCGTTAGGTAGCTTTAAAAAGAGAAAAAAAAAAAAAAAAAAAAAAAAAAAACTTTTAGACTGTAGTTGACCCGTTACGCTTGTAGGCCTTGCGTATGTTGACGTGATATAGTAAAATTCACGAGAAACTTGTCGACTTTGGCCTTTGGCCCCTTTTGCTGGGTCCTTACTGTCTATTCCACCAGCTATGGCACTGTAATACGGCCTAGGTAGGAGTCAATGCCGCTGACATAGTACAGAGTATGCAGCCAGGGGTCAAGACTATTCGTAGTGTAGACGATTGCATGAACAGCCATCCGGTCTTTTACAATGGACGAGCGGCCCAGGAATTACGCGAAGTAGGACATCGCATTGAGATATCAGGTAGGAAGATGAAATCCAAACACTGTTCTGATATTGACTGGGAGATGCTTGCACTTCTAATGGGTATTCTTCTATCGTAGTGGTGGGAAGTCCATACATACCTAACCTACACACTCGAATAACAAGTACGTGCGCAAGGCATGTTCCTCCCCTGAGCTCGAACACATTCCTTCGTCCAGACACACTAGCTTCCATCACCAGCGGATACTCAACCACTTATCCCCATCCTTGCTCCCCTTCCTCTCCTTCTCCCTTTTCTCCCCGCCATCCTTGTCCCCATCATCCCCTTCCTCTTCAATACTCTTCCCTTCATCGACCACTCCCAGCCTCCTCTGTATTCGCGTGATGGTAGTGCGACGCCTCGGACGACCGCTCACCTAGAGCGCGCTCAGGTCCAGGGGCACGCTGCTCCCACGTCCGGCGCGGTACTTGCGGGGCCCGCCGTGGAAGGGGCGGGGCTTGGGGAATTCGCTTTCGTCCTTGAAGCGCCAGCGGCTGTCCTGGACTATGTATCGCTCTCCCCCTAATCTCGCTTCTCGGGGGCTAGTTACGCCGCTGTTTGTGGGAGTGGGACTGGTACTCTTGCCACCGCCGTTAGGCGCGAGGGTGTAGGAACTGGGGTCTAGCATCGAGCGCAGGTTCGAGCCGGCCCGCGCTCGGTTTGTGGAAGCTTCTCGAGGTGCTGGGGGTGGTGAGGGCGCGGACGCGGGGGGAGGAGGCGGTGGCATCGAGGTGGGTGAGGAGCGGCCTCCGGTAGCGGTTGCGCGCATTGCGGCTTGGAGGGCGATGTTTGGAGATGGGGCATTCGAAGGCGCTGATGATGGTGGTGGGGGTGGTGGTTGAGAGCGTGTCGGGGCCGCCGGGGGCCGAGGAGCTGCGGCTGGAGGCGGTGGTGGTGCGGCAGGCGCAGATACTGGCGGAGGAGGTGGCGCCGGAGCGGACGAAGGTGGTGGAGGGGGCGGCGCCGGTGGAGCGGGTGCTGACGATGGGGGAGGTGGAGGTGCGTGTGAGCCAGGCAAGGGCGGCGGATGAGAGTGGTGACTCGTCAACGTTGAAGGCTTCCTGGATCCGGGTGGTGGGGGGGGCTTCTTTCCGATCGGTGGTGGAGGTCCTTTCGACCCTCCTATCGACGCGGATGATATTGGTCGGGGAATGTCACTAGCCGTCTTTCTCAGGTTTGCTACTGAAGCCCCAGCTGGGGGTGTCGGCACAGCACGCCCTGGTAATTGTGGCACGGCGGGAGCAGATCCGATGGGCGGTCTCGGTGCTGACGGTGGCTTTGGCGCCGGTGACGAGTCCGAGTCGGATAGATACGATGCATTATGATTTGCTGTATGTACAGTGAGAAAACTTGATCTTCCCCATCAACAAGTGTGGGAACTTACCTCCAGTATCTACGCCTCCACCGCGTTTCTTGAGCTTCGGCATGCCACCAGCGAATAAGCCTGCCAATTGCGGCGCTGGTTCCGCCGAAACCCCGCCACTATTGCGGCTCTCCTGATCGCTATTACTTCTTGCTCTGTTTCCAGGAACTGGTGGTGCTAGGCCGCCAGGAGGCGCAGGGGCTTTCCCAAGACCCCCAAGACCCCCAAGACCCCCAAGACCTGGAACAGGAGGCGCTCCTCCTATGGGGGGACCGCCTCCTCCTCCCCCTCCAACCTTCCCTACTTGGGGAGCGGACCGATCGTTCGTAACGGCTTTCTTCAGTGCTTTGCCTTTCGTTATGTCGCTTAACAAGGCACCTCGCCCGGCGCCTGTAGGAGGTGGCCGCGGCAGTCCACCAGGCGGAGGAGGCGGCGGTGGTGGTCCTCCCATGCCCGGGGGAGGCGGCGGGGGAGGTGGTGGAGGAGGCATTTTGGAGAGTAGGCTCCCGGTTTCTGATTATGTGTGTCTATTTTCAGTCTTATAGGCCGGGTATCTGAGCGTCGAGTCGGTGAAGGCTGCTATGAATCGAGAGGGCCCAACGGGACGTCACCATACGTGGGTATGCGGAGGTAAAAGGATTTGCAATGCTGTACGAATCTGTCAAGTAGACCGAAGTGAAGTAATATTGATTTGTTTCTGGCTACAGTGGTATCTGAGTACGAAAGATGTGCAGTCGTAACGCCCGCGCAATACAATTTGATGATGCCTTATCGATGCTTAGGAGGCAGAAGGCAAGTTCCAGTTAATATATGGGCCGTCGTTTGGAATTGCTGGGTCGTAAGCTTCTTGAGCCGCTCGCTGTCGTCACATTGTGGCGCAGACCGCCCCTCTATGCTCTTATCGATAAGTCTAGCAAACCCGCCCGCAAACCAAAGTCATCGGGTTTCTATTAACGCCACCTTAAAACCCTTGAAAAGTCACCTTAAAAAAGCCTCGTTATATGATATCTAATGGTGGCATATCATCTTAAATATTATAATATAAATTGAATTAAAGGTATAAACGTTATTTATTATTTCATAAGCGATTTTAAATTAATTTATAAAGTTTATAATATATTAATAAAAAACTTTTTTATTAAAAGTTATATTATTTATAAATTATAAAATGTTCTTAACATATTTATTAATAATTATAAGCCTTAAAAAAAACATCTTATAATAATAAAGCTATTCATAATATATAACTTAAGTAAGGGTATAAGCTTTATTATTTCGTAAGGAATTTTAAACTTACTTAATAATTACTTAACTTTTAATATATATAAGAATAATTCCTTTATCCACGTTATATTAAATTAAACTTAATAAGTTTAACACTTTTAATATAATCTTAAAATCATCGATAAGTATTAATAATTAAATTAGGTTATAATAAATCCCCATTATTAAGATTATTTAAAATAAATTTTTAATTTAATATTATTAATATATAATATAAAGCTTTACATTAAGTAAAGAAAATACGTAATAATAATGTTATTTTATTAAATTATAAAAATATTTTTATATAAAGAAAAATAATTAAATAAATAGCTACCTTAATATCTTTAGTTAATAATTATAATTATATATTATAAAAATATTACAAATAACTTTATTATTTATAAAATAATTTTTAACTTATAATTATTAACAAATATATCAAAAACATTTTATCTAAAAAAGCTATTAAAATATTTTATAAATAATATTATTTTTTATTAATATTAATTTAAACTTTTTTACTAAATTTAAATATTTAACGTTTAAAGCTTTTTAATTTAACTAATATCATTTTATAATATTACTACGCCATTTAATTATAATTAATTATTTATTAGTTTATTTAAATTAATATTTATTATTATTAAACTTATAATAATATATAAATTCTTTAATTATCATTTTAAGAATTCCGGACTAGCCTTTAATGTTTAAACTTTTTAATTTAGTTTATTATAATGCGTAATTAAGTCTTAAGATTTTTAATTATTTTAAAAGCAAGATTTAAAATTAGTTAAGATAATTTTACTTAAATGAATATTAAGGATGAAAAAAGGATAAATATAAATATACTAGTTATCTTAATATGTTTATTTATATTTATTAAAGTTAAAAAAGTAACTTAATTTTAATTAATATAAATAAATATATACCAAGCCAATATGAATATTTATTACCACCACCATTATAATAATACTTAATATAAATATTATTAAAATAATTAAATAAAATAATATAATATTAAAAAGGATTTTTATTTACCTTATAGTTAATATAAGCTTATTTTTAAAATAACATAATATTAATTATAATTATATAAATAATTAAGTTTATTAAAAATGATATTTATAAAAAAAAGAAAAATATTAAAAAAAAGATATAAAAAAGGATATATAAAGATTTACCTTCATAATTAATAATTAAAGATTAATATTATATTAATTTTAACTTTTAATAGCAACGGCGTTAATTATAAATATAATTATTAAAAGAAATAATCCATTTAAGTTAAAGTTATAATTATTATTAACTAATTATTTAAATAATTAAAATTAATTAAAATAATTATATAATTAAATCTTTAACCATTAAAATAATAACTTTACTTATAAATATCTTCTTTACTTTTATTAAAACTTAAGTAATATAATTAGTTAAATTAATATTATTCGTTACTTTTAACTAATCGTTATCATCGTTAATAAAAAAGTTATAAATAAAAGGTATAAATAAAAGTAAAAATAATCCCTTTTTATTTAAATCTTAATTAAAAGTTCTTATTTAACCTTAATTAAAACTTAACTTCTTGCTAATAAAACTAAAAGCCTTAAAAACCAAAGATTATAAGCTTATCTTTTTACTTAAAAAGGTCGATTTTTTACTTTTAAAAACGAATATTTTACACAAGATTAACCTAACGCTAATTTAACCTTTTTAAAAATATCTTAAAAGCAAACATAATAAAAAGTTTATATGTTATTAATTAATAAAGAAGATTTAAATAATATATATAATAAAATAATTTTAAAAGATTTTAAAAGATTACATTAAAATACAACATTTATAAAGTAAATAAAATAAATAAATAAATATATAAATATTATATATATAAGTATTTAAATATTATTATGGAAATTATAATTTATTTAATATATATATTTAAAATATATTAATAATAAGTTTTAAATATTAATTAATTAACATTAATTAAATATTAATATATATGACTTGGAGGAGATATTATTTTAAATATTTACTTATTATTTAAGAAAAAAAAAATAAAGGAGTTAATATTTATTTTAAAAGGTTTATTAAGATTAGTTTAATAAATATAATAAAGATGTATATAGCTTTAAAGTTATTTTATATAAGTTAAAGTTTTACTTAATTATTAATTAATTATATTTAACTTTCTCACTTATTTTTAATAAGATATTTTATTAATATATAAGTTTTTATATAAAGATATAAAATAAGGCCCACTTGATATAATAATTAAATTAATAACGATATAAATAAAAAGGTGCGTTTACTTATATAACGTTAAAATAAAACTAATTAAAACTTTATATTACGTTTTAAGCTATCTTAAGATATAATAAAATAATATATTAAGTTTTAAGTTTAAATATTAACATAATTAAAAGTAATAATATTATTTATTTAAGTATTTATAAATATAAGATTTAAAATAAGCAATTAATTTAATTAATTAAATCGTTAATAAAACTAAAAATATTACTTTATATAATAATTTTATAACAATTTTATTAAGGTTTTAATTATTTATTATATAATATAAGTAATATGTAATAGCGGATATTTAATAATATATATAATATTTAAATATATGTATAAGCTTATAAAAAAAAGTAAAAAATAATAAAGAAAAAAGGGTAAAAGGTGCGTATTTTATAAATAACGTATTAATACTTATTTTATTATTATATAAATAATATAAATATTAACCTTCTTCGTTTAAAATTTAAAACTAATTAAATTAAAAAGCTTATTATATTTATAACGTTTATCCTTATAATCGGCGATATCTTTATTATGCTAGTTTATTTATAAAAATATTTAAGCTAGTTTATTTTAATAGTTATATTCTTCCTTTCTTTTAATTATCTTAAATAACATTATTAATTATAAAAAAGATACGAAGTATAAGAAATAAATGGTAAACATTTAATAATATTATAATTATTACTAGAAAACATACTCCTTTACATTTACCTTATTACCATATAAAATAATAGGGGCATTCTTATAAATATAAATTATATGGCTTATTATATAAGATAATAAATGGTTAAAGAATATAATTCCATTTACGATATTATTTAAATTTATTTTTATAGGTGATTTAGGAGGCGATGTTGAATATGATAATACCACATTAACCATTTATATAATAATTATTATAAAGATATTAATCTCTTTATAACCATCTCTTTTTATTAATTATTATTAAGCTTTATCTTTTTAAGTAAAGGTTTTTAATATATGGGTATATTTTTAATATAATGATTATATTCTTTTATAATCTTAAAACTAGCTTATTATTATTTATAAACGTTTAAAAAAAAATATAATAATATTTATGAATATATTTATAAAAATACCTTTTCAGCAAGTGTCCTTTTAACATTTTATTATTTAATCTTATTAAGCTTTTAAGTAAAGATTAATTAAATATATTATGAAGGTATTTTAAATATTATTAAAGGAGAATTTATTACTTATATTTTATTAAGCGATAATATTTAAAAAGTTAAATACGATTAAAATAAAAATATATTACTTTAAATTTTTTAATTATTTTAACGTTTTATTAAACATGAGTTATATTATTAAAATAAACTTAAAATATATAAGTTAATCCCTTTTTATTTTCCATCTTATTAAATAAATATACCTTTACTTATATTAAATAAAGACATATAAAATAATTATTATAAGATGAATGGTTAAGGAAGATAATAAGAGTAGAAATATATTATTATGATAAATGATGTAATAATGTGATTTTATATATTTTATATTTTTATTAACGTTATTTTAATGGGGTTATTTAATATTAAAATAAAGTTTATATGATTATTAATGAATTAGCAAGCAGTAGTTATAATTACTTTATATAAAAAAGCAATTAATAATAATAATATATATAATAAAGATAAGTTTTAAGCTTTTAAGGAAGTAAAAAACCTTTTAATTAACGTTAATCTTAAAGAAAAAACTGGCGATTAACTTTTTAATGAATTTTAAGTATACTTTTTATAAGTAGTAGCTGATAATATAAAGGATAGATCGTTTCATATTAAGGGAAAGTTATAAGTTAAAAAGTATATGATGAATGGGTAAATGTTTTTTATATTAATAAATAATGTTTAAATTATTAACTTAAGCTATTAAACTACTTAGTAATGAAATTAATGCTTTTATTTAATAAGGAAATATATTAAAAATAAGAAAAGAAAATAATAAGCAACTTTATAAGTAAATATATTAAAGTTTAAAAGATAATTTTAACTTAAGATATAAGCTGATAAAAGTTTATATTATTTCGGAAATATTTTATAAATTTATATAATTTTTAAATAAAATTATTTAAGTCATAAAATAAAACCTTTCATTTTTAACTTAGCCTTTTATATCTTAAATATATTTAATTAAGTGATAATAAAGTTTATTATTAAATTTAACAATTTTTAGTTATTAATAACTAGCTTTATATAATAAAACTTATTATATTTACAAATCTTTTAAATATTTAAGTTTTTATTCCCTTACCCTTTTAATTAGTAAACTTATTTAATATTCCAGTTGCAAGTTATTTTAAAAATTATTTCTTATTAAAAAAGAACTTTTATTTAAAGATGATGCTTATAATGATGGGAAGTAATATATATGCGTTTACGTAAATATGTGTTTAATAAAGTGGTAAAGTTTAAGATTATATGGCGATCAAACTTTTTAAGTATTACTTATATTATATAATTAATAAAGAAAAATCGCTTATAAAAATCTAAAGGTAATGGCAAAAGCAAGAGACTTTTTACTTAAAGCTGGGAATTTAAATCTTTAAAATTATCTTAATATTACTCTTTATTATCTAAAATTTAAGTAATAAACTAATTTTTATAATCTTTATCGTTTTAAATTATTTTAACTATCTCGATTTTATTACTATTTTAAAACTAACTTTTTTTATAAATAATAAATAGAGAATCAGGCAATCTTAAAACTTTTAATAATTTATTAAAAGATTACAGATTAATTTTATTAAAATCGATAAAAGAAATTAATAATAATGGGTATAATAAAAAAAGAGATATTTTATTACTTAACAAATAATATATAGTTGTTTTTATTTATTTAACTTAATAAGCTATGGCTTTTAACCGTTATAAGCTTATGTATCATACTTTTAAAAAACTTACAAATTTTATAATAATAAAGCTAAGATAATAAAATAAGTATATTAACTATTCTTAAGATTTATAAAGAAAGTAAGATTATTTAAATTATTCATAATAAAGATGTTTAACATATAAAATCTTACTCTTAACACTTAATAATAAATAAACAAACTAGCTTAAATTTTTAAACTTAAAATTATTAATACTATATAAATAATCTTATAATATTATAACTACATATCGTATAACTTTATTTTTAAAATAACAAGAATAATAACAATAATATCGATAATATATTAAAATATTTTTATAAAGTTACAAATAAATTTAATGTTTTAATTCCTTAATTTAACTTATTATATTAATTAATTAAGTTAAAATATTATTAATTATTTTAAATAAAGTACCAAAAATATGATATTATTATTTATTAATTTATATCTTATTTTTAAAGTTATAAAACATTAAAAATAAGCTAAATACCTTAGTACGTTTATTTACATTTATAAAAGTTAAAATAATAATCGTATTTTATTAAGATGGATATTTAATTTATTGGTTTTATAAGAATATTTATAATTATCGTTATTATAATGATATTTAATATAAATATCATTAAGATAATTTAACAAGATAATATAGTGTTGAAATATGTCTTTATTTCTTTTATAATTATTATAAGTATATTTTAGAGGTAAGATAATATTAATTATTATTATATAAATAGTTAAAATATATTAAAGATAATTTCTTTAATAAAAAAAAATTAATTAAAGCTTACTTTTATAATTAAAAATAAGCGTAAGCGTAAGTTTAATCTCCCGGTAACGGCATATTTAATTTTAATAATATTTGTTTAATGAAAGGGTTTATTTAACTTTAAGTTATAATTATTGTTAGTGAAGATCTTTAACTAAGAAGATATATATAATAAAAATATTTATATATTTAAATCGTTTATTATTAAAGTAATAATATTATTTATACATATCTTTTTAATCTTAGCTAAGACTTAAATTATATATTAAATAAAGTTAACATTATCCATTATATTAAGCTTATCGTTATACTTTTTAAGAAAAGAATTATTAATAAATGGTTTAAACTAAGTCAAGAAGTGAGTTTTATTTGCTAGGTTTTAATTAAAAGTTTTTACTTAATTTTAATTAAGATTTAAGCTATTATTTATAAATAAGGAAGAGTTTAAATCAATATTAATAATGTTGAAAGCTTTGTCGTTTTACTTAATAAGGTTAATTTTTCACTTTTAAAAATGAGTATCTTAGCTAGGATTATGCTTAATCTAGCTTAATCGATTTAAATAAGCTATATAAAGCTTTAATATAATAAAATTTTAAAAGGTTAAATTTATAATAAAAAATAATAAGTTAACAAAAATGAATAATTAAATAAATATTAATAAAGAAATAAATATTACATATATTAACGTATAAGTAAAGTCTCTTTAAATTTATATTAAAGAAATTTAACTATAAGTATTTATAAATAAGGTAAATATTTAAATAAAGGTTATATATAAGTATTTATATGTATAAGTATTTTATAAAATAAAATATTATATTATATTAGTACATATTGAAAATTAAAATAAGGTATTTAATTTAAACGTAAGCATTTATATATACCCGTTTACTTAGAAATATTAATGTGTGTATTTATTTAATAAAGATGATTAATAAAATAATTAATTTATATATAGATTTATGTTAAAATGAAGCTAGCTATTAAATATTAATATAAAATTAAAAGATATTTTATTATAAAATATGATATTTTTTAATCATGATTTATATATGATGTTTGTTTTTAAATGAATGGTGTTAAATTAAATAAGAAGATATGGAAAACGCGTAAATATAAGTTAAATTTACCTATGAATTAATGGTAAAAATTAATAAAAATAATAAAAAAAAGTTGAAGAAATAAGAATGGGTAAGAAAATATGTCTTATCTAATTTATATCATTAAACCGCGCTTTAATAATTACCTTTTATTTAATTATCTTTTAAATTATTAATAATAAACATTTTATATTAATTTTATTACGTCTTTTTATTAATTATTTTTATATATCTAATCTTTTTCTTAAACTAAGCTTTTAAAAGCATTAATAAGGCCTTTAAGATAGATTTATCATACATAATTCCTCATTAAAGTCAAATCGCTTTATTAACATAACTAAATTATAAACCCTTATTAAATATCTTTTATTTAAAATATATAATTATCTTAATATTTAATTTCCACAGCAGATATAATATTTATAAAGAAAATATAAAGATTGGTAAGAAATTATAAATGATTAATACATCAACTAGATATATATTTATATCTTTAATAAAGTAAATAATAATAAGATAAGGATAAAAATTTTATAAGCTTATAAATAAAGAGTATTTCTTCTTAAATCTTAAAGATAAAATTATATATCTATATAATCTTTTTTATAATTATTTCCCCCTTTTATTTACTTTATCCTTTATATTAATATATTATATATAATTTAACATACCTTTAAGCAGCTTTAACAAATAATTAAAAGGTTAATTTTCATTTTTTAATTATTTTTCTTAATAAAAGGTTAAATTTACCTGCAGTTTTTTTTCGATTTAAATTAAGAGAATTTAATATATTATCGGTTAAAAATTCTTTAAAAATCTTTATATATACTTTTTTTTATTAACCATTAATTAATTTTATCTTTTATAAAAGAAAATGTTAATATTTAAAATATCTTTTTAACCTGGTTTTTATATTATTTCTTAAAGTAAGTTTAGCAATTAAGGAAATTGTGATAATATTTATAAGTAATATTTATAAATCTCCTTCATAATATATATATCTTATTTTTTTACCACGATAAACATTTTAATATTATTATAAGAAGATAACGGCTTATTCTTCATATCTTAATAGATAAGGATTTTTTGAAAATTTAAAATAATAATTAAAACTTTGCTAAGCTTTACTTATAACTTTTAGTCATATATCTTAACGCAGGAATACTTTCCTTATATATATTTAATAAGGTTATAGAAATAATAATCATAATTTAAAAATTAAAGATTTAATTATCTTTAACGTTAAGAATAAAGTAGTTATTTTAAGTAAATAAGTAGATATACTTATTTTAAACATATTTATAACATAATTATATTAAGTATAACAACGAATAATAAGGTAATAATTTCTTTTAAACTTCTTAATTAATAGCGTTAATATTTACGTTTATTAATATAATATTTAAAACATAAACATATTTTTAATAAAAATTATATATCTTATAATAAAACTGGTATATTAATGTAAATATTAATTATTATTAGTAATTTAAGTATTTATTATAGTAGCTTAATTAGCTTATAAGATATAAGAAAAGTAATCTTACTTATATATTTAAATTTAATTAAAGTTTATTTATAAGTATTAAACCTTTTAACAATATTTAATAATTTTAATTAATAAGAAGTATAAAGATATTAAGAAATTAATTAACGTTTATACCTTTATTTTAATCTAATAACCATAAAAGATTCCTTATTTATTAAAACGTATTATATAGGATTAATTAATAAAATTAAATATAACATTTAAGTTATTCTTAATAAATTTAAGAATAAATAGGGTTATAATTTTAATAGCCTTTGTAGCATTATTTACATTTATATTACTACTTATAATGTTAATAGAAGATGTGGATAACTTAAGTAAAAATTCTCCTTAATTATCTTAATTATTATGGACTTTTTAAATATTATGGATATTTTAAGTATTATAGATATCTTTGTTATTATAATTATTTTTAATATTATGGTTATCTTTAATATTATAATCATTTTTAATATCGTGGTTATTTTAGGTATTATGATTATTATAATTTAAGCCGGTAAAAATATAAAACAATATTTTTTTTATATATTTAACAGAGTAAGTAATATTTAAATTATTAAAATTAAAAATATATTATAATTAAAACTTATCTACATTTATTATATATTTAAAATCTTTTACGGTATAATTATAAATACTTATATTTCCCATTTAATTATAAGGTTTATTGTTTTAATTAAAGAATTAGTCTTTAAGTTTAAAATATAAATATTTATTTATTTTATTATTTATTTTATTATTAGTAATATTTTTATTAATTATTCTTATATTATTATTAAAATTATCAAAAGGCATTTTACGTTTAAAGCTAGTATTATTCTTTACATCTAAAAGGTTAAAATTTAATTATAACTTAAAGCTTTAAAGGTATGTATTTATCTTTTATTTATTGTTGTTATTATAGTTATTTTTATTATTTTTAAGAATAATATAAGTATAAAACTAGAACGTATTATCGAAAAATGATATACATAAGATATAAAAGATAAATTATACAAAATAAGCGAAAATGAATTTATAAAGGATATTTTAAAATAAATTAAATTAAAAATTTTAATAAGTTTATATTATTTTATTAATAAGCTTTAAATATGTTAATAACATTATAAAGATATAGGTAAATAAGTTATATTTAATAAAGTTTAATCATATAAACTTAAGAAATAAAACAAAGACGTTATAATTATATAACTTATAAATATTAATTTATAAAGGGATAAAATTTAAATTATTTTTGATTAAAATAAGTTTTAGAAGCTAAGTTAATATAATTTTCTATAAGTTACGTTAAGCCCATAAAGCATACATCTTTAAAATAATATAAGCCTTTTTAAAATTAATATAATTTTTAATAAAAAGATATTTCTTTAAACTTAAACAGAATTTATTAAAAAAGTTTAAAAATAACTTTTATAACTTTAATATTTCTTTAAGAAAATATTATACGAAGAAGGATAAAGTGATAAGATATTTATATTTAGTATGGTTTATTTGGATATAAATATTAAAGAAGTTAAATACAATGGGTAAATATTAGTTTATACTTATAATTTTTAATATTTTTTAATATATAAAAATATAATCGTTTACATCTCTTAAAATTAAAAGTGAAGTTAATAAGAAGGATTTTATTTAACAATGGTATAATAAGTTAAGTAGTTGTCAGATTTTAAGTGTTAAATAAAAAAAGGCTTTTAATTTTATTTTTAAATAGGTACTTTTTATTTTTATACTAGTAATTTCCGGTAATAATATAAAGAATATAATATATTAAGAGATATTAAATATTATTCTTAGGTTTTAAAGTAATAAAAGTGATTAAAGGGGTTTTGCCTTATAGATATAAATGGAAAATATTAAAGCGTCCAATTTTATAAAAGCTTTTAACAGTTATTATAAATATTTTTCCTTTATTAATAGTTATTTTAATAAATTAAATTAAGTAGCTAACTTCAGTTAAATATTTATTACTAGTTAAAATATTAATTAAAAGAAACGTTAGAAATTAATTATTAAAAGCCATAACATATTAAAATATTACATATATTAAATTAATAAATAATTAAATACAAGAAGCTTAATAAGTATAAATAAAGAAATATTTTAAAAGATATATATAATATATTAAGAAAAAGGATATTAAGGAAGAAAATAAAATATTTAAAGGGATTTTTTAAAGATAGAAAGAAAGTTAAATAATAAAATTATTATTTAATAAAAAGAGGTAAAAGGTAATATTATAAATTAAATTAATAGGTGGATCGATATTAAGAAATAAAACAGCGTTTAAATTAGATTTTTATTAAGTTTTAATATTATTTAATTTATCTTTTTTATTTTTTTAATATTTATTATTACGTTAATATTATAAATAATAATTAATTATATTATTTTTTTTTAGAAAATTATATATAAATAAGTTAAATATTTAATAAAGTTAATAATATTACTTATTTTTATATTAGTAATAAATATATAATATATAATTAAGATAATTTATCACGTATTATTATAAAATATAAAATAATATATTTTTTTATAATTCTTTAAGATATAAGATATTAATAATATATAAAATATAAATATAAATAATTATATATTAAAAAGGTTTATATATTATTAATATTTTATATTTTATATAATTATATTTATAAATAATCTTAATAAAAGATATAATTAATTATGACATAAGTTATTGTTAAGGATAACTGGTTTTACAGGGATAGCCCCATAAGGCTATCCCCTTAATAATAGGTCTCTTTTATATTTAATATACTCCTTTAATTATACTTTTAGTTTATTATCTTTATCATTAATATAATACTTATTATTCTATTTGAATAATCCTTTTAAGCTTACAAGCTTAACGTATTAAATATTAATATAGCCTTGATAAAAACCCTATAATTTGTAATATTTAATGCTTACTATTAAATTAAAACCAATTACCTAATAATACTTCTTTTTTTAAGATGGGGAGATTAGGATTATAAAACCATTATAAACTAGTTATAAACATATGGTGGATTATTAAAATTACGTAATAAGAAAAATAACAGCAACATCAAAGATTAATTTATAACCGATATAGGTTATTACTGTTAGATTTAATAAGTTGACCTTTTAATTAAGCTTGTTAACTAATAAATAATAAGAATTAATACTTATAAGATGTTTAAAATTTAAAGATATAAAAGTTATAAATATCAAACTTCTTTCAAGTTAAGGATCTTATTTATTATTTAAAGTAAAACCTAACGCGCTTAAGAAGATACTTATAGGTAAGATTAGAAAAAATTAAGGTCTTAATTAGGTTGTGGCTTAATAAAATTAAGGACTTTATTGTTTACCTTATAGAGTAGTTTAAACATAAAATCTTAAAATTTTATAAACTTAAATAATTTAAGTAGGCTTAGGATTAGCTTAAGAAGATAATTGTTAAAGTTAAAAGGAGTTTAATATTTAAAAGGTTTAAGAATTTAGGGCTTAAAAAAACCTTAAAAATTAGAAAAATCATATTAACCTAGGTAAGTTTAAGTTTATAATAATATAAATTATCGCTAATAGGGGAGTATAATCTTATAAGCTTTATATTAAACCTAAAAGATAATGAGGAATCGTTTACTAAAAAAGATAGTAAAAAAGAAGATAAAAAGATTTACTTTGTAAAAAAAGAAAGATACCTTATAAAAAAAGGAAAGGATTCCAAAATCAAAGAAAATATCTTTAATTATACTTTATAACCTAAAAAATAGGGTTATTAAATATAATAGTAAATATGTAATAACCATCTTAGCCTGGAATTAGATATTACCAAATAAGAACAATTTATAAAAATTAGTAAAATGGTTGAAGCTAGCCCTAACCAATATATAAATAATGTTAATATAGGAAAGATTAACGATAAACCTTGTAAGATTAACATTAAAAAAGTTATAATTAATAGACTTAAAATCTTTAAAAATTTATTAATATATATTATTAAAACCTTTATAATAACCATTATAATAAAACCTTTAATATTGTTAGATTTTAAGGGGAAAAACGTTTAAAGATTTATCAAATTGTAAAATAAGTTAGATAATTATAAAAATAAGGATAATCTAAAGTTAAATATTTCCTTCAAACAATATTTATTAACCTTGACTAATAGGGTTATAATATTAAATAAACGTATAATCCAAGTCATTATAACCCTTCGTAAAGCTACATAAAGCCTTATAATAAATAGCCTAATCGTTCAAATAACCTAAAAATCTTTAGATATAAGAAAATTTTATCTACTTTTAATAAAAAAAAAAGAAAATAAAGGAGAAGATAATATTTATTAGAATAATAATAAAAATAATTATTATAATAACTTTTATATATGGATTTAATATTTTAATAAATTTATTGGGAATAATCTTACTTAAGAATAAGTTATATTTGAAAATATATTAATCTTATTTTTTAGAGATGTCTATAACTAATAAAATATATACTTATTAATATCTAAAAGGGAAGCTTTAAAAAGTAACCTATTAACTCTTAAAGTAGTTATTTTTAAGGAGTTTAAGATTAAACCTACCAATATATTAATATGGTTAAGGAATGTTACGCTTTTTATAAATAATATTAAGAATGGTAAATTTATAAAAATATTTACCAGCTAGTTATTTACATACGCTAAAGCCTAAGACGATTTTATTTAATTTTAATTACTTATATGCTTATATTAAGCCTTAGTATTAATCTTATAAAAGTTATTATTAACCCCAACAAAAAACTTAAAAATGTCAAAATAACTTAATATTATTATTAAGAAGTAACAAATCTTTTAATAAAAGTTAAAAGGTTTTATAAGAGGTAGCTTAATCTTATAAACTGATCTAAATTCTGAAAATCTTTTTAATAAAGAAGAAGTTTATTAGAGTAATTATTAAAATTTAAAACCTTTTTAACCCTAAAATAATTATAACAATAAATGTGGTTAATAATCTTTACAGATTAATCGTTTTAAATTTTAATCTTAATCTCTTTATCTATTATTTAATAATAAAGGCTTATCAAAGCTTACGTTTAGAGACTTTAAATAAGAAGGTTAAGATTTTAATAAAAAAGAAAGAGTTAAGTTTAATAACTGTTAATTTTTTAAGTATTAATATTATAGAAAAAAATTTTTTCCTAAAAATGACGTTTTTATTTATTATATTAATAAAGTTATATAGGAGCATTATAACGGCGTTGAATAATTAGCCAAATAGTTTATAGCTTATAGATATATGCTAGTTTTAGAAGGAGAAGTAAAGGTTAAAATTGATGGAAAAATAAGGTTTATTTATAAAAAAGAATAAAGCTTTAATAATTTTTATTTTATTTATTTTATAAGATTTAAGGATGAGTTTATGGGTATTATAGTAGCCTTAAATTTAAAAATTATAACATTCCACGTCATTAAATAGGAAAGCTTAATAGGCTTAATTTATATTTATTATAATATATCCTTTATTATTAAGATTATCCTGTAAAAATATGAAAATATAATATGTTGTTAGTGGCGTAATGAGTATATGAAATGGGTATCTTTTATTGATTTTAACCTTATCTATTAGTAGTTAATTATTGGGAAAATTTAATTAGTTATTGGATAGGTAGTTAAGATTAGCCTTATGTTAGGATGAAGATTTAAAAATTTTAAGAAGAAGATTTCCTATCTGAAAATAGGAGTTAAGTTTGATTTGAACGCTTTTGATGTTTAAATCTGTATAGATATAAGGAATTTTAGCGTTATAATTAATCGTAAATAAATTATTTAATAGATAAAGAACCTTATTTTTTTTAAGATTAATTTTATACTGTTGAAAAGAGTTTAATTTAAGATCTTAATCGATACTTAAGTTACCTTTAACTTTTATATTTAAGGTTTGGCTGATAATATTAAGATTTATAACCACTTTTTAGTTATAGCTTACGTTTTGGATAATTTAACATCTAAAATATTTATAGGTATTAATTTTATAGCTAAATATGGTATTAAGCTTAATTTTATTTAAGGTATTTGCTTATTTAAATTAGTTTTTAATATGAAGGTTAAAGGAGAAATTAATAATATATTTAAATCTTAACCAGTTATTAGGAAAGTTATTGTAGTAGAGAAGCTAATTATCTTTACTATGGGAGAGACTTTGATTAAGGTTAATTTTGTAGATTTACCTAAACTTACAGATAGGATAAATAGATTAATATAGTCTTACCATTTTAGTTTAAAATATGAAGTAATGTTAAATATTATAATGGATAAGTTTATAGTTAAAAAAATGCTAGTGAGTAATAATAAAGCTTAATTTATAATTATTTAAAAAAATTAAAAATTAAATTAGATTAAACCTTATTTAGAAGGCGTTTAAGCTTAATTAATTAATTAAGAAGATATAAAATCTTATTAAAATAAAAATATAATTAAAGAAGAATGGAATAACTTTATAACCTACTAGATAAACAAAGAAAAGCAAGAATATAACACTTATTACGCCAAGATATCGCCTAAAATAAGGTTTATTAAAGACATAAATGGATAACCTTTTATCCAAGATAAAGATAAAAAGCTTAACCACTTTAAGCCTGATTTCTTCATACCTTCCTATAACATTAATAAGCCTAAAAATATCCCTATTATTAAATCTAAGATAAGGATATTTATTAACATTTTTAAGCTTAAGTTAGCTTTTAAGGTTAAAACCTTTATAAATAAGTATGATATCTTTTACGATAAGGGTGTTATACTTATATTAGAAGATAAGAAGATGCGTGTTGATTTTATAAATGGCTGGTAATAATAACTAAAGTTTATAAAAGCTTATCTATTAAGAATAAAAGATTGTTTTTTCTTTGATAAGGTTAATAATGGATTGTATACGTAAGGAAAGATATTATATAAGATTTAGCTAATGTTTATGGCTTATCTTATATTTATTATCTAAAAGTAAGTTAATAGTAAAAAGAAGGGATATATAGTATTTAATCTTAAACCTTTAAATTAAATTATTATCCCTAATATTTATTCTTTATTTAATTAATAAGATATTATAAGAGATATAGCAAGCCATCGCTATTTTATTTTTATAAACGCCTTTAATTTCTTTTTTTAATTATTTATAAAGAAAGAATATAGTAATTATATGATTATTATTAGTTATAAAGGATTAAAGCATTCTTACGTAGTTTTGATGGGTTTTAAGAATTTTTTAGCCTTTATATAATGATTTATAAATAGATTATTTAAAAACCTAAATTTTGTTAAGGCTTATATTAATGATATTATTATTTTTAATAAAATCGTTAAAAAGTACCTAAAATATTTAAAGTAAATACTAAAGGTTTTAAATAAAGCTTGAATTTATATTAATCTTTAAAAGTCTTTTATTGTATACCTTATAATAAAACTCTTAGGTTATATTATTAATAGCGATAAGATTTGAAAGATTAATAATCGTATTAAAGCTTTTAAGAAGTTAAGCTTCCTTAATATCTTAAACATCTTAAAAACTTACTTAAATATATTTAAATAATTAAGAAAAGGGATAGTATGGTATAATGTTAAAGTTATATTATTGTAAGTATATAAAATAACCTTGTTAGTAAAAATACAAAAAAAGGGATTATTGTTAATAAAAGTCTTTAAGTAAATTAAATAAATATATATTTTAAAAGTAAAATTTAAACCTATTAAAAAAAAGCTAAAAACCTTTAAAAAATTGTAAAAATATTTATATATTTAATATAATATTTATTATAACGATTATAATAGGCTTATTTTTATAAAGGTAAATGCTTATCTTAAAGCCTAAAAAGTTATAATATTCTAATTAAGTATTAATTAAGATGGAAAGTTTATACTTAGGAAAAATATATTTATAAACCAAATTAAACTTATCCTTTTTATATTTAAACTAATTATAATAATTGAAAAGAAATATAAGACGATTAAGTTAAAAATAATAGCCTTATTATAAATCTACTATAAGAATAAGAAGTTATTAACGTCCATACGGTTTTTAGTAAATATATTCATTAATTATATAATTATTAGAAGGATTATTAATTATATGTTAATAAAGATTTTAAACTTTAATAAAGTAAATCTTAAATTAGTTAATATTGTTTCTTTCTTATCTTAATTTAACCTAAATATCGTTTATATCCTAAGGTTATTAAATGTAATACCTAATATATTATTAAGATTATCTATGGTGATTTAGGAGGAGAAGGATGTTTAATTTAAAGTTAGCAAGCTTAATGATATTTAAAAGGATTCTAATATAACTTATCTTATTGTTAAAAACAGCCTTAATTAGAACTCTATGATATTTATAATTAATAACATCTTTAAAGAATAAATCATCAAAGGTTATACTTTAAACCTTAAATATGGAAAAGTTTATAAAATTTTATTTGATAAGGTTAAAAAGGATTTAAAAATTGTTAAGAAAAGAGTTAAAGAGGAGCGTAATATTGTTAAAAAGAATCTAAAGGAGAACGTTAAAAGTCTTAAAATTAAGCTTATAAAGCTTAACTATAAGGTTAAATACCTTACACCGTTTATTTTTATGGATAACCTCTTATATTATATTAATTTAAAAGGTAATAAAGGATTCTATATACCTAAAAGTTATGTTAAATTAATCTTTGAACTGGTATATAATAAGAAGTATTATTTTAGTAAAAATAAGATAATAGAAAATTTATAAGGTATTTACTTTTTTTATAAATATTGGTATATTAAGTAGTTTTATAGGTATTGCCTTATATATCATAAGAATTAGCAAAATTGATAGGTATTATTAGGATAATTAATGCTTATTTAAATATCTAATACTCTTTATCACACGATAACGTTAAATATTATTACGGATATGCTTACCGTTAATTCTGTTAAATATTACTAAAAAATAAAAAGTTACGACAAATTTAACGCCTTATTAATTATTACTTATAAAAATAATAAGAAGACGTTATTAATATTTAAAAATAAGAAATATATTATTAAAGATTAAGCTTAAGTAATCTTTTTAAGCTTATATATAATTAATTAAGAATTATCTATAGTTATTATTTATAATTAGGATTTTAAATGGATATTAAACTTATAAAAGGAAATATTTATCTTATTAAGGGTAAATATATTATTTTTTATAACTTATTATTTATAAACTAATAACGCCTCTAAAAAAAAGAATTATACTATAAAAATAACCATTTACTTTTATATGGTAATTAACCTTGATACTTTTTAGATAGTTATTATAGTTAAGTTATAACACCACCTAAATAATTTTTTAATAAATCTAATAAGTAAAAACCTTAACGAGTTAGCTTTGGGATTTTAATCTTATTTAATATTAAATATATTAAATAGTTAAAAAGGTAAGGTAATCTTTAATAACGTTAAAGAGGCTTTTAGAGTGGAAAGACTTAAAAAGGCTGTATAGTTAATAAACATAGTTAAAGTAATTATTAAAAAACGATATAATAATAAACATATGTTAATAAATTTAAAAGTAAGGGATAAAGTTTATTTATGTTTATATAATGGTTATTATTTATTAAGGAAGTTAAAAAAAAAGTAGTTATTAGTTAGAGTAGGTTTATTTAAAATTATTTATAAGATATTAGTTTTAACTTATAAGCTTAACTTCTTTAATATTTAAGATATTTATCTTATAATATTATTGATATAATTTTATAAACTACTGTAAGGTAAAGACCTTTTTAAAAAAAAAATTCTTTAAGCTTATACCAATAGCTATTAACATTTATAGAAAAGAAAAATAGGAGGTTAAACACTTAATTAATAAGCGTATTTAATAATATAAGAAGAAGCTTAAAGTTTATTATTTATGCCGTTATTTAAGGTATATCGTTAAAGATGATTAATAAAAATTACTTAATAAGCTTTAAAAAACAATACCAAAGCTGGTAATTATTTATAACCGTAAATATCCCCTAAATTAACCTAATATTTATAAATAAAAAGGCTTATAATACCTAAAAAACTAATAATTAATAAGCTTTTTAAGAGTAATAAAGGATTAATTAAACTTATTAAGAAGCAGCTTTTAATAAGTTAAATTAATTTAGTTAAAAAAGTTAACTTATTAATCTATTACACATAATTATAATTAAAATAAGAAATCCTTAATAAACTATTATATAAATTTATGTTAACTTTATTAATTTCTTTCCATCGATAAAGGGGAATTATAAATAACCTTTATTTAAAAAATCTTTACATTAAATCTTATTAAAATTTTAATTCTTTTTTTTAATAACCATTTTATTATTTAAAAACTTTAATTAAAATACTTATTATTAATTAATATAAACCTAATAACCATTATTAACAATTAAGAGTAATAGGGATTTAACTGATGGATTGATAACCTTAAAAATAGACTTAACAATAGCCTTATTAAAAACCAGCAGCTATTTGGTAAACCTAACATTTAGTAGGAGCTGCTATAAATAGCTATTAATATATTAAATATGTTAAATAAATAATTAGATATGGATTTAACGCCTATTATAACATCCATCACAATATTTATAACGCCTATAAGCCTTATATATCTTAATACACCTGTTGTAACGCTTATTGTAACACTTGTAGTAGCATCTGTTGTAACACTTATCGCAACGCTTACTATAACATTTATCGCAATATTTATAACGCTTATAATTACGTTAGAAATAACGCGAGACATAACGCCTACAAGCCTTACACGCCTTAAGGAATCTGCCGTAATACCTATAATTATACTAGATATAATGTAAGATATAACGCTTATAAATCTTAAAAAACATGTTATAAATAACCTTATAAATGATTGTAAAACGACTAACGCTTATGATAAAATAGCTAAGAAATAGGTAAGTGTCTTAAAACTTAATCTAGTAAGTAATATTATAATAAATATAATAGTTAAAAATATTAAAAATTATATTAAAAAAAATGCGATAGTAAACCTAACTATTACAAAATCTATTATTAATAATGGCTATGTAAAAAATGTAACCCTATAATAAGATATTGAAAATTTCTTATAATAAAAAATTATAAATCTTTTATAACTATTAATTAAAGAAGTCTTATTATAAAAAATAATTAACTTGTTATTTAAAATTTAATCTTAAATATTAATTTAAGTTGCTAAAAAGTTTACAACTATATCGCTACCTAAAAAGCTTGTAGCCAGTTTAATTAAAAAGGTTATAAACACTAAATAAAACTTTATTTACATATTGCTTATAACCAGATAGTTACGTTTAAGAAAGTTATTACTTACCAAATCCAACACATCATTAATTAACATAAGCTTTAAGAAATTGTTTAAGGTTTTTATTTAATAAAAAAGAGATGAATTAAAGCTCTTTATTGTTAAGTTAATAAATCTTAATTTTGATTTTAACCCTAATTCAACCATTATTATTTACAAAACTTTAAAAGATATAATAATCTTTTATTCCATTTTTAAAAGCCTTTATAAAAATAAGAATTATAAAGATCTTATATTTAAAGAGATTATAATTAAGCATGCTTTTATTAAGCTTAATAATAACTTTAAAGATTTACTAATCGTTATCCTTAAGGATATTAATCATTTTCTTAACTAGAAGATTTTAAGGACTTTTATTACTAACCCTTTAATTTATGATATATACTCCCTATTAATCGTTACAGTTAAGGTCTACCATAATAATAATGGTAAATTAAAGACGACAAAGTTACCGGCTAAATCGATACTATTAGCTTCTTACTATTACAATTTATAAGGAATCTTAAATCCTATTATAATAAAAAGGTTAACATATTTAAATAAACTAGATTTTATATAGGTTAAAAAGATAACGCCTAACATTAAGTTAAGCTTAGTAACAATAATGGTATACCTAAAAAACGATATTAAGGCTATCCATAAGTGATTAAATCTTAAACTTAATTTTATAACTTTAAAAAAAACGTTAAATATTAACATCATTATTTATAAAATATTGGAAGAGGTAATTAAAAATCATTTAATAAGGTTTTAAAAAATGGTTTATAATATAATGAATTAATTATTTTATAAAATTTACAATAAAATTAATAATAAGATTAATGATAATATTAAGGATTTGGTTAATAAAAAGTTAATCTAAAAGCTTTTATAAATTGTTTAACGTATTAGTAAATAAGCCTTAGCTTATTACCTCTAACGTATTGTTACTTAAGGTTGTTAAACTTAATTATAATGTTAGAAAGATAAGATGTCTTAAGAAATGCCTTATTTTAAGCCCTATTTTGGGACTTATTGCTAAAAGACGTTATTAATAAATTTAGATTAATAGTTGCTTAGGTATTAAATAAAATTTAATAAAAACTTATAACTGGTTAAATTAATTTAGAGGATTAGCTTTTAGTCGAAAGGAAAATATTAAAAATAACTAGTTTTATAAGGATAGCCTTATAAGATTATCTCTTTAATAATAAATTTTTCTTATATTTAATATACTTCTTTAGTTATACTTTTAGTTTATCATCTTCATTATTAATATAATACTCATTATTCTATTTAAATAATCCTTCTAAGCTTATAAGCTTAATGTATTGAATATTAATATAGCCTTAATAAAGACCCTGTAATCCGTAATAATTATATAACTTTACGAATATAAAATAATATTAAATTATATGTAAATGAGTAAAAAATATTATTATAATGCATTATATATATCTTTTCTTAACTTAAAAAATAACACCTTTTTAAAATAATATCATTTTAACTCTTTTATATATAAAGATATGTTATAATGTTAGCTTAATATAAGATATAACGAAAGCTGTAAAATTAATAAATAATTTTTTTATATTTTTTACGTTTTTTTTTAAAAAAAATAATTATTAAATTAAATATGGTGTTGTAATAAGAGGAAGAGTATTAAAATTATGTCATTTTTTCATATTAAGGGCTGGCTTTTATATCTTCTTTTAAGATTAATTAATTAAAAGTTTATATTTTTTACTTTACGCCTTTATTATCTTATTAAAACTTATCTATTTTTTAATTTAATATAACTCTTATTTTAAATATTATATTATAATGATATTATTATTATTAGAAAGTTTTATTTAAGAATTTTATTTTAATATAAATTTTATATAAATGTAAGCTTTATAAAGGAATAATTTATCTATATATAATAAGTAATTTTATAAAGTTATAACATATAACATCCCTCTTATATATAATATTTTTACTATTATAATTCTTATTTTAATAATTTTAATTTTAACGTTTATATTTAAATAAAATTTAAACTTAAATAAAGCTTTTAATTAAGGCTTTTTAATAATTAAGGTTTTATTACGATATGACATTTAAAATAAAAGTTATATTAAATTAAAAACAGATAGATTTTAATAAGGATAATAAGAATAAAAAGGTAAAAATACCAACTTTTAATTATTTTTTAAAAAAAGTAAATTTATATAAAAAAATTATATAAAGTTTTATTTATTATATCATATATTAAAGAGTTAATTCAATATTTTATGCCTTATAAGTAATAATAAGATAAGTTTAAATTATTCTTATTTTAATATTTAAGAAGTATAATTAAAGAAATGTTGATTAATATTAAGTTAAAGCTTATAGAAAATTTTATTAAAAAAAAATAATAAAAAGCATATTAAAAGTAATATTAATAATACCAAATCCTTATCTTATTATATCATTTTAACTACTTAAATAACACTTAAAAAAAGTAATAATTTATCTACTTTTATATCTTTATTTTTATTACCCTTTTTTAATTAATAATTATTTAAAATATTATTTAATTAATTAACTAATATATATAAATATATTAATAAATAATTATTAAAGTAAAATCTTACTAATAAAACGCTTAAAGATCTTTACTATTAATTAGCATTAAAGCTTTAAAAAAATCTCACTTTTTCCTATTTTAACTAAAATTAAAGGTGAATTTTTATTTATAACAATAACGTTTAATCTATATATATTAATATTAATATTTTTATAAAAGATTAACAAATATTATATGATATTAAAATATAAATATATGGATAACTAAGATTTATACTTTTTTTATATATTTTTATAAATCTTTAACGTAAGCTTTAAATTATTAAATAATGCCTTTAAATCCTTAAACAGCTTTATTAAAGATATAAATATTAGCAATAAATTTATTAACCTATCCGTTAAAAGCATTAATCTATTTATTAAAGACGTTAATTTATTTATTAAAAGCATTAATCCATTCATTAAAAATAATATTATTTTATTAGAATTATTAATTAAAGGCATTAATCTAAATATTAATAACATTATTATTCTATTATAATCGCTAATTAAAGACGTTAAAACGGTTTAAGAATATTTACATATTAATTATTAAAAGTAAATTTTTAAAAGAATATATTTAATTATTTAAATTAATAAAATTATTGGTTATGATTGAAAAATTAAGATAAAGAGTTTAAGCAACCATATCTAAATAAATAAATAAATATAATATTATAAAAAGATAAATAAAGTAAAATAATTAATAAGAATATAATTTAAAATATAAGATAAGAAAAAAAATAAAAATAAAAAAGATTTAAAGTTTAGCTTTATATAAGTTAAAATATCTTTAGAAATTAACCTCTTAATTTAAAATAATATTAAAGGTTAATAAGCAAATTAAATAAAGCTATTTAATTAATATATATCTTAAAAATAATTTAAGTAATTAAAGCTTAATACTTATAACTTTAATACATGAATTTTTACATCTTTATAAACTTACTTAAATTATTAAAATCACGTCATAATATAACTTTTTTATATTATATATTTACCGTTTTAAAATATTTAAAATATATTTTTTATACGTATTTTTTTAATATAAATATTATATTTATTTTAATAAGATTTATAGTAATAACAACAGATAATACCATATCTTTAAACGTTATTTCTAAGATTATTATATATTTAAAAAAAATAAACTTAATTAGCTACTATCTTTTATTTATTAATAAAAGTTTTAATAAGTCTTTTTTTTATTTAGAATTTTCTTAAAAACTTAAAAATTTTAATTATCAATAGTTAATTAAAAAGGGAAAAAAAGTTAATATTTTAATTAATTGTTTGCTTAAGATAGTCGGGCTAAATATAATTATTATAGCCTTATATTTTAACCGTTAATTTAAAGCATTTATATTAAAAGTAATTTCTGAAAAATACCCTTTTAAAATCTTTTTTATCGGAGATAATTAAGCTGATAAGATTTTAAAGAAAGGTTAAATAATATATCTTTTTAGCATATAAACTTGCTTCTATTTTAAGTTATAATCAATAATCTTAAAGTTAGCTTATATTAATAAAAATATAAATAAATATGTTAATTATTTTTAATAATATTTATATGGCATTGACTTTATAACATTAATATTAAATGTTAAATTAAGCCGTATTAATAGTATTTTATATATTATTAATGGTTTTCTTATTTATCTTTTAATATTTAAAATAAGCAGGTTTAATTATATTTAAAAAGTTATAAAGATTTCTTTTAATAAGCTAATAATTATTAAGAAAATTCTTATTAAAAAAAATTTAAGTTTAACTATTATAGGATTAAAAAATAAGATTAATATTAGCTAAGAATTTATATATAATTATATCATACATACTAAAAAGGTATAATATTTTTATAACGGTAATAAGCCTTATTATAATCTAATAATTAACGAGTATTACCTTATTATACTATTAGCCTTTTATGACATAAAATAATATATACATACTTTATATAAAGATAAAAAATGCCTCTTACCTAACAATAAGCTAAAAAAAATATGTTATTAAATCCACCGTAACGTTTTAAAAAGATTAGCTTTTATATATAAAAAAGATTTAATATATAAAAATATAACAATTAAAAATATACTTATTATATAAGATTTTACATATAAGCAATATAAAGATATATTTTATAATTTTAAGAAAACTATCTCCTTTTTTAATATTATTCTATAATAACTCAAGCTTATATATACTATTACCTTTAAGATTTAGATTTTATCAATTAAATTATTATATAATAATAAAATTAATATATAATCTTTTAAATATACGTTAATACTTAATATTAAATCCCTTTTAAATATTAACAAGAACTTATTTATTAATTAAACCTATTATATAATTCTTAAAGATCACTTAAAATATATTTAAAAAATAAGATATATTAAAGAAAAGTTATATCGATTTATTTTCTTTTTATTAATATTAAATCTTACTATAAGATTTAATACGGAAATTATTTTAAATAATTTAATCTAATAATATTATAGTTTAAATTAAATAAAAATACTTATTTACACTATAAAATTCAGAAGGTTTTATATTAAATAAAATTTTAATTAATTAATATTTATTTAAATTATTAGATATTAAGAAAAGTCTTATTTTTTTTAAAAGAGTATAGCTAAGTATAAAGGTGGTTTAACGTTAAAAGTTAAATTACCTACTTATTTAAAAATTATAACTTTAATTTAATAACTTATTAATTAACCTTTTTAATATTTATTTATATATTTAATCAAAAGATAAATTAATATCTTAATAATTAATTAAAATAATAAGTTTATATTTATTTACGTTTTATAATATTCTTATTAAAATGAAATATAATGAGATCTTTACACAGCATGGATATAATAACCTTAAATTTATTTATCAAAGCTTAGTTGAAAGTGTATTTTTATTAAACGTAATTATTATTTAAGATAAGTTTTCCTTTATTTAATTATATTATTAATTTTTTTGTTTTACTCCACTCTTATAAAATAATAATTTTTAATTAGTTTATTTAATAAAAAAACCTTTTTTTAAATATACTTTAAAATATTTATTTTTAACTAAGTTTATTTAAAATAATATAATTGTTAATATTATTTTACTTAAATTATAATATATCGTCTCAGCTAAATATATCTACACTTTTATATTAACGTTTATTATAATGATTATAATTATTATAAAAAAAGTATAACTTATACTTTCAATACTATAATTTATTAATTTTATAAGATTATTTACCTTTTAAAAAACGTTAAAACTTAAAGGAAAAAATTAACTTATCTCCTATAAAAAAACTTAAACGTAATTACCGTTCTTAATAATAACCCTTATTAATCCTATTTAACATATCATAATTATTAAAAGATTACGTTTAAGACGTTGCTTCTTTATCTTTTATTATATTTATTTAATTAAAATCGTTTAATTTAAATTATAAAGTTAATAATAAATTAAACGTTTTTATATTAAAAAGCTTTTCTCAACCGCCTCTTAATAAACCTAAACATCTTTCTTTAAATTAAGAAGACTTTATGGTAAAGTTTATATCTTTTATTATTAAAACATCATATAACAATACATCTAATATAAATAAAGCAAAATCTATTAAGTTTAATATTAAATTATATCACAGCTTTATCTCTTATCTTTAATTTCACATTTATTAATTTAAAAATAACTATATTTATCTTTATAAAACCATTTATAATACTCCTATTAATATGGCGTCAATTATTAAATTTATTAAATCGTAATACTCTTATCTAAAAATAACGTTAAATAAGTTTTAATATATAAAATTACTTATTTAAAACGTTATAAGTTAAAGTTTTAACCTTATAAATAAGCTTATAAATAACGAGTAAAAAGTTAAATTAAACGTTAAATTAAAAACAAAGGACACATCATTAAATATAAAAATAACAGGTTAAAATAAAGATAATATTAATTAAAACGATACTAATTAAAAAATAATAAAATTTAAGGTTTTAAAAGATGATATTAAAACCATACTTAATTAAATTTTCTTAAAGAATCTTCTTATATATAATATAAATATTAAGATTTTTAATAATAATATTATAAATCGTTAAGTTATTCTTTATATATTAAACCTCCCTAATATAAAACTTCCCACTTTAATATTTAATACTTACTTTAAATATCCACTTATATTTTTAAGCAATTAATATATTAAAGAAATAAAAACGATATAAGTAATTAATTCACTTAACCTTTTATTTTTTATACTAAAAATTAAAAATAAAGGGTTAATTAAAGTTAAAACTTTATTTATTAAAACAAATTAATATATTATAAGATATGTCTTTACTTTTAATATAATTAAGAAACTTAACAATTTATTAATCAAATTAAGTTAACTTACCTTTACTATTATTACCTTTAATATTATTATTAATGGTTTTAAAGTACAATTATTTATATTATAATAAGAGTAATACTTTAATAAAGGTTTTAAATTTATTATCTACTTAGTTAAAGATTTCTTTTTCTAATAAAAAGAAGATTACATAAAGTTTTACATATATTTATTTAATATTTTTAAGTAAGTTATATAAAAAAAGATATTATTATTTAATTCTATTTAGCGTAAAAACTTAAATATGTTAATTCCGTAAGCTATAAATCCAACCTTAAACAACATAATTCCAAAAGATAATTTTATTAAAAGTGATAATATTATTAACCAATCGTCGTAAAACCTTACAAATAAAAGTCAATCATAAAAAAAGAGGAAAAGTTCTTCAAGTAAACGTGTTTAAAAGTCAAATAATAAAAGTTAAAAAGATTAACGTTAATTTCATATATAATATATTTAAAGTTAATAAGATTTAATCTTTATAAATTAAGCAAGTTATTATTAATTATATTTAACAATATTAATTTATTTATTAGATTAATAAATATTAATTTTTTAATTATAAAAAATATTACAATTTCCCTTAAAGAATTTTAACCTTTTAATTAATAAGTATATTACTTCTTTTAAAACGTAAACAACATTATAATTTTCAAGAAATTTAATTTATTAAATAAATTATTTACTCCTTAACAAGATATTACTTTAACGTTTATTTAAAGAGATTTATAACTTAATATTATTTTTACTACTACTTCAATTAATAACCTTACCTTTTTCCTTTATATTTTTCTTAATAATATTTAAATTTTTGAATTTTTTATCTTATAAGTATAGTTTAAATTTATAAAATTAAAAACTAACTATATTTTAAGTAAAATAAATTAAAAGAAAAAAAAAATATACTTATATATTATCTTTAAATTTAAAAACTTAAAAATATAAGATAAATAATCTTAATTTATTATTATAAATATCTTCTATTTTATTATATTATAGTTATAACTTTATAACTAAATTTATATTCTTTTATTACCTTTATTAAAAATATAACTTATAATTATAAATAATAACGTCATTTACTACTAAGATAATAATTTATTATAATATTCCAACTCACATAATTACAACCGTTAACGATTAAAATATTTACAAATTTTAAAAATATTTTTATCAAATAAATTAATAAATCTAATTAATACTTTATTAGCCTTTCGCTTTTTAATATTTATACGATAAGATAAGATGCAATTAATAACAAATAATTTAAAGATTAAATTATCAACCATTTTAAAATAATTATTATTAATAGGCTTAAAAACAGCCTTAATAAATGCAAGTATCTTTATGGCTTTACTTAACGTTATAACGTTCTTTAAAAATATATTATATTATCTTTTTAAAAAGATAGCCCCAAAACCTACCATAATAATATCTAAACTTATAATCGTAAGTAACTTAATAGGATTTAAGTTATTATAAGGAGCGTTAAACTCTTTTAATTAAAAAGCTAATAACTAAATATTATTAAGCTATAATATATTCTTTATACTAACTTTAACTTAATCTTTTTATAAAATAATTAACGAGATAATAAAATTATTTAATAGAAATTAATTATTAAAGCTTAAAGCTAATAATAATAATGTTAGTGAGTTAAAGATATAATACTTAAAATAAAATCGTTTTTTTAATTACTTTAATTATTTTGTTAAGTTTAATATTACTTATAATTAAAAGGTAAAATTATAAAACTTAAAAGAGAAAAGATCCTCTCAAAATAAGTTGTTATTTAAATCTTTATTTTACTAAGTTATTCTTATAACTAATTAAAAAGTTTAAAAAGGCCTTGTTAAATGAGCTTATAAAGGAAAGGGATTAATTTAACTCCTACGGTTTTTATAGTTTTTTTTAATATTTAATCGATTTTTCCCTCCTTATTTTAAAAAATTATTTGCTTATTTCTTAGTAAAATAATCCCTTAATAATATTAAGGAAGAGTTTATATTAAAATTAAAATTAAAATTATGGTCTTTGGTGGAATCTATAAAACCAGATATTTAAAATATTATAAAAGGCTTAATAAATAAAGTATTCTTAAAAAGAAAAATTAATAATGATTTAAATGTTAGATAAAAGGGAAAATAAAAATAAAGAATTAATAAAGATATATTTATTATTATACTTTAATCTTAAGATAAAATAAAATTATAAGATATTTTTTTAAGTTATAAAGATTAATATCTTACTTTAATATTTATGTAGTTTTTGCTAATATTTTTTGCAATATTATTGTATGCTATATTTAATATGCTTCCCACTATTAACGTAGATAAGGTAAGGTTAATATAATATGGCTTTAACTTATAATTAATATGTTTTTTATTAATAAATTAAATAAAAGGCATGTATATAAATGGATTTAAATATATAATTAAATTATAATAAGTAATAAAAAGATAAGTAAATATTAAAATTAAATGATTTATATATATTATACGTTACTTTATGACGGTAGAATTAAAAAGGGGAGAGTGTAGATATAAAGATAGAGTTTAAAGTATATTTAAGTTATAATAATTAATAGGTTAATTAATAAACGTTATATTTAATTAACTTATATATTCCGTTTATTATTTCGTACGTTTACGTTTTCCATTTTTATCTCATTTTACAATATTATTAATAAAGGAATAATAAAATAAACAATAATACCCATAACGGCTACATTAACCCTTATCTAATATAAAATAAAAATATTCATATAAAATAATAATTATTTTTATATAATCCCTTAACATTACATAAATAAGATCTTTTAAATACTTTAAATAAGCCATTATAAAGATAAAAAGTTAATACTAATTAATATAACGTTTAAATTAACCAAAAGGGAAAATAATTAAAAAAAGTAATAAATATAAGGTTAATTATTATAATAAAAAGGATTAAATTATCTTTAACGTAAATTAAAACGGGTTAAAATTTACTATATTACTTTTTTAATTTAATATTATTATACATTTAATTACTATCCTTTATATCTTTATTTAATTATACCATATTAAAGCTTTAACGGTTATTTATTAATATTATAAGTTATAATATTTTATAGCCTATTTATAATAAGCTTTTAATAAATTAATATAAGTTATTAATATTAAATATTTATTATATATATTTAATAAATATAGATAATTTACTTATTTAATTAAAAGAGGAAACATATTTTTTAAATATTTTACTTCTTTATTATATAAAATGATTCCGCTTAAATTACCACCAAGCTTCCTTTTTAAAACGCTTCTCTTAACGTTTTAATATTTCTTTTTAAACTAATCTTAACACTTCCCTTAATACTTCTCTTAAAGCTAGTTTAAATATTTTTTTTTACTTTTATTTAATAATATTCCTTAATTATTAACTATATAACTTAAGCGTTATATATTTATTAAATAAAAATATCGTTAATTTATTAGTTAAATTTATAATGTATTAAAAGTATATATATTATAAATTAATAATTATAAAACCTAAAATATTTAATATATAAAGAATAATATATACCTTAAATAATCTTTATAGTAAAAAAGTATTTAAATAAAAACAAAAGTGTGATAATTTAATAAAAGCTTTTAATATTTAAGGTAAGGTTTAATTTAAAGTGGCAGATTATTAAGCTATATTAAAAATAAATTAATAATATATTAGTTTATATTTAAGTTTAAAACATATTATGCCTTTATTAAATTATAATATATATAATTTACCTCTTTTTTATTTATACATATAAATCTATATAATATTTTCCTTACTTATAAAACCTATTAATATAAAATTGGCAATTTTAAGTATTATTAACTTGCTAATTTTAAACCCTAAGAGCCATATAACTATCTTAAGCATACGGTTAAAATAATTTACTTATGTTATTTTAGAATTAATTAATTATACCTTAATTATTAAAATCTTTATTAAAGAAATATTTTATTTAATAAAGCCTTCTTATTTATTAATCTAATATCGTTTAATTATTTTAAGTAAAGTTTTCTCTATAAAGCTACAAGCCGTTACACGTTAATAAACTTTTATAAATTAATAATAAGTAAAAAATAAAAACTAAAAAAAAAAAAATAAAAATAAAAAAAAGTATTAATATATTTATGGTTAATGTTATCTATTTGTAAATTTATTTAAAAGTCTATTTATAAATTATAAAAACTAGTAAAAATCTTTAATAAAAGCTATATGTTATATTATTTAACGTTTTAATTATTATGAGGCTGATTCCTTATCTAATTATTAAGCTAATTAAGGTAAGATTCTTAAAAGGTTAAAATAATAAAAATTAATTTTTAATAATATTATATAAATGAGAATTTAAGTAGAAAGTAGTAATTTTTAATAAAAAAAAATTTACTAAGTTTTCATATATATATAAATTTAATTATAAATAATATAATAAAAATATTAAATTAAGTTTAAACTTATATTATAAAGATCATTAACGTGTTAAGCCTTAAATATAATTTAAGGTAGTATTTTTTCACTTTTAAAAAATGATAATAAAATCTTATCACATAAAGAAAAAAATAAAAGGATTTTAAATAAGCGTTTTAAGTATGGTTTAATAATATTGATATTAAATAGGTTAAAAGTATATTTCCAAATTATATTTAAAACGATCTAAAAATAAATTAAGAAAAGGAAGAAGATTTAAATCTTTTCTTAAAAGATTTTACTTAAAATTAAAGCTAAAATATATATAATATGTTTTTAATAAATTTAATATATATAAAGATTAGTTTTAATTTAATTATAAACCGTATAATTGTTATATCTATATTAAGTTTTTATTAAAAAACAGTTTAAAAAATTACGTATATGTTTAAACTTATTATATTATTATTTAAAAAGAACGATATTAATATATCAAAAATTTAAGATTATTTAAATATATTAATTTATCTTAATGTTAGTTTTAAAGGTATTATATATTTTATTAAAACGAATTTAAAACTATACCTACTTAAGTTAAGTAATATAAATGAGAAAATTAAATAAAAAGGATTTTAAAAATTAGCCGTAAATATAATATTTAAGATAAGTATTAAGCTTATTTATAAGTTATTTTATTAATTAATTGATATTATATAATTAATTTTGTTTTAAATAGTAAGGAAGCTTAAAAACTAGTACCTTTATAATTTTATTGTAAGTATTTATTAAAAATCTTAAATAATTAATTTTAAATTAATTAGAGATTAATTTAAAAAAAGCTTAAGATAGATTTTAATTAATATATTTAAATAAAAGATCAAAGCTATAATATTAAACATATTATTAATAGTATATTTGCATTAAAATTTATTATTATAAATATATAAATTTGAAAATATTCACAAACTAGTCATAAGATTAATCTAAGTATAATTTTTAATATAACTAAGTCGATATTTTAAAACTTAATTTATTATATTAAAAAAACCTTAAGTATAAAAAAAAAAAACGTTAATAAAGAAGCTGTAAGATAAAACACTCATATAAGTAAAAAATTTAATTTAAGTTTAATTTAAGTTTAATCCTTATCCTTTTATAAATTTTTTTATATAATCTTATAGCTTTATTAAAAAAAGCGTAACTTTTCCTATATATTAAGATATTACAATAATACTTATGAATATAAGGTTTTATATGTTTTTAAGCATAATAAAATAAGTTAAATTAAATTTATCTTATTATTTTAATATTATTTAAAGATTAATTTTAATAAGCTTTAATATTTATATAAACCTTTTTCATTAAATATTTGCTAAGTTATAATGTAAAGCTTTATCATCTTATTATCCTTCTTAAAAATAATATTAATTATATAAATCTTTACTTTTTTTAAGCGTTATATATTAATAAGTTATTAACCTAGTTTAAGCTTGATTTTTATTTATTTATAAGATGTATTATGTTTAAGCTTTTAAATTATGATTATAATTATATATAAGGAGTTAAAAAGATTATTTATTAAACCTGTAAAGTTTAATATAACTTATATATTTTGTATAATCTTAAAATATATTTATTTATTATTTTTATTATTTATGGATTATATACGTACTATCCACCGCTACTAATTAAACTACTTATTAATATTAAATGAAAGTTTTTAAAAATACTTTAAGGCTTTAAGATATTAAGGCTTATAATTAATAAATATTTTATATCGTTAAATAAAGTTATTTTATTAATACTTATTTTAGCTTGTTTTTAAATAAAATTAGATTATTATTAATTATGTTAAAAATTTAATGTAAATAATCTTTAAGGCATTTATTAGGCGTTTAATATAAAGTGTATTATAAACGTTTTTATTTATAAAGAAAGATTTATATAATATCTTATAGAAATTACTATCGTTAAAGTTTAACATAAATTCAAACTAAAGTTAAAATAACTTAAGAATAAATGTTAAATTTAAGAGATTTACTATTTAAAAGTGAAGAAGAATATTAATAAATATTTTATTATTTATATAATAAAGAAATAAGTAAAAGTATTCCAGGATTACGTTTATATTTAAATAAATTTATCCTTTAAAATAATTAATGATAAAATTAATTTATATTTAATTGTTAGGTTGAATAAAAGGATATACGATATAAGCTTAATTAAGTACTTAATTAATATAAACATAAATATTAACGATTTATAAAAATCGAGATCTTTACATATATATTCCTTAACTGGAAAATAATTAAGTTATATTACCAATTATTTAAATATATATTTTATTAGTTTAAAGTTATATCGGGAACTTTGGTACGTTTTAAGTATATATAAGGAAGGTATTAAGAACAAGCCAACACCTTGGTTTTTACCGCTATTTTAAATATATATAAAAAATAAGCATATAAGTTAGGATGTTATTTAAAAAATATATATATAATAATAACCTTAAATTATTTTTAAATTAAATATTAATTTATTTTAAATTTAAATAGTTTAAAAATTTAGTAAAAGTATTTATAATATATCGTAATATTTTATAAGATTTACTTATAACGTAGGTTTTAAAATAAGTTCCTTAATTATAATCTAGGTACTTTTTTAAATTAAATTTTTAACATACCGTTATAAACTTATTTAATAAAGATTATAAACGCAGAGATCAAGCTTTATCTAAATGTGTAAACTATTTAAAATAAGTTTAAATTTAATTTTAAAATAAATAATGTTAATTTTTTAAAAAGATGGTTAACTGGTAAAAAGATAAATTATTAGATTAACTTTAAGGAGGATTATATTAAGTTTGCTTTAAAATCGATCTGATAGATTAGTTAAATATGTTAAAATATATTGGTATTAATAAAAGTGAACATTTTATGATTAATAATTTTATTAGAAAGTCGATTTTATTATTAACGGTTATAAAGTTATAAGTAGTTATTTTAACTAGTTATGAGATAATTTTAAACTAATTACTATTTAATCTTTATAAATTTATCAATAATCGTAAAGAACGGCTTATATTTTATAAAAAATTTGGGATTTTTTATAAATAAAAAAATATATTTATAAAGGTATATTTCATATATAAAATAAAAAATTAAAGTAAGTTAAAATTATATTACGTTTATTTTATTAAGATAGTATTTAAATGGATTTTAATTTAATATTTTAATAAATAAAAATTACCGTAAATAAGCTAAAAGGAAAAAGTTAAATTTATTATTATATTTTAATTTTATAAATCTTTTTAATAATATTAATATTATCTTAAACCAGCTTAAAACTCATATAAAACCATTATTAAAGCTTAATAACTTATTATAATAAGTTAATAATAAAAACTTAGCTTGTAAAAGTAATGGTATTATATTAGTTAAAAAGGAACTTATAACATTATTAAATTAATAAATAAGAATTTATAAATTATTTAATTTTATTAAATTAAAAAGGTAAAACAATTTAAATATAAATCACGATTAATTTATTAATATAAGCCTACTTAAGCTTTAGCTTTTAAAATATTTACACTATATAATTTAAAATATTTAAAAAGATTGTTTTAAGTTTAATTTATAATTATTCTCGTAAAATATTAAATTTAACTTATTTTTATTATAAAGGCTTTTATAATTATTATAAGGTAGCTTTAAGAATAAAATAGCCTTAATATATCTTAAAATTAAACTATCTTTAAACTAATATAAGCAAGGTTATTTATAAGTTTTTATAGTTATTAAAGGTATTTTTAAAGTTTAATTTATAAAAAAGGAAAAAAAAATAAAAAAGTTATGTCGGAGAGTAGTTAAGAAGCGTGCTTAAATTTAATAAAAAGTAAAAACTTATAAGTTAAAAAAAAAGGAACGGTAGTTATTTAAAGAATTAAGTATATTTAATTTAAGATAATTTTAATATGTTTAAGCAGTTTTTAAAGGATCTTTACGTAATCTTTATGTATTATTTATGTATTATTTAACATGTTAAAAGTATTTATAACGTTTATAATGTATATTAATATTTATATTATATATATTAGTTTTTAAAGAAATTAATGCTTTTTTAACTTTGTTTACTCCTATATATATATCTTTACTGTAAAAGATATAATTTAGATATGATTTTAAAATAATTTTAATCTTTTTTAAATTTTAACTTTATTATTATTATATGAAAATAACGGTTGTTACGTTTAATATTATAGCTTTTTATAACTAATTAAACGTTAGTAAATTAATTACTTTTATAGTATTAAATTTAAATTATTTTTTAATTATTTTTAAATAATGTCTTATATCTTATTTTACCCTTTATTATAAATGGAACTAAGCTTTATATAATCGGTACGCTTTTAATTTATTTTATAAATAATTTTTATTAAGATTAAATAAGCTTTATTTTAAAGATTAATTTAAGATTTAGCTTATTTAATATATCCTTTTTATTAAATATAATTTAAGATTAATCTTTAATTAAACTTAAATAATATTAAGTTAAGTTATTAATTTATTATAAATATATTAAATTACTTGTATTTATTTAAATAATTAATAATATAATATTAAGTATTATTTAATAGTTACGTTAATGCCCCCTTAGTTGATAACTTAAGCTACGTTATATATGTAGGTTTTTAAGTTAATTTAAGATTATATTTATTAAGTTATTTAGTTACTTTATTATCGTTAATATGAATTAAGTGTATGGTTAAATATTCTAAAATGTTAATATTATTTATCCATCTTAATAATTAAAATATTTAAAAGTTTTATATTAATTTTATTTAACTTTAATAATACTTATACTATATATATATTGGTTAAAGTGAATATAATTTAATATTACTTTAAGATTAAACTAAGAATGGTTTTTTAACTATTCTTTATTAAGCTTAAGATTTAATTAATTGTATAAAAATAATGATGGTTAATATGTAAGTATATTTAATAGATTTTTATATTGTTCCAAGGTTGTATTAACTTTTTTTTGATGTTATGTGTTGATTTGTTGTAATTAGTGAATAGCGTTAATTTTACTTCGATTAAAAATCTAGGTATGATAATTTTAAATTAATCTTGGACTGGATTAATTATAAATAAGTAATCTAGTTTTTTTGCTTTTTATTTGTTTTGTTTAAAAATGTGAGCTTATAGCGTAAGTTTATATTGATATGATATTGAAATTATGTTAAATTAATTTTTATAGTTAATATGATAATAAGTTTTAAGATTGTTTTAATTGGTATTTTTTGTAATTTATAAGTTATATTATATCTTTTTTTGTTTTATTATATTAAGTATTATATATATTAATTATTATTTAGTTTTTTAATATGTTTAATTTTAATAAATTAACCTTTATGTTATTAATTAATATGGTTTAAAGATGTTTATTATATTCTTTATCTTTACTTAAAATAAGATAAAGATTAATCTTAAGTTCTTTAAATAATAATATTAAGTATAAAATTTTTAAATAATTAAGATTTTAATAAGTAATGGGTAAAACCTTTAACTTAGTTAAATTAATTTAATTGTAATTAAAGATTTTTAATAAGGTAAAAAAGGGGAACGATAAAATTAAATTAGGATGAGATTTATTTTAAATTTCTTTATCACGCTATTTAAATAATGAGTTTAAAAATAAGGTTTATTATAAAGAATTTATAAGATATTAACTTTAAACTATTCTTTATTTAAATTAAAATCTTAAGTAATAAATTTTATTAAGTTTTATTTAATAAAATAACAATCTTTTTTAAACTAATAATTTACGGATAAGCCATGTATATTTTCGTTTTATATTAAATCTTTTTATAATAAATTTAAAAGGTTTACGTCTTTATATAAAATGTTTTATACATTAAAAGCGTTAAAATAATATTATTTTTTATAACTATAGTATTAATATAACGTTGTTTTATATAAAGCTTAAACGTAAATATTTTATTTTTATTTTATATTTAATATGATTTTAATATAATTATAAAGAGTAAATGTTTTTAAAGATTATAATTATAAAAGTTAATTTAAAAATAACGTTATTTAAGTGGTTTTATAAGTTAAAATTAAACTTGGTATAATTTAAATATGGTTTATTTTTATAAATATTGCTTTATTAAAAAGTTAATTTTATTATAAAATGTAATGACGTAATTCGGAAAAGGTGTTCCGATTCATTTAATAAGGTGGGATTACTTAATAGCCTTAAAGTCATGTAATGGGCTATATTTTTATATTGAATTCAAGTTCCTCGCCTAATCAACCTACAATAGGGGCTCTGTTATGAGATGAAATGTTTTATTCATGATATGTGCAACGGGAGCTTTCTCACACCTCTCCTGCCAAAACGTATTAAAACGTCAAGTGCAGCAAATATACAGCTCATTCTCAGCTTGCCTGGTAATAATTTTGTTACCCTTCTAACCGTATCTGGTTGGCGCGCAATTCTATCCTTGTAACGGTGCTTGACGGCTAAATGCAATGTCGTATCTGAGGCTCATGAAACTTTTCAGTTACCGAGTCTCGATTAAACCTCAGCTTGCGACACCATTGCGACGAATCCTCTTATACCTGATTATATAGCCATCAACTATTGGGATACCCAATTGGGCCTCCCTGAAGGCTCATTCGGTGCATAGTCATCCCCGATAAATCCCACCGATCGTCGTAGCTATGCCTCGACCCGTTGCTGTACCGCGGTCGCGGTCAGTTTGCCAAATCTGCGACTCGATTATTGGCCGTCGTTTACACTCCACAAAGCCGCCATTGAGCGTTCGCAATGCTACGAGGCCTCGAACAAAAATAGAACATGATATATCGACCGTAAAGGCGTCCCAGAAGCGTCTGCTAGTTTCGGCAGTGTTACCTACTGGGAAGACCACATCCAGCCCCCGGAATACTCGCAATACTTTGGAGGAAGATGATAGTAAAGTCAGGCCGGCGCACAAGACAGCGAATGAGGAGTTGTCATCTATCACAAATATGATGACATACATAGAGAAGGGAAAATCAAAAGTGCTCTCGAACCGGCGCATTCCGCCAGAAGCGGATGTGAGGGCAGCTCTCCAAGCATGCCGCGTTGTGGCTGATTACATTATGGATGACACCGTACAACCGCAAATTGCTCATATGGTGAATGAGTTCGATACAACAGCTGGAGAACTGCTCTCATTGGAGGATTCAAATAACGCTCAGTCCTCTAAACCATCAGAGCCCACCACCGCCAGCGTAACGGCCCAGGTCAAACAGATCATTGACAAAATATCCGATACGGCTTATACCGTAATAGCACACCCTCCTGTCTTCATCACACCAGAATTACTTGAAAAATATGTTGACGTCCAAGCACGATTGGGCAAACCGGAGACTCTTCCTCAGGTATTCCAAATGTATGCATCAAAACCTATGCCCCGTGAAGCCGGCGGGTCTATCAGTTACATAAAGCAAAATCCTAATAAGATAGCAAATGCTATCGAGCCGAAGATAATTGAGAAGGCCCTCGACACCGCCATCGAAGCTAGGAATCTCGACGCCGCAGTCGGCATCATCGAGAACGGCTATGGCACCAAAGCCTTCATCCGAAACAAACTCCTACGCCAAGGCCTACTACCTGCGGGGACATTCGCGGCAACGCCACCGGCGGCTTACGTACTAGCTATGAATTTCTCCAGCTTCCAGAACGCCATGGACAGCGCAACTGCGACTAACGTAGCGTTTGCTGGTATCTTGACCTACGTGGGTTTCACGGCGTCGTTAGGAGTCGTAGCGCTGATGACCGCGAACGACCAGATGAAGCGCGTGACGTGGGCCCCCGGCATACCTCTGCGGATGCGCTGGATAAGGGAAGAAGAACGGGCTGCGTTAGATAAGATCGCCTGTGCTTGGGGATTCCGGGAGAAGTGGCGCCAAGGCGAAGAGGAGGGGGCTGATTGGGATGCCCTACGGGAGTATATTGGGCACAAGGGCATGGTATTAGATCGAACCGAACTGATGGAAGAGATGGATTACTAGATCTAGGCCTTAGATCTACTGCAGATGAAACGACATGGGTATATTCTGCGATTTTACTACGGAGATCCATCGGATGTGAAGACAACTATACCAGAACTGCTTCAATTACTCCTTCCACGGAAGTCCATCGGACCTAGGACGCCTCATTTTCGCCAAGGCTTGGTCAACGATGTTGTTTCACTCCATTGTGGTTGTTGAGACGTGAGAACCGAACCTAGGAGGCTGTGTACAAACATGGGTAACCGTCTGAATAAGAAGTCTTGATAAGCTTATCACTATTAAGTTTGCTTCAGCATTACACTAACCATGCGGCTTTCCACATGTAGCCCCTCGTCTCGGTCTTGAGTCGAGAATCCGTTGGCTTCTATGATCAAGCCCAGATAATATGGACCGTCATATGCGAAAGGTTCACCGATGATAGTGTGTGTGGTCACCCTTGGTCCGACCCGTTGTGGCTTGCACGGCATATTATAGTGACGCTGAAGATATCCTTGGCTTTCATGTGTCTAGATCATGGAATCCTTCCTATTCGACTATACAGTATTTGCTTTCTTTTTTTCCTTTTCAGCTTTATATCAGGAACTCTATCCGATTCCCGGAGGCTACAGCCACACTGATGAAAAAGTAGATCACTGTCTACAACCGGTGAACAATTCAAACGTCCATATATTAGCGGCGGGATTCCCTTCGTCCACTGTCGTCGCTAGTTGCTAAGCTGGATTTCTGTCATACATAGCTACCTACCTACATACTTCGATTCGTCTCAGCCAACATTGAAGATGGGTGGCCAGTTTTCGCCTTATGATTCCTTAAGATGTCCACACTATGCCCAATTTGCGGCTGATTTAGATCGTGTTCATTTCGACGGGATTTATTGGACACTATTCTTCCTGGTGATTGGCACTCTATTCGTCTCATCATGGATATACCAATCGTATGTAACGAGCAACCCATGATTTCTGATAATAGAATGCCACTATAGCTAACACAACCACACAGGACAATGAACTACCGAGAAAAACCCGGGTTCTGCGAAGACACGTTCCGGAAGAAGCTCAAGACCAGCCTTTTTTGGTGCACAGTTCTCTTCCTCCTCGCAGCCGTCTTCTTGGTGATCGAAGTATTCGCCCTCTTGGCGCTACAATTCTGCGACGGCGAGGACTTGATGTCTCTCTACTGGGCTACTTGGACCATGCTACAGCTAGGCTCGGAGATCGCTATTCTAGGGATCGACTTGGCGCTGTGGCATCACCTTTCCAACGTCCGATCCCCGTAAGTCTTTCTCCCTACCTACACCTAGCCCTCGTTTTGTGTGTGCGTCCGGTGGCTGAAGCTGCACTTCTTAGACTCTGGGCTCTCGCTCTTGGCACACCTGTGCTAGTCGTTGCAGGGTTGGGCCACCTTATCCATGTCGCTCTCCGCGCGTTCTACAAGAAGGCTAGGGCCAGGAGGCAGGCACGTAAGAAGCGTAATGACGGAACAGAAGATGTCGATACGTCGTTGTCTTCCTCTAGGTGAGTTTTCAGCTGTTTATATGACTTACACCTCTATCATAGATACCGCGTGCTAATAGACTGAGATGTCATAGTAATAGTATCAAACCGAACGAAAAGCAATTTGATTTTCCTGGCGTCCTCGAAGCCGGGAAAGCGATGTGTTTTGCAATGGATGTAGGAGGTGATGAACGGGTGAAGCAGTGGCCTTCCTTTGTGGGAATGTCAGATGGCAGAGCCATCGTACAGCTAACACCATGTCCGGTACCTGGTCAGAATAGTAGATCTTGATTTTGCTTCTTCTTCATCAATACCCTTAGAATATTAGAGGCGCATCCGCCTGTTCTTGGCTTAGAACAATATTCGCATAGTCTTTACTAGTTAGAAATCATAGACTGAACATTATAGGTACGCTAGGTAGAGTCAGGTCCAATAGAAAACAGCGCATAAACTCACCGTCCCTGGGGTCGTCGTACAGACCACACAACTACCTATGTAGGGCTTATCAAAAGCTATGTAGTACAGAAATCACAGGGAGTGATACAAAAGCGCGTCTTCTCTAGGTTGATTAGATTCTAATAAAGTCTTATTAGTCGACACAAACTTTATAGGGCAAACATTTGATTGTTGAACCACACACGTGAACCCGTGGTTATGCATGCCGATATGAAGTACAAGGTGTGTCTACAGGCTGCCAAGCAGAGATCACTGCCTAAAGGGAGCGAAGGTAAAGTGTGTAAGCGCGGTAATATTGTTGACCGAAACCTGCAGCAGTTCTCTAGCTTGGCTTTACTTAGCCACGGACGCCAGCCGACGTAGGGCAGTGGAATATGAAGATCGAATTAGCGTCGAGTATCTTGACGTAGGAGAGGGTTACTCATAGAGCTTGAGAGAGATCGCATTTAGATTCCTAAAGTTCACATGCTATATAATTGTATGACGGTTTTCAGATAGCCACGCGTAGAGATGCGGTCGTTCGTCCTTCTTAGAGACCCTAACCAGATCACGGCATAGTATCATTCCGGAATGAATGTGATGGAGCTAAATCATACATGGTTCAACGGATCTTCAGCTCAGAGGAAGAGACTTTCCAACGGACTTGCTTCGCCTGAAAGTTTGCGCGGCACGCCGAGAATTTGCGTAGTGGCAACTCTGTCCGGGTCGGATACAATTCGGAGGAACGCCTAAACTTAAGCGATGGGTGTGAAGCATGTTGGGTTATGTTTTCATATTTACCTAAATGTTTCCTTCTACTAAGAATCATCTGTGTTCATGTTCTCTGGTTTGAGATTCGGATGCCTGATACCAGGCGACTAGATCGCGAACCTTGATGAAAGGGTGTTAGTTTCAGGGGCATTTTGGAGCAAGTTTAGTGGTTGTCCTTTTTGTCCTTTTGCGAACATTTGTAGAGGGGTAGTGATCTACGCAGGGATTAGGCCTGGGAACTTGCAAATCTGCCGATACCGCAGCTAAGTGCTCAATACTACATCATCTTTGTCACGAGTTCAGAGAATAGATGGATCGATCTGAAGTTGGAAAGCAAAGCATTAGGTTTGTCAAGGTAGCTGCTTGGCTATACGCGACCCGCCCGTCCAACTTGCAAGATTTCGCCTGTGAGACGGTCGTCACTCCGCAGAACCGGCCAGCTTCCACCGTCCGCCTTGTACAAGTTCACTTCCAGTTTCGTGCCGAGGATCTTATATGTGGACTTTTCCGTATCGATCCGTCCGAATAGAGGGACCTTAGTTCTATAGCGCTTGGGCTGCGCGTCGCTTGTCGGTAGGTCGAGCGCTATCGCTTGGGGCTCAAACTTTACTGTTGCCTTGTCCTTGTCAATCTTCTTGAGGAAGAAAGACGCTATAACTGTCGATGGCGTCTGGTAGAAGTCGTGCCGCACCGTCTCGAGTAGTTCCTCCCCATTCTCAGTTGTTGGAACGTCGGCTTCTTTATTCTTTTGCTGTCCGGACCCGATGAACAAGTGTCTGGGTGACGTTTTGCAGCCCTCAATCTTCATGAATTGGTCAAATTCCAGCACCCGTCGCTTGCAGCAACTATATCCCTTGCTGCCCTCGTGGAAGATGGGCGCGCCCGGATGGTGCACGCATTTCTCGTCGTCAGATCTAGGTTGGCCCTTCTTGTAAGTCACATTGCAACCTTTCCGGCGGCAAACCGTGCCATCTGGGATCTCAAGAGATGGGTCGTCATCTTCGGATTCTGGAGGTGGTGGGGGCGCTGTCGGAGCTGGCTGGGGACCGACAGGTGCGCGGGAGGGTGCTGCCGCTACAGCTTCAGCGAGCTTCGAAGCAAGAGAATTTGAATTGGCGTCTATGTTTTCGGGCGCCTTCTTCTCGATCTCGGGAGGTAAGTCTGTAGTGCTATGCTTGCCCTCAGTGCAAGGTGGAATCTCGAGGAACTCGTCGAATGTTAAGACTCTTGGTTTGCAGCATTTCCAACCTAAGCGTAGTATTGACTTGTTAGTTGATATCTCGCCATTTATTTCCTAGCGAGATTACTGGTCCACATACCTTTCTGTCCCTCGTGGAAGACTGGAGGACCCGGATGGTAAACGCAGACTTCATCTGGGTCGGTATAGAGCTTGCCGCAACCCTTGTGGACACACTTCTGGGCCATTTTCAGACATTCAAGTGCTTTTTAACAAAGAAATGGACCTCGGCTTGTTCCTATAAAACTTGGATTGATCAGGGCTCGTATTTTGTTCTTGAAAAGTTCACACACTTGTCAGTGAAGCTGGTGGAAGCTACGAGAGCCTCGAGCTCCTTCACCGCCTTCCGTTTGCGGGAGCTATGTACTTTCCCTTTGCAAAAGTCCCACACAGGCCTATCGGCATTAGTTTTACCTATGACGTACGGAGCATTTGTATCATTTATAGCGGTATAGCAGCTGATTTATATCCGTTTGCTCAAAAGTCCATATTTTAACTTATCACGACAACGACACCGTTGCAACCAGTGGATGCGCAAACACATATGCAGGAACTCGCCCTCAGGCTGTATTCACGAGTCATGTTCCCCTCCAGATATCATGAACAATCGTCCTTGTCGAGCAAAAAGGAAGAACATTGCGAAACTTCAAATGGAGTACAGTTCAAGGTGGGGCGGCAGAATCTTTGAGGCCCACTTGGCGGGGTAAAGCGCTCTAATATGCATCTAGCAGAGATACACTTTCCCTACTTAGAAATAATATCTGCTTATGGGGATTATTTGTATAGAAGGTCATGTTCTTAGCTCGTCTTTTCATACGATTTAATCACCATGGCTTGAACCCCTACATACTTACCTCTTAGGTCTGCTTAAAATATACGATCAAATTATAAACATACGATCACTTTACTTTAATCTATGTAGTTACCCCGCCGGTTTGACTTTTCTGTTCCTGTCTTGAACTAGGAGACTAAGACTTCAAAATGCGGGCTACATGTAGATTGCTTCAAACCTGCAGGATCACTCTTTTCACACGCGAGAACTGCGGGCTATGCACGGAAGCTAGATCCGTTCTGTCCAATGTATGGGACGCCCGGCCCTTTCAATTCAAGGAGATCGATATTATAAAATCTGATACCAAGGAAAGGTGGCGGGATTTGTATGAATTTGATGTCCCCGTGGTATGCTATGAACAGTCAAGCAACCTCTTCACCCTTGAGGTGGAACTCATCTTACGACAGAGACTAATGGAGACTTATAATAGATTCACATCAGCAAGTGTTCAGCCCCGATGGAAAATCCTCAGTCGGCTTCCAAAGCTGTTAAACTTATGCATCAATTCACCACCGACCAGGTCAAAGCCAAGATGGACCTTGTAGAGAAAGCTTAAAGGGGCCAGCATCGGACTAGGAGATAGCAGCATATAGATGGTCTGGGTATATACGAGCCGGTCATCACATATAGTAAGGCATTTGGAGATCTGAGCGCACCGTTTCCCCGCCCCATCGAGAATATGGCCAGGAAAATCCCAGCTCCCATCGTCTCTATGGCGACTACTCTCAGTATCTACCCCCAGCTTTCGGCGCTTGCTGTCCTCTAGCAGCACTTAACGACAAACCTAGCGAGGCCTGTAATAGCGTTGTGTCGAGGGCTGCGCTGATCATATGGAAACCCTTGTCTGCATACTTCTTTGCCTGTTCTCCGCTCGTCGCGAAGAAGCCGCACTTCTTGCCGGCCTTATTGGTCGCCTCCAGAATCCGATCCATGGCTTGCTCCAGTTCAGGCTCCATGACCCCGTCTAATATGGGATGGCCTATATTATTCCCCAAGTCGAATGGGCCGATGAAAAGAACATCGATGCCTGGGATGGCAGCGATCTCCTCTACGGCATCGAGAGCCTCTTGCGTCTCTATTTGTACCATGGTCAAGAGCGAGTCATTTGCTTGCTGGAGATACTCTGTCATGGTTGGCACAGGGTTGAAACGCTCCATAGCGAACGGTGATCCGAGTCCACGCTGCCCTTGAGGAGGAAACTTGGCCGCGCCGACGATCTTCTCGGCCTCTTCAACGGATCGAAGCAGCGGTATTAGTATCTAGATTATTAGCATTGTTGGATCCAAAAGTGAACTGGCCACCTACACCGTGTGCCCCAGCATCCAGCGCGCCTGTCTCAGACGTCAGTTACATGGAATTTCTGTATTTGGTCTTCAGGCTCACGCTTGATCATCCATCCTTGCATGTCCGGGAGCCTTACGAGAGGACTGACTCCACAGCTAGCAATAGCTGGAACGGCCTCGTGCATCGCGGCATCTGCAACAAATATCAGCTTTGAGTATCAAATTTAGTTTAAGCCTCGTGCGGAGAAAGAGCTCATACCATCGATGTTTCCATGTTCGCAGTCAACCATAACCCAATCAACGCCGGCTCGTGCTAGTATTCTCGATACATTTTGGCCAGGCAATGTTTGCCAAACCCCTATACTAGGGGTGTCATTCTTGAGGAAAGCATCTTTCAACACGCATCCTTGCAACATTTTAGAATATGCTCTAGTCAATTTCGGAATTCTAGAATGAGAATGAGAATGTAGGGTGTATCTTGCCGTGTTCGAGGACAAAGCCCGACCCGCTGGGGCAGCTGCCCGAGCTATAAGTGTCATCGATCTTACTGTACTAGGCAGGCTGTCTAATCCTTCCGCCGGAACGAGGTTAGATAAACATGAGTTATCAGCTAATAGGAACGGCCTCCGCTAGACAACCTCTGAAACCTTCAATCTACGGGAGTGAAATCGGTTATTGGGCCCCCTCGTTCATGCATTACAGTAAACTACCGAGAGCGGGGTAGTTACATGAGCTCCAGTCTTTTCGAGAACGTTGTAGCATAGCATCTCTCTGGAGTGAGTATACGGATTTCGGAGTATACGAGATAGGAAACCACTTTTAGTCATCAGCTTCAGCTTTTACATAACCCTTCTAGAAACGTTCGAATTTGCGGCGAAGCCCAACACATGTGGTGACACTACCCACGTTGAGGCTCAAGAATGCACCCCTGTTCGTTGGTTATTAGATTCCCATGGAGAGCATCGATCTAACAGATCTATTCAACTTTAAATAGACGTACAAACACTCGTAATTGGAGAAGAATACCGGCGTTCATTAATTTCAGTAGCTATTGATTGCGGCTTTGGTGAGATTTGAGTAGATCTAGGTGACGAGGATTGTCGCATGATTACGAATGCAAGCTGTAAATTCAGCATGACTTTCTGATAATATAATTGCTCTTCCCATCTTGCTATGACTCCGGCCTGTGATCCACTCCCTCTAAGAGCATTCGAATCTCATTGGAAATGTCCAAGGGATCCCTATGTTGAAATGTAACATATCTGCCCTCGATTATAATGGGAATTGACGCAAAGAAAGGGGCTTGCTGTTGTTAACAAGCTATTTAAGTCATGCAATACTCAATGTAATCGCTAGACAGCCTCTGCAACAAGAGCAATACTTCTAAGTCTCAAGCTTTGTGGTGACTATTTTATTTCTATTCTTATTGTTATCTTGGGGAACCATCGTCTTCGGAGGTCCACCAATGTGACAGTAGCTTTTTTATAACTACAAGCGGCTTCTATAGCACATAGCTACCTAGGTACCTAGGTAGTTATCTGTTTCACTATCTTCCTCGCCCTATATCCTTCCACAACACCGATAGAGACGGGATTTGTTCGCGCCTATACGCATTATCCCTAGTATGCTTGGTCCAGATCCCCTCATAAACTCCATTGGGTTCCCATGGCTGATGAGATGGAACGGCCATCTCAATCTATCCCCTGTCGTCCTAAAGCCTTGGAAGCTATTCCATATCTTCCTGGATGGATGTAGAGACTGGTAGTTAAACGCTCGTATTTCGTGATTATTCTCCAGATAGCAGTCGTATACCGCCCATACGGTACAAAGCTCAATACTGATGCATATGAGTCTCCCAGAAATTCTCCATATGATAGCGCGTACCTGCACAGCCATGATACGTATCCGAAGTGTCGAAGAAAGCCAACATTATTTGGCTCGACTGGACAGTGCTCCAGAGAGGGGAGAGGTTCGTATCGGCGGTATTGGCGCTTGGGTCAAAGATGTTTGATAGAAATGCACCTCCTAAAGCTTTCAATGTGGCGATTGTGTGCCGTTTTGAAGTAGCATTTGACGTTTAAGTGTTCGGGATCGATCGTAAATAGTCTGATGGGCGATCATATCTAGGGCGTCGGGCATACTAGCAGACATGTTTTGCATAGCAGAGAACATCTGACTCAGAATCTCAATATGACTAACAAAAGTACCGTTCTGGCTGGCTTCATCGAGGAGTGCCTTCTCAGCAGCCCAGTCCGCGCCCCAAACATCGGATGGTATCGCATCACCTTCGTACAGCGCAATTCGTAAAGGCCATTGCAGACGTGGCCACCATTCTTCGTCGTCCGGGTCAAATAGGGATACGATCCCCATTACTTCGCGACGCGCCACGCCTTTTAACCACCAGACGCTGTCAAGGCACTTGAGTAACCCGAAATAACTGGCAAGAATGGCGAGAGCGCGTGGACGGCGGGACTCTAGTAATTCCACAAAGCGTCGCGAAACAGTTGCGAGAAACACAAGTGGGGCACCCGTATGTGGTATCTTGTGAGCCCAGTCGAGAACAGCCACGGCGTGTTGGTACGCCTGGCGCGTGAGCACCTGGCTCGCCGGATCGTCGTCCATACTGATAATCTCCTCTTCAACCCCGTTCAAAAGATGCCCAAAGAAATTCGCGTTCTCCCCTGAGAGATCTAGGTTCAGCGCAGGCTGAGACTCGATGATTGGAATCACGATCCCGCTATGCCGCAACCATTGCCAACTGGAAGCCACCACGGCCTTGACGCCCTGAAAGGAGTGGAACCATGACAATGGCAGCGCATATCCGTCTGATCGGTCCTTCAAGTCACCGCCATCATCCCGAGTGAAAATGCGTGACGCCGTGGACTGAAACGCAATGAGAGCTGCCGTAAGAAATAGGGCTTCCGCGTTCGACTCATTGATACCCTTGCTTAGACTTGCGCCATATTCGGATAAAGTGGATGCCATATACGCGTGACTGGCGCGTATTAATTCCTGATCCTGTGGGGAATGATATCGTAGATGGAGAGCGGAGACGGCCAGCAGAGCATCCGCAAGGAAATTTGCGCCGGTAAATGCGAGGTTCGGTACTGTATCCCGCCAGATTTTCTCGCTCACAGGCGAAGATATGGCAAGGGTTTCACAGGTGATGGTCGTATAATGATGCAGTAATTTCAGCTCCATCATGCGACTGCTCTTGGAATTCGTTGTTAATGGGAGAGGTTCTGGATTACGATATAACGGGACAGGAGTGCTCGAGTCGACCGAAGGTGTCGGCGGAAGAGTGCTCGTCGACGGGCTATCGCAATTGCTGGTGGATGTTGTCGGACGGGGTGTCTCAACTGGAGAGAGGACATCGACAATCCCGGGGTGCTCGAAGTCGCAAGCGACGCCATGCTTAGTACAGTTTCCGCACCGCGGATGAACTTCATCGCACTATAAGCCGGAGGGACGCCGTCAGTTGCGCCGGCCCCCTTTTCCGAACGGGAGTGGGCAAAAACCACGTACCTTTATTTTTCTGGCTTTACACCTTCGACAACCGGCGCGAGACTTCTTATGGGATCTTCTTGGAGGCATTATCACGCAAGATCATAACGGCAGACCAACAATAGCTCTATTATTCCTACAAGGGCATATGAACGAAGCCATCGAAAAAGATGTCGGATCAATTCCAATCAGATTATCGGGTTCACGGATGCCGAGCAGAACTATCTCCAGAAATCGAATGCAGCTGCTGAAGAGCCAAGAGTCACACGGGATTGGACTCACTGGAGATAGAAGTGGGGGGTGGTAATTTGGCATTTCACATGTGCTAAGCCACCGTTCAAGACGCGGCAGATCCGGGGCGCTACCTACATAAACTAGCGGCGAGCCAATCACTCCTATTCCATTAGCTCACCGTAGCTACATAAATGCTATATATAACTATAGATGCGTATATAAATCGCACAAGGTAAACATATCAATCCGTTTAAGATATATTAGATTATGAAGGTTAATTCTCCCTCGAGAATATCTATGTAGACATCTATACGTAGGTCCTTTACATTTATCTAAAATAAACTTATACATCGATTAATGAGACTGATACAAGTTCACAGGTACATAAGGTATATACGTCCTTATGCATATCCCAGTCGGAGCCTTATGTAGGTAGCCACATCTTTGAGTTCCCCCGGTTTCTCCATGCTCCACAAATTCCCTCTTCAGATACTGCCACTCACGAGCCACAGGAGGCATTCGGAATTTAAATTCCCTCCGAGTTCCCGGGTCCCGGTCTGTCTCAAGTTCGCCTCGTACATCGTACAGTCTGACAGTATACCTAGCTACGATCGCAATCTCGTAAGAAAACCTATCCTCGTTGCATCATACCTATATATTAGTCAGCTATGCACATGCTATGAGTTAAGGGTTAATGTTATGGACAAGTGCCGGACCGGGGTTGTCAACATTATCTATCCGTGATAAGGCATATTGGGATCCTGCGGACCTTGCTTGCGACTTGGCTCACGTAAGCATGAGGGGTAAACGCCATCTTGGTCGACAATAAGCCGGTCGCCGGTCGACTTGAGAGCTTCCTAGGGCCGCCTTGTTAATCCTCGACTACCACTGAACTCTATCAAGATGGCTGTCTACATAAAGAGGTTAGCGTGGCTGGCCATCTTTATCGCTTTTTCCATTGCTCTCTTCTGGGGCCGAACATTTTTCCCGGCGACGAGGCTGCCAGGTCAGATATGCTCTCCCTTGGGGATATGTAAGGCTGAGCCCTTCTCGGTCGAAGATACTCCCGTCATACTTGAAGGCTATGGGAGTTTCACTGGGAAAACAATAAATACTACATTGAGCCATGTTGCGCTCCCAAAACCAGTTGATGCGTGGCTCGGTATCGATTACGCTACTCAGCCTGTTGGCGAAGGCCGTTTCAAACCTGTCGACTGGCCAGCTCCATTTAAGGGCGTGAAGGCGGCCACCAGGTACGGGAAAGCATGTGTTCAAGATCCCAAGAGAATCAACAAAGGGCCTCAAGGAGAAGCTTGCCTCAATTTCAACGTTTTCCGAACACAGGGTGTCCCATTAAGCCGAAAGCTTCCTGTTTTCGTTTATATCCATGGCGGTGCTTTCAACTATGGGAGTAGCAAAAGCTTGGATGGTGCCGCGTTCGTCGCATGGTCCAAGGCGCCAATGGTCGTGGTAAGCTTCCACTACCGTCTCAACTCGCTTGGATTCCTCCCCTCGGTAATTTTCAGCCAGGAGGGTCTTCTCAACCTTGGGCTGCGAGATCAGTATTTCTTTCTGAAGCATTTCTTGCAAGAGCATATCACCTCGTTTGGAGGCGACCCGGAAAAGATTACTATTGGTGGCCGTTCGGCAGGTGGTCATTCGGTGGGCATCCACCAATTTCATAACTACGGCGAGGACGCTGGCAAGCCCTACTTTGCCAGAGCCATTCTCCAGTCCGGATCCGTCACCGCTCGTTCATTTCCGAACGCTAGCTTTCCTAGAAACGTCCAACAATTCGAAGAATATATGGCATCCCTCAAGTGCCCCACTGATAACAACACAGCGGCCTTAGCTTGTCTACGCTCTGCTAGAATTGCTGATATTAGAAGAATAAGCACCAAGATGTACGATGATTCTCAATACAACATTACATGGCCCTTCCAGCCAACTCAGGGAGGCCCGATGCTGGAAAAGTTCGGTTCCCAGTCGGGTTACGACGGAACTTTCTTTCAGGTTCCAACACTTACAACCACTGTCACCAATGAGGGAAGATTTGCGGTGCCAACCGGCATGGAGTCGAGCGACGAGTTTTTGAATTATATGCATATTACTGCCCCACTCCTTACGAAGGAAGATCTGGAGTTGCTGGCAGTCTTATACCCGGATCCGGCCACGTCTCCTACATCTCCCTTCAAAGACTCGCCGAAGGGGAAAGGAGCGCAGTATGCTCGTGTATCTGCAGCATGGAGTGATTTCGCATACATATGTCCAGTACAAGAAACAGCATATCGAGTAGCAACTGCTGGTTTACCAACCTGGAAAGCTCGGTTCAATACCAACAATCGCTTCCCAGCTTGGCGTGGCATTCCGCACGCCGCCGATGCGCAATATACATGGCCTGAGCCAACGACGCAACACCCAGAAATCGGCCACGTGCTACACGGATATCTATCCAGTTTCGTCACAACTGGTGACCCGAATAAGCATCGATACCCAGGTTCCCCCAAGTGGCCGGAATACGAGCCCAAGGGGTATGGGCTCGAATCTGAACCCGCGCTTCAGCTCGTCATACAGCCCAACGATACGAAAGTCGAGGCAGATGATATTCGCCGCGAAGCCTGCCTATTTTGGAGGGACCCTAAGAGAATACCTCGCCTGAATAAGTAGCTTGGTTCGAAAACACATCATCAACCTGATTACCATATATACCCCCTAAGCATCCTTTACTCTACCTAGGCTGCCAGTTTTCTTCATTTAGCACGTGATTGGATGGTGTGGAGAAATTGACCCCAAGCTGGCTTGGAGAGAACGTTGCAATAGATGGTTAGAATGACGTGATCTAGACTTCGGCTGTTTCTTATTTGACTAGGCCTCCTTCATCGGAGCCAGGTTCTTAGGCTAGAGTTCCCATACTAAGACTAATTCTAAGACACCAACACCTTGCGAACTACAGATCATGGCGACTTCATTTAGCGAAATCCCAGTGATAGACCTCTCACTAGCAGATGACGAATCGACCAAGTCCAGCCTGCTAAGTAGTCTTCGCTCTGCTCTTACCGAAGTTGGGTTCTTGTACGTGTCAAATCACGGTGTTTCAGCGGCTGTTGTTGAAGGGTTAGTGAATGCACTACCTACGCTTTTCGACCTGGATGATGAGGTCAAGAAGTCTGTCGCACTAGAGAATTCACCTCATTTCCTTGGTTATAGCGGGGTTGGGAGTGAAAATACAGGTGGTAAAGCAGACAGGAGAGAGCAATTCGAGTTTGCTACGGAGTTGACACATTCCTGGCATCCTGGCATTCCACTATACGAACGCTTACGAGGTCCAAACCAGTGGCCGAAAGGGCACTTGGAACTTCGATCCGTCGTTGAGGCCTATATAAATGAACTCACAAGATTAGGAGAGCGATTTCTGGATTTGGTTGCGCAGGCTCTATCCCTTCCGCCGGGAACATTCCAGCCCTTTTTATCAGACCAACATCGCTTGAAGTTAGTACACTATCCTGCGTTGCCAGCTGATGATCCCGCTATTTCGCAACAAGGTGTTGGCCCTCACAAGGATTCTTCCGGATGGTGGACGTTCTTGCTTCACGCATCACCTCCCGAAGTAAAAGGACTGCAAGTCCTCAACAAGTCAGGAGACTGGGTTGACGTACCGGTGGTACCCGGAACTTTCGTAGTCAACATCGGTCAAGCTTTCGAGGTCGTTACAAATGGCGTATGCAAAGCTACGACGCACCGGGTCCTCTCAGGCCCGCACGAACGATACAGTGTGCCGTTCTTCCAGGGTGTTCGTCGAAATCTTACAAAAGCCGAGGCTCTCGGGACTTTGAAGCCGCATTTCGACACCTTCGACATTAGCCGGGAATCCGAGGAAGGTCATGCTATTGACTCTGCTTTCTTGAGGGGCAAATATGACACCTGGGGCGAGTCGCAGCTGCGAACAAAGGTGCGTAGCCACCGCGAGAACGGCAAGAAGTTCTACCCCGAGGTTTACGATCAGTACATCAACGACGATGCGTAAAAGAACATATTTGAGAATCATGATCTCGAGGGGCACTTAGAACGAGTTCATCATAGTGTAATAGTGTGAATTCGATTTCCTGCTACTACTACTACGTCTGCAGAATGCACCTAGTCATAATATTTGGCCGCCTTGCCACCGATGATCTCTTGCTCAGATACATCACTCCTTGGTTTATCTTTAGCGACACCCTTTGCCACGCGCGCCTTCACCCATTCGCCCGCGGTGATGCCGATTGCACTGCCGTCCGTGGTTTTGTCGTATCCGAGCCGTGCCAACACGTCGCTCACCACAGGTCGCAATTCAAGGCTATCCTCCGGCCTCACGAAATAGAGCACGCCGAGGCGGTCTATGTCTGCCTGGTCAGGTGGCGGCGCGACAACGCGGTGGATGCTGCTCTTCAAGAACCCGTTCGTCAGGAACTCGAGCGAATCCGCGAGATTTACCGTGATGCTTTGCGGGTATGGCTTGACCCATTTCCACTGTCCCTCCGGCGTCCGCACCTGCAGGGCGGAGACTGGCTGTCTGAAGAGAAGGGTCAGGCTTCCGAAATCTGTGTGCCCCTTCACCCACACGTTGTCCAGGATGCGGTTCTGCTCTTCGGTGCGCCGGTGATATTTCATGTATCGCAGATGACAATCGCTCTTCTCTTCGTACCGATGCCGTTGCAAGAAGTAGTCCTCCGGTAATTCCAGGATGATGGCGAAGAGGATTAGAAGCTTCCCCACGATATTATCGTTGATATGCCTGGCGAAAGCCTCTATTTCGCTTCGGTTCACGTTGATGACTTCGGGGTGTGGTCGTTCGAAGGCAGGAATGAATTTGGGGATGTTGTAGATTTCGGTGTTGTCGTACACCCCGGGTTTCACTTCCTGCCAGCATCTCAGTTAATGAACAGTATAGCATTCGTGAACTAACGAAGACGCTTACTCGAAGTCCTAATGGCTTGTAGCCGTTATAGCCCCCATTCTCGAGGTCTGCGCGGTACTTCAGTTTTTCCTCGGTTGGCAGCTCAAATACTTCCTTGCCGATAGCAAACTGCCTATCGACTTGTTCTTGGGTCAGGCCAAAGTTGATTATGTAGAAGAACCCGATTTTCTGTATGGCCTCAAACAGCTGCGCGGCAAGTTTCTGCTTCCCGCCTGGCTCGTCGAATTGAGAGAGGTCCAAGGTTACGAGATCTGCCCAGTCAACTAGACAGCATATCATCAGCATATGAAGTTCATCTAAAAAGACATTTTACGCTTTCTTACGCTCATATTTCGTTTCCGGTACCTGGTTATAGGTCGGTATATCTGCCTTCCCCTGAGGAATACTTGTAGCAACTGTCGCCATCTTTTTATTTGAAGAATAGATCTATGTATGATGAACTATTTCGCTATAATATAATATCACAACTGAAGCCTCCTCAATTATACGCAATCGCCGTAACGCGGAGGCACGGTTCGCTTTATGCATACCATAGCTAACCAACCATCGGATCCGATCCGACGACCTCCACGATTGCGTGATACACTTACAAACGTCGATTTCAAATGGATTCAAGGGTCGTCACAGGGTGCAGGAGCACAAAGTGAGGGGCCTTCGGTTCCAAGCTCCCGGATTCTCCAACTTCGCGTGAGCTCATGCGAAGTCGTGATCATCCCGGCCGATGACGAATCTCGGAGGGCACGCTCTGATCGGTCGAAAGCGCCAACCCCAATTCCCACTCCCCTACCACATTATCGGAAGCGATCCCGCGATGTAGAATTTCAGCGCGTGGGTATCAACGATAATAGGAATATGAATGGATTTTCTTAGATTGGTAGCGGTACGCATATACCATCTAGAGCATTTCATCTTATAGCCGCAGATACCTAACGTCGACCAGGACAAGCATTACCTCTTGGCGAACTTATAGCCAGTATTCGTAATATTAGCGGGCAATGATTCTATGCCTATTGGCAGGTTTTCATTAGAAGTTTATGTTGTTCTTAAAGGATGAGACTTATCTAGACAGCCGCCGCTTTTCATTGACGACGACGTTCACACGTTCAAGTAATTCACTTGGCTTTTCGGAGTGAAAGTGTTCGCTTGACTAGGTAGGTATCCAACCATTATGGCGACCACAAAGACGTCAGCGATAATACCCTCTGAGGCGATAGTGGACTCTAGCTCGAGCAGTGTCAATGACGGATTTCACCATGTCCGGAGAGGCGAAATAGCAGACGACGCATCCGGCGATGAGAACATCGATGGCTATGACGCGGAGCGTATGCGAGCGAGAACAGCATTGACGGCGGACGAAGAGAAGAAACTCATTCGGCGCATCGATTGGCATCTCATGCCGTTGTGTTCCCTCATCTTCATGTTCAAGAACCTGGATTCGGATAATGTGGGTTGAATATCAGATTTCATAGCAAGCTTTAGAGGAGGGACTGACTGACTGACTGTGATAGGTCTCGAACGCTCGTATCATGAATAGAGGGACTTCTCATAATATTATGACGCAGTTAGGGTTGACATCGGATGAATACGCCTTAGTTACTGCTTTGTATTATGTGAGAATGAAGCGAGCGGACCTGAGAGATGATGACGACTTACAATGCAGAATAGATACCATATATTGTTGGAGAAGCGCCTTCGAATCTGCTGCTTAAGAGGTTCTCGCCATCACATTGGCAGGCAAGGATAGTAAGTAACTCATTTCCATTCTCTTGGTCTCAGAGGTTTCTTTTGAGGTGTATACTAAAGGCGAGCACTACAGATGGTTACATGGGGAATCATGCTAGCATGCAATGTCGCCGTCAAGAATAAAGAAGGCTTATATGTCACAAGGTTCCTTTTAGGGCTAGGTAAGAGTTTCTTAAACGTGGTCTTGGAAACCTACTAACTAGTAGAGCAGCCGAGGCCGGAATGTTTCCAGGGGTTATACTGCAAATGACCTATTGGTATAGACCGGATGAGATGTCTTTAAGACTCCTGTACTTCTGTATGTATCTGAAAGTAAGGCGTGTTCTCCCAGTGCTAACCTATAACGCAGACATTTGCGGAAACCTGAGTGGAATATTCAGCGGCATCCTCGCCTTTGCTTTTGATCGCGCATCAGGGGCAGGGGGCTTGTCCGGGTGGCAATGGTGAGACCCCGTGGATTCTTAGTTCGAACACAGAGCTCTGATATGGTTTAGGCTGTTCCTTGTTGAAGCAATAGCGACAATCATCGTCGGTGTCGCTATATGGTTCCTCTTACCAGATTGTGAGCAGACCTTGTCCTATGAAACTCACTTCTTGGGACTGACAGAACTTCCAACAGTTCCCCAGACTGCATCTTGGCTAACAGACAGGGAGAAGGCGTTCATCCAGGCGCGTCTGCCCGCAAACGCACCCAGAGCCGCAGAACAGGACTTCAAGCTCAGTGAGATTATTGCCTCCTTAAAAGATAAGAGACTGTGGCTTTTTACCTTCATATGGGCGTTCTTTACGGTCGGGACTTCAGGAGTGCGCTTCTATCAGCCCACTGTCATTGCTGACCTCGGATTTACGTGAGTGCACCCCTATTCTCTAGGATCCAAGATTCATAGAGGGAGCTTCACCGTTTTAACAGACCATTTTATAGCACCATCGCCCAGGCGCAACTTCTCAACCTCCCCATCACCATTCTTGGTCTCATCGTGATAGGTGTTACCGGGATCTTCGCCGATAACGGCCGGCTCCCAAGACCGCTATATCCGCTCGCCTTCCTCACCATTATCCTCGCATGCTATGGGGTGCTGGTGGCGTACCCCAATAATGGTGCGGTGTACACGGCGACCATGATCGGTAATGCCGTGACGAGTGCCTGGTACCCTATGATGTGGCCGTGGCGGGTCCAGACAACAAGCAGAGCCACGGGGTCCGCCTTCTCAATCGGCTTTGTCAACAGCTACGGCCAGATAGGTGGCGCCATAGGTCCCCAGATCTTCCAGAGTGCTTATGCGCCCCGCTACCAGGTCCCTTTCGCGGTAGCCATGGTCCTCGTTGGCTGCTGCATGATAACAACTCTAATCACTTGGTGGGTCACCCGGCAGACGGAGAGCGATACGCGCAAGCTCAAGTTGGCGAGGGTCGCTGCTGCGAAGAGAGACGATGCTATATTGGATGACGTTGTGGATAACGACTTGAAAAAGAAGGATGATACGTTTGGAGACGTTTGATGCCACGGGGAAATAAATATATAGATACCGGGGAGAAGCCCGACTCGATAGACGTGACTGGAGCCCCTGAGGGTGTGGTCGGGACGCTACCAGGGGCCAATTAGACAAGATAATCCTGGCCAAGTACCACTGGCCGCTTTAAGCTTCGCTATAACCTCCAGTCGTGAAGCCTTAGCCAAAACCTTGTCGGAGGATCGTGTCAGATTCTGGGCCTGATAACTTAATCGCTTGGCTTCGTTCGTCATATTATGGATCTGATCATGCTGCGTGTATATGTGAAGAGGACAAACAGTCAACTAGAGCTTGTTTGATTGGTCAGTACACCGAATATCGGCCATGCTTTGATTACCCCTGAATTCTTGGAAGAGGATCGACATCTCCCGGCAATGCATAATACGGATGCAGCTTACCTTCCCCTAAAGCCATGACCGTACATGAAAAGCGATCTGTCCCAAAGATCCACCAGTCAGATATGTCAAATTTCACTTTTCCGCCCACCCACACTTTGGTCCCCTGTGGGTATGTCGTATGCCATCCGGGGCCTCGGGCACCAACCCATACCCCAACGACATATAACTCGGGCCTTACCTACAAACTCTGATGTCTCCTACCTCCTCACCCGCAAAAACGCAACCAGAGCGAAGACCTTATCGCCTGCCGAAAGATCCAGACCCTCGCATCAGCGTTCATTCATGCACACATATCACGGTAACCCGGCCAATCAAGTCGAAGATGTGGTTCTTATTACTTAAAAAGCGACCGTAAATCAACAACCTCCGAGAACGTCGTGATGTCGTACATATTCCGCAGCCAAAATTACACAAACCGGGTGAGTTGTTCAGGCCTATTTTCTTGCACTCGCCGAATCACTATTAAACACAAAAGCTGTAATGTGGGTGGCTCTGGTGGGCGTGCGGATGGCGTAAGATGCCCCATTATCCCATTATACGAGATGCTCAAAGCATCCTAGTTGCGATATCGCCGGGGCATGCTGTACGTATGTACCTTAAACTGAGGATAAGATACCTATTAAGCACCAGCTAGAAGAAGTGATGGGTGTGCTGCAATATTCTAGCCGCACATTCTTCCTTCGACTTGTCACCTTTAGCTCGTGCACCTTTCCGCCGTGGGACTGTTGGCACGCGAAGGACGGAACTAAGAAGCATGTGGGACGCTCTCCGCGAGTCCAGCATCGGACAGATCGCGCGTCTTATATTCCGGCGCCCGGACCTCTTCCCTTATCCAGAAGAGCTCGCCTCATTTGAGCTCCCAGCCAGCCTGTGGAGAAATCCCAGGGTTGTGCTGGACAGCAGGTTACGGAGTGAGCTGAGAAAGCATGAAGGGACAGTCTCCTGCATAGAGCAATCCGTATTCTCCACGGGCACGGCAACGCCCGCAGAAGATAAGGATATCGAAGCTGGGACATCGCAGACATGGAATGATTCGATAACAGTAACGGCCACTCCGACGCCCAACACAGGCGTAGACTCAACGCCTGTGGAAGGGATGGCACGGTATAATGATACAGCCAGACAGGACCCTGTGTTGGTCGACTGGTACAGCGCCACAGATCAGTCCAACCCGCAAAATTGGTCCTTTCCTAAGAAAGTATGGATCACGACACAAATGGGCCTGTACACTTTCGCCGTGTACATAGGCTCATCTCTCTATGCACCTAGCGAGGAGCAAATCATGTCCTTCTTTAATACGAACTACGAAGCCTCCACCCTAGGCATAGCCTTGTATGTAGCCGGCTACGGGGTAGGACCCCTCCTCTGGTCACCTCTTTCTGAGATCCCGGCTGTCGGGAGAACCCCTATCTACATCGTGACGTTCTTCATCTTCACATGGCTGGCGCTGGGGGCCTCGGTCGTCGATAGCTTCGGCGGACTGCTGGTGCTCCGCTTCCTGCTGGGCTTCTTTGGATCCCCTTGTCTATCCACTGCGGGGGCAACACTCGATGATATGTTCGCGCCCTGGAAGCTGCCGTACGTGCTAACGGTGTGGTCGTCATCAGCCACGCTAGGGCCGGCCCTAGGACCCATCGTTTCGGGGTTTGCAGTAACCGAGATGGGCTGGCGGTGGAGCGGGTGGGAGCTATTCTGGCTCGCGGCACCTATATGGCTCATCATGTTCGCTTGTCTTCCCGAGACAAACCCGGATACCATTCTGCACAGAAGGGCAATGCGGCTGCGGGCTTGTACGGGGCGGACTGATCTAACATGTGAGGCGGATCTGAAGCGAGCGCACATGCTCACAGTCCGGCAAATCGTCTTCGACGCCCTGATCAAGCCGTGGGAGATCAACGCATTGGACCCCGCGGTCCTGTATACCACGGTATATGCCTCCATCCTCTACGGGACGTACTATTCCTTCTTCGAGGCATTCCCGCTCGTCTTCACCGACATGCACGGTTTCAACCTGGGGGAGTCTGGGCTTCCGTTCTTGGCTTTCGTACCGGGCCTGTTAATCGCCATATCGGGCTACATCGTATGGTTCCGACTCAAGGCGGAGCCCGTCATGCGCAAGGAGGCTCCGCCATTATACGGGTTTCCGGAGAGCAGGCTCATGCCGGCAGTAACGACGACGCTGCTGGCGCCAGCTGGGCTATTCATTTTCGGTGAGTATAGCCCCATCTACCCCTTTTTCTTGATGCGAACTCTGAGTATGCGTCACAATGCTAACAGACTCCACCCGCTAAACAGCATGGACATCGAGGCCGGATATCCACTGGATCGTGCCTATCATCGGGCTCATGGTTCTCTTCATCAGCGTCGTCATCGCCTTCCAATGCATGAACTTCTACATCGCGCGGTGCTATCCCAAATATTCGGCCTCCTTATTCGCAGCCAACACCTTTGTGCGGAGCACATTCGCCGCCGGCTCGATTCTGTTTTCAAAGCCCATGTACGAGGCCCTCGGTGTGGGCGGTGGTGTGAGCCTGCTAGGCGGTCTCATGTTTATCTGTGCTGGCGGAATGGTCTTCTTGTATCTCTACGGCGACAGGTTGCGACTCAAGAGTAGGTTTGCGCAGTCCTCTTAGCTTCGGTTGTGAGGATAGAAAATACCTAAAAGTATATACCCTAAGGGATAATGTTAATGATATTGGTAATCTGTACCTAAACATTCAAATTAGAAAAGCACATGATTGGATTCAAGAAGAACGTAGCAAGAAAGGCACTGGGCTCAAATTGGAGCCACTATCGACCATATTATATATTCCGTACTCGCGGATGGTATGGTTCAGTGCTATAATACAAGCCGTCGCGCCCGAGTCTTCGGACTGTTCCCTCTGAAGGGGGTACCTGTAATGTATAGAATAATACACGGTTGCAAGGCAAAATCAAGCATGTTGGCGTATGTGCCACCCTAATCTAAAGAAATTCCGAAGACAAGCTTGCGCGGTAATCTGAATCACACCCGTTACGTTAGAAAGTTATATCCAGCATCCTTCAACCCTGACCTGACATTTATGCATAGGCTTGACGGGGTATCTGCAGTATTTACTGATCTCGAACGCAAAAAATTCAGTTTTAGAGACAAAGGCGATAAAACCCCCCTCAGAACGCCAAAGGAATTGTTGCAATGTAGAAAGAAATGAAGGCAGCCTTATCCCTTTTGGATATTTGAATCATGTGTGCGAAATCCAGGACTTGTCCGAAATGTCAAATGTGCCGAATGCTAGAAGGAACTCCAAACTCCGCGTGAGGTATCTGGCTTTTTGTCCTAATCCGCAAGAAACGAGACGACTTAAATGTGTCGCAATATGACGCCGAATATGCAATCCAGGTTCCAAAGAGCTCGCCGCCTTGAGCCACTGCAGGACTAAGCTAGCTTTCTAAAGCCCTCCACTCCAAGAGCAGGTACCTCGACATCACTCAGACCTAGGACACCCTCTTCTCGCCTCCGATCAACAAAACTATTGCACTCGGCGACAACGAGACTCCATTCGGCCAGGGCGCGGCCAGCATATTTCACACCAGTAGCAAAGACGCCTTCTGGCTCAACTGGCATGATAATAGGCTCTTGCGGGAGCGAAAAGGGACCGCGGAGTGTTGCTTCATCCCTATTCCGACTAACAGTGCTTACCCGACTAAGCGGCAGATCATCACTGCTTCGATCAACGGAGCTCATTTGGCCAAAACTCTGGCGGCGGTCAAATGACATCGATATACGGTGAGGTGTCGAGGGTATCTCGGACGGATCTGCGTTCTTCGCAGAATCAACAAGCCCGGGATTAGGACTTCCGGATACTGCCCGAGTTGGGGCTGGCCGACCAGCTGGGGGTGGTGGTGGACTGCCAGTCCGACCTTTTGCGGTGACCCAGGATTGCGCAGGGTTTGGTAAGCGTGGTCGAGTGAGGGTGCGATTAGGCGGAGACATAGTGCCAGGTGCGTTCCATGATAGCGTGAATTTAAAAACGTATTGCAAAGCTTCATAAGTAGGCGATGAGCCTATGCTGTCAGTGTCAGAGCCGGAAGGACTAGCATTTGATGATCCCTTAGGCGGTAAAGCTGGTCGGGTGCGCGACGCCGCGGTCTCACGCCTCACAGCCTCTAGATCATTGGTTGTAGTAGTGCCAGAGAATGAGAACAGCTTTCCCAGAAGGCTGCCTCTTTTCTTCTGGAAGATGGGTTCGGCATAGTCCACGGAATCCATGGACTCGAAGTCGGTTGCCGGAGTTGAAGCCGGATCAAGTTGTGATGATGATAACGGAGCTGAAGAGTCAAAACCTATCATGAGTCCAGGTTGTGGAACTGGTATTTCAGTGCGAATGATCATAAATCGCTTTCCAGGGGTCGGGAATGAAGGTGCCGTTGATGGCGGGAATTTGCGCTGCTGCTCGGCCATCTGCTTTAGCCAGAGATAATGTGACCACACAGTCTTGAGACGCGAGTAGACGACTAGGAATATTTTGCTGTGACAGGGTAAGCAGACATAATAAAATCAGGTCTTCTAGGTCCTTACGCATCAGAATCATTCGCACTACCAGCGTCTCTGCATATTCTCCAGCATAGCAATCGCATGTAATATGCTCTCACCATAGGGCACCAATTGTTAAACAGCTTGTTGAACACCTCCTCTTTAAGGAGCCAGTCTAGACACACCGTCTCCTTGCGAGATTGATCGTTTGCAATCGTGTCCCAAATCGAGAATATGAGGGAAAGGACTCGAATCTCTGACATCGTATGGTTTGATTCTAAAATCTTCTTGCAAACTTCAAACCAGAATGGCCAATCGATATACGCCGTTTCAGGCTTTTCAACGTCAACGCAATTCTCGTAAGCCACCAGAGATTCTTCAAGAAAGTCGCAGATTGTAAAGCAGGCGTTGTGGTCAAATTGAGAGGTCCGTTTCGCAGCAGCTTTCATTAGCGCCATGAACGACTCGGCGAACGTGTGTCGCGCATCTATGTAGAACACTGATGCAGGGGACAGTAAGTCCTTTAAGAGGACTATGAGCCGATTCTCATTCATTCCTTTCATGATGTTGCTATTCGGCGGAACCGGTAAAGCCGTAGCCGTCGCATCGGCATCGTGAAGCGCATCTACAATAGGAGGCCCTAACGTGGCCTCTACAGCCGCCTGACGATGTATCGTCGAGTCCAGGATAGCAAGTACCTGAGCGTTTACAAGAACAAAACCCGGAGCACGGGCTTTCTCGACAAGTGGAAGCCCTTGAGGCATGAACTCTTCAGCCAGTATATAGTAATACTTGCAAAAGATGAAGAATAAGTCAGTGTCGCGCCCTGCCCACCTGGAGACCCATGGCCCTCGCCAAGCAATCTTGGCCGCGGTCAGCGGAAGCGTCGCAGCTTGCTTGAGCGAATTAGACAAGGCCTGGACCGAGGTCCAGCCCAGCTTATCGACGCAAGGAGGGAATAGCGCTACTATATCGTCACTTTCACCTCTACTGCCCCGTGGTAGACCAAACTCGTCCGCAACTCGGCGTATTCGATCCGCGGTTAAAGACCAGAGCCGAACAAGCACATCCGCGATACCTGGCGCGAAGAAAAAGGCGTAAGCACACGCTCTGCCCGCAAAGTTCACCAGACTCAGGGGAGCATGTCGAAGGGACAGCTTTTCTACGACAATTGCCATCTGCGCCACTAGATTTGTGATAAACAGTGTTTTCACATTGTGTCTAGCAGACTCGGCAAGGTAGGCAGAATCTGTTGAATCGAGCGACGTAGAAGACTTGTTGCAGCTCGTTCTAGACTGTCTTCGCAACTGGTCTGTAGTTTTTCGGTCTGCCAGCGGACAGAAACTGACAGTACACTGGCGCCATTCTGGTCTCATCATGAGAGCAGCCATAGCCTCGAGTAGAATAGGCCTGTCAACTCCTGGGACAGGTTGTTGAATTTTCCCTTCCAGCAGCTCAATAAGGCTACTCCACCACTTATCAAATATGAGGGCCCTTCGCTCTAAGTCTTCATGGTGTAACATCCTGTTCGACGAATGTTTCGCATAGTTTCTAAGAAATGGCATGAGTGTGCCTCGAACCATGCCCATCTTCAGACTAGTGGTCTTGGTTTGAAATTTATAGAACTCAGAATCCAAAGCTTTAAATGCTGACCAGAGAGGGTCTCGGGCTTGTGGCAGCCTTGACAATATACTATCGTCTGGAAATGTGCTGTTGCTCGTCTCGGACGCATGCGACTGGCGGGTCTCGGTGGAGGGAGGAGCAATGCTGGCTGTCGAAGAAGCGGGACTATCACGTTCATTCTGAGCCTTGCCCTTCATTAGCAAGCCTGGCTGCCGTTGCTTGATTTTATTAAGGTAGCTGCCGAGTTTACTGAGAGAATCGTTCGATTTGCTGCCATCACTACTGGCTGGGGATACTGGACGCTTCCGTGATGATCGCCTAAGCTTCATAATAGAGCTATTGCTCGCAGACCGTTCACGACCTGTTCGACCCTCAGATGAAGTTTCGGTTTCGTCTTTCTTGTCGCCAGGCGAGGGCGACCGTGATCCGATCCATGAGCGCTTCGCTAAAGATGCAATCGAGTCTGAAACGTTTCTATACGTATCCTGCGAGTTGGGATGTAAGAACTTGGAGCTACTAGTATCATCGCCATTGCTAGGTTGTTTCTCCATCACGTCTTCAGCGTTTTCCACTAGGTGTAGTGACGGCCTAGAAGAAGGCATCCATGACTGTGGTCGGCTTATCGTCGTCCTTCTTTTTCCCACCTTACCTGTCCTAGGCTCAGGGCCGGCCATACTATTTTCGGTGCGAAGGGTTGCGGGCTTCTCATTGGTACTATCCTTCAGAACTTCCTTGGAAAAGGAGAAAGTCGTGTCAAAATCTGTACCGAAGTCGAAGGAGGGTACATCGAAAGAAGGTAGGCTAGGAAGACTTTGGGCGCTCGAGGGACGATTGTGCGAAGGCGAAGTCGCAGCCTGTGACATGTGGGCTTGGGAGTTGTCTGAGCTAGTAGGCAGCAGTTCCGCAGTGGAATGCGAAGAGGAACGAGAAGACTGATATGATTCTGTGGGCTCGACGGTTGGCAGGACCGCAACAGCCAGGGTTGGACCACTCATTTCATGGCAAGTGTCTTTGCAGCCTGGTGGACCAGCCCGGCTGAAGCCAGATGGAATGGCAGTAGACAGATCTACTAATAGATCTACCTGTCGGTCGCCCTGGCGATCGAAAAGGGGAAGCTTCGCAAGACCAGTCGCAGTATGTGTTCGAATTGAGGAGGGGGGGCGTCACTCAAGGTTCAATCCAACGATGTCACCTCAAGTCATTAGGTTTATCAGATGCAGTAAAACGACAAATTCCCCGCCCAGCATATAAACTTGTGAAGGAGAAGCAGACAATAGAGAAATTCTTCTTTTCCCCGATTGACTAACGAGACGCGAAGACAGGGCCTGAGAGGGGACAAAAAGAGATACCAACAAACGAATGTGGATGAAAATATCAGAGGAGGAACGACAGAATCCAAGACCGACGGGTTGAGCTTAGCAAATTGATGTTTCAAAAAGCTGAAGGCACGCCCAGGTCTTGGTGGTCCACGGTCCCAAACTGAAGGTACACTACTAACTAGTGGGGCTAGCGCTTGGGGGAAGCGACGGTGGCTTTGGGTGGCAGCAGTGCTTGTGGTTTACCTTGGACGCTTGCAGTTAATAATTATTGTGCAGGTGTAGGTGGTAATAAGGTGGTAATAAGGCGGCGGCTCAGCCGAGGCGTACTGCAAGTGCACCTCAGATCAGTCGATAATGACTAGTAGTTGCTAAGTACCCACTTTGTACTGTAAGTAGCTACATTCATATTAACTCAGCTGACCGTGAGGTAAACAATACATCCCCGAGACTTTCCCCGCTTGGGGTCTATCCCCTATTCAAAATTTAATATCAGCATTGAAGAACTCGGCGATTCTCCTAACCTAGAATCTCTTGACCTCTTGACCTCTTGATAATGAATGACAATACAGATTGAATATGCGAATCGGTAATGACGATGCAGACAGGTGCTCGCCACCTTGCTCACATCCTGAAAAACACACCCACAAAAGGAGTGTTGAATTCAATTGATACACGTACGCATTTCATAGAGATCGGCACGCCTGCTTGTCGATGGACCGGGATACTCCAACGGACACAGGACAAAGCGAAGGTATTGCAGCAGGGCGTCCTGCAATCCTGCAATTGTGAATCAATATTCATAGCCTGAGAACCGAACGCAAACCATCTGCAGAGTTGCGGAGGTTGGACAAGAATGGTTTGGAAAAGGGCCCTGCGGGATACTTATAAGTCTCGATCTGAGACCCGCAGGAGGTTGAGAAAATTGATGTGACCAACCGCTTTGGCACGATATCTCCTGCTGCCGTGTCACTGGAACTAACAAGAGGGATCCTGCATCACCAACACGGTCGACGATTGTAGTCCGAAGTTTAGTCTTACAGCGCCCGTCGATCAAATGCATCGAAAAAGTCAAACGATAATTGGAGTTTAAATCAAACCGAGCAGACACAGGCTGAACTCTGCCCCCAGTTTTCCTCGTCGATTGAACATTTGACAAGCCTATCCTTGTGAACTTCGAGGATGTGCAATATAAAAAGGAACAGGAGGATGAATACCATTATCGCGCTTTTCTTGTCTGCCGACTTACCGTCCAATAGCGCTTCATGTTGCTTGCACGCTGATTCACACCGTCGGTAAACATATCACAACTGAGGCAACGCAGCCAATTGCCCCTATTTCTTTTTCTGCTTAGATTTGGCTATATGGAAAGCTGAGTTTGCTTGTAGCCTATCTTGTATTAGCACAAAGAACCGTTGATTAACTTGGCGCCATCTTCGGACAAAGTCTTAATAATTGGGGCGCTCTAATATCGATCCCACTCAACTCAGCCCAGACATGGAACTAGTGTACTAGAGCTTGGGCTTCGAGAGGGGGGTCTAAGGGTCAATGGAGTGCCTACAAAGTAGATCTCATTAGCACATAGATGTCTCATCAGAGGAAAGCCATACTTTTGATATGACACAATTTTACAAGCCATGGAGGTCATGTATGTCTCACATTAATTTGCTTCGGCTAGAAATCTGCAGCCCGCCTGTTATCGCCATAACGTTATCGATTAGAGCAAAACGCCAATTCAGGATGATGCGATTTTGATTTCCGACTAAGCACGGGGCCGATATGACGTGACGTGCAGGGGTTTAATTATTGTTCCACATTTAGAAATGATGCATCGTTAGCTGCAAATACTCTACAATGGCTTTCAGGAGCAACAAGCCAACTTTATCCAGTTATCGATTCTTGCCTTCTTAACACGTGCTTTCAGAACAACGAAATCTACCCTTTCACATAGCGGAAGTCCCTGGAGAGTCGCCTTTAGTACTACCGCTATTTTGAACCACTTTTCAGAGTTTCCTCTTGAGAGATTATCTCTGTGACAATTCCGAATTTGCTAGCCTTGCAATTTACGGAAGAAAATTGTCACAGATCGACCAACTTCACGACACCTCGACGATACCAGTATTTGCCTTGAATAGGCTCTGCTCTTCAATATGTACGGCAAGTATCTGAAGATTGCCATATCTACTCCCACTCCACTTCTGGTTTTGTGGTAAATGCTATCTACCTACAAGTTGGAGAAGAACAACAAGCGGAAGACTCTATTGACCAACATTCCTCTATATCATGTGACAGTTGAGAAGCCTGTGTATCCTAAGTGAAATAGGTGTGGCAAGGAGATGAAAAGGTGACTTGTATATTCTTCCTTTCGTCGCGTATCTTCTACATCTCTCAGATACTTTTTAGGAAACCGGCTCTGAGCATCAAAACTTTTCGTCAGGCTCCTCCATATCCATCAGCAAACGAGTCACGAAGAGAATCCCCTATAAGGCATGAGCATTGACCTTAACTTGCGTTCGTCAAAGAGATTGATCGTCACAAGACGTTTTATGACCAGTAACCTACATTGGGCACATTCATGGCATGTCTAATCTATCAAGGTCATATTCATAACTTGCTATCATGCTGATCGGTACATATGAGCTTGATGTGATCATTGGCCTGACCAATTTGGTTAGGCACCCTCAATAGTATGTAGAGCAGGAACATGATGTCATGGGACAAGTCCCTCAGCTTGCTGTTAAGCAACTATTACGAATCAAGCGAGTGAATTGTTAAGGGGAAAAGGCATACCAGCTAGACTAAGGGTGTTGAACCATTAAATGATACGTCGCAAGTTCATACAGAGATTGGCTATTGTAGAACTTGATACCGAAACATGGGAATGCTTGTCAGAGGACGGGATAACCACTGAAACGAAGCCTTAGCAAACCGGCCATATGTAGAGCATCCGTTCGGCAATACCAGATACATATTACTTCATGGAGATACTTATTACGGGTACAGGGCGGCATGACGCCTTATGAAGATAGACGTCCGTTTAAATCAACCACATGATTCTCCTCCGAAAGAGGTATTGTCTGATAATAAAAATCGCCGAGAAATTACATCGAGCCCCGGCCCCGAGATAGATCGGAATCGCTGTTTCGGAACAGCTGATGCTCGGAGATCCACAGTGGCCTCAAATAGGATGCGACCCCGCCGGCTGGAGGACCAACCATCATCGCAGGCAGACGTAACAAACCAAGAGTGCTTACGAATATATAAAAGACGAGAAATGTCCCTGAATAAGCTAATCGTGTAGTGATGAACTATGCGAGATCAAGAGTAAAGCATCGACAGTGATTACTAGGACGTAACCTTGACTAAATCCATATAAACACTCAAGAGTCTAGCTTCACTCAGCACACATCATACACGACGTTAAGCCATACATTAGGTATTTTTCAATGTCCTAAGCATTATGGCAGACGCAACCGACAATGGCAGCAAGCTCGCGGCTCTCAACTCCGCGACGCTCGGGGCTGAGATGCCGCAAATAACGCTGCCAGACGGGAGCAAGGTGCAAACAGGCACCGTTGGGTTAGCCTCTCCTCTTATATGCTCTAGAATACACCACTAAACATCGAACCCTACAGCGCTCTGCTCATCAACATCCGCGCGTATAATGAAGCGCATCAGGTCGGTGATAAAGACAAGATGGCAGCCCTAGAAGAGGCGATGCGCGCGACGCTACCTCTCTTACACTAGGTTGGTATGTTCGACCTCTTCCGACCGGAAGAATGGATTGCGGGTGACAACGAGGGCCGCAAAGCCGTTGGGAAGATGTATCTGGAGTTCAAGTCGCAACAAAAGTAGGCAGACATGTGATTAGAAAAGCTGCAGATCAAAAGTCGGATGGATTGTAAGATATCATGAACGGGAAACTCCCAACTCCTAGGGCATGTACAATGATAGTACCAAAGATACCAACCCAACGCCATTCCATGAGCCTGCTTCATCTACTGGGTGATTTACTTCTTCCGGCGCTTTTCCTCGGCAGGCGCACTGCTTATTTCCTCTTCCAGATCCCTACTTCTCTTAAGTCCCTTCATCTTCCTCGTCTGCAGTTCGCTTAGATCTTGTCTGCCAAGGTGGATGCGACCAATCTTGTCGCCTAAGGTATCGGTCGTCACGTTCTTCTTGGTCTTCTCTTCGCCCACCTTCGGCTGCTTCATGGCCTCCTTCAGCACTGCCTCTTCGGGCTCTTGCATACGACCAACGCGGAAATCCATACGTGGGCCCATCTCTTCCACTTCGACCCTGGGAAGCCTCTGTCCGCTGCGCTTCGTCGAAATGAGATAAATGCGTAGGTGAATAGCCGGCTTCACAGCATCACCCACAGGTTCATCGGCTGAGACGGACACGATGTACTGCAGGCCCTCAACGTCAATCTTGTCGCTCGACGTGTCGCCCTTGAAGAGGTCGATCAGCATGCTCTTGGCCATCGTGTACTCGTTAGCGACCGGGCTTTCAAACGCAGTGCCCGAAAACAGCATCATTGGTCGTAGGCCGACGGCAAACTTGCGGCCCTTGAATTGTGAGACACGCCGGTAGCTCTCCGGATCGAGATGTAGCTCTAGCATGTCGAGGATCTTGCTTGCGAATGTGCGTGCTAGAGTTAACGTATGCGGACGCTTCTTGGAGGTGCTACCAAACACCAGCAGTGACGTGTCGTTTTTTTCGCTGAAGAACTCGAGAGAGGCGGGATCTTCAAACGGGTGAATGGCGTTCTTCTTGGTGAACTTCTTGGCGAGCGGTTGTCGCAAGGAATAGAGGTCGGTCAGAGCATCTTGTACGACTTGCGAACAGGTTGTTCCACGACTAGGAACCAAGTCAGTTATTCCAACCCATATAAGAAGCGCAGAAAATCCTTCATCGTGTTTCTCGTATCTCTAGGTGGCTGAACATACAGGAAAAGAGCTGTCTTCGGATTTTCAACAACCTTGGGGGCCTTCTTCTCGAGCGCTCGTTTCGAGCGCGCATTTCGCGGTTTTCTAAATAGTCTTCGTTAGCATTCAAGACAGTCAATTAGAGTTATGTCAAGTGTAACATACATTTGTCTCAACATTCTGTCAGTATTCTTGATTGTAGCTTTGCAATTTTATGAACGTTGTCGCCAAACCGCATGCAAAAGCTGGAGGGGCCTTTGGAAATTTTTAGGACGGCAAAATAAGTTTTAGCTCAAGACATGAACTGAAATGAGAAGGCGGTGTAGGAGCTGGGGCTGCATCTTGAACGGACCGGTCCCAGCTGGCAGGGCTGCCCCGTCCATTTCAGGGCCGCCAAGGAGCTGACCGCAACTGTTCTTCGTATTGCTCAACCTCATTCTCGTATCTTGGCAGATGCCCAGCTCTATATGTCAGACATAATGCAGAGATCGATCTAATTTTCGACATCCAATCTGGCTGAACCAGTTTCTAGGCATTATCGGATCACATTGCATTTAGCAGATCTGTGAGCAAGACCGTTAACATGGGCTATATAATGCGTCGATCATTTCAATAAACCTTATGGTATCCAATCGATGACATTCTCCCACTTAGGTACTCTACTCGATCTCACAAGGCATACCTAAGACTCTCGGTTGGATGGAATAGCCAGCTGCCGCCAACGCTACCCTCAAGGTGCTCCCTATTGTTACGTGTTACTTGATATCACATCAGCATCTCCTTCCCAGGCAGTTTCCGGTATGCAAGATTCTCAAATACGTCCCTTGCCTATTCAGAGACCAGAAGGGTAGCTGCCTACTGAACGAGAATGATTTCTATATTCCTCATTCTTGGCCCGACTGTCTCGGTTAGCAAACTCGATTTTTTCCAGCTGAATATGGGCTTTTCTCCGTACGTTCATCCCAAAGTGGTCGAGACATTGCAGGGGTCAAACCTTATATCCACATACACGACGCGGCTACGCGGCTGTTGATATCTCCACTGCTCGACAGCTACCCGGTGTTCCCCGTTTGGATGGAACCCGTCAATACGACCCAAGGTGACCAGGTCTGTACGGTAGACGCAAAACATTTCGCACGTGGAAAGTGCCAGGTTCGCTTGAGGCTGTTTCATGTTTCTGATTTCACCGAAGTCGTTACAACATCTTTGGAGATCCTGAGATTCTTGAGGCGAATGACAGTCTGGAGTTGGGCTCTACATGGGCTCTGGTTAGTGAAAGTTCGGAAAGCGGAATATGGCAGTCAATATTGACAGCTAGAGCAATCTCGCCTACGTCGTTTCCTTGTATCAATATATTGGGTCTAGATTATCTACGGTAGTTGATGATTTCACCCCTGACACTTGGCGGATGCAAGGATCAATTTCGAGATTTTTTTTTTTTCCTCAGCACGGTCACGGACCTTATCCGGAAGTGGCGTCCATTGCGACACGCAACCGGTCAGAGGCGATTGTGTTACTCTTTTCCTTCTCGATGCCACTATCGAACTCAACCGAATCATACGTGGGTGGTGTGATTAATGGCACATCTACGTCAATCAGCAGTGTTGAAAAGTTCTACACCAGTAACTCCCCTGCATCTGCTGCGTCGAAAACTCTTGAAGCTTGATAGCTTGATAGTCCTAGCCACTTCTAGGGTGCAGTTGCGACGCGGTGTTTTTGAGCATTTAATCACACAACCGCGAAACAAAATGGCGTGAAGTTGCTTCGAGGTTACTGCTCCAGGTTTAGCTCATACGGCCCATATCTTAGCAATATCGTCTTACTTGACGGAAATAGCTACGGTAATATTCGATGCTTTTGTGCTTCGTCTAGCTAGGCTACGATTTAACCGACATTCAGAACACCCCTGCTGCTATCAGAGACCCCGTTGAACTCCATCTCAATCGTCTGGAAATACAATTTCTGCCAAATCTTGGTCAAGTTGATAGAGGGTACGTTGTCATGGCGCTTAATTAGATGCGGTTGACGGCATCTACCGGAGTATGGAGATCTACACTCCGATGATGGAGAATCTGACCTGGTTGCTCGGTAAAGGAGAAGTCACTTCCCCCGTCTAGATAATGTCTATTATGCATTCAGGTACGGTCAAAGCTCCTCCCATTTTGTCTAGTAAATAGATAGTAATGGTATGGTTAACCTTGTCTCATAGAACGCCATCTACGTACGTTTAAGGGGTTTGATGAGCTATCGTGGGCCTTGTATGCTGCCTCCTAGTTAGCGCTTGAGATAAAATGAACTTCGACGGACCGCTATAGGACTAAACGCTCCCGGCAACTTAAAAGAACCTCCCCCAAAGCTAAGTTTACCACGTGCTGATTGATAAGTGCTAAGAAGCTGGCTATATGAGCCTGACAGACCATATGCCAACTATGACCTTGGCTCGTTAAGGGATGGAGGGAATACTGAAGTGGGACGCCGCCAATCTAGTGTAGACGATTCGAAACAGGCTACTATCAGAATTTTACAGGTAGCGTCCCTGTACTGTGCACCCACCCATGTGGGTTCCGGCTATCTGGAGCTCGAGGCTTGAGGACTGTAACCGCACGTATGGAATACAACTACCGGAGTTGGGTTACTAGACAGCTAGAGATACGATTTTATTACGCCGTTCGAGACCGGTACGTGTGTCTAGTCATTTCGGGTTAGAGGCTCACGGGCGTCAAATCATCGGTAAGGGGCATCCACTGTGTACGGCACCGTCACGGAAACACTAACCATATCTGGCATCTCATCCTTCCAGCCGGGCCCCACATACATTATCCTTCACCTGACAGTGGCCAGGAACCGACCTTGAGCCGCATAAATTTTTATGCCATCTGTCAAAGGCTCAATAAACCAAGTCGATTAGATGTGTCATACCAATAGGATCGCAAGATGAGCAGTATTATGCAGCAACAATTGTTAGCTTTCAAAGAACTTCGACCGGCCGTATGACTTGCATTGGCATACATAGACCTACGGCAGACGGGTGCTTTTGTAATCAAGCGTGCGAGGGTATATTGCCCCTAAGCCACTCTTGCTTGCATACCTAGTAGCTGGGTCGGACCCCTGAGTGACTAGCTTCTGGAAGCTTATCGATCCCACGGTGTCACTTTATAGGTATACTTGTGACCTTGTTCCAGACACTATCAGGCCTCAAGCTATATGAGCAACATAATAACACCGAATCGCCGAATTACCAATTCGTCAGTCAGTCTCCTTTACTTGATTGTAAGCCGCCAGATCTGGGGGCGGGATCTCCTGATTCGGCAGGTTCAGAAGCTAAACTGCGCGCGCGGACATGTTAATGAAAGCCCTGCTCGCCAAGGAGGTATCGATAGCCAGGGCTGTATCATGGAATTATAGCTTACCGGCAGATTGCCGGTTTCGAGCTTAGCTGTAGTTTAGCTGTCACACCAGCTTTAGGACACCGACGAACATGCACGGGCCGGGGGGGTCGTCCCACAAGGCTGGGGTCTCCCGAGTTGCATTGGTACGTCCTTTGTATGTACATGCCATACACGAGACGTCTGTACTATGTAGAAACCGGCAGCAAAGATCGGCACGACATGGTCCTTTGATGTCTCCTCTTCAAGTAGCTTCCGCCGCTACACAATCTTTGGGAAAAACGTGGTGCGGGATTAGACTCTGCCTCCTAATACACAGAGTCTGGGGTTTCCTTCCTTTAAAACTACTCCCTTCCCTGCTTACCTGTTTGGTGACTCTGTGGTGTCGTTCGTTCTATTCCCCCATTTTCTTGAATATCACGTTCGCTACAGGGCAGGATGCGGCTCCTTTCGTTGTTGCTATGCCTCGGCGCATTGCAGCCAGCGCTGGCCGCCCTCAATGTTACAGGAGTTCCCGCTTGTGGTGTAAGTCTTGAGGAGAACGAGAGTCAGTGAAGAAGGCTGGACTAAGACGTGCGCAGTTAAAATGTCTCGTGACAGAGGTTGCCAGTTCAGACTGTTCCCTCACTAATACGACTTGTATCTGCACGAACCAGCCACTTCTAGGCCAAATTACGGAATGCGTCCAGGCAAGCTGCTCGATTCGCGATCAACTAGGTAAACCGATGCCTACGAAACCATCGGACATGTTTCAGTAACTAACTTGGGGGGATTCCAGCAACGAAGAAATTCTCGATGGAAAGCTGTGGCGTCAAGGGCGAGGATAGAAGTGCGCTTATTTGGATCATTGCAATTGTTTTCGGCGCACTCGGATTGCTAGCTTTCATTTTGCGATGCATGGCAAGACTAATTGGACCGCACGATTGGGGTTCCGATGACTCTGTCATGTGCGTAGTCATGGTATGCTGGCATCGACTCGAATTCTTCCATTCACTCCTTTCTGACTAACGACGTAGGCCCTTGAAATTGCTCTTGCCGCACTCTCTATACCTCGTAAGTTTCCGAGCCTAAAATCTTCGATGATGTTCATACTAATAGACGACAAGTTGCTCAAAACGGACTTGGTTTGGATATGTGGTTCGTGCCGCATGACAATATCACCGAGATTCTTAAGGTGAATTAACCAACCTTCGATCTTTCCTATGGACCAACATTTTTCTTACTAAAAGGGGGAACAGCTGTACTACTTTGACGAAGTCATATATATCTCGGCCTTAGCCCTGACCAAGGTCTCCATTCTCTTCTTTTACTTGAAGGTCTTCCCAAAGCGATCGTTCCGCATCTGCACTTGGTTCCTGATATGCACCAACATACTGTACATGGTCACGTACGACTTCTTGCTAATCTTCCAATGCAAACCGATATACGGCGCGTGGACATTCTGGGATGGAACATTTGAGGGCCAATGTATTAGCATTAACATATTGGGTTGGTCAGCTGCTGCCATCAATATCGCATTGGATCTCTCCGTTATCATCCTGCCGCTCCCTGAACTATTCGGACTGTCCCTGTCGTTGAGGAAGAGACTGCAGATCATTGCTATGTTTGCGGTTGGTTTCTTGTATGTGTTTTTTGTGGGGCCCCTTTAACGGAAAACCACCTGCTAATTTCTTGAACAGCATCACAATCGTCAGCATCGTTCGCCTTTACTCCCTCATCCAGTTCGGTAATACTACGAACCTCACACGTAAGTGTTCCCTTCTCGCCCCTGATTCGTCATTCCAATGGCCCGCAATAGTTCTAACACCGGTGTGCAGAGGACTACGTTGAAACGGGATACTGGTCCACCATTGAAGTGCCCGTGGGTATCATCTGCGCGTGCATGCCGGCAGTGCGGTCACTCTTCAGCATCGCGCTTCCCAAAATCTTCGGCACGACGCGAGCCGGCATCGGATCGACCTACAACAGCTACGGTGCGTCATCAGGGAACAGACTAGGCGCCGACACGCGGAACAAGATCAGCGTCAAGCAGGAATGGTCCGTGCTCAGCGAGGGTCCCGACTACAACCACGAGCGGCACAAGCGTACCGAGAGCGACGTCGAGCTCCTGAACGTGGGCTACATGAAGAACGTGGGAGTGGACGTGGGAGTGGCGGTCACGGACGACGAGGAACACCGCCCAACCCGCAAGATGACGCTCTCTAAGCAGGACGGCGCGTGGCGCGGAACGAGCATCCCCGAGCAGCAAGAGGAGCCCAAGACGACGGCGGCGGCGTTCTCGGACGAGAGAGAGCCGCGGTAGAGAGCCCTGATTGATTGTGTGTGATTAGACTTCACTTTTAGCTTACCTATCTAGCTATTTCGATCTTTATAAACTTTTTTTTCCTACAAGTTATTACTAGGATCCCTCCCGGCTCGCGGTTCTACCTGTATTTCTAATCGTAAATTAATGAAGATGATGGGGTGATGGGACACGAGAGATGGGGAAAAGATTAGAAACCTGAACAATGGAGCTCCATATGTTGAATACCTACCATAATGTCGATCTAATGTCAAGCAAAGCCGTCGACTGAAAAGGAAGTTAAGTTCTTTCTACAGAAGAGGACACTAGTACTTCCGTGGTGGATGATTCATGCATTCCACTGGCTCGATGTAGAGACCGCTATGGACAACATTCTAGAATGGATAATGGCGACGTGCTGGTGTACGTGTAAATCTCCTCGGGGGTGTATGTCAACGGAGGGCAGTGTCAGATGAGATAATGATAACAATCGATAAGAAAAAGGGGTTTAGTCAGGGGACGCAAGGGTTACACAGGGTATCACGTGATATCCCACTGGATGAGTGTTTACACAGGAGAATTTTGTCGTTGGTACGAAGAGATCGAAAAGTACAACCTAGATTCAATTGAACCATCACTCAATCAATCAATAATTTTCCTACTTGTCTGATAGGCAGCTGGCTAATAGTACATTGACAAGGTCTCAGTTTGGGCGACGTAGGAAGCCCTCTCATACGAGAACGTATCTTCATAACTGCCACAGTGGGCCGAGTCTTGTTGACAAACCGTAGACCGAAGCATTTCTTCCTCATGGCATCACATAAAGTGATGAGCATGACGAAAAAAAAAAAGAAGAAAAAAGAATCTCCAGAGAGAAGTAGACAAATGACTGAGTTGCTTCAAGTTGGTCTTCTTGGTCACCGAACACGTAACAAAAGTGTGGTGATCAATCATTAGACTATAGAAGTAGAGGTTGTCACACCTTGTGGTTCCTATGAGATGTCAGCGTAGAGATAAAGTCCAAAAGGCGAAAGGGGGCCCGGAAAAGGGGGAAAGGGAAAAAAGGGGGGGAGGGGTTCACGTACCAAGATAGATAGAATAAGTGAAGGAATTTTGCCCACCATCCACCCAGGAGACGTATCTCCCGATTCCTTCACTCCAGCTACTCCGGTCAGACGCATAGAGCCAAGAGCCTGGTACGTTTTTCTTTAACGTCGCATCCGTAACTAGGTACGTCCATAAAGGGAAACCTAAGTCCGCGCTTGACGTGTCGCAGTGTCGGGCGAGTCATACGAGGCACAGGCGTAAAGACGCCCGACCTACAAGCATGCCCTCGGGTACCGACGGGGAGGCTCCGGCAGAGTCCGCAACAGCTCTGCCTCGGCGTGAAAGTGGGCCATCCTGGTAGGGCGGCGCACCTTTGGGTCTGATACCATACATCCTGTATGGCAGCAAACCTTACTCAGTACGGGTCCACTAGCAGGGTCCCTTCGTGCGTCTCGAAGGCGGTACGGTGTGATTCCCAGGTATCCAGTCACCGCCCATAACAGATAGATACCCGGGCCCGGACTGCTTTCGTCCTAGCCGGCAAAGCAGACTAGCCTGCAACGCAGACTAGCCGACTAATGCAGACTAGAACGAGCACAGTCAACAGGCAAGGGCGGGGACGAACGACCAATGCACTACTAGCCGACATCAAACCCCCCTCATGTTGCAGAGTGGTTACCAGCTCAACGGAGCCAGGCGTACGAGGGAGTTGTTCGGCTGAGACAATCCACGAATATCGACGACGCACGACTTCTTCTGAAACCCTCACGGGCCAGGCATCCGACGGGCGGTACCGCCAGGAACCGCCAAGAGCCCCCAGTGCATTGGGCAACTCAAGACGGTCTTCGAGAAGGCCCCTCCACTCCTTTTCTCGGAATTTCCCGAGATAAACTCTCTGCCTGAAAAAGGTATAGTAAGAACCTGGATGAAGTTAAGAATTATTAGTATCTGACTACACAAGAGGGGGCGAGGAGGTACTTATCTTTGGTCTGATCATAGTGAGGTGCGTATGAGTCTAGGAAGGTTATTAGAGAGGAACGAGAGAGTTGGGATTGCAAGAGGTGAGAGGCATACCTTGCTTGAGAGATTGTTGGAGGACGGCGTGGGTCAAAATTGAATAGTGTCGACTTGGGAGTATTGACGATGTCGACTGGGGCAAGGTGGTTGTATGGATGGCGACGATGGATGGTGATGATGGATGGAGACGATGGACGGCGATGATGGATGATGGTGATGATGGATGGATGTTTATCAGGTAGAGATGAAGAAAGCCAGAGTTCAGGTTTGGGGGTCGGGGCGGGGAGATGTTGTTGTGGATGTCGCGGCAAGAAAAAAAAAGTATTGTTTACATGATGATGTTTGGGCATATACGCGTCGACGTGTATGAGATATGAAAGCAATGAGTGCGGGAAGTATGACAGGTGAAGGAAGAAAAGCTCAAGGGAGGAAAGGTGAAGGAGGAAAAGTTGAAGGGAGGAAAGGCGAGTGGTGAAATATTTGGAGAGGGGAAGAGTTTCTGGAAGGAAATCTGCGTGGAGGGAGATCTGTTATGGAGGTAAGTAAATCTTTGAGGAAGGAACGTGTGTGGAGGGAAATTTGCGAGGAAGAAAACATGAGAGGAACGAAATCTGGGAGAAAGAAAACTTGTGTGGAAGGAAATCTTCGTGGAGGGAAATCTGTTGTGGGAGGAAATTTGTGTGGAAGAAAACGCGTGGACGTCGTAGGAAATGTTTGGGAAGGCAGTGAAATAATATGTTTGGAAAGTGCAGTAATGTAATCGCTGTGGGATAGTGCTCAGCACGTAACTGAATGTTAGGGGGGCTCTTGCATGTTTTGAGACGCGGTGCGGTACGCGACTCGAGGTGTGTGAGAATCGGGGCGAGAGCACAGAGTCACGCGTTTTATCAAGCTCAGAGGAATTGATGAGCTGTCATAGGCAACAGAGGGATCATTTGATGAAACGGAGGAGGAGGAGGGTAGTAGTGATGAGAAATGGTAGGAAAAGGGGCTGATAGGAAAGGGTTGATATTCGTACCTGGGCTAGTTGAGTTGAGTTGAGTTGGATCGTAGGGCGGGAAGAATATTGAGAAGTGTTGAAAAGTTGAATAGAAGAGGGAGGTGGTAAAAAGGGGGAAGATGGACAAATTCTGAATTGTTGAAGAAAATGAAGATAGAGAAATGTTCAAGAGTCGAAGACTTCAAGGGAAGATGAAGAAGTTGTGGAAAGAAAGGAGACGGAGAAGTGTTGAAGTGTTGAAGAGGGGAAAGACAGAGAAGTCTTCAAGAAATGAAGAGGTGAAGAGAAGATGGAGAGGTTGTGGAGAGAAAAAAGTTGGACAAGTGTTGAAATGTTGAAGAAAGATGGAGGAGATGGACAAGTGGTGAAGAAAAGGAAGTGGAACGTTGTTCATGGCCTGGCAAGTTGAAGTTGATGGAAAGGTTTCGGAGAAGTTGGGCGGCTGTCCCAATGTGTAAATAGTAAACAATCGGGACGACTGATTAGGATTGGAATAATTTGGGAATAATAAAGGAGTCGAGACTTGAATGGTAAACAAAAACTCGAAAAGAAAATTATAGTACACTGGTTCGTTGCTAGGTACCTAAGGTATATGTGCAATCCAGCAACCTATTTTATTCGATTTGACACTTAAGATTCAGTGCAGGACCGATACATATGCACCTTCCTTGGACATCTGGGTAATTGTGTCGTTCCCCAGCCTATGAGGTTAGGAGAATTAGCTGTAATCCAGATGATATGAGGAAGGTACGCCTATGTAGATACTGGCCTGGGTAGTTCAACCTAGACCGTACCTACCTAATAACACCTACCTAGAGACCTAGGTGAAATATCTTCTGAATTAAGGGGCTGATTACCTACACTCAAACCAACTATTTATTCTACTCTATATGTACAAAACTGCCATATACTTATTTACTGCGCACACTTAAAAGCCCAGATGTGAAACTTAATGCTCGACTGCAGTCATAGAACATACTAAGCTTCAAACGAAATATTATCGTGTTCAAGGGACGTAGGTTGTGCAGATAGGTCTTCTCAGTCGGCCTACATTCCTATGTACCATGACCCAATAGCTTTGGCAAGACTCGAGCAAGCATAGATCCTGCTTGATACGTAGTAAACACGTTGGAATCGATACAGCAATGATCTGTTTTTTCTGGGAATACACGAGACTAGATGCAATGCACAGGATAGTTATGTTGCTAGGATTGGGTTTGAAACAGAAATCCGTCATAGAAACGTCTGCTGATAGGGTGTTCAAAGAATGGGATATCTTAGACAGAGAGACCGAATTATGCCCAGGCTCAAGGAAAGAAGTGATCTAGGTTTTCGTATTGTCTCTAAACTGAGACCATCTAGAAGGCTGTAGATATTAATCGTAGCAACTATCACTAAGCTCAACGAGTGTTTTTTTTGCTGGTGCGTTCGCCTATTTAATTCAGCGTCCTCACTGGAAGAACTTACAGGAAAACACATAGATACCTCATATCTGCCGCACTACACCGTATCAAAACTTCATATCAAAACTTCATTGACAAACAATTCAGCCCACAATGTCGAATGTGGATCTCGGAGATATCCTAAGTGATCTCGCAGATGTGCTGTCGCTACCGCTCAGATTTTTCCTGTTCACTCTCTGCGTACTCTTCATCTTTAGGAACTATGGATCTGTTTACGACTACACTTTACACCCATTGCTTTTACGTCTCTGTAAGCTTGTGTGTGACTGCGCACGGGATCCAGCCCAGCCACGCTAGATCGATGGAATAACTTCCAGAACTTCTGGGCGATATATCTTGCATATTGGCGAATTTTATCCCCGTTATTATGGTCACTAAAGCCAATGATGAGATTTTATTCTTCGTCACTTCACCGCCGGAGCCGCACCTACCGGGCTGGATAAGCATCACATTAATCATCGACGCTACGATTGCAGGAGTCTGGAGCTTTTTTTTGCGAGAGAATATACGAAGATACGAGTTAGCACGAGGATGACCACACCTTGTTTACTTGCCTTGCTAAGCTGTGCGCTGCCTTCACGGCTTTCTGTGTCTTGGACTTAGAAGATAAAGAATGGATGAAAGTATGGAGGTTTGGGAGATTGATAGACTATTCAAGCAATCTGATCATGTCACCGTTACATGTACTCGAAATCATCATGGACGGGTGTTCATGTCCTTTTTACGGTACTACTTGTACTACCTCATTCGTCACTGGGGAATGATAGACTAGTCGCCTGATAGCCTCACTTAGTATTCTTTCATAAACTCGGTTGGCCTGCAACGTTCTTGTTCTTAGCCATTGTAGTGTGCTCCCTTCAAAAGGGGCAGCAATGGTGACAATCGTTTGCTCTTCGAGAAGGTTGAGTTTCACTGCAGGCCTACTCGTATGTCTAGATCACGAGGGAGGCTGATTCTGCGAAGACTATGGGACACCTGGGTCATTCATCTTGTTATTGGTGGAATTGGTTTCACCTTGTATCTACCATGTAATCTAGAACTCGTTCATGCCGAAGTCCATCTTCGCAATGCCTACGTAATCGCCTGACACATATCGACTTTTGTGTCACGGTTGTCTACATTGAGGGATGCTCCGACATCTATATCTATAAGGTAGGGGCTACGTCTTAGATGTTAAATTCAGTTGAGACTTCTGCTCTCCTTAGATAAATCCCTAAAGTCGTTATTCCTTGCAAGTTTAGCGGGATCAAGAGCTCAAATTCATAAATCGATCAATATCTGTAAGTCTCAAGTCCGGTCCAAAGCCCCTGATATGATACCATCTATGCAATTGACCACATTAAAGGTCTTCTCAACGAGCGATCTCGCATTCTACGTACCGCTTCTCTAAATATGCGTGCGACCTATTCCATCACGAAGGCCTCTGTGTTCCTCATAGGCACCGTGTTCTCTCGCATCGCCACAGGCACGATCTGGGCGCAGTTCTGCGACGATACAGCCTGCTCCGTCAACTGCGGTCTGGCCGTCAGCGTTAACAACCCAGCCTGCTTGGCTAGAGAGTGGGGACGGAACTCGATCAAGCTGCATGGATCGGGTATGTGATTTCGAGTCCTTTTTCCTCTTTTCGTCCTGCTTTGGAGGTTAAGCCGATCGAAGAGTCGTCGTTCTCGAGCCATGCCTTAAAACCCCCACCCTAAATCCCTACTTAGAGGAGTAGCTCTGACAACTATGATTGCAGACTTCATCGGTGCCTACCTGGTACACTCTCCTGGCCTCAATTGCGACTGCCAGAATGACTGCACTGCCATTCCGGGGATGGGTACCCCGACCTGCATGGATATTTCGAAAAATCCGCCCGCTAAGTCGTATCGTTTTCAGCTCTCTACCTGCAAAGAGATAGAGGGAGGACCACCTATCGGGAACAATTGTCAGACCAGCAGCGCCCCCTCACTTTGATGGTGTGTTCGACGCTATGACATATCATACCAACGAGTTATTTCCCGAAGTTGCTCAAGACGGTCTCATTGCGGCAAGAACTGTGGCTACATCTTGGACTAAGGTTCACGGGTCATATTTTCTAGATGGGATGTATCGAGATGCGGGACGTCGAAGATTTTGGGGGCTGGCTGGTGTAACTGAGACTCATAGCGTATTGCTCTCTATGTCTTGGAAAAATTGAAGATTATTATATCGTGATTAGAAGGAAGAATAAGCATAGCCCAAGTTTCACGACCAATGCACCGTCTACTGTTGTCGCTGCTCCACTTGTTGGAACTGGTGATGCTGAGGGGCCACTGGTAGTGTTTGAAGAACTTGCGGTAGCGACTGATAATCCTGATACCGAACTTCCAAGTACAGAGGACGAAGTGGCGCTAGAAGGTACTCCAGTGGAGGTGTTTGGAGCCGTTGATATAGATATATTCTCAGATATGGCCGTGCTGGTTACAGTCGGAGTGCTTTCGAATACAGTCGGAGTGCTTTCGAAGACAGTAGGAGCAGCTTCAGTAAAGGTTACTTCTGCGCTCGTCGGCGCATCACCTGGAGTATCTTCGTCCCCATCCGAGTCGCCGCAAATGAACTGCATGCCTTTGAAGTCACCAGGCGCAACGCAGGGGTGATGTGTTTCCTCCTCGACAAGCGAGTTAGGCAAGTTTGACGCGATCAGGTCAGAACATGTCGAGTCGCTGTAAATACTTAAAGAAGGCCTTGCGCCGCTCCTACAATACGGCCGCTCATTTAGAATGAAAGATCGGAACGGGTTGAGGTATGGTGTAGCGGAATCCGCCTTGCCACAGGTGTCGATGCCGAGGATGAAAGAATTGACGTAGACCGGCTCCTGACAGTTTATATCTGAAAAGAGCGTGATGTTGCCCGTCTTTGGGAGGGATCCCGAGGCAGATTGAGCAAGCCAAAGAGGGAATATGAAGGCGAACGAATTGAAAATAGCCTTCATGATGACTACGCGTTAATGAAATAATGTTGAAAAGGTGTTAAGAGTTGACTTTTGCATAATAAACATGAGGGCGACAATATGGCTGCCTAGAAGCTCTGTGTGAAAATATCGTGACATTGGGAAATTAGTAGACCAAATGTGGATTAGGGGTAGCGGTCGGACGCGAAGCCATCTTCAGCTAGTCGCCGCTATAGCGGCATCAACACCGTCAATTGAACATAACTATCGGACTGTATATATGCATGCGATCTGGCTTTGCGTTCGATATCTTGTACGGGGATTATACAAACCTGCGGCACAGACAACCTGTGCAGATCGATTCTTCTGTCTGCATTACAGGTTAAATAAATGGATTTCTACGTTACCTGGCAGGTACCTTAGGTAGTCATGCAATACCAGATGCCGGCGAGAAACACGCGATATGTCTTGAGTCGTATCCGTCGTTTAATTAGATTCAACATTACTCGACTGCGCAACCTTTGCAAGCGGAACAACTAACAAAATCCGCTTGCTCTGAGGGGCGTCCCTGTGGATGTCAACCCGCGAAGTTCGCCGATTAGCCCTTTGGCAAGGGCGAGAAGCGTGCGTATAAACACGCAACAAGCACATAGAATGTATGTGCTTAGGCTCATATACTATACACTTGAGTAACGTCCTAGAGCGATGAGCCCAGAACCCCAAGATTCAAGACCGCGTCTTGGTCTCCAGCATCTGGTAGCAGAGCAAAACTTAGGAAATAGACCACCAACGCCGTGATATGCAGATATAACGGTCCGTCCGCATTACCGCATTCCATATTCACCTTCCCTGACGTTGCCCCTATAGGTAGTATGTGTTATGTTGGTATTGAATGGTTTTCGTTACTCTTGTTTCTCCTTGGAGTTTCCGACGAATCGCTCCTTCATGGACAAACGTTTTCCTCCCATAGACTTCAACTTGTCGATCAGGGTTTTCCTCGAGTCTAGCTCGGCAATCTCGTCACTGCCTCCAAGACTCTTGCCGTTAATCATGATATTAGGTACTGTCCTGCGTCCAGTCATGACGCCTAGCCTCGCTTGTAGTTCTTTCCCTAGGGGATGCTCATCGAGCTCGACGACGTAAGGGGCGGGATCGATGGAGTATTTATCGAGAAGGATGCCCTTTGCTCGCTTCGAGTAAGGGCAAAATGATTTGGAGAAGATGACAACTACATGATGGTTAATGGTTAGTGACAATATGCATACATTGAACGGCTTGTTGATCTTACCTGGGGATTTCTTCAGTATATTATTAATGGTCACTTCAATTTCGTGGTCCTCTTCCGACTCTTCCTCCTTCTCCGTGTCTGTGGAACCGCCTTTTGCGTTGCCTTTCTTCTGCCCTCCGGCTGAGCTCCCGACGCCGATGACCTCACTCGGGGGATCTGGTTTCAAAGGTGCCTTGGCATTGGCTAAATCTTTCGCCTTCTGCTCGGCAGCACGGAGTCGTTCAGACATTTCTTTTGCTAATTGTTCATCGTCCTCATCGACAGATCCGTCCCCGTCTTTATCTTTTACTGTTGAGTCGACAGTCGTACCCTTGCCACTCATCACAACCTGCCCACTACCTTGTTTGTGGCCTAGGCCATTCATGGTCTTCCCGAAGAAATCTTGAACCGTCCGGTTATCATGAGGAATGGTAGATCGCATCTGAGAAGTGAAGAATAAGGTAGTGATGATGGCGGCTAATATCACCATCATAAGAAGGCGTACTCTTCTGGCTGAAGGCATGGCGGGTGAAATCGACCGAGCGCTACCTCTCGGTCGAGGAATTACGTATGCGATAGAGAGCTCGAATGTGATAGATTGGCAAAAACGTTTGCTAATTACTGGCGAGCGTCTATCTGACGGCCGGCGCAAACATGCCTCGGTATCGTCTAGAAGGCGTCGACGGCAGCAGAATAGTTTAAGATGCCGATCTAGCCGTCAACTTGAATGGAATTATTCAGAACAGATCAGATATGCACTGGTTTGCGCGTAGGAGGAAAGTTCGAAACCGACTTGGCAGCTTAGCAGCTTGGGAGCTTGGAGGCAGGGGTTTTCCCGAGGATCGCCAGGGTTGAAATGGCGATCTGTCATAGACTGGATACCGCGAGACGTATTTTTGGATGGAGGCGGTTAAATGTGACGCTCAGCGCATCTGCAGGCTTAAAACTTAGTTACACAGATAATTAGAGAGACAAAGGCAAGGAGTGATAGCTGAAAAGGATTGATTAATTGAGAGGCAAAGCAGCAAGGAGGTGGCCAATTGAGAGTAGATTGAAGCAATGAGCGGACTTCGGATGCTTGAAACCTGAAATAGCGATATAGCGATGTCGATGGTGTAAAGGAATGACGAAAATGCTTTCGACTATGGTCCAAACTTTAACTCGCATCGAGCAGCCTGGACTGTTGGATGATCCCCTGTATTAACCCTTGCATTTTACACTGTAGCTCCGTCGCACGAAGTAGACAAGCCAAGCCTAGGCCCGCAGCCCCCAGTCGGATCGGCACTTTTCTTGGTCAAGCTTGCCTTAACAGCTAGAAAAAGATAATATAGCAAGATAAATGTTTGAGTTATTTGCCTAACAAAGACTAGTCTGGCTTGCTTATTCTCAGCTTTTGGACTAGCACCAAGGTTCTAACTATGGTGGCCGGTTTCTTACATCTGTGCCAAAATTGAAAAACTCAAAAGACTTTACTTAACACGGAAGTATAGCACAGACTTATAAATCAGCCACATGATAGAAGGGTACATTTCAAATGGAGAAGCTTAATAGCTTGTAGGTGACTATTGACGCTGACTGTTGGCTTGATTGTTGGCCTGATTGCTGATGACTGTGTGCGTGTTATCTTATAAGTTAACTCGGTACTTAATCACTCAGAGAGTCAGCAAGTCAGGCAATTTAAACTAGGTAGGTATACTACTGGGAAGGGGGGGGTCTGCCAATATTATAATAGTAACCATGTTTACGTTAAATATAATGATAAATTTTTAACACTTTATTAATAGCTAAACATTATTATTATAAAAGTCTTAAAAAGAATATCTCCGTATTATATATGGCTTTTTTTAATTAATTAATATGTTAAGGGTAAAAAGGTTATAAAACTTAATAGCTTTAAAAAGTCCATCGCTTTATATAAGTGTAACATTATATTTTTAGATATACGATTAAATCTTTAAAGATTTATATATATTGTAATTAAGTTTAATTATATTATTAAACTTATAAATTATAATTTTTTTAAGTTTTTATAGCGTAGTAGTAAATTACGTAAACTTATAATTATTATGATTATTTAAGTAATTATATATTTAATTTTTCTTATATTTTTTTATATAAGATTTAAGTAAGGTTTAATTACGTATCGCGATATTTTTTTTTTTTCTTTTTTTCTTTAGGTATAAAATATTTATGAATATAATGTTAAATTTAATAAAATAATAATAAGTTTATTAAAAAGGAATAATTTTTCCTTTATAATATATTATCGGGAAAAAGACTTTTATATTAATAAGTGACTTTATCTTTATAATAGTGATATTTTTTCTTACTACTTTTATATAAGGAATACGGTTATATTTAATTATAATAGCTTTTTAATTAATAAATAATTACTTTTATTAGTTGCTTTTAAGTTATTAAAGTTAACATAATGTTTATATTTAAATATAGTTACTATTATAATATTTAAACACCTCCCTTTTTTTATAATGTAAATATTTTAAAAGGTTGAAATGTGATTTCTTATTATACAAAAGTACCTATATGTACCTATTTATCGATAGATAATCGAAAGTTGGCTTACGCCTTACCGTTTAGGGAAGGTATACGATCCGTCCACAGTAATCCCTGCAAGAGGAAAGGGGTCGGGTTTAAGTTTATGGCTTCTTGAGCCTTTCGGCACATCGCCGCGCCCATGCAGATCTGGGGTAAATTTCCCCTGGGACAATGCTTCATCCATTTACGACCCCAGCCTTTCAATATAATTAAATAGCTCATTGAAAAGCTCGACTTCGGGATCTTCTAATATTATGTCGTCGTCTTCCCTGTTTTTGGTTCCTGCACGGCACGCTGCATTGGTTCCCGAGGGGCGGGAGGATTCGTGTGACTTCAGCATGCGACGAGACGGACAATAAGGCTGGATCGGTTACGTGCATCCGAACATTCTATTCTTGTATAACAACAGACGGACGAGGTCTCATGAACCTTTACATTGTCCAATTGTCGTCGACGCCTATCTATTAGCTCTTACGACGATCTCTAGCCCTATAAAATGTCGATAGTGGTGTGCTCTCGACGATGATGAATGCGATCGTCCGCGGTACTGGGGGAAAGATTATTTCGGTAATGCGACATCTATATCGGGATACAGATATGTCCATGCGCGTACATTATATCGTACACGAAATTCCCTCCTAGACCTCAGCCCCTATTCCATCATGACGCTACTCCTTGGGCTTCACCAACCAATTTAAGTGTATGATTTCTCATACTTCATATATCTTGTTGGATCCGATCAAGATGTAGCGACCAGTCTTATCGAGTGGCAGCCGTAGGGATTAATTCTCCAGTGCCCAGCTCCTAACTTAATTGGAGATCTATACTCGAAGCTAAGCAAAAAGCATACGCGATAACGCTCAGCGTTACTCGATATCGTTGGTAGAGGCTCTCAAACTTAAGGGCCATGTTCATCCCTTGTCGCCTGCCTAGCTTCTGGGACACATAGGAAACAGTTTCAAAAGGCGGAGCGGAGAATCGCAACTACATATCTACGCGCCTAACGAATATCGACGCACCATCACGATGTCAAGGTTGGTAGCTCTATCAAAGAGGCCAAGATGCTACCACTGCTAGGAATGTAAAACCTAAGATTCACGGTTTCGCCAGCCTGTACATCGCAGATTGGGGTATCGATGGCCAAGCGAGTACCTGTCATCAGCAGGAGTCGGATGAACTACGCTTGGCAGAACAGTGTACAGACGTTCTGGCACTCAGAAACTATATATACCTCAGTCATTGACTTACAGTATCAACCTTCGCAAAGTACCACTTCTTTCAGTCTCTACTTCAGACTCAACAAATCATCTTGGGTCTGCGAGCCTATTGTGATCACGAGGCCGTGTGCATAGGCTTAAGAGACAACGCTACGACCACTTTGATGAGTACAATCTTACGCTCTTTGGCCATTATCACAACCCCTTAGCACTGCTCTTCAATGACTCTTTACCTAATGTGTGCACTATACTCCTAAGGCATTAATACAATCACGGCCACAATCGAACAATTGCAATTCACCTTGATGGCTCGTGCGTTAGTGTTAGTATGAGAGATCCCCAATTGTGACGGCACTCCGCCATCAAGGTGCACACTACGACGTTCATAAGATCGAATTTACTCATTTCACCTCTCAACTCATACCATCTCACTTTTTACACACATCCTACGTAAAAAGATAAACATACTATCTCCAAATCACCGTTCGACAATAGTAATAGTCCCGGTACCGCTATTATTTGGTTTATCAGCCCCAACACTGCTGGCCTTATTTCCGCCGTATCGACACAACTACTTTTACAGGGACACTTAGCCATAACATCTTCCATCTTCCATCTTCCTCTCACCCGATAACTTTCGCTTTTCCCACACGTTATTCTAACATGTCTAACGACGGTAGCAAGATGGAAGGGCTCCCACTCCCCGATAACATTATCCTGGCGCTTGCTGAGCAACTGGACACTAAGTCTATGTTCAACCTAATGGAGACAAGCGAGGTAAGACTCCTGCGACCATGTTGAACTTCACTCCACGCTAGTAGTATTGGACTAACTGGATTCCCAATACAGCAAATTCATGATCTAATTCGTCATTACGAATTCTCCATCTCCATGGGCCAAGCCGCGAAGTTCATGTCGCCTGTTGGCAACATCCTCTCCTCGGAGGTCTTCGCGCGACGCTGCATACAGCGCGGTACCTTCGAGATGGTCGCTGAGATGGAGATGCGTGAGGCCCGCATCGAAGATATTCTTAGCAACTCTGGTTACATAGACCTTATGAACCCCATGCGCATCGGGCCTTTGAATGTGACGCAACAGAAGCGCCTGTATGGACTCCTAAAGCGTGCGATGAGGCACTGCGACCGCATCGCCGACATGGCGGCGAATCAACCCTGCCGACCCAGTGAGTAACACCGGAGTTCTTTCTCTTCCCCTTTTGGACTTGTCATGGGAGCTAGAAATTCCTCACCAAGATGGCTGGGGAATTCTTGCTCCCGAGACATGCCTAAACCTGCTGGGCCCCTTTCCTAAAGTAAGGTTTACTGATTCTTGATGTTACAGTAATGCAACAGAGCTACGACCGGCTCAAAGCCAAACATTTTAATGCATCCAATCTGCCCCTTGGTTTTCGGCTTCAAGACCCAACCACCAATTTCGGAGCTAGGCCTTTGCAGTTCGAATACATCAAGAATCTGCCGATTGAAGATCTCGCCATGGTCTTCTACTTGCTGAATGCTCTCGAAGCCGGATACTACCGAACTATGGCTGATTACGCAGCGTCTGACCCCGACCTTGAAAACCGGCTGCTCGTCTTTAAGGAGTGCATTCTACGCCACGGCTCGTGGTACGCTTGGGGTTATGTTTGCGGAAGCGGCCCCTGGAAGGTGATGGCAGACGCCATCTCTCAAGTCGGCATGGTTGAGCTTATTAGTTTTGAGTTCAACATGGACGACGAGGAGGAACAGGCGGACCACATCCCGCCGAGTCTGCATTCGGCATTCTGGGCTCGCTTTGATGCCATGTCACCTTCCGACAACACAGGAAAGGCAGAGATATACCGGATCGTGGAGTCCCTGGTCAAAGGGGACGAGGGCGAGTTTGGAGACGAACGCGAAGGGGAAGAAGGATAGAGAAACAAGAATCAAGGGCAACTCGTTTGGGGATGATGGATATTAGCTACTAGACCTGGATTTGGGCGTACTGGCGAATGGAAGTGGGCATCGAGGATAGAGTGGTTGGCAACATAGTGTTTCCCCCGGCCTGTCATGTCGTTCCCGAGAGTGACACTCCCCTATAGCTTCTAGCGTAAATAGCAGGTCTGTAACGAAGCCCGATGCCAAGCCGTGGTGAGTAGCCACCACGCTCTATTTCGACCGGAATTACGCCTAAGTAGCAATTACTTTAAGATACATAATGACTTCTTAGTCAGTCTTGGTCTTGTCTTTCTTGTCTTTGCTGAAGAATATGACAACGAAAAAGGACGGGAAAGAAGCGAAGAAGCGAAACAAGTCATATATGGTACTCTCTTTACAGGTAGACCTAGTAGGCTCAGCCTTCCGGTATACTGTAACGTGGAACTGTCAAGTCAAACCACATTTGGCTCATGATTTATAGGCAAAGCGATAATTATTCCATTTGCATCATCAGGTAAGTCTAAGACCCTGTTTTAGGGGGTAATGCTTGATACCTCATGCAGATCTGTGAGCGCAACTCTCCAACGGCGTGAGTCAATAATACGCCAAGAGGTATGGTGAAAATTGACATGGAGTAGATCTCACCATCACCACCAAAGAAAACTCGAAGCAAAAACAGCTCGATAAGCCGAGGAGACTAAAATGAAAATGGAAATTCTGAAGCAAACGAAACGCTTTAACATGCTAGACTAGTGTGATAAATGGTTCACAGGCGCTGTCCCCGGGGTAGTCCCTTTCAGCTCGGATGTCACCGATAGCGGGGCCCGGAGCTGACATGAGTCACCGGGGGAACCCCCAACTTTGAAGACTTCGGAAAGCATCCCCTCATTTTACATGTTACGAAATACGTTTGCCTAAGGCCACGCCTCAGATGATGCGGTACGCACCAATTTAGCTTCGTACGCGCCTATGTTTGATCAGTGAGGCATCAAATCCGGTCTCGAAGGGCGTTTTGGACAAGGCTAATGATGAATAGGATCTCGAGGCCTTTCCAATTGGTCCTATGCTAGCACGCTACCACGCTACCTGGCTGCCTGGAGGCTAGCAACATAATAGACGCGTGGTAAGGGGGGCAGACTTGCAACTTTCTACGTGACTTGATCTTGATCGATGCAGAACTCGAACGTGACAGATGACATAAGTTGACAAATATAGGACTTTCGAAGGACTTTGGTGTTATAATACAGCTACTTTATGCAGTCATCAATTGCGGCATTGCGACGCAGCTCACAATCACTTGCGTGTTCTACGTTCGCAACCCTGCAAGTCATCATATACTGAATGGGCGTGTTGACACCATCTTTTCATGCCAAGCCGCATAAGTCAACTCCTTGGCTACCCGGCCGGGTATAGCTCACTCCCACAGCCTTACGAAAGTCATCTTAGTGTTGAAAGCTGTGTCATCAGCCCATGCATGCTCTGTATACGCAATTACTTATTAGTCACACCAGCTTCTATAAAGTAGATGCCTTGCCTTTGCTGTCAGGCTGTAACTTATCTTCAACCACCAACACCATCTTAATTACTCCTTACAAGCACGAGATCTTCGAAATAATTTTGCCTAGAACTCTACTACCACCATAACATCTTTAGCCAAACAGCTCTTCCCATCGGCGTGACATGTGCCGAACTTGCTACCAGACCACTGCCGCCTCCTTCGCTCCATCACTAGCAATAACAAACCCAGAACTCATCTGGGTCCACCACATGGAGCAGAAGCAGCGAGCACGTATCAACCATGCGTTGGGCTCCCAATCGCAACCCAAAGCCGATGTCAAGCCTTCTTCTGCCTCGACCTACTCCGAGTCTACCACTTACTCGTACGACAAGGACAAAAGCCAGGGCGACTCCAAGCAGAAGCGATCGGTGCGGCAGCGAATCAAGGAGACTTTCAAGAACATGGGAAGCCCTCCTACCGCGCATCATGACCGAGTGAACGGCCAGAAGACACAGGAACCGAGCACCGAACATGGCCCGATGAGCTCGACGCCGCAGAGCAGGACCTAAGGTGGTTGGCGAAGATGTTATATCATATATCTAATAGTAATGTTTTGGATGACCAGGTGCTAGCCCAGGCCTCCCTGCAGGCCTGGGGTAGCAATGGTTTATGAGACGAATGGCCTTGATATCGTGGTCTGGTTGGTTTGCCAGGCTTAGGTACCGTCAGTAATTGCTCTGGCGGAATGGACTGGACTCTAGAGAAAGAGTAGGGAGATATGACAATAACGGAGCATGGCTTTCCTATGTCACGCTTGGGACGGTATTGAACAGATACGAGTATTTCAAACCAGTATGATGGATATTTCATAGGAATGAGGGTATTCATAGCTAGATTGAAACTATGGGATACAGTCCTTAAGATGATAGCTGGTTAACTATCGAGCCGCGTAGGTATTATACAAGTATGGCAATTGATTATTGATTTAAGTATGAGTTGATTAAGTTTGTTGTTTATTTTATCTTTTATATAAACGATAAAATTATTTTATGATAACACTCTTTTTGTGGGATATCACGTGATAGTTAATGTAATTAATAAGTTATATGATTAAACTTTTTTCCTTATTGTTATTTTATCTTTTATTTAATAATAAGTTAATATTAATTTTAATGTGTTTTTTTTTAAATAATTAATTTATATAAGCCGTAATAATTTTATTAGCATATATTTTTTTTAAAACTTTATATTATTAATAAGTAACTTATGTTTTTATTCGTAGGAAATATTTACGTATATATTTCATTAAATTTTTAATTATAAAAAGTGTTATAAGTTAATAAAACGACCGAAAAAGCTTATCAAGTTTAATATAACGGATTATTTTATTTATAATGTAATTCACGTTTTATTTTTTAATTCATGTTAAATAAAAAATAAAATAACGATAAGGAAAAAAATTTAATTATATAACTTATTAATTATATTAATTATTACGTAATATTTTATAAAAAAAATGTTATTATAAAATAATTTTATCGTTTATACGAAAGATAAAATAAATAATAAAACTTAATTAACTTATACTTAAATTAATGATTAATTACCATATTTATGTGATAGTTTAAAGCTTTTCTTTTATTAAGCGCACATTAAGTTTTAGCGTAATACCTTTGTTACATAAGCTGACGGGTTACCATGGGAACTAAAAGTAAGCGTTGGTAACTTCTCATGAAAATTTTACTGATGTGAAGGGTTAGCACAGAATTAAAGACATCAAGGGAGTGAAATGAAGTAAAAAGATACAATCACACATTGATGAACATGCGAAAAAGTAAATGATCCCTCGGGCCGGAATCGAACCGGCGACATTTCGGTAGCAAATACAACAATTACAGCCGAACGCGATAACCAACTACACCACCAAGGGTAACTCTAGAGTGGGCTCTAGAGCGAGGGGAAGTTGTCAAATCTCTTACTACTGCGGCTTATGTACCTATCATTTTCGCGCTTACCTAATCTGATGAAGCCCCGCCTATGTTCAATTGACGAAGTGGAAGTTTAATTCGTTTTTCGCCTCGATTGAAATATTCAATTCGTTAAGTTTTATCTAATTCCAAGCTGCATTTAGCTCTCTTACGACTTTTGAGCTTTGGTATACATCTACGGAGTCTACTCGTGTGTAGCGTTGTGCCTTTGTCGATCATCAAGCTATACCAATGCAATAATTGACGCAAGCTCCTTGATTCAGCTTGCTTCCATTCTAGCTCTCGTTTCGACACTTATCAAGAGTATTTGACAAGCTGTCGTCCTTAATTAGTCGAAGGGACAAGGGAGTTGACATAGACTTCAATGTTCGCATATCCGGAACTGCTGATCTTCATCGCATCGCTCGCATCGTGAGAGTTCAGCCCATGTGCATCTTCCCATGCGTCCGGAATACCATCACCATCCGAGTCCGTCAGCGCGGCTCCACTCGCGCCACTCCCCGAGTCACTCTGGGAACTCGCATTTTCATCGCTAATTAGTTCGCCCTTTTTTCCCCAACTCTGGACCTCTGCCACGAGACCCTTGTCCACGTCGTCGCGCGCGGGAAAGGTTGTGCCGACGTTCTTTAGAACAGATGTCACGGCGTCAGGGGCTGCCATTAGGCGCTCGGGACCTGGATAGTCGAAGCGCGTCTTTTGGATGTCCATATCACTGTAACAACTGGTCTGGACGCAAAGGGGAGAGCCGTTGAGGATACCATCCTTGTTGCTGTCATAGTAATTCTCGCTTACGTCTGATGAAAATGAGTCTTCGCTCAGAGAAGTGTCATACGAGCGATGCACTTACAGCCATGGAAGTTAGCGTTACCTCGCGTGAATGCGGATACGCTCGTGTTAGGCCCAGATATGAAATAGTTGTTGATGATGTTGGCATAACTTTGACCTCCGCTGTCGCCAGCGATGTAAGCACCGCCTCCTCCCCAATTGTAAATGACCTGATAGCAATTAACAACTAACATCCTGATAGAGCATGGGATGTCACCCCAAGTGAAGCTCACATTGTTCTGGAAATCATTCATGCCCTTGACTTTGGGGTTTCTCGTCTTGTTGTCGATATACAAGTTCCTGAAGAGGCTAATGCCATAGTCCGACTGCATCAACCCGCCACACGAGTGGGTTTCCAGGCCTTGACCGATGATTGTGTTCTGCACGGTCACGTTATGAACGGCGCCATTGATTGAGAAGGTCTCATCCCGGCCCCAGGCGACCGATACATGATCGAAGATCATGGTACTGCCCTCGGCAATGGTAATCGCATCTGTTGATGCATATCAATATGTGAGTCGAATTCATAACATTGTCAGAAGCGAACATCACCTTTTCCTGAGTCGCCGCCTTTGCCCATTCGGAATCGGATATAGCGCACGATGGCGTCGTTGGCATTGGAGAATGACATCCCGTTGCCATAGACCGTGATGCCCTTGAACCAAACCGGTTAACACTTGGAAAGTCCACACGATGGAGACATGTATTAAGAGCGCTTACATTTCCCGGAGCTGTCTGTCCGGCGATGTAAATGTTTTTGGAGACAGCAATCCGGTCGGTGATTTTGATGGTCCCACCCATGTCGAAAACCACAATACGGTTCGCTTTCGACACAGCGTCGCGAAACGACCCTGTTCCCGAGTCGCTGTTCAACCTTCATAAGATATTGATGCTATAGGAGTCCAATAAGACTCACTTTAGGTTCGTGACATGATAAACTGACCCTGTCCTCCCGCCTACCGCGTTTCGACCAAACCCTTCGGCTCCAGGGAACGCAAGAAGGGCAGAAGCGCTTGGGACAAGCGTCGCCAGGGATGCTGCCGCGAGAAACTTAAGAAGACCCATAGCTTCTGGTAACCCAAGAGACGGCCATAGGAGAGAAGACGACTGGGGCCGACAACATAGAAGTAGAATATAGAGAAAATATGTCGTTACACTTAACCCGACACCGAGCTTTCGCATATAATTTTCCCGGTCCTTCTCAAGGGGTCTCGGGGATTAACATCCTGTCATGGAACCTTGGGACGGGTGCTGATGTTAAGATTGGGTAGAAAGACCGGGGTTGGCTATATATCCGACGGAGTCAGGCGTCCCGTGTAGCCTAAACCTACACGCAGCTATTACGAGATGGAAAGGTCAACCTACCAAGAGTCCATGATATTTTACCGACTTCATATGTTTTGAAGACATCCCAGGTTATACCTTCGTATCTACCTATGTAATTTACTTTTCTGGGTACATCAGAGACTGACCTCCTTCAGAGTGCCCCACTGAGACACAGCAATATTCACTGTATACTTTTTTTCTCCTAGTCAAGACTGTAGTCTATTCATCTCTACTAATAATATTTACCCTTTCGTAACGAAAAGGTTTCTTCAAACCAAAAGATATGTAAGAACGGATTTCCAGCTTTTAGTCTAAGACTGGCAGGGGCTTGCCATAGTTTGGAGCCTCGATGGTTTTAAGAGGAAGCATACCTTATGACATCTCAGATACGATTCTACGCTGTAAAGCTTCTACTTCCAGAGTCTAGATACCTTGGACCCAATTAGGCCCACCGCCTATCAGGCTTAGATCTCAAACAGAGCCACTACACGTAGTCGTGTGACCTTGGTGCAGAGTCTAGCCCATAGCAGCCGCAGAGCCTCCTCATCGTTCCTGTACATCAGTGGGGCTCCAGGTATCACGAGCTGCACGAGTCGCCTCCATCAGACGACTTTGACGTGTGGTGGGTCCCGTCTTGCGTACCCAAGACCGTAGTCAGGGCCGATGACCTCCTTCTAAAACGTCATCTACACTACGCACGTGAGCATCGTGACATTCAAAAACGACACGCAATCCATTTAATGGAATAGTAAACCAGTCGTCTCTATTATACCTCCTTGTCTCTATTACCAACTCTTTCGGGATGGATTACCATCAATGGGTATCTATCATTACTTAAGTAAACCCTCATTAAACGCGTCCAGATCATCTATCCTGGTATATCGAATTGAAGACGGCTCTCGCTGCGCTATGCCATACCGTTACCATACCGTACCGCCCGAACAGAAGGAAAAGGAATAACATGTTCTCGCAAATTCCCTTTTATACCATTTTTTACATCTCGTCTTCGAAGAACTTAATCAGCGTTCTCGCACCCGAGACGCCAAGACCCATAAAGGGGTAACAGATGTAAACCGGGTCATGCTTGACGCCGAACTTCTCTCTGAACTCACTCTTAGCAATTAGCTTCAGCTGCTGCGCAACCGTCTTATACGTGCGACTGAGCAGCTTGGCCTTGATGCCGTTTAGGTTGCTGCCGATAAGCAGTTCGTCCATGGCACCCGCGCCGAATGTCACGCTGCTCACCCCAGAGGATGTTAGGCTTTGGATAGCACGAGAGATGAGGGCTTCGATGCTACCGGACGGCGAGCCGGGGAAATCAAGTGCGAACTTAATCTGGTAGCCGTTTTGGGGCGAGAGACGGTGTAGGATAACAAGACCGACAATCTCGCCGTTCTTATCTTCAGCCCATAGATAGCGACGATGCGCCATGGAAACCCAGGGTCGGACTTCAGTGATGTGAACCTGCTTGCGGCCTTTGCGGCTCTCCTTCCAGTCCTGGATGCGCTTGTCGCACCTTTCTCTGACATCGTCGGGAACTGGCTGGCCGAGAGCCGTCTCGTGGATCTTAACTTCGGCTTTTTGGGCCTGGCGCTCCTTCTTGACCACTCTATTCGCATTACCTATGTCTACGCGTTCCTCGGCCACACACGTCAATGTGCGCCATCCGAGTTTGGAACCAAGGATCTCTTCGACCTGCGAAGAGACCAGGATCCAGATGGGTCGTAGATCCTCGCTCTTTTTCAGGTATTTAAGGAAGGAACTGATTACCATGGGATACTGACGTGGATCACAAAGTGGATTGCCCATAATCAGGGCATATCCATTCTCTTCGGCATATCCCACAGCGGCCCCGGTCTCAATATCCCGCCAGACTTTATACCGGTCGTCAAGCCATGCGGTATTCGTGGCGTCACCGTAGTTCACGATGAGTTTATCAAGGTCAGGCAGGTGGACGTGTTCATGCTCCCCATCGAATTCGTAGCGGATTGTGTCAGCTTCGGGGAATGGGACCTTGCCGGATTGATCGGGTTTCTTGACAGGTAGAGATTTCGGATCTCTCGGGAACAAGGTGGCATTCCGGACATCTCCCAGGTTCAGTAACAGGAACAGCACACGTTCAAGGCCAATACCGCATCCTGCATGTGGGGGCGCACCCCACTCAAAGGCTTGCATGTACTCTTCCATTCCGTCTGGGTCTACACCTGCCTTCTTCATTCTCTCGGCTAGGAGTCGCGGGTTATGGATTCTCTGACCTCCTGTGGTGATTTCCTGTCCACGAAGGAAGATGTCAAAGGAATTAGTGATTGTATCATCATTCGGATCTAAATGTGTGTAAAACGGTCGCGCCGACGCTGGGAACTTGTCGAGGATGAAGTAATCAGTGCCGTACTTCTCCTTGACTAATTGGCCCAGTCGAATTTCCTCTCGCGTTCCAAGATCTTCGTTCTCGGAAGCTGGCTTGCCGTCTTCATCTGTCCATCCGGACGAGTTTAATAGCTGAACTCCCTCCTTGAAGGTAAGGCGAGGCGTCTTTTCCAACCAAACCAGGTCCTCATGAGGGAATCTAGTCTTGACGTTATCCAACTCCTTTCGATATCGAGAGTAAATGCCCTTGAAAATGGACTTCAGTAAGTCATCAATAATGTCTAGAGCTTCATGGTAGTCTTTGTGAATCGCCATTTCTATATCTAAACCGGTATACTCGGTAAGATGTCTGTGAGTATTACTGTCTTCGGCCCTAAAGACTGGGCCGATCTCGAAGACACGGCCAAAATCAGCAGAAATGGCCATTTGTTTCGCCAATTGCGGACTCTGTGCCAAGAAGGCGGTCCTTCCAAAATAGTTCACCCGGAAGACGGATGCGCCCGATTCGGTGGCGGCGGGCTGGAGTTTGGGCGTCTGGATCTCGATAAACCCTTGCTCTTCCAGTGTGGAGCGGAAGATGTTGCAGATCCCCGAACGGATGCGGAAAACACTCTGCATGACCGGGGTTCGTAGGAAGATAAGTCGGTTTGTTTGACGGACTCGACTGGAAGCTGCCAGCTGCTTTTCGTGGCTCTTTTCATTCTCTTCCATTTGCTCCATGTTGTAGGCGTCGATGTCCAGAGGCTCTTCGACCGGTACCAAGACATGCATACAGTCGATGAGGATCTCGAGGTTATGTATACTGCAGGTCTTGATCTGCTCTGGTGGTTCGCGGACAGTGCCTCGAACGTGGACTAGGCATTCGCTATTTAAGTGCTCCGCCCATCGCACAAACTTCTCGGATACAGCTCCTTCACGGACTTGTAGAACACCTTGTACGGTGTCGACCTGTTGACGCAGAAGGATGAATGCTAATTTGGCGCTTACAGACCGTACATGGTGAAGTCGCGCGTTGAAGCTGATGGTCTCTCCGATCATGTCGGGCGATAAGTGATCAAGCACGAAGGAAGGCGGCATGCCATCCTCCTCTGCGAGTGTGCCATAGCGTGTTCGTAACTCTGGTGGCTCGGATAATAATGCCTTCTGCTCTTCCTCTTTACGCTTCTGTTGCGTCGACCGCCGTTCCTCTTTGTGCTGCTCTCTCTTCGCCTGTTTTTCGTATATGGCTTTCAGGTGTTTCTTGTCTGGACCTTCGGCTAACGCATCTGTATCGCCAAGGTGGAGCTTAGTGATATGGTTCTTAGCTGACGAATGCCCAACGACCCTATTGAGTAGGAGGAGTGGCTTCTTCAGCCTTATAGAAGGCATGATGCTATGGTGATTGGGTATCTCTATCGGTTTGTTTGGTCTAGATTTGTGGGTCTATTCGCTCGCACTTTTCGCGTGTCTATTGCGTGGATCTGAAGGACGGCGTTTCGGGGAAGAAATAGGACGAGTTTGGTAAAAGGAATATGTATAGGTATCGAGAAGTCGTCGAATCTGCCCTTTAAAAACAATGCGAGTAAGTGTATATTATGAAAAGTTTCTTGGCGGATATAACTCAGGGATTATTGCCTCTTAGCGTAGCCTCGGATTTAAGGTACTGTTACATAGATTCTTCTGGGGTTTGCTAGACTTTTTGTACTCGGCTTCTGCGGATATTGGTGCATGGGCTGATGGGATTGTGCATGACTACCTCCATGCAGGTACCTATACATTAGGTAGGTATGGACAGCTCGTTATTTCAAGCATATGAAAACCTTGGAAGTGACTCCGAGGTAAGCCTGGTAAGTAAGGTACAGCTTATGCTGCGGCAAGAACTTTCCTGCTGGGGATATTCCTGAAATTATCGAGGTTTTCAGATGCCTTCATGTGTTTGTGACGACAACGCTGCGTTCTGAGCACCCCACTCGGACCAAACAGACCGGGTCGTTACACAGCAACCCAGCAACCATCCAATCAAAACTCGGTTTAAACCAACCATCTATCCCTATCTGGCAAGATGTCTTATTTCTAGGTAATTTAGTGCAGGGGTTAGTGACAACGAAGGCGCCACAAATGCCTTAGACCAACTTTTCTTTACCTCTGCTTTTGTGGAGTTGTAGAAGTCATGACGTCATGACGTCATGGATGCTGAATCTTTGACCCAACAATTCGATCCCGCCCTGATTCTCGCGTTCACAACAATCAAATTGAAAACGCCTTTACATTCATAAAACTGACTGCCGACAACAAAAATTCTGATACTCGCCACATGTGTAGCCACATCTAACCCTTCCCTGGTAATGACATGTGAAGCTAATCTAGAATGGATCTCCAGAGTCCGGGGTAGGGTAAGGCTTAGCAGCTGAAGCTCGATCCAGCCCCTGATTGACTAACGTCATATTGGTGGGTATGGACATTATGTTATCGCAGGTTCGAGACAGTCTTGGCGGTTTTGTCTTGGCATGTTTGCGCAATGCATCACCCATGCAAGTCCGACCGTACATCTCCTGACATATCACCCAAGAGACCTCGGGAACTTGGGAATTCAAGACATTCCAGTATGCCACTCAAAGCCAGCACTCATCCGAAGGTTGTAAGGATCGTTCGAACTGCCGTCGCATCAATCCCAACCACCGCCCAGTTTCCGTCGTCACACAACGTACAAATGATTAGAATTCGCGCACAGCTCTGGAGAAACAGCATATCACAGATAACCGACTTGCGCCTGTCATAACTAACTGGTCTTAAAATGCAGACTGTCGAAGGAATTCCCGTCCCTACGAGGAGCAACCCAGATGCAGACTTGGCTCAAGCAAATGTGCCTCCCGACCAGAAACCGAAGAAAGCAAAGGACAAGACGGGACCTCCTCCTTCGCGCTTCTCCCTGCGAATGACCGCTGGCTGGTGGAGATCCCTACAATGTATTGGAATGAGCTTACATTATCTCGCTCCCCCGCGGCCGCCAAATCCAGACTTCGTCAAACCCGTATCTTCCACCTTATCAACACAGAAGGGTCAATTCAACCTTCAATTCTATCTTCCCGAAGGTTACACTAAGGATCCGAAGAGCGACAAGTGGCCCGTCGTTGTGAATTTCCATGGTGGTGGGTTTACTTTGGGCAGCGCTTCCGACGATGCAAGATTTGCGCGCTTCGTACTCGAGAAAAGTCACGCCGTATTCGTCTCAGTCGATTACCGATTGGCACCGGAATTCCCTTTCCCTACCGCTGTCGACGACGGGGCAGACGCAATTCTTTACATTATTAAGAATGCGGAGGAACTTCGCGTAGATAGGAAGAGGATAGCCACATCGGGGTTCTCTGCAGGCGGTAACATTGCTCTGACCGCCCCCATTCGCTTATTCGAACATCGAAAGTCGGCAGAGGTCCTCGAATATCGCATCGTAGCTATCGCAACATGGTATCCGATCACAGACTACACGCTCACTCGTGCCGAGCGGCGGGCCTCCGCACTCCGCCCTGAAGCTACCCTGCCGCCGACGTTGACAAACCTCTTCGATGCCTCATATCTATTCCCGCCCGAACTGGACCTTGCGCATCCATTTCTGTCGCCTTCGAAAGCATCAGACGAAGTGCTCATAGAGAGCATACCCCAGAACGTGTTATTCTACACGTGCGAATGGGACATGCTGCTACGTGAGGGTGAGCAGCTAGCCCAACGGCTCCAAAAGCCGCCAATTTCGAAAAATGTCTATTATACCATGATACCCGACGTAGCGCATGGCTGGGATAAGGGTCCAAACCCAATGAAACCCCCACCGAAATCCGAGAAGCTTTATGGAGAATGCTGTCGGAAGCTTAAAAACATTTTCGAAGAAGGCGAGATCCATTCGATTCTCCACATTCCACTAAAACTACCTCCTCTACTGCATTTAAGGCAGAAGGACGACAGCACCTCGGACTAAACAGTCGTATGTGGGTGCTAGGCGCTATGTACCGGATAGCCTAAGCGCAATCGTCTAGACCAAAGCGTTTACGTACTACAAGCATCTAGAGTCCTAGAGTTTACCGAATCAGATACCCTAATGTAAAGAATCGTTTTCAAATAGTCAACCTAGAAACTGCTGTCACCTCGCACGCCTAATGTATCATAGTGTCTCACTGTTGTCTTCGAAGTCACAAATAGCTGCGGATTCTACTTTGATAGGGACGCGTAATATCATTGCTAATTAATTGTTCTATGCATGAAATCGCAGAGATCTAATGTCAGATTCGAGACCAGATCTCCCCCTATAGCGTCCAGGGCGTCGTAATGAACCAAATCCTCAGGGGGCTATAGTACGTCATCCCGTAGTTTTTAGTGTGGGCCTGCGCCAAGATCTCGGGTTTCATAAGTTCCAGCGCTGCTAATACAGTACATAACTTTGTTTACTCAACTAGCACATATTCGGTATTTCCCTCTTTAAGTTTGCTGTATACATGCATATCAATGCGCGAATAATGCATATTATTCTAGACTGCAGGGATCAGAGTCGGATAATTCGGAGTTTATCTGTAGTATCCCAGCATCAAAGTTCTGAAATGAACAACGTCATCGCCCCTTCTCTCGGCTTTCGTCAAGTCTTCGTATTGTACTTGAATCGATCGATAACGTCGTCCCATCGCCCCGTCTCCATCAACATCTAGTCCGCCAAACACATACTATTCACCACACAATGGGTTTAATCATCTCCAAAAGAATTAACAGTCTGCTCACTGGCTAATAATCGAATGGTTGTGTCAGTTCGGTCGCAGACTTATCAACCTTTACATTTCTTTCTCCAGAAGTTAGGTGCTGATGAGTCGCGACATGGCGAGCAATGACTTGGAAAATGGACACGCCGTTCTAGACCCGCCTCCAGCGTCGTCCGGTCCGGAAGAGTCCGGAGGCTCGTCCGCTTCATCTGCGCATGCGGGCAAGGATCGAGTCGACGAGTTACCTGGCCTACCGCGATTGAACTACAAGCTATTAGACCACAAGAAGAAGCTGTTCCTAGTCGGGGGACTGTTGGTTCTGGAGGGGAGCATATTACCGATTGTTTTATTCTATCCGCTATGGTTTGATACAAACTTAAGACATGGCATTCGTAAGTCTTAACTTTTCCATCCTTGCCTTCCTCTCATCATGGGAGCAGGGGTCAAATAGTGGAATCTCTTGGCGGTCATGGGCTTATATGGAATCCATAGTTTTCGCAATCATCACTTCTTTCTTTGGCCTCGTTTCGGGTCTCGAATTTGCCCACCGCTCATGGCGGTTGATATTGAAAGATGATAAATACCGGCCCCTAGACGGCAAGCGCTGGCGCTTCGACTTTACACATATGGCGCTGTCGGTTGGATATACGGTTATGACTGGCATCCTAATCGGAGCATCTATCCCGCATGAGCCCCTAGTCCGCCCGCTTGCCATGCCATTACCCCTATTCTTCATCGAGGTGGGCTCACTAGCCCTTTCTACGGGTATCATGGACGCGATGAATCTGCCCACTACTTGTAAAGTCAGCTCGACACCGAAAGGCGCTCCGATACCGCCTGTGCTCTTGACATTCATAGAAGATGTCGTTGCCGTCGATGGTGGCGCAGGAAAGACGTATAGGAAGAGATTATTAGGCAGATACAAGGTCAGTAAGGATTTCAGGGCACTCATCAAGGGCTTGAACTGGTTCTGGGGCGTCGGCTGCATCCTTGTGGGTGCCGGCTCGTTGGCTGTCGTATGGACTGTGCCCCAAGAGATCGCCTACGGCATAGGTGAGTTGCGACAACCTCCTGATCAATCACTACCACCATAATACTGACTTGAAGTTCGTAGGATGGGGAGCGCCGCTAGGTTTCACCATCATTTGGACAGCCATCACAATACTCTGGTCACACAAAGCCCTTCACCTTGAGAAGAAGCGTTGGATGGCTAATCTGCGCCGTCAAAGCCAACAGGAGGATGAGAAACAAGCAGACTCATAAAGAATAGAGTACACGAGAATACACGAGAATAATAGACTGTATTATGATACCACATGATTTTCATGGCCACCGACCCCTGTGAGTACAATGAAGACTTACCATGTGATACGACAATTTTTAGCCATGGACTTGACAGATGTCCTAGGAACATACTGTCTTACCAGACAGCTGGACTGTCGATCGAGTATCCGCCTCTCTAGTTGACCGAAGCACGACATTGACCCCGAACTACAGGGTTGTATGGCCACGCCCCTCATTTCGGCATGACAATGCTCTTCAACCTCACTCCCGGGTTTGCCCCACTGACATTGGCAGGACTCAACACACGATCAAGCGCGAGGCATGTAAAAATATATAATAAAGTTCTATTTTACTATTTACAAGAATTTAAATGGTCTATGTATATCAACCCGACCCAATGCAACCCTTCTACCGTCTATACAAGAAACGCCATGCTATGCAAGTAACCGCTTCAAAAATCAAACCCCCACGCTGATGTAAATGAGTGACCCATGCCAGTTCCCATGCTAACCCCTGAAGCATTACCCCTATCATTCAAATTTAAGAGGAAAGGAGAGGTATCTAGCAAGTATAAGTGATATAAAAACCGTTCTTCGCATCCTGCTCCATATACACGCGGCCATCGCCATTCAAAGTGTCCAGAGCAACCTTGAGGTAGACGTTCTCAGCGCAGTCGATCTCGCCCCCCTTGTGCGTGACCGCGTCCTTGGACTGCTTGTCCCAGAAGGTGAAGTCCGGGTGCTGGGCTTTGCTCTTGTCCGCGGGCTCGTACTGCGCGATGCTGGCGGAGGAGATGGGCTGGCCCGCGGCCGGGAACCCGGTTAGCTGCTCCACGGTGGAGTACCCGCTGCCGTCGACGGTGAAGGTGCGCTCCGCCTCGGCGGCTTGCGCCCAGTTCAGGTAGCAGGTTTTGGCTGAGGCGGGGATGCCCTGGAATACGGCTACTTGCTCTTGTTCCGGCTGGTTGTCCTGCACTTGGAATTGCAGGTACGAGACGGCCGGCTGCGTCTTGTCGGGTTCTCCAGGGAGTAGGTTGTACATGGTTGGCTGCCAGACGCTGCCGGTTGAGCAAGCGGTGGCTGTGGTTACGGTGGTAATGGTGGTAGGAGTAGGGCCCGAGGCGAGACTGGTGGTGGCGATGGGTGGGAGGGCACAAGGGTCCTTCTCGAAGCACCCTCGGTAGCCGTTGGCGCAGACGTAGAATACCTTGCCCGCCTCGCAGTCGGTGTCGCCCCGGCCGGAGAGGTTTATGGGGCCCGCTAGGGCGACTGTAGCAAGACAGGCCAAAGAGGCGGCGGTCTTGATGATGGACAACATTGTTATTATGGATTAGGTGAGGTTTGGTTTAGGTCTGAAGAATGAAGAGTGGATTATAAGGGGTGGTTTGGATTAGGAGTAGTATGATTAGTATATACTGAAGATGTGAATGATTTGAGATGCTGATGGTAAGTCATCTTGCACCGGTCACGACCATATCTTTATATCTACAAGATCACAACGTTGGTACCCGTCACGAGTGACCAATTGAGCCTACACGAGGCTGGGCAGGCGAAGGAATCATGACAAGGCCTGGGCTGCTGACAGCTGTAGCGGCTGAGCGCAGCTCGAACAGAATCACCAGGCCAGCAGGCAAAAGAACCGACGACTAGGAATACTAGCATTAGAGGCGGGGGAAATGAGGCGTAAATCACGGACTAACATCAATAGATCCCGTGGCAGGATCACCGAAAGCGGGCCTCTACATGGAGATCCAAATAACTGGAATAAAAAGTAAATGCTACCAGCCGAGCCAGCACAGAAGTCCAGGACTAACTAACCTAGAATAGCGTCAGACTGAGTGGCCCATGTACGAATAGCACTGTAACACACATTACGTGAAGTTATATAATGTATTACTATGTTATTCACACATGGGGCATTTAGTCTGACGCTATTCTACTAACCCTAGACTACGTGGCTGTGCGGCCATAACGTTATCCACTCAGTTGGTGCTCGTTCCGCCAACACGGTTGGGGATGCCAAGGCCTTGGCTTAATCTATTTTTACAAGTACCGCCCAGCCACGTGGGTCCTGCCGGTAGCCATCGGACGAATAGATGGAGGTATATCCATACGCTTGTGCTACTTGAGCAGCCGAATAGTATTCAGTTGAAGGTCAACCTCCTCAGTTGGCTTGGACGGATGTCCGTAAATTCTAGCACGTCTGCCAGCAGCCTAGTTGAAAGACATGTAGGACGAGAGTCACTTCGTGAAGCTAAGTACCCGGGAAGTTTAATCTCATGTTGCAGCACAGGGCTCTCAGTAGGTGGGCTATCAGTCTTCCGTAAGCATGCGATAAAGCTGTTCGTGATAATTTACTGGGCTTCGGCGACATTGACCTATCCTGGATCTTTGCTCGATATAGGAACCCCAGAATACTAAGTCCTGTATTTCCAATCACGGTTAGGTACGACATCCTATTGGTTCTTAGGAACGGCACATCAGAGTTCGGAAGTACTTTATGCAGATCGCCTTGGCACATAAGTCTCACATGGCGATGCGGCATTGTACAGACTTACACGGAAATTCTATCATTGATACGATGGGGAGTACATTGACGTTGAATCACTCGTTGTTGACTCGGGATCTGGGCTGTATTGCGATACAAATGCTTAAATGGAATCATTTAGGTCTTCTGCTCTATACATGTTGTTGTACGTATTTATAGAGTACTGTAAGGATACTCACTTTATTTCTCTAGCTAGTTCTAACCCTTCTATTGACTGTTTCCCGCTTACGTTAGCTGATGAAAGCGGGTCAAGACCTTCATCTGGGATGTTGGCAGTTAAGGCTCTGCGTATACTAAGCCTCATTCAAGGCCCAACGTCGAAGCCAAGAAGAAGACCACGTCTATGGATAGAAGCGCTGCTAGGCTTTTCCGCGTTAACGCTCGCACGAGGCGCACACGAATGAATTCCTTTGGTTTACCTTCTGGTAACTTATCTATTGGCTTCTTTTGGTGAACCTATCTCTGTTTCTTGCTTGATATTCGATGTTCGGCTGCGGGTCCTGGACGATATAGCATCTGGATTTGGTTCAATAAAGTCGCTAGAGTTGGTAGGCAAGTTGTTTCTCCTATCGCCCCAGAAGTCGTGATTAACAACGGTGTCGATATCAATGCGTTCCTTCGGGTCATGTTTAAACATGCGAAGTAGAAGATCTGACAATAGGAGTACCTCCTCTCTCGGCATGCTAATCACTCTTTCTACCAAGTCACCTTTCTCCTCGGTTGGAGGCCCTCTCGTGCGTTGGCGTTTTGTGCCTCTGCCTGGCATGGATTCGTTGGCATCTCTTTTTCCTAGCAAGTCCTGAGGACTTGACGGGCTTCCAACAGTGCCTGCCCCGCTGGCATTAGAGCCAGGATCATGGGGTGCTGCGCCGACTTCAGTTGATGTTGGCATAGCTAGCTGCCTGTTGTCCTCGGATTTCTCTTCCGGGTCCTCAGGACTTTGAGATGTCCGCGGCAAAGGCAAACCAGTCTTTCTCTCGGCTTCTTCATCTGAGCCCTCTGATATCAAATCTTCTTCATGTTCAGCTTCGCCAAATATAATATCTGCTTCGGCATATATATCCTCTTGGAAATCGTCGTCTTCGGATACCTGATCTGAGCCGTGAGAGTGTAAACTTTCCGAGTCAAAGTCTGTATCATCCGACGAGGTATATTCCTCATTATTCCTTTCATAGGCGTAACAATGCCGTTCTTTGCCAAGCGAGGCTTGTAAGGGATTCGACCAGTCAGACTTCCCCACGAACATCTTTCGCATTCGTCGCTCTTCATCCGGTGACAACGAAATTGGTTGGCTGAGGTCGGAGGCTTGGTCTTCTGTAAGCGGCGGCGTATTGCTAGGAGACGCTTTCTTGTCGTTGGATGCCAGTCGCCGTTCCTTATCCCTTTCTAAGTGAGTTCTTGCCAACTTCCGATACTCTGCTGGTAGGGGCCCAAACCATACTTCCATCTGACGGATCAAGGAAGTGTGATCCTCGTATTCGCTAAACAGTTGCGTCTGGAGCTTGATCTCATATATCGTACAAGCGAGTGCCCATATGTCCTGAGGTAATCCCCCTAATGATTCTGTAAATAGTAGTTCTGGTCCAGCATACTGTCTGTGCCACCTGGGGAAGCTTGGTGGGTTCAAACATTGGAAGCTATCGCCAAAGTCAACAATTGCTACTTTCCCCGTTCGACATTTCTTCTCCAGTTTGTCTAGTGAGACTGGAAATGCTAGATAATCAGGCCCATGAGGCTTAGGATCTTTCCCTGAAAGCGTCTCTAAGGGCTGGTATTGCCGGGGCCCGAGATATCTGTTGAGCTGGCGGTCGGTCAATTCCATCACTGAATACTTGTTCAGCCGCATAAGTATGTTACTCGGTCTTAGATCTGAGAGAGTTAGACTAATCATGATATCTTAGGAATGAGATGCTCACCTCCATGGCATATTCCCTTATTGTGGAGATATTGTAGCCCTTTGCTTACTTGGAAGGTTAAGTCGGTCAGGGAATCAGGAGTATGAATACCCATGCCGTCGGGCGAGTTTTGAAATAAACTAGGTCCAAGGAGATCCGAAACAAAACAAAGATGACGCCCATTTGGTCCCTCAATCCAGAAGTGCTCGCGAGGTATAGCGATGTAGTTGTCTTTAAGTTCCTTGTAGCTGACATCGGCTAGAGCTTTGGTAATTTGCAGTTCCTGGCATTCCTCAACCGACTCCTCCGAAGTCATAACCTTGACAGACCTATAATACCGACATTTCTCGTCGTAGCAAAGCCACACTGTGGAGCTCGCACCCCATCCTAGCTTATGGACTACCTGGAATCGTTTGTTTGAATCGAGGTAGTCGTCAAAGTGAATGGGGTGATATCCGCCAGGTCGATATTTCTCCCTATCTTCCACGTGCTCCGTGTCATCTCCTGCGGCGTAATAAAGACGCTGGTCAGATTTCATTTCGCTCGTCTCTCGCCCTAAGGCGATAATGGGTCAATGTCAGAATGCTCTGGTGAAATGTGCACAGCTTTAGACACCAGTTCTAGGCGGGAATTTGCCCACGAGCCGGTGGACTGCAAAAGAAGACAAAGCAAGTAAATGTGTGAACAGTGAAACACAATCGTCTATCTAAGTTAGTTGGCTCTTTGTTTGGGGTCTACTAGACCCGCTTGCAGGAAATTATCACCTCGCAGATGCGCCAAAAAAAAAAAAAAAAAAAGAGTCTTTGTTCTAGGCTAGGTTCTGGTATATGTACGGTTTAAATAACTTTTCTGGACCCGAGTCATGCTCAACTAATAACCTAGGAAAATAGCAATGCTGAGACGAAATTTATATACCATATAATGTAGGTACTGTTAGCCTAGGTAGATAGGTAGTTATGCTATAACCGTATCCCAGTATTGGGAGACTCTGGTGGCCTTGGAGCAAATGAGGCCTAGGTTCTATAATTAGGCCTCACAGAAAGAGTCATATGCGATAATATATATAATAGGGCATTGTGTCCTTTCAAAATAATAAAGGAAGCCTATAAGTAGAATGGAACAATAACCCCTTAAACAACTTGTCACATGATTTTTCTTTATTCCATGCATCTAAAGCTTTGTTTTGCAATAGGGTCCAGTCGCGAGATGTTTATATAACTCCTATGGGAGGTAAGTGAGCTTTATGGAAAATGTACCGATTTCAAAAGCGAATATTTGCAAAATATCGACCATAAAATTATCTGTCAAGATGTCATTGAAAAAGGCCAAATTCGGTTCGAATAGATGGGACTTCGGAATGCCCCTCCCACGAGGAGGGCCACCGAACATCAGGATGAAGCAAGAAACCCTCAAAAATTGTCCTAGGGATTGGAAGGGAACACTCGAAGATCCTTTGGTAATATGGGCTGCTCATTTGACGGATAAGCAACGCCTTGAGCTTGCGGTCCCTGAGTTCGAGGATGAGGCAGATCTCTACCGCGCAATTGATGCTAACACAGATATAGCAAAGACAGTAGCTGTTAGGAGCGGATGTACGGTAGTGTGGATTATATGTCCAGTCCATACTAGTAAATACGTTTACAATAAGGATGGCAATAGAGTACCAACGAAGTGGGATGAGAATGGAAAGCCAGTAGAATACCTAGTTACTGAAGCTGATCCCCATCTTACAGTAAAGTTAGGTATGAGCGAAGATTTATGTCTCATTCATGGACATGTCAATGTAGTTTTGGATGAGAGGGGCTTCCCAACGGGGTTTATGAGCCGTTCTCAGAGGTATCGAAACGGACATCTGACAGATGGTGACGACAGGACCATGGAGCTTTTCGAGTGGATCATTAAGGGAGACGTAATCCGAGAACGTGCCCGGAGAGAGGAGGAAGATTACGAATTATTCAAAGCTCGAACGCTAGGCTCTGGAGCAGATTGGGAGATTGAGGACGAGGTAGGCGACGAAGACTACGATTATGAGAGTGATGAATATGAGTCTATGAATGATGATCGTATGGACTGTACTTATGACAGTAATGAGGAGGCAGCAGGACTCAGCGCTGAATTCGAGGAGTACATCGTCCGTAAATGGAGTCCATATCAGAGAGGTTCGCATCCCATTTCTATACGCAATTTTGGCTACAGCACTCGAAGATTCAGGGGTCATTCTTCCTCATATTACTCCAGGGGCTATTCTCGCAACACATGGGATAGACAGGGACGACAAAGCCCAAGGGCATCTGTGTATTGATACGTGAATCGCGGCCTTCTAAGGTTCGATTTACGCTATATAATATCAAACAGTTAAGTATATAGGTACCTATTGATAGAGATGGCATCGCAGGTGCCAGATAGGGTGCTGAGGATCATGGTAATTAATAGAATATCATACAACAGTGATAACTCTAATCTCAATGTCTTCCGCTCTGTCTGGGGGCTCCCGGTTCCGAGCACAAACAATAGGAGTTGTTGCCACGCCCTTCCAGACTGAATGGCGCGGGATCATCGGACAAGTCCACAGGTATCCCATGACTGTCTCGAATATTCAATCGCCTACCTGCATTATACGTTTGTATATCTCCGCGGAGACAGCATTAACTGGGAGTGCGTAGATGATCATATGCGGAAGAAAATATTATATACCTCTTCGATAATAATTAGAATACTGGACCGAACCGTAGATCTTATAAAACCGAAAATTTCCGGACTCATTTATTCGCAAGAAGTTTCCTCCTTTTCTCTCTCGCGCGCCGAATAGGCCAATAGCATTTTAATGGAGGCCGAAAAAAAGGGGAGCTGTTTCTTATGACTCACTCAACTCTCTGCTCTACCGAGCCACGGTTACTCCCGACAGACTAGTGCCGGCAGCTAGGATCCCCGCTCGAAATCTTGCTGTGGGTTAGAGTACAAAGCAACGAGGTGCCGCCATTAGTCTCCTCGCGAAACTTATACTCAAACACCGTCGATTCATCACTCACCATGCCTGACGTCTCCGACATCGACACGACGCTAGCCTCCGTGGAGGCAAGCCCCCAAGTCCTTCAAGTTCTTCGTGATCTGCATACGAAGGCGCTGTCTGAGACCCCTTTCGTTAGCACCAATGGGTCAACGTCGGAGGCAATCGACAAGTTCGTAGCTCTTGACCCAGATAAGTGCGCGTTGGTCTATCTGCTCCTTCGATCTATCGGTGCGCGCTTCGTCGTCGAAGCTGGAACGTCCTTTGGCCTTAGCACCATATACCTTGCGCTGGCCGTAGGGCAGAATGCCGGCTTGTTGGGCTCTAATGGCAAGGTCATTGCGACAGAGAACGAGCCTACGAAGGCTGCCAAGGCTCGTGAGCACTGGAAGGCTGCCGGAGGTGATGTTGAGAAATGGATTGAGCTGAGGGAGGGGGATTTACGAGAGACTCTCAAGACGGACTTGCCCGAGCAGATTGACTTTTTGCTGCTCGATAGTAAGTTTTTATGCGGTAAGACAGAGGCATTTTCCCGACAGATAGAACTGACATGGCATAGTTTGGACTCCCCTCGCTCTACCAACGCTGAAACTTGTTCATCCACGCCTGAGAATCGGTGGAATGGTTATCGCTGATAACACCATTGCAGCCGCGAAAGGGTATAAAGATCTAATGGCCTACTTGGAAGATCCTGCCAATGGATTTAAGATGACGACAGCCCCTTATTCCGGAGGTTTTTTTATTGCAGTGCATATTGGAAAGGGAGCTTCATGAGAGCTCTATCGGTATTCGGAATGTTAATTTTGACACTCTTCATGCATTTTTCTTGTCTCAGTGGCGTTGATATCAACAGCATTGAGGATAGCCTCATAAACTGAGGTCAAAGCAACGGTTACCTAGTTCTAGGGGGATATAAATCACTAACATTAGGCACTGGATGTCATGCCTAGACACATTATATAAGAAATTGACAGAGGGCACATTGCATACGAATACATGAATCACCTTCTATAAGGGAGGAATCGTAGTCGTAATAGTTTAACCATTTGATTTCTTAATGCTAGCCGTACATTGTTTGTACGTATATTTGGAAAGGGATAGGTATCGCTATAGTGTATGAATATTTTCGGCCTTGTCCAAATTACCCCAATCTTTTCGTGCCCCTAACGCCATGCTTAAGATAAAGTTACCAAAAAGACGTTATGAAGCCTAAACTCCCAATCGCTAGCCAATATCATCCAAATCAACATAGATCTAGCGATGCAACAAATGCAGGATTCGTCTAGAATCACCCCTGTCTACTTTGCAAACAGACAGTCAATGCTAATACCTAGGATCTTCCAATCCCGGTAACTAACGTCTATTCCTCCGATCTTGGTAATTAAGCTCGCGGCTTCGTCTATCTTGACTGCGCCTCGGCCTCCTTACATCACCCGATTGGGGTCTCACTCGATGGTCGTCGTATTGAGCGGGGGGAGGGGAGAATATTTCGTTATCAGCAGATGAGTACGCAGTACGACGGTCTTCGAAGTCTGCAACGTGGTGGTTCCTCATGGGCATATCTGGCAAGGAATGACTGTCCTTACGCTCTCTCTGCCCTTCAACCTCCTTATATGTCCCTCTTTTCATGTTACCCATGCACCAGCCGGACGGGTGCGGTAGGTGAGTGAGAACAAGGACAACGAAGTAGGCAATGGTAATCGTTGGCAACATCCAGGGGCTTCCGACGAAGGAGGTGCCCTTCTTGTTGTCGAGTACCGCTTCCTGGTTGGCTGCTACGGTACTGAGCAGAGCTAGGACAATGGAAATGGAGATGCAGATGGTGGTACGGAAGATGTTAAAGGGCGACCATCCTCTTCGCTTAGAGATGATGTGCATAATGGTCAAGAAGAGCAAGACAATTCCGGCGCATGCAAATGCGTAAATGAACTGTTCATCATATTAGCCGTTATAAGGCTTGATACCTAAACCCCGGTGCTAGTGAGGAAGATGATGACTTACCACTAGAATAAACCTTCTCGCACTTCCGACGGCTGCTTCGGATTGCCAAAATTCGGTCTTGGAACCACTTTCGTCTTCCTCCTCCGGCGGGTTAAGGTGGAAAGCATTGTACACCGCATTGATCATTGTATTCATTAGTTCGGCTCGGTCACTTTCATAGTCAATCAACGTCGAATTGTCTGCCAATGGATCCTTCCAGAATGAGTCGGGGATCTTGGCGATGTCTTCCAGAGTCTCGTTTACGGATTCCCACGTCTCGAGCACTTCGAGGGGCTGATACTTCTTTAAAAATGGTTGAACCACTTTCGCAAGTGCTTCGGAGGCTTCTTCGGAGGTGGTGTCGTCTGAGAACTCGCTTTCAACCGAAACAAATTTTAGGAGAGCCGCATTGATACTTTCAAGAACACGGGCCCAAACGACGAAAATGCTCGAGGCTTCCAGGAGAAGTACGAGAGCAATATGGAAGGGGAGATGCAAGGAAGTCCTGTGGAGAAACATGAGTTATACAATATGAGATTATAGGGGGGAATAATCTTATAATATATAATACTTACCATAACACCTGATGCCGCTTAGACATCGAATGTTCATCGTGCATCCAGTCGAAGTAAATCTGGAAAATGATGTAGATCAAGGCCGTGCCGGCAGTGACAAGACCGATTAAAGTCGGGCCTTTGCGTGTTAGTTACAGCAACTGTAAACCAGGTGGCGATACGTACTCCATATGGTATAAGTAGCGTCCTTGAGATAAGTGTCCTTCACCAAGAGGGTAATACTTTTTGCCAAAATAATGCAACCTGCCGAAATCGTTAGGACTGCATCTTTTTCTTAATGCAGATGAGCTTACCTTCTCCGAGAATTACAAGCGTGAGAAGATTCAAACGCTCGCCCAAGTGAGTACCAAGAAATGTCAGGACGTGAGCCATCTGAGAGAAGGATAGGTGCAACGTCATTTCGACGACGCCTCCGATATACCAGACGAGGAAAACACGGCTGCTCTTGCCCAAATTGTACCTAAACGAGACACCGAAGTATATCGCAGCAGCAATAAAGTGCAGGACGGCGGTGAAGAACATGGGTCGCTTGCCATCGGCGTATTTCCGGATTTGGAGCGTGACAACTCCGTATTGGAGGAAAAGGACGAAGCGAGATACAGCAAGGAATAACGACATGGCTCTGAATACCGATACGATCTGGTCGTTTGGGTCGAAGTTGGTGCCGATCTCAGCGAATCCTATCATCACTCCCAGGTGAACGGCCTTGCAGCAGCGCTCCCATATGCTGTCGGCTGTGAACCGCACATCGTAGAGGGTAGTCAAGCCCCATGTCGTCCATAGGAGACTACGTGTTGTGTCAGGCAGCGTTTAAACGTTTCTATCAGTGAGTCCACTTACACCATATACCCGATGAAAGAGGTGAATCGCTCAAAGTTGGAGATATCATGTACCTAAGATAAAGTCAGCATTGCCCTATTATAAGAGGACACACGGGAAACTCACACTAGTGAAGACACTTAAGTTGGCCACAAACCACAAGTCGTAGAACAACTAGGATAACTGTTAGTTACGAAGGATAAGTGAAACAAGATCTAGTTCCGGCCGAACCTCGAAATTGGTAGCAGCATGGGGCTAATATCTGTCAGTTCCCTTTCAGCAAAGACGATACTTCATGAGAGCTCACTTTGTGGAATTTGGGAGTATCAGGCGTTCCCTTCTCAGGATTGAAAGCTCCCGTTTCCTCATGAGGCGGATGAGCATGGTGATGATGAGAGGTCGGGATGACGCGGTGCCCAGAGTATTCAGGCTCGACGATCCGGGAGCCTAGTAGCTGCAGCCGTTTACCGGCATAGTCGAGATCGTGGTGCGACATCTTGCTTGCGGAGTCACGAACGTCTAAGGATTGTCTCTGGTCGGTAGACAAGTGATCGACAAAATGGAGGAATGAATGCCCAGCAAAGAAATCTCGAAATCGACAGCCAAGAAAGGGGAGGCTCACCGCGAGTTATATTCCAAACTCCAATGACCAATGTGCTGCGCTGGTACCCAGCGCATGGGGCAGTGTTCCGCCCTGCCTTTTCACCCATCAGCATCGAGTATCCATTTTTCAGCTTATACTGTAGTGGGTACTATGCTGCGTTGTCATCCTTCTTGTCAGTCAAAAGGCCAGGAGCCTCATGAAAAGTTCTCGTGTGGCCTGCGGGAACCATGCATAGCGACATGTATCCCAGCGCCTACGTATGCAGTGCAGCTGCACTTTACACGAAGCAAGTTGGTTGCGAAATTACTATACACAGGCATAGATAGGGCTGATGGCTGGCTAGGCAAAGCTTGGCCTAGACGATGCCCACGCATCATATAAAATTCATGTACTGAGGTTACATGTTTCCAGATAGCTGGCGCCAGCGGTTGGCCAATTCCCATGCTGGGTGGCGCAGCGTACGCAGTCTGGCCTATCAGACCTCTTCGCTTGTCGATCCACCGCAACATTGGGACGAATTGGGTATGAAAAAGACGTCGTCCGTGGGCTGCCAAGCTGCAGCAATCTGGTCCCGTAGTAATGACCCCCAACTACATCCTCGATACAATACGGCGGTTTCTGTATGATTAATCAATTAATCGGTCAGGTAATTGAATCTTGACTGAAGCTTTAAGCACGCAGTACGACAGCACAATAGGAGCAACATGTCTCAGCCGCTGCATCTGGTCGACGCAGCGTCGGAATCGAGTACATCCAGCGCTAGATAATTCTTAAAATGTTATTTACCTCCTATGTAGCACAAGGTCCGCCGTTTGAGCCCCGTGAAACTTGATTATCTGCCAAGAACCCCATTGTGGCATATCCGTTTTTTCTAGAACGACAATAATAGAGCGCTGACGCTTGCCGGCGGAGAGAGGCACAAGCGTCCAATGCTGACTAGATCCACCCCGGTCTAGATACCCTAGGTGCCTTTCCAAGTCCGAAGTGAAAGACCAGCCACGGAGAGTTCGCGTCGAAGATTTCAGTCATCGAATCTAGGATGACCGGGGCTACCGACTTCGCGTGCTGATCGATTGACTGGATTGTCAAGATCAACCGTAAGCTGGGCAGTGCGGGTCGTCGCAGTATGTATCTTTAGCAAAGATCGGCAATGATATTTCGGGCTTCGCGCAGGCCTTTTGGCGTTTTCTACCCTTGTCACATAGTTCGATTTCGTACTTCCACTCTCCGGTGCTCTCGTCGATGAACCGACATCCGCACATATAGAAACGGTCGCGCTTCTTGCACATGTTAACGTTAGATTAATTTGCAAAGTGTGCTGACCTCTTGTCGTTTCAAGTTTAAAAAGTACAGAAAATTGTGTTGGTTGGTACCTGATTCCCCTCCGTGGACCAAACCTACAGTGGTCCGATATTGAATGTGCTCATAAATGATGCAGCCACAGCCCTCACAAAGAAAGCAGTGACGTCTTGTGCCGACATACCTACCTAGTACCTACCTCTCCAAATCCATGAAAGAGCGCCCCTCCTTTGTACAATCTCAATGATAAAGGTCGCTTGGCGTCGAAGTCTAAAGCCTAACGCACGTGTTCCATCAAGAATAAGAACCTTAAAGCTACCATATTAGGTACCTTACCCCAATAGGAAACATCATAGTGCGCCTATGCTAAGCGGTAAGTCATTACCTATGATTTAATAGGAGTATGTGTACCATTATCATTCCTTCCGAGTTGATGATAGGTTTGCCACTTGGAGGATTCTTTCAACTTTTTATTCATAGAAAAGTCATGCGGCTTACTATTTGGCGGTTTCATAACCTACCAGATGGCATAAAGTTCAGGTACACAACGCGTAAGCCCCTCTAGCCTTGACCAGCACGTATTTGAACAATACTTACCATAAACTCTCACTTAGGCTTTGACTATGCTAAGTTATGAATCCAGTCAAGTCGGGTTCCTTTGTGACCTAGAATGCCTTTATGTTGGCCCCTTGTTGATCCTCATATCAATAAACTTCAAGGAGCGAGCTCCTTTACGATTTCAGGCGCAAAAGTAAACAACAGGATATTGGACTGACCTATAACTTGAAGAAAAAAAGAATTAGCATCCTAAGAACCCGAATCCCTCCCCTTTTCTCCAGCTTTTAGTATATGTACCTACCTCCTAACACAACATGTGTCGAGATATCACAATTAACCTAGCATGCGGCTGTAGAGAGAAGCCAGTCCTCGCTCCTTGCATTGATGTCAAAGAAGGACGCACCTGCGCAGGTGTCGAGAAAGTCGAACAAAAATCAATCTGCTGGTGCAGGAATAGTGCATGCCGCTACCGTGCGTATAAGCGCCTGGATCGCCAGATGAAGTACTTGGAGGAGGAAAAGAAGTGGCAGCAGACTCGAGAGCATCCATGGGAGGATCTCGAGGAGCAGGTGCGAGAAACGGTTGAGCCAAAGCCCATAGGTAAGTAATATCCAGTACTAGAGTGACTATCAGGATAGAAATCCAGGTCTTGCCCCGGGGAATCATTAAATCTGACTTCCCATGCTTGCAGTTAATGAATGGCGCTCCCAGACACTTAAATCCCAATTGATTGACGCATTTAAAAGCATCATCCCAAAATATGGGCCGCCGTAACCTGCGCCATCCTGAAGTATGTAAAGGACTCATAATTGAGCAAATTGTAAGGTGTATGGGGTTAACTCTTGGATTTCTATCTACCTAGGTAATCAATGGGATATACACAATTAGAAGGTTACGGGTTTATGGGTATCTCTGGCACGACTTTGGGCTCACTGGATGAAAAGGCTTCCCAATAGTAGCGCTCCCGCCACGGCGCCGAGGCTCACGCCAGCTCGGGCTCCCATGTTGCGACCCGGTGTAGTGGTCGGAGTGCTGACCTGGGCAGCTCCGCTAGCGCTTCCGCTTCCACTTCCAGTGCCATTGCTGCTAGAGCCGTTTCCCGCGGCGGCACTCAGCGCAGGTATGGTGCTAACCAAGGCTTCCAGCACACCCATCTGTTGAGCGGGACCCGTCGTGCCATCGAACTTGCCGGTGCTCCACTCAAAGCCGCACAAGCGGCCATTGTCACCGCCAGTGCATTGGGCTGCAGCGCTCTTAGCACTCGACTTCAGGACGGGAAGAATCTTATCTGCGGTGTACGGTGCCACTGCGACGGTCGAGCCGAGCGCCCTGTGTAGCAGGGCTTTGTAGAAGTACATATCCGAGTCGCAGCTGCCCTGCTTCTCGCATGCGATTTCGAATGCGACGCCATTTGGAAAGAATACCTCGAGAGTTCGAGAGACGAGGCCATCGACACGCTCTTTCCAGTCATCGTCACCTCCAGTCTATATTCAGGTTAGTAACTTAGTGGTAGTACAGGGGGCATAATGTGTAGTAATACTCTACAACACTATCCAGCGGTCGCATATATATTCAGTAAAAGAACTTACATGGTTGTACATGTATGCAGCACCCTGTAGGAGCAGTGCAGCGGGGTAGGAGAACTGTGCCTTGTTGATGGACTTGCAGTCGCTCACTTGCGCCCCATCGAAGACGTCGTACTCCTTGCTGATCAAGCCGATATCCTCGAGCAACTCAAAGGTATCACTAGCTGCATCCTCGTACGTCTTGTTGCCAGTCAAGTGTGCCAGCTGAGCAGCAAGGTTGAAGTATCCAGCGTTGGAAAAGGCTAGTATCAAGTCAGCAACCGATTGTCAAATATTGAGGTATGCCATGCGGCACTGCAAAGCAAAGAGGATCACGGACAGTTAACGTAGTCGTAGCCATTGTTAAACGAGAGTATTTGCCATCTCAGGGCCCCCTTGCACTCGCCGTCGTCTACCCGTCGACTGTCACTGTTCTGTTCATCGAAAACGTTCTTTGCTATCGTCAGCCACGACGTGTTATTTTGGTCCGGTTCTTGAAATCGGATTTCTTCAGCGGCGATGGCAGACAGAGCCCAACTGCTTTGGTCATCATTGCCCTCCGTCATGGTCCAGTTCGGGGGCATGTAATCGGCATTAGGGCCGATCTGCCACACGAGGCCTTGCGAGATGGTCTCGTCGTACTTCGTCTCTCCAGTGTGGTTTCGGTAGTTCAACATAGTTCCCCATAGAGCTCCTCCTGTCCACCAGTAATAGTCGCCATTTGGTGGGGCTTCAAAGATACCGGGAGTCATGCCCGGCTTGTCGCCGGGGTAGAAAGTCATGAGATCCTCTGCCACAAGAGCCGCGGCTGCTCTTACGGAGTCTAAAACCCCAAGTAAGCCTTGATGTTCGTTAAGGGGAATCCTGCTCTCGCGGGGATTACCGACCTGCATCTTCGACGTCCACCGTCAGGCCTGCGAGAGCACCATGGGCAGCCAGCAGGAGGCGTGCTAGCGGGTTGAATGCGATTCTCGCCATGTTCACACCAATATCCCAATCACACCGAAAGTGCTTAAAATGAGCGACACAGCTAAATGGTGGTTATAAACGAATGAATGTACCAGCAGCCAGATCGCTCACATGGAACGATGGGAATAATGTCAGCGGCACGAGAATAATTCAGCTGACACGAGCATCCTTTTCTATCTCAACCGCGCCGCTCTGCCCTACGATGCTAGCTGCAAATTAGCTCCATGCAAAATCCTTATAATCCATGCTCAGCCCGAAGAACAGGGGTCGTGAGCGCTATTAGAAATGAGCAGCTAGACTAGAGCTAGGAATGCGAAATTAACCGTTTCAATGAAGCTCAGCCACTTTTTAGGCTGCCGGCGTCCGAGTAGGACTTCGACCCCTTAGTCAGAATGACCTCGGCAATGGAGTTTGATGCTACTCTCCACAGACGAGCTCAATCTGGGGGCTATCAAATGTGTCAAGATGGTCTTATGATCGTCAAATGGCGACCAAATAAATATGAGGAAATATAGCTGCCTTATACGGGTGTAGTAAGCCTTATACCGGAGTATGAATAAGCGGAAATCCTTCCATCACGAGCATCGAATTTGAATATCTCCAGAGTGACCTCCACAAGTGCATGATATATTTTGCATCAGATGCTCAACTGGCAATGGAGACGAGCTCACCGCGAGTCTGACTAGCAGCAGTAGATGCCATGCTGCATTACCGTGTATAAGTAGGTATATCTCGACGCACCGAAGACTAGGAGTAAGGCGGACTTGTATGAAACTCGCAATGTTTCGAATTCGCTTGACAAAGAAATATGCTGCCCTGAGGGTATCAATAACAAGCCCATCTTGTGCCTACCGAGCCTTAACCTTCCTGATGACAACCTTCGCGCCATCCAGTTCCCAGCCAACCCCATCTTCTGCCGTCAGATTTCCCCATTTCGAGTCTGCGCATATCTCCAAGAAACTCAGATCCACGCTCAAATACGCCCTCCCGAAGCACTTGAGCAGGTGTTTCCGCATGCCTTCCTCGGCGTATTCCAATAGTTTCGCCTTATGCCCGTCGACCCTCTTCTTCAAGCGGTTGAATTCTATATAGTTGTCGTGTGCTAACGCATCGAGGACCCCGTCGACCTTCGCGTCCCTCAGCCGATATTTATACCGTATAGTAAATGCCTCGGCCAAATTATTCCGCCTACAGGCCGTATCGAGAATGAGATAACCGACCACCTCGCTCTTTTCGACCGACGTCATGCTCTGAAGCGGTTGTATCCGGCGCAATAGGTGTAGGATGGCGGGGTGATAGGACTCGGGGTGCTTGACCAAGACAGAAAGCCGAATGCAGAAGAGGTAGACCTGTATTGCGAAATCATCGGCACGCTTCGAGGCCACGATCCCCTCTCGTAGCTTCCTAAGCGCTGACAGGACGTCGGATAGACCTTTCGTATTGCTCGGTATTGTGGCTGGTGCCATTGAAGATCTGTTCGGATCTAGCGGAGGGACATCACTTGTAGATTTCGCAGGGATGCCCACGTTGGAATTAGACGAGATATCAATCGAAGCGAAACGACGGAGGAGCTCGTCGCGCTCGCCAGCGTCGGAGCAAAAGGTCATGTAGCGCTCGACGATCTTGGTATAATAACGCTCTTGGGTCTTGAAGTCGAGCAGCCTATCTGTCTTATCAGCCACAAGGACTCTCTTCTCGTCATGGGGTCGAACATGTCACTAACCTGCTATCCCCTTTGGAGGGCAAGCCCATTGACTCCAGGGGATCCAGATCCACAGGCTTCAGACGACTCCATGGTGCAGAGGGTGTTCTATTCCCTCGGGCGCCGCCGCGTCCACGCATTGTCAAGTCATTTCAAGCGGCGAGACTAAGGAGTGTGGAATGAATCGGCACCAAGATTGAGAGGTAAGTCAAGGTTGGGAATTATTGAAATTATTGCATGTATCGGAACGCTCGGGTTCCTACTTGATAGAAGAATAATCAACTTAGCGGGGTAGTGGGGTAATGACCCCACCAATTCTTATGTAATATTCAGGTTGCGCACGACCCACTTTCCCGATCTGTATTTCTATGCTCTCTCCTATAGGCCCGAATCTTAGACCTTTAACGGTTACATTCGACCTGTTGCTCAAATTGATTCAGTTCAGAGCATTCTTTTCAAGAGGTTATCCAGCTGATATTCCTTGAGGTATGTCAAGTTAGAAGAAGTCAAGTCGCTATCACGGAAAATGTCCATCTTCTCAATTCATTGTCAAAACTACAAAGATGTCAAACGAGAGCATTGTACCTATCCCAACAAGGGCGGCCCTTAGCAGCCAAAGTACCTAAACAAGATAAACTACTTGGCTCTTCCACACAAGGCCATTGAGTCAGTTTTGAGACTGATGAACGCTATTGATTTACTTCAAACGATGAGTAAGTACAAGTGAAGCATCTCAAAGCATAGTCCCCAGTATTTATCATTCCCCGTGCTATATGACAAGCCGTGTGAGTCCGTAACATGTTGCTATTCGCTCGACAAAAATTATAATAAACTACCCAGCAACAACGTTTAAATACAATGGTAACGTCAAAGTCATCTCGAGACCGACGTGATCGTGAACGGAGTAGATCACGCTCACGCTCATCTCAGCGGCAGCCTGGGCGCTATAGAATACGAAGTCCACCCAGACCGACTCCCGGTCCTATGAGTTTAAGACAATACATGGAATTAGGAGGAACGTATGTAGAAGTAGACCCAGACGATGAAGAGCCTGAAGACTCAGATGACTTCGAGCCAGAAAGCCAGGACGATAATAGTAGCCCCAACAAGGGCGGGCCCGCTTCCGTAGACGGCGACGACCCAGACAACCCCCCTTTACCGCCAGGTGAAAACCGAACGACTATCGGCGTTGAATTTGAGTTCCTCCTCGCCGTCACACGACGCTGGCCTGAGTTAGGAGATCCACATCCACATGATGGTCGGTGGCAAGCACGGAACCTTGTCAATTATAACGAAGAGAATATTATGTTTCAGCTTACAGTGCGAAATATGATAATTGACACGCTCAGACAGAACGGCATAACAGCAGTAAAGTCAGAAGAGGTCGAACTGCCGTTTCGCAGTACTTTCGCATTTAGCTTCACGGACAGTCTCGAGGATCGTGACCCGAATTCCATCGAGGACCCAGAAAATGCCGTTAATCGTGAGGTACTCGATTGGGTGGGAAACTACCAATGGGACCCAAAATTGCATCAGGAGGAGAACATTTACGCTGCCGTTGAGCAATTGTTGAAGCAGTTTCAAGAGTTCCACGCCCAGAGAGGGCTCGCATTGCATGCAACAACAGATCCTATTCTTGAAAGACTTAGGAGAACCATTCTTCCGGAGAAGGTCATCGGAAACAACAAAGGGGAGGAATATGTCCCAGACGTGTTTTACAGGCGTGCGAGGGGCCTACTTGAAGATGAGAAATTTAACTACGACCGCGACGCAGCTACTGAAGTTGACCCGATCAGCGTCAACCTCCCTGGATCTGGGGCCAAGTACAGAGCTTGGGCATGTACCACCGATGCGAGCGTCGGGATCGAAGAAATCGAACCATTTAACTACGAAATTCCGAATGGCTCGGTCCCAGACCCTCCACTCGACGAATCCGGCCAGCCTCTCATTAAAGATCCAATTGCTCCGCCGAGAATTTACAAGTGGTTCAACGGAGAGCTGCGAACGCCGATTCTGGATTATAATAACCCGAAAACGTTTACCGACATTGAGAAAGCAGTAAGTATATTCACAACGCCAAATAGACGCCGAACCCCTTTTTACTCAAGTACAATGCTAACTTGATATTCCAGTGTGCTGCTCTTCGAAATATGTACAGAATACATAAGCCAATGTATCTCGTGGGCACCGGGCTGCATGTGCATTTTGGCCAAGAAAAAGGCTGGACATTGTTACATATTAAGAAGGTATAGTTTCTATTTCCTAATTGGTCTGCCCATTTTAACTTTTGAGGTATTATGCTTTCCTCTCATGCTTGGAATTCAAAGACTCATGGAACAGTGCCCGAGAACTAAGGGCTCTTCTCAACCAACATGCATTGACAAAGAGAGATGTGCTGACTCAAGACTATAGTTCACAACACTCTGGCTACTCCTCGAGAAGAGCCTTGAGACTCTTCATCGAACGGACCGCTCAACGAATAATATCTATTCTGAACCACTTAGATCCAACAGTCCAATCGCTTATGCCTTGAGATCTGGTGTGCCCGCTGGGTATTCCAGACAGCGTCTCTCGGATCTGAGAAATCGTGACCCCCAAAGGGCTGATTACTATGTGCAAAGAATGGAACAGCACGTCCCCACCACAATAGGCACGGACAGATTCCCTCAGCGTTTGAAGGAGATCATTAATCAGGTTTGGGCTTTCGATACAATCACGGGTTTAAACGAAGGTATTTCTGGTGCGAGTTCATACGGCTACGTGAGATTCCGCCTTCGAGGTGACAATATCACAGACGAAATCTCTCCGACCCGTACACAGACACTAGAAGTGAGGATAATGCAAGGGACGCTTGATGCCGACCACATAAGGTGAGCAAGTCTGAAAACCCCAGTTCTATTCTAAATTTGAAAACTGAGCTAACTTGATGTATTCCAGGCGTTGGATCACGATTTGCTATCGCATTATATTATTTTCAAGGACCACGGGTACAAAAGAATTCCATGATGCGCTTGAAGGAATGCTTCTCGGAACACAAGACCCGTACAAGGTCTTAGGAATACCTGAAGATATTATGGCTTGGTTTGCCCAACAGAGGCGCCAGAAGAAATATTTCACCTACCCTGACAATGATGTGCCGACTTGGGCAAATCCCTTCATGGTTCGTGGACATGCTGATACACACGAGAATCCGTAGGCGGGAACATTAAGTAACTCGATTCCCGGAGTATGAAAGTGGATGGTTGAATTCTGGTAACTATCTGTCCCAGACTCTTACCTAAGGTAGCTACCTAGATAGAGATTAGCTCCGTGAAACACGAGGCAAGCTAGCCGGCCGGCTCAAGTGCCACTTAAGGTTAGAAGGGGACTTCATAGGTTGACCGTCGTCCCCCTTTCATAATGTGTCCGAACTAGAGAATATGCTATCTCTTGTCGATAGCTAATAAAATCGACTAGGTGTCTCACTATAGCGTGTTTCCTCTGGAAATGATAGGCTCTGACCTTGTAAATGACTCTCAAAAGCGCCATAGACTAATACTTGATCGTATCCCTACACAGCCCGCGACAAAGTCTACTAAATTCAACTAGGTACCAGAAGCGTCCATATCTCCGAGCACCTTTCGAAGTAGCCAGTTGTGAATTATACGTGTGCATGAACAACCGTTACATGTTTTCGCCTGTATTGATTATGAGCTTTGATGGCACACAAGCTGAACCACCCAAACCAACGCCATACTGACCAAACCCTTTTGCTCCCTAGAAGAGGTACCTATAGCAGCCGAGCATCGGCACCTAAGCTCAATCTTCCACCTCAAACCTTCAACCACAAGCTCAGCACGCCCTTGGCATACTCGACGATCTCATCACCGCCCAGTTTCGACTCGCCGTACAAGCGGTCGACGAACGTAATCGGGACCTCAGCAACAGTGAACCCCATAGCCTTAGCGCGCACCATCATCTCCATCTGGAAGGTGTACCCTTTGCTCTCGGTGCTCTCGATGACCTTCTGCAGGACGGACTTCTTGTAGAGTCGGAAACTTCCGGTCAGGTCGCTGACGCCGGGGCGTAGCACGGTGTCGGCGAACAGGTTGGCGCCGCGGCTGACGAACTTGCGCTTCAGGTCCCAGCCGAAGACCCCGCCGTTGCCAGCGTACCGCGTGCCGGTGACGATGTCGTAATTGCCCTCGCGCTGGCGCGCGATCATCTGCGGGATGAACTTGGGGTGGTGGCTGAAGTCGGCGTCCATGATGATGACGAAGTTGCCCGTGACGAACTGCAGCCCGTGCACGTAGGCCGTGCCCAGGCCCAGCTTGCCCGAGCGCGTCTTCAGCACCACGTGTGGTGAGTAGGCCTTGACTAGCTGCTCTGCTACGACTTGTGTTCCGTCCGGCGAGCCGTCGTCGACGATTACGAGTTCCCAGTCGAGGTTGCTACGGAGACGCTACAATTAGCTTTCGCTCGGGCGTACGAGGGTAGAAGTGCGAAGAGAGATCGAAGATCGGAACATACTTCTCGGTAAAGGTGCGGTTGAGCAGCCAGGTAATGATGGGCAGGTTGCGGCGCTCGTTGTACGTTGGCAGGATAACCGAGTACTTGTCCTTAGTCGCGGTGGCCTTTGTCGGAGCCATTGTTACCGCGATGGAGTGGATCTGGTTGGTATAATCAAGTGAAAGAAATCGTACTAAGTATAGCTTGAAGCTGAGAGTGTTACAGATACAGGGCAAAGGAGTGGACTGAAGTTGGCTGTATGAAGTCGTCGCGTAGCTTGGGGGAATTGAACACGGTGCGACGTGACGCTGGCGTTGAAGCTAAAGATCTTGAGTGGGGCCGCAGCTGGTTCTGGTGACTAAGCAGACTTTTAGCCCCCTTTTAGCCCCCTTTTAGCCCCTTTTTGTCCCTTTTTGTCCCTTCTTTCCCTATCTTCCCCCATTAACACAAACCGACAATTGATGGTGACAAGTCGTCGAAATCTACAAGTTCGGTTAATTGCTAATAGTTATTAAACGACAAACTAGTCACATATCTACCATTGAAATAGTAGCCACTACTATTTCAACGTTGAAACTTAGTAGATGGCTGGTGGTAGAATCCGGATACCTAAAAGTCGATGCAAGATCAAGCCAACATTTATAATCGTGTCTACATGCTTATAATATTGTATCTCTCCAGCATCTTTTATCCTCGTCATATATCCTGACTTAGCTCACTACATAAATCCCCAATCAACATCTCCACATAACTCATAAACCAGAATCCTTGATTCCTGCATGGACACACCGCCTGTCTAAGTTAGTTCAAGAAAACTACCCTCACAAATGACGGATTTATACAGGACTCGCGTCCTTCTTTTCTTTAGTGCTCGCCCGAGTCTCCCCAGTATGGCTCTTCCCGATGCTCCGCCAGCTCTTCAAGCTACCAACACTGATAGCGCGATGGAACTTCTGACCATTTTCCTCGCTGCCCTGAGAGAAGGCACCCCTCACAACTGCGGCGTCCTCGAGTAACTTGAAGTGGCGCTTGGCCATCTTCCAGAGCTCCATGCCAGCGACATAGACGATTGTCGCGGCGACAGCAAGGCTCCACTCCCAGCTGATACCCGTGTGCTTGAAGACATTGGTATTAACTACGGGGATATAGACAACGGGGAACACGCTGAGAGCCCCTATGACGACAGCCCAGAACAAGAACCTGTTCTCGTAAACATCCTTAAAGAGCGGAAACTTGGAGTTATTGTTCGGTTTAAGTCGGAACAGAGATCGTCGAATGTCCTTGAACTCCCAGGCACTAATGAGAATAAGCCAGGTCAGCTCCGCGAATACTGTGGCTCGGGCCCGGAAGACGGGAACGCATGCGTCCGAAAACTCCCTGTTGCAGTCGACACCTAGCTGTCCATCGTTCACCCCATAGATGATAATAACAAAGGTCATGAGTGACAGCGTACCCATTAGCAGTCCATAAACAAGCATATCGACCAAGATCTGGTGAGTGAACACGCCCTGTTTCCTGTCATGAGGTGGCTTGCGCATCACCTCGCGCGAAGCTTGCTCGCGACCGAGGCCGAAAGCAGGGAATGACGAGGTCACCATATTGATCCAAAGGATTTCAAGCGGCGATATGGGGAACACCGAAAAGCCTGACTGGTCTTGGAATCCGAGACCGCAAATCAGCAGGATGACTTCTCCCACGTTACAGGCTAGGAGGTGCAGGATAAACTTCTGGATGTTGTCGAACATGCGTCGACCTTCACGGATAGCAGCGACGATAGAATTGAATTTGTCGTCAGTCAGCACGATCTTCGCGGCTGATTTAGCCACATCTGAACCAGAGCCCATTGCAATGCCTACATCAGCGCGAGACAAAGATGGTGCATCGTTGACGCCATCGCCGGTCATCGCCATGTAAGCAGAGCGGCGGCGGAGGGCTTCGATCATGCGGGTCTTAGTATCCGGGGCGCAACGTGCAAGGACAAGCGGCAGCTCGGGCAAAGCATCAATTTCTGCGTCCGAGAGCTTGTCGAAGTCGCTTGCCTTCTGCACGATTGCATTGGCGACATCGTGGCCAAGTATGCTGAGATTCCTAGGGATGATGCCCACTTCCTTAGCAATTGCCTCGGCTGTGGCGGGATGGTCGCCGGTAAGCATGTGTACCTACAAGGCCGAGTGTCAGTTTTTTTTAACCGCAGAGATTTTAGTACGAATAAGACTCAAGACTGCTTACCTTTATACCCGCAGTAGAACATTCAGCGATCGCTGGTGTAGTCTCCTTCCGTGGTGGATCATAAATTCCCGCTAGGCCAAGGAGTGTGAGGTTACTCTCAACACGATTGCGCAGAGCTTCATCGTCTTCGTGATTTTCACGCGCAGACTTTTCTGTATACTTCCCTTCCCATGGCCGTGAGGCGATAGCAAGCACACGTTGACCCTGGCTGGCGAAGACGTCCATTTGTTTCAAGATCCGCTCCTTATATGCGTCTGTCATAGGTTCTTGGGCATCCCCAATACCGACGGTGGAGCACAAATCAAGGACTCGTTCAACTGCTCCCTTGGTGAACACCATACTATGGTCAATATTCGGACCATTATAGATGACAGACATTCTCTTGATACTACTATCAAAGGGGAATTCGGCGACTTGCTTCCAACCTTCCGCTTCCAAAACTCTCTTGCCTTTTTGAAAGCGATGCGCGAATACTTGTAACGCGATTTCCGTTGGCTCACCGGTGACTTGCCATTCGGGAAGGCCATCTTGAGGTTTTGGCTCGTGTCTAACGGTAGCAAGGTTACAAAGCGCTGCGGAGAGAAGGAAGGCTTCCAGGTTAGGGTTCATAGTAGCCTCTTTCTCACTTTGCGCCTTGGATTTAGAGGGATACAGCTTCTCGTTCGGCACGTCGAACTTGAGGACCGCTGCGCTACGCTCCTGATCAAAGTCTCGTTTTTCAGCTTCTTGGTCCTGGTCAACATCCTCCGAAAACGTGACAGTCCCTTCAGTCGGGTTACTGGGATGCTTGGAGTCTTTAACTGTGTAGATGGACTTGGAGGGAATCCAGACTTTTCGAACGATCATAGCCCCTTGAGTTAGGGTGCCGGTCTTATCGGAACAAATATTTGTGACGCCGCCAAGGGCTTCGAGGGCGGACAAGTCTCGGATAACGACGTTGGCTTTTCGCATGACGGTTACAGCAACGACCATGGTAATGGTTAGGACTCTGGACAGAGTGTTAAGGTCAATGGTTTTGTTCGTAGCTTTCATGATTGGAGGTTTGACTTACGCAACCAGGGACTCTGGAATGATGGCAATGCCAGTACTAATAGCATAGATGATAACCTCGTTTGGAACGTGAAATTTGTTGACGGCAAAGACGACGACTGCAAGTAACAGGGCACAGCCGAAAAGCGTGTAGGCCAATTTTGATAGCTTGATCTGAAGGGGGGTTCCTTCGGTCAGACCAAGGAATTTGCCAACAAAATCATAGATGCGCCTGGTCAGGCCAATAACAGGTTGTCGTTTTCCGTATTTTTTATAGTTCATAGATCGGCCGGCCTTGCGATGTTTCTTAGCAGTTGAAGCAGCGATCTTGCCAACTTCAGTCTGCATGCCGGTGGAAATCACAACCCCTCGGCCACGGCCTTTCCGGACAGTGGTTGTGCCGTAGGCAATATTTATTCGATCGCCAATACCAAGCTCCTCATCTTCCAAGTGCTCAACGATCTTCTCGACAGGAACAGACTCCCCTGTGAGAGATTGTTCATCGGCGGCTAGGTTCATAGCTTCGAAGAGACGGACATCGGCGGGAACAGTGTCACCCATTTTCAGAATGACAACATCGCCGGGTACAACCTCAGCACTGTAACATGTTAGCATTACATCGTGAACTCATTTGACAGTCGAGACTTGAAGTCAACTTACTTGGGAATGACCTGAGTTCTTCCATCGCGGAGTACTGTAGCGCTAGGGGCGGACAGGGCTCTAAGAGCATCCATCTTCTTCTCTGCGCCATACTCCTGGTAGAATCCAATTGATACATTGAGTACAATGACGAAAAGGAGGACACCCCCTTCTACCCAATCGTTCACAGCAAAGCTCAATGCCATAGCAAAGAATAGGACCTAGCAACTTAGGTTAACTCTAGAGCTCTCCCCCCTTCCTAGCACTTGAGACCTACCAGAATCATAGCATTAAACAGTTGCTTCAAGAATATCTTATACCAAGGAATAGCTCCGCCAATATCAAGCTCGTTAGGAGGATACTTCTCCTGTAGCTGAGCGACTTGCGTAGAGGACAATCCTCTTTCCAGGTCTGTTCCAAGTGCTCTTGCGACATCTTGGGCGGTCAAAAGGAACGGATGGCGCTCAAATTGGCCAGCCATCTAATCGGAAATTGTGCTTCTAAAGTACACTCGAAGAGGACGTAGGTCTTCACAGGTAGCTATGGTAAGTAAGTGAGAACGTCTATACCATATATCAAGAAGCTTGCTATTTCAAGCTTAATGTTTTCTTAGATTTCTGAGAAAGATTGAAAAAGGAAACAATCTGAAATCTTCTGGAGCTATCTGGACCGGCCCGGGGTAATGGCCTTGTTTATACTCTTACATGGGGGTAAGCGAGCTATTATGTCTAGGCGTATTCCACCACAGAAGATATAAATCATCACATATTCCATTATGGAAGCCAAGTGAACCAAGACCACTTATAACCAACATGATGCTTCTTGGTCATGCTTGGGAAGATGATAAGTCACTTAAAAGACTGTTTAGTCTCGACTTCGAATTGAATGAGCTCCTCTCATTGGTCAGCATGCGCAAGAAAGTCTCGGCCCCAAGGAATCTAAACGTCAGAAACGAGATATTCACTGCATAGAACGTGGATGAGGCTCGCAGACAAGAGATAACAGCGGGGATTTTGCAGAGGATGTATAGAAACTGCTTTCACCGATGGTATGACGAGGCTTGGCCCCAAGGCTATCAAAGCCTTGGCTTCTCAGCACCAAGAACTTGGCTTCCAAAATAACTTTGTTCTAAGAGGCTCGCAAGACTCTTTGTTAGTGCAAGACTCGTGACTGAGGCGAAAGTTGCGCTTGAATGTGGAGCTCATATGGTATCTCACACGTGCTAATTCGCGAAGGTGGTGACCACGTGATGCAACGGCCCCACTCGTCCTAATTCTTGGCGGCAGAATGTCGGATAGTCGGCATCGTTTCTGCCACGGAAAAATTTGAGTTTGGAGCTTTGACCACTTTCATCGGAAGATAGCCTCAACCCTGTTCATCGCATCATGTCGTGCGCATAATGATTAGGAAACCAACAAGTAAAATTTCGTCCTTTCCCTTTCAGCATAGTGGATCCACCTTACCTCCATTTCTCCACGAACCGGCAAGTCTATCATGCCGCTCCGCCACGAGCCTCAGCTGCACATAAGGATCTCTTGTCAAGCGAATTCCTTTTGCGAGTCAGGAGCATGGAAATCTATTTTCCATTAATTCAGGTTACTAACGCTCTCATTCGAACTTAAATTTACCAACTCCAGAATTTATTATATGCTCAGCTGCGCGTGGGCGTGTCTATTTGGAGTTGGCTTGCGACAGTGCAACATGTCCGACAGACGTCATCACACAAGCTGACAAATGACCATATTGGCTTTCGCAAGTCGATATAACGACGTCTGAGGTCGCCGGACATGAAGAACAAACCAGTGTTTGTTTCAGCTCGTTGTCTGTCTTCCGCGGACGAGTATTGATGGATGGATGGGTGGATGGAAGCAAATAAAAGCTGCCAGATGGCATGTTGTGTTTATTAATACACTGCGTATATGCCGTGCAAGTGTGCGCGTGGTGTGATGGGCCGTTGGGTAAATTCTAGTTATGGACTACCCAGACCTGGTTACAGCTTCCCCTCATTGGTAGTCGGATGCAGGTGTTCCCTTGCTCCCCTGCTCCCTGGCAGTTGCTATGTGCAGTATGTGTTATGTTTGTGTTCCGGTTGCGTAAGGATCTGGAAGCAAATGTGGAAAGAAGCTTCGTCCTCAATAGTTTTCCCGATGCCGCTGCGGCTTCTGATTCGCTCGTGCTACTGAACTTGTGAGATGGATTCAAGAAGCTTGACCGACCTCACCTCTTATTTCTCCCAGTTTCTATCCTTTTTCCTTTTCCTTTCATGTCAGCCTGTAGCAGAATCTCCAAAAACACCAATTACTCAACAACACATTTCCATCCAACTCCTCGTCGTAACGCTTTCTGATTTGAATATCCCGTGAAACCCGAACCTCCAAAACCGTCATCGCATACTGTGCGCACTCAACCAGCTAGCTATTCTGACGTCATCAGTATGGCCGACAGCAATACCAACGGCATCGAAAAAGGTACGATTTCCATCAATTCTATTATCTATGTCTTTTCAGAATGCATGCGATCTTTGTATGGACTCAATTGAGTGCGTCCGAGAAATCGCGCGCATTCCGCGGCAGTGCGACTGGATCGCAACAATGAAGTGCACAGTGCGCTAACGTTACAGGACCAGCCGCAAGTGGTGATGCGCCAGCACCAGCACCCGAGTTGCAACCCAGTGATCCACCGGCTGCCAAAGGTCCCATGAACGCGGCAGAAGAGTCCATTGAGCCGGCTATTGCAACGAAGACCGCAACTGATAGTGCAGCTACTGCGCCGAGCTCCGATGCAGCTGCGCAAAACGATGCTCCTGCTACCAATTCGAAGGAGGAGTTGACCGAAAAGATCGACGCCGCCGAGAAATTGGCTGAGCAGCCAGAGGAGCCAGCTGATTCTGCGCCTGCGCCTGCGCCTAATACTACTAGAGAAACTGCGATCGCTGATGCGCCATCGCTTACTAATGGCGAAGCTAAGGAGCCTCCAAAGCCGGTCAGCGTTGAAGAAGTTCGCGATCAAGATTTGCCGCCCGTGGCCCCGTCTCAACCCGTCGAGATGACTGGTGCGCTCCCCGTTCAGGAGCCAGCGAAGGATGCGCCGAAAGCTGCTCCCACACCACTCACCCCAGAGCCCGAAAAGACGGAAGCTGTCACCGGCGAGAAGCGCAAGCCAAGCGACGCCGAAGCACCTAACGGCGATGTCCCTGTCGAGAAGCCCTCGGAAGATGCGCCAGCCGAGAAAAAGCAGAAGACTAATGGAGCTACCACCAACGGTGCTCCTAAGAAAGCTGGACGACCGAAGAAAAACAAGAAAGCGCCACCAGCTGTAGGCAGGACAGCAAGGAAGACGCGAAGCCAGGGGGCAGCCGACTAAATTCCTTGTGATGAAAAATGGAAGATTAAACCGGTTCGTTCTTTCCCCTTCCCATACATTGATTTGGATTACTATCATAAAATTATGAATTCGGAATGCTGGGAGGCGCTCTGTCGGGAGCTCGTTGCCTTTCTGATCTTGAAGGTGACACTTTCAAGTTATGCTTCTGTATATAATCGTATTTAAACGATCCAAATGTTCCAATTAGGGCTGTTTTACTGTTTTACGATTGTCATGTCCCTGCCGGCGAATAACGAAACTCTCAATATGGCTAACGACATGGTTGGTGTGATTAAGATGGTGTAGGATTATTAGGCGAAGATAGGCTACCTAGAATAGCAAACTGACGATACTAATACTGCAGACAAGAAAAAAACACGAGAGATTATGAATAGTTAAGTTCGGTGGGTGTCGCAAGGCCATGCGTTATGATGAAGCTTCACGATGAGACGCCTTGGTACTCCTTCGCAGTGATGGTAAACCGTGGAGTATAGAGGCGGCATCCTTTTCCTAAACCCCTCATCATCTCGACGCCGGATCATAGTATAGCTCGTCTATTATTGGATCGAGCTAAAATGTGTGTTCACTGGCGTAGATTACGATTGCCACAAGAGGAGATATCCAACAGCCATGTGATAGTTGAGAGAGCACGATGCTTACAGCAGACCACCGCATTTTTTGGGAGGTGTTTCCACACTGTTCCGATATAGTGCCTCGATAGTGTTCAAGTTGTTCTTCGGGCTCCAAATGGCCAAGTAGTTATAGAGTAAAGCCAGGCTAAAAGCTACTAGTATCTAAGTGTTAGAAATGCTCTAAGAATGGAACTAACTATGTCGGTTGAGTACGCGTAAGCTTAGAATATGTAGGCAGCTAAGATAGCTGTTTCTTTCTTGTTACAAGTTTATCACTTCGGAGGTCTTAGCTTCGACGATGGGACGCCTCTTTACAATTGTCTGTGTGGTCTGTGGTGCACCAGCCTTAGTAAGTGACCTCTACTTTTGCCCCCTATGTTGGAACAAAGACCGGGGTGACCTCGGAGAAATTAGTCGGTTGAACTGGGACGCAGTTCTATCCTGAGGATAATGTGATGGGACACCGAATATTTCGTTCCTTGCCGAGCTCCGGCACGGCTCCAGCATATCGTCCAACACCGATCCCCGAACCCGGCTTACCTAGGGACTAACGACGTCCATCAAGTTTCCGGGACTTGAAACGGAGATGACATCATGATGGGCTTTCTTCGGCGAAAAAGTCTTTCTAGACCGGAAGATCATCCAGGTAAAGAAGGCGATAAAATCGGGCCATGGTCCCGAACAATGTGAACTGACTAAAGTTATTATGTTACACTAGAGAGAAAATTCGGTCTTCTCACAAGTGCCTCGAGATGCAATATTTACTTCAACTATCCTCTATAGGTACCATGTAGCTGGCCTAATTCATCAAGCTGTAGGCTGGTTATAAGAACTCGCTGGATGTTGGGTGGACTAAACTTTACATGAATACATACCCAGGTAGGTACCTAGGTAGCAATATCTCAACAGCGACGGATTTGTCTGGCATGGGAGCGAAGAGCCTTCACACCGCCACGCGCACCAGCTATAATAGCACTCATAGCCCACCCTCACAGCAGTCAACAGCCTCTTGAGGACAAGATGCTTGAGATATCAGCGAAAGGAAAGTGAGGAGAACGGACGAAGGCTATGCATAGTGGGAGCGTGGAGCATTCAATACAGCAGTGACAATCACAAAATCCTTTGGTCATGCGGAAGTGCACACACGAGTTTGAACTAGGTAGGAATGAAGGCCTCGATATATCGCATATATGAATATCAGGATTGGGAATCAGAATCTAAATGACAAGCTCCGAACTCCTAGAATGTATTTTATTCATCCTGTTCCGCAAGGTCGGACCATGCGACAGCGCCGACCCGCGACAAAGTTGGTCATCTGAAGCGTAGCAGCGCTAAGTTAAACCGTCAGTTTCTGATTCTGAATCAAGAAAACCGTTGAGAGGAAGCTGAGGCCGCCGGCCGCACCATCCGACTGCTTGACCAGTGTATGTACGTATAATAGGCGATAACTTTATCTTTCATTGGCTGTCGTTCGCGTGTCTTGATAGCAGAGATTTACGAATTGCCAAGGATGAGGTTCTTTGGGTTTAAGCCCCGTTCCCGAGACCCTGGTTCGGGGATCAGCGAATCCTTACTACGTTACAGATTGCTGGTCCTTTGCTTATTTCTAGAAGCTAATCTAGGGTACCTGCTTATGTAGTACATGTGATACAAGAAATAAGATTATGTTGAGCCAACTTGGTGATCATTCTGAATGCGCAACAGATCTAGCAAATGTCGAGGCGTTTCGGGTTGGCTCGTGTATACATACTATACAGACACATGACATTAAACAATGACCTGCTCGAAGGGAAGTCCAAATGCTACAGAGCCCAACAATGTCTTGCATTAGGGAGGCACCTAGCGGAAAAGCTCGTATTCTGGAATGACCCCGCCAACTCACCATCGGCATCCACTATCCCCATTGGCTACGCGGCAGTGTTAGCTCCTAAGCAGTGACTACTCAGAATAGCGTCAGACTAAATGCCCCATGTGCGTATAGTACTGTGATATACAGTACGTGATATTGCATAGTATATTACAGTATTGCTCGCACGTAGGGCACTTAGTCTGACGCTATTCTGCTACTGTAGCAATGGGCCAGTCAAAAATAGAATCCTTGGTGGACACCAAGGTCGCCTGGTCATATCATTGGGTACATCGCCTGGAATCGACTCGCTTAAGCTTGAACTTCTCCAGGGGAGAAAAATGGACCTATACATGATACAGTAAGTAAGGTACCTGTAATTCAGGCATTTTCAAGAAAGATATTCAGCATCGCCGTTATTAAATAAGCACACTCGAAAATGTCCTGCATGTCCATGAGGTGGCTCTGAAGATCATGAAAACATGACACCTGAAATCGATGAGAAAGAAAGCCAGTATTCTATTCTATACGTGTTCATATATGCGCCGCTTGTAATAGGCTATCGTGTTTGAAGGAATGTTATGAGCTGACGGGTTTAAGCTGGTCACAGCAACTTATGCACTTATTGTTTGATAATTTACTAAACGAGGATTTATTTGGTTGGGAATAAAGTGAAGGATCACTAAAGCCGAAACTATTTAAACCCCTTAATTGCATGCTATCGACTTCCCCTAAAAGATTCGTACCTTCAACCTGTAAGTCTAGAGTCGTCGGTTAGTGTAGCTCGACGTGTCCTAGCCGGCCAATGCGACCTTTCGTCATTCCTTATACGTCCCCTGGGTCTAGAAGGGATTCCAACTTTCAAGGCGTCGGTCTTTCTGAATTTCCAAAATTTTCTCAATACACAACATTCGTTTCTTCCATCTTCTACACTGTACACGGTGATACCTTCGTTTCCGCAGCACAAGGTATGCCACACTACACGTGCATAATTGCCCTGTTATCCCCGTCTTTATTCTTATCTCCACAGTATCTCTCTGATCTGGTCCAAGGCGCGGAGCGACCCTTCCCCTTACCTACAGCGCATACACCACTAACAAAACCACCAATTCCTCAAGCTAACCTACGTAATACAAGGATCCTTTCTCCCTTCGATCGTGTAACATATTCAATCGCCGCTCCTATAACCGCGGTCGCGTCGTTCGTTTGCGCTCGCTTTGTGTACTTCGACCCTCGACTATACGGCCACCTTTGTTGAAGAATAAGAGAGTTATGCCCTCTTAACCGGAAAGAGTACTTTGCAAAGTCGAACACAAAATACTGCAGTCCTTTCATAACCGAGTCTCACAAGATCAACACAAACATTGCGTATTCTACCGGTGCATATTCCGTTGATATTGCGCATGTTTTCTGCCCAGTCCTAAATACGTTTCCGAAACCGTTGGCCGTCGAAGGCGCCTCTTAAGGACGGGAAGCAACTATTGGAAGCCGCTTCAACCACGAGCCCTATACGGGCTTCGATTCTAGGATGGACATCTGGGCTCATGTGCAGCACTTGAAACCTAGGCAGGATTTAAATCCAGCCGAAGAGTTGCTGCAGTTATTGCGGAATCCCTTTAAACAGACGGTAATGGGAACGACTGACCTGTTTTAACTGCTGGACACATAACTGACATTATTTTCCTAACAGCTCACGGATGGTGCTATATGGTCTGCCTTGGGCACATCGGTAGGGTTCACCGCCTTCATAGCCATCGCTTTCTCGTTCCTCCGACCATACAATACCGTCGTCTACGCACCGAAGCTCAAGCACGCCGACGAAGAACATGCGCCGCCTCCTATTGGTAAAGGATATCTTGCGTGGATTCCGCCGTTATGGAGAACGACCGAGAAAGAGATGATTGCCCACGCCGGCATGGACGCTGCCATATTCTTGAGGTTCACCATCATGTGTCGCAACATCTTCCTCGCTCTTGGTGTTGTCGGATGTTGCATTCTCCTGCCCATATATTATACCCTGAACAGCGACAAGACGGGAAACCAAAAATGGTTCATGAGATTAACACCCTCTAACGTTAACGACCAACCTATCTGGGCCCTCGTGGTAACGGCGTATTTGTTCAATGTTATCATCATCGGGTTTTTGTGGTGGAATTATAGGAGAGTTCTGCAGCTAAGACGGATATACTTTGAAAGTAAAGAATATCAGCAGAGTTTATCTGCCCGAACTTTGATGGTAAGCCCATTATTCTGACCAATCATGCTTACAGCGTAGCTGACAACGTGCAGTTGAACGATCTTCCCAAGAAGTATGCCAATGACGAAGGCATTGCGAGAATCATCGACGACGTCATCCCGCACGCTTCGTTTGCCAGGACGGCTGCTGCTCGCAATGTTAGGGATTTGCCCGACTTAATCCAACAACACGATCACACCGTTCGGAAGTTGGAGAAAGTGTTGGCCAAATATCTCAAGGATCCTCAGAACCTGCCACCTGCCCGGCCTACTTGCTATCCTTCCAAGAAAGATCCTTCATACAGCACTTATCCTAAGGGACAGAAAGTTGACGCTATTGAATACCTCACTCAAAGAATCAGGGAGCTCGAAATCGAAGTCAAGGAGGCCCGAGCAAATATTGACAAACGAAGTACTTTGTCCTACGGCTTTGCTAGTTACGATGACATATCTGAGGCCCACAGCATCGCATACGCCCTGCGCAAGAAGAAGCCCCAAGGTGCCACCATCGTCTTGGCACCGAGGCCGAACGACATCATCTGGGATAACATGCCTCTTACCCCTGCGAATAGAAGCTGGAGAAGGATCATTATCAATTTCTGGATTGCTATTTTAACACTAGTCTGGGTTGCACCCAGTGCTATGATTGCCATCTTCTTGGTCAATCTGAGCAATCTAGGTTTGGTTTGGCCTGCCTTTCAAACCCAGTTGTCTAGTAACACTGGCTTCTGGTCCATTGTCCAGGGTGTGGCGTCTCCGGGTATCCTGTCTCTAGTCTACATAGTCCTCCCCATCATCTTTCGCCGACTTTCCATTAGAGCTGGTGACCGTACGAAGACCGGACGTGAGCGTCACGTCGTCGGCAAGCTGTACGCCTTCTTCGTGTTCAACAACCTGATCGTCTTCTGCCTCTTCAGCACAATCTGGAACTTGGTTTCGTCGGTTGCTAACGACCCCAAGAAGGCTTGGGACACGTTGTCGAATTTTGGTATTACCTTGTTCATCTCACTGTGTGATATCTCGTCCTTTTGGGTTACATGGCTGTTGCAGAGGAACTTGGGTGCTGCTATTGATTTGGCGCAACTATGGACCCTTATCTACAGCTTCTTCATGCGCAAGTTCTCGAGTCCTACTCCTAGGGAGATGATCGAACTCACGGCGCCCCCATCCTTCGACTATGCCAGCTACTACAATTACTTCTTGTTTTACTCTACCGTTGCGCTATGCTTCGCCGGTCTTCAGCCACTTGTCCTACCGGCCGCTGCGTTATACTTTGCCATCGATGTTTGGTTGAAGAAGTACTTGTTGTTATACATCTTCGTAACGAAAACAGAGTCTGGTGGCATGTTCTGGCGGGTTCTATTTAACCGTTTCGTTTTCGGTACTATCCTTTCGAACCTGGTAGTTTTCCTAACGGCTTGGGTGCACGGTGACGGTGTCCACGAGATGGCGTTCGCGTCCATTCCTTTACCATTCATCATGATAATATTCAAGATCTACTGCTCTAAAACGTTTGACGACAAGATCCACTTCTACTCGACTCGTAACATCCAGAAGCATCCAGAGGGGGTAATGCAGAAGGATCCGCTGCGGTCAGTTGGTCTTGCTCATCGATTTGGACATCCCGCCCTATACAAGCCTCTTATCACGCCCATGGTACACGCAAAAGCCCAGAATATCCTGGCTTCCATATACAAGGGGCGTCTGTCGGATGGCCGTGATGCCTACTCTGGAGATACGATGTCCACATCTGGCTACTCGGATGCCTACGTCATGAACCCGATGAACGCCGGCAAACCCGGGAAATCGGCTAACCTGCCAGGATTCGAAATAGTACCCGAATCGAGGCTTGACTTCGAGTATTACAAGACTCGAGCCGAATTTGCATTGGAGCACGGCGGTGGCAACATCTTTGGCCGTTCCGACGATATTATTCGTCCAGGCACGCCTGGGAGCATGTGGAACGGTAGCGAGCCCACTTCTAGATCAGGAAGTCCCACCATTCCAAGTATCCCTCGAATGGATAGCCCGAGTAGACTACCCAGTTCGGATATAGGTACGACTTATCCCGGCGGATACTCTCAACCTCTGGGCAGCCCGTACACTTCTGAGATGGGTCCCGGCCGCTCGCGTAGCCCATTATACTCGCTTGGGAATGATAGTGGATCCAATTTGGTGGGAAATGCAGCAGCGATGCCAATAGCCGCTCCTGGAACAAGAGAACGCAGTCAGGAGCGACCGCTCAGAGCGCCAGGCGGAGTGGGAATGCTAGGAGGCGGTCCGCGAGGCTACGGAGGTTTACCACAGGAGGAAGACTTCGGGCCAGAGCACGACCCCATGCAGTATAACTACTTCCGAGAGGCGCGGACGACACGCAGGTACTAGCGGGAGATAACTTCGAACGGGGATAAGGGGCGAAGGCGGCTGTACATACAACCCGGCGTAAGAACGTAAAAAAATGCGAGTGTTGGTTTTTGTTTATAGAGGGTCTTTCCGGCGGCATACGAGGCGGCGTTTTTTTCCGGCTATGAAGAAGGTCGGCCTGGCGACGGCGACTGATGACGACTGAACTCCTCATTTTCCCCTGACATTGTGTTATAGGGCTGTAATAGAAAAGGGACGCATGATGATGAGAATCGGTTTCTCGAGCATAGAAGGGTCGTGCCGTGAGACCCGATTTATAACGGTAGTTTGTGTTGATAATATGCGCGCTGGATGAGTGACCGGCGCGCTCTCCGAGAGCCGAAGATTAAATACGATCAATATTTTGCACATGCATACCTGCCTACCTCATATGTACTATAATTCTTTGGCTTTTAGTGCGAGTTGAGTTGGGCTGAAGATGCTTTGGAGTCCTTGAGTTGAAGGGACAACATTTGAAGGTTCTAGGCTGTAAGTACTATGTAAGCTAGGTACCTACATTCTTTCGTCCATCGGGCATCTGAAATACTAATGCAGTGCCCCGGCTTGTCGTCTCATCTGACACATCAGGTATTCCAGGCAGCCTGCCTGCATCCTGACGTGCGTTGCTGCTCTAATATACTCGGCTTGCAACATGTCTCTAATGGAGGCCTCCCGCCCAGGTACACTACATTACGGCGTGGAAAATGATATGTCGACCACCACAGTCACGGATATCAGCTATCCCAGCCTATCCGAAAGCCTGAAGGCTGTTATTCGTGTTTCACGCAAGCAGTCGGTCAAATCTTAGCTTTTAAAGCACTTCATTTGTTGGCTCAAGCCGTGACGCACGATTGGTGTACAGCCTTCGCGGCGTTGCATGGCATTCTGCAGGCCAGCAGGCGTAGTTGGCGGCCTGCTGTAAACCCCGCAGATGGCTGAGTCGGGAGCCTTGTGTTCAAACAAGCTCTTTTCAAGGTTGCTTCCTTTTCAATTCATTTTTGTTAGGATGTTAGGTAGCTCCGGCATTACCGTGCGTGATCTTTCGAGTTCAGATTCTCTCCTTTGAACAGTAGCTTTACTTTCGAAAATGTCCAGCGTTCCATACGAGATGTGAGACTACCTAGCTGGGTACCTAAGTGCCGATTAGAGCTTGACATAGATTATACTAACTGATTCATCCGATATATAGCATCGCGGCTTCAAAGCCATTCCGGTTCCTCGTCGGGCCCGACAAGAAAGAGTTCACAATGCATGCCGAACTAGTCGCTCGAATGTCGAAACCCCTCTGGACCCTGGTTAACGGCAAATGGAAGGACAGTAAGGAGGGTCTTGCTGAGTGGCCTGAGATTGACGAAGCAACATTTATTCGATTCTGCGAGTTTGCGTATACAGGCGACTATAAGGCTGCAGAACCATTCACAGAGATGCCCCCAACACCGTCAAAGTTAGAGAACGGTATGTTATTAAAGCTAATCGAGCAGGAATACGCTCACAATAATGAACAATGAAACTGAAGTGATGGTAATCTAGAACGAACTGCTTTGGAGAAATACGCGCCAGAGCCAAAGCCAGCGCCAGCACCAGATCCATGGGATGATTGGGGAGCCGGGGTAGTTCCAAAGAAAAAGTCCAAGAAAACAAATTCGGCTTCAATTTGGTCTGAAGCTGTACCAGAAATGCCGCTATCTCCGACGGCGAAGAGAGATGCAATGTGGCGAACGTTCCAGGAGGAAATCGATGAGAAGCCGGTCAAAAGGCAAGAGGAGGAGCCAAACACAAACCCTTCAGCCAACTACTCTGAGGTACTCCTATCTCACGCACGCCTATACGCTTTTGCAGATTACAACGGCATTGAAGCGCTCATGGGACTCTGCATACGTAAGCTCCACCGGATGCTGACAGTGTTCAACCTCCACGGCGGAGCTAGGGCAACTGATGTGGCCCAACTGATCGACTATTCGTTCAAGCATACACGGAGTGGGGAGCACAAGCAAGATAAATTGAGATGCCTGGTTGCGACTTATACCGCATGCCACATCGAGGACCTGTGGCCTAACCTCTACTTTCAGGATGTGTTGGAGTCCAGCGACGTTTCAAAATCTATAATCGGGCAACTACTGAGAAGAGTGAGCTAGTCGTCCTCCATACCTGACAGATGGCCTACGGATCTGCACTATCCCTTTTTCATGAACTCCTCATGGTACCGTACCTACTGAGTGTAAGGGGTAGACATTAGTAGATAGGAAGACAAATCGAGAGGACGCTTTATACCCCGTAAGCTCTCTACTATGACTTCATCGTCATTGCTTCAGAGGATGCTAAGCTTCCTAAGACTCTGCGACAGCGTAAGTTGCTTACAGTCGGCATCTCTCCGCATCTCCCCAGTATCAGCTTCCGTTTCTGCGTCGCAAAGGACAACTTGATCGAGCCCATGTTGTTGGATAGAACCTCCGATGATGTCAGCAATCGGATAACACCGATGACAATATCCCGAACTCTTGACCCACAGCTGAGGCGATTGCCAATCATATGGCTTGGTATGCTTTCTGTTTTTGGTCATCATAAGTCTCTGCGGAACATTGTTCTCGTCGTCGACGGTGTAGATGTGAGCGTAGTAATACACTTCGTCGTAATATCTCAATTCCACGACCATGTGCGAGTCGGCGGGTTCTTGTACAAAGCTCCTCGTGCGGGCATCATATACATATTGAACATCCATATTCCAAGACCCGATATTAACGTGAGTGAAATTGTACGCTGTTGCCGTATTGGAAACAAGTCTTTCGCAGGCCTCGCGCCGGGCATCGGTTATGTGCTGTAGCGAGCCCGTGGGTACCATCCACGTCACGAGCGGCCGCTCTACCGTTCCATCACCTGATGCTACAATATACTCCATATGTGGCAACTTGATAGGAACTTGGATGATTCTGAGATGTACTAGTCTCAGCTGTGCTCTATTGCCTCCACGAATGATTGAGACGTCCTTGGAGGGGAACGGGTCTTCAGACTTCTGAGTATTTATGGCAAGCCAAAATGCTTTCACATTGACCTATTGAAGTTTCAAAGATATCCGAGTGCGCCGCCTCGTCATTATCAACGCTATTGTTTGATTATGATTATAAGTTGTCTTAAGGGGAAGCATTGTCTCCGGACGACGACCCCTGCTTTCTTTGTCTTCGACTTCAATCGGCCCAATCAGAATAATCAGATTCTGTGACGGTGTTCTCTCTAGCGATGTCTTTCTGCCAATATTCCGACACCGGGATATCTTCTGTATTAGCGCCTTGTTGACTAGGCTGACTGGCAGAATTCAAAGACCTCATAAGAACGACCAATATGCAGGTCAGCGTAGGACGTGCACCTCTACCAGGAGCCGTAAGATTCCGCCATACCTGTGTTACACGAACAAGGTTCGACTCTATTGGGCGAAGAGCTAAGCCTCCTGCCAAAGCCCCGAAATGGTCGTTCACAGAATTCCAGAATTTCATAGACGTGCGGGGATTTCTTTCCCTCAAGCCTCGTTCTTGCCAGACGGGAGTTCGCACTCTTGAGGCATCAAACGCTATTCTATGGATCCTGTGAGCGCGGTTGGCGTGGCCGCTGCCGCTGTCCAGTTTGCCGAAATTACTTTCAAAATCACGAAGCGAATTGCCGTCTTCACAGTTTTGCGCGATGTGCCTGATGCTGAGGGCCCCAAAACTTTCGTCGAGCGCCTTCGCAATCAGCTCGGTCTTCTCAACAGCACTGTCCAACGGATTGAGGAAGGACTCACGAATTACCCAGAAGGTTTTAGAGACAGTGAACTCCTAGAGCTAAGTGATTATGTGTCGAACCTCAATCGGCATGCTAGGAAACTTGATGAGCTGCTCACCAGGTATCTGCCGAATGATGACGCTTCAACCCCGACTAGGCTCTGGGCAGCTATGAAGAGTATTGGTAGCGATCTTGAGATCGAGTCTGTGATGGCTAGTATCAACCAACTACTCCCACTGTTAACAACCTTCCTTCTCACCTCGATGGTCTTCAAAGGTAGATTTCTTTTTGGGACCAATGCAGAGCCTACCCAACGACAGCCAACTCCCAGCGCGATCTACCAGGTATCTCGTTACGAGGTTCGGCACTTTGTCGACAGGCCAGGATTGTTGACTGAGATCGGCTGCCTTTTTGACAATCAGGCTACACAATCACCAAAGATTGTTATATTGCAAGGAATGGGTGGTCAGGGGAAGACGCAACTGGCACTTAGGTACTGCGCAAATGTCCGCCTCCAAAGGCGTTTCGGCTACATATTATGGGTAGATGCTTCCAGCAAAGCTTCCACGTTGCGAGGCCTGGAGGAGATCTCAAAGGAGCTTAACGATAGCAATCAAGCCTTGCTAGATACTGACGCCCGTCTAGCGTTTGTGAGGCGTAAGTTGACCACGACGAACCTCTCGTGGCTCTTGGTATTCGATAACTATGACGACCCATCCGCGTTTGATCTCCGAGAGTATATACCTAATAATCCCCTTGGCAATGTGCTAATTACGAGTCGAAGTACGGATGCTGAGAGGATCGGTTCAATGATACATATTTCTGGTATGACTGAGGACGAAGCGACGAAGTTGTTATATACGCAACTAGATGCTTCTGAAGACGTCACGAATCGAATCCCTGTGGCTGATATCGTTAGGCGACTAGGTTATTTGCCCCTCGCAATAGACCAGGCCGGAGCATATATGAAGGCAGAAGGCGTCCCCTTGGTACAATTCCTCAGCCACTACGAGCAATCTGCTAGAGATATACTCAACTCTGTCCCAAATCTGTGGGAGTACACCGAGTCTGCTTCGAGTGAGCATGGAGGGGAGACGACAAATGTCGTAGCGAAAACGGTGTTTACGACTTGGAATCTCTCATTCGGTTTACTGAAACCTGATACTTCTACGGGCCACTTAAAAGCTACAGTCCTGTCCCTATTGGCTTTCTTTGACGAACACGAAATCTCGGAAGAATATTTTCAGGCTTATTGCTCCACAAACCGTCCCGGTCAGCAACAGCAACCGGAATGGATATCTCTATTCACGGACGGGAATGGGCAGTGGTCGAGCGGGAGATTCGACAGCTTGATGCGGGAATTCGCACGACTATCACTGATCACTGCGCTCAACGTAGACAGGAAGGACAGTGAATACGCTGTCATATCCCTGCATCCCCTTGTACGAGACTGGATCAATCTGCGCCAGGAGAATAGCATACACAGAGCCAATTTTATGACGTTCACCCAACTTCTTGCGGCTGTTCTCTTACTAGAGTTGCGGAATGATCACTTCTCGTTCGATTGGTGGTTTACACCGTCTTCGACTCAGCGTCGTCAGTTACATGCCCACATCACTTACTGGATGAGGATTTTCGGCCGGTATAAATCAGATTTACAGCCCACCATCCTCACTTCAGAGTCTGAGGGGCAATCAGTGGCGACGAGCTCTGAACAACTGATAGTTAAATATCTGTACTACATCGGTCTATTCAAGAATAGCCTGGAGTTATCACACTGGATTTGGGAGTCTTGCGATATTTCAGACGACCAAATGTTGCAAGTCAAATTCGCTGCAGGCCAACACGAAGTCGAGAGCCTTGAGAGTATGGATCTATACGAGGAGGCAAAGCATAGAAGTCGAGAGAAGCTGCAATATTGGAAAACGATATTTGGTGACAACGCTTCCTACGACGATATGCGGAATGCGAGCGTCGTGTTACTCATCCGATCACTTCTGTGCACAATCAACTTGCAGGACAAACAGGAGGCCATCGAGCTTTGCAGGAGCCAATTAGGAACACTCCAGAATAACGAAAGAAACATGCCTAAACGCTATGAATTCTTAATTGACATTACGATTGCAGCTGGCCTTCTAGGACAAGGTGATGTCAGGAACACGACGCTAGAAACTATTTTGAATGAGACAGTGAGATGCAATAGAAATGACTTTTGGAAGAAAATCAGGTCCTATTACATCTTGTATCAAGTCACCCGGTATGCTATCAGTTATTCAGATGATTATGATATCAAGGACCAGCTCAGTCTGGCGGTGCTTGAATTGGCTGCGTATATGGGCGAGGCTGAGTATTTTCAATCGCGCATCTTGAGGGCAGCGGCTCTCTCAAGTATGGAGATGTTCATTGAAGCAGAAGCCATGGTCCGAGATTGTATCGCAAGATTTGCAACTATGCCTTTTAGCCGCCTTCTCTACGGCGACGCGTATGAGACGTTAGGAAACGTGCTCATGAAACAGGAAAGACATGAGGAAGCCTACGAAGCTCACAGTTCAGCCCTTCTACAACTCAACGGCCCAGAGTTACAAAATCACAGGCTACGTGTTCTGGATGAATGCGCATCTGCGGCCAAAAAGTTCAACCTCGAGCTTGCCGATGCTCATTCCACCTTAAGATTATCACTCTTGAAGAAGACTGAAGATTGGGGCATTATCATCGGAAATACTATGGACTTATATGCACTAAAAGTAGAAATCGGGACCGAAACGGCTGCACAAGACGGTTTGAAGCTCCTTATCGAGGGACTCGAATTGTATGGCGTCGAATTTATTCATGAGACGGATAACGTGCGAACGCATCCCAGGCAAATCAACGCCACTATAAACTTAAATGATCCGGAATCGTTGCAAGGCTTGGCGGAAGACGGCATACTTCAGAAAGCGCTTTTGGAAAAGCTTGGTGGTTGGTATGGCTTCGATCTGTTAATCCGGATGGCATATGAGTTGCTGAGGACTGCGGACGCGACAGCTGCGGAGCAAGCTTTTCGTCTCGCTAAAGCTGCATTCGAGAAAGCGAATGATACGGGCGCAAATGATGTAACCAATTTCATTGACATGATCTTCCGCTACATGGAACTTCACTTCAAGGTCGATAGAGACGACCAGAGTGTGCGAGATGTCTTGGATTGGGCCAGGCTTCAGATCCGCGAAAAGCTTGGGAACGGTATGAAGAATATCGAAGATTGGTGGAAGACTGAAACTAAGATACTAGTGGAGCTTGCCAACTCTGCTAAAGCCGATGTTGGCGAGGAGACCAGAGAAAGTGAAGAAGGGGAAACGACTGCGAGTGAGGGCACCACTACGAACAGGCCTCCGTCGCCTCTTTCGTCTACGGCACAATCCTCCAAGTTACCTGTAACCGCACATCACTGGGGAGAATCAACCAGATCGAGTGTAATGCAGAGGCTAGCCGGCGGGCTCTCTCGAACGAGGATTCTCAAACTACCCCCGTTGTCTTCCTCGAAACGAAGCCTAACTCTTCGGCGCGGCCTCAAGTCAGTACAAAATACTGCCGCGTCGCCCGCTAGCCCGGCTACGGTTAGGTCGCAAGACGGTCGCATGGTAGAAGTATTGAAGTCTTAATCGGCGTCATATCAATGCACCGCTCTATACGACCCCATAGAAATTGAGAGGCTATGTATTGAGTGCCTCATGGAAGCACGTACACTAGTAGGGAACAATCATGTCCCAGAAATGTTAAGTCCACCAAGTCTCGGATGGTGAGTAGGGATGGTACTGTTTATCTCTGCTAGCTTTCTTCCCTTAGACCCCTCCCTCCAAGAATGCCACTGATATAATACTTCTACTCATTAGTTAATTTTTGACCTACCCGCGTCATTGCGTTGGTTATGCATGAGGCGCTTCGCCTTAGTTTCTTCCACTGGCTTTACTCCTATTAGCGGTCTTGCACTTCACGTCAAGGTACCGCACCGAATGTCGCCGTATGAGCTAGAAGCCAGCTGTTGCATAATGCACGTTCGCGCTCGACCATTGACCCCATTCGCCGGTCTACTGGTCTATCAGCCTTCTGGACGGAAGTGGAGGTACCTACCTATCAGTCTGGGTAGCCACTCATGAAGCAACTCTGCAGCCCGCTAGAGTTGCCTCAGTGTTTTGCTTAGCTGGGAGCGATGAAACCAGGTATTCAGGATTGAAAATTTCTAAAGGATGTTGCATTTCTGTTGTTCTTTTTGTGGCATTTCGAAGTTCGGCGTTGAGGAACGTTCGGACCATGGAGGTAGAAGGTCAAGCTTGATCTTCTTACCCTTGATTTATTATTCGTGGTATATGGTTTCTTATATAGATCGACGGAATTATTTGGTCAAGAGGGAAGGTCTCATCCATGATAAATTATATCACGGTGGTAATCCGACGTATGGCTCGTCGGAATGAATTCTTATTATAGACTGGATCACAAGCTTCGATTCAACCTATTCAGAGCATCGCCATCAATATACATTGATAGCATAGTGTCCTAGTCTCTTTTTGCAGTTCTGGTTGTAACTCCATACTGGAGCTATCTACGGCGTCTGCATATTTCTAATGTGTTGTTGTTAGGATGAAGCTGGGATATGTAACGCTTTCTTTATTTGGATTATCGTGTACGCTCTAGCATGTCGATAATTACTATTATTTAGATTACTTATTAAGTACCATATTCTATTATGTAACATTTCTATTTCCCGCCAAACCCAACGATCTGCCGCCGAGTGCCTCGTGATAAGCCCCTCCTAAGAGTAGAAACAACGTCTGAAATTCTACTGTGAATTAGGATTCAAATTGCTGTCTCGAGCGATCCGTCTTCTGCAAGCTCAGCTCTTCGATAAAAAGAGAAGTTAAGAGCCCGAGGCCAGAGAACCCGATGACGACGTAGAAAATAGCGTGCATGGACGTTAAGTACGCCTCTATGATGGGAGCTATGACATCGGCGGGGAGATTCAAGGTCCGCAACGTCGGGATGAAAGCGACGGCGTTGTGCGCGTTCCTTAGGACGCCTAGGGAGTCGGGGAGCTCCCCGACGGCCGCGATCGCCTCCCCAAACACGCTACTAAACACCGTGGACCCGATGGCGAGCCCGACTAGACTGCCAAGGCACCGGAAAGTAAGCAGCAGCATAATTGCGTGGCCTGTGTCGTCCACGTTCGGCACGCTCGCCTACATGGGAATGTGCAGGAGACGTAGCAAGGCGCCGATACCCGCACCCCAGATGACGGGGATGCCGTACCTCATGCCGGAGGACGAAGACGGACCAAGGAGGAACAACAAGCCAGTCCCCAGAATTGCCAGACTCCAAGCCATCCAGATTCTAACTTTATAACCAATACCGGCCTTTCCAATCGCTATCACGGAGGCAATGGCGCCTAGAACGCTGGAGAAGCTGGTGGGTAGTAGGGTCAGCGCCGACTCGATACGCGAATCGAGCATTACGGCTTGGAAGAGCAAAGGAAGATACTGTAGAAGTGTAAACAACGCTAGGCCGTGGACGAAACCGCCGCATAGCGTCAATGCTGCTGTCCGTGAGTGGAAAATCCGGTACGGCACAACCGGCGCCTCGGACTTCGCTTCATATACTGCAAATCCGGTAAGGACTGCAGCGCCTAGGAGCAGGGGAACTATCGTTTGGTACGAATTCCACGGGTACAAGGAGTCGGCCCAGCTTAGTGGTAACACGAAAACAGTGCATCCAACGGCGAACAATGACATGCCACCCCAGTCTAGACGCTTCATCTTCTCGTCGAAGGACGAGTCTAGCGATCGTAGACGGAGGAAGAAGACTAGCAGAGGACAGGAAACGCCCAGAAGCGGTAGGTTTATCCAAGCTATCCATCGCCACGTCACGAAGTCGCTGAACAGGGCACCAACAGTAGGACCGAGGATGCTTCCAAGAGAAATTGGCAGAGCCATAAGACCGAGGTACAAGGGACGCTCTCTTAGCGATGTCATATCGGACACGATGATCTCGCCAAGGACATCGAGACCGCCGGCACCCAAGCCCTGTACGATGCGGGCGACCACGATGGTGGTCATGTTCCGGGCGAGGGAGAAGGTGAGGGCACCAGTCGTGAAGAATAAAAAAGCAACGTATAGAGGGGGCTTGCGCCCAAAAACATCGGAAATGTTCGTGTATAGAGGCTGACTGACAACTAGGCCTAAGTAATAGGCGATTCCTGCCCAGAAAGACTCGAAGGTGCTGCCATGAAGCTCAGACGCGATAGCCTGGTTGTGTCAATATCGCTCGTTTATGATTCGTGAGTAACCTCCCATTCCCTTTCCGACAATGGAAAGAAAAGGAGGTAGACGACTGCTTACCGGAATGGCCACCGCGAGAGTGGTAGCATCTAGGGAGAATAAGAGGACGAGTATATTGATAGCAAAGAATGAGAGGTAGAAACCCAGCGGCTTCTTTGGCGTCTTACCGCCCCCTTCCGCATCTGCATTAGCATTCGCCTCGACTTCGAGTGTTTCCAGACCATCGGTCTCGCCTGGCCGAGTCTCTGCCTCTGCCGTACTGGGACCCGATACCTTTGGTTCGGCGGAAAAAGACTCCTTCTCGCTGCTTTCTACAACAGCGTGTGCCATATTTGAACACCAAGAAATCGGCTGGGTGTCTACGGCACGCGTCTAACTCCCCACGGATCTGTAAGCATCAACCACCACTACTCGGGGCTTTGAAAAGTCTGCATCGATACAGCATCTGTATGAGAAACAAAATTGATCCATCGTTTAGATGAACCAATGGATTCCACGTGAAAGATTCGCGGAAAATAATATTGATCCATAATTGTTTTCCTTTCGATGTTCAACTGGCGGCCTCTCGCGATCGCGAGCTGGAACAGGGATACCTAAAGTGACCGCATTGGTACCTACCCGTGGACGATAATACCCCTTGGGGAAATGACCTAAGCTTGAAACAGTGGGTCTATTCGCTGGGTAACCAGTACCTTATCTGTTCCAATGTAACAACCGCCTTCAGCCCTACCCGGCAATGGCGGTACGTGCTGCAGCCTGCTGTTAGCGATGTCTTAGCGAGATTAGGGAAGGTATTCAGCGTCCGTTTTAGTCTCCGAGCATTCCGCTAGGCATCTTGTCTCATTTGTAATTGTCGACATGCTGCGTCAGATCATGGCTTTCTGAAGGACGTCTATACGACGAGAAACTAAATGGTGTTCAAAGTAACCAAGTCTGATTGTAGCTCAATATGCAATGAAGGAGCCGGTGTTGCCCGTTCTGGACGCTTATATCCACTTCTATGAGAATGTTTCCTTTTATCGTTAACCGTATGAATCATTCCCAGCACCCGGGTCCCCGTCGCGCTTTGCGTCGTAATGCAGCTCCCCTTAAATAGTGCCTACCTATTAGAACCCTGCCGACCCGGATCCCGTTGAGGACTAACTGGATCTCGTGGCGGGCTCCAGCATTCAGCTAGGTTCATTGCGATTGACGGAATGTAGCATATTGTTATTTGGAGCATATCATTCTTGTATCGAAGCTCTCCAGACATTAAACTTGACTGAGACGTAACGCTGTTGAGTCCGCGCAGGGTGTAAGTGACGAAGCATGCGAAGTTCATCAGCGCTAATCTCACATAAAGCGGGTATGAAATAACTTAGATAGCAAGAGGGTCAAAATTCTACTGCTGAGATTGAATCAGGGAACCAAGATTATCTTCTTACGTTTGCATCGTTTTCTTTCCGGGGCGCATGAGCTCCAATATGAACCTCATGCCATCATTGCAAGGGTCTGGAGGTCCCCTAAAGTACACGTCGTCAACGAAGATTTCAACGGCGAGGCCTACGATCGGGTTCTCAAACTTCGGTCCCCAAGAATCTTGAAGTAGTGTGCCATCAACTAATGACTCGACCGTGGACGTCACCTTCTCCATCTGGGTTAAGTACTCCTGCGGATACGCATCCCACAATTCTTTGGCTAGGAGATTTGTCCTTACAGATCCAGGACATATGGCATACGTTCTTATCCCGTCTTCACCATAGAAGACAGGGGCGACCGAGCGCATGAAATTCAACATGCCCGCTTTGGCTGCTGCGTATAAAGGCGTGATAGCTTGAGGGTACTACATGTATTATATGAGGCGACGGCATCTTGATAACTATTCTATGATGAATACTTACTATGCCAGCAATGCTTGATGTCATAATGAGAACGCAGTCCTTACCACCATCTGTATTCGCCCTGAAGTAATGCTGCGCTAGGTAACTCGTCTTGATCGTCCCCTTCAGGTTGACGTCAATGCCAGACTCATCTAGTTCCGGTGGTGAAGAGGAGAACTCATGTCTCTCGAAGAATTTCCCCTTTTCCATAACACCGGCGTTTGCGAAAACGAAGTCGAGCCTGCCCTCAGCCTTGAAGACGGCATCGAACGAAGATGATAGAGATTCCCAGGAGGCAACGTCGACTTTATGAAAAGTACAGTTAATCAGGCTAGCCGCTGTAGCATCCCCGCTCGCTTCATTCAAGTCGAAAATGTGTACCCGCCAACTCTTCCTAGAGAATGCTTCGGCGACGGCTAGTCCTAATCCTGATGCACCGCCAGTGATGATGGCTACCTTGAAACTCAACATGATTTATAGAGCTAGTCAGAACAATCGGTTTCTTAAAGTCGTAGGTGACAAATATATTATACCTACCTACCTAGGTACCTATCTATGTATATGTATATTGACGGAGGGAACTTGTGAGGTTCCAGTGCTGTGAGCCATTGCCCCGAGGGTTCCCCGCACCGGCACTTTGCAATGATTGATGTGCCCCCTACGCTGGTCCCGGCCTCCAGCTAGAGGATTCATCGTTAGAATCAGTACAGCGACGAATGTAATAGTCGATGGCTAGAGCGAATGTGAAGGGAAGACGAATTAGAAGTAGTATACACTTACTCATGATATGGTTGGTGTATTAGATTTCATATGCGACCTACCTGGACTGTACCCAACTTTTCGTATCAAATCACTATAAGGTTACTACTAGTCAAACAGACATGGCCGTTATTAACACCTTGATAGGAGTTGACCAGATAAATTGTGCTATTTGGTACTGTATGCTATGATCCGCGATATGATGAGGCAACTTGTCATGCCATCAAAAGCTGTGGACTCATTTTTTGTACTTCGTGGCGGCCCTATATTCACGAGAAAATCTGGAGCATAGACTCGACGATATTTCTACTTAGTCGACGTGAGCCGTCGTGAGTGGCCTCCAGGTGGGTTTAATATGAAATTGAGGCGTAGAAGCAAGAAGTAAAGGCCACTTGAAGGCAGCCAAGTTTGCACATGGTAGCGAAACTTGGCTACTCTCTACTCGAAGGGCTGTCTGGCGTTTTAGTCCTTAGAATTTGGTGCCTAATGACTCTAGGTCCCGGATCACAAAACCTATCAAGGAATTTGCTTTACACGTTTAGCATAAGAGAACAGGGTGTATACAGGATACTTGGCAGCAATTATGACGGTCCGTACAAAATTAAATGACTGCCCAGTGCTGCCAATGATGGATGCGCACATAAGCCACTGACTCGAAGCTGACATTTGCGACGTTATGATTTGTGATAATGTAGCTGGTTTGTTAACAATGTTCAGAGAAACGCGTTGATGGTTCTTGTGGTACGTACTGATAAATACTTATCAGCCCCGCTGTGGCTTAATTCCATGTGCAGTATACCCCACACTTATGCATAATCTAGACCCGGATTGGTGGAAAGCTCAGCTAGACAGTTGAACCAGGTCACCGCCTTCCATTCTAGTACAGCGGATTCAACAGGGATCTCCACCGCAAGTCGCGACGCCAACTCGGTTGCAGCTCCCTCGAATTCATGATAGCATAACAACTCGTCTAGTTCTTGCCATATTCACCACACTCCCACAATGTGCTCAAATTGATGTAACACTAGGAATAAAGGAAAGCAATACCGACTCTGATACCCAATTTTTGCGAATTTTCCTTTTCCCTTCCTGTTTATTTCTACTTTCTTCCTTTTGGCATGAAGTCCTTCACGACAAGTACGTACGTTTTACCTGGACAACCATGCGCCTACCTGCTTAATTCGCCTCATGTTCCCATCTTCGCTGCCAGAGATGATGGATCGCGACTCTCCAAAGTCTCCCCGAGTCCTGACTACGAAGCCCAACGGAAACGCCAACGGCAACGGTAACGGTCGCAGTGGGAGGACCTCTACTCAACCCTTTGGCAACCGACGCGCATCCAAGAAGGATAATGGCAAACCCGAACATAAAGAGACCGTGATATCCGACACAGATACCAGCCCTAATTCTCGACATCCACTATACTCAAGCCCGAAATACATTCCCGGTAGCAATAGCTTCAGCGCATCCGCAAATAGAAATTCCGAGTCACCCCGCGAAACGCGAATACCTCTTCCCAAGTATACGGGGTCTACTCCCACATCCCCCACCCAGCAGAATCAGCTGCATAGCAACCTAAGAAACAAACCAGGGCGCTTCCAGACGCAGTCTCTCGACATGCGACAACCCATGAGCTTTAGGTCGGCCTTTGCGCTGGCTCAGAAGCAAGAGGCGGACGACCAGCTCGACGATACATTCAGTATCAAGCATGCTTTTAATATGGCTAGTGCTGAGATGAATGGACGTATTGATGGTTCCCCTAGCCCGGCTCCGCGAAGCATGAGGCGACAGTCCTACAGCGCGATTCCACAGAGAGCTTTGACAAGCGCCCCGAATAGCGATCTCGGACAGCATCTTCGACAATTTGACCGAAACCATCAGTTGGGTACAGGAAACGGACCCCTTCGTGGCTTATTTGGTAGGAGTCGAATTGGGCCTAGGGTTTCGGAAACTGGCAACCTTCTTGCCAAGAAAGCTAGCGATGGTGACCTTGGAGGTTCCCCAGCGCGTCGCAGAAGCAGCCAGCAGGGAATCGACTCGAAGAAAGAGCATACTGAGGCCCCCAAACCTATTCCGTCTATCGAGTATAAATCTGCTAGCGACGACCGAGCGTCGTCAACCAAGCGATATGCTCAACCTTCACCCGAAAAGAATTATAACTGGCAGCTAGATGCCGATTTCACAGCTGGAGATCTCCAGGTTTCCGATAGCCCTCGCATCCGTACCGACCAGTCCAACGGGAAATCTTCTCGGCGGACGTCAAGTGCTGCGAGTTCCCCAGTCAACGGCACTCCAAACATGCGTCGCAGTAATAATCGGCTTGACCAAATTCGGCAGAAGGAGATTGAAGCGGCGAATGCTGTCTTACCAGAAGAAGATGTATCCTCCAGACCAACGAACAGTCGACTTGATGAAGTACGGGCGCGAGAAATGGTGGCGTTATCTAAGCGAGCAGTGGCTACGAGCAGGCTCGATGAGATACGAATTAGAAATTCCGAGGCGCGGTCTGAGTCGCCAGAGACTGGACGAAATTCTAGCAGAGAGGAGCTCCGAGGCAGTTCGCTTCAATTAGAAGATGAGACTGCAAAGACGCCTGAGAACAAAGCAGTATCCGGGACGAAAGGGGAACCAACCTCCGATACGCCCCCCACCGTTCTTCGAAGCATGAGTGATCATAAATTAGGCGAGGCATCCAAAGAAAAGATAGATGATATCAATGTCGATAATGGTAAAAAGGGCGTTGAACTACGGCGAAATGATTCCCATGACTTACTTCAGCGCCTCGCGCGAGCGACCAGCGCTAGCCCTCCCAGTGAGAAGACCAACCAGGAAGCTGTTCCGGACGATGCCCTACTGAATGAAAGATCGGACAGTAGAGAGAATAGTCGATCACGTTCGACACGGGAAGAGAGGAAATCTAGAAACCTAGAGGTTAAGAACCTGGAAGTTAAGAGCTCCAGAGAGAGACCCACGGTCGGGTTCGCCGGTCTACGCCGAATTGTGTCTAGCGATTCTATCAAAGAAAAACGTGCTAGTTTACCTGGCTCAGAAGCAGACCCTCTTGATCGTATTGAAGGAGAGCTAAGACTTTTTGCACCACTCGATAACTACTCTGAGAAGGGCTCCGTCCGAGCGCCGTCGCCTATTCCATCCGAGCCTGCTGAGGAGGAGACGCCCCGGCCTAGTAAAGTTGATCCTTTGACGCAACCAACTCCAAAAGTTACTGGGGCGTATGTTGAGACTCCCGCCACCATTAAGATCAAACAAGAAAGTCATTCAGATGACAGAAAAGTGTCGGAAGTCCCCAATCAACTCCCGGCCAAGATTCCCGAGCTCCGTAGTAGGAGCTCTGGCGAGGTATTGAACGGAGAGAGCATCAAACAAGAAGATAGCGATGCGAAGACTTTACGAAGCACATCAGCGCCACGATCCTCTTCGGTACCCACGGCTCCACGTCGGGGTAGATCTGCTTCCAGACGTCGTCGGCCTCTTCGTCCACTGATCAATACAGCCAAACCTCCGTCCGTTAAGGAGGATATACGCGCTATTTTGCGCATGAACGATATTGATGATTCGACGCTTGAGGACTTCGATTCAATCCTGGCGGACCAGGAAATCAACGACGAGGAACTGCAAAAAATGGTGAACGACACTATGGGTAAGATCGATGATGATCTTGACTTCCCGGGACTCTCAGAGCGAGATTCTGAGATTGAGGTTATCGACAGGCTGAGCAAGTCGCTGAAGACCGGTCTGCTAGGCATTCGGTCCGCCAAGAAGGGGATTGAACGTCTAGAAGATAAGGTTACGCATACCGAGCACAAGGCAGACCAGGCTCATACTGACCTGAATGCCTCCAGCTCGAAGTCGGAAACGCATATACCGGCCAGTCCGAATGCCTCTGGTCCCGTCTTGCTCGCCGTGCCTGCTCTATACCGAAAATCCCCGAAACTTAGACCCACCAGACTAGGTGTATTGGCTCTCACCGTGTTCGTATGGTACATTCTCGAGTCGATTTTCTGCATCCTATATACCACCGAGTATAACTGTACACCGCAACTACCTTGCGTCTGGTCACCAAACGAGCCATATTTCCCCTACGCGATGCCTTTCATGCTGGACGAATGGACTACCGGCGGTAAAGGAAGAGCATTGACATGGAAGATTGGCGAAGAGGTGGGTGATATCTTTGCTGATGTGTCGGACTGGGTGATGAATAGAGACCTTACCCAGTATGACGAGAGGTACATGGATGTCTGGCAACGCAAAAGACATAGAAGGCGGCTGCGCAAGCGCGGCCTGACTCCAAAATGGGTGCCTCCTCCAGGGTACAAGCCCAGATTTGCAGAATGGAATGCTGCCCGCTTAGCGAGGGAAGCTGCTGAACAGAACGGATACGAAGGAGAGGATGAGACCATGAGCGCAGATGAGATGGTTTAGGTGAGACATTGCGCTGTCATAGAAATCCTTGCGGATGTTTCTCCCGCTTGGCATTCTGAACCAAATCATCTAGGCCCTCAGCCGTCTACAGTGTGAAATTATTTGGTATGCGCTTTCACATTACGAGAGGTGGAGTAAGAGGCGTTCAACGGTGTTGACTTTGCAGTCTTTCGTCAAAAAGGCATATAGGGATATTCTGGGTGAATGATTAGTAGCTGGCTGGAAGCTATCAACTTACGGCGTCTATACCATAAAATTTACATAGGCTACGGCCGCAATATCGGAATAAAATCTACCTAGAAATGGTATGTAGAACACCTTTTACATACCTAACGTACTAGTATATGCCACTTCTAATCACTCACATTATCAAATTGAAAGGGTCATCTAGACGTAAAACTAGATGGGGTTGACCCAGAATGATCTCTGTGCCAAGATTTCTACTTCCGCCTCAAACTGCGGCGTCAACTCTTAGCAAGGTTACAGACAAACAAGAGCACTCAGACAAGCCAGATGTTTGTTAACATGGCATTCCATGATAACTGGCACCACTTACGCAAGGGAACTGGCGAAATAGGAAGCGATCAAGATCAAGCTCTAGAACCAAGCGTACCGGTAAGTCGGGACCAGTAGATCGGGACCCTGATGACGAAATGGAGTCTGTTAGTCTCAGACGGCTCGACACCGGCCTCTTAGTCCACAATGTCCGAGTTCCTGATTGGGCAATGGAGACGGAGTGAGACAAAGCTGTTGAGATTTCGAACTTGATCGCTATCGATGTCTGATGTCATTACTAGCTTCGTTGTCTTTGTGCGTGAGGTCGCGAAGCTGGAGCATGCTTGCGATAGCTCCGGAAAGTGTCGAATCTGGCAGTGTAACTTGCTTGAATCGTAAGCTATGAGCTCATCCGCTCCATGGAATTGTGTAAGACATATTTAAGACAGACAGTTTCTCTTATATTTTGAGATCAATTTTAATTCACTTATTACCGTCACAGCTTTACAAGACACTTTTGACTTAACCAAGATACCCCCGGATCCAACCAATAGCTACCGCAATGACTTCATATACTGGCTCACGAGAATCCGTCCCTTTGCCAGGAGCCTTCCCAACCGATGATATGACACCAACTTCAGAACATCCTAGTCTAACATCCTCAGGACCCCATCACCAGCACAACAAGCTACACAAGCGCGAAGCCCCTGGAGGCTGGAACGATGAACAGAAGGCCGTGCGTGGACACCAGTATACGGACTCTGGCATTGGTCTAAGTGATTCAAGAATTTCAGAATCCCAGGCCTACGGTAGGGCCAATGAAGGAGCTTTCAACTCAAACAAGAATGTCTCGCAGGGTCAAAGTGCAATGCCAGGTACCGCTGCTACTACAACAGCAAGATCCACTGATTACCATGACGATCAAAGCAAACCAGGCGTCATGACTGGCGCTTATAGTCGCATTGGTGGCAGCAACTATAGTCAAACTCACTCCAAGCCGACCACACAAGACCAGACCACTACAGAACGCACCGCAACGGGGATTGGCGCTGTTGGGTCTGCCACAGGTATAGCCACCACCGCCAGATCACACGACTCTGAGCAAAACTTGAAAAATGAAGATCGCAACATCGTCCGAAACGGCCTAACACAAAGTAGCAACCTCGAACATAAGGACCCGTACTGGGGCGATGTTTCCTATGGCACCGGCATTTATAACGGTGTTACTGGTCATGGAAGCGCTGAGACACCGACCAAGGGATCCGTTCACCCTCATGATCATGCGTTGAGCCATGAGCAGCAGCGGGCATTCCCGCTTTCCACCTCTAGTAACACCACACATGATGAGACTGGTTACCAAAACAGTTCTGGATTCAAAGAGGGCCTAGCTGAATCAGGCGCTGGTGGCGGTGCCGGTGTCGCTGTTTCTGGACTTGCTGAGAAGCATCGAGATCATCACGACGAGAAGAATTTGGAGAAAGTATCTGCCGCTCACAAGCACCATGATACAGGTGCCAAGAAGGAAAGTAAAATCGCTGGGCTCTTCCACCGAGATCACAAAGAAAAGGAAACCAAGCCTGAGAAATATGACACTAAGGAGAGGAAGCTTGAAGAAGGGACAGTGAGTAAAGATAGCAAGCCTCTCAAGGAGAGGGAGGCCGGCGCAGCTCTCGCCGCCGCAACTGCGGCGTATGGTGCTAAGGACCATGCCGGCAGGCATAACAAGCAATCCAAGGGGTATGAATCTACCTTGAAAAAAGAGGATGGGTCGCACGCGCTTTATGAGCACCCAAATGAAAAAATCAACGAGCCTACCGCGAAGGCCCAGCCTCAACTATCGAAAGACCCCTTCGTTGCAGCTGGGTACCATGGACCCAACAGTCCAAGCACTGTAAAAAGCTCTAACAATACTTACCCTACCTCTGAAGATGTGACGACTTGGGACCATCCTTTTACTTCTCAGGTTGCAGAGAAGTCCACGGAAAAGAACGACTCCAGGCTCGGCTATGGGCTCGCTGGTGTCGGTGCGGGACCAGGTGCTGGCTATGCAGCACATGAGTACGCCAACAAGGATGGTGCCAAGCACCAAGATCATAACTTTCAGCCAACATATAACACGCCTACAACCGCAACGTCTAAGGGACTTGAACAATCATCGAAATCAGGTTACGCCACTGGCCAATCCCAACCTGGCATAGCCTCTGGCACCACTGCTATTCCCGCTTCCTCTGAGAAGCAGCACACACCAACCCAAGCCAGTTCCAATGTCAGCCATTCCCACGCTAATCCCACTCACCATGACAAGTACAACACCTTAGCAGACGGGACTCCTTCAGGTATCAATGTTGATCACCACCATGGCGACAAGAACAACACTATTACCTCGTCGCCAAGCACCGGATATAACACCTCAACGAAGGACAACCACACCGGTACCAAGGCCGCCGCCGCTGGTGCGGGTGTAGCTAGTGCTGCCGGCGCCGCTCACTACGCCGGCAACCGGGACAGCGATAAGATCTCAACATCCGAAACGCGCCAGACGGCTGCTCCTAGCTCAAGGGAGGTTCACGAGCCGTACATGGAAACCACTAGCACTGCCGCAAATGCTCGCACATCCACTGACCCTAGCCGACACGGCGAATACAACGTCTTAAACGATGGCACCCCTTCCGGCATCAACGTTGGCTCTCACTATGGTGATAAAAACGGCACGACATCCTCGCCTACCAGCCTGCATAAACCCTCGAGCGCCAATAACCACGCTGGGGCCAAAGCCGCCACCGCCGCCGGTGCCGGTGCGGCCGTAGCCCACCACAACAATAACGATAACAAGACTGCTGTCTCATCCCCTGCAATTCGCGACTACCAGCCCGGCGCCACCAGTCCATCCAGCGCGCAGAACACTGCTGCTGCCGCTACAACCAAGGGCCATACCCGGAACCGGTCATCGACGGACTCTAGCCACGGCGGCCAGTACAATGTGCTTTCCTCCGGCACGCCGTCCGGGATCAACATCGGCGACCGCGGGCACTTGGGTCGCAAGAGCTTAGATGATAACAAAAACTCTACCACCAACAGCGCCAACGCCAAGGCGTCGGCTACTGCCGTGAGCGCGGGCGCTGCGCCGAAGAGGGGTATTGCTGGTGCGGGTACAGCTGCGGGAGTGGGAGTGGGTGCGACTGCTGCCGCTACTGCGCCGGCGGCGCTGAGATCTGGAGATCGCGTGGTGCATCGGTGTAGGAAGTGTGGCGAGGAGAACGATCTTACGGAGTACTTCCGGAAGTAAGGGTAGTTAGATAAAGGGGATGGAATGGCTAACAGATAACATGGTTAATGAATAGGAGAATGAATAGGAGTTTGGTATGCTATGGATGGGAACTGGTTGTGTTAATTTTAAGAATGGGAATTGTATGGTGTTTAAGTGTATCGAGGACCTGAGGATATTGAGTTTATACGTAAATTAATTATAGCACATAGTAATGTTTATATTTGTGGTAGGCAAAGTTCAAGTCTGTCCGTAGTGGATTTGTGAATGTCTCGTAATAATTCGTTGGCTACCACTCAAGCTTGTTTATCCTAGTACTATACGGCCGCAAGATATCTATTCAACGAATTAGGTACCTAGCCCTTAGGACTGCGCAGAGTTTGAAGTATATCAGAAATGGAGTGAAGCATCAGTCCAATTATATCAAGAGGGCCGCAGCATTCTCTTTAAGAGAGGATGTGTAGGGGGCGAGCATGTAGCCCGGACCCAAGTGATCTAACATGCCCACTCCCAGCAATCACTGAGGAAATTAGACATGTTGCACAACAGGAGGAATCTATTTGACTGCATTAAGAATGTACCTAATCAAGGCGTTTCTACAGTGTGTTGCGTTGGGTATTTTGTACTCTATGACTCTGAGTGCGTCAACGAATGGAGATATTTTGACATAATAACCGTTTCTTGTCCTCCCCTAATCAGTTCCTCGATTCAATCCACACTCGTACAACACCGTGTATTTCTTCTGTCATCGTCTGATACTTAGCACTTCCATTCGTAACCTGTCTCTAGCTATTGGTATAGGTCACTAGATTAGGTAACCTACCCCTAGGTACACTGCATCCTATAAGCAAAGGACACGACCGATCCAGCTCTCAATCGAGGTCAGATAAACGTCATGAACGTGGAGCAGGAACTTTTCCTAAGAGGTCCACCCAAACCACGGTTCAATTGGATATCACTCGTTTTGGTCTACACAGTATCCCGCTTGAATTCCTTGACGCCTCCTGCACGAAAGTCTACATCAAGTTCCTGCCAGGTGATGAAAGCCCGCATTCATCAGGTGATACGGCGAACCAGGTCTGCCTCAAGATCGATTTCAACCGGCCACATGGGCCGCTCGAGCCAGGCAACCCAGATACGTTCGAGAGCGTTCGCGTTGGGCTGATACCAGACCGGTCTCCTAGAAGTGTTAATCCAGATCTCGGCTCCTACATACCAGGGATTTTGTTGGTTGAGCCACTACCCCATAAAAACCCTTCCAGTGGAGCATTGTTTGCTATGGGGTTGAAGCTTAAGCAGATATCGAGGCCCATGCTTGAGCGGAGGCTGCACTGCTTCGCTTTCGATGCACGCGACGGCACAGTCCGGGGATGTCGCAACTTCATGTGAGCTCAGCCTTTTACAGTGCTGTGAAGGAGGAAGGTTCGCTAATGGTATCATCAACTAGTTACCAAGCCTTCTTCCAGTTGATCACTCGTGGATATCTTGACAAACATTTCGATGCTAGTTGGCCAAGAGACGCGCCTCTGATATTGGGGCGCCAAACTGTTGAAAATGTCCTGGGAAAGCGGTTTAACATGGCAGGGGAAGCTCTTAATTCGCCCCGTCCGCAAAGGTAGATTCTTTAGGTACGACTGTGTCAACGACAATAACCAACCGTATCCGACACAGTGGGATATGATGTTCCGTGCAGAATGAAATGTTCTCAATTCTCTCCATGTTTCCTTTTCGGGAGCTGGAGGGTAAGGTGTCGAGGATAGAGATAGGTTATGTCCAGAAGGTCTATTGCTGAGCATTGCATTGGGGCGATAGAAGGCTTAGGTAGATTCGTCAGGTATTAGTTCGCATCCATTAATGTCAGAGTAGACACACATTGTTCTGTGGTCATTCACAGGCCTCACATGAACAATTTAAATCGAGTCGTTGTGTCTTGCCGTCATGTATTTCACTGATGATACTGAGGGTTAGTACACAACTCCGGGCTCGTTAAGGGTTGGGGGGCAGATCGAGTTAAATGGTTGAGTTCAATGGAAGACCCTCATATTCATGCCAATCAGATCCGAACAATTCATATTATCTATGTCTCTGGAGATCAGCATCGAGTTACACTTATGAGTGAAAATTTCCTAGTCATGTCACACCTGAACTTCAGCTATTACTGGGAGGAGTGATATGAACAATAACGGATATTCGGCGCGTGCTAAACTTAGCGTCAATCCGAGTTCATGGTTCAAATTGGCCAAATCCTCTACGCTACAATTGTAAGTGTATATTAAGTAATTTGGTATTGAAAGTATGCAACTTGAATATATCTTATTTCCGTAATTCCTTTTCAAAGCAATGCAAAACTAGTGTATTTATTCTTTCTATTGTAGGGCTGTTAATCCCCATACGTATAATGATGATGTAGCAGGATCTACAGTTGGTAGTATTGCATTATACGGGAATGTTCCGGCCGTAGGCTTCATGTATTCAGCCCCCAATGCCCCTGGAGCGGGTCTTGGAGGTCTGGCCCTATGCCCCTAATTTAACCGGGCTGAACGACCATTCAACCAGGGACCTAACTACATTCAAGCAAAGCACCGCGGCCGGTCGCTGGCGCAGCATGCATTTTAGGCGAGCAACATCTACTAGCTATGCGCTGATTGGCTGGATACAGGTATGTACCTTCTAAGGATCGTCTCATTTATCGTCGTGCAGCGCTCCTTCACGTCACGCTAAGGACGACCTTTTCAGTGTTAGTAGAAATCGACAGGCAAAGTGGAACAAAAGAAATGAGGCTCAGCCGGCTTGTGACGCTGTTTTTAGTACGATCACTATGTACACTACGATGTATTTTGCGTACACAGCCGTATATAGAAGACTCTAGTGTAGTGCGGTATGACATTATGGTACCTCAAGGAGATGAATCCTTCATTATGAATCCAGGGTCCTTAGGTACGGATTTGTGACTCGCTTCTTGTTTAATAACCTCGATGGGTCCTTGACAATTGGCGTTGGGTCGTGTTGCTTTGTTTTCTTTAACTTTGTTTTTCGACTCATTGTCGCCGATTGATCGCTAGTAATTTCGACGTCCCTTGAAGCTCGTGACTGGAACCACATATCACTATAGGAGAAATTGGAACAAAGACGGTCTAATACATTTCACATATAATTTCTATCGAAGAAAGAATCGAGTCAGCATAATGCATACCCAAGAGAAGTTCCTCTACCTCGGGCCTGATTCCCAGAGCAATGAGCCCCAGCATCAGCAGCAGCAACCAGTGCAAGGACAACCACCAATGCAAGCACAAATGCAACCGCAACCGAACGCGCCAGGACCAACGGCCTACGGCCAGCAAGGTGGTGAATGGCAAGCAAGTCTCTGCGATTGCTCGCCGTGTACGAGCTGTCTGCTAGGCTTCTGTCTGCCGTGCCTTCGTAAGCGCCTCCCTTTCCACAAGATTCTAGGGATATGCCAATTAGCTAACACAATTCGTTTTCGTAGTAATCGGGCAGACCTCCGAGCGGATTAGAGACCCCTCGATGCAGTCGGCCGACATGATGAACAGCGATTGCATGATATACACACTTATCAGCTGTTTCACCGGCTGCGGATGGATGTATGTTCTCCCACGATGTCAAAATGTTGGTCTTGAAAGCTGACGTGCAGTAGTTACGCCATGATGAAACGAGACGAGATCCGCAAGCGCTATAACATTGAGGGCAGCGGCACTAGCGACTGCTGTGTTTCCTATTGGTGCCCGTGCTGCGCCCTTATCCAGCAGGACAACGAGGTCGCCATCCGCCAAAAGAACGCCCAGCCTGTAGCTCAGGGGTACCAATCCCAACCGACCATGCAAATGCCCCCGTCCTCTTACCAACAACCATGAACCCCTATTTCTCTCAGCGATAATTATATTCTCCTTACATATATGATCCATTAGATGTCAATGGAGTTAAGCGTATTGTAAACTACCTACCTACTTGGTTGGGATGATGGAACTTTTCCCCTTTGTATTTTTACCAGCATTTCGATGCGGCCTGCAACGATCAGAGGCTTCCTTTTGATCGCCGTATCAGCCATCTAGATTTTGGGTGGAGTTTGCATGATAGGTTTATACCCAGGATGAATTTTGAATAAAACTTCAATGGCGCCGACGCAAAATGGCCGTAAGACTGCGCTCTTCCGTTTCGTATAAAAAGGGACCAGAATTACCTAGATAAACTTTTTTGCTTGCTTACTCCGATACGTAATTGTGCAGGTCTGTACCGCGACCCTGGGTGGGAGGCGCTTCGAAACCGTGAACCAGTTTCTTCAGGGCTTTCTTCCGGGGGTTGGAGCGCGACGATCCTGGGTTATTTCACCCCTAGAATTATCCCTCCATGGTGACCGCCGAACAGCCAGGAACCCTAATGTACTTAGCCTATCGCAATATAATATAAACCTAATACTTTAGGCCAGGTCAACCATGTCAATATATTTTAGGTAGTTTATGCTCGAGACCTTGTAGCTCGTGCAATCCGGGTGTTGACTGGGACATCGCGAGCTTGTGGATTTGGACCCTGGAAAAAAGCTAAGCTTTGCGAGCTATCCCTGGAAGTGGGAATGCGGGGCGCCGCTCGGTTGGTCCAGGTAGAGAAGGACGCTGGGGCGCATTTATCTGCATCAAAGAGTACAAGCACGAAGGAGCAATTTTACATAGACATTCCTCACAGTTTTCTCAATGAGAAGAGTTCATATAGTATAAAATTCTATTATACGTCCTCTAAATATAGATTAGATAATCCGGCCAGGGAACTCAAAGAGGATTTTCGAATTACTTATCGGCAATATCCATCCGCTCTCTCCCAGAGCCAGCAGTACCTAATCGCAAAACGATGCAAAAGGACCAGGTACGTGAGCACTACCACAAATACCGTGGTGTAAGTGAGCCTCGCCAATCGTGAACCATATTGCTTCCGCAAATGGACAGTACATACCACATCAGACGCCTTTACTTCACCATATAATGTAAATGGTTCAGTGTTGTCTATCCCATCAGGTGCTTCAATTCCGTACGTATCGCCATCAGCGCCGACTTTGCGGAAGCGTGTCCTCTCCAAGGGCGGATCGATCTTGCTTCCTCCCTGCGGACCATGTGTGTATGTACCGTACCACTCTCCTTCATTTAACCTCCTCGATACATCGCTCACGCGCGTAGTGTACCATGGCCACCATTCGTCGCCCAGCAAAGGGTTGAAAATACGGCCTTTCTCTCCTTGAGAGCCAATGAAGTAAGGTTGAAGGAGGGCAAACCATGGTTGTAGAGGTAGGGCTTTTGTCCAGGTTACGTGCTCGATGTCCTTGGCCTCGTCGCCCGTGAAGTACCACGAGCCAAAGAATTCATTTTTTTTCTAGATTGGGGAGCTCATTTGGCAGTGTCTCTTTCTCAGTTACCAGCCCCAAGGTTCGGAGATGTGCAAGGTATTCCGACTTCTCGCTTGTCAAGTAATGAAAGTTCCGCATAATAAGGTCTATCAGAAGAAGCGCACATGATATACTCGCAGCTTCAGATTACATACATACCTAAGGTACCCACAAGTCTCTCGGTTGAGTGATCTCATGATGATACTGAATTAGTGGGTCAACCTCAACCCAGTTAGCCCAGTATAACTCAATCAGCAGGCGCAGGAGATCAGAGTGGGGGTTTCGCTCTTAGCTGAACGTGTACATTACAGCAGCCCAAGCAAACCCAACATCTTCAGCTCGTTGCTACCTAGCTGGTCTCCTATACTCTCTTTAGCCGCGAGAAGAAATACAATATTAGGTTAAATAGTATTTTTTCTAGTTTTGCTTTGAGGATGACCAACTTGTTGAACTTGCCTAATGAGATTCTTATCGCAATACTTGAGATAGTCGCCACCGTCGACCTCCAGTCGCTCATCACCTTACAGCTCACAAACCGTCGACTTCCTGCGCTAGTCCGGGATGCTATAAATAATGTTCAGAACATCTCGTCACTTAAGTATGAAGATGATGGGGAGACGCAAATACACCCTCTTTGGAAGACTAAATTCGAAAGCCTCTTCAATACGGCTGATTGTTTCACTATGGATGAGAAGAGGAGAATGCTATACTTAAGTCTTAATGGCGATTACACACTTCCGTTCCGCAGGCTTCCATGGGCAGAAAAGTATGACAAGCGCAAGACATATATCCGCCCGGAAGCGAGCTGGCGCAATATCAGCCTTACTTTCGGCCGTGCCCCCATCACCCAACTGGATGTGGTCAAGAGCTATTCAGCTCCAGAGGGCGATTCGGTGGATTACTATCAAGTGGAGCTACCTTCTTGCGGCATGACGATGGGTCTCTTTTACGACGTCCTACTATCCGAGAAGGCAACGTACCGTCGCGAGACGGGGAGTTGGGAACTGATTATTGGACGGCGACTACGCAGTTACGACGTCCTATCTGAGTATGAGTGTTTCATACCAGACGATAGGGATCTAGTGGAATGGGGTGTAGAAGCACGTCAAGCTGCTATCTTGTATGTGCGAGGCGGCCCCGTTAGCCACATTTCCACTAGTGAAGATGAGGATGATTGGGTCAGCAGCCGTCAGAATAAGCAGCGGCTACTCCCTTGGCAGGGTCCGATTCAGAACTTTATCTTTACGGGGTATTACGACTAGACACGTAGAATCGAGAGCAGATCTACGGATCTAGGCTGAATAGAGAAAACCCGAGGTACATGTTCTACCATGAGTACCTAAATTACTAATTGCATATCCTGTCCCTGCCAATCGGCATCATTAACAAGCCAGTATTACGCAATGTCTCAATGAGCCTTGCAGGCTCGGTGAGGACGAAGTCCGGGGTGCCATAGCTACTCGGAGTATTTAGGTCTGTTTACTAATGCGCTCATAGTCCATCTCGGACTTGTTCCGAGTCCGAGTCCCATCTGAGCTGATCTCCCAAAACAGCTCAATCTCAGCCGAACCGAAGCGTTCAGCCCAATGGAAAGCTCGTTTCACAACATACCAACAAATCAGATTTGAAATTTGTTTCCTGATGGGTAAGCATATATAAAATTATGAGGCCGTACGATGAATAAGCATAGGAAGGATTAACAATCAACAGAGCATGCTCTGATGTTTTGAGGGGGTAAAACGCTAGTTTGTCACCGCTTGCTTCAACTCCACGGACAAGATCTGCCCGCTAAGCTAAGAAAAGTTGGCTATTGCAACGGACACGTTTCAAAGGCAGCGATGCCGTGTATCCACAGCCCCATCCGGAGGAGAGCCCAATGTCTAGACGTAACCTTGGCGGCAATGCATCGAGGACTAGATTACTAATGCAAGTTCCACACAGCTCAATCTGGGGACGGTCGCTTCCTGAACATTCTGTATAAATGTATGGTCCTAAAACGCCGAGGGGTATATCTACAGTATCCGCATCCCAATTACAACATCAGTGACTCAAATTGCAACATCGGAAACAGACTCTTCTTCACCTACCATACCTCATCACACCTCACCATAATCCTAATAACTCGAACAACTCACACTTCGCTCCTTTAATCATCATGGCTCCCTTTGGCAAGATTTACTCCTACCCCAACAACTTCCGCGTTCAGCGGGTAAGTTCCTCATGATTCCCAATCCCTACCATTCTGAGTCTAACTCTTTTCGCAGGCCCAGGTTGTCGCCGCCTACAATGGCCTCGAAGTCCCCCTAGCCGAGGACTTCCAGATGGCGGTGACGAACAAGTCGCCCGAGTTCCTGGCCAAGTTCCCCATGGGCAAGGTGCCCGCTTTTGAGGGCGCAGACGGATTCTGCATAGCCGAGGGTGCCGCCATCTGCACCTATCTCGCGCTCTCTGGACCCAAGAGGGACCAGCTGTTCGGCACCGACCCCAAGACGCAAGGCCTCATCTCGGAGTGGTCGTTCTTTGCCGAGAACGAGTTAAGCACAAACCTTCTGACCCCCGCTGTCATGACCCTCTTCAAGATGGCACCCTTCGATGAGCAGAAGTACAACGCCTCTGCTGCGAATCTGGAGCGTGCGCTCAAGCGCATCGAGGTCGCTCTCCAGGGCGGCAAGAAGTACCTCGTCGGTGACAACGTCACTCTGGCCGATATCATGGTCGCTGGCACGCTATTCTTTGGCGGCAAGTTCCTCATCGACGCCGAGATGCGCAAGGATATTCCCAACGTCGTTGCTTGGCTGAAGGGACTGGCTGCGCTTCCCGAGTTCAAGGCCCTCGGCGACCTGACTCTGTGCGAGACCCGTGTCAAGCCATGAAAGCAATATTGATTCTGGGGGAGAACAGTTACACTCTTATACCCAAAGCTTTTCATAACTACGCATAAGTGCAGTCGGTGGGAATATTGACTAAGCCTAACAGCTTTGAAGGGGAATACAGCGTGGAATTCGCGTGGTATACCGTCGGCATTGGGAGATGAGTGTATCGGTAAAGAGGGCGGCAGCGTCAAATACCTAACCAGGCAAATAAAAAAACACTCAAAATTAGACACTTATCCTCCTATATCGCATCTAATTGCTAATTCTTGTGTGCTATTGGAAGTTGTCCGAGACTATTATGTCAGCAACCGTTAGGGGGAAAATATACGTGATATTGGTACTTTCTTGTGCGACACTGTGGGGATGTCGTCTTCCCCCGTACTACGACACCTACAACATTGAGGCATGGCCACGCCTTGCTAGTGTTGTGGGTTGCAGTATTGGTTTGATCTGGATAGGCGAGTCGGCATTACGCGCGTTGCAGGGATCGTCGAGATAGCGCCGTAGTCAGCTAGCAGTAGTATAGCGTACTTAGAGTAGGTAATGATCAGACACGCCCTACCGACTACACGACTATCTCCGGTTCCGGTAAGTATATTACGGGCCGGGCCTTCGCCTCGAGTAGGAGTCCCACCGCCTGCTGCGTTTTTACGTACCTCTGAAAATAGAAGACCCCCCTACGATCGGTATACACTATCGGTATACCAGATCCTCCTCTATGCGAGAATTGACCTTCCGCGTTTCCATTCAAACGAATACTCGACGCCATGGCGCAGAACACAAGTACCCACCTCGTCATCGTAGCGCTAGAATCCTTCTTCGTCCCCGTCCCGACGTTCGACCTCCCCGCGCCGCACACCTACGAGCTGAGGGAATACTCGCGAACACGGCCAGACGAAGTCGCCGAGCGGATAAGAGACGCCGACATAATCATCATGACCGTACTCCCCATCCGCGCCGACGTGCTGCGGCCCGAAGTCTCCCCGCGCTTAAAAATGGTGTCCGTCGTCGCGTCCGGGACTGACTCGGTGGACCTGGCGGCGTGCAAGGACCGCGGGATCGTCGTGGCGAATACACCACATTGCAATGCCGTGTCTGTGGCTGAGCACGCCCTCGCGCTGTACTTCGCGGCGCGCAGATCCGTCGCCTTGTCGCATACTCTGGTCCGCGCGGGCGCGTGGCCGAAGATGGGAAGTCTGCAGAAGACGCTCAACGGGCCTGATGGCAGGCCCCCGCGGACATGTCGCGAGGAGACGCTGGGGATTATTGGGTATGGCGCTGTGGGGAAGGTGCTCGAGGCTACTGCTAAGGGTCTAGGTATGAAAGTCCTGATCGCTGGGCGGAAGAGTTCTCCGACAGGGCAAAATGGCCACACTGCTGCAATTGTGAATGGCGGAACCGGATCGCCCGAGGGCCGCACCGCATTCGATACTGTGATCCGCGAAAGCTCCGTCATAGTCCTGTGTCTACCGCGGTCTCCCGAGACACTGAATCTCATATCCGAAGCGGAGCTCACCGCGATGAAGTCTTACGCCGTTATAATCAATGTCTCGCGCGGCGGCATCGTAGACGAGAAAGCTCTGGTTGCCGCGTTAAGGGCGAAGAAGATTGCTGGATACGGCACGGATGTCTACGAGCAGGAGCCGGCAAGTGCTGAGAATAGTTCCTTGGTTGGCCCCGATACGGCGAATCTGAATGTGGTCACTACGCCGCATGTTGCGTGGTGTGCTTCGGATACGATTGCTAATTATAACCGCGCGACGAAGGAGAATATTGAGGGGTGGCTGAGGGCTGGTCACCCGAAGTATCCCGTGGTTTGAGAGATATAGGGGTTTTTTTAAGGGGTCAAGTGCCGTCATTTATCTCGATATGCGCGCATTGCATTTGCATTGGGTTTTAGATGGAGCATACTAGAGAGATCGCTTTCCACCACGGTATTCAATGGCTTCATTGCATCGCGGACGGTTCGCCTTTTTCAATATCTTGTTGCTAGATGATATTTTCCGTGGACTCATTATCTTGCCCTTAGTCGATACATAGGTCAAATATTAAGAGAGGAAGGAAGGAGGTGAGGTGTGTAAAGTACCTAGCCTCTCGTGATGCTGCGCGAGTTGTCCCTGCGCAAGGCGCCACTTTTCGTTGGCCCACCATCGGCATTTATTCGGAGAAACCCTTGTGCCTATATACCTAAACAAGTAATAGTAAATAATCCCTGTCAATAAGTTCTGTGGGGTAATGGTAGCCCGACCCAGATTCTATCCGTAAGCGTAGATGTTGGTTCGAATCCAGCCGGAACTCTTCTTTTTTTTTTTTTCCCTTTTCTTTTCTAATCTTCCGTCTCTTTAAGTATCAATACATCCAGTTCGGTTTCTCTCTTCATTCACTTTGCATTTTACTTTTTTCTTTTTTCCCACTACAGAAGTTGCTCTGTGATTGTGTTACAGTATGTCCGTGAAGCAGACAGTTTAGGTATTTTACTTGGGCTTTCACTTACCCAATCGATCTGTAATTCTGATCGAACACCTTCGCTTATAATCTGATATGGTTCAATTTTCTCAACATCACTCGATTGAATCTTGAAGCTGATCTAAGTCAATTAAAATGCACCAGTAATCCAAGAATTAATTTCATGAAGTAGGGGTACATGTAAGATGTGCGGAGCCTCTCCACTGTCATTCTCTTGCCTTATTCAATTTCCTCTTCGTCACCTCTTCTAGATTAAGGCATGAGACGGTAGGTTGGTATCGCTGGGTAGAATGACGAATTCATCGAGTACCTTAGGTAGATCAACCGGATATCGTCAGATCAGATCAATGAACAGGGGTCCTCGACTAGTATACGGTAGCTACACTGCACTACACTAGGCTATCTGCTCTGTATCCACACTGAATGCCTCACTTGACCCTCGACTTAGCAGTGGGACGGCAATTTCCAGGTACCTTGCAGGTCAGGTTCGCTGGTCCGTTCACCATGTTCTCGACTGACCCACGTTGGCAATAGCCTTCTCCCAGATCTTATTCTGGACAAGTCGGACGATGGCGAGGATCCGGGGATAGGAATATAGATATGAATACGAGAATAATATATGTTGAATCTTACACGTTCTAGAAAATAGGGGTCGTTCTAGAAAATAATAAAATTCGCTGGCATGCCTGCACTGGCAAGTTTCTCTTCGCTTCGAGTCGTTAGCTATTGACGTGACGGGACAAGATGCAGCGCTTGACGACATTCGCTCTAGGGGTCTTCGCACTTGCTCTTCCAGTGTTCGCTGGACCGGTCGATCTCTTAGATCTGCAAGATGGCGATGTCGTCCCGGGCAAATATATCGTGAGCCTCAAACCAGGCATAGACGTTAAGCTCCACCTGGACTGGGTCAGCGGCGTGCACCGGCGGAGCCTTTCCCGGCGCAACACCATCGGGCTGGAGAAGACGTACGGATTCGGATCTTTTAGTGGGTATGCGGGTGAATTCGACGACAACACTATTGCGCAGATTTTGGGCCATGAGAATGTGAGACTTGGCCCATCCTACACCAGTAAATTTTGCACAAGTTTACTAACACTTTCAGGTCCTTGCTGTAGAGCAAGACAGGGTGGCGCGCCTGACGTCCGTAATGCGGGAGACTAACGCCCCATGGGGTCTTGAGAGCTTGTCGTCGCGCTCGCCGCTCACCAACGGTAATACGAGAGGCCATCCGTACTCTTATGACAGCACTGCCGGCGCCGGCACGTTTGCCTATGTGTTGGACTCAGGGGTCCTGACCAACAACACTGAATTCTCGGGTCGTGCCATTAAGGGCTATAACTCGTGGGCCGGTACCGAGTCTTTCGACGACTACTTCGGCCACGGTACTCATGTTGCCGGCATTATCGCTTCCAACACGTACGGCGTGGCGAAGAAGGCGACCGTCGTCGACGTCAAGGTGGTTCACGGACTTGTAAGTAGCAACCTGAGATATTGAGCCCTCAAGGGTTAATCGCTCAGAAATAAAAAGTTTGCTGGCTTACACAATATGCAAAAACTCTAGGGCTACTCGACAGTAGCGCACATCATCGACGGCATCAACTGGGTTGTGAACAACGCGACCGGGACCCCAGGACGAGCGGCCAAGTCCGTCATCAACATGAGTCTAGGTACCGTGGCACCAGTTATTCGTTTTCCCTTCCAGCCCCTATTTATTTTCCATCTAATTAACCGAACCCCAGCCGTCAAACCCTCCTCAGCCCTCAACAGCGCAGTCGACGCCGCCTCCGCCATGGGCATCCTCTCCGTCGTGGCCGCGGGCAACGACAACGCCTTAGCCTCGACCCGCTCCCCAGCCTCCGCGTCCAGCGCCTTAACCGTCGGCGCCGTATACTGGAACCGGACACGGGCCGAATTCAGCAACTACGGTTCGTGTGTCGACATCTTCGCTCCTGGCGTGGACGTGGCTTCTCTCTGGAACGTGGAGGGCGCCGAATCCGTCATCTCTGGGACTTCCATGTCGTCGCCGCACGTCGCGGGTCTAGCTTTGTACCTCAAGGGACTTGAAGTTGGCCTAGATTCGCCAGCCGATACCGTTGCTCGTATCAAGGAGCTGGCTACGCCGGATGTCGTAGTCGATGCTGGGAGCGGCAGTCCGAATCTCCTGGCCTATAATGGCATTGCTTAATACACTTACCATTACTGTTCCTGTCATCCAATGGAAGGGGCATTAATATACCTAAATCGAAATAAGGACTGTGTTGTTATGAGGATTGATTGCATTGCACTTAGCTACCTTATCTATCTGGGTGAAGTATGATCATGATCTCCAAACCGCAAAGGCCGAGTTAAAGATGCACAGACAGGCTGGCTAGCACACAAATTGCCACACATGATGTCCAGAGAACAGTCTTCTTGCTAAGGTGACTGTGACTGTCAATCTCAATCAACATGTTGCACCTGTAATCAACCTCTTGCAAGCAAAAATGTACTAGTCACGAGGGGGAACCATGGAGACTTCTGAACCTTCGTCCGAGTATGGAAGCTTTTATTCTCGGTATCAACCTAATCCTAGTGTAGGCACCGCAGCCTCGGTGCTAGAGATGGATCCCCTGGTAAAGAAAAAACAATCGTACATGCGATCCCCGGTACCACTTAGCAAGAACTTTTTGGCCCTTTCCGTGTCATGCCCCCGCCAATATCAACGAGAGGGTGGATAATTCCCTCAAGAATTCATTAGAGTAGAGAAAGTTCCGTGTTCAACCATGCGGAAAAAAGACGTTGCGGGCAGTACCGTCACCAATCTTCATGGATTCTTTCGGTTTGGTAGTATCGTTGGACCTGATCCGCACTCTCCAACTAGATCCACGGCCTTCGCAGTTCCGCGGCCCATGCGATTCCTAATGATAATTGCCGCCCCAGCCACCCTGCTGCTGGCGGCCACCGTAATAGTTTCCAAATCCTTGGTTGCCGCCATAACCTCCGTAGGGACCATTTCCGTGGCCTTGGCCAGCAGTGCCACCGAGCCCGTAGCTACCCGCAGATTGATTTCCGTGGAGGCCGTGACTCAGGTGACTAGGGTATCCGCCATACCCGCCCATGCCTTGCTGAGCTGACTGCGGAGGCGGAAGGCCAGTTCCTGCAGGGGTAGTATTGGTCGCAGAACCCGGTCGCGCAGCGGCGGCAAGAGAAGGGCTTGGTCCTCCAGCAGCTTTGGAGTCACCGTACGGCTTCAAATCGTCATTGCCTGAACCGGTGTTCGAGGCAGGCGCATTCGGAGCGTTAAAAGCTTGACCGGCCTGAGAAGGATAAGTTGAGCCACGTCCAAACGTGTCGTGCATTCCCCCAAATCCACTGCTACCTAGACCGCCAGGGGCACCCGACTGAGCAGAGCCTGCCCGACCATAATTGTCGATGCTCGAGCCCAATGCGGTCTCACGAGCACCAAGATTAGATTGACCAAAGCCACTGGTTGCGGGAGAAGAACTATGGTCGTAAGGACCTTGGGGGGACATTCCGTACTGGTGGGGTTGTCCATAAAGTCCGCCCTTGCCGTATGGGCCGCCGCCATATCCACCTTGTCCATAGCCGCCACCATACTGGCTCATGTACTGAGCATAGTACGGACTTGTATAGTAGGGGTGAGAATAAGGGTATTGAGTGGCGTGAGGTTGCTGATGCAAGTTGGACTGCGGTTGGTTAGTTTGGCCAGAGGCTTGCTGACCGGCTTGGCCAATCGGGTTAGGTGTATTGTGACCGCTGTTGTGAGACTCAGTGGCGGCAGCAGCTCCATAACGGCTCTGCTGAGCACCGCTCTGCGGATACTGACTGAGATTATCATTTTGGCCCGCATTGTACCCACCGAAGCCGCGGCTCGCCGCGTTAGATGTTTCGTGGTGGCTCTGCCCACCATGCTGCTGTTGTGCGTACTGCTGGCCGTAATAGGTATTATACGCGTTTCGACTCTGGGGGTCAGCGGTATAGTAAGATGAATATTCGCTTGGAGCGGAGCTGAATGCGCCACCGGTCTGGGGCCCTGGGGCTTGAGTAGTCGGCGTCGGGTAGTTATCGAGGCCAGCTGAGGTGACAGCCGTCTGCTGGCTGAACGTGTCGTACGGTTTCTGGGGGAAGCCGGCCGGTTCCTGTACATTAGCCTGGCCGTAACGCCCGAACTGCTGGTTACCTGATGGCGCTTGGGGCGCTGAAGGCGCTGAATAAAGATTAGTGGGATGACTGATCTGAGGATATTGCGACATACGCTGAGCTGTAGTGGCAGCCGGACCTGTAGGGGGTGCTACGGGCGTTGCTAGTCGATAGTTAGCGTGTCGAATTGTCTGGAGAAGAGAGGGAATTCTACCAGTTGCGCTAGGTGCTGTAGGTAGAGAGGTGGCCGGCTTCTGAGCCGGCGGGAAGGCCTCGGGAACTGCGGCTGGTTGAGACACAGGAGGTAACGAGGCTCGTGGAACGGCAACAGGAGACTCCGGGGGCGGCTGGGTTCTAGTCTCAGGATCTTCACGATCACCGTCGATATCGTCTTCAGCGCCATTCAGACTAAAAGCACCGAACTGCACAGCAGCTCGGTCAACCTCGCGGTTTCCAGGCATACGGACGGCTTCTTCTTGTTCGAGAATACGCTTCTGGTAGCTGGGCATACGTGGAGCAGGCCGCTCAGTTGCCTTAATCGCGGTTGTTGCGTAACCGCTACCAGCGGGACGAGTAGACTGATGTTGAGCCTGCGCGGCTGAAAGAGGAGTGGCATTGGTGCTCTGATGTTGTCTCGGGTCCCAGGAGTCCGTTGCAGTGCTAGCAGCCGTAGCAGTTGCCGGGGGTTTGGATTCGTCAGGCAGCTGCTCGAGATTGACTCTGGTCAAGTCATCCTCGGGAGGGGGTAACGCAACTTCAGACTCGACAACCTTGGGAGTCTCCGAGGGCGCAGGCGGCTCAACGACCTCTTTAGGCGTCTCTTCGACAGTAGGTTGAGGCTCGGGTTTGGGAGCTGTGGGTTCGGCCGGTGGGAGGGGTTCTAGGACTTCGGTTGCCTTCGGAGCAGGGGCTTCCTTCGGCTTCGCGACCGGTTTGGTAGCTGTCGACTGTCGCAGCATGCTAGCCCAAGTCTTCTGTGTACCCTGTGGGATAACGTTCGGTTTAACGGGCGCAGAGTCATTGGCAGTGGCAGTGGTAGTGGCAGTGATAATAGCAGTGGCAGGTGTTGAAGTCGTAGTAGCTTCGGTAGTCGAATCAGTTGCTTCTTGATTCGTAGCAGTGGGTTTCCAGTCAGGAGCCTGGTCAGTCGGAACGGAGAGCTGTTGATCCTCCTTGGACTGATGACCATTCGTGGCTAGATGAGAGGTGGCTCGACCTCGGCCTCCTCGGCCTCTCTCAGTACCACGGGCGCGTCCACCTCTACCGCCGTCTGTGCGACCGCCACGTGCAGGTCTGTTACCGCCGATCGATTCAGTGCCGCCGGTTGAAGTAGAGGATTCCTTCGGCTTCGAACGAGTTGTGGTCTTCTTTTGCTTCGGTACTTCGCCCCATTGGGAAATGGTACCTAAAAATTAGAATCATATTAGTGAGCTGAAACAAAGGTGGCAAGGGAGAGGGAGGATTAGATGTAGGTGATCGTTAGTGATAGCTTTAACATACCTTCCGCAATTCGCGTAGCAGCGACTTCAACATCGCCATCCGTCTCTTTGAGAGCATAGAGAATATCGGCATCAGACCAATGCGGGAAGAGTTCCTTGATGGTATCAAGCTTTCCACCATACTGCTTTCTTAGCTGACTAACATCGCCATCATCTACTAAGGTGGTCGCATCTGCAGTGGTCAGCTTGTCGCCGTTAGTTCGTCGGTTCGTAGAACTACGATTGGCAAAGCCGCCTCTACCACCTCGGCCACCACCTCTACCACGAGACGGTGGTGCCTGAGATCGAGCCTGTACCTCAGCCATTTGTGAGACTTGGGTTAGGCTGTGTGAAGTAAGTATTAATGATTCCCTTCTTAGAAGGGGATGCGAACAATAGTAGTCAAGTCGGGGGCGACAAAACGGCTATGACGGCTGTTGCTTCTATGTGCGAAACTGGTAAGTTGAATGATGGGAGGTAGTGGGTTAGGCGGTTGGCACGAAGACGAAGAAACCAGGGTGTCGCGCGTAGCACTGTATGCGATTCGACGTAAGTACGGTCGACCAAGATGCAGCGTGTCAATAACGCGACGGTAAGCGAATTGGCCAATTGTCTTGAGACAATGGCAATCGGTGGTTGAAGTATGAGGAAGCTTCAATGTGGCGGATGTCAGAAATTGTGGTTTGTGTTTTGTAGTAACGTTCGTGTGCGAGAATGTAATCTGGAGCTTGTAGCGAAAAGGGAAGTGCACTGCCAGGTGGATGGATCTGAAGGCTTTTTCGGCTGTTGGATTATCTGATTTTACGAGTGCAGGTCCGCTTGGTTCCACTTGGTACTTTGGGCATGTATGTACGTTAGGTAGACTACCTAGGTAGGTACGGTACTCGCTTACTTAAACGATTTTAGTCCGGATTGGTTTTCCCTGCACTCGCCTGACCTGACTTGAGGTAGGGATTACGCCCCGCAATAGTTGGCACTCGCTTGGTTCTGATTTGCTGACCACGCAGGTGGGACTATATAGTTGGCACGTGCGACTCAGTTATCTGCTGTGATTTTTATGTATGTATGGGGAAGCTTAACTTGAGGCAGCTAGAAGTCGCCGAGGTAACTACACGTATGTAGATCGATTTACGTGCTCCCATGTACACTACCTACTGTACATTGGTACATGCAAAATTTCAAATATGATGCAGGAAGTTTCTTTTATTCTTTTTTTTGCTGTGCATGCAGATACAGAAGGGATGTGCACTTTTCATATCTTTTATCGATGTACGTATGTATAGGTATAGACACATGCATGTGGAATGATACCTGCATGTAGGTACTATTTGCTTGGTCTTCCAGTCAGCAGTGAAGCCATGGAATTCAGATGGTTGTTGCTGCTTGCGTGCCAAGCCCTGATATCCAGTTGCCAAACCCCCATTCATGCCAAACATTGGTTGAAGAATTGGATCTACCTACATGTAGGTAGTTATTTGGCAGGAGACTGACAAACCCGATACTTTAGTACCGTGACCAAGCGGATCATATCCCAATGGTCGTAGAGGTCTTTAGTTATTCGAATGTTTGAATCTCATGGCCTAGTTTTCTTCCTCTTACATGAGCCGGGTAGCATGTACTGCAGGTTAATTCTAACCCGAAAAAATGATCTATGTACTTGGAAAGAGAAATGTATGGTCGCAACCGTTGAAACCTCCGCTTAATTGTACTATACGCGTAGTTGAAAGTGTGACCTTTGCCTGACTCAAATCGTAAGTTAGGTAGGGTCATGATTTCCTGATTTCCTTGCATCGTATCATTATCTTATCTCATATGGCCAGACCTCCTTCGACCCCTTAGACGCTCTGATGTCACTGGTATCATGGAGCAAGTATGCATAATACTTGCGATACTTCAGCTAAACGTCTCCCGACTCAACTGTTCAAGATGCCATCCTGTCTCAACTTGGTCGAGTTGAGATGTAATAAAGCCAAACGCGAAATTATCGCATTTGAATCATGAGCTCCTTGCTATCCAGGTTATTCGTTTTATTTGTTGAAACTTCCGCAACTTAGGTCATGTATTACTGTAAAGGGTTTAGCCTTAATGGCTAATACCTTGATAAGGTACGTACTCTTCCTGCACCACCTTGAGCCGCAAATCATGAAGTGGGAAAATCATGGGCCCATATTCCAACGGTTCGACTGGAACTTCGATTGACTCGCTTCCTGTATAATCAATTAAACATTACCATTACCATCTCACCACTCGCTTCGAGACGCCAACCCGCCTGCACAGGAGTCCATTGACATCTGGTTACCTAGCATGCTTAGTTCCATTACTGTCTAGATCGGCGTTACTTACCTAGGTACCTATCCTGATAGGGACATTGGTAATTGCGAAGCCCGAATGTCCCCGCCATATCAGACCTGAGTTCTTCGTCACAAATCGCCAGTCACCATCGTGAAAACTACAAGATGGTGGTCCGGACAACTTCGCTCAACTCTCTTAAGAACATCCTTCCCAAGATACATCAGCCTCTGCCGCTATCTCCACGAGAATCTAAACAGCTACTCGAATCGATTACGACCTCCTTCCGCAAAAACCTCGACAAGGAACACCCATGGGAGCTCAACAATGAGTCGACCTCGCAAAATCCCGTACCCCAAACCAGAAAACCCCTCCTTGCGACCCCAGTCTCGTCTTCTTCCTCGCCATCGGATACCCTAACCCGTCAACGTCCGACAGATCGTCACCTACGCGCGATCCTCTCCAACCCCCTCTTCGCTCACGACGAAAACAAGGACGCACGAACGGCTCCCAGGGACCCAATCGATGTCTTCAATCATGCCGTCTCGAGGGGTCTTATGACCCCGCGTCGCGCGGCTGGCTTTCTGGCCAAAGTGCGATCTCAGATTAAAGGCGAATCTGCCGACGAAATCCGGCAAGGCATGGCGGATTCGGGTGCCGGGCTTCGGGTAGTTCAATGGCTTCGGGCATCTGGCCTGGAAAACGACCTTCATTTCATTCACGAGCCCAAGGTGCTATTGTTCGCGAACCTCATACCATTTATGTACGCAGAGGGTCTCGAAGAGGTAGTATGGAGCTGGGTGGCGCGCCTCGGTAGGCGTGACGTGACCGATGAAACTATAGGTGGTCACTTCGTCGCTTTATACGGCCTCCTAAGTGTTATCATGAAACAGAAACATACCTCGTACACTGGGCTACGGACTAGCCTCGATGGCTCGTACGAAGCCATGGTTCGCGCAAATGAACTACTGCCCAAGGAAAGCGGAGTAGCGTTTGGGACCTTCAAACTACTCTGGAGGAATTTGTCTTATGATTCTACTGTGCTCGTCTCGAAGCGACCGAAGCCCTCGGCTGCTCCCTTCGATGCTTTCGTTGATGTCGGGCGTCCCCTTGAATTGGAACTGGATCTGGCGCATCTGAAGCTCCACCACCCTGTGAACCCCGATCATTCAGCTGCTATTAAATATATGCATCATTGCGTCCGGTCCCGCGACCTTGACCTGAACACCTGGAGGCGGCTTGTCCTCTTAGCCTTGGATACTACCGATCGACTGAAGAAGGTTGGTGATATCGAAGAGGTATCCTGGGTTGAGCGGTTCCTCGCTAGGATAGGGATCGACCTGAATTCTGGTATCTTCGATGCGCCAGAAAAAGATTTTATGGCGTCACAGCTGCCTCTATACCGTATGGATTAATTGATACGGAATTCAGTATGAAAACGACTATGGAGTCAGGCTGGTTTTTGTCATTGGACGGAATATCCCGGTTGGGTTGGCGTTTGGAGGGAATTGAGTATGCATATTTACGTTGTATGTCTGACTGAACATAGGCATCTATTCTGAGGATTGATTACACTGTAAGTGTATTATCTCAAATCTGACGGTACATAGCAGGAGCAATCGAAGAACTCTAGTAAGATCACTGTCTTATACTCGCGCGTATCACGTTGCTCCTCAGTGCGTAAATCAGAAATCAAATATGTGCTTATATCAACACTCCAAGTCAAATAACAAACAGAACTGGGTATCGTACAATCATCCAACAAAATGAAGCGAATGCTCAAGACATGAACATACATACCTCATTTCCATATCTCATACCCTTCGTTATTCCCATCGCACCCAATCCCGCCTGAAACTTTTCCTCATGATATTATTATAATACGTCCAACGAAAAGGGTGAGGGGTGCCGCGAGAGAAAAGCGAACAAAAGGAACAGGAAGATCATTGCTGATCTTCCATCCCATTAACAACCCTCAACGCGCGTCGCGGGCCCAAAACAACACTAATAAAATTCGGCTCCCGCCCATCCAGCAACGCCTCAGCCGACCCCCCACTCGCCGTGCTACGCGTTGCACTACTCTTCGAGCGATTTACACCGGCTGCATTGCCCGCTCCAAGGTAATTGTCATAACCCCAGGGATTGCGATCCTCGCTGGGCCGCGGGCGACCCGATCCATTCCCCGAGCCAGAGGTTCCGGGACTGGGCTCGTCGCCGCCGGACTTCCACTTCGGCTCGCTTAGATGGCCCACCCAGCCGAAGTGCTCGCTGGTACCGCTCGAGGAACCCCGGCGGTGCGCCTTGCGCAGCTTCTCGCGCATGCCGCCGGCGGCTGCTGCGTCGGCACCGAAACCCCCGTCTTCTTCCACGGCGCCCGAGTACCGATTCGCGACGACCATGTGCCGCTTGTATGCGGCGACTTGGCGACGGTAGAGCCATGCACAGAAGCCGAGATACAGTGCCGCGAGGCCCGCAAGACCTGCTATGACACCTGCGGTGATAAGGCCGCCGTTCGCGCCTGATGGCGGTGATGCGGTTGGATTCCCGGGGCTTACACCAGTGGCTCCAGGGCTATTCGTAATGGTTGCTGTGCTACCTGCTTGTGTGACGGTGAAAACGGGTGGCGTGCCTGTCTTGAATGGACCGTCGGTGGCGGGTCCAGAAGCGGGCTGTGTCGCTGTTGCGCCGCCGTCTGAGGAGCCTCCTATGACCGATTGCACTATATCAGGGACTTTGTAACCGTAGCTGCCGGCAAGTATACTGTTATCCGGATGGTCGTCTGCTGGGTGGTCTGCCGCATCGAAGGAGCTCTTCCATTGCAAATTCGAGGCGTCGAAGTTGTAGATGCCGGGACTGTCGCAAGCGATCTGAGTGCCGACGTATCCACCGATTACAACCATCTGGCCATCTCGTGCAGCACATTGATGGCCAGCTCGAGCTGGAGGCTCCGTACTCGTGGAGGTGTCGACTTTGATCCAAGTAAACGAAGGGACGGTAAGGATCCATATGTCTGTATACTGAGTCTGGTTGCCGTATGGAAGGAGATTCTGACCTCCATACATATAAATATTAAAAGAACTCGCGTCCGGGGCTGAAAAGATAACCGCGCACGGATTGACTCGTACCTGGGGTGCATCACCAGAAGTCTGCTGATGGTACCAGGTACTTGTCTTAATGTCATAAACATCAATAGTGGTCATTGAGGCGAATGCGTCAGTGGTCTCATGATCTCCGACAACTCCACCACCGAGGCCGAGCAGGATGCCATTAGGTCCCCAGCCGGGTACATAGGCGAGAACACCGTCGGCTCGTTCCGTGAAGCCATCTTGATTTTGAATACCACCCCATGTGATATTGCGGTAAGCGCCCCCAGCAGGTGCGCCAGAAGAACGGAGTGAATCGACGCCGGAGTTAGCGTAGCCTGGATGCGTGAACTCAAGAAGGCTCTTAAGGTAGACGCGCCCGATCTGGTTCGACCATCCCGGCGTAGTCGCCCAGTCGAGGTGACCACCAAAATACCAGCTAACACCTAGCTCTGGCACGGAGATGCCAGCACCTTCTGCAGCACGTTGTACCGGGACGCCTTCGGGGTCTGAGAAGTTACCGGCCGACGTATCGGGATTTTGGAATTCTGTCCACGTCGATGAAGCGACATCGTACATCCATGTAGAGACCGGCGACGGTTCTACAACAGGATTGTCGGAAAATTCGCCGCCGTACAGGTATAGACGGTCTAAGTCGTTCCAAAGATAGCCGAGTGAGACGGCAGGCGGGCCAGACGGCTGGGGGAGACCGGTTAGAGCAGGAGAGCTGATGTCCCACGACTTGGTGAGATCAAGTGCTAGAAAGTCGTTATCTAAGTGTCGGTTAGCAAGAGTTGCCATAACTTCCTGAACGTTTCACTTACTCCACGTGTTTGCTTGCTGATCGCCACTAGTCTTCGACCGCCCGCCGTAGAAGTAGACAGTGCCATTGATTATAGCGCCTAGTCACAGTTAGTTCATAACTGCCCAGTTGTAAGTAAAACATGCGCCCTCACTCTGTCCGGCCCATCTCGTACAGACGGTAGTGGGGGTATTGTCGCGGCGTTCGAGAACGACGCTCGGAGTCGGTCTGATTACGCCTGCGTCTGCGCCGCTAATCTCAACCTTCTTACGGCCATTATTATAACTAAGAGTAGGAAGAATAATTGCGATAAGCAGAGCGATCATAGAGAGCCTATGCAGCCCCGCGGTAGTGGGAGGTGGCGCACTGGAAGCTGTTTTGATCCTGGGACGCCTCGCCGGTGCCAATTTAGATAACCAATTGGATTTTCTTTTTGGAGAATCTTCCCTATCAGAAGTCTTCTTTTCAACTGGCGACGTTGGTTCTGAGGCCTGTTCTATTCTTTCACTTGGCTCGCTGTCTTCGTACGTCTGAGGTGCTATATCTTGCTGGCCTTCTCGTTCCTCCTCAACCAGCCCAACCTCTTTGAACAAAGATTGTCGTCCTTTTCGAATATTGCTACCCATCGGAAATATTGGAGATTTCGAACCTTCTCTTAGCCGATCTGACGTGACCAAAGAATTGAATCTAGGGCGTGCAGCCGCGTTTTGTTGGCTGCCGGGATTAGAATTGCTGTGGGAAGTTTTCGTGAAAGTCATGGCGAAATTGTGTTCTTGGTACCTCTGGAGACTAGAATATGTAAGTGATCTCTGCTCAGGCACTCCATACAGAAGCGTATCGCCACTCCATGCATAGTGATGGCAATGGGAGGGGCAGCATCCCCATATATGAAAATGAGATCACAGGGCAGCTTTTAAGGCTCCGTAGGGGGGCAGTGAAGACGCATAATAACGGCAAGGGGGTTTAACGCTGGCTATACCCAAGCTTGCCCCAAGTGCAATAAGCTCGGTATACATGCCTATACAATATCATTACTTTGCAGGTAATGACTAGGTAATGACCATAACTTGAAGATGTAACGAGGTGACAGGGGTTTCCGGTCCAAACTACATCATGGATATGGAAATAAAATGATATGATTGCATCAACCAGCAATGTCTGCCGTAAGGCACGGCCAGTAAAAAGCCGATGCGTTGGCGTAGAAAACTTGGAAGCTCGTTCGATTAGAAGCCGGTAAGCATGCGGTTGTTCATTGCCGTTTCAGGACAGGAACCGATGCATTCGGCCCAGACGATTGGTTCATGGAAAACGGGGCGGCAAGGATAGGTCAACTATGACGACACTCTCCAAGATCTAGTCGATCCGAAGTCTGGAGAACTGAAGTATTAGTTACTGTAGTATTTGGCAAGATGGCTTTTCCACATCGAGTGTATCTTCTTAATTGGGCTCCTACCTATTTATTCTGTGATCGTTGATTGGCGATTGGAGAAAAACTCTTAATTAAAGGGTTCCATTGATAAAACCTGGCTCTTATCGAGCAGCTTTAGTTGACCAACCTGGAATAGCTTACTGTAGAAGCCATCTCACGAGATTGATAGGAACCCTCATGTTGGCAGTTGCCAAGAGCCTTGAGCGTGGCGTCGAGGTGGCGGCGGTACGTACTGCTTACATTGTCGGTACGGCTTTTAGATGCACAATGTATTCCGTATACAGTGTTGTTTGAACCTATGTACAGTCAACGCGTTTCTATCCTTTCAAGACGCGCTCCTTAATCGTGACACTCACCGAGGAGTTCCGTTTCTTCACACCCGCCACCCATTGACAACACTTTGTGCAACCAATTCACCAAACTAACCCTAAATAAAATGGCCGCCGGAGGTTCGAAGTTATCGGGGCTGCCTCCTGAACTCTTTCGCCCAGTAAAACTGAGATTCTTCTAGTCTGACTGGAACATAGTCCAACATTACGTCGTCTAATAACATCCCGAACACCAGCATCATGATGTTTGATACTGAGTGACAAGATGATAACATGTCATTAGAGGCCCTCACTAGCTGTTCGTGGTATGCCTAGAAGCAGTTTAATGAGTCACCCACAAGCACTTCGGTTCACATCCACTGTCGGATCGCGAATTACCTCGCTACATGCAAGTTATGATTGGCAGCCGTAGCTACGACATTATATGAATAAGATATCTTCACAGAGAGCACGAGACGATTGCGATTAATCGTGATTAAAGCAGGTTTATCCACTTCAGATATGTTCCATTGTGATTAGATGACAGATGGTACTGCTTTCTTGGATCATGACTCAAGGTATATGTGCTACCCATTTCGAAGTGACTAGGTAGGAATGGGTATTCTGACAACTCCTTGCTCACGTTTTGATCGTAGCGGCCCGAATTCTCCTATGACAGCCGTTCCTACCTACTAATACTTATTTATTTTATACCCAAAGAGATAGGATCTCTCTAGCTTTTACTTAGTTCCACCCTGTGAAGCTGTCAGTCGGATCTGAGAGCATATCCTCTACAGCTTTCCCAGCAATACCAACAAGAGCAAACGCAATGTCTGCTTTACTACTGTTATTCCTGGCAGTGTACGTGCATTGTCACGATTTTCCAAAGCCCATGAGCAGTCTAGCCATGTTCAATCGGACGGCATCCTCAAGGTCTTGCATTCATCCAATCTGGCTAAACTCTACCAACCCGGTGCCAACGACCATGCGTACTGTGGCGGCCGCACCACGTCTCTCTGGGTGGGATCGAGGGACAGGAGCAGCGGGAACATATTCTATCATCACTAGTCCTTCAATCAATTCGACTGGGACGCCGCGCTGGTCTAATACTTCCTACTCCGCAGCTTCAGCTCAACTTCCGATGCCAACTACGCCAGGTCTTCTTGCAATATCATACTCGACCAATTCGGACCCAAGCCTACCCACTGCGATAACATTTTGGTCAGGAACTGAGGGTATAGGGATTTCAGAGACTTCATCCTGGCCTCTCGAGAATGTAGATAGTAGTCCGGGCTCTTCAGCGACATCCTCTGCCGTTGTCTCCACACAGAGTAACGGAAGTCTAGTATCCGGTTCTTCATTGCCAATAACTACGACGAAGCATTTTGCCTCGACTAGGCATAGGCATAGCCATAGCCATCGACTTCCGACTAACGGCACATCATCATCAAGTACGCAACCTCCGCCTTCGACGTCAGTTGAAGTCAGCACCACTACGAGTACAACCACAGCTATATTGACGATCACAGCCGCCAGTACTACAACGACAAGCGGAGCAATGATTACAACAACAAGCATGGATTATTCAGATGTACAGTTGCATACCACTAGCCCTACTACTACCGCCACCAACACCGTGAAAGTCCATCCAATGGGTCCCCAGGTCTAGCAAACTATGAAGAAGAAAACGTCCTTATCTCAATATATTGGCTGTCTGTGCTTCTTTTCGGGAATTGTCAATTGATATCTGAGTTTATTAGACGAAATAATGTGCGTTGGATCTTGTTGTCGTCGTGCTCTAATCATGTAAATAACCTGAATTTGGGTAAGGGTCTGGCAGCAAAGTGGGAGGTCGCCGACTTTTGAGGAGTAATAATGGTATTTCTCTATGACTTAATTACCAACATAGATTCTCTAGTCGTGAATATGAATGCAACCTGTAGCATAACTTATACAGCCGCGGACGTGAAATAACATCGTACATGACAACATATATCAACTCTTCTCATGTTCAGTTGATTTGAAGCGACGCCCAGAAGTAGAGTGAGGTTTGAGGGGCTCATCACGTAAAGTAGACGGGGTTAAAGGCGTTATGTATTGATTGCCTATCCTAAGAGATGAGCTTAACTGCCTACAAATATCTTACGGTCTCTGCTCCCCTCCCCTTTTTCAATTTATTGCTTTCGCCAACGCTCAACGTTGCGACGCCTTTCCCTCACCTAAAAAAATGAGCAGGTGTATAGCTGTTCAAGTCGTTCTAAGTGACCCTTCAGTTTCTCGAGATCCTCTTCGATTATGGTTGTAGATAGTAGGTTTACCCCAGGAATTGACAGCGCTGGAGACTCTGAAACATGGTTAGGGTTCCAAAGCCAGTCATTATTGTAATCATCTTCCGAAACTGTTCGTCTAATCGGTCTGCACATCTCGTCTTGCATACAAATGATGTCTAGACGCCTTTAGGACTGGAGGTTTTGAGATTTGAAAATGGCGTCCCCTATGCCACGCGCGACCCATTAAAATTGAACACAGTCGTTAAATCTGGTCACTTTAAAGGCGTCACTTGTCATTTTTCAAATCATCCCCCTGGGGGATTCCTGGTGTTGGCCCAACACAGTGCTGTGCTAGGTAGGTACGTATCTCCGTGTCCTAGGTAAGGGGCTCATGTTGGTCTCCAAGACTGCCCCTCTGAGAGTCACCTCACCTTTTCTGTTTGTTCTCTGTTTGTTTCCTTCTTCCTGTCTTAATTCAGTGTCGACTATTCTCATTCTGCCTCCCCTTTCGAGGCACCTTCGCTGGTTTTTGACCGTTTCCCACCTAGTTCTGTTGAATTACCAACGTCACCAGATACTCTTTTCTCGGCGGGTGCGCAGCTGCTATTGCAAGGCACATTTTTGGTAGTTTTATATCTTCACCAATGGCCTGGTACGTAGTACTACTGACTGCCGCCGCTCTGCTGATAGGCGCCACGCTGGTCAGCACCGGCGTCTGTCTACTGCAGAACTACTGGGCTGCTCGCTCCATGGGTGTACCCATACGCATCATTCCCATCAGCCCCCTCAACCCGTTTTGGGTCCTGCTAGACCGAAAGGTGCTCTCTGTAATCCGCCGTCTGCCTTTTGGCGACAATAGCTTTACCAGGTATAACTGGCGAGGATGGGAGGTCGAAGATAGGTATCGATCTCATTCCGAGATGGGAGATATCTGGGTTTTGGTCACCCCTTTCAAGAACTGGGTCTATATAAATGATCCCCAGGCATTAATGTCCGTATTTAGAAGAGGAGCAGACTTTCCTCGCCCTGTTTTCATCAATGGTATGCTCAATTCCATATCTTGATATTTCAAGTACCTTGGTAACGCTGACATGATTGAATTGAAGAGATTCTAGACGTCTTTGGACCTAATATATCAACCGTAAGCTTTCCCTCTTGAACTTGGCTTCCCACCGCCAGCAATGTCGTTGCTAATGGAATTGTATCTCTCAGGCTGAAGGCGAGCGGTGGAAAACACAGCGTAGAATCGCGACTCACTGTTTCAATGAACGAAACAATAATATCGTATGGTCAGAAGCTGTTAGCTTAGCTAACGACATGCTTTACTACTGGACGACGAAGTCGTCCGTGACATCCAGCGCTGATGATCTACGCACGTTGTCTCTACACGTGCTATCTCGCGCCGGTTTCGGAAAGTCTTTCAAATTCGTAGGCCATGACGAGAGGCAATCCTCAAGCCCGTCCAACAGCTACAAGGAGTCCTTGCAGACCGTCTTAGAAAATCTTGTCCTCATCCTGGGTTTGGGCACAAAGTTCCTCGCAAATCCTTGCCTCCCACGTAAACTTCGAACCATCCATGAGGCTTGCGTCTCATTCCAGAAGTATATGACCAGTCTGTACGAAGAGGAGAAGCAAGCTTTCGCCAAGGGAGAGGTTAGGGACAACAACCTCATGACATCTTTGGTTCGTGCTTCCCAGAACGAGGCAAAGACTTCGGGTGGTCTTACAGAGAGTGAGATCTATGGTAACATGTTCGCTTTCAACTTTGCCGGCCATGATACGACGGCTCATACATTCACCTATGCACTATACTTTCTGGCGGCCCACCCAGATGTCCAAGACTGGCTGTCGGAAGAGATACGCGACGTTTCGGGTGGTCGCCCGCCCTCTGAGTATGACTATCGAGTCGATTTTCCGCGCCTCAAACGCTGCTTGTCCGTAATGTACGAGACGATACGTCTTTATACAGTCGTACCCCCGATTAAGTGGACAGATAGCCAAGCACAATCCCTCACTATCAACAACAAGACGATTATTATCCCACCTAATAGTATGGTTGCGCCAAGCTACGGCTCTGTACAAACAGACCCCAGGTTCTGGGGTCCTGATTCCTTGACCTGGAAGCCGTCGCGCTGGATTAAGCCTTCTGCTGGCTCCCATGCGGATGTCCTGTCGAAGCCGGGGGAGGACTTCAACATGCCCGTACGCGGTGCTTTTATCGGCTGGTCGGATGGTGTTCGTGATTGCCCGGGAAGAAAGTTCTCCCAGGTCGAATTCGTAGCCACGATGGCATCGCTCTTCTTGGACTGGCGGGTGGAGCCAGTAGTGGCTAAGAATGAGACCCTCGAAAGGGCGCAGCAAAGAGTCGAGGATCTTATCAGAACGGACTCCGGCTTTGTTTTGTTATTACAAATGTTACACCCCGAACGGGCACCCCTGGTTTGGAAAAGGCGATAAGAGGGACTTATGTAATTTTAATTACTAACTTTGTTACCTCTAGGAACGCCCTCGGGGCTTCTAATTGAATTCTCCTACCCATTTTTGCTATCTAATACGTGAGGCGCCAGCCGAGCGCAGTGCATCATGGCACATCTTTAAGTAAGCCTGGCAAGCCATACATAAATACCTAGTTACACCTAACCACACTCTTTCGTAGCTGCCACCAAATATATAGGCCTATGCGAAGTAGATCAAGGGGAAGATGCATAGTGGAGTGATAAATATCTAGACAAAGTGGACTGTGGTGGACCGTGTCATCAGCAAACGCGAGAACGACAGTATAGGAAGCCTCTTAAGAACCTTCAAGTTTCTCAGCAGAGGCGGTAGTAGATGTTCGGATTCCTGGATGCGCCTTCTCTCGGCTATATGCTTAATGTTCACCCATTCCATGGCGCAGGAAATTGGGACGGTCATACAGATGCCCGCGAGTCCCAGAATGATCGTATGGCGCACTGCTTCGACGTATGCGGAACGAATGGATTCAAGCACCACAGAGGAAGTGCTACAGTATTCAGCCCTGTTGCTCCGGCCTGGATCACCGCAGCCGGAGTCACGGCATCGGTATACCGTGGTACTGCAACGTTGAGCCCATCAATCAAGAGTGCTTGGCCAATTGCGGTACCCACGGCACTGTACCAAGTTAGTTAACAAAGGGGATCGGTTAGGGAATGAAGCAAGTTAGACGGAAGTAGAAACTAGGCCATACATACTGTGATACGGGACTGGATGCCAAGACGTTGTTGGCAATGCAGGAAGGTCATAAGGCCCACGATAAGGTGTATTGGTTGTAATTGGTTGATATCTAAAGTATAAGGCCCTTAACACCCAACATGCAGAAGCACCAACACAAGATATGCAGAATATCCCAGGATAGAATGAGAGACAAGGGTGATGCATAAATAAGTCTATTCGAGTCTTCGAAGAAGAAGGAATCAAGGACCTTAGGACCCAAGAGAATTATTAGTTGAATTGAACTATTATTCCAAGCTGAGAACCCCTTTTCTCACATACCCTGCCAGGTGAAATGAGGACACATTGATTGCTATTTAAGAGTGAGCCCTTCAATACCTCAATGAAATAGAACTCGCCTAATTTACCATTACCCGTTGCCACATCTGCGGGGCTAGATGAACTCAGCCGTCGGTCTTTTTTATAATGCGCTGGGCATGTGGATCGTACTCGAGAACGGCTTGTATCGCTGTATATGGCAATTGCCTTGATACGCCCAAGCCAATTCCAGTTATTGCCAAGTACGTGGCCCAGTGCGTGGTAGGAGTAGAAAGATCGATGGTCGTGAGAAGACCGGCTCCGATATAACAGACGATGCCTCCGCTTATCATATAGGGCACCTCCGAGAAGCTTTGTCAGCCAGCACTCCCAGCGTATAAGGGTAGGATCAGAATCACTCACATAGTATGCCCCACCGTATCAAGATATCTTGGGAGATGGATGGCAGTTTTCAGATTCGATGGTTGGCAATGAGAATGGTATATGTCCTTGTGTATATATACCTGGTACCTACCCCTTATACAAAGGTTGGCAGAATGTTAACTCTAGGTATCAGACTAAATTTACATTGCATTTCACCATTGGTGCTTTACTTGGCTTAGTAAAAAGTCGTATAGTAGTAGAGACGGACTGAGGACTCGAGGAGAACTATCAAGAAGGACTTTTCCCTTATGCTATTATATGGAGACCTCCATTTGGCCTCAAAACTTCTCCTACCCCCCCCCCCCCCCCCCCCTTCACTATGTCAAGTCTGTGTTGGTGTATACTGCTCTGTGTTAAGTTAACCAGCCATTCCAGTACATTTAGTATGGAAAGCTTTGAATGGCACTTTGTAGTGGAAGATGCCCTTTCCACACAGTAAAACTCTTTAGACAAAAGTTTAAAAGGAAACTCCATCGTCAATCAACGGCGGAGTTGAATTTTCATGTGGAACTCATAGTCAGCGTCGGCGGGGTCCTGAATTTCCGTGACCATGATGAACGAGACTTTACCGATGGACGCGTTTCCTGTCTCCATAACATTCTCAGCTAACAGCTTTTGCAACCCTATTATGAACGGATTGTTGGTCTCGAGTTCCTCCCATCCGCTCTCTCCAGGAGCAATGTCTAGCCACTCATTTACCTTTTTGGGCTTGCTCATAGCATTAAATGCACGAGTTAAAGCATTGCGACCATCGTAGTTCCTGATTTGATGATAGACAATGAGTTCCAAGCTGCTTAAGCTACCATGGGTAGTCTTGTAATTCTCCTTGAGAATATGGCGAGCCTTCACCCTCCGCTTTATCTCCTCGGTGTTGATGCCGAAGCATACGTAGATTCCCGGTACCGTAGCGAAAATAGTGATTTCTCCGAGACCGTTCCATGTAGTATGCCTAATCTTCCAATCGTGGTCGGAGTTGGGAAAACAGAACTTTAGGAATTGTTTCTCGTCTTTAGCGAGGCTTTTGTCGTATGTTTGCAGAGACATCATCGCCACGGGAGTAATTAATAGGGATTTGAATGATTTGCAAGGCCCCTTTCAAGTAATGAGCTTATATTTAGGCCAAGTGAAGTTGGGCAAAGCTGGGAGGTAGAAATTTAGCAGATATAAGGGTAGGAGAAACGCCTAGTCATACGAGGTTTGGTGCTGGTGCGAATGACAGAGTACAAGGCTAGGAAGAACAAATATTCGGCTTATCAGTTATTATGGCGAAGTGCGGCCTAACGAAGGTATTGGCACTCCGAAAAAGTCGCATATGTGATGATAAAATCACGTACGAAGTTGATAAGTAGGAAACGTTTCTTGCGGTAAGTCCAACTACTACGTCCTCCCCTAAGTCCTCCCCTAAGTCCGAGCCTTTCAGGCTAGCAACGTCTGAAGATGGCACAAAACGTAATTTACCTAAGCTACCTAGGTAGGCAAGAGTGAATTAGATATGACAACATAGTACTACCTTCCTATCGTTTATTACATGATCTATACTTTCCATTTGTGTTAATTTCGAAACTCTCCCCTCCAAGCAGGTGCCAAACATATAAATTTCTGATACAGCATTATGGCAGGCATCCCCCCTCCGATGTTAGAATTATAGCAAGAAGATTGATGAGAAGGTCTAAAATACCTCTGGACCACTTATCCTGACCACCCGGAACGACAAATTTTCCATGATAAAATAATCGAAAGTTCCAAAGGTTTGCGAAGTCTGGATGAAGAGACCCATGACCTAGGCGTCCCGGACGCCTAGGCCTGACCTGTCATGGAAAATGATTGAGGAGGCTGAACGTTCGATTGGCAATATCGAGGCATCGAAGAATATTTATATGTAAACCTTCCATTATCTGTGCTATCGCCTTCTAATTATTACAAGCCAAGGTCTCGTATAGACTTACTGGTAAATCTGGGATGAGACAAGCTCAAACGGGGCCACCACAGGTACATAAGGTACATAGTAAATTTGTGGGGGATGAAGGACGGTGATAGGTCAACCTGGTAAAATGTCCTAGATGTGATCCCCGCACATGAATAAATCCCGCGTGGAGACCCTGAAAGGGATGGGATTGTGATCTTGGTATGCCAGCGCAGGGTTACGTCACGTTGTGTCTCAATTCCCGGTTCTACATAGGTGCTCGAACCAAACACCAGACTTACAAATCAATGGTTAAGATTTTCCTGAGTATTATTCTGTAGCTACTCTCTTGCCAGAGATGCTGCTATATGTCGTGCATGAGAGAATCCTTCTGAAAGAGATTTGGAGGCCCCCACGTTTCTTGGCTTAGTTGCGTGCATTAACGCGTTAATCTACATAAACAGTGGATAATTACTACCTCTTATCGTCAAGCTTCCCGTCCCGCGAGGACGATTACCGGTCGGACCCTGTCACAAGCACGTGGAAGAGCAAGGTCGGAAATATTTAATAGCAATAACGAGTGAAGATGGGATGGAGGATGGCTGATGGTGAGGGTTTAGGTAGGCACCGAAATTCTGGTTTTAATGCAATGCGACGGTAAGGAATGTAACCCTGTCTGGTTCACTGCTTCTCTTGTTTACCTTTTTGATAATGTTAAGTTACATAAGCGTTTGACTGTTAAAGCCGTTAAATACCTACCTACATGTATGTACATGTATAATATCTTGAAGAGCCTCGGCAACTGTATCTTAGCCAGGGAAGTATTGAACTATTATTCTTGCTACTTGTTTGTCACTATATTCCGTTAGGCATGTACCATAATCTTATATATCTTGTAATACCAATGCCGGTACTTCCGCGAATCTTACCCCGGTTTACGGAGGGTCGGTGGATATGGGTACATGTACCTGTCGTACCTCTTCGTCGCTTGAAATTAAGCTACCTAGGTACATACATAGCATTAATCCCCTATCTGCCTACATGGATCTAAACAGCTACTCTTTTCCTAAGTCTATCTTTTTAGGACCTTTGTCCCTATCCACGTGTTTCTACGTCGCCATTCGCAGGACTGACGCAATTGCGAATGCATGTCTTAGTCTCTGCTAGAATGCTCTTTTTTGTATAGACATCGTGCACCAAACGGTCGGGACTCACGTCCAATTTATAGCCCTATGTACATGCGTGTACATGTATTCCGTCGGCTTTAACCCCGAATAGCGAGCAGCCATCATCCCTGTACATAAATCTTGCTCCGCTTCTCCTCATTGGTATCTCTGCTTTTGATACCGAACAATCCGTATCCCTGCAATCTTCTCGAACTCCGCCAAATCTTCCAACCGAACAAAGCTCACACATCTTTGCTCATGTCCTAATCTCCCCTTCTGGGTATTCAGTTATGACCCCAAGCTGTGTCCTGAATCCCCATAATCCCCCCATACGTTCCCTATTTACGCCTACTGTCATTTCTCAGCATCAATACTAACAGTGAGGAGCGGCGGTTCGAGACCGAAACGAATTGATCCGTGTGAAGGCAAGGGAGGCAGAGAACAAAGTAGAGGGGCGCGATCATGCCCGAGAGACCACTTACTGTTGCCACTTACGCAGCGGGCGCTTCTCTTGCTGCAATCACACTCTTCTACGTATTCGCCCCCAATTATTTCCTAGATGGCGATTCCAACGCGCGGAGCAAGAAGGGCGTGGTAGTAGGCCTTTCCAACCCGGCAAACGACTGCTTTATCAACTCTGTCCTCCAGGCGCTCGCGGGCCTTACCGACCTTCGAATCTACCTAATCCGAGAAAACCACCGAAGAAAGATAGATGAACCATGGGTTTACCAGGAAATCGTGGAATATAAGGATACACCGGAATGGAAAACACAGGGGTTGCAAGCGGGCCTTGTCACCAAGGGTCTTAAGGATATTCTTGACAGCCTGAATGAGCGACCTATTTATAAGAAGACTATCTCTGCTGCACCCTTCATCAGGGTTCTAGAGACCGCCTTCAAGCAACGTATTAGCCGGCAGCAGCAGGATGCCCAGGAGTTTTTGCAGGTCGTAGCCGAGCGATTGTGCGACGAATATCATGCCGGAAGGAGAGCTCGGCTGGCTGCGAAGAAGAAGAGTGGTATTGAGGCGTCGACGAATAAGGCAGAACCGATAGATGGAGACGTCGTCCAGGAACGACTAGCGAAGCTCGCTAATGGTGAAAACGGGAGTGCCGATGCAACCGACTCGAATGGGAAGACACGGAAGGATGAAGTGGAAGCAGTCGTATCAGAGAGCGAAGACGAAGATGGATTCCCGATGGAAGGCAAATATGAAAGTCAGATTGAGTGTCAGAAATGCGGCTTCAAACCGAAACCAACAGAGAGCACGTTTTGCACTTTGACTTTGAACGTGCCACAGTCAAGCTCGACTTCGCTCAACACCTGTCTAGATGGCTTCTTCAAGACCGAATATGTGGACGATTTCAAGTGCGAAAAATGCCGCCTCGTCCATGCAAGAGATCTGCTAGAGTTACGGATGTCGCACTCTGATTCTGAATCTTTCAAGGAGAGCATGCGAGAGGCAATCGCGAAGCTACAGCATGCCATCGACACTGACCCCGAGCATCCGCCGCCGGACGTCCAATTACCACCCATGCGAGACGCACCTACATGTAAGATCGCCAAACACACGCGACTAACGGGATTCCCTAAGATCATGGCTATCCACCTTTCGAGGTCCATTTATAACAGTATCTCGCAGAAGAATTCAGCCAAAGTATCATTCCCTGAGCAGCTACTGATGGGTAGTCTTCTAAACCGCAAGAAGTACAAGTTACTTGGCACAGTTACACATAAGGGTAGTCACCATAGCGGTCATTACGAATCCTTCCGCAGACAGAACGTATCCATTCCATATTCCACACCGAACGCGTTCCAGGCTTCTGGCGTCTTCACCAAATCTGCTACAGCAAGTCCAGCTTCGACCCCCAGGATTGCCGCGATGCAAAAATCTGAAGCACCCAGTCCGGTAGCTTCTACTCCATATCTAGCGACTCCGCCGGAGGGTGGCTCGCCAAACCAGTCAGTAGAAGGTCTAGATAGACCGTCAACGGATTCGACACCCCAAACTTCCCTTAACGGCCAATCATCGACTCGTCGTACCCCTCCCTCTTCCGCAAAGGATCGCGAGTCAGATAGTCTAAGTCTCAAGTCAGTTGCGGCATCTGCCCGATCGACCGTATTTCGGATATCCAATTCGGCAAGAAATAGTAGGCCAAGTAGTCCCGCTGGTAAGACACCAGTGGCGCCATCCACGACAAACGGCAAGGCGAGTACATCAAAATCTAACGGATCCAAACCGAAGCGCCGGAAGCAGAATGACCGATGGTGGAGAATTAGTGATGAGAAGATCAAGGAAGCGAAGACGAGTGAGGTCCTTGGTATGCAGCGGGAGGTCTACCTGCTGTTCTACGAACTGGAGCGCGAGGGTCCGGCAGAATCTTAGGACGATGTACGCCAGCTCTTGGGGGATATTATGGAAGCAGCGGCCTATGATCCGGAGGAAGACGAGCGGGAAGATCCCTATTTACAGTCTCGAGCCGAACAGGGTGTCGCTGGACGGGTTGAGGTCGCCTTCTTAAGATTCGGGTCATGGCTAGAAGGGATAACTAGGAAGCTAAGAAAGGTTATTAAGAGGTGGTGGGACGACTTCATGGGATACGGCGACACGGACGTTGTCGAGCCTAGTTACGAGGCGAGTCTGTATCGCCAACGACGGCAACCTAGATTCGGTGATCATCTTGAAAGCATGGGATATGTAGATGCATGGAACATGCACCGGCAAGGAATCTTCGAGTCGCCAAGCGGACTTCAAAAATCAGGTACGACCCGAGTTAGAGATACGAGCAGTGACGAGAGCGACATAAAGGACGCGGGTAGAAGTTGAACCCGTCTTTTCCTCAGCGAAAAACAGCATAAAAGCAATCATAGCGGCGTTGGTGGTCCATGGATGATGGGTTACTTGTGCATTTTCTGGTCCACTGGCATTTTGAGAAGTGTCTCACTGGTCCTTTGGTACTGGTCCATTCGTTACAAAGAAAGGGCATGGATTGGGATGGATATGCTTTGGCTTAGAAACCATTAAAAGCAATAGCAACAGCGAAGGCCAATATTACATAGGACGCGAGCCAAGGCATGGGGATGCGTACGGTACATAAAATTAGATGTTCAACATCGGCATAGGATATAGCATCTGCATATAACAGAATGAAGGGGTTGAGGAAGTTCACACTTATCGAATACAACCTTCGCATATATCGGTTCGGTATTTATGGACATAGTAACGTGGGCTTTATGACTTATGAGACCTTGGATATTATTGCCGGTAAGATAACCCTGATACTGAGCAAAACTTGGTATGGAAAATACTACAACTTGGGCCCCTTGCTTAGTAAGCACCCATACCCTCTGAGAGCAATTAGACCAACGCTGAGCGAGTTAGTGACATGAGTATTGGCCCCCCTTTTTTTCAATTGGCCTTTCATAATACATCTCTGCTGGTTCGAACGACCGATCTCTTAATACTGTCCTTCCAGGGTCAACGTTCCGGTCTTGGTAATGAGGTACTCGTTGATCGCCACGTCCTTGCCGGATTCCTTGCCAAAGCCCGAGTCCTTGATCCCGCCAAACGGTGACTCCGCGGCCGAGGAATTGCCTGGTTCATTCAATATCAGCAATTTTATTTCTTTGGAATGCGGTTCTCAAAAGCGCAAAGGACTTGAGAATGGGAGGTGACTTACCGCTGTTCAACCCGATCATACCGGCCTCGAGATTCTCGAACATGCGCCACATCCTGTCGACGTTCTTGGTGAAGCAATACGAAGCTAGACCCATCTTCACACTCGTGTTAGTACGCTAGACTGTATGTACCTTCTAATTAGCACCTACGCTTGTGTCGTTTGCTAGCTTTACAGCTTCTTCCTCTGTATCGAACGGAAACAATGCAAGAACTGGACCGAATGTCTCCTCCGAGGCTATCTTCATGGATTGAGACGCATTCGTTATAATCGTAGGTTCGAAGAAGTATCCATTGTTCAGATTTATGCGATTTCCGCCGGTCAGAATAGTGCCACCGTTCTTCTTGGCATCTTCGACTTGTCCGGCGACTTTATCTAGTCCTGTGGGGACTGTGAGGGGTCCCATGGTCGTGTTCTTGTCAATACCGTGCCCGACTCGGATCTGCCGCGTCTTCTCCGCGAGAAGGTCGGCGAATTTGTCGTATATACCTCTCTGGACATAAACCCGATTCGCTGTGATACACGCTTGTCCGGCGTGTCGGAACTTCAGCGGCATCAATGCTGATGGATCCTGATTAGCTTACTAATTCCGTCATCGATCCGTGTCAAGCTTCTCACCGTCGATGGTTTGATCCAGATTGGCGTCATCAAACACGACAAAAGGACAGTTGCCTCCGAGCTCGAGAGTGAGCTTTTTGAGGCCATCCGCGCAATGGGCGGCAAGAATTTTCCCCACCCGGGTCTGAAAGCATGTCAACCGCCTACGCACGGCTCAACATGATTGTAAATTACTTACCGATCCAGTGAAAGACACTTTCTTCACAAGTGGGTGTTTGCAGAGGGCCTCGCTGAGGGAAGGGGTATTTGCTAAGGTGGTGGGCAGCACGTTAAACACACCCTTCGGATATCCAGCCTTTTCGGCAAGATACGCCAATGTCAAAGCTGACAAGGGGGTCTCTGGCGACGGCTTCGCCACCATTGTGCAACCTGCGGCCAGGGCAGCGCCCGCCTTTCTAAGGACCATGCTAGACCGAAGATTTAGTCTCGGGATTGTTATATAACTCAGGTGAGCTTCATATGACTTACGCAATTGGGAAGTTCCAAGGTACTAGAGCGGCGGTGACGCCCAGTGGCTGCTTGATGGTAAAGATTCGCCTGCCGGGGATAGCGGCTGGGAAAGTCGTGCCTTGGACACGCTCCGCCTCGCCGGTGAACCAGCGCGTGAAGGAGGCTGCATACTCGATTTCGCCGTAGGCCTCAACTAGAGGCTTTCCCGTTTCATAGACCAGGATTGTGGCTAAGTCATCTTTATGCTCCCGTATTAGGGCGTCGAACTTGGCCAATAGGTCAGCGCGGGTGCGGGGCGTGAAAGTGCGGAAGACCTGAAACGCCTCATGCGCTGCTTTCACGGCGTCGTCGACATCTTGAGCTGCCATGTCCGGGCATGAAGCGAACTTCTGATTGGATCCCGGGTCTGCTCGCTATCGTGTAAGAATGCGCACTGAGTTGAGGCGTCATGTTATGGAGGCCTCGACGAACCTATGATGTCGAATCTCTTCCCCGACTTTGCCTCAACCCATTTTCCATTGACGTATGCTTGGTCCCGGAAGAGGTCCGGATTCTTCAGATTGAGCTGCATGTCTTTTTATTAATTACCTATGCAGCTCTAGGCTCATTTTCATATGGTAGCTTACGTTAATAGTTGAGTTTGCTTCGCCCATCTTGAGGTCTGCTACCAAGGACTTGGGAGTTATTCAACGACGTTATTTTGTAAGTGTTTGGATTATCTTTCATTTTGCCACCGAGTAGCCATGGCAGTCGATCTCGTCTCTCTCCCCGCTCGGGATGCATGTCTCACAGATGGAGAGGTAGGATTAGGTTAGGTACCTACAGGCTTAGGTATTGGTATTGTCAACTAGAAGTCACCCCCCGACCCCGCTTCATGTACCATCCCGAAACTTTCGGGCCCCGCCATAGCCCTACCATCTCGGCCCTCGCCCTTGTAGCCAATCCCAGCGTGTCCCCTCCGCCGAATCCGGTCAATGGCGCGAGGCCTAGCGACCCCTAAGGTATTTCAAGTCTTGGTGGCCTGGGTGGCTGTTTACTGATCGGAAGATTGGGGCAGAAAAGGGAGGCGTCATCTTAAATAAATACGTATCTATAAGTACCTAGGTAATCATAGAGTTCCTGCTTGCATCACTCAAGAAATAAGAGGTATTGATATTAATACCGTCCATTCTTCAGCCCCCACCCGTCATCTTTGTCGTATATTCCTGGCTCAGTCTGTCTTTTCCTCACGGTTCCACGGCATATATCAGGATTGCGGCTGAGTTTTCTTCATACGCGCCACCCCGTGTGTGACCTCAAGATGGCGGGAATCCATTCATGGTGTATAGCACGTAGGAGATAATAAAACCATCTGGGCTGCCCATGGGGTCCTGTAGTAAGCGGTGCTGTTTCTAAACCTCAAAGCATACTACTCAAATATCTACCATATACTTACTATCTGCAGATAATTCTGATGGAAGCCCCTTTATCGCAACCAGGACCCTTCAATTCAGAAACTCCACCTTCCAAAGAGAGACCGGCATTCCCCAGAAGAGGTTCCCGGTTCATCTCCACACAATGGACTGGAGCCCGTCGAGAAGCGATGACAGACCTGCGGTCCATCAGGTGGGCGCGCGCGGGTCTTTGGACGCTTTACGCATTGTGGGTTACGATAATATTGGGTCTATTCACCTTTCTCATCATCTACGCGACCGACCCGTCTGCCTTCGAGGACCTGAGTTCTGCTTGCAGATCTGATGGCTCTTTCGCTCTTGACACGTCTTCGTATAATGTATGGAAAGGCTTCTTCGAGATAGGCCTAGGATTCGGGAATTTGAACTTTACCCAGGCAAAAGTCGTCGATATAGCATGGGACATAGTCAGGACCAAAGCTGACCTTTTTAGACGTGCTATCAGCTAATGCTATCCTTTTTAGACAATCGGCCGTTGGGGTCAAGTATTGATGGCATTCATCTCTTGGCGCGTGTTTGCCAACTACGTGACGACTTCGATGGAATCCGCCCCTGTTACTTATACGGTTTTTTCCACCATCTTCCTCGAAAATGAGCCATCCCTTTTTTCAACATTGGGTGTTGCGCGGTCCTTCATCTCTGGCCACGGCCTCAAATCCAAAGTCGCCATGGCCTTTCTGATATCGAGCATGTTGTTCCTTATAGGATGGCCGACTTTCGCCAGTGCAATGACTGGGTACGCTACAATCAGTGAAGCTTTTGTTCCAGATGTCGACAATAATTACATTTCGCTTTCGGACTTTCTACCTATAGCCTATATAATCCATGATGCGTGGAGAATCAATCTAACTGGCAATTATCCCGTTTCCTTTTTACACACAGGTTCTCGAAGCGATATGTGTAAGGGCTTGAAACTCTTTGGCTACTGTGTCTCTTGCTTAAAAGCTCCCCAGACGATGTGTTCCGAATGCACTTTAAATCTACCTGCTTCTTACCATTGTCTTATGATCGTGACGCCTCCAGCTGCTTCTGGCAGAATGCCACTTCTCAATGTTCGCGCCGTCCAGCCCTTGCCTAAACGTGAATCTCAGCTGATATTTATGCAGATGTATCGACATACGGGTTTTTCGGCCTTCAAAATACGACATCTCTTTGGATTAACACCACCCTACCCAGTCCAGTATTGAACATATCGCCCTATTATCTCCCTGACTACGAATACTATGGTTTTAACTGGACCGATCCGCGAAGTATGGGTCAAAACCAGCTTTCCACAGATCCATCAAATATGGCTTTTACTTACAATAACAATACGTATCAGCTTTCCTACATCAAAGATAACGGTACTTGCCAACCAGTCCGAGACGTGAGTGTCCACTAACCACAAGCTTCCCAAAGCTATTGCTAACCTGTTCTTAACTTGGTTACCTACTCTAGCGTTATAAATGGGGCTTCTCATTCGTACAAGTATTCCTTGTGGTAACCGTCTTGGCGATCTGGACAATTGGAACCTATATCATGTGGCTTAAAGCTCGGTTCCAGCTGCCTCTCCAAGGGCAAGTAGAGATACCCAGGGGCTGGAGATCGGTACTCATATTAGCTGAGAACATGAACAAGCAGCTACTTGACGCCGGAATTGATGCTCTCTCTTTGACAGACCGACAGCTGAAGCAAGAGATTAAGAAGCAGCTTCATGGTGGATCAGTCTCATTCGACTCGCCCCTTACGAAAAGTGGATATAGCTTCCGCCGCGGTATGTGGCAATGGCTGAAGAAAGAATGGCGGTGGAGCTTGATATTCTTATTCACTGTATCACTAATGATACCAGCATTACTACTGGTGTTTTCGATATTCGCTTTCCTCTTCTTTGTTTCTTTCTTTCCCTTTTTATCTTGTGGGATTCTTTGCGCAATGACGGTTGGAAGTACAACAAGGAGTAGGGTCTTCATACTTCTCTGTTGGGGCATATGTGGACTCACAATATCGGTGATCGTTGTCGCGATTGGAGCATCTACCTATGAATAATAATTTTCGGCGCACTTTGCACTTACTGCGGCCTATAAATATGACTATCGCTGCTTGACTGACTTCCTGATTGAGCGGCTCAACGCGCAAAACCTGGGTTGTTTTGAGAACATTGGTATCGAAAACTGGTTGTGTAGGTACTTAAATAAATATCGTTACTTTTCCTATATGAACATGTCACCCCCCCGAATACTCCTTAATTTGCTTTAGTCACCACCGGAGCAGGAAGTGCCAATATCTTCTTAGACGCGTGCTCAGCAGCTGTGACGATCATCGCAGAAGGGTTTCCCGTCATCATGCCGGGGAAGATGGAGGCATCAACGACGAACAGATTATCCATTCCATAGACCTTGGTGTTCGTATCCACGACGGACGTGCCGTTGGCCACGCGGCCGTCATCAACACCCATCTTTGCTGTTCCGACCCAGTGATTCGAGCAGCGGACGGCCGGAACTGCGGCGATCTTCCAATTGCCGACGTCAGTATTGATTATTTCCTTAACTTGGGAGCATGTGCTTTGCAAAACATTAGGGGTTGGGCGGGCATGATGACTAAGCAAGCGGTAAAAGGGGTAAAGGGGGCTAAAGGGGTAAAACTCACCGAGTCTACGAACTGAGTTGATGTCTGGTTAGACGCGGGGCGCACCCAGGTCAGGTTCGAGATGGGTTGGAAGTATTTGCGCACTCTCTCAAGACCCTCAATGACAGCCGCCTTGTCGTTGGCGTCGCGGAGGTAAGGAGGAATGGAGACGCGGGTATTGAGCTGAGGCGTGATCACCATGCGTCCTCGCGAAGTGGACCCCGTCCCAAGATATTGGGTGATAGTCATAGAAGCTGGAGAAGTTAATTAGTTAAAAGTCTGATACTAAGTCTATCAGCGACTTACTGTTCTTGGATCCTTCTACTCGCGCCTGCCAGTGTAAGTGTCGGTCAATACCATCAGCACCAGGGATTATTTCCCAGAACTGCATCTCTGTCAGCCTAGCATTTTTTAATACCTCCCGACTAACTCACAATTGGGCCCAGGTTAGGCGCCGCTTGCGTGAGAATTCCAGATCTGTTCTCTGAGGCCAGTTTTAGTAATCCATTCTATATGGAAATCTAGGCATATCTTACGCAAGTATATCTCCGTATCGCTCAGGATCGGCGTCCTATATGCAGCGTAGAAATCATAGAAGACGACATCAGGGTGAGCAATCTCGATGTCGGTCTGGTGCACCGCAAAGTTAGCTAGATCCCATGAAATGAATTAAATTCATTTGGGAGTCAAATACCCACCCCGACGTGGTCGATCAAGTTGTATCCAACTGGAAGTTCGATCCAAGACTCTTCAGCGATCATCGTCTTGGCATCGGATGTCGAATTCTTTACCACGTTAAGCTGATCCTTTGGCCCAATGCCACCTATTTTTACCCCGTTAGAAAATTTGCAATAAATATCGAGGATAGATTGTCCATACTTCTAAAAAGGAGCTTAGCTGAACCGAAGGCGCCCGCAGACAAGATCACGCGGCCAGTCCCAGGGGTAACTGAAACGACACCTGCGTGCCCGGGAGCATTTTTACTGCACTCAATTTCAACACCCATCGCATGGCCGCCATCGCGAATGACCCTCCTCGCCGTCGTGTTCATCCAAAGTGTGAATTCCTTACGCTTGCTCGCTTCGACCAAGTACGTCGCGAGCGGCCCACCTCTCTCTCCATTAGAAAACATGTGCGTGCTGTGGCCAAAAGTCCGGTTCTTGCGGTCCGGATGTTCGTTCGGCACGATGTACTCCCAGCCACTGGCGTTGAGACCGCTCGTCAACACGTCGAATCCCTGCTGCAGGTACAACTTGCCGTCCATGCTGGGGTGCGTCGTACCCGGGATGCGCTCGAACAGCCGCGTCGTCGCATCGCCCACATTGCTGCTCCGCCAGCCTTCCGGCCAGCTGTGATCCCAGTCGTCCGGGTGCGGCTTCCACCACAAACCGGAGTTGACGGCGACGCCGCCGCCCAGGACACAGCCGGCCATCTGGTCAACGTCGGTACATACCACTCCGCTCGGGTTATGCCAGATTTCGTTGACCAGCCCGGGCACGTCGAAGCGCGTCAGAGTCGCGTTCTCGAGCCATTGGGGCTTCATTGTTCCGCCCCAGATCCCCGTGGAAGGTGGACCCTTCTCGAGTAGAAGCACCGTGTGTCCGGCCTCCGACAGCCGGTCAGCAATCGCGATGCCGCCGGCCCCTGAACCTACGACGATGTAGTCCCATGTCTGGTCCGAGGTCACGTTGGAACAGACGGGTGGCTCCAGTGCTATATTGGCCCGAGCCGCACATGGCTGGAAGACTAAAAACCGGATTAGAAGGGTGACCAGCGCGTCTACTGATCTTGGAAAGTGTGCTTACAAAGCAGTGCTGCCGTCGTAGCGGCGCTTAGGTATAAATTGCCATGCATTTCTGCTTAAAACTTTCTCGCGTGACTGAGGACGCGGCGGGAGAGCTCTCAGGAGGGGGGGGGCACAAGCCTTTAAGACGGGCAGAAAGCGCACTCAGTCGCAAACATCGTGTAAATGCGCCGCCACGACCGAGACCAAGGAGCCATATCAAAGTCTCGCAGACTGAAGCGCCGCTTCAAAGTGGCACTTGGGCGTATTGGCCTATCTAGCGCGTTGGAACAGGTCACTGGCGGGAAATTGTAGGGATCTGCAGGCCTTCTTCATTTGCGCGCAATTAGCCGAGCGCGATATCGTGGGGAGCCGTATGCGACAGGGCTCACATACTTAGCCGCTAAATGAAAAACCTGGGGTTATCTGGGGAAGTGCAGGGGTTTGCGGCTGGCCCGGGTTGCTGGGGACGGCCATCCACCGTCACAAATTTAAGTGCCGATGGAAGGGGAAAGCGGTGATGGTGTGGCGAGTCGTCATAATAGGGAGGGCAGATGTAGCATCTGTGAGGCTACGGGCATACGGTGATCTTGGAAGGAAAGCGGGGAGCGTAGCCAGGCGGTTCAGTATATTCCCGGTCAGGCCATTTCGGATCGTGGCTTTGTCAACTTCATTGCGGAGGCAGCGACCAATGGGGCTAGCTAAAAGGGGGGACATTAGGGGCAAAGAAGAGCAGTCACACCAAGCCTTATCATCCGGACCGGAATGGCTCAAGCATCTTTATTTAACTATTCATATTTTATTCGTTCTATACATTCATAAGGCCAAGATTTCTCTCTGTTCTATTATCCATAGGTATATACTAGATTCTACAGGCCTGTCGATGTGAAAATGTCTCACGTGCTACTTAGCAGGTACATTTAAGGGGTATTTCGAGGCTCAAATTGTTTAACCAACAGCAGGGAGGAATGCTTGACTAAGTAAATGATCTATGCGTCGTTAAGACCTCTATTCTACCAATAAAGAATGTATATCTGTTGTACACAGTCAAGCCTCCTTCAAAAACATAATAGGCCAGGCGACCGATGTATGCAGCTCCCCTACCCCTAACTTTAAGAGCGATACATACCTCAAGCTTCACTCTTGGAAGTTTAACATTCGGTTTTATAGGGGTATCCTACAATATCACTGCAGACGAGGGTCAGTAACCACCATTTTACGAAAGGGGCTCAAGAGTCTTGGGCACGATTTGGGAGCATTGACCCGTTAGTCGTCTTGATTAGGAGATTCTGGCTGCCATGACTGGCTAAAGAAAGAGACGAGGGGCTCTTGATATCGCTTACTAGCACCGGCGCCTGCTGTATCCTTGGGCTTATGGCTGACGCTGCCATCGCTATTGACCACTTGCTGTGTCTCGCCTTCAGATTTTTTCGATTGATCGTCGCTCTTCCTTCCAGTCTATAATAGATTGGTCAGTCAAGGCTCATGACTAGAACATCCAGAATAATATGGAACTTTGTGACACGTACTATTGAAGCGGCTTGCTTGTCGAGAGGCCCGCCAGTGGCCTGTACTGGCTTACTTGCCTGAGCTTCAGGTTGCTATAAAACATAACTTTCAGCGGAAAAGACCTCTTAACGCAGGGAAACCGTTTACTTACGATGGCGCTAGGAGCCTCGAATATGCCACTAGCGAGATCTGTAGATGGAAGGGCATGCGTACTTCCGGTATCGAAACTCTTGCCGGCTTTGTTTTGATCTTTTTGCCCAGGAGCGGCGGCCATATTGTTGTAGTACAATTGAGAAGCTGTGTCTTATGTGCTCTGGAGTGGTTTGGCGTGTGTTATTCGAGTGAAATGAATAATATTTGTCTCATTTTGGCCATTTATTGACATATTAGCGAATTATTCATCGTGTCATACCAATGATACGTCATCAGTCGATGAGGCTCCATTCATGCGACGTTGACCGCGATATCTTTGCGGGATGTCGATGGAGATTTACGTCACAAATACGTGATAGAACCCGGCCCATTACCATTAACCCACCATTAGATAATACTTCAACAGCGACAAACTCATACATTTGATAAGATGCAATAGATACAAGACTGTAATTCTGTTGAAATGAATATTCAAGGGGCTATTCTCAGGTACAGTAAAACGACTTCTCGGCAGAGATTTGCATATACCTGCATGACTCCCCCCTCAGTCGTACAATGCAAGCAGATATGCAACTTAATATACCATGTCTTCTAGCATACCCTTGGACTGAGATCTCCCAATAAACGAGCACCCATCAAATCCTTCTGTTGAGATTAAGGTGCTCTATGATGCCCATGAAAGACTTCCCTGTGAGTTGGTGGAGTGCAAGTCCATTATGAAAGTCCCATCAAATAAGGGGCAATACTTTGGGACCAGCTCGAAGCCTAGAAGGAGTGAGAATCTCTATCGGCATAATTTCTGTAGTCGTGTTAATTATTTCTAATATTATTGAAAGTTTCAATATAGTATTCTTAAAGAGGACATATGTATTATCGTGGCGGTAAAGTAACGCGATCGCGCTTATAACTATACTAGCTCAGTGATCGTAGCTTAATCTTTCCACCAGCTTAGGTTACCGGTAAGTAATAAAGATATTTGGATATCCGTGGCACGTTAAATACCTAGGTAAATACCCGCTTGAGAGAATATAACGTATACAGAAAACTGGGTATGGCGGCGAAGGCATGGTGTAGAGATAGGGAAAGTCAAGATCCTCGCAGACCACGGTCCCAGAGCAGACATATTTCTGTGTATCCCTCGTCATTGTAGTGCCGAATGGAGGCAATTAAGCTTCAACTTAAATAAGACTGGGCTTTAACTTATATGAAATAAGACCGCAAGCTGATTAGTTTCCCCTAAATCTTCCTTTGAGCTTGACGCCTCAGCGGAAATATTTACTAGAACCTCTATAAAGTGATAATGCCTCAAATATTAGCTTTTCGAAACTTGCAGAGAATTTTTAATAGCATTGGTATCTACGTCCTACAATCTTGCACACCCCCAACATCACCCAGCCCTCCCCCAGTCTACTACACTTCACATATCTGGATCCAAAGAGCCTTAAATCAAGTCCTATGCTACAGCGTACCTAACTAGGCAGGCTAGGTGTTATCGAACAAGCAGGCAACCGATGTCCATATGCAAAATATCGTCAGGATGTTTCTCAGATTAGCTAGAAGCACCTTCAACCTTCTCAAGGTTATACGGGCGGCCTTAAATGCGGTACCAAGCAACCGCATCAATCCCATCCATCTCGCAACCGCCAGACGAATTTACTGGATCCAGTCGCGCATACTGCGTATTCCGGACCGTCTCGGTTTCTTCTCTCCGGGACCTCCTCTTCTCCAAGCACGCGAGGGCGCCACATTCATCCTCATGTGTTTTTGGACCAGCATGGCAAACATGTTCCTTGGAATACCCCTTATGATAAAGCTTATCATCGAGGGGCGGTCGGTTATCCGGTTGTTCAGCGTTGTTGGGACTATCATAGTTCTTCTGGTAGTTGTCGTCTGGATTATCAATCTTCGAAACCGTGCACATGCTCTGGACCATGATGACTTGGACGATTGGGAGCTGCGGAAGAATTGCTAGTTCCCATCTTGCTTATGGGCTACTCGAGGTGCAAACGGGCTAACCTATTACCAATTCTGTTTCGGAGGACTATGAAGAAGTGAGTGGACGATCCAGGCCGTAGATCTCGGCGTGAAGGCGGATATCGTCGTGCTGGTAGGGGACTTTCACCACCAGTTTACGTGGTGCGCAGTTATACGCTGCTTTGGATATTTATACACTGTGCTTTCCACAGTTTAACTTGTTTATCCACCGATTTGGTCATCCGAATGGCGGCCTTAGCAACTGGATGTTTTGAGATCATGGGAGACATTGGGCTGTATTGCCGGAGTGTGTATGAGGAGGAGGAAGTGTAGAAGCCGGTATAATATTTTGTAATTACCTGAAATCTCAAGAATTTTGTTTTTAGCGTAATTAATAGCCAACGAAGTTGTGAGCGCTGAACGACTCTTAGAATCACACTTTTCGATCGTCCCATAAGCTTTGAGTCTATGATTAAGGAAGCACGTTGCCTCTGCAAGTCTCCGCCGTATCTGGTCTATAACCATTTTCATTCGATCAGACTAGGATTCTTGGGTCGGTAAACATCAAGTTTATAGTGCTAGGAATACCACGCCCAATCTTAGAAAGAGTATAGTTATCTATTTCACGGGGCTTCGCAGTTATTGATTGAGAGATTTGACTGTGTGTGGGTACAAGCACCATATCGCTAGGTAACGGATCGTTCCTTCCAGTGAGAAAGAGGACCTTCTTCAGTCCAGACTCCTAGTTTCATCCGAACTTCTTGAATTTCCGTAGGCTCTAGTATATTACTATCATCAGATCCATAGAGAAGCTAATTGTCATCATTAAGCTGCTGAAAGTGCTACTGAGGCATTCCTAATCTTTGAAGGTCTTGGCAGTCTGCCCTCGCTGGCCTTCCCCGTCAGTATAATATTCAGCCGGTCCAGGCTAGGTAACCGTCGAAGCCGTTTCCAATTCTGGCAAGCAGATCTTAAAATATATAAGAATACCGAAAAGTATTAAATGAGTTGAAACCGAGTTCATTGATTTTGTGTGTACCTACCTCTTTATGTTCGCACCAGATTAATCCCCAATGACAAAGCAAAGGACGCAAATTGATTGGTCAAAAATCTCCGACGGCAAGTGCCGAGCCACTCAACGTCGACCTCCAAAAATTCAATCTTGACCAAAGCTCCCAAGCTCTTCAGAACACCATTACACATAAGGTAGCCTGAATTGGCCCTACAATTCCTCCCACGATGGCACCCGCACGCCTAGTCCGACCGCCAACATGTCTCTCATGCCTGCGCCGGCTCGCCCAACCGACTCCGTCGTCGTTTCTCGCGCTGCCGCTCGCGCAGCAGCAGACCCGAGGCGTCAGGACGACCAAGGCCGAGGAGGAAGATCTGCAGGGCATTCCCGTGCGCCTGTTACGGGATATCCGAGGGTTTGGGCGTAAAGGTATGCAGCTATTCCCTCCTTCTTCCTTTTGGGGGTGCGGTTGTTGGACGCTGACGAGAGAGCAACAAAACAGATGCCATCATCCGCGTGAAGCCCGGCCGTATGCGCAACTACTGGTTCCCCAAGGCGCTGGCGGAGTACATGACGCGGCAGCGCTTCAAGGAGCTCGGGCTGACCGAGGCCGCCATCGGTGTGCGCGACCGCAATTTCGGCACCAAGCTTGTTCTCGAAGACGACGACGACAAGAAGCTGCTTGCTGAAGAAGGACCGCCGGGCACGACGAAGAGCAAGAAGGATACTCTGACGCTACCGGTAAGTATTCTAACATAATACTCCCTCCTTGATAATTCAAGTCTGCTAACACAACTGGAAAAAAAGGCTGAGGAAACCATCTCTCTTCTCCAGACCGTCCTCCCTTCAACCCTGACATTCATGCGCAAGCCCATTCCCGCCGCCCCAGCTCCGGCCCCGGCCCCGGCCCCCGCAGCTCCTCGCTCACCCTCTCTCGCGGCTAACGCAGCAATTTCAACCGCGACGCCCTCTCCCGACACTGCAGCCGCGGCTTCGTCCTCAACAGAGGCGGCATCAGTAGCCATCTTCGGATCCGTGTCTACGAACGACATCCTAGCCGTGATCCGAGAAAAGCTGCTAGAGGCGGATCCGTCACGGGGCGGCCGCATCGCTCTCGAGGCCGAGGGCATAGAGATCCAGGGTCTGGAGGGCGAGGACCGTATCAAGCATCTTGGTACCTTCGAGGTTCTGATCTCGGCTTCCAAGGACCTGGAGCCTGTGCGGCGAGAGGTCAAGGTTGTTGCTGAGGAATAAATGGCCAAGGACGATCGGCCATGGGGTCATGCTTCGCAGTATTTGAAAAAGGCGCTTAGATCCGGGGAAGTGGATGAATACAGAACGTCTAGTGAGAAATCTACCGTGCGGTAGTCTGACTGCTACGGTTCTCAGTACGCGGTATAGGCGTGGCGTATGTGTATGATATGTATACCTAGCGGGGAAGCTGAGCTAGAACGAGACGTGTACATATAAAATGGTGAAATTAGATTCATATAACATATTATATTCGAAAGGGTAAACGCCGCTTGACTTCTAACGCCTTAGTTACAACGACTACGAGAAACCACTTGGCTTGTAAGGTAGAATGTGTACTCTCCAAAACTCGACCCAACTCTTGCTAAAAATATGGACGGGATACGAACCAAAAAAAGGGCGGCTAAACTGAGATAGCAGGGTTACTGAGTCACTAAATTGGGTATTATTCTGTATTCCTTTTCCTTCCCCAAGGCAGCAATCTCACAGCATTTCAACTTGTTTTCAAGAAAGTAACCATAAATAAACCCAACCCAACCAAACCCTTCATGAAATCTACCCTCACTCCCTAAAAAAAACAAGCAAAAAAACCGGACACCCTACCACCCCTACGCCAGCGCTGTGCTCCGATGGTAAAGATGCGGCATGGGAATATTAATCTATGTTATGCAATTCATACTGTATCGCAATGCAGGTCCTCCATCTGGTAGTCGGTGCCACACTTCGTGGGCTCATCTTGGTACGGAAGGCACCTGAGGTAGGAGGTATATTTATAGACAGAGGAGGTCAAGGTAGAGAAGATACCAGAACCGATCACTTGCCAGGATAACTGACATCCAAGTTCCATAGCGAGTCCCAAACGATGCTTCTCCTGACAGGATTTGGACTTTCGACAGATGTGGCGCTCACTTCTCGACGGAGTTGGGAACGTTGCAGTCGCGGCCGTTGTTGGTGTTCTTTTTGAGACTGTGTTCGGGGATGAATCGACGGCCTCTGTTGCGGCTGCAAATTGGAGTTGCTGTCATCTTCTTGCCGGCGCTAGATCCCATCAGCGACCATGACTCAAGGACCATTAATGACCGTTTCGCACCTCGCTCTGTTCGCCATTATCTTCGGCCCCTTGCTTATCCCCTCCATGGTCTTGTTGCGTCCCACTCGGCCCAGCGGTTCCCTGTCGTTCAACCGTTGGACTCGCGATGCTATTTGTCTCACTAGCAAGCGCACTCCCCTTTCCAGCGCCACCTCCGCTACCAGCAAACGGCAGGGCCTTCTTAGAGCCCGAACTACTACGTCTGCTCTCGAGGCTCTTGCTGAGGGTTCTGCTGACTCCTTCGATTCCGCCATTAGGACCAAGTTTGGATTTTCCCTTACTCGAACGTCCGTGTTGGTGCATGTCGGCGACTGCCGCGACATTATTCGCAGCAACTGTTGACTTGCCAAGCCCAGGTGTGGATGGAGCACCCGGTTTATCCTCATGCGCGTCGATAAGCCACCAGCGCAGGCCATCCGACAGATCGAATGGATTATCGTTCTCATCGCCTGTATTCACGGAGTCGGTTTCTCCCTCGGATGGAGGTGCAGCAGACTGCAAGCTCTTAGACAGATCGACTACGCGTTCTTGAATACGAGTGATGCGAGCTACAAGCCACTCGCGGCTCCGCAACCGATGACCCTCCTGCTCGCGTAGGAAGAAATGAGGACATCCAACATTAAAAGCAGCCCAGGCACCTGTTCTTTGGTTACGGGTGGGAAGAAACAAGGCTAAGTCGCCCTCTTTGAACTGTTTGAAGGCAATCTTGTCGCGGGCTTCCTTAGCGAGATCATGTGCACGCTCCCGATAATTCCGGGCATCTCGCGTCATCTTTCGAGCGGTGTGCTCGACTTCTTTGACGCGACGATACATGGCTTCGGAGAAAGCATCAATGTCGAAATGGCCCGGACCAGCCATAAAAGCTTGATACTGTTCATCTTCGGTATTTGGATCCTCCGCGTTCATCCAGTAGAGCAATCTGAGGTCGGCACTATCGGCGAGAGGATTGCTCGTTAGTGAAACAGAACGTCGTATAGAACTTCCAGGATCAGACGAGTCGTTCGGGTTCTGGGATGTGCGCTCAGACCGCGGGATTCTCTGAATAACCATCGACCCATCTTTCCGTGTAACAGAGAAACCAAGTCGTTCAAGAAGCCTGCAGAGTCTCTCATTTTGGGTGTATAGTCGCTGTGTGAGGTCTTTGGTGCGGACGTTGCGCAGCTCAAAGCGAGCATTGAGTGCTTCTAGCATGCCATCGGATGACTGTAATTTTTCCTGGAACATTCGAACCTCCTCTTCGAGGCTGCCCACCTGAGATTGCTTTGACGCCAATTGCTCCGTTAGCTCCGCAACTCGTTTCTCCTCATCTCCGAGCTTCTTTCGCAAAGTCTCCGATCCCGTCTCACCCTCGGTCATCTTGATCCTAAGCTGGTTGAGCTGTTCCCGCCCTTCATTTACCTCCATTTCAAGAGTAGAACATCTGGTCCTCTCATTATGTAGCGCCTCACGTATATGCACTGCACCCAGTTCTTCAGTAGAAAGCTTCTCTTTCGTGACATGAAGCTCGGATTTGACTTCCTTGACGGTAGACTGAGCAAGCTCTAGATCAGCCTTCATTAGAGATAGATCTTGCTCAAGGGATTTGAATTTGGCCAAAACATCGTTGCACTTCGTCGTGACAGCATCCATTAGATCGGTAAAGTCTTCAGGAGGTTCCTCCATTGGCGATAGTTGGGTGTGAAGCTCCCTCAGCGAGCGAGCGTGTGTCTCTGTACTTTCATGGAAAGTCTCTGCCCGTTTATTTAGCTCTTTAATCTTCTCACGGGACTCCTTCAATTCTCTCTCCAGGGACACGTTGCGCTCTCTCTGAACCCGGGCTTCGTTACGCAAAAATTCAACTTGACCCTGAGTCTTCAGAGCGTCATCTCTCTTCTCTCTAGTCAGACGCTCGATTTCCGCCTCAAGAGAGTGAAGTCTGTCGTCGTATGAGAGCTTCTCATTTTCACGAGATTCGTCAAAGTGCTCAATTACGTCTTCGGTCTCCTCAAGGCGAGCCTTTAGGTTTTTGATTTCGTCCTCTAGAGCTTTTCGCTCTTCCATGAACTCTCTTTTTAAGGCCTCCATATTTCCTAAGAGATCTTGCTTCGTGGAGTTAGCTTCATCCATGCGACCGGCATGCGTATTAGCCTCTTTCTCCAAAATCGCAGACCGCTCCCTCTGGGCATTTAGATCGCCTTCTAGTTGCGCAATACGATGGTGTAGAGCCTCGCTGCCGTCGGACACTATTGATCGCCGTCGATCTTCGGACGCACGTGGTGCCTTGACAGAACCGGTGGAGTCATTTTGTTGTGGTTGGAAGAGGTTGCCCATGGGTGATGGTCGTGACGCCTGAGTTTGGCGGTGCAAGAGGTCTTCCAGTCGACGGACTCGGCTCTCCGCAGTCCTCAGCTTGCTTTCTAACTTGGACTTGTCGCCTTGCAGGCTTCTCAGGAGGTCGTCGTCTCCGCGAATGAGCAAGCCGCTCCTTCCGAGCGCTGCTTCATGAACGCTGCCATTCTTAAAAGCTTTAAGCCGTTTCGACTGCTGCTTGGTCGGATTATTGAGCTCATTCATCAGCTTGGTAATGTCCCCTAGAACACCCGTGTCCGCATTATGGCGCCTTAGAACGGTCAAGAATTCGTCAAGTTCTTGCTTTGTCATCTGAGGCCAAGACTCGTCGTCACCGCGAAGATTGACCTCGAGACCAAGGACACTGTTTTCGGTCTTCTCGGGACCGTACGTACTACCAACCATCTTATGCCATTTCCGACGTCTTTTCAATTCTTCGTCCTGAAAAACAGCCATCTCGTTAACTAGGGTAGACGAATCGACCTTGACCTTTTCTGACCATTCTCTACGCCGTATGGCCTCAGCGACGAAGGACGCGTACATATAAGGGAGCTGCTGTATGAGGCGCAGGTAGTCAAAAGTGGTCATCTCCTCTTCGCCTTGGTTGATTGCGTTTATCTGGGTCTTGACACTATGATGTAGGCTAGTTATCTCGGCAATTCTGCGCATGAAGACAAGGGAGTCGGCAGCAATCTCATTGCGCGCCTGGGTCGCATATCGAAGCATCTCGTCCATCTCAGAAGCTCGATTTTGAATGCTTGGCAAGAGATGCTTGGTATGATTAACAGCGGTTTTCGAGGCCTGTGGTATGTCTTTCGTTTGACTAGTATAAGAAAGGACGGTTTGATAGTCCGTATCGACCTTCCTCGCAACAGCCTCGATATCTTCCAATAATTGGGCACAGTCGTTAGCATGCTGCAATACCGAGCGGTCTATCAGCTTATTAAACTCCTGGAACAACTCTTCGCAGCCGCCAAACATCTGCTCCACAATCTTGTCCAACTCGGAGATCTTATTATTGAACTTTCGTAGGGATGTAGCTGCGAGCTTGCCAGCTTTCCGCGTTGGTTCGGGATCGATCAGATCCTCCAGTGTCGCCTGGCGAGACTTTCGAACCTCCTGGCCGGTCATGAAACGCACCATGGCTGGCGAGATAGGGACGCTCCGCGCTAATTCGAGATATCGTTCCCAGTTAGAAGCCAAGTTGGCGTATTCCTCCTGAGTAGGTGTCGCCCATTTCTTCAACTCCGTGTGCTTCGGATGTAATGGCTTCACGGCCGTGTCGAGGTTTGCTACGGCAGCGTCGAGGCATTTTAACATGACATCTATCTCGCCATACCGTGCTTGGGCCGCGTCGGCCATGCCGGTACAATCTTCCACCACCTTCAGGGCCCAGTCGCGACGCCTTTTGAATAGATCGTGCCATGCCTGCAGCGAGTGTGTACTCTCGATCGAGTTCGGGGCCGTGGATATGGTGTATCGCTTGGGTATGGGCAATTCGGAGATAAGGGTATTTGAGGCGCCTGGCGAAGAAGCTTGGGTTATCCGAATATCATAAACATATACCTCTTTCTAGTAGATGTGTCAAACCTAAGATCATACACGAGTATGAAAAGTAGTTAAGTAGGTGAGAGGCGGACCAACCTCTGATTGTATGGTCTGAATCTTGACCGTCTTGCCTTGCGAAGTAAGCGCAACAATATTCTGGACGGGTATGGAGCTCTGCCGGGCGACCCATCCTTTGAAATCATCAAGGCTAAAGAAACAAATAATAGTTATTAGTCATGGTATGCATATGGACTCGGCAAGCCGCATATGCCGAGTCAGCTAGAAGAAGCAGAAGACGTACGATGAGAACTGAGAAATGTCGACCTGCAGGCGCTGGCCCGTATGGGCTATCAACACCTGCGTCTGCGTCGCCATGGTGTGTACAGTCCATCCCCTGAAAGATTGAAAGGAGATGATGCGACGACAAGTATGTTTCGAGGTGAGAATTACCGCAAAGGGGGGAGTCGAGCGACGATGAGCGGCCGATAATAAAAAAGAGAGTGCAATGGAAAGCGAAGCTTCTATATCTAATCGGAGCTCGATGTCAGCTGGCAGTCAGTCAGGCGCCGCCCATACATTAGGCTCCTTCCGGTTTCTACGTATTCGTCACTGCGGACCCACTGTCTGGGGTGATGAGTGATGACTGGAGCTGCTGGAGTTAAAGCTCAGACCACGCAAGGGGTTAGGTATCAAACCTTATTAATAATCAGACATGATGGGTACCTCCATACTTTCTATACATGTACCAGAATTGACATAGACATGTTCTGCGTCTTATGACAACAAAGATCATTGCCTGTGAATAAGGTAGTATAGGTTCCAAATGTCTCAACATGTCAAAATACCGAAACCCAAGTGATTCGTTTTGGTGCTATTTAATATGCAAGATTGACTTGGTTTATCGCTTGCTGTTTTGAAGGTGCAAGCAACGATAAGTCAAGCCACAATCTACACTGAATTCAGCCACACCTGGTCAACGCGATAAACACAAGCAAGAAACACGGTTCTGCGATGGCCTCATTGTAAGCTAAAGGATACCTAGCCCGACTAAATCATAGATCCTCATGCGGTTAATTCGCAAACTCATTCCTTCCAACGTTAATACAGCCCAGTATCATTGACTGAGACAATGGCAGAGGAAACCACGTATATCCCAGTGCCACTACTTCTATCAGACGATGAAAGGCGGATCTTGGAATTACATGATCGCCTTCAGCAGCTCCAGTTAGAAATTGCCTTGTTAACCGCGCAGAAGAACTATGACTCTGGTTCGTAACTATAACCTAGTTATCAATCACATAATCCATCTAACACATGCACTAGATCAAAGTCCATATACAGAAGATGGAAGTATTGAAGCCGTTCAAAAGGCTCTTCTAGACTCCAGATCCAGATATGTCCTAAGGGATCAGGTAGTACAAAGCGTCATAGCTGCCAATCCAATTCTACAGGCCGTGCATAATGGAACAAAAGCGTCACCCATAGAAAGGTAGGGCTCGCCGCGGAACTCAGTCTGATTTATGATTCTGACTCCCAGACCCACTCCTATAGGGACTTACTCCCGGTCTTGGAACAACGTGACCAGTCATCCTCGACGCTGGCGCAACAATCCACAGAGCTACGTGCATTACTCGATGAGATTACCGAAGTGGAGAGTCAGAGCCTACGTCTCGGCCGAGAGAACGTAGATCTGGCGTCCAAGCTGCTTGATCTCGCTGAGCAGACGAATCGGAGTAGGGAAGAAGCGGTTAACACGGATCCGGAACGGGCGGCTGAGATCTCACGCCTAGAAAGCCAAGTGAAGTTGAGCAGACAGAAATGGCGGGTTTTGAAAGGCACCGCAAGCGCGGTAGTTGCGGGTAGTGGCGTGGACTGGTCTAGGGATGCCGAGCTGAGGGACATTGTGCTGGACCCTGAAAATGACGAAGTGTAATAGAATAATCAAAATTCCATGATGGAATATAAGAGGGCGTTTCGATGATAACCGACGAGGAGCAATCTTACTGTCTAATATGGGCATCCATTCTTACCTCCATCTCATACAGAAGACCGTCTACTATACTCCCCACTGGCGTTGGGGTGGTGCCTGTAAGCTCATCACATGTTAGGAACAAACTTCATCAAGGACAACTGCCCTATCGCTTTTCCATACCGCTCTTATCTAGACCCGAACCACCGGCGAAGGGGGATCTTCAACACATACATAAGCTGCTGCATCGGTTCCTGATCGATAGGGCTTAGCGTGGCCAGTCTTGGCCGAAGCTGGTATAGATCACGTGAATAATCATCTATTTTAGGATTTCAAAAGCAGGGTATTGCTCATGCAGGCCTCATGCATTGAAAATGGCGTTGAGGGGTTCAATGTTGTTCGGGGAGCACACTGAGTACATACAGAATTCTAAGCCAAGGTATTATTGCATGGGAAGTGGTAGTTCTGATAGGAAACATGCAGCTATGATTATGCGGAACAAGTCATGCTTTAAATACCTACCTTAGGCATCCAAATCGTTACACGTTGATTTATCACGGGTGCTGTAAACAGAATGGCGCGTCTCATCACCTGGCTCAATGTTCGGACCCTGATAAGAGGCTAGAGAGGTAGCTAAGGTACCTACCTAAATTTGCCTTTGCCGGCAATCAAGGCTGTTTTTGCCATGGTGCCGTTGATAGTGGAGAAAGGACTAGAAGAGAGAAATGGCCATTCATCATCACGCTAACAAAGATATGTAATTGTAATCAATGGGCTGTGGAGGCACAGTGTATGAAGCACAGGCCCTTTCCTCAGCATCTCTTTTGGTGTAGCGCCTGTCCCTGTGCAATAGGCAGTACCCGTATAAGCATGTGGTACCAAACTGGTCTTCCGTTTCGTTGATTTTGGCCTGGCAAGACATCCGATGCCTCACAACCAAGAATGAGAGACAACATTCCGGCTTGTCGCCGATAGAGCAACATGTTTACGGATCTAGGCATGATCAATGCTCCAAGTGTTGGATACCTGTGCAATCCTGCCTAGAATGGCGTGGAGCTATCAACCAAGCCGCCGCGTTACCTCATCCATCCCATTGATCCAGGTTTATGCACAAATCACATCAAAAGTTGATGGGTTGATTGAGGCATGTCAGTGTATCATGGGGGCAAAATAACCAAATTCTCATGATCCAACGGACCCTTCTTCGTAGTTTTCGCCAGTTTTCCCGATTTCCCCTTCAATAATTCCTTACCTCATACACTACGTGTAGAAGCCCCGTGTTATTTTTTGTAGTTTGTAGCAGACACTCATTTGGGTATGGCAAATACCTATCCGAATGCACCTCGATAATACCGTGTCACTTCAACTCCAAATCCGTGCGACAAGCTTGCATTACTCATATTACCATAATATAAGGGGATTGGGGTTTTCTTTTTGGATGCGCAAGCATCGAGCAGGCTGGGCTACCGGGACTCTGCTAGGCGGGCGTTACGCCAGTGCAACAAATAGGATAGCTGCAAATGTAGAACTTCGAAGTTATTGGCTGATAGAATAGCTGGGTCGATATTTGCCTGTGTAAATGCAGTTGTTATGGATCACCCCCAATTTACCTATCCTTCAGAAATATCGCGTGTATGGACGGGTTTATGGGATGCGCATCAACCTAATAATGTGTCGTCCATACTATTAGATTGGAAGATAACAGGAAAATAGTAGCCTTTCATGTTTAGATCATCTAATCATGTGATACAGGGTATGTGGAAGGTCATATGGAACGCATAGAACAAAAAGGAAATGAAAAATAGTGATATTCAAATAGAAATTCGGTGGTTAAACTAAACTTCTTGTAACTTGGCAACATCCACGGTCAGTGTGTGTCGAGTGGTTACAAGTTGTGAGCTTCTTTGAGATGGAATGCGAAAGAAAGGGGAGAGGGAGAGAAACCGGCCGCGGCAAACAGAGAGGGGGCGAGCCAGACTCCCAGAACTGCAGTCAGATTTGTTGTGTGGTGGTAATCAGCTGCATAGGACCAGACCAGGCAAAGGCAAAAAAAAAAAATATTCATCCACCAGGGAGTCCAAGCCTGATAGCATGGGCATGTACTTTCGCGCTAACAAGGGACTGCAAGGTACTTCTGGACTGTAGGCGATGTACAACCCGTACGTATGTGTACATCTGTGTTTGAGCTCTGCTTTTTTGGACTCCCCTTTTTCCACCCCTTCCTGGATTCCTGCACATCTATCGGTTACCAGCCTGCACGCTGATCTTTTTCTCCCACAAGGAAATCCAAAGAGTGCAATGTGTAGCAAAGGTCCAAGAAGCGGAAGTGGTAACAGATGGATATGCCACCAAATGGAAGAGTTGGTAAAAATGGAGGTAGATGGTGATAAGAAGCTGGGTTCCAAAAGCTTTGACATTTGATGAGAAAAGAGATCAATGAGGCAACTCATACTCGAGGTACACAGTATCATATGCCAAGCTAAAACTTGGTAGAAACAGTTTATGCTGTACTTTGTGTCTTCCCCCTTTTGTTTAGTCTCACTCCTTTCCGGTGAAGTCGGAGAAACTACAACCATTTTCGCGGTGCTTTCATTGAAACCAGAAGGCATAATGGCGGAATGGCGGAGGAGTGGCAAAAAGAGAAAGCGATGCGACAAACCCCCAAGTAATGTACCTGTCTATGTAAAAATTGGGGGTGGTGTACTTTCATGCTTTAGGAAAGGACTGGGACTGGTCATGCTATGTATGTAGTTGCCGCTGCGAGTGATGAAATGAATGAATAAAAATTGATGAAGGGAAAGTTAGAGTGATACAGTAATAGGTAACAAAGCAACATGGCATGCCTTCCTACAAAACACCAACTGACCTACTAGGAAATGTAGCTTGTACAGTACAGGACACACCGTGGAGCCGAGGTGACCTCCTTCCTTGTATCGTTGCTGATTGCAACGTCCAGGACTACAAGGGCTCCAAAGTACCGCCCCCACCAGAATTAGCGGCAATGGTACAAACTCTCCTCGCAGCCCACACACAAAGTTCGTTGACCAGCAAGCACCAGTGGTCGCTCTTGCACGATTCGCTTGGTTACCCCCCTAGCCTGGCAGCCAAAAAGATCAGTCGGTCACTGTGTGTCTCTACGGTCTGTCGCCCGCTTGCCCGCTTTTTGGTGCAGACCCCCCTCCCTCTTTCGCACCCTCCCTTAGAAATTGGGGCAGTCTTAAGTCTTGCTCTACACAATCACCCACGCGCAGTAAAAAGGCAGTAGGCCAACGCTCCCCCCATACAAATTTCCCTCTCTTCTCCCTCATACAAATCTCCCACCAAAATCGTCTTCCATACAAACGCCGCCTACACTCAACCTCAATACTAGCACATACAAATTGTGAGTACCTCTGTTTATATGGCACTGCACTGCAAAAACAAAGTCACCTCAACCAACTTATTCATCCGCCCGCCTCTCTTGGAATTATTCGTGTCAATTCCTCTGTAATTGATTGCCATAACCTTTTTGTGTTTTGCATCGCCGTCAAAACTCATTTGGAGCTCATCTAGAGCTTCTCTTGAACTTGGCCCGTTGCACCACTCCCACAAGCCCATCCGTCATCATCGAAACCCACCCTGCACCTTAAACTGATCAATCCCACTGACCGCGATTGCGCGCAACAGCTCCATCAATTACAACGTCGCGATCGAATCTCTCCAATAACTTTTCAAGGTATGCAGATTGGTCTACTTGGTTCAATTCCGAGCTTCAAGACGCGGTTTTCACGCGTTGGCGGACGCAATTGCATTTGCGACAGCAACGCTTCGCGATCAATCAATCGTGCATCACCACCTTATCCATCTGCCCCTCATTCGCAACCATCCAAGCTGTCGCGCACCCGCGACAAACCCGCCCTCAATTCCTAGACCTCATCCTATTCTCTTCCACCACAACACCCTCACTTGCCTTCAACCCTCGATGTCGAGAACCTTCGTCTAATCATACAAAGACTGACATCCTATTACAGCAACACTCCCTTCCGAAATGCCTAAGGAAGCAACTAAGCGCGGCAAGGCCGGTAAGGTCGAGAAGCGAAAGAGCAAGAAGGGTAAGTTGTCATACCCGTCATACCCAAATCATTATCGCATACTCCAAGAGCGACACGTGTAATTTCGGCTTTCAGTCTAGCATGTGTCTTTCTATAGGCTACCCGTCCTTGAGTCTTGCTTGCTCGAGGATGTCGGAGAGCGCCAATTCCCAATTGTCGCTCATGAATGCGTTCACATGATGGTGCACGGCCGCTAACAGTGAATGTAGACCCCAACGCTCCTAAGCGTGGCCTGTCAGCGTACATGTTCTTCGCCAACGAGCAACGAGAGAACGTTCGCGACGAGAACCCTGGCATCTCCTTCGGCCAAGTCGGCAAGATTCTTGGTGAGCGATGGAAGGCCCTCAATGACAAGCAGCGCGCTCCGTACGAGGCCAAGGCCGCTGCCGACAAGAAGCGTTACGAAGATGAGAAGCAAGCCTACCAGGTAAGTTTCTCATGCATTCTCCCTTGATTAACAATGCTGAGCGTAGCTGATTAGGCCGAATCCGACTAGGCTGGTGGCGATGATGAGAGCGAATAAATGATATCACATCATTTCGTCTGCTTATTGGTCACGAGGTTTCATGATGAGATGACTCTGGAGGTTATCGGCCTAGGAAACCTTGATCGTGGTAGAGCACAAGTTTCCTTTTGATTCTACCTAGGTAACGCATATGGGATCGGTCGGTGTTGATGCACAGGGAAAGGGACATTGTGCTTTAGTTTTCTCAACGTTGTTTTCGCTCTGACTGGACTAGGGTTCGGGGAATGGCTCTGATCCAGTGGAGTTGTCGCAGGCTGCTTTAGTATTTTAGCTACCCTGCACGAAGCACGAAGCCATCAAGTCGGTGCTTTTCGACAACGCGATGTAAAATAGTTTGCTGTTATAATTCACGAAGAGAGTTGCCTGCACGTCAGTACTGCACGGTCATCGCTGGGTTGCCGACTTGATAAGAATCAGTGATGATGGATGGAACAAGCACAGTGTCTTCCCACGTGGATAAATCCCACCCAAGACGCCCCGTGCTCATCAGACAGATGCATGCGACCTGAGGATCTGTTCCGAGGATCTGGACTGACGGTCAGGGGTCCGGCCGAGGAGGTGTGGGAGCCAGACGTGGATAGGCCCATGCCCCCAAACCGTTTATTTATTCACAACGTCATTCCAAAGACGAGGCTGTGGAAGCAGTATTCAAGAATCGTTACGTACTACCCCTGAATTGCTGTTACTAGTCAAATCGACGTGGATATCGCTGTGTTATTGTTACTATTGCCTGCCTTACCCTGCCCTGGTTGTTGTCCCAGCTTCGGGATCGGCCGCATTTTGTACCTGTGGTCTGGGAAACCATCTGATTCGATCAATCCAATCATCGACTTGCCTACCTCTATAGGTGTTTAAATAGATGGTCTAGACTGAGATACATCACCTAGTTTAATCCAGTCATGTCTGCTCTGGTGGGATACTTTCTGCGGGCCCGTACTCCCATGAATCCGTCGTACAGCATACAAGCATAGGGATTCATACATCTCGACCTCTTCTCGACCTCTTACGAAGCTCTTACAAAGTCAAGATCGCTTAGATCTAAAACCCATGCTGGCTACCAAACTCGCTCAAGGATTGGGAATGCATGCAAGCGCTTGCGAAGCAGCGCAACGACCATCAGGTTGGATCTCATCCTTCGGGACCTAGATCGGAGCAGTGCATCGGTCCCTCGGTCAGAACTGGAGATTACGCTGCTGTCCCTCTTCCCCCAGATCCTAGTCCCAACACCCTGCATATTCGAGTACACAGCATTTGGTCTACGAATACCACCATCCAACAGCAACATCGTTCAGGCAGTTTATATTTGCTCATCCTGCCCGTCGCCTTCTGCTTTCCCACTTACTTCATCTAATATTGATGCTGGAAGCGTCTTCGTAAAATCGACATTTCTAACGCCGGATAAGCGCCAACAAACATATGGTCTGGGTTGAATCACGTATCACATAGGCCAAACCAGCGTCTACCAGCGTCTACTATTACACATCAGCGCCTAGGAGACAAACGGCAGCGAGGCCGTTAACAGAGTACCACAACGAGTCAGAGGCTGTCTTGCAGTTATCCTTCCGTCATTGATATTCCATCTGTCCCATTTCGCGCCAAGTCGCAGACAAACATGCGGCCGGGACATCATCGTCAAGACGTCCACCCCTCGCCCCTCGTCCAGTCTGCTCTCTTCCCTGCATATTATTTCATGCAAGTGCTCCCTTCTCCGCGCCTGGAGCAGGTCGCACCATGATCGCTCTACGCCTGATCCGGTCTTTGCGGCCAAGCTCCACCAATCCCTGATGCATATACCTGCTTAGAGTCTCGCTGCCGGGCTTCGTGGCATGCTCTTACTTGAGTCAGGAAAGTGTATGAGAGGCTACTTTATCGACTGCCTACACTGGGAAACTTCCGAGCGGCCGGCCAAGCCAATTGGGTCTTCTTTTCTTTTCTTTCTTACTCCGTCTTTTTTCCCTTTCCTATCTTGATTGCCCTCTCACATTCATTCATGTACGTGTCGGCTGATTCCTTCAACGTTATTCGATTGCTATCATATCTGCGGATTGTCTCTCGGAGCAAAGGGCTTCCTTTCATTTTTCTTGATTGATTTCACCATTGTTTAATCTTCATTGTCGGCAGAGTCAGTCAAGTAAACCACGCACGTACTTCTATACTCTCGGCTCCATAACAAATAAAGTCCAACGTCTGAAATCCTATACTGGTTCCGTGCCGTTCTAATCACATTATCGTATAACAATAATTCTCTCTCACGTCTTCGGCGGTTTGCCAGTACGAACTCCACACACGGCACTCTTTGCATCAAAGTCCTTCTCTATTGGGGAATGCACACCTAACACGTCACCCCACAGTGGTTGGGCTCTAGACTCACGTTATATGAGACTCGCAGAGCAACACATCCTTTCGTGGAGAAGGTTCTCATTGATTCCAAGTCATAATAGGCTCTTGACGAGCTCTTCTTTTACTTAATCTTTGCTGCTGAATTCATTCTTAAACGTTCCCCTCCCCACACGGCCAACTGGCTCGCCTTCTGCGGAGACGACGATCATTCAAGCGCTTATCGGTTACCAACTAAGAACCCTGCCAGTTCCAAACGATATTGCGTCGTCATTCCGATATTAAATCTATCCTCATTCCCATCTTTTGAACCTGAGACCACTCGCGACTGGCACTAGCCTTGGTGTTCAACGAAGTGATATCTCGTGGTGGCTGTGGAGGAGAGGCTTAGAGAAACCTTTTTTTTTCTTCGGAGATACCTGAATTACTTGCCATCATGGGACCGTAGGTCCCGAATTCACTATGGACCCTGTTCTTCATCGTACTAGAATGCCTTCCGGCAGGGTGGCGGCTCAACAGCTCTGCCCTCAACTACTCAATGGCTGTTTCCTCGAGGCTGATCGTGCTGATTTGGTCGGCTTAAACCTTCAAGGTCTGCGAAATGCCCTCCCGGAAAGTTTCCATCCCCACTTAAACGGGATCATTGAGGAGATTTACAACACTAGCCGACTACTACGAGACCTCGCAGAGCAGGCTCAAATACATGTTGCCCAGTTACCTGCCGTCTTCGACTATCTCAATGTCGTTCTCCCATGCCTCTGCAAGACGCTCCGGGACATCATGGCGTTCTATGAGGACAAGTCATTGAACAAAGAGCACCGATGGAGGACCATGTACCATAAGATGGGCAATGAGCTTCCCGGAACGACTTTACCAGCTAGGTTTATCATGTACAACCAGTTCCTTCGGTTACTTCAAGATCTTCTGACAAGGTAAGAGCCTAATGTCCGAGAGACTCGTTGATATACTCACAGGCTACCTACCCAACCAGATCGCCCAACTTCGACTTGAATGCAATGGAATCTCTGCGAATTCGCATTCTTCAACTGCGTGAGGCTAGGAAGATTCGTTAGGAACCCATCTCCCCTTTTCTCAGCGTCTAACTAAAACTTTCTTCTAGCTCCTCCGAACCCCATTAGGACTGATCTTATAAGACGAGATGAGGCATTGGAGTTTTGGAACCAAGAGACAGTAAGGTCCCACCATTCTCCTCATGGGGTCAGTGGTATTGAAGGTGTGCAGAATTCGCACTGGGCTGAGGCAATCTTTACTCAACCACTTTCGTCTCGGAGGGAATTTAAGCATCAAGGACGGTAAGTAGCTTCGCTAGAGAGCTTGCTGCTAGGAATGCCTACGCTAACATCATATAGTTCGGATGCATTTGGACCTTTCCAGAAACTTGGCCATCTCCCACCGCTTTCCCGGGACGTCAAGATATTAGTCAAGAGGTAATAACCCGCGCCTCCCTTTCGCCCTATGATTATCTAACTCTTAGCACATGTCTCATGCTAATAAACGCTCCAGATCATTCGATACCGACCGCATCTCGGTTATCTTCTTCTTACAACTGAGAAATCAGGCGCCGTTCCTCTTGATTCGATCGAAATTCACGAGCCAAAACTGGGTTTCTGTGCTCGGTGTGCACGAGCTGTCTATTCGAAGGGAGAGCGACTCGGTCTTGCATTTGTCCAGATGGAGCCGTTCGGAGCAGCGGGTCAAACCCTGGGCAAACTTGTCCTTTTTGACCTGGGAAGGTCAGTACACTCGTCGCTCGAGCAGGGTGGCATTTCTTTGAAAAATAAGCTAATGGGGAGTAGAAATGGTACTCTTCTATTGCACATTCCTGGTCCTGAGAGTTCGGAGTCAGCTCACACTCAATGTCAACCCCAACGAATTCCAGCTCCGTAAGGAGAGACGTCTATTCCAAGCGTAAGTCATCGAGAACCCATGCCCGCTGGATGAAGCAGAGAAGCTGACATATATCCCCTAGCCAAATGATCGACGATGGGCACCAGCACGTCCTTATGGTGTTCGAGGATAGCGTAACAGGTGGATGCCGTCTTCACGCTGCTATTTGGGAAGGCAAATTGCGCGCATGTCCCGTATGGACAGCATTTAGTACGTAGCAACGCCTTTCCCTTTATGACCTCCCCAAGTAGCCCTCTACTCCCCTCCTCTTCTTATCTCCGGCTTCCCAGTAAAACTGACCATCATCTTCTTATAGTCCCCTCGAACGTGTCATCGTCCTGGCTCCTCCGCAAGACCAAGCGCCGTATCTGGCTACGCGACATACAGCCGTATGTTTTCTGCGAAGAGTATAAACCGATGCATCAGCGTAGGGGCCGGTTCGGTGCGTATGAGCTGTGCTTCGCCCATAGCGAGGCTGCGACGCGGTTCCAGGAGCTGTTCGCTTCATCGCCGAATACATCAGCCGCATCAGTCCCTGATTCCCCTGGAAATGACGTCGCTGCGGCTAATTAGCCGTTCGACTAGAATGAACAAAGAGGAGAGAGCACTTTGCTCTAGGGGCAACATTTACGGCACCTACAAGCACGCCTGGGGAGTTATTGGGGCGTGATGCTACATCTCGGAGGCAACATTCCACTCCGTTCGTGGAGAAATTGGGATTCTTGTTCCAATATGAAAACCCATCTCACCGTTATCTACCAAGAATACCTACCGCTATCTACACTCTCTCGGGCTCCATTTCCAGAATTACCATCTTCCCCTCTTTCTTTCGAATGTCCCATATTCGCGAAGCCGAGCCGATATTCATCGTCTCCACTTCAAGCTCGGAAAGGAACGCACCCGACAAACGGCGTTCAGGATTCGGGTACATATTCATGCGACATATCTAGCCTAATTTCCTTATTCTACGAGAACACGACACGACAGACGAAAACGCGGCCACGAGACGCAGGCCTACGAGTTAACGAAGCTCACGACGCTTTTATTATGTCATTTTCCCTTGACGAGATTGACGACGGAAATGATCATGATGAGAGGCAGATTGTTCGATGATACCCCTTTTCCTTATCATAGCATTTAGCGAATCTTGATTTTTATTTTCCTTATTTTATCTTTTCTATCTGTTCGATGTCTACCTGACATATTTACTGTCAATGGGCGTGCACATGATCATGACGGTGGTGCTGATAGGAGTGACTGCGTTAATATGTAGGTATTTACGATGAAGAGCGGAGGTGGAGAGGACGGGTTTCCCTTGATACCCATCTCTTGGTTGATTGGAATAGCTCCCCTTCGAGTTTCTATTTGGAGGGAATACCCGCTAGGGCACTGTTGGTGTCGAGCACATTTGACTGTATCTAAGGGAAATTGATGCTGTCTTAATATCTACCTCCTAGATAATTTACCTAAGATCGAGGGGAGAGTTATCATGTGGACTTGGGATGTCACTATAATCTCTTATTTAAGAAAAATCCTATCATGGTAGATTTGTTACTCTGGGCGGATCTCTGGGACTCCCGCGAGAGATTTCTACCAACAAGCTTTGATTCGACTTGGCAGACGTATTGACTTGGATTAATCTCCCTGGATAGTTAACGTAGGTACCTTATCTACCTGGTACCTATTGACCTGACTTGACCAAATATTCGTAAACGTCTGATTTTATACATTAGTTGCCTAGGTACTTGATAATCAGCAATTGTGTCTTACGATCATAGTATTTAAGACCTTTTAGGGATGACTACCAGGTAGGTACTTTACTAAGCGTTAAGGCTAGTAGGGTAACCGGAATCCCTTTAAAGGCTACCTGTTTATTTACCATACGGCAATAGGCTGTGCCGTTCCGGAGGTCTATGAACATCTTGTCAGGTTCCAAAACGATTCACGTCTTTCAACAAGTCAAATCCCAGCGGTTTGACTGTATCTGATCGGGAAGTGTGGGCATTTAGCTGTGGGACCTTCTCGCTTCAGGGGCTTCAGGGCCTTTGCGCTCCTCTTAGAAGCCCTCTCTTGGTGGCTGACTAAGCGAACAACATTTAGATGCGCGCTGCCCCTGACTGATAGAGAAGGAGCTGAAATAATTATTGTGACTGCATAGAGATTAAGTAGGATACTGCCCGTCATGCTTAGATCTTATTGACTCTGGCGTTATACACAACAACCCATAACCCCCTCCGATAATCACATTCCTCCTAAAGACAGAGTCACTTTAAAAGCTTTCACAACATGCTAAACTCAAAGTACTCGCAGCTGCCATTATTCGATAGCTATCATAAATCTATTATTCGGAAAGGCGACAACTTGTTGCTGTTGTGTAGTATGGGAAGGTTAGTAATAATCATCATCACCTGAACTTGGGTAATAATCATCATCACCTGAACTTGGGTAACAATCATAATGAGCTGAACTTGGGTAATAATAACCCCTCTGGTCTATCCTTCGTAATTTCTTTATGGTAGATTTGTCCCACAGAACCCGATGTAAAACCCAATCTTCCGTCATGACATTAGTGATTTGTGTGTGTAATTTCCATTCGTCGAAATTCATCTTCCACACCTCGTCGCTTGTCGACTTGGGATCTGGGTGGAAACGAGGACCCCCGAGCTCTTGGGCTTGACGCATGTAACTCCGAATTAGGTCATATAAAGCATTACGCCGGTCCAAATTTAATAGTTCTGGATTCTCTTTCTTAAACTTCTCATATTCGTCGTGCATTGAATGAGCGCTACTCATGCTTGGGCAATGCCAGCGGTGGAGCTTCCGAACTCCAGCAAGTTCTGAGAATAGATACAATTCGGACTCGTCAGAACCCTCAAGGTGGAAGGACACGGGCTGCTTGGGAACTTCTTTCGCGTAACGGCATTTGCAGCCACTGCATCATAGAGTTAGTATTACTTTTCTAGGAAATGGATTTAGGGATGGAAAGGAATGGTTCCTAAGATTGATAAAAGGAAAAAAGGAAAAAGAACGGAGGGAAAAGAACTCTCGATATCACTCACAATAGGTAATCATGCCAGCTATCATAATTCTGGGATCCAAGCTCGATCTCACGGGCGGTCGTATAGGCGATCCGTTTACATTCCTCGTAAGCTAGAGTGTTTGTACCGTGAGCATGTAAACTAGCAAATTTGCACAAAGAAATTATAGAGAGTCATATTTGCATACCTTCAAACAGTTTCACCCTACACCAGTATTTTTGGAATACTACCACCTGAGCAATTTCTGCAGGAGAAAAATTCGCCCAGTACTTAACGACCCAGTCTCCGTACGGAGCTCTTGCTAAGGGTGCTCGGTCACTTTCAGGCATATGATGGAAAAGGTTAACAGCAATTTCTTGCATATAGTAGGCGCGAACCCTCCGATCGAACTCTGTGGCCGTTTCAAAAATGTTCATATCTCCGAACGACATGCGATGTGGAAAATTGACTAACTGGGTAACTGCACTGACAAGCTCGGGTAGATGGAAAGCAGTGTACATGCGGAACAGTCTGATGTTCCATTCGTCGTGGTGGACGTAGTCATCGAAAAACTCCTTAAGCGAGACCTGATCAAGGGGGTTGACCTTGCGGGACTCAATCGCCATAACTCCTAGCTTGTAGTCATCGGGCGCGAGGTAGCGAAAGATATGTGATTTAGCAATATAATTCGCGTTCCCGGCGTACGCTCGGTAAAGTGCTCTGGATGTGAGCATCAGCGAGTGGACATCGCTAGCGGTCTTTAAATTCTTAAAGATTTCTACTACTAGCTCCGTAGCGAGGTGCTCCATGGCACGAGTAGGACGTTTGTCTGTCATGATGTCTAGGAGAGGCTACCTTGTGAAATGAGGATTGAGAAGCCCGGAAGAGTTGTTATGGATGGGGAATCAACACGATTTTTATATAATATATTAATAAAGTACCTATAAATTGGAGGTTTTGTGAGCCAACCAATACCATTGTCAATTTTATCTGATGAATAGTTCTGTTTCAAAGCATTGTTTATCTCCAGCAACCTTAAGGTAAGTCACTTCCCTGATAGTTGTCCTGGGGAAATATGGGTAATCTAGCCGCATATTTTAACAAAGAGGCTACAGCCAGTGTCCAGGACTAGAATCTACCTAATCCTCCTTAAATAACAAAGGCTATTCTTCCTTAACTTAGGCTTTTTGTTATTTCTTGTCATTTTCTCACCTAATTATTATGAACTCGTTAGTGCTTGTATGACCAGCTGAACATGTTACTAGGTATTTCACCCTATTCCATGCTTTCAAAATTCAAAGGAATTGTCAAACGGTTGTCCTGTGTTAAATCTAATCTCCTTTACCAGGTAAATAAGCCACTCACGATATGTTATTCAACTTACATCATTATAATTATCTCGTACGATGGTAACATATATGTCATGATGAGAATATTATAAGGGACGCAAACGACTTTATTACACGAGAGGACGCAAACCTGTTTACTGGTGGTTGAGGTATATTTATATGGGTGGCTAATTTCTGTCTATACTTCGTATCCTATCCTCCTAATAGGCCTGTACTGTCACGATGCCAACCATAGGTGGGGGGTACGAGCTCTGTTGTTCCGCAAGGGACTCTGGACATAACTAGCTAGCTCCTGGTACATATGGGAAATGACTCCTTTGTCGACGCTGTCATAGACTGAAGGTCACCCCGGGCGGAACCATGACAGGTCGCATCTGACGGGTCAGTCCTCAGACATAGACCTCCAGCATCTAAACCCCCTCAAATCGAACCTTGGACGGATCACCGAACCTCTGACAGACCAGTCTCCCGAAAATATGAGCATATCGATGAGAGAGAGAAATGCGAGGAAGAGGGGCATATAGTGGGCAGGGTGCAATTAAGGAAAAAGGAGAAAGCGAGGGAAAGAGAAGCATTAAAAATGGGGCAAGAGAAAAGAAAAAAAAAGGACAATAATTGACGACTCTTTAACGATTGTTTAGGATGGACTGTGGTATCTTTCGGCCTTTAGTTCATGCATAAGAGTAAATCAACTGGCCAAAGGGGAACACTTCTTAAACCCAGCCTCCAGGTCCCGATACCCAAAGCTACCGGCCCCTCTTCCGCTTCGGCCTTATTATCTGGGTCCGGGGTTGTCGCATACTTCATTTGTATGTAAAATCTAGACTTAAGCCTAGGCGAACGGTATGATCTAGCTTCTAACTGTGGGCACCTATACATTAGTGTTTATACAGAGCTCGCTGAATTTGCCCTTTCAGGCCATTTTGATGGAGCTGTGTGACGATCAGACATGGGACTCATCATTCCACGATGTATCCCTAGGATCAAGGTATCCCAATTGTCGAGAGAGGTCTGAAAACAACACATATGACACTCATCCGAGTATCACAGCCATAACCACACAACCAATTAGCTAGTGTCTACTGTTGTCAATGCCTCTATGCTCAGTATATTATCGATTTTCTCAGGAGTCCTTAGTCTATCGACCGCTACCGACTCAGGTATGTTTGACTAACTGTAAACTCCATTTCCGGTGACATTATCCAACAATAAATAAATACCTAGTAGGTAGACAACATTCATGTCAAATTCATATTGCAATCTTCGTTCGATACGAGTCGAAGAGATAGTCTTGACTACTAGACTCTCTAGACTAGTCTTTTTTCATTAGATAAGATCCTACTGGTAGTGGGCCTGGTATCTCGAGTTTGATGTCTACGTACCATGAAGTTGCACTGAAAAGCCGTGATACCTAAACTCCTTATTACCCCTGAAGAATGCGTTGAATTCGTCACGTGATTCTGCAGGTACATCCGCATGAACTACAGGTCATTGACGATTTGGATACCAGTAAAATAGGCTTTAAGCTGTTTACCCTATGTAGGTTGATGGTCATACTAGGCTCATGAAGGCTAGCTAACATGTAGGTGGTAATTAGGGCTGGCTTAATCGTAGCAATGCTACCTACCTTAGGTACCTGGTCTAATATCAAGAATGACTAGCGGTTAAGGCGAACGTCAGGTAGCCTGGTAGCGTAGGGAATGAGACGGGTCTATACAACGAATGAATCCCAACCAAAGGGTCTCTGATTCTTGGATAGGGCAGTAATAGAGTTTAATAGTGGATTAGCTAAGAGTTTGTCATCAAATTTAGCTGGCATGTTTACGGTGGTATTCCGGACATCCTAACTTATCTAAGGAAAAGAAGGGGTACGAATTAGAGGGTCTTCCCCGTCATTTTCAACCGGAACTTTAGAAGGGCAGGGGTATTTGCCTTACACACATGGTTCTGGCATTCATCTACCTAGTCACGGAACTCTTCCGCGAAGCTGTTCGTTAACTATAAAGTCGCCGACTCGAACCAATAAAAGCCCGATTCAACGTCAAAAACCACAATGGCCATTTTTGAACTGCTTTATTGGATAGACCTTGCCCCACCTCTCTCGGTTCGTCAAAAAGAGATACAAAATAGATTTCATACATATCATACTACGATGCTTAATAGGTGCCACTAGGGCAGGAGTTATATATTAGTAGCGGATCTTTTTTACCTTAGAAATCTCATCTCGATCTGGTCCCCGAAAGTTATCCACTGCAATATAGCGTCAATGACCCTGTCCACTCATATCGCAAGGGCCATGAGCCGCATTCCGAGAACTATGGATGTAATCATACTCCCCACCGATTCCGAGGTATTCTTCGAAAGAAGGTCAAGCTCCAGTCAATAGTACTACGACATTACGTGCCCTGTAGGGCTCTAGACCTTGCGCGTTTGGGGTATGGAGAGACTGAACTGGGCCCTACTAGCCCAAGCTTGCCTTAACTCCTGACCGAGTGCTTTGATGCGGTGGGGCACCGGCCTAAAGGGACACTACCTTAGGCGAGCCAACCAACTAGAACTTCGAACTCCATCATAATATGAGACGGGTGCAGCTGGCTCACCTTCCACCCAATGTTTGACCTTTGTCAAGACGATCGCTGCAATTCGCCCCGTCGCCGGAGCGTATTTATGCCAGGTTCTGGACCGCCGGAGAAAAATGTCAGAATTTTTGAAAGAGCCCCTGAGCTTTTGAAATAAAAGTCCTCTCTCACCAAACCATTTTCCATCCAACGACGACTAATGTGACTTCCATTATTCATCAGAAAATGCTGACGCGTAGTAGAAAAATTTCAAAATTGTCGATCATTTATACTATTCTCTATCAAGCTCATTTGATGTACGTCTGAATATGGGGTGGTGGCCTTAGCGGAGATTGACTCGGTCAGCCGGAGAGTTCCAGTGAAGACAAGGGTCAACCCCTGAATTGATCGGTGCTTAAGCAAGATCTTATCAATGGAAACGTGCTCCCGGGAGGCAATCATTGTTCAATGACACATATTATATCCCAGCCTCAGAAGGTTTTGGGGCAAAAATTTCGGATACATATTTTGTCAGTGAATAATAAGGTTAGCATGACAGATTCGTGAAGTAACGTACGTTGGCTGGTTGGACAAATATAGCCACCCTCAGTATTGCGAACCCATTTACTGATTTGAATTCCTACATCGCATGTGAGATACTCGAGTCATTCTTATATATGTACATGTATCTTAGGTGCTGATTGATATACTTGGAGGTTTGCCCAGCTTGGGCAGATGGAGCATAACTTCTGATCCCTGGTCTACGTCAAGCACGTTTTCCTTGGCAATGTTGAGGCCTAGTCGTTGGGGGCCATTCCAGAGCTATACAGCCGAGCATGACGCCGTCGTGAATTGGCCCATCTCCACTAGCGGACCCTCATAAAAGCCCCTAAGGGGTCCGTGTGGATGCAGGTAATGAGAGGAGATATGAAACCCAGATCTGGGCTGATGTCGAAGTGACTTCAGTCAGATACTGCGGGTTCGAAACTGCATGCAAAACACGAGTCAAAACAAGCTTTACGTAGGGCCGATAATAACAAGCAGCCGGGGAAAATGCATGCAAACATGAAGTACCTAGTACGCAGCATGCACTATAATTCTTCGGTCGCTATATGGGACCCATTTGTGGAGTTGAATCTCAAGCTGCGTTTCGTACTGGTTTGTAGGACATTGTCCCCGGGTTTCCTTTCGTTGCCACCCCGGGTCTGTGTGTTGCTGCTTATCTCCTTTAGACTACAATGGAATCCACATACATAAATGCGTTATGTCCTGTATTTTTCCGCCGTGTAAGATCCGGGGTTAGTGTTGGCAGACTCCTACTAGTGTTGGATTATTGGAAAGCTTCGTGAACAGACCTAGCCTAGCCTAGGCTCCCCATGGCAATTTCTTGCCTCTTCGCATGGTAGAAGGACCTGAGTAGGGCTGGCTAGTATCCATATAGAAGGATATCCCATCACCAGTGGTCCTAGGGCTTCCTGGGCCTTTTTACTGTTGCGCTGGTCACGGCTTCTCTTGTTTTTATCCCCCAGTTTGTCTTCTAACCCTCCTATTACAGGCGTTTGCTGCTTTCATTGACGACGCTTGAGGACATACCAACCAGGAAGCGGCAAGATGGCGACGGACAGCAATGGAGTCCCGCTCGAATATTATCAGCCGCCGCACAGTCTCCTGTCCATGGACAAGTCCATCTACAATGGACTTCTAGCCATAGGAACTCTCGCCACCATCTCGCTGATTTTTACGACGTCCCTTCTAGGCTTCATCACGTGGCGTATGATCAATTGGAAGTCCCATTATATCAGTGCCGTCGGTCGAAACCAGTCGGTCGTGCTTATTTATCAACTTATTTTGGCCGATTTCATGCAGTCGCTAGGATTCCTGATTTCCTTCCATTGGGCTGCGGAGCAAAAGATCATTGGGCCGAACGGGACGTGCTTTGTGCAGGGTTGGATGATTCAGATTGGAGATGTCTCGAGTGCTTTCTTCGTCCTCGCGATTGCGATTCATACGACGTACCAAGTGATCCTCTCCAGAACCTTGTCTTACAGGACTTTCATTTGCTGCGTGCTCGGCGTCTGGGGTATTTCTGTAACCCTCACCTCCCTCGCGCCAATCGTTGGTGGTCGTTGGGTGTTCCAGAGAGCTGGCGTTTGGGTAAGCGAAATTCCTACGTAGGAAGCAAATTTAAGCAGGATAATCTAACAGTTGAACTAGTGCTGGATACGATCGGATTTGGAAGGACTCCGACTTGGCCTTCACTATATTTGGATTTTCATCGTCGAGTTCGGTTGTATCCTCATCTACGCCGTCGGTTTCTACTACCTCTTCCGTGCCAAACGTACAGAGGCTTCGATCCCAGGCCGTAGCATTGAAGGCCTGCGTAAAGCCCGATCAGCTATGCTGGCGTACGCTATCGTTTACACTATTTTGAGTCTTCCTTTAGCGTAAGTCATACCCCAATACTACCATCTCACTATTCGTGGCTTACACAACTCGCAGTGCTGGAAGAATGGCTGCCATGTCGAATAACGATCTATCTGACACTTATTATCTGTTCGCTGGCGCTGTTTTCACGTGTTCTGGTTGGGTAGACACAATCCTTTATACGATTACCCGACGAGCACTGCTATTCGACGAATTGAACGTTTATAACCAACGACCCAGGCCCAACATTGGCAATGGCCATTTACATGGGAAGGACGCGGGCTTCCAAAGGCAGAGCAGCACGGACAGTATATTGGCTCCTAACGGCTTCGGAAGTATTGGCGGTATTAAGATGGAGAGAACTGTGAAGGTTGAGCTAGATGATATGGAGAGCACGGGCAGCGGAGGAAGAGGTCAAGGAGAATTTTACGCAACGGCAACTGCAACAGCAGAAGCTTTTAAGTCATAGGATGGCAATGGACTGGCACCAGAGCGATGTAAATGATGTACGACAGATTCAGAGATTCCCCTTATTTTAGCAAGTACTACTTATTTAATGATCGCTTGTAGTCCTAAGTTGTAACCTCGTCTCCCATAACGACAAATATTTACTGACACCAAACATTATTCTTCTGTGCTACATAATATTCTACGCTCTTTCGTTCCGATGTTGCATTTTCGAGAATACAAACAGTAACGGACGATTCGAAACCCCGGTCGATATCCGACCCTTGTATTAGTAGCCCCTGCAATTACCATTGCTCCAGACGCAGCGTTACACGGTGCTATGGAAGGGGCTCAGATGCTCATTACCAATAAGTCGCGCCTTTCATATATGACTAGGTACAGGTACGTAATCCATAGTCGTTCGAGATTGTCAAAGGCGTAAGTAAGACCGCCCTATGCGATGAAACCTCCGACATTTCAGTCGCCCTGGGAGCTGTCAGAGGACTGACCCGTCAGGGTTCGACCGGAGAGGGCCTGGACAACAATAGACAAAGGAGGAACCTTCTATGTATACCACGAGCATGGTAGATAGGTTTAGAGTCCCTTGCGGAATAACATGGTTCGTTACCCCCGCAGGAGGTTGGCATCGTGACAGAAGCGCCCTGTATTACTAATATCCATTGCAGTCAAAAGAAACTTGCTTAGCGTAACGATGATACCGTTAAAACCGACTGTCAAACTAATACCCTGACATGTTTCTCTTCCTATCCCCCGGTTGCGTTTGTTTTCCGGACCGAGCATTCTAGTCTTAACACTCGGGTTACTCATGTAAAAAGAAGTCTATTATACCTACTACATACCACGAGGATAGGCCCGGATGTGGCGTAAATCCCGAGTGTCACTTACCTAGGTAGTTGGTGCAAAAGGCCGCCTCTCATTGGCTCAAGCCATTCCGGATGGCAGTGTAACACAATCGCGTGGCTACCTGGCACGTTGATCTACACTATGATTCACCATGCAATATCTTATATACCAGGATTCTGAATCGCTATACTACCTAAGCAGTATAGTATAGTTTCACACCATTAGATGATTATCAATTAACTTATATTGCTTACTCGCCGAGTAACGGGTGCGTTTAGAGTCAAGGAGTTAAGTCGGGGTCGATACTAAATAAACACTTGGCGGCGCGGGAGCAATGTCTACATGAAGGAGGTGAAATTCTTTAAGCATGGCGAGTATTTCTGAATCCATATTAAAACGTGTTTGGCTAGCTTCATCGTATGGTAGGTGACTTCAAGACCGCGTTTCGGCCTGAACGATGCCGCGCTAGGCGGTTATGCATTGCATGTAGGGCAGACCGTAAGAGCAAACCCGCCAACCCGCCAATTCAATTCATGTATTGAAATGTATACTGTATGAATACTGTAATGCACTATATGTATGCACTGTATTTTTTTTTTCTTCCAGGGCAATATAGCGCTACTAAGCGCTGTAAATACAGTACGTTATAGCGCATGCCTCCTTATAAGTATAGTGACTGCTGTACTGACTTACTGACTTACTGACTTACTGACTTACTGACTTATAAGACGGCAGGTTGTTCGACTAGTCAGTCAACCAGTCAATACAGCAGTCAATTCAACTGTCTGTTCAACTGTCTGTTCAACTGTCTGTTCAACTGTCTGTTCAACTGTCTGTTCAACTGTCTGTTCAACTGTCTGTTCAACTGTCTGTTCGACTAGTCAGTCAACCAGTCAATACAGCAGTCAATTCAACAGTCGATACAGCAGTCGATACATCAGTCTGTTCAACACTCAGTACGGAAGACGCTTCCAAAAGTTTGTTCCATAGGGACCCACTGTCAGACCCACCTGACACCTGTCGTAACTTCTACCAGCTGTCGCCAACTGTCACTCGTTCGACCTTATTCTAAGACAATAGGTCCTCTAGTCCCCTGTCACGTACGGTATAGCGCTTTGCGTGGTCCCTAAACTTACAAGTAGGTACTGGCCTTGGCAGTTGGCAGTAGTTTTTGGCAGCTGCTGTGTGGGTCTATAAGTGGGTCCCTATGGAACAAACTTTTGGAAGCGACATCCGTACGTACGTATGTCATTCAGATTGACTAGCTGGCTATTGACTTGACTGACCTGACTGGCTAACTGTCGAATCGATAGTTGAACAGACAGTTGAACAGACAGTTGAACAGACAGTTGAACAGACAGTTGAATAGACAGTTGAATAGACAGTTGAATAGACAGTTGAATTGACCGTCGTATGTGTTGCAATATAAGATTGCAGATTATGTAATATAAGCCACTTGCAAGGCTAGTGAGGCTTGCCCTTTGATTGGTCAAATAGCTATAGAGCTATATACGCTATAAGGCCCTATAATTATAGCGGCTTATAGCGCTATAGCCACTATAATTGTAGTGGCAACTTGAAAAAATACAGTAGATTGTATAGTGCATTACAGTGCTTATACAGTATACATTTCAATACATGAATTGAATTGGCGGGTTGGCGGGTTTGCTCTTATGGTCCACCGTCGCATGTCTCGCTCACTTCCATAAAGACACTGGCATCTCGGGCAAAAGGAATCTTCCTGGTGGCTTCAGCACCCGAAACATAGCAACACGTAGATAAAACTATTTCCAAAGCTCAAACATGGTATCATTTCAAGACGTTAATATATACACACGAACCCATTACCCAAGGCTCGCTCACGTCTAAATGGCTTGCGCCACCAAGCCCCCGACAGCCACTTAGCTCGCTTAGTCATCTCTACTCTTCTTAGACTTCTTGGCTTTCTTATGTTTCTTATCTCCGAACGCTTCCTCGTAGACCTCTGCTGCGGTCATCCCGGCTTTCCGCTTCGTCTGTTTAGTCTTGACGCTGACGACGGGATTAGACTGTCCTTTTTGCGTAGCCTTCAAGACCTGCTTCTCTGCCTCTTCCCAACCAGGTGCGTCGCCCTCGATCTCGTATCTGAAACTTAGTGTAAGTACAAATGATCTGAAATAATTGGGGACAACCGGGCAGTCTTACTGATCGAGAGGGAGAGAGTCGATAAGCTCCCGCTGTTTCGCCCTCAACTCTTGCAATGCCTCGTCACCAGCCTCGTCCAGCTCAGCATCTAAGCTCATCTCCAGCGGTGCATACTTGTCATCCACTGCCTCATCCTCGTGCACGCCAGATGCGTTCTCCCTGCTAACACCGATCTTGTCCGATTTGGGCATCTCGGCTTCGACGGCTGACGTGACGAGCGATGAAAAATGCGTCGTGACTTTCCGTATGATCTTCATGAACATAGCCAAACCTTGTGATGATTCCATTTGTAATTCTGGACATATGTCACCCACGTCTTTCCGCTGCAGACCAATCCCCAGCAGAAGTGCACGTTGTACGCCTGAGAGTGTGATGTTCTTCTTCAGGGAACCCGTAAAGTAGAGCTCCGCCAACTTGGGAACAAGGTCAAGGATGGCGTGGTGATCTAGGACGCCCCGGGCATACGATTCTAGCCTTTTGATGTCGAACGGCGTTAAGAGTCTGTCCAGTTCTGATTTGGTCAACTCGGGTGGCTGGTTCGACGGATCTAACTGAGCACCCGCTGTAGCAGATTGATCTATACTCAATGCAAGGGTACATTTGAATTCGCGGAATTTGTAGGAGAGAAGAGTAAGGAAACGGCGATGGAAATCAGTAGCGAAAGCTCCAAGCCACTCCTTGTCGTCTTTTAGTGGTCTAAGCATGACACATGTGTGCTCGCCTGTCAAATCATTGGCCGTTTGTCTCTGTGAAATCGTCAGTTCTGATTATTCTACATACAACACGAATGCTCTAGTAGGAAGTCTTACCAAGTACACGGGTGCGAATAAAGCGCGCGCCCAGAACTTGTGGAGGTCTTGGGTTAAGCCATAGCTCACACCAACGTATTCAAGTTCCTCCGGTTTGCGTTCTGCCAACCTTGAGAACAAGGGTTGCATCGTTTTAATATCTCGGACCTGGATATCTTCGTTAAGAAGGCCACCACTTTCTGCTTTTGAGGTGTCTGTAACTCTATTGCTTGTCTCGTCGACCGAGGCTTCGTTGTCTTCGCCCAGGTTTATGAATTTGCCTTCGTAGTAGTCGATTAGAAGCTCGAGCGCTTTAGACCCATAGCCCATTTTAATGCAGTCTGGATGAGTCGCTATTCGAACTATTCGAGCACCAGAAAGAGAAGCAAAATCATCCTGGAATTGCTGGCTGACTAGCCAAGGAATCAAATCGCCGGCAGGTCGCAAGCCTCTGTCTAAACTCGCCATCACACTCTGCTTGCTGATGTTGCCTTCGAGTGCTATTTGAATGACGCACAAAGGCTCGGGGAGTCCGTTTTCTGGAATGGTTGAGGAGGTTAAAACGAAGAGCTCATGTGCCGGAGCATCGCTCATGAGTTGGATATCATCTGGAGAGTTCTTATAATGACTAGTGACGAAAAGAGCCACCATGTCTCGTAGAAGCCTTTCTGGGACTGGATGGTAGGAGAAAAGGGTATCACGGTTGACATGTAAGAGTTGACATTGCTCGCGGTCTGGGAATAGGTTGTTTTTGGGTTTGGGGGCTGTCACATCCAAGCAAAGGAGTGCATTTAGCCACTTCTCGACTGCGTCTCCTTTCGCGTAACGTATCGGCTCGGCAAGGGTGGCTTCTTTGAGGGATCTCGGACTCCGAGTCTCGCCATCCTGAGCGACGCTGGTAGCGGCCTGCTCCTTTAGTTGTTTTATCAGTTTTAATGACAGTGAGCGCCCAGTACCTTCATAACCACTTATTGTGGAGGCCATGAAAACGGTGTAAGGGCCTAGGAGCTTTCGCACCAGTGGCAATGGAATCGCGGCCGCTTCATCAATGATGACAAGCTCTGCTTGCCCAAGCACGTGGGCATCTTGTGGCCTTATATACTGGATAGTCTGGCGATGATTTCTGAAGATATTGACCCTGACAATTGCCTTCTTGAAGTCTGGATTTGTTGACTGGATAATGGAGTAATCCGTATGGTCCTGGTAGCCCAAGGCATCAAATGCTTTGAATACAAATTCGAAGAGAGTGCCCAAATTTTCTGGGGAAGGAGACGTGACGAAGATATTGCTGTAGCCGTATGATACGGCGGCGGCGATAGCAACGCCCAGTGCTGCTGATTTACCACGACCACGCGCCGCAGTCAAAGAAACTGTATTACGAAGCGTTTTCGCGGCTATAGCATCGACGAACGTTACTAATGCCTCTGCTTGATCTTTTGTCCGTGCGAGTTGGACCAGGGATCCTATCGGCTGCGTATCTCGAAGCGACTCTTTGATTCTCTCTAGTTCTATCTCCTCGGGAGACTTTGACTCTTCCGTAGGCGGCAAGGGCTTAACTCCTCTACCTCCAGATATAGGCAGGACGTTCAATTCGTCGTCAATGACAAGACATGACTCGCAGCGGCCTAGAGACAGTAGGAATCGTTCGTTGAATCTCGCGACGACATCACGATGGGCTTCGGTTCGATACCGCGAATGAACATCCATCGAGAGAGTATAGAGTTGCCTCAAACTATCCATTCCTTTTAATAGAAGGACTACCAAACCCCCCCCCTCGACGGTCTCAATAGTGCGCGCGAGAGTATTCGGGGTAAGCGCCTCGAAATCCTGCAGGATACACTATCAAGGAATTAGTACGCATATAGAGTAGGATATCTTGATTCTGGCTCCTTACCATGCCAAACGTCCTACCCAGGATCTTGTCAGTCTCCTTATAGTAGACATATCTGACATCGTGAAGCGAAACGAATAGTTCAAAGGGGTCTTCTGCATTTGCCTCTCTGATCCCGCGCTTGATTTCCTTCTTGATCTTGGCTTCTCGCTTCTTCCTGTGACTAGTGAAGCCTAGAAGCTTGTTCTTGTAAGCCCAGAGTACAGATTTATTCTGTCGTAAATCCGTCTGGGACATTATGAAGTGCAACTTCACAATCGCATCTTTCGCATGGTCGCCGACGATGACGAAGAAACTTCGCTTGTGCTCGGCGAGGCCATTTCGAATTAACGTCTGAATGCGCGAGTCCCTAGGAGATATCGAAGTCAGTACAGATTCGGATATTGTCTATTAAAGTATGCGCATGCGACTTACACAGCTTTTCGCGCCATATTGACGTCCTGCTTCGATGCGACTTTCTAGGGCCGAAATCGTATACTTGCTCTAGACATCTCGGCCGGCGCAAAAAAAGTTCCAAAAGAAACATTATTCTGCCAGGCGGTGAAGGGTTCTGCCGAGCGGTGACCCCACTAAGTACTTAGGTACATTACGAAGTTATCGGCTTTAAGATCATAATCCTATTACCGCGCACTGTGAGAATGAAGCATCATAAAATCCCATGCCAGCACAATAAGCTTACGCTACCAAATCTACGAACATGGGGACATCCATGGGCCTGAGGGGTCAGTTTTTGCTAGCCAGGTGAGCCCAACTAGGTCCTTAGCGCCCATAGTAATGCGCCTCAAACACGGCGCAATCTTCGCCATTCTCCCAACACAAGTTACAGTCCTACGCTAGTAGCTGTCACTCACGGGTAGTGAGGAGACCTATCCCAAGCCGACTAGGTGAAGGTGAGATTTTCTAAGCTGAAAGATCACGCATGTTGGATTCGGGTATAAATGCTTGAAATTTCTCAAAATGATCAGATTTTCGTGGCGTATCAATCAACCCTACAGCCAAAGAACAGTAGAATCATCGCGCTCCCAAAATCCACGTATTCTCGGGAATCCCTCGTACAGTCAACGCCTAACGGCCGCCCTGGAAAACAAAGGGAATCACGACGTCGCGACAAAAATCAAACCCTTTCTGATATCATAGATCCAACCTCAAGAGGTACCTGAGGTATTACACACGTAGACTCCGTCCAAGCCATCTATTCATTCCTTTTCCACACGTTCCCTCATCTCCGGCGAACTTGTGCATAGTCCGCCGGATTGTAAGCATAATTACGACCTCCATGTGAGTCTGTCCTATATGTGCCTGGGTGATGATGGTATTCCTCCGTAGTCTCCTGGTGCGTAGGTAATTCGGCGGCGAACCCCTTGTGATCAAGCCCAGGTGATGCAAACCCGGCGCTACTGGCATCAGATGAGTATGATGTGGGACGTGAACTATTTTGCGATGGGCTTGGCTGGCCTTGCGACCAACCCCAGGATTTGAGTTCAGGTGAGTGAGATTGGACGGATGCCGGGGAGTTCCGGCCTTGATGCGGATAAGTTGGTGACGGATGGGGCGGTTGCAAGTGCGGCGATGACTGCGGGTGATGGAAATCGCCCGGAAGTTCCATGATAGCGCCTTGGCCACTGGGCATTGTTTGGTTGTTCGGCAGCTCGGCATACTGCTGATGCGCCTTGTTCTGGTCATACGAATTGAGCTGCTGGAATTGAGCCTGCCAGTGCGCTGGGTAACTCATTGAGCTTGCTGTTCCAGGTCGGCTCCCTTGCTGCAGGGATATTGGTCGCGGTACTTGATACGGTACTGAGGGTGACATGGGCGGTTGAAATGGGCTCGCGGGCGACAAAGGTGGCGATTTCATCCCTGCGCCCAAGCCCCCTGTGTATGTCCTGTCATTAGGATTGAAGGTCTTTATTTTCCCGTCCTCAATCATTGCCTGCAATACACCAGCATCGAGCAGCTCAGCCTTCTTGATTATTCTCTGTACCATCTCTTTACTAGCCGCTTTCATTTGGGCCTTGACCATGCCGACCATGGTGATGTTACATCTAATCTCGATGTCTTCCCTCAGGTATAGCCCGTCTTTCGGGGCGCCAAGCGCAGCCAATCCAATCTCTTGCTGCTCGGGAGGTTCAACACCCGGTTGGTTGCCTCCAATGCGATACTTGTTTCGGAGGTCGACGCCCATCGGCACGTAAATGTGTGTTTGCAGACCCCACGGAAGGTCGTGAAAGCAGCCATTGAATTTGAGTTTGCCTGACCCTAATCGTCCCATACCAGGTATGTACTGGATTCGCTCGGTGATCTCGTACCATGTCGAGAAATACTCGTCGGAGGCGGCATCGCGAGGTGCTTTGATCTGCCTGTATTCGAGCACGAGGGGATTGAGTGTGATGACTTCACCATGGCTGTGAAGAATGTCGATAGCGAGTTGGCGGGGTATAAAGGAAGGGATTGGCGTTATTACGGTATAGACTTCTTTCTTTTTGAGCACCATCGCGGCGGCAGGGTAAATGTCGAAATCCTTCTTTCAGTCGCTTGGATCATTGACTTTAGGTGATAAAGAAGGGAAGAAGTTGAAGTTTGGAGGATAATGTCCCTCAGGTTTTACAACGTAAGCCCAGCGCAGTCGACCGCATAATAATGGCTGCGCCAAAAGCGATAGGCTGTTAGGATTGCGCTCGTACAAGAGCCTGACAAAGTCCACGGCGTCAGCACTGTGGTGATACCAAACCCACATTAGATTTCAACGGCACCTCCGCCGATGCAACGCAACTTGCTGTGACCACCGGTTTCCATTTTCGGCCCCCTAAGTACCATGCAGCCACCTAGTTGGGTACGGAATACTCTATTCTTAGTCTAGAACCAACATCATCATCCATCCAAACCTTAGGTACCTACGGCAAGGTACTTAAGTGAAGCACCTGGCCATTTGAACCGGATAGCCTGGAAACCGACAGGCTGGGCCAACACTTGGCTCGACTTCCGGACAAGATGACTGAACTATCCGGCATTCAGCCACTTTCTACATCATAACGTCGGTCATTGTCTAGTACGTCGTAGGGCTCAATCATCTACAGTAGTCGATCTACTCGCCCAGGTATTCCCGTCACAATAGCGGTCCTACCTATTCCCTATTATCTCAGCCGACTAATAGCTTGTGCCAATGATCGGCAAGCTGAACTAGTTCCCAACGCCATGCTTCCGTCAGCAATGAACATCATCATCGAAACTAAACTCTATTAAGCGAATAGGACTCTTCGATGGGACTAATAGCAGACTAATAGCAGCGGTGAATTGCAGTGAATTATCGCCAAAATGCAATTATCTCCCACGATAATAGGGTACACAACTTGCCCAGAAACCTGCTGCTTACCGATTGCATGTACGCAACCAACAGATGTGCCAATCAAAATCCACTCTCATTTAACATCCCCCTCCAGCCCCTCCAAAGCCTTCCCAGCGTTGCAATTCAAAAGTACCTACAACCCCAAGAATGAGAGATTTCTGCTAATATATCGCCAAGGCCCGTATACGACTAAAGGACATTTGAGAAGTAGTACTATGATATGTTTTCCACAGAGATTTCCTCTTCAATGAAAGGTTGACATCTCGTCGAGAAATTCGCTAGGTCGCGGCGTATGTTCAATTACCGAGCCTCATGAAGGACTTTTGCTGAAAGGTGCCCTCGCTTTCTAGGCCGTACTCCCGTCTCAATGCGAGCCCAACTTCGAACGCAACCAATTAGCGAGGTTTAAGTTATCTAAACATCATGCATTTCGCTTCGGTGTACGAAATCATAGCATGAGACTTTGCGACGGTCGCAAGTCCGTTATACAGAAGTGAGTAGGTATCAACTGTACGGTAGCAACCGTAGATCTTGTGTCACCGTCCATCAGGTTAGCACCCGAAGTTCTCGCTTCAATGGCAAATATGTTCTATTAGGTAGGAGTCGCAATGCAATACGTACGCTGCAGTGATAGTACTCCAAGGGATGTGAAATAGTAGGTACGACGGAGTAAATACGTTGCGATTGAGCCAGAACTTCTCGCCCTAGAAAACATCTCGAGTCAATTGATTCGGGTGGGCTGTTTGCCAGAAGATACAGTCTAGCCTATTATCCAAATATCCCAATCATCATCGAATTCTTGAAGCCAACAACCTTCTTACCAGAGGGACAAGGAAGTAAGGCTCGTGGAGGGAAGCACATAGGTATCTAGGTAGATTAGGCATTCATAGGTACAGTGACACAAAGACGAATATTCAACAAAGTACTCATGGCTCATACAATACCAACAAAATACAAGCCAATTTCACAAAGGAGAGATAACTCGACTGTATTATAAAGCAATTGACTTCCATAGTTTTACTTGAAGACCAAAATAAACCGCACGGCAGTGGCTAGACAATTTCTAGTCCTTTGGATCTGCCCGACCCCTTTTCGGAGCAAATAGGGGCGTGTAATACCACTGAACGCCGTTTTTAGGTACCCGTCTAATCTTAACGAACGCTATACTAAAGGCAACAGTAGTTAGATTATTGAGACATGTAAACCATGCATAGGTAGCTACGTAGTCGCACAGAGTAGGCCCTCTCTCGGGCTAAATATGTATTTGTGTGCCATATCCCCACTTAACCCACCACTGCCTGTATATCTATCCCCTAGCCCTTCTTAATATTCCCTTCCCATATCCACTCCATAAGGTCCCCCTAGCGGTCATTCAAAAAGGTCTTCTCTCGCTAGATAAAGATGAGGAAACTGCTCTTCTGTTACTATAGCAATGTAATAAGACCCCTGGATTCAGGTTGATACCATGACGCTTCGGCCAAATATGCCAAATCTGTTCAAGGGCAGACGTGATAGTTATCATACACCGTCCCTGTATGATCTCAGCCAGACGAAATGTTCGGGAACTTGGGCAATAGTTAGAATACACCAGAGGTGTTGAGTTTAGTATTTAAAGAGGCTTCTCGGACTAGTTAGGTCCTATCCACATCATCAACCATCTCATTCCTACAATCCCAATCCTTCTTAACCAATACCACTATCAAATACTCATCAAATTACATACATACTCGATACTCGTTACTCGATCAAGACCATCACAATGGCCAGACCATCTGTTTCTGTACCTACTACCAAGGCCCACACAGCTCCCTCTGTGGACTGCAAAGGCGAAGGTTACCCCAAAGCGTGCAAATGCACGGTTTGTAAGCCAGAGGGTTGCGGCTCTGGTGCCGAAGTCCAGTCTGGTCTCTGTAAGTGGTGTCAGGAGAATTGTGTAAAGAAGTAATGGGGAACATCCTCGTCGTCCTTTTTTTTAAAAAAAAAAATAAAAAATAAAAAATAATTGTGTCAAGCTACCTGCTTGATGGGAAAAGGGGAAAAGAAGAAAAAAAGGCAGGGTGAATATTAGAAATTAACCTTAAGTTAGACATCTACTTGAGTCTAAAAGAATAGAAATATTTCGAACCCGGTAAATAATTAACTTGTTAGGATTCCTGTGCTAAAGTAGAATATGAGAAAGCGCCCGGAGTCGGTTTACGGCCGGATGTCTCTTCATTAACAACATGGCTAGAACTTCTAAGAATATAAGATAAGTACCGGCTGGAGGGTAACTCTGTAGTATGTGAAGATTCTTAATAGGAGAGTCCCGGCCAGAATTGCTGCTCCGAATAAATACAGGGGGATAATACTTCGAGTTGAAGTATTGGTCGATGAACCGATTACGCAAGCCTTAGATTTAGTTATAGAGCATGTTAAATACCGGTTTTAGCCTATAGTTATGAAAGTTGCAGATATCTGAGTTCTATGTAGGAAAGGAGGTCATGTAAATGATGTAAATCATGGCATCGGCTATACTTCAGAGTCAATTGACAGAGGGGGCCCTTAAGAGGCTACACACGGTCTGAAGTACTTTACTAAGATTCGTTGAAATTACTTAGAAACGTCTATATAGACCCCCCAAAGTCGAGGGGTAGTATTTTAGTCAAGGTTCTAATTCACAGGTGAAGCTCCAGCTCGTAACTGGTTCTAAGGGTAGAACATACCGTTGAATTCCTTTGATTTCAGTATATCGCAAGAAAGCTGATAAGAGCTAAACGCCTACATTGATAACCAAAGACGCCAGACGAGACCGCATAAGAATAAGTTACCCAACAGCGTGACGAGCCCACATCCAGATAAGTGTGATGAAGGATACAAGAAAGCCCCCGAATGTCCAAGCTGTACTCCAATCACCATAGATTATCCGCGATATTACTATCAGAGTGAGCAATAACGTCGCCGTCAATGGTAAGATGACATGCTGAGAATCAAACTCCCACCCTTCCCTAACTAAGAGCCCAAAGAATTCAATGTCGTATAACTCTAGGCGCATTGGCCGATAGAAGTCCTGTAACTCGTCAAGCTTCCTCAAAATGTCCCTGTGAGGTCCATAAGCATGGTTACCTACATTCATAGGAAATCGTTTGGTTAATGTACTTACAGCTGTGTCATGGTGAGCTCGTAGTCCAATAGGCTAGACTCACCAGCGAATTCTGGTTCCAGGAAAGCTCTTAGAAACGCTGATCTCAGAGTGAGTCGCAACCGTCTTCTCTTGGCGCAATAGAAATTCTCGACTGGGCATGTAGAGCAATGCCACTCTTCACCATTGCAGTATACTCCGTGGCAAGGATTTCCAGTCTGACAATCGAGTCTACACGAGTCATCCATGTAAGAGTCAACTTCAGGTAGACCCCTAGCAATGGTTTCTTCTAGATCTTTTTCTTCCTTTTCTAATTCATCATCAAGGCGTCCATATACACCCGAATACTCGCTTTGAGTTTTCCGTCCGCGGCGGTCGCCTAGTATTGAGATCTTATCCCTAGGTCAGCACGTATTGATTGTTTAAGTAGGACACCGAAAGCCTGACCTTGACCATATCAACCCCTCTGACACCAAACATAGGTATGTGCTTTCTCCAAGAACCTCTACGCTGATACCATGCTTCTCGAATAGCTTTCCATGTGCCTGGTCTATCCGCTGAAAGGGCAATCTGCACAGGGAATATTTCGCAGCAATTGTTCTCGCCCCAACAAACTAGAATGGTGCTACTGTCGGAGCCATCCGGTGGCAAGATACGCTCGAGGTGAGTTAAAAGCTCCTTTTTGCGCCGGTTAAAACTCTCCTTATATCTGTCCACGAACTTCATTCCAGTAGGGGTGCCCGGTAGACTGCCAGTTTCAGAGCCGTTGGTCGAATTGACTATTGGTTGAGTACTATTTTCCATGCCCTGGGTTTCTCGTGGTGGCGGCGCCGAGGATGAGTGATTTGGGGCTTCCAGCAAACGTGGTTCGTGGTTATTGAGAGACTGGACCGTTTTTGAAGCTTGCTGTATAAGCAGAACTTTCAACAGGGACGTCAACAATGAATGGTCCCAGAAGATGACGCTCTGGAGTTGCGGCTGTGGAATAAAGCGGGCCGCACCGTGCCTTCGGTACGAATCTGGTCCAGGGAGATTATATCGTGGCAAAATCTCAGGGTCAGAGTCATTTGTTCCGTTGAACCTTCTAGGTCGTATGTGCCTCCCATAGCGGGTTAAGCTCATACTGATATATTGGGAAATCGCAAAAATGACGAGGAAGAATGGGGCTTAAAGATGAAGAAACTTAAACTGAAGTCTTTCGAATTATCCTGGGCGAGCTTTATAGCTTTTCCTCCGAGCCTTGAATAAGAATGATGCCTTAGTAAGTTAGGTTGACCTCAAGGCTGCTGCAATGTGCCTCGCGCATTGCGAGCCTGCCGCACGATGTGATCGACGTTTGTTTCGTTCCATGGGCTGCGAGAACACCTCCGTGCTTTCCCAACCAATTACGGCCGTCGTTGTCACTTAGAGCCTGCATGATACCTGGAGCCAAGTTTACATCGGAGACGCCCGATACCTATTTGTGGTAATATCTTCGTACTGTTCATTCCCTTCCGCTCATACGCTATTAATTACATAGTTGTACTGACACCATAATATCAAGTAGCCATTCTTAGAACTAAGTATTTTCATCTTCCGTAGCCCACACGCAAATATAAATCCATCTATTCATCCATTTACGTCTTGACATCGGGTTCATCGCGTCCCACGTACTCCTTGAACTTGAGCAAATCTGTGGCGAACTTGATCTCATCCTTGAGGAAGTCCTGGGCATCGAGGCTATAGGTTGAGGGGTCTTTGCTATACTTCTCGATATATAGACGGATTGTTGCTCCAGAGGAGCCAGTACCAGATAGTCGAACGACAATACGGCTGCCGCTATCAAAGCGGGCGTAGAGACCCTGGTTAGAAGCCACGGAGCCATCGAGATCGGTATAGGAGAAGTTGCCGGCGTCGGTTACGGTGCGCTCTATACGTTATTGGTCAGCCTTAATTCAAAAGCGGGCACGAAATTTCGTTTACATACCTCCAACCTTGCTGCCCTTGAATTTGGGGTCAGCGACGAGATCCTTTAGCGTTCCAACGACCTTATTCGCACCCTCCGAGTCTACATTCTCGTAGTCGTAGCGGGTGAAGAACACTCGGCCATAGGTCTTCCAGAAGTCCTGCTGGATCTGCTTGATGCTCGGCTTAGTTCCAGGATGGGCCTCTCCTAAGCCAGCAATAATGTTGAGCCAAGCTACAACAGCCCAGAGACCATCCTTCTCACGAACGTGATTGCTACCAGTACCAAAGCTCTCTTCACCACAGATGCTCAGCTTGTTTGCATCGAACAACGCACAGAAGAACTTCCAGCCCGTTGGAACCTCGTAGCAGTTCAACCCTTGGGCTTTTGCGACGAGATCAACAGCACCGGATGTTGGCATACTACGTGCCAGGCCATAAACACCTTGCTTCTTGAAGTAAGGTATAAGTTGCGCATGGTGAGCAATGATAGCCAAACTGTCGCCGGGTGATACGAAAGCTCCAGCACCATAGATCATATTACGGTCGCCATCTCCATCAGACGCCGCACCGAAAGGGATAGAGTTCTTGTCAACGACCTCTACTAAGGAATGGGCGTAGGTCAGATTGGGGTCCGGGTGGCCGCCACCGAAGTCGGGCTTGGGAACACAGTTCTGGGTAGAACCTTTGAGGCCTAGTTCCTCTTCAAAGATTGCCTTTCCGTATGGTCCCGTAACACCATGTAGACCGTCGAAAAGCACCTTGAAGTCGGGGTGTTCGCTGAAGAATTTCTTGATTAGGGGGAAGTCGAAGATGTCCTTAAGCATCTGCATGTAGTCAGCGGTGCTGTCGACGATTTCGACTTCGAGTCCACCGTAGGTCTTGGTTCCAATGGTGGTGATGTCAATATCGGGAATGTCGGCGATCTTATAGGAGGTGAGAGTCTTGGAAGTTTCGAAAATCTTGTTTGTCACTCCCTCCGGAGCGGGACCGCCGTTCGAGAGGTTGTACTTGATACCGAAGTCCTGGTCGGGTCCTAATCGTCCCTGAATTAGCATTCTAATTACGACTAGATTCGATATTCACACTTACCACCAGGGTTGTGACTGGCAGTCAAGAGAATGCCTCCTGTTGCCTTTCGCTTTCGGATGACATGACTTGACGCCGGTGTGGACAGAATGCCATTTTGACCAATCAACAGCTTCTTGACTCCGTATGCGGCACCAATTTTTGCAATCAGCTGAATGACTTCGGGATTCCAGAATCGGCCATCACCGCCAATGACCAGGAAAGCACCTGCGATATTGATATTTAGTAATTGTCGTCGTGGATATCCGTACATATCTATTGTACTCACCCTCGGCACCCTCTGGGATGGAGAGGAGGATGCTAGTGATGAAGGACTCGCTGTAATGGGGTTGCTGGAAAACCTTGACCTTCTTTCGAAGACCTGAGCTGGAGGGAAGTCAGCAATTTTGGTCTAGCTATAGAAGAATAGGGTGGTCTGGTTGAGCGAATATTGGGGAATATCAGAATATGGTGGTGAACTGGCATGGTAGAGACGGCGGGGTAGCTTGAATGGAGCTATTTACATACGTTCCAGGCTTCTGATCGGTGAAGGACTTGAACTCGACGGTTTTAACGCTCATGTTGACTCTCGGCTTCAGATTAAGACTTTGTTCAACTCAAAGAAGGGATGGTCAGCTTCTATATCCCAGACCCTAGAAGAAGTCGGAAAGTATGAGGTAGGAGTATTGATGTTTGTGACAGGGGATGAGGGGAATTATTAGAAAAACATATGACGTTTGGCGGGGGTCACTAGGTACCTAACCCCCTAAGGAAGCAAGCTCCTTGGAAAGCTCCAATAGAAGTTACAACGAATGGTGACCTCATATTTTCCATGTGGGGTGTAACGACACAAGCGAAAATCCCCCGTGTATATCTAATAGATTAATACTGTGGGCTAAGCACTTATTCGGGCTTGCGGTATACAGTAAAGGCACAGTATAGGCCTTGGGGCCTCGATTGCCAAAGCCTCTCCTTAATTAACGACATCAGCTCTCATCATCAGGCATTGCCAATCATTTTTTAATCGCCATGCATTACCAAGGTCTAGAAGTGTCATTATTAGCCAAACAATCTGCCACGCGAATTATACGCTCGCTGACATATGAATGAATTATTGGAATCTAGACCCGTCTTCATCCGATATCGCGGGCAGCCACTGTGATGAACGGCGCCTCGAACATGCAGTCATTTTAACACCACCAATGCTAAGGCCACGGAAGGCCAACCTCAGCTGAATATCTGATACTCTTCGACCTAACTATTAGATGAGGAGTCAATCTATTCCTTCTATCTTCATCGAGACTCTTGACCAAACTCCCGGTCTTTCCCCTACTGTCATTTACTCTCAATATTCTTGACGCTGCTGAAAATCACATCCTTGTAATATCGAGCTTCAGCGATGCTCTCAAGAATATCTTCCTTGGCTTGGTGTAACCCCTGCTTCGTCGGCGCATTCTCTATAATGGCTCTAGGACACCAACGCCGTGCGGCCTCCTTCAGAGTGCTAACATCAAGGATCCGGTGATGTAGGTAGTCGAGCACTTTCTTATACGGCTCTTTGCGAAGAAATGCGCGATCCGCATGGACACTGTTGCCAGCCAGCAACGCACCTCTTTCAGGCACATGCTTCATGATGTAAGCGAGAAGCTCATCAGCCGCCTGCTCCGGTGTCACTCTGGACGCCACAACAGCTGCTGTCAAGCCACTCTTCCCGTGCGTCCGAGTACACCAGTCGTCCATTTCGTCCATCCTCTCCTGCGATTGATGTACAACGGTTCCCCAGCCATTCTCATCCACGACATCTAGTGTGCCTGTTGTGATGATACAGAATATCTCAATGATCTCCTCTCGGTCGGGATCTAGACCTGTCATCTGGTACTTCATGTCAGTTTCGTCGCAAGCACAGATGCCAAATGAACTGAAGTGTTACCTCACAATCAATCCATACTAGTGCATCGTTGCTTGCCATGGTGTTCCGCGAGCTCTTGCAGATGAAGCCTATCCGGTGTAATAGAAACACAATCTTAATTAGGCTCAGCGATTGTTGTTTTGGTTATTGTTCCAAGGATCCGACATGATGGAGCTTTTAGTTGGGAGACCGATAATGACCGAGCCGTTATCGTCCGATTACATAATCAAGTGACAATAATATCATGGGGCAACATCGTACCTATGTCCGGTTAGGTACCTACACACACATATGTTTTTGTAATTTGTTACAATAACAGTTCATTTGCTATATAATCCATGAGATCCAAAGAACTAGAATCAACTATTTCTCTTCTATTCTAGTGCGCAACGGAATCTAGCTTCAGCGGATGTGCTCAGCCCCTTACCCCTAACCTGCCACCCCTGAATTGCACCACTAAGACAGATGATTCGCGCGAACATCGCCTACCATTTAAGTAGACGACAGCAGAGCCCGCTCAATGTAAGCTTCAGGAGATGTGTGGTTCCTATGAAGTTGATAAAAGAAAGCATGACTCAATGGTATATGAAGTTAATACACTATGTGAAAGTAAATATAGAAAAGAATGTAAATGACAATGAACGGGGGTCAGCCAGCCAACTCCGCACCAAGCACCCCATCGACACGCCTGCCACCCCTTCACAGCCCCAGAATCTTTACATGAACACGTCCAGCGCCGGCCTAGCTAAATTGCTAGGCTTCTCTTCACTCGTCCCCACCCCACGGTACTTCTCAGCGTCCCCTCGGATGATGGCAAAACTCCTAATAGAGACACCATCATCATGATTGGCAATAGGGTGTCTCTTTGCAGGTGCCTGGCTATCAACCCTGAACCTTCTTCTTAGGCTTCGTAGGCTTGGTTGTGGGCTTCGGAGTCTTTTTGGTCGTAGTAGCTTTAGCAGCAGGCTTGGTAGTAGCTTTCGTGGTAGCCTTAGTCGTCGCGGTAGCTTTGCTAGTAGGCTTACTGGTAGGCTTGCTCGTAGCCTTAGCCGAAGTAGTCTGGGAAGTCTTAGATGTAGTAGTTGCTTCGCTCGTAGCCTTTGTATTGGCCTTACTCGAAGTGTTCGGCTTGGTTGTAGACGTATACAAGGTCGTAGATTGGGGCTTAGACGTTGAAGAGAACGAACCCATCATTGAAGAGGAGGAAGAAGAAGACAACGAGGAAGAAGTCAATACAGCAGTTGAGGAAGTTGGCCCGGCCGATAAAGTTGATGAAGTCTCGACTGCAGATGATTGGCTCGAGTCCGGATCGCCGCCAATAGTGTAGGTTACGATGGTGAAGCTAACTGTGGGAACCTCGGAAGAAGAGATTGCCTGAGCGGAAACTGAAACCGCTGACGATGAGTTCTGCCAGGCCTCCCGAGCCCTGACTGGAGCAGGACCAGGAGACGTAAAAGAGGGAAAAGTCGAAGTAAAAGTAGGTGTGAATGAGGGGCCGGGAAAGGCCACCGTGATGGAGGGATGGTTGTGGTTAATCGGCCTCCTATGGGCACGACCAAACACCGGGAGTGGAAGCAGAAAGTAGATGAAATGCATTGTGTTTTCACACTGCTCAACAGGTCTAGAATGATCGTAAGAATAGAAAAGAATGAATGGCTTGGTTATTCTCGAAACTTCTCGGAGGAGGAGCTCTGGCATTTAAATATGTCAAGTAGCCATCGCATACCCTCAAAGAAACATCGAGCTGAGCCCTTCATCATTGCCATTTTGCGAGTCGGTTGTGTAGGACTCCAATAGCAAGCCCAGTAAACGAGGCGTGAGACAATAGCCTTACATTTCATTTAGCATCAATCAGCCACAATAGAAATTTCATATATCTTTTACGTTGATACTGAACTTTGAAGATGTAGATACTCCAAAGCAAATATCCAGGTACCCGCCTGATCAATATGAGGATATGAACTCTAGATATCGCTTCCGACAGCCAAATTAGACTTAGTCAATATGATCATCGGTTTAATTTCAATCAAACTAAACTGACCCTATCCCTTGTTCCAGGCAGCGCACTCCTCATTCGTTAATATTGCGGCTAGCTTCACATTCACCCCTTGATAGAAGCTTAACACTTCAGAAAATCTAGACCACTCAAGCCCCAAACATTACAACACTCTGAAGTCTGTGAAGTAGGGGTCACGAAAGGAGAAGGGCTGCCTAATTGAGCCAACTCGAGAAATGATCAGCCAAAGCGTTGGTTGTTAGAACGTCGGCTCCGCGTTCCAGCCGGGCGGTCCCGAGGCCGGCATTTGTTGCCTCATCGGGAATATTCCCATGTGTCTGTACGACATAAGTCACGAGTCGCATATTACTTCACGTGGCCTTAAGGCCCTAGAGCTGTGTAATGAACAGTGTCATTTCAGATGCATGGTAGAGCCTCATCGATAAGCTGAAACGATGAAGATGAGCTTGTTCCTACATCCCTGTCCACTTGATTGTACCTGATACATGGTTGGATACCTACCTCCTATGCATGTTCTTCTACTGTAGAGAGCATATCCTTCATGTAAACGAAGAGACGATCGTTGTTCCATAAGATTCACCATGTTATTTGATACTTGTGTATGAACGTGGTATTTAATCTCTTCTACATTCATTCTTGCAAGTGAGGAACATGTTGGCTGAACATTCCTAACAAATTACCCATATCCATAGAGGACCCCAGCTTCAATTTCGTGGAGATATGTTATAGACAAAACGCTGCGCTTCTTCTCCCCATGAGACCGTACCTAATTATCATTAATGACGTTATATTATTATCCTCGTGGGTTCCATGCTGTAATAATATCTGTGTCTTAGATAGAGATTGCTTCGGTAGTTGAGATAGGTTAGATCGAATGTATTGCTCTCGGAAGCTATTCTTCGAGGTCTGCGATGATGGACGAAGTAGTCCTGGCTCGACATTAAATATCGTGATGTCTCGGTGCCATCATCTCAAGGAAGCTCACAAAGCATCAGTTCTCTTCTCGTCACTCTTTCTATTCTCTTACACCCCCGGATATACCCAAGCACGATGCAGTCCTTCACAGGCAAAGCCGGCACCAAATTCCTGGTCCTGCTTTTCTCATTGCTTTCTGCCCTTACCCTATGCTCAGCAGACGTTAGCTCAAGGTAATCTTCTTCTCTCACACATGAATATTGTCCATACTAATAGCTTGGCTGAAGTGGACTCCAAGCCAGCCATGAGCCGGAACTGCAAGAAAGAAAGCTCTTCCCGGAGTTGATAGCTTTCAAGGAGAAGCTATCAAGGGCTGATAAGACCGTTTTTACGAATGAACAGGATTACTTGGACTTTACGACACAAGGCAACAAGATCTTTGCATCTCACGGCTACGCTGGCTGCATTGGGATGGTTATGGCCAGCCGTAAAGGGGCCATGATTGGCCACTACAATATGGACGAAGGCTCGTTGGATACAGGGAAGCGCAGGCTGAAGGACATCTACAAGGCCCATAAGAAAGATCTTGCGGGAGGCCAGGTCTGGGTATATGCCCATGTCAAATACGAGAATGGGTTCCCGTACCAACAGCCCGACCTGGTCAATAAGTTTGTTAATATGGTCAAGAAGATCACTGGCAAGGACCCTCAGATCCAGACGTATATCGACCCGGTAGAAGCCTGGTATGACCAGAACGGCGAACCTTTAGCTGATAACCCCGATCTGAACAACATGATCGGTGGTGCATTCCTCGTTGAAAATCCAGGCGGCGGCCGTGCTAACTCACTCCTCGAATTTTTGGATATAGAGATGATCAAGAAGAGTGGGGAGCCTATCAATATGGTCTAATCGGTCAAGAGCAATCTGTATGAGCGGATAGATCTGGGATCGTGTATGGGGTGGACATTTCTTGGATATGCAACTGGTTGACACATTATATTCATTGGACTTGCCTTCACTGTATTGCAATTACTCTTACTCTGCATTTTGAGGTACCTATAGACTAGGTAGAACCCTGTTTGTTTCTGATCTTGCCTCATCCCTTGCAACGAGTAAACAACGTTTTGTGGGGGCACCAGTGCATATATTCGAGTTCTCGATGCCCACATTGAAACCATCTCGTAATACTTAAACTCGGGTCTTCTTCGTTGTTTCAATCCTCATTACTAGGTACCCATTGGTTCGCTTCCAATCCTTCATCAGTTCAAGAATATACTAGTTACCTATTGCTAGAATATCATCACCTTATCCTCTAAAGAACGCGCTCTTATGGATAATGCCTTTCTTAAGTAGCCAAGATCCCGCGACGTCCGAGTTGGAGACTTTATTCGGAGAGCTCAAAAGCTATGCAGCTCACGGAGATCTAGATAGGTTGAGAGACGCCTTGGAAAATAGATGGGAACCTTCCGAAGAAACGGACATGTCCTGGTTTAACCAGAATATGATGGACAGGTTCCTTAGGATCCACCGCGTGCTTCATTCCGACAAGGCCGTAGTCCTGCAACGCGTCCTGAACACAGCAGCTCAAGAGGGCCAAGTTGAGGTCGTCAAGTATCTATTGGACCGGGGATCGTGTACCATTACCCCGCCAGCCATAAGGTGGGCATTCTACAAGAAGCACTGGGACGTACTTCAGGTATACCTCGATCGAGGTTGGGATATCAACAGTCCCATGGAAGGCGGAAACACTCTGCCATTAATTAAGTATGTTGTTCTCTCATGTATTCCTGCTTTATTAATAAGAGATCATGTTGCTAATTCCGTTGACAACGCAATCAGTGAGTTGATCGTGAGTGTGCCTCATACTCAATGGTGTCTAGACCACGGTGCGGACCCTATGGCCGCGAACATGTTTCGCAGCATGGAAATTCTAAGCCAGGCGGCTAGCAAGGCACGTCCTAGCGTGCTTCAGGTCCTAAAAGATGGTGGCGCCGACTTTACCAAAAGCAACGCGCTCCAGAGCGCTGCGTCAAGCGGTAGAGACGGTCGTACGGATATCATGGCATTTTTACTGGATGAAGCTGGTGTCTCAATTAATATGCGGGAATTTGAATGGGACCAGGAACTGTTCGAAAGACACTATCCTTCCAGGTCCGGCGCGGCGCTTCACCGCGCTGTGCGGTGCGGGACTCTGGAAAACGTGAGATTCCTCATTGAAAGGGGCGCCGATCGGAGTTTGAAGGACGGTCTAGGTAGGACGCCTGCCGATATTGCGAGGGAAATGGGATTCAGAGAGGCCCTAGCGCTATTGGAAAATAATGAACAAGCTATAGAATGACTGTCGTCGCGCCTGTCTCTACCAGCAATACTTAAGTAGCAGTCTGCTATCGAACTGCAACCAGTCTTCCACTAGTTAAAATGGAGAAAATTGAACCATCTGCATTTATCCTATACGACACTATTAGAGAGGATATAATCCCTTCTTATTCTCGTCATGTGCGATGCGCCCTTTGGGCGACGAAGCTAGTGACTCATAGGGAGACAGCGATTGACTGAGGGCAAGGGACTAACCTACAAATAACTCCGAAAGCCCCAAACTGGAGTATACTGTCAACATCAAGTTTCAGATTCACAACTCGACATGGAAATGGACATGTCTCCTCCTACCGACCCCACGTTCTCATCAATACGCTACCTGCCTACAAATGAGGCTTACGACCGATGGGCGGCTGTCTACGACACAGATGGCAATTTCTTACAGGCGCTTGATACCATTGAGCTGAAGACGTTGTTCCCGCAGTTTCTACAGTCAATCACATCTCCCAAGCCCTGGCGTATCGTGGACCTGGGCTGCGGGACGGGCCGAAACACCATGCTCCTCCCCACCGTCCCCGACATCGAGGAAATAATCGCGCTAGACTCGAGCAAGGGCATGCTCGAAGTGGCGAGATCGCGATTACAGCGGAAGTGCGACGGAGTTGGAACTTCGAACCTGGAACCCGGGCGAACAGCCCCAAAGCTAAACCTCGAGGTATTCGACATGCTGGTCTCGCCATCTCCTCCGCCTTCGACGCGGCAAGCAGACGGCGTGATCTCGACTCTAGTCGTTGAGCACGTGCCGCTCTCAACCTTCTTCGCGCATGTTTCGCAGATGCTGAAGCCGGGCGGCATACTTCTGCTGACCAACATGCACGCGCACATGGGTGGGATCAGCCAAGCTGGGTTTGTGGACGCGGAGACGGGCGAGAAGATCCGTCCAACTAGCTACGCGCACACTGTCGCGGATGTCGTGGCGGAAGCGGGGAGATGGGGTTTGGAGGTTGAGGCGGGTGAGGGGGGAAAGGCTGGGGTCATGGAGAGAGCGGTAGATGAGGACATGGTTGAGAAATTAGGCCCTAGGAGTAGGAAGTGGATTGGCGTTACTTGTTGGTTTGGAGGATTGTTCCGGAAGAGAGCGAATTAGTGACATGTTAGTAATTAGCTACCTATCTAAGATGCAGCGAGAATCGTTATAATAGTGAATAAGTCGTATTTCGTATAGGGACTGGGCGGATCTGGTTATTGGTTGAAAAGGGACAATCAATGGACTAGTTGCAATTGCATCAAATGTCAGCCATGACTCAAGCACCCAATGCGGGTGTTTCACAGCAGCGAGGCAACTGGGAATGGACCTAATAAGACCATGAGCTACTCACAAAGCGTAAGAAGCTCTAGAACCCAGAAAGGTAGCTCGATGATGGGTATTGAAGAATTGGCGCTGTCTGCCCCATTGATACTTACAACCAAATTATATTTCTAAGAAGCCTGGTTAGTACTGGTTGTCCCGACAGGGACAGCTATCCATATTGAGTGGTAAGAGGCTGACCTGCCACAAGATAGGTAGCTGACAACAGTAACTGTTCGTGGACAAGAAAAACAGGATGTCGCAAAACGTCTACGACAATGACTAGTTCTTCGAGAACTATATCACGTTAGACCGCCAAGTTAAAGGGCTTGCCGGTGCACCGGAATGGAAGCAACTGAAGGCCATGCTTCCAAATTTCAATGGCCTTGCTGTGCTTGACTTAGGCTGCGGATTTGGCTGGTTCTCCCGATATGCTAGAGAAAATGGTGCCGTATCCATCAGTGCGATTGACCTCTCTGGGAAAATGTTGGATCGAGCACGAAGCATAACGAGTGACGATAAAATCAAGTACGAAAGAGCCGACCTCGAGGAGTTGAAGTTGGAGGAGAATCTATACGACGTTGTCTTTAGCTCTCTCACTTTTCACTACCTAGCCAAGCTCCCAACTCTGATCAAATAGATTAGTGGGAGCTTGAAGCCCTCAGGGCGCTTGGTATTCTCTATTGAGCACCCAATATACACAGCGCCGTCAAAGCCAAGCTTCGTCTTGAATGAGGAGACAGGCCGCAAATTCTGGCCGTTGGATGGTTATCAGAAAGAAGGATTGAGAACTACCAACTGGTTCGTCGCTGGTGTCGAGAAGCAGCACCGGACAATCGGAAGTTATATCAATGTGCTACTGAGTAACGAACTTTCAACTCGCAGATTTTGTCGAATGGTGTCCCTCCGAGGAAGAATTAAAAAGGCACCCTTCATGGGAGCAAGGCCAACGTTCTTATTGATCGGCGCAACGAAACATTAAATTAGGGAAGTCTACCTAGGTAGCTTGAGTTCGAACTGATGTAATAGATAGCATGCATATCAAATGGTATTATAAAAGCACAAATTTCCCAAGAAACGTCATTGCTAAGTTGTAACACCCGCAAGCAACAGACATTACGTAACCACGGAGAAAGTAGCAGATCGCGCTTAAACTTCGGCAGTATCTGAAGTTGGTGTAAGTCGCGACGAACTGCGCCAGGGATTGAAGCTACCTTGCGCTTGTCGTCATCCCTTGAATGCGACACGTTGTTCAACCTACCAAGTTCCATCGCGGGAAGCCTTTACGGTTTGTGTGATATCATCCGCCGATATTCTCCGCGCCAAACTAGACACGAACCGATTCTGCCCCCGCTGACCTAAAAGCGTCGAACTTCTCGGCTACAGTACTTGAAGTGTCCAAAGCTCCCCTGTGCCGGACCAGACCCAGACCCAGAGCTCGGAACCTCTGGGCATTTCATGTCCCTACCAACAAACGAAGTTGTCTGAGTCCTAGCACAAGGCTGGGGGGCAGGAATGATTGAGAGGGTGCAGCAGAGAAGATTGCTTGAATGCAACCCTTGAATCCCTTCATAGCCGCCTTCTTTAAGCCCGGCAGCTCCATCGCCACTCAGTGCACCCCCGTACATCATCACATCCTCTTAGTTCCGACAACCGAATTCTTCCTTACCTCCCGCGAAACGGAAAGCGGCTTATCTATATCGGATATTGTCGGGTCTGAGGACTTCTTGGGAAGCCATGTACTTCGCATTCCCAACCCGGCGACCGCTGCGGGAGGGAAGGACAGCGTCGGAAACCTACGCGAGCAGAGGGGCAAGGCAAGACAGTATTCAACTATAAATGGGCGCAGTGTTATCATCAAGGATAACTTCGTCTTTAGTAACAAAGGTAGGTCCAAACTCTTGACAATCCGGCTAGCTCCTTAAGGCGCTTCGTCTAACGACAACGTGACAGGCTTCAAGACGCTTGCTCAAGCACAATTACTGAATGATTCGATCTGGTATGCCGATAGCATCGAACCGCGACAATGGCTGATATACTACATATCGCGACCCCTCGTCGGCATCTGGGCAGAAAAGGAGGTCCCACGAGCTATTTTCACCGAGGGTATGGCTAAGAAGAAGCTCGCGGAAGCCAAGAAGGCGGCGGCTGTGGAAAATGGCGAGCCTAGTCTGCCACGGAAAAAGGATGTTAAAAGCTTTCACGATCTTTTAAACCATTTCCCAATGATTGCAAGGCAGATGCAGCCTGGACTAGAGAAACTATTCAGGGAGTTCACGACAATTTTCGAGAGACCTCTACCGCCTCCACCTTCTGCAGCGCATATTCCCGACCCGACTCCCGATGGCCCGATTGCGACAGCTATGAAAAGGGTCCGTTCTAATAGCGTGTCTGCACGAAGAAATAGTATTGATGGCCAGAGCAATGCCCGAGTAACTGAGAATTTCTACGCCGAGGATGACGAGGACGTTATGAGAGCTTCGTTAGAGACGGCTGTCACCAATGCTATTGATTTATTTCAAAGTGTAGACAAGCAACAGCTTTCCATGCTTGGCGCGACAACCGAGCTCACTGGTCCAGTGGTAGAACGGTTAATCGAACGATACGTGAGTGAGAACGTTCATAATCTTATCTGGCCGCGATTAGCTGCGATGCGACGGCCAGATGACCTCGAGCTTGAGGCGAAAATCCGGCAGATGGAATTCATCGATATTTCACAATTAGGGATCTTCATTGAAGGTGGACCTAGAGCAAAACATGAGCTCACGTTTCGACTTGGCCATGCGGTTGAAGAGTTTCGCAAGATGAACTCCGCAATGTGCCCGCAGGAAATGATGCAAATATTACTATCGACAATGAAAGCCGCTACGCAATTGACGGAGCAACAGAAATCAGGTCCTGAGTCTCCTTCCGCGTCAGAAAAGCCTACTCTCACCGTCAACGCCGATACTCTAGTATCACTGCTTCTCTTTGTTGTAATTCGAGCTGCGGTAAAGCACCTTCAAGCTCGATTACTATACATAAAACATTTCATTTTCATTGATGATGTAGACAGCGGCGAGTTGGGCTATGCTCTTAGCACATTTGAAGCAGTACTCTCATACCTGTCTACGGATTCGAGTAGCCTAAGAAGGGCGAGTCGGCGGAATAAAGCCCTATGGGATGCGGCCGCGAAGGGCGATATAGACGAGTTGAAGAGGATGATGGATCCAGATGCTAGCGCTGTAGATGACGAAGAACCCCTTGCCTCTCCAGTTTCGAGTCATGCGCCGTCAGTCAGTTGGAGTATGGTGAACGGCTCATCAAGGAGATCCTCGACAGTATTCACACCTTCAGAACCATACTCTCAAGGATCAGGCTTGAGCCATGTCTTTCCATTTCAGAGCCAAGGAGTGGATGATTTTCCGAAGCCTCCAACGAAGAAAATCAAGAGAGTCGCCATGGATACTAGGAGCATGTCAAGCGGCTCTGAGTATTCTTATCATTCTAGGGCGGGGAGTATTGTTACACTCGGAAGTGGGCTCGAAGGTGATACTTCCATTGAACGACTCTGTCAAACACAAGATCCCTTTGGAGAATCCATACCGATGATGGCTGTCCAAAACGAACGACCAGAGGTGCTCAAATATTTACTTTCGCTCGAGGGATATTTTCCGGCCAATGTCATTCTAGAAGACTGCAACAACGAAGGCACCAGCTTGCTAAGCGCCGCTGTCCAGCTGGGTCACACCGAGCTAATTAATATCATCTTGGATTTTGTCATGGCGTCGACGCCTGAACCACAAGTTCGGAACTACTTTTCCCTGCAGGACAATCGGGGCCGAAGCGTCGCACATTATCTATTCCACGCGCCGGCCTTAATCGCGCGCATCGGCAAGCTGCTTCCCTGGCGCCAAAAGGATCAAAATGGCCAGACACCACTGTTTGCACTATGTCGATCATACGACCACCAAAATTACCACGATATGGTCGAGGCTGGACTTGAAGCGGCAACACATGCACAGGGCGATGGCCAGCCGCTTCACCTGGATGAACATGTGGACTCGAAAGGAAACACCCTCCTACATATTATCAATGACCACCAATTGGCAGTGAAAATACTTGTACAATGTGATGTCGATGTCAATGCCACGAATGACAAGAAATTTACCGCGCTGATGGTAGCTAGCAAATATGGTCGCTTCGAAATGGTCAGAACGATGTATTCTGACCCAAGAGTGGATGTAGCTGCAAAGGAGTTGCGTGGGCTTACGGCGGTAGAATTGGCAAAGGACGATGATGTTCGCAACAAGATTGACGATCTGACGCTATTCACCATGCCAGCGGCTGAAGATGGTCGCATCACTGGTGTTGTCAGATCCTTTTTTGTTGAAGACGCCACCATTCGACTGGTTCTCAAGTCTGGCGCTCCCGCAGATCGTGATAGCTATACAGTCACTACCTGCCGTCGCTCTTTTACGGACTTCGAGCGACTAGCTAATCTACTTTCTATTGAAAACCCGGCATCATGGATACCGAAAATAACGAGTCAACGATCGCCATTCCAGATCCCCTCGAAACCTTCGAGAGCTGTTCTTAAGGACATTCAAATACGGACAGACTCGTTTCTTAAGATATTACTGGCTCATCCAACCTTTGCGACGCATGAAATGCTCTGGGAGTTCTTCTTAGTGCCCGATTTACAAACCGACATGATGGAATCGCGTAGTCGTCTAAAAGCAGCAATACGAGCCGAGAAAGTGAGAGATGAGCTTGAGCCTCTAGAAGATATCCGCGAAGTCGAGCTATTTGTGGATCACGCCCGAGACATGGTCCGTAGTGTCAATTATTCAACTAAGAGTGTTGCACGGCGGGCTAACGCCATCGGCGTTGTCGCAAATGGTATGGACACCACATTGAGTCAGCCTATGGTTTAATGCTAATACGTTCGCAGACCTCTATGACGCAGCGAGTGTACTCTCTCGAGGTGTCGCCAGCCTTGCTTTCCTCCCACAAACTCATATCTCTGCGTTTGAGGGATATGTCCATACACTTATTCCCCCTCAATCTAATCCATCACATCTATTTCATAATGCTTTCCTGTCCATCCAATCTACCATCCAGGCCATGCTCTCATCTTTATCTCGACCACCTCAGCTTGTTACCCAAATCGTGTCCTCTCGCAAGGCGATAGAACGCAACTATAATTCCGTTTCACGCTCGACGAGATGGCCACTTGGGCTACTTGACGAGACGCGCCAACGACTCAACGAAGAGAAGGAAGAAAAAGCAAGACGCGCTCAGACCGAGGTGGACACCCTTAGTAAGGAACTCCGCTACACACAACAAACAGTCGCAAGCGAACTAGCCGGATGGGAGGAGATGCACGAACGTATGGGGCGTAGGGCCATAAGAGACTTCGCCAGAGGCATGCTTATCCTCGAACGTGAGCGACTGCAAGGCCTGCGTAGGGCGCAGCGAAAGCTGCATGATTTGAATCTTAGTAATGGAACCCAAGAACTAGGTGTTCGTAATGGCGAGGCTGTAGTAATGAAAAACGGCGTTGGCAAGGGTCCTGCAGGTGGCGGCGAATCTAGTTCAATGGGCGAGGCGTTAGGGTAGAGTAGAATAGATCCGTAACGGCTTGAGGTGATAACTAGGCACACCTCGGTGAATGGCTGTTGAATAACAAGCATGGGCTCAGTGCAACCATCACCGCCACGATAGCCTTGTGTATGCCATTCGGGACCTATCCCACCCGTGTTCGCGCCTCAATTTGACCATTGAATCTTGGAACTCGTCGTCCTACATGAAAAAATGCGAGAAATGACCGCACAAATGTCGGGAGGCAGCCCATCAACATATAATACAACTTACGATGCCTTATGACGACTTACGACTATGTTCAGCTGCCCGAACGTGGCCGTGCTATCTTGAAACAGGCCTGATTGTTCATGGGCGCTTCGCTTTCGTGGCCAGGTTGAGCGGCCGACCAGCATACCTCCATCTTATACGTGCATGTAAGGCGCAAGCAAGGCAAAGCCAGGGAAATAGAGAGCGGCTGCAGAATAATGACCGCACGAAACAAAGCTTGGCTTTTTGCATGCTACCTATCTAGTACATATCGAGAAGTTGGTGAGTAAAGGAAGCAGTTATCCCAGGGTCTTTTGTCTCTAAGTAGTAGTTCTCGGCATTCATTGCCGGGAGGCCAATGAATGCAAAGCAGAGGTCTCTCTTTTGGGCCTTGTATTGTCTCTTCTTATGTGACGAATACCGAAGGTCAGTAGGTTGAGTGTCTAGACCTGACACCGAAGACAAAGACTGTTGAGAGCTACAGTAGGTGTCGCGAGAACAAGACCTCCCCAACCACCCGATATTCTTTTGCTGACCTCGGGGACCGAAGACGGGACGGATCGCCATTCTGTAAGCATCATTATCCTGACTAAACCAGCCTTTCTTGAATAAGTCCGTAGACCGGTAATCGCTGCACCGATCACACCTTCTATCGTCAATCATCCCGAGAAGTCTCGAAGCATGCAGAGATAGACAACATATGACCCATTTGCATGTGAGTAGCTAGGAAAGATGACTCACTGGGAACGTGCAGAACGAAGCTAGACAAGAAACGGAATCCTGGAAACGATATCTGGGCGAACGAGAGCAGTACCGACAGCGCCGATCTGAAACGCAAGCTCAAAGGGGAAACACTTTGAAACGAAACATATTCTGCTCTCACGACGGAACTCGTGGTACTATGTATGCAGCTACTCTAGACCCAACGTTCTCGTCGGCGGTCGACGGCCAATCGACCTGTTCTCAAAGTACTCGCGTAGTGACATTCGTGGGGTCGGCGGAATGCAGCGAGCCGATTGGATGGACGCCAAAAATCTCAGTAGATTTTAGTCTAGGCGCGTACAAGATGCGAAAGTCGAGAAGATGGCAGGGGTGCAACTACGCGCTTTTGTTGTTATTGACCGCGATTGCGTAACGTGCCCGGGTGGCGGGGCATGTCGGGGTGCGGGAGATGGCTGCGGGGCTATTTTTCGCGCCCACGGTTGAGGCTGTGCAGACTTGTGTAACTTCGTACCTGTGCCGTGCTTTCCATTTTCATACCCAACTTACGATGCCGGACGTTAGGCGCGCTGGGCGGTTGCGGTTGCGGTTGCGCTCGGAGACCCGTGACTCCACCATGAGATGGTTGACTTTCCACTAAGGGAAAGATCGATAAGCATAATCATCTTATCAAATCTTGGGGTGACGATAGGCATGACGAAGGAGGATAATCATACGTATGAGGGCTTATTATTCAAGGCCTGACGATCTCTATAGCCGCTGAAGAATTACGAATGCGGGATATTCCGACTATACAGACCGACTCCATATATGGCTTACGTGCGGCGTCTAATTCATATTCTGGGGACTTGGCCAAGCTAGGGTACACTGGCCTGAAGCTGTCCTGAAGCCCGTATTCGGCGCCTGTCTCGCCTCATTTCGCGCTTTATGGAAATCGGAGAAATACATGCTCCTGACCTTCACCTGGTTTTCTTCTTCAGTTCACCTTGAGCGAAGCTCCACGGCAATTTCGGCTTGCCGCCCGCCTAGATTTGATCTTCCTAGGTTCCATCTGTAGCCGCCGGCGCATCGCGCGTCTAATAAGACCAGCGGCTACATTGCGCCATTCTCCGCTGTGCGCACGGGCACAGAAGCAAGTACTCCCGGCCCCAATCTTATCGCTAATCGGCCTTCTTGGTCAATGCTTCTCTACTATTTTTGTCAAATTGGCGAGCGGCTATGGAAATTAATCAAAGCATTCTCGAATGTATCTCGTCAACTGAAGCAAGCGCAAGCGCAGAATGCAGTATACCTAGCAGGTCCGAATGACGATCAGGAATCTAGTCCACCTGACCAGATCTATTACCACTGTGGTCTGTAAATGCCGTTGGACAAGAATGAAGGAGCCCGGGTCTTCGACGTTCCTGTGGCGGAGTGCGCGGCTGCGATCGCAGATTAAGTTGTAGAATGCACTCTGCCTCTTTCGCCGTAGTGCGATGCGACGCACTCTATCGGTAACAACTTCAGTACATCGTGAGGGCGTTCTGGAAATAAAGCAGAAAAGTATGCGAATTGGGGAGTCTCAGGGCATAGAAGAAGTGGCTATGTGCCACAATCTCGTTCGCTGTAGCAACTTACGACCGCGTCCATACACGATCACGGACTCGGTCGCGTCAAATCATAGAAACGGGCGCGTCTTCTGGCGTCTTCCGGGATACACGCAGACTACATGCCGGGGATGCGAGTCGGTCCACACATTGAGCAAACTACGAACCGAACTAATGCACACCGCGACATGTGGCTATTTCTGATATGAGTCACACTGGCGGTATATCGATTGGTATCACTCGATATGCATGTATTGAGCTGCAGAGTATAGCACGGGAACACAAGGAAATCCCCCAGTCCGTCGATACGGGTACGTCAAAGTGCGGTACGTTGTACTAACTGTGGAGGATGGAAGAACAGTGGTACTATTCCACCATCCAATTCAGTGTTGAGATTCCACGATTGCCAAGAGCACCCCGGGCGATGAAGTCTGATAGGCTGGCTTATTATTACCCATAATGGATTTGCGACAGGGGTCGAAGAGTTAAAAATGCCCCACTCACTCTATTCTTGGTACGTACCTCTCAACCAACTTCACCACTTACACAACCTTCTACCTTTTGGGTCGATTCGACCAGACCTGGCGACCAGATCAACTCGGTTTCCCACATGTTAAGCTACGTACACGAATGATAACTACTCTAATTCCGAATCTCTACTCTTTCTCCATGTTTCAGGTTGATCACCCTTGCATCTGTAGAATACATCATCGTTTAGTCCAAGGCGAGTTCCGCCGAGCTGATTGGCATCCCGGCTCGTCCTGGGCCGTCTATCCAACAAGAGGATAAGAGGACCGGTCCTCCTCCTCCATCCGTCTCTCTTTCGTTCCAGTTCTTCAGTATCAACTCTCTGATCTAATAGGATCAGCTTCCGTTTCCTTTTTCATATTTATTAGATCTCTCCTGACGAAGGCCGCCCGTCACGCGACCTGGGTTTACTCTTCGCTTCACAGCGTCGTCATCTTTCTAGTTCCTCACATCCAAATACACAACTCAAGGAGCCGGTTCTCCTATCCACCCTCACTTTATAATCTATAATTGTCTAGTTCTTGTCTAAGCAGACAAGAGCACCTGCTAGATATCGATATGGCTACGTGAGTTTCAGAGCCTCTACTCATGAGGGACACAGCATAGCTAATAAGCGCTTCCACAGTCTGGCAGTAGCAGATATGTCTTTTGACTTCACATTCCCTTCATGCGAGCCCGTCACGCCGCCGAGCTACTCTTTTGATCCGTCTCTTCTGGAGATTCCTTACAATCCCGGACACGCTCGCTCAAGCTCGTATGGTTCTTATTGTTCTACCGAGACGTCGCCCTCCGACTCGGTCAGCACGCGTGTGACTACGCCGTCCCGCTCACCACCCCCAATTCGGCAACATGGCCCCATTCTACTTCCCAAGATCCGCTCCCAGGACCAGGCTATCGACTCGCCTCCCAAGCGTGTCAAGACCTCGCCAGCTCCTACACCAAAGCCTAGCCGTCGTGGAAGCATCCGCCCTACGCATACTCGCAGCTTTACAAACCCGGAGACATTGAACCACTTCTCAAACACATTCTTTGCGCCATCAGAAGAGCAGAATGCCATGTCCCAATCATTACTGTGCTCCCCCATCGCATTCCCTCAAGATAGCATGAGCCATGCTCGTCGATCCTCAGCTGTCAGCCTTGATGGCACGACGCTTGAGAAATACGGCTTCCCTACCTATCGCCAAATGCCATCATACGTTCCAGCCGTCACCCAATCTCAAAATGACCAATTCTTTTATGGTTATAACTCGACTCCTCGGGCCCCCTCACCATTGAGTCTCTCTTCTACGCCCACACCTGACCCAACCCCATCCACCACTCTCATGAACTACCTGTCAACATCTAATCCCGCTCCGTCATTGGTGCGCACAATCTCATTCCCACTGCGTGATCCTAATACCAAGCACTTTTGGTGGGATGTCCGTCAAATCCGACCCTGGACCAATTTCAACTTAAACACAATTCTATCCCTTCCAGGAGCATCTGGACTCCTCAACTGCCCGGTCCCACAGCCACTTCTCCAGCAACCGCCCACCAATGCGCGTCACCCAGAGACAGAAGCCGCGCTCCACGGCATCTACGCTTCTTACTACATCCCCAAGCTCAACTCAGCCCTCGCGCTATCTTCTCAGCGTCCCCTCCAGCTCTCAGTTCCCTCAAGCAAGGCCACCACAACATCACCTAATGACCACCTATTCGTGGCCAACGTTGCGGGAGAGTCTTCAACAGCAGCAGCTATCTTTGGCGGCAAGCCTACAGCCCGCGTCGTCGGACTAGTGAAATCGTTCGACCGCTTTAACACGGGCATGCGTGTCGAGGGCAACATCAAGCGCGTCGAGTACCTTCGGGGCCTCGCGCACCTACACCACATGATGCGCGAGCACGGCACGCGCTACGGCTTCATCCTAACTGAGATTGAGCTCGTCATCTGCCGCAACGGCGCCGAAGGCACGCCCCACTTTGGGTATCTGGAAGTTACCAGCGTCCAGCTCGCCGCTACGGCCGACTCACCTTGCAATGAGGGTGATGAGATGCCTCTCACTGCTTGCCTCGCCCTATGGGGCCTGTGCGTCATGGCTAGCGATGAGGGTGTTAATGGCCACGGCATGGGTAATGGTCACACGACCTGGAAGGCGGAAATCGGTGCACCGGCTGAGGGCACACGGAGAAAGGCGCTGCCCAGAGATGACTGGATGCCTCAACCACAACTTGCAGAGAAGCGCGAGGCGAAACGCGCGAGAGGATGGGTCTTCCCTGAGGACCCGGTAGGCAGAAAGGAGCTTGGGAAGAGAGGCGTGAGATACGGTGGCATTTAATAGATATTTATTCACTTAGTCCTAGTACTTATCACGACTGGTCTGGCTGGTTCCAGACTCTGTTCGTTGGGCTTGGGGATATGGTGGGGCTAGGGTTGGTTGATGGTTGATGAGAGACGAGGCATGAATAACGAACTTTCCCTTTGGGCGGAAGAGTTGATTTGCCTCGGGTGAGTTAAGACTACCTACCTTAGGGTAAAGGTGATCAAATTAGGTATTTAATTTGAAGAAAATATGTTAAATCGTATAATATCTACTCTGAAGTTGATAAGTTGTGACTTGTGACTGGCAGTGAAATGAGATGACAGAATAAGAATAAGAGAGTAAGATAATTAATCAAGGTTTAGACGTTTAGTGAAAATTTTGAGTACGATGTGGTTCCCTACAGGCGTTGATTACGGAAGAGTGCATATTTGATCTGCCTAATGTCACTTAACTTTATGATGAAGCAATGAGACATCGAGCTCATGTATAAGAAAAGAGGGATAATAGATTGAGTGACTTAACACATATAAATGAGAACCAACTCACCACCTTAACATGGTATTTTCCTCTGCAACATGCGACACTGGGTACATAATTGTACAATACTGACCGGTAATATTGGGAAGGCGAGGATGGGTCCCGGATCATGGTTAGGGTTGAGGTTAATTTCCATATCATCAAGATTACTTAACCGACGGAGAGGAAGGTATTTTTCGGATAAGAGTACAAGTAACGAGAAAGGCAGACCTTGGACAGAGCGTGAAACGACACCAGATTAAGGGGTAATCAACATGTACTCTTCCTTTAGATTAATCATCAAGTTCATTGACGGGAACGACCTATATCTTTGAGAAGGACAGTAAGAAACCGTTAGTTTTGGGATGTAGCTTGGCTTCTTTTCGAATTGAAAAAGGTTCGAGTCCCTCAGGGGACACCTAAGGCTGAGCTTTTCGCCCCCTTTTTTCTTTACCTCATACTTGGCATTTATACTTGTATCCCGGTGAGTTGATTATAAGGATAAGTCAAATAACGAAACTGCGCGAAGTTCGATAGTTTGAAAGCAGATGTTCTTAGCCTGCGGACTTTAGCCTAAGCTTGGAATGAAGCATACTGTCAGCCCAACAAAGGATGAAAGCTGGAGTAAAACACCCTTCATTCCTACTTACCTAAGAGGCACCTATACGAAATCTTGAATGCGTCTTCGCGGACTAATGAAGAATCCCGAAGTGCCTCAAGAGGAATGGTTTAAAGAACATTGATATCATAGTACACAAGATAATGTAACACTTACAAAGACATTCATCCGCGCAAAAATACCGGCCCAGGCTAGAAGAAAGATGGCTGTTTTCAGACAAAGCCCTCGCGGAGACTATATATCAGCAGCATGTACAATCTCGCAGTCCAAGAGAAATCGTTCTCAAAGTAAATAGGGACAAAGAGCCTCTCTACTCCCTTCCTAGCTACCCAATCCTACTTACCACCCAAGGGCGACAAGGTCGCAGTCATCAACACTTAACTACCATACTTGTGAGCCATCATGTCGTCCAGATACCCCAAACGCAAACGCCCCGCGACGGACTACGCTGCCATGCTGGGCAAAAAACCTCGCAAAAATACGCCACCGCCCGCAGACGAACCCCAACCCGCGACGGACTACACCGCCATGTTGGGCACAAAACCTCGTCAAAATACGCCACCGCCCGCAGAAGAGCTCCAACCCGCCGTAGAGAGCGATCCGGACTACAACGAACCAGAACCTCGGGCCTTTCGGGACAGACTGAAATCGTACACGCCATCCAGCATCGACAGCTACATACCGCCGCCAGACTATCCGCCGGGCTCGCCCGTCTCGCACGTATCCTCGTTCACAGGATCCGAGCGGGAGCGAGAGCAGAACTTCTTAAAGGAGTACTACGCGCGGGCGGAAGCCGAACTAGCAGAGAAGCAGAAGCGGGGGGAGGAGTACGGCGAGAGCGAGCCCGATGATGAGGAGGAGGAGGACAGTCACGAGGACTACTACGTCGAGTCAGTGACGGACGAAGACGAACCCTCAGCCACCGCTCACACGACCCAAGCCGGCAGCGGCCCACGCTCACTGGGAAAGTACAGCGTCAGGGACGTGATCGAAGGCATGGCGATAGTATTCAACTTCGTTATGGACGTCAAGCCCGACGCCGGGATTAACCTAGACCAGCCGCAGACGATCAAGTACAAGCTCAACTACTACGATAAGGTGTGGAGCAACAAGGGCATCAACTGGCGGAGGCGGATTCGGCGGGCGCGCCAGCGTGGCGAGGAGACGGCCGAACGCTTCTATGACATGCGGATGTCGGACTTCATGGCTTTGGCGTACGACGTGATAAGTTTTGGCAGAGAGCTCCACGGACGAGGGATCCCGCTTCTTGACTAAGACATTGGATGGTTATTCGATTTGATGCAGTCTGGGATGCAATTTGGGGAGCTGGGACGCCTGGATAAGGTGGTGACCCCCCTTGTTTCACTCGTCATTTGAACTGCTCTTGATATGAGCGCAGTTCACATCACCAACTCGCGAGTCACGGGGAAAACTTCAATAAAAGTTTGTCTGGAGTACGAAGCGGGATAGCTCGCCTAAATAAATGCTTCGCCTTCACCAGTCATATTTGCTGTAGACCGTGTATAAAAGGAAGTAAACCGGAATTCTCATCTTTTACTTAGTATTTATTTTCTTTCCCAGCTCAAAGGCAGTATGGATTCTAAGCTCATTCAACTGGTCTATATTCGTTCTTTAACCCTTAGCAGCACCGGCCTTGATCAATAAGATATCGCCGTCCTCTACTACGTAGTCTTTGCCCTTGGTCATGACCTTACCCTTAGACTTGACTTCGGCCTCGTCGCCCAACTCCTTCAGGACATTGAAGTTGTAGACTATGGCTTGAATGAAAGTCTTCTCAAAATCCGTATGGATGACACCAGCAGCTTGCGGCGCCTTAGTGTTAACCCGGATAGTCCATTGCCTTACCTCGTCCGTGCCAGTTGTGAAGAAACTGATAAGATTCAATGCCTTTCGCATTGTAGTGATAGCCTTAGGTAGTGCTGACTCGATACCGAGCTTCTTGCACTCTTCAGCAGCTTCCTCATCAGACATGCGAGTAAGACGGTCCTCAAATGATATGGAGATGGGCAGAATGGGATCGCCCGCAGCATGCTCCTTCATCCACTCTGCAATCTTGGGAAGATGCTTGTTCTTCTTGCGAGTGTAGTCCCTCTCTGACAAGTTGACTAAATACACTACAGGCTTCGCCGAAAGGAGAAGAAGGGTGTTGATAACCTCGACCTGTTCATTATGTCAGATGTATTCGTCCTCTAGTTGCAATAATATATTTTGAAGATGTTCAGGTTGTCAGGGGATTCATTTATCTCAGTATGCACTCTGCGTTGTATTATTGAGGCATTCGAAGAGCTGGGATTAGATCAGGCGCTATGGCCCTTGTTCATCATACTGAATAAGGGAAGTAAGGAGAAAAATTAATTCTTACCTCTCTCGGTGTCCATGTGCCTTTTCGGACATCTTTTCCTTCCTTGAGCCATGCGAGGACCTTTTCTATTATTGCTTCGTCCTCTTTAGCCTTCTTCAGCTCCAAGCTCTGGCCACCCAAACGAGTCTTCTTCTTGGAGTTCTCCAAGGCCTTCTCGACGAACTCGATATCCTTGAGTCGTAATTCCTCCGCGATGATATCCAGATCTCTGACGGGGTTGACGTCACCCTCGACGTGGATAATCTCCGCATCATCGAAACACCGAACGACTTGGAAGATAGCATCGACAGCTCGAATGTGTGATAAGAATGCATTACCAAGACCAGCACCAGTCGATGCGCCTCTTGTCAGACCAGCGATATCGTAGATAGTTAGATGGGCGGGAACCCGAGATTTAGGGTTGTATTTCTCGCACAACCAATCATAGCGCTCATCTGGAACAAGGACACGGGATTCTTCCGGGTCGATTGTGGCATAGGGGAAGTTCTACTCGTACCCGGTCAGTGAGAGACTCGGCTTATGAGAGGGTATAAACTTACGGCAGGGTTACCAAGACTACACTTGGTAATAGCCTGGAACAATGTCGACTTGCCGACGTTGGCCAGACCAACGATACCACTTTTCAAGTTGTTTCCAGGGCGGCCAAGAAGGATCTTCTCCTCCACAACTTGCTTCTTGGGAGGCATTTTCCGTCGTTTGGCGTAGGTACGAGTAAAGATGAAGACTGTGGTGCAACTAGGCACGCGGTGCGGGAGAAAAGCAGAGCTAGCTGCGACGGGTCGAAAGATGCGGAGTGGAGAAGTGAAAGGAATGGTGAAGGAAAAGGAAGACACGGTGATGGATCTTGGCTGACAACCAGCCAAGATATCGAGCCAGACAAATACTGAGATTTCTGTCTAACTCGATGATCACCTATTTAAGAATACTGTTGGCCCTCGACGGCTGCCCTCGTCAAGATTTTGTTGCGCGGGTTGGAACAGCTGTCTTGTCCTTCTCCTGTCCTCTTGGAGGGGCAGTTGGGTAAAAGGTAAAAAAAAGAATAAAAAAAGCTTTCGTTTGAAGGTGGAGTCCCAATCAAAAATTGAATTTAGGAAATGCGCCGGAGCCCGGAAGCGCTGTTACGCCGATATTCTAGCTCCCCCGCCCGAGGTTCCCAACCAGCTGTCAGCAACAGGTCGCCACTTGGTGCATCAGCTTGTCTCAGATCTTCGTTTGTCAGGCTCCCCCACGGTGGAACGTCGGCCAATGATTCTTGACATTCCCCGACCGAGCTGCCGGATTCGTCACATCATTGGTTTGTGCGTCAGCTAGCTGTGGCTGACGCTCTCAGTTGCTCGATCCTCTTCGCTCATTATGTACGCATTGTGTTTGTAGTTGCCTTCTAAACCAATGCATTTCTATTATGATTTATTGTCATCACTCATAATGACTTGCCAAACTTCTGTTATATACTAACTTTCTTGTCGAATCTAGTTTATTCCTCGTCGGCAAGACATATTAAACTGTCACTAAGAGTACCTGAACGAACATCCGTCCCCACCACGTACTCTAGATACTCGATATACGTCTCACCCTCGCACGCCGCCACTTGAAATAGGTGTCAACATGTCCTCCAAGAAGTCCTCAAGTAGTAAATCGTCAAGGCAGTCACATCGGTCGACATTATCACTATCAAGGACGGAAGTAGTCATTAATGTCTACGACCTCTTACCTGTAAGCAATTAGCCTAGACAATAACCTCTTTGAGTAGCTATTAACGCAGCATCAACCACAAACAGCCCGGCCGGCTCTCCTCCGTACTCTGGACCGTTGGCGCATCCTTACTACATTCTGGCGTTGTCATAAACGGGAAGGAATATGCATATGGCGGACACGATCAGCGCGGTGTGACGGGTGTATATTGGACAAGGCCGAAGACGGAGCCTCCGGGTGGCACTTTTAGGACCGAAATCTTACACGGGTTCACCTTTGCGACACAGGCCGAAATAGATTCCATTATCCGCCACGCTTCCGACGAGTTCCAAGGGACTGCCTACAATCTGCTCACCAAGAACTGCAACCACTTTACCAGCTACCTCTGTCAGAAGCTTACTGGCCGCCCGGGCCCCGGCTGGCTCAACCGCGCTGCAAGTATCGGTGTCGCCCTTCCATGCGTTGTCCCCCGCGACTGGGTTGAGCCTCCAGATTTCGAGACAGCAGAGGGCGAGCTGCTAGATGACGAAGGTTTAGATGCTCACGAGGGAACGAGGATGCTGAGGCAGGATAGTGCGAGGAGATTCACGATGGGGGAGAGTGATGAGGATGAAGAGGACTCAGGTTGGAATAGCGAAGCATCCCGACACGGGCGAAATAGCAAAGGAAAGGGTCCAGCAAGGGATACGAGTGGACGAACTCTACCACCTTCTGAGAGAGCTCCCTCCGTGGGAAGGGGAAGTATGTCTTAGGTGAGACTGGGTCAGAGGAATTTGGACTACCTGCATTATGAGGCGTTGGCAATGATTACGATGGGGTAGGTTTGCTGGCGTTATACGGGACTCTTTGATTGATACCAAGTGTTTGTCGCGTCATTGTCTAGAGGTTTGTTTCACTCATTTCGGGGTTTCAATTGCACATTGGACTGCTGACGATGTTGTACACAAATGTGCATTGCAATGCCACATGATATACACTGGCTGTCCTGTTGACTGCCTGCCTTTCTCCGTGCATTGGGCTTTTAACCCAATCTTCTCGGCTTGCGACTTCTCGTACCACCAAACTTAAGCCTCGTAGCATCTGATACCTTAACGATCTTGTCCCTCAACGTACGGCCTTCTGTGCCCAATAGAACCTTAACTGCTGCCTCTCGTCCATGCCCGAACCCCCGCAGTACCACCTCCATGGCGTTGATGTTGTTGTGCCAATTGCCTTGATGTAGCTTGTCTATTACGTACGACAATAGCTGGTATGCAGCATCGTAAGTACCGCGCTTGCTTTTTTTGAAGCCGATATTGCCGGTCGACATGCTGATTATGGCGTTGCGGTTGGGCTTTGTCACCGTTACATGCGAATTGTGCCTGTGAGCAAATATGTGGAAGTGGAATGGCTCATCCGGCGGTCCCCAGTCTTCTCTGCCTTTGGTTTCCTCTCCCTGTTGTTGATCTCTTGCCGTGGGCTGGTTGCGCGCTCTCGCGACTGTGTCATGCGCTAAGATCCGTTGTAGCGCCGCCATGCTGTCTGCAGAGCCTGGTCGCGGAGGTCCTGTCGACTGTGGGGTTGGCGAGCTGCGTGGCAGCCTATCAAGAAGTGAAGCCGGGCGTTTCACTTCTTCTTGTCGTAGACACGTTTGGGAGAAGGGTCGGACATAGTGGTAATTGGATGGCGAGGATATGTGAGTGTGAGTGCGAGTGGTCGCCAATAGGCGACTCGATGCCCGGCTCATCGTGGTAGCATTAGGTTTCGTTAAGTCTTGAAATGGTGTTTTGGAATCTGAGAGTGTGCTGAAGTAAACACGCCGCTCTCAATTGCTTGAATGTCAAGAGGTCGCCCTGTCCCGCGGCTGATAAAGCTCAAAATTTTAATAGGAAACGAATTGCATCCCCGAGCCGGATGAAATCTACAATTTCGGGACTAGCGTACTGTGCAGGGTGATGATTGGTTGACCTCGGAACGTTACCGCTCCTTTGGGTTAGATCTCAATGTACAAAATACATCCTAGTAATTTTTCTTATCTGCCGGTTTCGCCCGCCTTCCTACCTCGCGAAGAAATTCCTCGCCGACCTTCAATTCTTCCCACTTTGTTAAACCTCGCCGGTCTTTCTGGGACCCCTTTCTAATACCCCAAAATGGCTTCCCTGAGGCAAGTTACGAGGAGCGCTCCTCCAGCCTTCCTGAGGTCACCCACACTTGCCAGTCACTCATATGGCAGATCTCCGGCGTACAGAAGGTTATTGACGAGCTCCGGGAGCTCGAAACCGGCAAGCCGCAATGGAGCGCCACTTACATTTTCTCAACCTCCCTTCTCGCCGCTTTCCTCTATACGCTCGCCATTCATTCCCGAGACAATAGCTACCCTACAATCACGTACACTTCACCAGACGTCACGATGGTACCAAGAGCAACCCCAACAGGCCGCCCAATCGACTAAGACGGAAACCAAGGCGGATCCCAAGTCTACGGATCCCAAAGCGGAGGCCGAGAAAACCGAGCAGTCCGCCTCAGGCGCAGACTCTGAAGCGAAAGCCGGATCGGAAGAGCAGACCAAGCAAGAAGAAGAGGGGAAAAGGGAAGAGAAGAAGGAAGATTTGCCTCCACCGCCACCCCATGGAGACAAGACACCATGGCAAGTGTTCATGGAAACTATGCAGAGCGAATTCAAGGCTTCAAAGGAATGGAATGAGTCCACCAAGCAACTAGCCGATTCTGCCCACTCATTCACTGAAAGCGAATCGGTCCGACGTGCGAGACAAGCATACGAAAACACTACCGGCGCTGTTTCATCGACGGCAGGAAGGGTATTGAAGACATCCGCAACTGCTGTTGGAAAGGGTGCGGCGTGGACATGGGAGACACCTGTTATGAAAGGTGTTCGAAAAGGCGCAAACTTGACCGGTGATATCATCGACAAAGCCACCAAGCCGATAAGAGAGACGGAGGCATACAAGAACGTCAAGGATGTTATTGATGATGGTAGCAGTTCTCGATACGGCGGTTGGGTTGAAAAGGAAGAACGCAGGAAAGCTAGAGAGCTGCGTGAGAAGCAGGCCCGGTCTATCCATGGCAAGGCAGAAGAAATGGTTGAAGATCCAAAGTAAGTTTAGAGAGGTCCATCACACAATACAGTATTCTAATAGCATCTAGCGCCGGGACAAACATCACACTGCACAAAGACGCTGCTTGGAAGGAGGCGTGGCGAGATTTCCGCGACCAAAACAAATTTGTTCAAGGGCTCTTTAACATGAAGAATGTATACAACGAGTCCGAGAACCCTTTTATTACAACGGCAAGGAGCATCACAGACCGCGTTGCCGGATTCTTCGCCGAGAATGAAACAGCCATGGTGATCAAGAAGTTCCGCTCTATGGACCCTAATTTCCAAATCGAGCCTTTCTTACAAGAGCTGAGAGAGTACATCTTACCCGAGGTACTCGATGCATACGTCAAAGGCGATACTGAGACGTTGAAGCTCTGGCTCTCTGCCGCCCAGTATTCGGTGTACGAAGCCCTAACCAAGCAGTACCTCCAAGCCGGATTGAAGTCGGACGGACGGATCTTGGATATAAGACATGTCGACATCCTGAAAGCCCGTATGCTCGATCCTGGCGAGATCCCGGTTTTTATTATCACTTGCCGGACACAGGAGGTCCATGTTTACCGGAACGCCAAGACGAATGAACTTGCTGCCGGTATGGAAGACAAGGTTCAGCTCGTCACCTACGCTATTGGTATCACTCGGACACCAGAGGACGTCAATAACCCAGAGACCAGAGGTTGGAGATTAATTGAGATGCAAAAGAGCGGAAGGGATTACATATAAAAGAAATGTTTTCCCTCGCGTACCACATGGCCAAAGCTACGATACTTATGTTATAATACTGTACATTACCGACCGAAAGACCACACGACAGAGATTGTGGCGGGCGGTTTTACCACACCACTCCGACTCAGCTGCCTTGGATTAGGGGCGAGTAAGGCGTTAGGACGGCGGCATCAATGAATTGTATGATAGAAAAAAGGTGCATATACGGTCGCGCACGGAAGACTGCGATCCATGAATGTATCAACGCCCGGGCAGTAAGCCGCAATACAATAAGAACCAAACCTAGCCAGCTATCTTGATCCCAACCTTGACGCATGGCGCCTCAAAACCCCAAATTTATATAACCTGACAAACCAATCGCTTAATGTGAGGGGAGTGATTTTGGATACCCATCGGAAAACGTATCCCCTCAGTCCTAGCAGTCCCACCGGACTGCACACGCTATTCTCCGCATATCCTATCCTATCCTTTCCTTGCTCCATAAGCCTATAGATCACCCTCCTCGATTCGGAGCATTTCTCGCAGCTCCATGAGACATATCCCCATCCTGTTCTGGCCCCATGTCTCCCGTCTCGGCCAGGCTCTCCCTTTTGCCTGTCCGATGCCCCAGTATCTGTCCATCGGGTGACCTAGGATGATCTGGTGCTCGCCAGTCTCCAGAAGGGCCTTCTTCAAATCCTTCGCTTGCAACTTCGAGCTCTCGCGCAGATCTAACCAGGGGCAGCCGGGCGGAAGCGCGGGATCATCCGGCTCCAGGAGAGGACACGTGAACTTGTACCAGTTGGCGTCGGCGGCGATGCGCTCGCGGTTCGCGTGCCACACTTCGACGTCGAAGTTCTTGACGCGCTTGACCAGCTCCTTGGCCCGGTGCGGGGACCCCGTCGCCAGGATGTCGGCGGCGATGGCCTCGTCGCCGAAGAGGAGAGCCCGGTGGTGCAAAAGGTAGTGCTCCGCTGTGGGGTAGATCTTGGAGGGGTCGTCGATGTCCTGGAACGGCGACGGGAACCACATGCAGAGGAAGCCCGTGTCGGCTGCGTCGGGGCGCCAGAAGTACAGTGGGCTTGTCTTGGTGGCGGGGGGCTGCTCCTTAGGCTTCGGGGTGTAGGGCTTGCGCTTGGAGGTGCCGGAGGGCTGGCGAAGCTCCAGGCGGAAAACTTGGGAAGACATGTCTCCTGTTCGCATGTTGATATATCGAATCGGCTATTATACCTGTCTTTGGGGGAATGCGTAGGGAATAACGAGATATATATGAGATGCCTTATGCTAGGATGTCATATGTTTATTGGATTAGATGCTCTCAGATTGAATGGATGTTCCATTGCGTCTTATATATACTTCTCAACTCCCGCCTAAAGGGCTTGCTTTCCATGTTGATGCTCAGGGGAGTCACTGCTGAGTTATCAGATGACCTAATGTGGCGCCGGAGTTCAAGGCAAGTGGCCTCGTTGAACTTTATAGAGCTGGGGGATTTCATACATATCGTCGTAGACTTTGGACTTTGGTGGCAGTCACCAGATGAACTCCTTGGGAACGAGGAGCAGATGGACATCCTTAGCTATTGAGTTTTTGCAGAATCGCTTTTTCAAGAGATGATTATATGATTCGTGGCGTAAGAGTTTCAATACTCGCCTATAATTCTAAAAGCAATCGATATAGACGGAGGTCCTTGCTGTAGACACCAAAGTCAACTCCGGTCTATAGTTTAGTCAGATACAGTTAACTAATATGTTAGAGTTCAAAGCTTATCCTATTACTCATGTTCACTCTTGGATGACTAACTAATGTGAAGGCGATGTGCTTAAGTTTCTAGGAAATCGACGGCGTCAAGCTTTTTACTCTTATGGAAAATATAAATCCACGTCTTTGAATAGCAAGAAGCAGGTTCGCTAGAAGAATAATGTGTATATATCCCGATAATAGCATATATACCTCCAGTTGTGATATGCGGCTGGCTTGTTACTACGGGATTCGTGACCTTACTGAATAGTCAGGTCAATTGAATACGTTGTAGTAAGTAGCTTGATTGATTACAAGAGGTCTGAGAATTATAAGACCGAGACAGTTGCTCGCGAACGTGGCTGCCACGTACGAATTATTGATATCCCCGTATCCACACCGTGGACTACCGTCATAAATGCATCACCTGAATTGGCAGTATGGTAAATAAGCAGATAAGTCGGAGGTTGTCAATGCTTCAGATCGTGTAGTATATAAATGCTCCAAGTATCTTATTATGGAGAAGGAATAGCGAAAATGACGTATCCTTGAGATCAAAATTTATGGTGGGGTAGAGGGAAGAGCATCGAGCGCGGGGTATGCAACTAAACCACTGATATTCTCTGACCGCTTTCCTTTCTTGGATTAAGATCGGCTATAGCTTGGATATTGCCGGCTACGTCGATCAAGAAATTCTGCTCTTGAGGCTTTTCTGGATTGCTACTTACACCTTATACTTGCCTCAGTTCGTTCCCGTATTACGAAGAGCCCCTGGAAATGGCGGCCAAAAAGCCCGTTATTGGACTGCTCGGCGGCGGCCAGCTTGGCCGTATGCTATGTGAAGCAGCCGGGCCTTTAGGAATACCAATCGCCGTCTTAGATGCCGAGGGCTGTCCGGCGAAGCAGGCCAACCAAAATGATCTGCACGTCACTGGATCTTTCAAGGACCCGGAGAAGATCAAGCTTCTCGCTTCTCGTTGCGATTTCCTCACCGTTGAGATTGAGCACGTGGAGACGGAAGTACTTGAGGAAATAGCAACGAAAGGAGTAGAAGTACCTACGCCTGATGGAAATGGGACGATGTTGAAGAAGGTCCCAGTACATCCTTCGTGGAAGACGATACGTTTGATCCAGGATAAATACCTGCAGAAGGAATACTTCGGCGAAAATGGAATTCCCGTTGCAGACCAGATGTCCATAGATTATGGAGAAGCCAGAGCGGAGTCTTTGGATGAAGCGGCTTGGAAGTTCGGGTTCCCTTTCATGTTGAAAGGTAGCAAAGGTTCATACGATGGCCGTGGAAACTTCAAGGTTAGCGGCCCAGAAGACCTGCAGACCGCCGCAGAACAGATGGGAGACCAGCTACTGTATGCGGAGAAATGGGTGCCTTTCGAGATGGAACTGTCTGTCATGGTGGTACGGACAGAGGACGATGATGGTAAACTTAAGCACGTCTACCCATATCCTGTTGTCGAGACGATACACGAGGACAGCATTTGTACCAAGGTATTCTATCCCCCAAGGAACATATCCGAAGATGTCAAAAAGCGGGCGCAAAAGGTTGCATGCGATGTCATAGCGAGTCTCTGGGGCCGGGGAGTCTTCGCCGTTGAGATGTTCTTGCTTCACGATGGCCAAATCCTCGTCAACGAGGTTGCCCCTCGCCCGCATAATTCCGGCCATTTTACCAGTATGTATCTTATTACCATTTGCTACACCTTGTTTGCTTTCGCAGCATATCAATTACCCCCGATTTAATCATAACACAGTATCTGTCGAATACCCTTCAAAAACGACAATTACTGACTTGAACTCCTATAGTCGAGGCCGTTCCCCAGATGTCACAATACAAAGCTCAATTATACTCCATACTAGATCGTATCCCCCCAAAAGGCATGAATCTTACGGCGCGAGTCCCTTCTGCCATTATGTTAAATATCCTCGGTGGCGCTCAGCCGCCATCTCACGACAGATTTGTGGAACTTGCCGATAAAGTATCCGACGACTTCACGGATGTATACGTGCATCTTTACGGGAAGGAATCAAAGCCCGGACGAAAAATAGGTCACATCACCGCTACCGGCTTTTCCTCCGTTGATCGTTTAGCTGAGACTATAAGTCCTCTCATCAACGTCATGGATGAGATTCGAGCTGAGCGTGTTGGCTTGAAGAGTCCTGCTCAGGCTCAGACGAAGTTACACAAAGCTGTACCTCTCGTTGCTGTTACGATGGGCTCCGATTCGGATTTGGCGACTGTGGCAGCCGGCTTGAAGATATTAGACGAGTTCAATGTGCCTTATGATGTTCGGATAACTTCGGCGCACCGGACACCGCATCATATGATGAAGTTCGCGGCGGAAATGTCAAAATCTGGATGCAAGGTTATTATAGCGGCGGCAGGTTGGTATCTCACTTTTATACGACCTTTACGTCGTTAACTCCCCTTCATACTTTGTTCTTAATTTTGCACGCCAGTCAAAAATAGCTGTTAGTACTGACACTGGTAATACAGGAGGCGCTGCGCATCTGCCGGGTATGCTCGCTTCGGAAGTGCATATTCCAGTTATAGGCATCCCCGTGAAGGCGTCGGTGCTAGATGGTGTCGACTCTTTACATAGCATCGTTCAAATGCCCAGAGGAATCCCGTGCGCGACGGTCGGTATCGGGAACTCGACCAACGCGGCGCTTCTTGCGATTCGGATCCTGGGCGGCGCGTACCCCGAGTATGCGGAACGCATGAAGCGTTATCAGGAGGAAATGAAGAACGAGGTGCTGGCTAAAGACGAGAAGATACAGGCTACAGGCTGGAAGGCATATCTAGAAGGCATGCAAAAGAAATGAGACGGTGGCTTCTCGCGATGCTACCTACTTGAATTAAAACAAAATAAATTGGTTGGCCATAAAAGTTCTTGTTGAGATCGCTGTTTGCAGGTTTTCATTTTGCTGATTTGCCTCACGCTACCGTTGAGATGCGGTCGCCTCCCGCGATATATTGTAAATTAACAGATTAATATGTTTCCTAATAGTAACCATATCAAACTCCTACTGATGATTTGGCCCTTTCATAACCCTTTAGGTAAGGAATATGTTGCATACTGCCTTAACACAACATGGCTGAAGATCGATTTCTAACATATGGCTAAGCTGTTGGATCGGGATGAGGATTCGCGGCCCTGACTGGTTTTTGCGATAAATCCGTCACGCTGACGCCAATACTCGCGCGTACATGTACCCATGAGTCATGACTGAAACATGTTTCTCGGATTTGATTTGGGGTATTCCAGGTTGTTACCGGGGCTCTGGGGTTGAGGACCCCGGCACCCCGGACTATATCTAATCGAACGGTCCGTGCTTACGATGACTTTTCTAAAAATAAGCATCTCGTCTCGTTCTGCCCGTTGTAACTGGTCCGAACCCTGAGCTTGAAGGGCCCAAAACGGCGAGGACGGCATGCTGACATTGTATTTTAGCGGCAACACTAATTTAAAAGTTCAGATGAGATGATAACGCTCCAACGCGCAAGGCGACTTGCTCAATGATCTATCGACCCCGCAGCGCCAGCGACGCCCTCAGCGAGCCTGGCATCCGCGCCTTGGTTCTGCTCTTGGCGGTCGTTTCGCTATACTTGGTATACGGTTCACTCTACTTCTACCGCGATCCGCTCTCAATTTTCTTCTCCGAAGAGCATGGCTTCGACCGCTTCTACTCGGCCACGCGCCAGGCCGAGGCAGACGAGTTTCTCGACGCGATTATAGCGAATCCCGACTTGGCAAAATGGCAATTAGGCAAAGCTGGTCCTAACCCTCTGATATGCTCTGTGTTCATTACAGTGGGAAGGGATATGATAGGGCGACAGTACATCGACAGCGCCGTTGGATCTTTTCTGGCCAACATGACGCGGCCGGAGAGGGAAACTATGCACCTGAAACTCTTCTTCGCCGATGTGCCCAACCCCGATGCGCAACACAGGAGCTACGCGAAGTTCGCGGCGGCCGACATTGCGGACGAAGTATTTACTTACAACTCCACCCTCCCTGCGGAGAAAAAGGAAGACAAGATCCGCGAATTGGCATCATTTGCCAAGGACCGCACGAATAAGCACGCGCTGGAGAGAAAGACGGTGTTTGACTACGCATACGCTCTAGATCGATGTGTGCAGACTACCAACGCGCCGTATATTGCAATCCTTGAGGGCGATATCCTCCTTGCCGATGGATGGGCGGCAAAGACACTGAAGAATCTGCAGACCATCGAGCGGATGATGAAGGACCCCACACGTCACGATCCCGAAAAGGGCGAGATCGCCCCCGGCGGACCGAACACATGGCTGTACCTGCGTCTCTTCAACCAGGAGCGAAGTTTCGGGTGGTCCGGCGGCACGGGGTTTAAGAGCAACAACGTTCATGTCATCTCTGTCGCAGTGGCTGTTCCGCTCCTAATAGTATTGCTTCTAGTGCGGAGACAACTGCCGCGTCACTTGGCCCGGCACCTAGACGGATGGACCTTGTTCGTGGTTTGCGGTATCGAGGTACCGCTCTTTATATGGCTCTTCTACGCCTCCGGGAAAGCGGCCCTCCTCGGCGCACCAGCAGGCGTCCATGAGGAGTGGTTCGGATGCTGCAACCAGGCCCTCGTGTATAATCGCGTACACGCAAAGGGGCTAGTGGACTACATGATGACTGCCTCTCGGCGTGTGTCGCCTGGGAGGAGTGATATGCTCCCCAAGCAGTTCGCCTGGGACCACGGCTTGGCGAGGATTAGCGCATACCCGATGTTGGCGCAGCACGCCGGCAGAGTGAGCGCTATTGACACGAGTAATGACGAGGCGAAGCGCGTGTGGAGCATGGCGTTTGAAGACTTTAAACCGTATAAACTGGCTAATGAACATATAAGGGATGTACAAGAACTTTTTGGAAATGAGGCGGCCGGACATATGAGGTAATGATCTAATGACGAAGGTACCTATAAGGGATACATGCAACTACGATGGATATACGATGGATATTACACGAGTATTTGGGATATATGAAGTTTTTTTTTTTTTTTTTTTTTTCTTGTACTTGGTTTCCTGATACCCCCTATCTCACATATCTAATATGATTTATATTTGATGTAGCCTTAGGACCGCTTTGCTATGTCGACATGGGTAAGAGACTCGTATCGAGGTCGAGACGAAGACGCTAAACTTCTAAGGAGCTTAGTCGAAAGACCGTGCCTCTTTAACGTGCCCGGTGAGTCAACGACGTGGATGCATATGGCATATATATCCTCATCTGGACTCGCTCCATATTGAAGTACTCCAATACCTTTTCCCTGACAGGATTGATATGTGCAGTCTGATATTGAGACAAGACTCTGATGACATGAGTATCAACGCCCTTGCTCAGCCAATGGCCGAATTATCGGTCCAGGAGCATCCGCCATCTCAACATACATGCGATGACAACAGAAGCAATCCCACTAGTTTCTTAGATCTGCCCCTAGAGCTGCGCAACGAGGTCTACGAATACTTGTTCCTTTTCGACATTCCCATCCTCACCTTCCGCATATGGTTCACGACAGCAAAACGGCACATCCGCCGCCTAACGAGAGAAAACGCGCCCGACTGCTGCGGCAAGAACTGGGGGTGCTCGCACTACGACGCACGCCTGCGCCCACGCACAGGCATCCTGAGAGCATGTCGCCAAATCAGCGAAGAGGCGCTCGAGGTCCTGTACACGCGGAACACGTTCCACGTTGGTCTTGAGAATACCTCTCGCTTCCTCAACTTCTTCACCATCGGCGAAAGGAATCTAAGGCGTATTCGCCATCTGCAACTCAGTGAGTATACGTATTACTATGCGTACTGCGTTGCCCGCCCAGGCGAGAAGCAATGGCAGTTCTTCCGCCCGGCGGCGAACGAGGCCCGGCAATGGAGTGCGCTGCTCGAGGGCCTTAGGACGCTGCAGGTTGTTATGAAAGTGCCTATTTGGGGACACCACAGCGCCTGGCTTGTGTGGGTAGGGCAGCTTGAGACTGTGATGGGGTTTATTGGGGAGCATGTGGATGAGGAGACGGATGTGACGGTCGATGATAATTATTCGATGTACCTGTGCGAAGCTGTCGACCGGTGCTTCAGGAAGCCGTTTCGGAGGGTGCGGACGCTGGAGGGCGATCAGTATTACTACAAGACGCGATATGATCCGGAGAACATCACTGGGCCTGTGGCGAGCGATGAAGGCTAGTGGCGGTTCTTCGTGATAATCCCTTATTACGCGGGATATCTCGCTAATTCGGACTGGTCGACCGGACGTGGCAGGCGTACTCGGAGAAGACGTCGAACGACGGCTTATGCTATGGCGACGTTCTCAGCAACCTGGGCGGCGAGGCGCATAATCTCGACAATACTTATAGTAAACGCATCAAGTGCCTACTTGACTGCGCTACTATACCTGGGGGCGTCGCGGTACGATAAGTACAGGAGGGTTGAGTCCTATATTAAGAGGGAAGATGCTGGTGACCGTGGCTCTCCATGGTGAGTTCCTGTTGTATTGACTATGGTTTCGTTAGAGGTTTGCTAGGTAATGGTTATACGTGGGTGATGACTTGAATGTGACTCCTGACTCCTGACTCCCTCTGTGCGGCTACTTCGGTCGATTGATGGCATTGGAGTTATACATTGAAGCTGGCAAGAAGGTATACTAGCCGCGCTCGTCGGAGCTTTAAGCAGATCGAACTGTATACTATTTTCGATATCTTGATGGGGCAATCCGATTGAGGCTCTCATTGCGATTCGCTTGCCCCTATTCGTGCCCACTGGTAGCATAAAATCTGTGACAGTTCACAATGCTGCCAAGGATAATGCAAGACAATAATTTCCACAGTTATTCGGCACGAGAAAACCCAATCCTTTCCTTTGATGTCGTGAGAAGTCACTTATTTCCTCAATCACGCCTTTCCGATGGAATTCTCATAGTTCCGCATAGGAGCAGAAAGCGGTGACCGCGATCATAAGAAATAAGCACGCTTTCGTTCCAACACATCAAGATAATACAATGTAACTCACAATATACAGATAAATAGATAGCGATCTCTTCTCCGAGGAAGCCCCTCGATAGGCCGCATGCAACCGCCTCATAACAAACGCCAACGCCAACACCAGCCAACCAAATCCAGGGGGGTTCATCCGTTGAACCCCACGACACCAAAGCGGCGTGCAGCCAGCCTATCACGAAGCACACCCTCGTAGCAATGCGAATTGACAGCTCACGGTGGTGGTGACTCTCTCCAAAAGATGGGCTCTCGCCACGCTCAGCCTTACTCCTACCATCATGTGGTGATCAAACCCTCGGGAGTCTGGGCCTCCGATCACTTCGGGTCCTGGCGATCCAATCCGTCTCCTTTAGGTACACGCTTTCACCATTCCAGTATTACAATTATAATCGCGATATTACATTAGATAACATCCATACGCAATGCCCGACGGAGCGCGATTGCGCGTTCGCGGCATGTCGTCCTCTCGGCGCATATCGGTGCCTCCACGGCGTCGCGTCGTGCGGCGCCCCGAGACCCCGCCTCCCGCGTACACAGAATACGACGTGCAATCGTCGACGCTGGCGCCCCACGACCAGGACACCCAAGGAGCACCAGTGCAGCGCCCCGTGGCCAGCAGTCCCCGCTGCCAATCGACGTTCTGCTACCGCACCGTCACGATCGCGAGCCACTACTGCCGCAAGCACGAGTGCGGCGCGCCGGGGTGCGTCGACCGCCGCGATAAGGGGCGTAGCAAGCGCTACTGCGCCGCGCACGTGTGTCGATGGCGCGGGTGCGATGGGTGTAGGGCGATCCCGTCGAGTTACTGCGCTAAGCATACGTGCGAGTTGGTTGGCTGCCATGCGCCGAGCCCGGAGGACGGGTACCAGTTCTGCGATGCGCATACGTGTAAGATCCAGAGGTGTCCTGGACGCCGCGAGTCTGGGTCGAGGTATTGTGCTAAGCATAGGTGTCATGCGCCGGGCTGCACGCGCGCGTTCGTTAAGGCGAGTGAGTTTTGCCTGGAGCATAAGTGCGAGGTTGAGCGCTGCCGCGCGGCGAGACGGAATGGGAGTAATTTGTGTCCGCGCCATGAGTGTGCGATTGAGCGATGTGCTGCGAGGAGATTTGAGAGGAGTCAGTGTTGTGGTGCGCATAAATGCGTTACGAAGGGGTGCGTGAATGCGCAGATCGAAGGATTCCGCCATTGCGCGCAGCATAAGTGTCAGTCGTGCGAGCGGCCTTGTATCCCAGATAGTGGGTTCTGTCGTCGGCATAAGTGCCGGGAGTCGAGATGTCTCTCAGCCAGGATGGAGGGTTCGACGTGGTGTCCGCGGCACGTTTGCCAATGGAATGGGTGTAGTGAGCCCGCACTGCGACGCGATGGGTTTTGTGGCGATCATACCTGTTCTGCTGGGGAATGTCTGGAAAGACTGTATCGGGAGGAGGATATCACTGGGACTTACTGCCAGACTCACACTTGCGCTGAGCCGGGCTGTCTCCAGAAGACTGCGAGAATCGCGTATTGCGACGAACACGAATGTCCGCGGCGCTCGTGCCCGAACTCACGGTTCTGGGACGATGAATTGATCGGAAGGGAGCATCAATGTTGCAAAAATCATACTTGTGGCCTAGAAGCATGCTACGCTCCAACCGTCCGCAACAGAGCGTTCTGCGAGGATCATATCTGCGAGTTTGCCGATGGTTGCATTTTACCTAGAGCTCCGAATCTTGTATGCTGCGGCGCACACAAGTGTTCCAGGGAGTTGTGTCGAAATCCGTGTATGCCAAGGGGTTTGTTCTGTAAAAGCCATGCGTGCGCTCGAAGAGGAGGTTGCACAGAAGGCCCGATTGAAGGGGGCCTCTTCTGCGTACGGCACTCCTGCTCTCAGCCTGGATGTGTAGAACGCGGCGGTGACGGTGGGTTCTGTAAAGACCACGTCTGTTCCTGGAAGGCGGGATGTTCGAATGGACGTGGCAGCGCAGATCAGCTTTATTGCATATCCCACACGTGCACGCAGCAAGATTGCAACGAGAGATGCAAAGGATCTTACGGACTTTGCTCCATACATGCTTGTCACTGGAGTCAAAGCTGCGTGAACACGCCTCTTAAATCAGGGGACTATTGTCAACGCCATACCTGTACCAAAAATGGATGTGTTAGAGCGAGCGTGGCCGAGGAGAGTCTATGTGGCCGTCACGCTTGCGCATGGAGTTCGGCGATCTGTCTCGAACCGCGCTGGAAGCGGAGTAGCTACTGTGAAGACCATACATGTGGAGAGCTGGGTTGTGGATTTGCTCGACTTTCAAGCGGATCCTACTGCGCAGACCATTCTTGCCAGGCGTCTACATCTTGTACCGGGCAAGCGGAGCTGGGAAGCGATTATTGCATCGAACACAAGTGCAGCAGACCGACCTGCAGACTGAAGAGCGTCGGGACTACGGGGTTTTGCAAGAACCATCAGTCATTGAGTCCCCTAATAGGGGCGCATGACTTGGCAAGCCTCCAGAGGTAAGGGAATCAAGTAGCCCCTGAAACGTACTTTGGCTTACATGCGTAGTTTTCGATCGCGTAGCGCCTTCGGTTTCATTGACCCCCTAGTCGCGGCGTCACTCACAGATATGCGATCTCCGAGGAAGAACCCGAAGTATTTTTCGAGGCCACATTAGTGGGTGTAATATAACGGCAGTGCCGTCCACTGTGGCTTGTCTTATTGAGGATTTAATGTTTAGACTGTACTCACAAAGGGTCACGATATGGTAATATGTCATGTACGTTATGAGATCTCACGGCCTTTACGATTTAGTTTCAGGTTGCCAAATGTATACCAGAGTGACCATATTGGCATGTATATGAATAATATAATGATTAATTACATTGACTTCTGCTCATTGCATATATTCTGGGGTCCCTCCTTATGTCCAATTGAGTAAGGGAATGATTTTCTAGCTAGCTAGCTGAGCCGGAAGCCATTCAAGAGTAAATCACAACCAAGGTGACCTTTGTCCAGGGTCGGTCAGGATCATAAGCTTCGTGAAAGTCATCAGTACGAATGTAAACACGAGACATATACTGTATAAGGGGAATAAAACTCACCGGTATTTCCTTCAGGCGTGTACCGAAAGTCGTACATGCCGTTGAACGGGCGAACTCCAATATTCCCACCAATTTCCAGATCTCCCCGTGACTGGAGGACGAGCTCTATCTGTACGGCGTCCGTGTCAGGATTGCAGCCGTATGCAGGAGCGAAAATTGCACGTGGGTCATCACGTTCAGTCATGAACATCTTGGTCGTATTATCCTTTGGCTCGTACTATGGTTTTTTACCCCCTGTTAGCTAAGACATCAAGACCCGGTATCTTTCATGCTCACCTCTCCGTTGATGACGGCACGACGAATCGGATCCCAAGGTAAGGTGATCACACCGTCGACGAGGGTAAGCTCGCTGGTAGAGTTCCCTGCGGGACTGACGAAAAGATGTTGGTCACCACCGCCCCAGTCCCACAGATCGAGGAAATGGTTGTGGATATCTGGAAATGAGGCGTTCTGAATCTGAACCGCGAAGCTCTGGGAAAGCGTGTTCGGCAGGACATCCCCAGGAATGGTGCACGCCAGGGCGGCGGCGGCGGAGGTAAGAACTGAAGCAAGTACTCTATGCATCTTGAAGAGCTGTATTCCTTCACGGCTTGGAAAGATAGTTCAATTCTAAAGCGATTCTTGTGGTAACGATGTTATTATATAAAAGAATTGAATACTTCTCGATAGGGCAAGCTGAAGCTGAATGCAGCGCTGTTGGTACATGCCAAGACTCTATACGAGGTGGTGCATGAGACATCGGTTGGAACGTAGTATTGTCTCGATGCCACTCTGTAGCAGTATTGGGTCTAGACACTCGATGAAGCTTACCTGCAGCAAAATCGATGTGCGTGTTTGCTGAGAAACTAATGCATCTTGTATTATTCCTCAGCTACTCCCCCTGAAATGTGGCTCTTAGTTAACGGGAAGGCGGTTGCACGTAATTACCACCACTAATAAGTGGCAATATCTTCAGCTGAATATTTCTCTGCAACAAATTTGACGCCTATGTAGGATTAAAGGATCGTTGGAAGAGCTAGCTTTCTAGGCGTCGTTCTTGTAACACATTGGGACCAAATGCGGCTTTAATATTCTGGATAGCTGCAGTAAAGCTTCAGGTGGCTTTTGTTGAAGTTCAAATACGAAAATTTCAATAGCCAATGAGTAGCAAAAATCGATATTGACCGATCTCTGCATATTCAGACTCACCTAGGCCCAACCGTCGCCTGTTCGATGAACCTCAGGGATTCATGAACAAAACTTTCAGGATTCTCCTCCGCAATGTAGTGTGCTGCCTCCGGAATAGCTATGACCTCGTACGTCCCCTCTTGGTGAACTTCCGAAAACATCTTCCCAGCAGTGGCAAGGTGTCTGCTCTTAGCTCCGGTCAAGCATAGTGCTGGGAGGCTAAGCTTCCCATACGACGATATCCACTCCTGGCACTCTTTAGCGTCTTGCTCAAACGAGCGGTATGTCTCAAAGGCGCATCTCATGGCACCGGGTTGCTCATAGCATCGAACGTAGTGATCAAGGTCTTCATCTTTGATTGCCGCCGTGTTATACGCAATCTTCTGAAAGAAGTGAGATAGATAAATGCGTTCTCGGCCTGTCACCAGTGCTAGGGCAAGGTCTGGTACACAGTGAAAGATGAAATGAAACTGCTGGACTGCGTGCGTGGTGCGGCTAGATATTGTTGGCATTGTCGATCTACTCTTGAATGTTCCCATTGGGAATTCAACTTACTCTTCTTCGTGTACTGAGGTCCCTGGCAGAGGACATTCTCCCCAATTGACACTAGCAACGCGTGACGGATGCTTCGCTGCCATTGCAAACGCTACCATGCCACCGATATCATGCCCAATGACATGAACTGGCTCGTGGATCTCTAGGGCGTTAAGCAAGCGGACGAAATCGCGTGCCATGGCGGATTTAGTAAATCCACTGGCGGGCTTGGAAGAACCTCCGGCCCCACGATAGTCGGGAGCCAGAACGCGGTATCCCGCCCTCGCGAAAGGGTCGATCGCATGTCGGAATTGGTACGAGGTCTGGGGGAATCCGTGTATAAGTAAGATGACTCCCCGTTGTGGTCTCTTGCTTTTGGACGGGCAGTCAATGTAGGCGATGCGCAATGAAGGCTCCACCTCGACAGCCCGATGTTTCCATGTCTCGTAGTCCATTTTGTAATAGTTATATCTCAAAAAACATTATTGACTAAATTGCTTAACGGTGTCAGGCTTCGTGTGATGTTCGAGGCCGTGTTGCGGGGCTATAGAGGCAGCGCAATCTAATAATCCAGACTGTATCGTGATGCGGCCTATGACGCTGAAGATGTTGGGACATATAGACTGATTACCTAATATAAACAGATCTGATTATTAAGCTGCCAGGTGTAGATCTATAGACCTAGCGAGGCCTATAGGATAAATGGTATCTCTAAGTTAAGACCATATAAACTCGCAATATTCTTATAATTCGCCTTATTATCGTGTAGGATGTAACTTTTATATAGTAATCATAATAGATTCTCAGACTATCCGTAGGACTTTATGCTTTATTACGACTTCGCTCTTATCTTTCCTTAATATCTGGTACCCCCTTTCTAAGATAATATCTTGTAGTTGCATCAAGCGTCTTTTAGTTTCGCATTTAGTCATAAATGAGTAAAATAAGTGGAGTTATCGCTTTAAAGAGCGCTGCCCCTGGTTTCTTACATGAGTCACACGGTGTAAGAGAACGGGGGTTTCGTTGCTAAACAACGTCCTCATCCCCATAACCGAGACCTACCTATTATTCATTAGCTGGTACGAAGTCCACGCTCTATCACCGTTTTCGAAGCGTTTAGACTCAGTTCAAAATCAAAATGAGTACCTCAGCCAGTGACAGCAACCCCTCTCAAGTCCCCAAGGACACCAAAGAGCGCATCAAAGCATCCTACGATGTTATCGCGCCGAAGTACAACGCATGGACTACGAAACACTCCGGACTACGACTAGAGTATTTGTCGAAGGTCCTGGAGCTTCTACCGCTGTCCAACCCATCGCAACGGCTCCGCTTCCTCGAGCTCGGATGCGGAGCCGGGCTACCTGTTACCCACAAATTGTTGTCCTATCCGACGGTTCATGTCACAGCCAACGACATCTCTACCGCCCAGATTGAGTTGGCAAGGGGCCATCTTCTGGGAGATACAGAGGAGAATGCTGGGAACGCAAAACGTTTGACTCTGATTGAGGGTGACATGACAAAACTCTCATTTCCAGACCAATCTTTCGATGCCGTTCTTGCATTCTACAGCTTAATTCATCTTCCACGCGTAGAGCAGACTGAAATGATCAGGAAGATCACGCGGTGGGTAAAACCTGGCGGTTATCTGCTCGCCAATTTCGCTGAGAGTGACTCGGAAGCCATAGTGATGGAAAAATGGCTCGACGAGAACGATTGGATGTTTTGGAGCGGTTGGGGTAAGGATGAGACTCTGAAGATAGTCGAAGATGCAGGACTCCAAATCATCCTTGGGGAAGTTAGCAAGGATGTGGTTGATGCGTCGTTCCTTTGGGTTATTGCGAAGCGTTGAAATGAATAAAGATCGAAGGGGACTGCTAATACGTATATCGTATAGACGAGTCTTTGACCCACACTGGTGATATACCGCGGTCTCGGGAATACTTCTTCGGGGGGAGGAGGAAAGGAGGTATTATCGACGAAAACTCTATGAATGGTGGAGGAGCTTGTTGCTCTCGAATCTTCATATCACCGCCTCCATCTGTTCTAGGTGTTTCCTCATGTTACCTCCCTTTTCTTAGTTCGTACTCGATCTCCATACATGGGAGCTCCCACTATAAGAATTAATGAAGATAAAGGCCTGCTTAAGGATAATGGGGTTAGTAGCAACAGTTTGGTATTATTATTAAACATTAAAATTGGTATTCCTAATAACCTAGCATGGCGTTTTCCCTTCGGCCAAGCTAAAGCCAAAATGCAGTGGGATAGACACCATAGAACTATCCTACAAGGAGACACTGATCGCGTCTGATGCAAGCATTAGACCGCATAACGCAATGCTTCTCGGACGAAACATAAACTCAGCAAGCACTGCTGAGAAGTATCATAGCAAAATTCCCTGTTAGGAACAACAACCCTCTTGATCTGGACCTTTGCCAACCTACTCGGTGGAAGTAGGCTTTCTGGATAATGCCAGACACCTTAGCTCCTCGGGGGAATATTTGACATATGGTGGCTGAAAACATATGTTCATGGAGATATCCGTAGTACCGGTATCCGTGACACCATGCGAAACATTCACTGGAAGTGAAACATAATAGGGAAATGTCGTCCCTATGTCGCTCCAGTCTATTCACAATTAGCCTACATCATTGGACGATCCCACATTCTTGTAGCGAAAACTTAGGTACTTACACAATGTCGTTGCAGGAGTCGTTTGGCCGAAGGGCTTGAGTAGGCCTTGAGACGCCACACCTGTCTTGGGCGCCTCCGGCTTTCCAAAAGGGGACCGAGACGGTCGTTGACCGACATGCGATTGGGATCCAAAGGTCCGAGGCATAAAAGGCCTAAAAAGCTCGCTTCTGGGTCGATCCAGGCCTGTATTGGCCGGGGTAGATAGAGTTCCGAAGGGGCTCATAGGGAATGGTCCCGAATTGCTATTTCCTCCTGATTGTTGCGGCACAGAAGGAAGTTTTGCGGTAGATAACAAACTGCCTTGGTTATTGGAAGGGTTCTGTCCAACTGAGGACGGAAATGATGAAGCCTTAGGTCCAGCGGGAGGATTGAACTTGGACAGGTAATTTCCACTGTTGGGCTTAGCCAGTGTCTCTGGCACGCTCTGGACATTACTCTGGGCCTCCACTATTAGAGGAGATGCCAATGATCCAAATATGTTGCCTTTTGCCTCGCCGGCCGTAGAAGGGTTCTCTACTGTAGTCGTAGGTGTGTCTTCTGCTGTATCAATCGACACGTTCTCTGCTGCGGCCGTAGAGTCCTTCGCTGTTCCGATAATAGACGTATTCTCAACTCTCGGCGAGGACGTTTCCTCCAATTCGACTAGGATCGACGGCACGGCTTAGGTTTATAGCGTTAGCATAATTAAGTAGGTAGACAGCTGCATGAAAATGTACTCACAATTGAATCTTTGCAGTTTGTACTTGCTACAAATCTCCAGGCCCTTTGTGAAAGCATCGCACGCTGCCTGTAGCTTGTCGCGCTCTTCTTGGACCTTTGGAGACTCTGATGCGAGCTGTTCAATTTCATGGTCCTCCATTTCGTTGAACCTGCCTATCGTCACCATTGAGGGGAGATCTCTAATGAGACAATTCTCGATAGCCAAGATAATCACGTTATCGGCGAAAGTCCGCAGCGACATCTAATATGTCAAGTGTTAGCAGCAATCTAATATCAGGTAGATCATCCTACCTCATAATAAGCCTCGGCCTTATGTATTAAATCGTGTACTCCAGACGAGTTTGAGCCTTCTGAAGGACTCATCTTCTCAAATTCCAGGCGAGCTTCCTCTGTGAAGAACTCCGGGCAAGTCTCCATTAGATCTCGAAGTACTTCTGGATCGGGGCTCCTCCGGCGCTTATGTCCAAGGAGACTTCCGAAATCGGTGTGATGGAACTGCGGATAGCCACTCTTATAGTGGCGCAGGAGCTCTTCGAGCTTGGATTCTAGTAGTACAGACTTCTGGTCAAAGAATGGGTGTACTATCTCTGATAGGATCGCGGTGTAAGCCTTTTTGTCTGGATCGGTGATGTAACTCAGAAGCTTCTCAACGAATGCTTTGGTTACAGTTAACACTAGTTGAATGTGACGTCGTGCGATTTCTTCCCAAGGTTGAGACTGGTCTCGGAATAGGTTAATAGCTAGGCGGTCATTCGAAAAGCACCCCAAGTCTTCGGCAATATCATCGAAGGGGACTTCCTCTGGATCTTCGAACTTGTATTGGCCGACTAACGTTTGAAGGGAGATCGGTAGAGTCGGTTTCGGCTCAGGATGGGTAGTACTGTGTTGGGAAGCATTCGAAGTCTTGGACAGGATAATACGTCTTGAACCCTTTGTTTCTAAAACGTAGACAAACGATCGATTGAGGTTGTGTATCAGTGCTCGAAGCTTCCTGATTTTGTTGTCGCGGGTCGAAGCTTGGTCATGAAATAGGCCACCGAAGAATTCGTCATCATAGTTTCCCTCTACAGCATTGAGACACAGGGTGTGGAACCGAGAAGCAATCTTCTCCAGGTGCATTCGTATCTGCTTCGGATTCAGCCTTGGTTCTCCAAGTTGCTCGAGTCTGATTTTATGATCCTTGATCTTCTTCTCGATACACTCAATCAGGCCGTCGAGATTGCTCTTGATACGTGAAAGGAGAATGCCGCTTAGCTTCTTGCGGAGGGACTCTACTCCGCGGTCTTCTGAAGGCAAAATGGGCCAAATACTTGATTCCAAGAAGCTTCGTTCTTTTTCATCTCTCTGTTCCTCCGTGTCCGAGCTATCTTCAGGGCCTAGATTTCGAACAACGTGCCATCCCAAGGGTAACTCCTCCGACGTGGGATTAGTCTCAGCTAACCAAAAGGAAAAGTATTCGTCATCAGAATCGGGTGCGAGTGAATCAACCTTGGTCAGCACTCCGATGGTCCGGTCTTTGACTTGTTCGTAGCCTTCAATCAGGGAAATCACATCTTCTTGGCTCAAACCCTTGCTTGCCGGGATAACGGCCAGGATTATACTGTCCTTGCAAGTCATATAACGTTCAACTAGACGACTCACAATCTCGCGATAAGCATCGGGTTGCTCCTTGTCTCCAGAGCGATGAAATCCAGGAAGATCCACCAGTGTCAGACAAGGTCCGTTGGGAGCAGTTGACTTTATCTTCAACACATCCTCCGAGAACTCTGCACCGTCCTTAAGTATCATTGACTCGAACTCCTCAATGATATCTGGTATAGAATCCTTTTCAATCGTCTCATTCTTGAAAGAGGTTGCTTCCTCGCTAGAAGAGGCAGGTGATTGAATTGATGCGACGATGGTATGTCGACTATTGGTGCTAAGATTGAGTTCTGTTGCGAATCTCGTATAAAGTCTGTCTTTAGCGGAAAAACGGAATCCCGAGAGAGCTTCAAGCAGAGAACTCTTCCCGGAGGACTGGTCGCCAACGACGACAATCTGGGGTAGGTCAAGTGAATAGAACAGACCATGCTTGCGTAGGTCGGCAAGCATGTCTAGGAGCTCTTTCTGCTCTTCGTACAGCTGCTTTACGCCAATACCATCCATCTTGGAAAGGGTACTGGAAATGGCGAAGGAACGCGTTTCAATATGGTAAGAAAAGAGTAAGGTGTTGGGAAGAGAATAATGATTGATCTTCAGTAGAATGAGGAGGTTTTGGGCGCTTCTCTCGATGAAGACTTGTTTTGGATGATGAAGGAAGACGCGACTATGGTGGACTTTAAAAGATTTTCCAGGTAATTATCGAGTCTGATGCAGAAGAGGTTGTCCGAGGCAACGATTGAGTTGAAAAATCACCCCAGTGTTTGGGGGTGTTGGGTGACGGGAGGATACCTAAGGCTAGAAAAAATATTTATGTACACAAGGTATCTCGCGACGCGTCGTATCATTCGCATCGCCCACTACAAAATCAAATAGGGGCAGGAGCGGAACTTAACTTGGGCAGGCACCTGTCTAAGGTGCCTTCTAATAAACCATACCTGCACAGGCAACACCGCAAGTGAACACGACAGATAGGTCATTGCTCATTTATTGGCATCAAGATCACTTGGCTCTGCACAGTGTATGCGATGGTGCTACGGGTAAGCACGGTGACCGCTGATACTCGTTCTACAAATTCTGTGTAAGACAGGTACGAAAACTCTAGTATTGTTCTCTTTTAGAAGTGAACAGTGGTGGTCAAAATAGCTCTGCTGTTATTGCCAAGAACCATGCTACACGCCATTCGCGTCACAGGAACAAATGACTTCGAATGGCCTCCTACAGTGTGTTCTGACACAATATACCTGTCGACTGGTAAACGTCACGGGGTATCTGAGAGCCCTTAGAGGTATATAAAGGCATTGCCTTCACTGGCCATCCATCTCGGGGAAGTCATAATCATTCTGGTTAGCATCACTAGATCCATTTCACCACTAACGCTCACCACACTTACCAAATTACACGAATCAATAGCATCGACAAAACACTCGGTCACCTCCAATGAAGAATATCTCTGAAAATATGACTCGAGACGTCGTAGAAAGCCACGATGCCTCCAAGAAGGCTGGTACAGCTTCATCTAGCAAGCAGCCAGCTATCGCCTCGGATTACATGCTAAATTTCCCCTTTTCCAAATGCCAGTGTAAATGCTCCAAAGGTTCTGAGAGCCATGGCGCATTGGTACCTGAACGATACCGAGCTCCTGCTGATCCACGGAGGATCATGTGTGGTGCATGCTATGACCGCGAGAAGTTGAACATGGGAGACTGTGGTTAAGCCTGGTATTATGCAACGATTTGTATGTGGATGGAATTGTGCGCATGAATGGCGATTCTCTTAATGGATAGAATGGGATTAGAATAGGGACATGATTAGAAAATAAACTTGTGTCATTCAGGAAAGATGTTTTACGTGGTCAGCAACTACCGTGCGAAATAACTAGAAGCGGAATAACGACGCTGTTGCAAGTAACCTAAGACATATCTATTGGAGCTCATGTCAGTTTACATACAAGACTTACGTCTTTGTTCTGTACCTGTTTCACCCTCTAACGGTGACATGTCCTATTGCTACCCCTAAGCAAGCCCTGTAACTACATGAATACCGTATCTCTACAAGGTAATATGGCCAAGACGGGTGTTCCGGTTCGACTGCTAACAGTGACCTGCATCTCTTTAAGTCATTTCATTAAGATTGGATAGGATATGAGACCTCAACCTTCATCAACAAAGGATGAGTATCAGAACTAAGTGGCCGTACAGGGATGCGCGCGTTCTGGCGCCCACGAGCAATTCAATCCGGCTGGGGAAATCAGTATGTTAAGAAGACAATAATCAGGCCCGAGTTCGTTTCAATAGCGTTTATTCCGCTCATTCCCTACATGTTTTTCTATGTCTTTCTCCTTCAAGAATAGAGTTGCGGAGCCGCAAGCCAAATGCAACCCCTTACCCCTATTTTTACTCCGCAGCTAACCCACCATGGCCTCGGAGTGCAATACTCCGCAATTCGCGGACCAAAACCCCCATACTACGGGATCCAGATAACTGTGCAGTAGATACATAGCTAAAATACAAGTGATTTCTTGAAATCATTTTTGATATCGTGAGATTATAAATGGCGTGAGCCGCCGTGCTCATAGGTCGCAACTGGCACGTCCTCGGCTTTCTCTACCGAAGGCTCATTCCATCATTTTAATTTTATTCGTCGGTCTGGCCATTTCAATTTGTCGATGACTAAGGTGCGCTCCATACTGCGCACTGCCTGTACTTGGGTCGTGGCCGTCACCCCAACCTTTACGAAGAGCGCTTCCCTCGAGAAAGTGACTTCTGACTTTGGGCCAAACCCAAGGAACGTAGGGTTCTACATCTACGTCCCAGATGAACTGACTGCGAACCCGCCGATTTTGGTCAATCCCCACTGGTGCCATGGTGATGCGCAAGCCTGTTATTCTGGGTCTCAGTATGCGACACTAGCCAGCAAGTACGGGTTCATTGTCATCTACCCTGATAGCCCAAATACGGCGGACAAGTGCTGGGATGTGTCTTCGAACGCGACCCTGAGACACAATGCTGGAGGAGATAGTTTGGGCGTTGCAAGCATGGTGCGATGGACTCTTGCCAAGTATAAGGGAAACCCTAAGCGTGTCTTCGTTACTGGTATTCCTCCGGCGCTATGATGACCAGCTTATTGCTAGGCGCCTATCCGGACATATTCGCCGCTGGATCTGCATTTGCTGGCGTGCCGTATGGATGTTTTGCCGGCAACGGCTACGGAGTCTGGAGTGATGCCTGTGCCACCGGAAAGGTCAAGAAAACCGGAGCCGAATGGGCTGCATTGGTGAAAGCCGGCTATCCGGGCTACAACGGATGGAGACCGAAGCTTCAGATATTTCACGGCACGAAGGATGAGGTACTCAATTATACCAACTTCGGGGAAGAGGTCAAGGAATGGACCACGGTATTCGGGTTCAGCGAGACTCCAACCAGCACGACGCCTAATGCACCTGTTAGCGGATGGACGAAATACGTCTACGGTAGCGATGATTGGTTTGAAGCGTATAGCGCTGCAGGCGTTTCGCATAACATTCAGAACCAAGAGGCTACTGTTATGAAATGGTTTGACCTCACCTGCACGGGCGATGACTGCTTCAAGTGGGGGCAAGGAGGTCCGAAAGCACAGCAAAATCAGTGCAAACCCCCTTTTTTACATTGATACACGACTCTTTCTAAGGTTATATGGTATACATGCATATGTTTATGGATAAAGATGCATATATATGAAACTAAGCGATATTATTTTATAAAAAGCCGGATATTATGGTTGTTGGTTGGAGTCTTGAATCCAGCAAAGGCTTTTGAACCCACCGTGAGTGGCAAGGCTATTACAGTTCAATATAAGAATGAAACATAGATAGGATCTAATTGAATTCTAAGTATCCCAGCCAGCCGTGTAATACAGTTAATCTCGCATTCCCCTGAGATCTTAGTTACTCCTACCGCTCTTACCCCCTAGAGCGGACTGGACTGAACCGCCGATACTGCCCTCTGTCGTGAATTGCTTTCCAACCATGCCCTCCTTATCTAAGGGGCCACCGACCTTCTGTGCCGTACCTCCAATTGCGCCCTCCTCTATTGATAGTAGGCTAGTCTCTACTGGATCCTTATTGTAGGATATATCAAATGGCGACTCACCAGTAAATTGCTTGCCGATGGAACCTTGGGCGTCAAATGCCTTCGGCTTATCTTCGCCAATGCCAGCGGTGGCAGGGGTCTTGACTTGTGAAGACATTCCCGTGGCTGTCTTCGAGCCGGTGTTGGAGCTGCCGTGGGAAGACATGTTTGGATATGAGGATTCGATAGTAGAATTTTGTCTATTCTTTGATAGGCGGTAGGGAGAATGATAATTGAATTATAAATGGTTTATCATTTGGTTATGAACGGCCTTTATATACATGTAATTAAGTAGTCGAGACTTGACGTTGTACCATGACGTCTATGAGGTCATAATTTCGTTCTCCATGATCGACTATGTCACCACTTACCCCGGCAGGCCGGATTCTGCTCTATATTTGAATAAATCATGAAAGATGCGTGTAATTAACATACTTTGAAATCTTCATAAGTTCCTTTTTGTAGGAAGGACTTGGTATAGTCGAGTGTTTATCATTCTCAACACGCGATTCCGGACGCATTACTAGCGGCAGTGAGTTAGAGATTTCTCCCAGAACTAATTTAAATAATCATGATGCGCAATAGCCCTGGACAAGCATCATCTATTTATTCATACGTTCTGTTGGGCTTGAAATCAACGATGGGCTGAAGTAGATGTATTTCAGCCAACGATTGCGATTGTATGTACTTAGGTACCTCTCTATGTAGATTAGGTAGCTTGGATTCAGCCAATCATTTCTGCGGAAAATAGCTCTAACATCCCTGCGTCAGCTAAGCCTGTTTCTCCCCTAATTCGAGCGCGGGGACCAATCAGACGGGCCTTTTCGTAGGGCTGAAAAGGGGCTTTGCTGATCCCGGGGATGGCTCAGATGACACCCTGGTGAGGCTGTGAATTATATAAGCTTATCTCTTCGGCATCTCAGTTCCGGACAACTCCTCATTTTCCTTTTTCTTTCACTGTTTCTCAGATGCAGACTCTAGGTAGCGATTAATCAAATATATTCAACATGGCTGACTTATTGGTGTCGCAGCTCGCCAAGCTGAATCCGCTTTCAAAGCTCTCTCCTTGGGAATACGACGAGGATGTGGGCCAGGAAATAGACGATACCACAATCGCAGGAGGTGGCCATGGCGCGCGGCAGACCAAGATCACCAAGACTCAATTGAGGGTCAGTCATGCTTTGAAGTCATTCCTCGTCAATAATAATGTATTACACGAGGATGGAGTCGACTTAGAATCAGAACAGCCTGGGTATGCTCTAAAAGCGTTGCTGGACAAGTCGCATATTGAAGTCCCCTTTCACGTCACAGACAGATCATATCCGCTGCCGGAGTACTTCATCAGCTCCAGCCACAATACATACCTTCTGGGCCACCAGCTCACTGGGAAGTCTTCTGCCACAGCGTACGAGACGGCGCTTAATACTGGATCCCGCTGTGTCGAGATTGACGCCTGGGATAACGACGATAACAAGGATGAACCCAAGGTCACTCATGGGTATACCCTAGTCACTCACATCCCGTTCCGCAGCGTATGCGAGACGATCCGCGATGTCGTCGACAGAGAAGCAGCACAATCCAGCGACGTTCAAGGATACCGGGCGGCGCCAATCATGATTTCCCTGGAGAATCACTGTAGTGCCTATGGACAGCGTCGCCTCGTCGAAATCATGAAGGAAATCTTTGGCGATCGTCTTTTATGCAAAGCCATCCGGGAGAAAGGTCATCGTGAGCAAGAGGGCGACACTGATCATGTAACTCTAGCGGAACTTGGATCCAAGATAGTCTTAATCGTCGAGTACCACTTACCAGAAGAAGCGGATGCGAGTGATGAAGAAAGCGGCTCTAACTATGAAGATGAGGAGGAGAGACAAGCTCGAGCAGCCTATCGAGCTAAGAAGGCGGCTACAGCTTCTAACGCAATTATCCCAGAGCTCGCGGAACTAGGCGTTTATGCCCAATCCGTGAAACCGAGAGACAACTCGTGGTTCGAGGGTGTCCTCAAGGACGGCCCTCCGAACCACCTCATAAACGTCTCTGAAACTGGGCTTGCGTCATATATGCCCGGAGCAAATGAGAAGATCGCTCATCACAACTCTCGACACCTAATGCGTGTTTTCCCGAAAGGCACGCGCATCACTTCAAAGAACTTGAAGCAGGTCCCCTTCTGGGGTATCGGCGCGCAGATCTGCGCCATGAATTGGCAGACCTTCAACGCAAGCATGCAGATCAACGAGGCCTTATTCAGCGGGACTGACGGCTACGTTCTGAAACCAGCGGCGCTGAGGGCGGGCGGAAGCATGAACCTCAATACGGGTAGGATGAAGAGACTTATTCTCCACGTCGCGGGCGCAACAGATATTCCTATTCCGGAGAGCCGGGAAGAAGAGGATGTGAAGCCATACCTTACCTGCACGCTCGTGCACACTGACGAGTTACGGGGCGAGCATCCCAAGCGCAAGACTAAGCCCTATAAACAGCACAGACTTGGTTTCTTGCATAGGGGCGAGAACCCACCACCGACAGATCCGCTGTGGGACGAGACGCTGGAGTGGGAGTACGAAGACAACGAGTTGGTGTTTCTCCGCATGCTAATAAAGAACGACGTCAGCTTCGCCGAGAACCCTGTCTTCGCTGTCGCTGCTGTAAGGCTCATGTACGTTGTTCCTGGCTGGAGCTTCATCCGCATGCTGGATCTGAAGGGGCGGGAGACCAAGTGCTCGCTGCTTGTAAAGTTCGATTTGAGTGACGTTTGAAGCGGTCACCCTAGGGGTCTCTGGTATAGGGTGTCTCTGGTAGATAGCCCTCGAAATAGTGTATGGGAATTCATATCGGCGACGTGTATATGGCGCAATGACCTGGTATAAATAATCACATCATAATTATGGATCATCAGTTGGGTTTATTATTGAGCTTGATTTCTATGGTTGTGTTATTCTGTTAGCAGTCACGATTTTCTCATGATATATTCACATTTCAGAGCCCCGATGTACTTCATCTCGTACTTCCATTGAGTTGGCTGGCTGGAGGTAGGTTGATTATAATTTGTATACAATCCTATGATCGATGCCTAGGTATTTACCTATCTTGGTAGTATATTAGGTGATTTCTCATGAGCTATGATAGTGAATGGTGGGTTGGTTGCTTTGGCTTCTATTAGGTAAAAATTATTTGGATCTCCTTGCGAAGATATTAGTATTAACCATTGTAAGGTCTGCATCGCGACAGTTACTACTGTTTACGTAAACGTAGGGGACGTAGACATGCTAGGAAATCTGATGTATCGGTTGATCTATCTACTTGTTTATTGCTCATGGAGTCACACTGCAGTTCGCCTTCCATCTTTCAGCAGTTAAGCGTAATGTTTTTTCTTGTCTCTTATCTCGTCTGGCTGATCGTGGTCACAGATAAGGAGCTCGACTCCCTCCAAAAAACCCAATCTTGGTTGAAGGCGACCGAATAACCGGTCACACCTGGCCCGTTGCAATCGAAGGAGCTCATCCGCATGAAACCACAGCAGTCGAGGCTAGGCGTGAGTGTATGGGGAGGCTCAAGAGATGCATTCCTAAGCCATTTTCTCTTCTGCTTCCCTCTGTTTCACAGTTTCGACCCCGAATATGTTGTTAAATACTGTAATTATCAATCTAAAGACTGGAATCTCTCTAAAACAGCTTCGATCGTTCGAGTTCCTTCCGCTCCTCAATTGCTAGGATTAGGTGTTTAACCGTGTCTCTCGTTGTGGACGATTCGTGCTCGCAAATACGGTTGAGCAGTGCTTCTAGTTCTCCTATTCGGAAATACTGCAGGTGGATCCCCAAGCCTTCGTCGCCATGTTCCACCACGGCCTTTTCTTCCGCCTCTTTGTGCTTCACAAAGCTTACAACGTGCTTGTAGACGGTCGAAGAGTTCAAGCATAGAGATAAAATAATCTCTCGGAGTTCAGCTCCATTCAGACCACAAATATGTTTGCGCATATTGGTCATAAATTGTGTTAGAATATCCCCAGCTTTCTTGGCAGAGGATCGTGATGAAGGGCGCTTGGGAGAGCTGTCCTTGGTTTTTCTCTTGTTTTGGTTCCTATACAATGAGCGTTAGAGGGAAAACGAAGATACTATAGGGTCAGTATATGGAAATTCATACCGAGTGTCATTCTCGCTGGTCTCGGCGGAGGCAGTTGATGCCTCTGACTGCTGGGGAAATGCGGCTGGCGGAGGAGGCCAGAACCCATAAGATGGCAACCCTGGGGGAAAGAATCCCCCATTAACTGCCTGGAAGTTCTGGCCAGCACCAGGTGGCAGCTGTACGACCTGAGGTGGGAAGACGTACGGAGGATTCTGAGTCGCTCCGCCGTTGACCGGGGGTTGGATGTTGGTGGCGGGAACTTCAAAGAATTGCTTCGCCATTGTGGTATTCTGTAAATGTCGAATAAAGTGTAGATGTTTCAAAGATCAGGTTGAGTTAATGTATGAAGGGCTGTCTAATAATTGGGTGAATTTGATTTTGGTGATTAAATCAATTTGACGGTTGCTGTCTCTGGGATTGCAGAAGTAAAAGTGACCTTAGGGACTGGCTTGAACAGAAAGTTAAATATATATCTTTGCCTTTGCATAGGCCATGGCCTGATGAATCCAACCAGGCAGTGAAAATTTTCCTTCGATCATTTTGCCCTAAGAAGGTACTTACTAACCCGGTGTGAATAGATAATATCCCAGAGTAGTAGAGCTCCATGGTCAATGCAAAAAGGAGGTAAAAAATTCTACGACTCATTGAGCAGTGCCGGGTCCCAGCTTAGTAGAGGTATGTCGAACGTGACTTCGTTCAAATCTCAGATTGTTTGCTAATGCGAGTAAGTTAAAGGTCGTCGGCTTAAAGCGTTGAGATCTCAGTGGCGGTCGTCTTGATCTATAAAGGGCTCGTGCAAACCGGACAGCGAGTCCCATCACTTGAGAACCTTGGTCGCACTCTAAATTGCATGTGGTAGCAGACTACCTACCTAAGGCATTATATCCAAAATCAGGAAGCTAAGCAATTTGTCATATATATGGCCAAGTATTAAATGATACCATCCTGTATTTTCTTCACTCTTCCTGAAAGAGCACTCGTAGGACCAGGTCTTATTTATATGAAGCACAACTTAGTCATATAAGAAGTTTGCGAAGACTGATTGCCACAGAATGTTTGAATAGATTGTGTTTGTATAGAATTCCTCTTTTTCCTTTCTGTTTTTCTTGGTATAAATGTGCGTTTGATGACATGAGAAAGTCTGAATAGAGTGGATATAATCGCCGAGAAGCCCACGCAACTCCTCCCATCGATATGGGTCATACTTATTCCATCTGTAGCTCACATAAAATGACGATTAGTCATCTCTAGCCCGCCCAGCGGCCCCTTTGAACGTTGATTAGTCGTGGCAATCCCGCATTAAGGCAAACTCAATCCTCACAGCGCGCCTGTCGCCGTTCAACTGAGGCATGATGCAGTTATAATTTGAGAGTCTCAACAACCCTTCCCTCGAGCTACCTACCTAGGTAGCCGAGAAGAGGGGACGCCACACACCAAACTTTCACCCACCTGGCCGCTAAAACCAGATAGGTTGATAAACTTATTAGGAGGTAGGCTTTATTCCACTTATGGTAGTATTCAAGTCAATCGCAAGTATGAACCTGTTTGAGTCCGTTCAATGACAAAGATTTATTCTATTTGGCTACTTAGATAAAAATATGTGGCGATTAGGTATCAAGCTGCAAGAACTTCCTTATATGGCGAAGATCAAAATGGTGACGCTCCCCCTTAAAGCCCTCCTACCTCCCTTAACGCTTCGACTTGGTGGTATGCACTTAGTTAATCGGCATGCCACCAGGAAGAGACGTCAGCCATCCATCAAGGTTTTCAGTGACTGTCCTCGGCTTGGTGCACTTGTTGGCCTGGTCGAGCGATTGGGTCTGGAGAGTAGGACAGTTGATTCTGTTCGCAAACAGATCGGAATTGCAGTTGGCGTCAAGCGCTCGCTGGAGCGCGTCGCCCTTCCAGCCGAAGACGTAGTCACCGTGGATGCCGTAGCCGGTCTTGTCACCGAATGACCATACGAAGGGCTGGCTGCCGTCGGCGGGCCATTCGGCCTTGTTGTTGAATGGGCGGGTGTCCCAGTAGGTCTCGTAGAAGACTTGAGGGATCTGGAGACGCTCAAAGTTAGTGCTGCTCTATTTCGTCTCTAATTTCCTGATGTATTAATGAGAATATAGGTACTTACGACTACTGGGTGAGTGGACGGGCAGGCATAGCCGTTGGGGTAGGCAACGTGGCTCTGGTGGTCCGGGCTGTCCAAATTTTTGCCGTCCCAGCAAGTCGGGAAGCGCTACAGCGAGTCAGTAATTACTACACCAAGAAAAGAATTTAGTAGTTTCAGGCATTGCCCAGGGGCAATAGGTTCTCATCCATTCGTCCTAACCCGGAAATACTGGGTCCCAAGAGAGACCACAGGGGGTAAATGAAGAACTATCGATGTTACTTACGATTGAAACCATAATCCCAGCGGCACAAGGCTGGGTAGGGAAATGGGTGGTCTGGCCACCTCGGGTCATGGACGTAGCCAGGCAGGTGAAGTCCATGTACTTGTATCTCCGGTTTAGTTCTTCAGCAGTTCGGATGGTCGGGTCTCCGACAGTCATGCGGAACCCAGGCTTGAAAGCAGTGGCCTTGCCCGAAGTCAGGTAGTAGACGGTTTGACCGCCGCTAGCTCCTGAGAAACCGAGTTCATTGCCAAAGGTGTTAACGCGGTGCAAGGTTCCATTTCGAGCCCTGAGAAAAAGCGTTAGTATGTTTCACGAAACCCCTAGCTCGCTCCTCTATATGCTAGCGGATACTGAAAGGGAAGAAGGAGTCTTCTCTTACTTGAAGAAAAGGACAGCAGTCCAGTAGTTGGAGAAGTCTTCAACTGGAGTGCACGAAGTACATGTTGCCGTCGATGGCAGGTCATGTACGTTGGGGTCCATCGTAACGTTGAAGGCATTTCCTCCGACAACTTGGTGAAGATGTGGAGACGGGTTTTCTCCAGGGTTGACAAGACTAAGCACGAGTCGTTAGAATACCACCAATCCTTTCTTTACTTCAGGTCGAGTATAGGCTTACGGGTCCAGACGTTCGACGACAAGTTGTGAGCACGAGAATCGAAGAGTTGCGGCGGCATTCACGCTGGGCGCGATGCCCGCGGCGGCCAGGAGTGCCAAGTTCCTCAACTGCATATTGATGTTGACAGCCTCTTATCTTAGATTGTCGATCGTGAGCCTATTCAAAGTCGCCTCAAATCCCAGAAACGGCTTTGAACGAGTTCTGGTAGGGATAGCCTGAGGGCTTATATGTCGTGTCCCACATGACGGGCTCGTCTCCTGAACACCGATGGCCTCAATTGCCGACGATTCCGCGTCACGCTCAGCCAGGTGGTCTTTTGGCCTCCGGGATACTCGGTAGGGATTTGAACCCTCTAGACCGATAAATATATAAATATGTCGTCGAATCGTTGCGTGTTCTGAGATTAAGGGCGGAACGTACCGCCCATTTAGCCAGATTGAATTTTACCGGGAGGCGACTGCGACTCCTGATCGCTACGCAGACTATTGCGAGGCAGGGATGGAATGTGATAATATGACTGTTAATTAATTTCCCGTCATTTCTATAACGAGACAAGCAGGTTGATAAATCTACGTATCTTCTAGAATCGTGGTCCTGACTTATAGTAAAAGCAGCATTGTAGGCAAAGGAAAGAACTTATAGAATAGTAGATACCGTGGAAACTGAGATACTTAGAAGCCGGATTTGCCTGAGCCCTATCACCGCTTTTTAATCCGATGCTACCAACTGCTCCTTGAGTAGATACGCCCTGCCTGATTAGTATCAATCCAACCTTGAGGCTCATATTGATTGGTCGAGATTCCAGGTAGAGACCTGGGAGTCGAAGTATACATTGGCTTTGAAGGATGAATCAAGGAAATAGAACATCCCACTCCGGTAGATGTACCATAGCGCCGGCTGCTTATTGGTTGGCAGGCATTGTACTGGTCGGAGGCGAGAAACATGTGGTTTCCACGAGGTCTCATCGGGCCGGGTAATTTCAACAGGACGCCTTAGGGCAGGGGTCATAGGGATTCCATATGATTTATAGGAAACGAACGTTTAATTTGGAAGCCTATTGGGTTCGAGAAACCTGGTCAATGATTCCAAATTCTTGTGATGACGTCTTGCCTGCAGAGAAGACTGCATCTGCTCCTGGTGCATATGGAATAACACAGAAGTGAAAAAGAGAGACATAATTCTAGAAGACTGGAAGCCAGGATTATTTCTATCTGGGTCACACATGTGTTTCCAAAGAGGCCCCGCGACCCTGCCACAGATGGTAAGATATTGCTGCGCGACTTCAATGTGCTCATAGTGGTAGAGACGTGGCCATGTAATATAACAGTACACGAAGGGGCTGATCACAGGGGTTCGGTTGCACGGATGGCTTTATGAGTGGAAAGTTCGTAGAACTCCAGAGATCGTCTTACAACCATTAGCCATATAATGTTGATTTAATCTCTGACACGATAGCTTACTTGGTACCTTGAAGTGCTTAAGATATTGTTCCCATATTGGCAAGTTGATCTGAAAATTTGTCATTGTCTTCGGATATTTGCGGCATCCTCACCCCTGACTGGGGAAGTCTCCACGAAGCAATTAATTAGCCAACCGCGTCCACAACTCGTCCAATAGATACGTTGGCATCTAACCGCAAGAAACAAAATTCATATAGTTACTATTACAGCGGCTATCTTATTGCACTGCAAGTCTCAAGCACCTTACTTTTCCTTGGGACAACACTTGTTCTAGTATAGGGGAACAATCACGACACAGTTACTTGCTAGGTAGTCTTGCATAGGCCATCGTAGGGTTAATCATTGCAATCTACGAATACACCATAATAACTGGAAGCCGGGAAAGTCGTGGACGATGGTTGCTGGTATTAAGGTAAATATCTAGGTGGTCTCTCGCATAATTCTAGTCCTCAAACTATATTCGATGAACCAGGTAGCATTAGTGAACGAAACATCCATGTCTCTGCACGACCTGTCAAGCCGCACGTACCCCATGAAGTCGATGCCAACCACAATCGAAGTTTCACGGTACAGCTAACGCTATCTTCCGGTTCCCTTATTTATACGTCCTGGACGTGAAGTAATCCATGACTTCACCTCGTATAAGATTAAGTCGATGGGCCTTTAGCGGGAACATAATTAGATGAGTTCGTTTCCCCCTTCGCAATTGGCTTGAAGGATGAACCACCGGCCTTCGGGTTATCACCTCCTGCTGTTGGCTGTGTGTTGAGAGGGTTCTGCTTCGTTTGCTCTGGATTCTTATTAGCGTCGAGTTTCTGTTATGGGTGTTGTAAGTCACATACCTTCCGCAGGAGCTCTAGTCTGCTGTACGCTATTCATGAACTTTTGCTTCGCGGTTTCAGTTCCTGAAGACATGTTGGCTTATGTTCTAGTCGAAGTGTTTAAATTAACCGAGTTGAATAATGCTTGTCAAGACACTTAGGAATCTATAGGAGTTTTTAAGGGCTACATATCAAAGAGATAATATAGCGGCAAACATGGTACTGTAGTATTCGACTTGATATAGGGGTTACTCAAGGCCGTCATGATGATAACTCGACCTCGATGACCTCATAATCGATGCTCTGATATACGTATGTAAATATGTACCTATGATAGATTAGATAAGCATGAAACTACGTCATAGGTTGACGTAGGGCGGGACATGAATGACTAAGCAAGCTTAGTCAGCACAGTTTCTTTGAGCTTTTGAGAATTCTAATAAAAAGGAAATCGCCGGTCAGATCTCAAGCTTCTCAGCAGCGTCATGTCCGAACCCGCTGCAACGCAGTCGCTCCTCAATGTCAATGCGCTGCTCGACAACCCCGTCTTCGCGGGAGGCTTCGGCCTCGCCTCCCTCGGCGCCGCCTTGGCGTTTGCTCGTCGAGGCGCACTGGCTACTGCTGGCATGGTCCGTCGCCGTATGCTCGTAAACGTCGAAATCAGCAGACAGGACCCGTCCTATCCTTGGATCCTTGCCTGGTTGTCGCAACCCCGCGAGCATACCACGCTACTCGCCAAGAAACTGACGCGCATCAATAAGCTTTCTGTTACTACGACCACTAGTTCCACTCCAAACGGCGCCACGAAAGCGAGCTTCTTCCTGCAGCCTGGCTATGGGCGGCACATTGTGAAGTACAAGCATGCGTACATCGCCGTGAATAGGGAAAAGCAATCCACCGCGAGGACAAATACCGGCGAGCCTCACGAGACGGTCGAACTTACCACTCTATATGCGCATCGACACATTTTCGAGGATATTTTCACCGAGGCTCGAGCTCTTGCGCTGCAGGCAAATGAGGGAAAGACCGTGGTATATTCTGTGAGGAATTTTGATTGGGTCCCGCTAGGTGAGCCTCGGAGGAAACGACCGCTGGGTAGCGTGATATTGGATGAAGGAGTCAAGGAGCACATTGTCAATGATGCGAAGGACTTCCTCGCGCGACGGCAGTGGTACGTGGATCGCGGGATACCGTATCGTAGAGGGTATCTACTTTATGGACCGCCGGGAAGTGGTAAGAGTTCATTCATCCAGGCTCTAGCCGGCGAACTGGATTTCAGTGTGGCTATGGTAAACCTCAGCGAGATCGGAGTGACGGACGATAAGCTTGCCTTCCTCCTCACGAAGCTTCCGGAAAGAACAATCCTGCTATTAGAAGACGCTGATTCCGCATTTATCAACCGGAGAAAGCGTGAGACAGATGGATATAGTGGCGGTACTGTGACGTTTTCCGGGCTGCTGAATGCCCTGGATGGTTTGTCTGCTGGGGAAGAGCGGATCGCATTCCTCACTACGAATCACGTCGAACTTCTGGATCCTGCTCTGATTAGACCAGGCCGAGTAGACATGATGGTCCGTATAGGAGAGGCGACTAGATACCAGGCGGCTCAGATGTGGGATAGGTTCTACGGTGACGTTGACACTGATGGTACCCATCGGGAGAGGTTCCTGAAGCGACTTGACGATTTCGGATTCTTCCGCGAAGCGAAAGAGGGAGAGTCGGTACCTCGCACGAGTACAGCTGCTATACAAGGTCTCTTCTTGTTCAACAAGAACGACATGGAGGGCGCCATCAACATGGCTGAGCACCTCATCCCGCAAAAGTTAGAGGCAGAGAAATAGGCCGCTCTCATGTATACTATGTGTAATATCTATTTGTCATATATGAGATACCCCGTCGACTACGAATTAAATGATAAACGTTTAACTCCATTCATATCATTCTCTATGTCTAGGGTGACTGTACGATGCCCAATTTCATATAATATGCCATCATCGTCGTTTAGGGTTGCGTCCGTTCAGGCGAACCTAAGAACCTAATGTCGCGGATGCTATAAATGTGACTAAGATCTAGATACCTAGGTAGCTTCTGCATGTAATGTTCTTACTACCAGGGCTCATTACGGTTAAGACACCTTTAAGCCGCCTTAATTCTCTTTCTCATGTGTAGATGCCCGGTGGGGTAGAACAAGAGCTCCCTCCTGCGCGAGGAGTATTTTTAGGAAGACATTCGTCTATCGCATGAGAGTTTTATCTGACCTAGCTCCTGAAGATGCCTCTATCTAAGGTGCTCATAATGGTTTGATTTATAGGAGGCCTCGGGATAGTTTAATCGCCTTAGTACGGCTCGAGTCTATCAGAGCATCATGACTAGCTATCATGCTCCCGCTCGAGGCGAACCATGGGGCCTATGGACGGCACGAAGTGTTTAGTTACTGGCTAAATCAACTTCACATATGAAGACATGTGTAAACTTCTAAAAGAAAAAAAAGAAAAAAAAAGATTGATTGACCGTCGCTGGAATCGAACCCGCCGCGAAATATCCACGCCAGAGCCAGTCAAGGATAGCAATGCGAATATCCGCTGTACCAACACGGCCCTTGTCCAATTGTTTCTGAGAGATGTACTTCTATCTTTGTTTATATGCCTTCCTAGGTTGCGAGGTGAGAGTTGTCGGGGTGAATGTTGCGGACTGTGCACGCAGTCTGCACTCCGAGTCATTGCTCCACAGGTGCCACCGGTCAAAGCTTTGGACGTTGTTCTTCGTTCAAAAGCAAGACTCGTAACTGCCAATTATGATATAGCTGGCTTTAAGCAGCGTTATGGAGGTAGGCAGAGTATATCTGCTATCGAGGCAAGTATTCGATACTGAAGTCATGGGCAACCACATATCTGTTTACGACTCTGGCCCTTACGACAGGTTCACCTCACTCTCAACGAGGTTCCCTTCATAGTTCTCCAGCCTCAACCAACCAATAACCTAGGATAATAATCGGGTAGAGCTCCAGAATAAATCTAGAGCAGACGCAAGCGCAGGGGACTTAGTTGCGTCAGCTTTAGTATAACTACCTCCCAGTCTCAACGACCGTATTATCCAATCTGCTATCTGTTATGCTCTCATTGAGAACATACTATATGTACCTACTTACCTACCTACCTATGCTTGATGCATCGTGTGTCTTTTAGATATTCAAGTTGTTTTTTCAAATTTCTTCTCTCGCGACTCAACGTCTATTCGGCTACATTCCTAATGAGCCTTGTGACATCTTTTTGCCTACTCTAGTTATTGAAATATCACAGGATATCCCAGATTCTTACCCTCATTATTCTAACTTATATTTTCTTCCTTTCCCCTAGTTACCTTCTCCTACGCTCAAGGACAAAAGAATCACATACAAGTTGAAAAGCGGGGAGAAAAGGGGCAACCATCCAAGATACCAGTCGAGTTAAGATATAAGGTTCCACCGTTTCTGCCTACGATTCCCTTACCCGCAAAGTATCGCTCTAGCTCAAGGCGCAAAGCCCTGCAGAAGCAAGCAAGATATACTGTGAATAGGGAGAGGCGCAGTATGTCTTGAAGTTTGGGACCTTTCATCTCTTCTGGCGATGAACATTGCATTTACAGGTATTAACAACTAAAACTCACACAAGAATTAGGGAGGGGAAAGAATAGCTGGCAAAAACGATGTACGCAGCGGCTTCGAGAGAGTCCTCGTATACGTCGCTTCGCTGAATTTAGACACCCGTATACATGCCCTAGAGGATTTTCGCCCCCCGTTCTAAGTGCCTATCAACTCAGCAGATTTAGGCAAGGCACAGCGCACTTGTAAAGCAAGGTTGAGGCTCCTATCGTGTCGCGCTCACTAGGATTTACCTTTCACTCTTCGGCATCATACTATCTGAGATGCTGCTATGTATGATACTTGGATCAATCATGTTCAGGTCTACTAGCTTGGAGGGCGAAAGGTTGGCAGGACTTAGTAAGGGATTGAAGACTACCGAGAATAGAACCAATCCCTGAACATACAGTTAGTATAATATTAATTACCTGGATTAGGCAACGCAATTTTCATATTGATCAGCTATATAAGGCTAGCGGTCAGCCAGAGGAGCTTCTGCTACCCTGACCGACTATCGGCCCCGTACGGTTGGACGCCCCTAATATCACTGGCAGATATGCGTTCAAGGTCAATCGCAATTGAAAGAAATAGGGTATCAGGTAGGTTAGGTAGTGGCGGCAATGACCTATGCGGGCGATGGCGCGCAATTTTGCTGTGCGACAGCTTCTGTATTCTTGGCCAAAGTTAGAACCCATATAACCCTCGGGATTGAATGGATACGTACCTTGTGATTTTCTCGCGGTATACTTCCGTCACGTCGGTGTTAGACTGGGGTTCGTATCTTAACGACGATTCAAGGGCATCCATTTTTTGATATTCCCTAAACTGCAAACGCCACGCGAGCGCGTCGTTTCGAGGGCTTCGCGTGTGCTTCATCTCCATCAACTTTGTCTTCCGAGTCGCCAGTTGCAGAGGAAGTGCTATGAGGCCGCTTGATGCCTCTACTGGCCTTGAAAGGAATGCGGGAGATGCTACTGCGCGGTGCTGCTTCATCAGCATTCTTCTTGTTCTCTGGGCTACCCGTAACCAAGCCCTCGTCAGGGTGAAACTGTCGACCAAATCCTCTGCCGAAGACGAACTGTGGAGTTTCTAGCATCGCAGTTTGCGCGACACCATCTTCTTCGTCCGGCATGGGTATGATCTTCGCGTTCAGGATCCATTGATAGATCAGTCGGTCATCAAGAATAGATTTGACTTTGTTGTGTTCGGCATGTGTCATTTGCTTTCGGCGGTTGACAATGACCTCCTCGATACTGTTTCGTAGGACGAGGGTCTCAACCGACACAGGTTTCTGCTGGCTAATTCGTCGCGCTCTTCCGATAGCCTGCGCCTCCACCTGCGGATTCAAGACCGGGCTGATAAAGTAAATGCGTGAAGCACTGCGCATGTCAAGACCGAACGCCGCCTGACTGATATCCATCAACAAAACTCGGAACTTAGGGTTGTGCGTGAAAGTAGCAACGTATTGGGCTCGTCTGTTTGCGCTGAGACCGGCTCTTGCATAGATCAGATGCTGAATTTGTAGCTATGATATGGTCAGTAACTATATAAATAGGGGTATTAGGCAGTGAATCCTCACAATTTCTAGTACACCAGCCAAGTAATACGCGATGTTGTCATTGTCATAGAAGACAATAATTTGCTCCTCATCTTGATACTTGACGATGGAATCAATAAGGTAGGACAACTTGGCTGAGACAGTCGAGATGATCTTGGTATTCGCCAAAGGCTCGGCGATTCTTACGTGGCCTTCCGTGTCGATTCCCTGGTCTCCCTCAGTGAGTGATGATACGGCTTTCTCTAATGAGCCTGATTTCGGTTTTGAGTGATGGTCATCACCAAGAGAGGTGTTTCCAGCTAGTGCTGAAGTCTGAGTCGATTGCGTTGTAGCCTGACCAGAAGCATCCATTGCTGCCACTAAGGCCTGGGCGCGTTCAGCTACACCCTGCTGGTCGAGACGACCGCTTTCTATCATAAGTTTCAAAGATGTTGGGGCATCAATGCAGGGGTTCAAGAACCTTTGGAGTGCATGAACCATCCCAGCATCGGTACAGATGGGCTGGCCAGCAACCTCCCGGTCATCAAGGGACCAGCTCTTACCACCACTACCAGGAAAATTGTCTATATACAGTGGCATCGCGTGGAATAGGTTGCTGACATCCTTCAGTCGATTGTTTACAGCAAGCTTGCCGAAGGAAATTGCTTCTTTAAGGAGTTCTTCGTCCTCCTTGCTAATCGGAATGGCTTTCTTCTCAAGGAAATCTTCTGCAGTTTCCAATGACCGATAAATGTCGTCAACGGAATAGAAAACGCCACCAAAGAAACATGCTTGTCGCAAATTCTTCACGAGTTGGATGAGACTTTTCCGCTGTCTCTCGTGGAAGAAGTAATCCATGTCTGTCCGTTGCGATTGAACTGAATTGAAAATGATCATCATCGAGAAAAGGTTCAAAGACAGCTTGTCTTGAAAAGATCCATCGAGGAATACAATTTTCTCTTCTACCGGAGGGAGCAGCGCACTGACATCTGAAAGTCGATGACGAATAATCAATGAATTAAGAGCTGTTCTCAAACAATCTTTACGATTGTGGCCTTTGGCGTGCTGCTCTGTATGCATCACGTACACGTTCCAGGCTGCTGTGCTGTCGCCGACTTCGTCCTTTGTGTTGGCCCACGGTCGAACCTTGAGGTACTTCGCTGCAAGATTGCCAATTCTCTGCAAGTCTTCTCGTTCCTGTCGTATGGTAGAGTGCGCTCTTCCTTTAATAGTCTTCTTGCCCGAGACAGTTTTCTCACTAGCCGACTCTTCTTCAACACCATAGAGACCTCGAGACGGAGTTCCTGTGACCACCCATCGGGCAGCGACCTCAAAACGGTCAAGGACTCTCATCACATCACTCCTCCAACCCCGGGACCTGTTTCCCAGCTTGTGACCTTCGTCAATAATACACCGTTTGAATCGAATGTGCTCTAGTGGGCAATAAACATCTAGAGCGGGTCCCTCTCCATTCGATCTTTCCTTCTGGATATACTCAAAGCGACTCTCGGAAAAGAGAATCAAGTCGTAGGTCAACAATGCAGTTACGGGCGGGATAGATTGCTTCTCTACCAACACGAGTACGTTGAGGCCAGTTGTGTGCTTGCTGATCTCGTCTTGCCATTGCTTGATAAGGTTGTTAGGTACAATGACGAGAGTAGCATAGCTGAGGTAGACTTCCTTTGGTGGCACAATATTGGGTGTGGTCCTATTGCTTCTTCGTGGCTCTACCAATGTGTTGTGGACTTTATATAGAGCACGATTCTCTGGCGCAGTCAAAGCGTCTATGCAATACCGATAGTTGTGACCAAACTGAGACGCATAAGCGTCAAAGTAGGCTTTCCATGAGACGGAGTGCTTGTTCACTGCGGCAGCAGCCATGTCCATCAGACTCGCCTTCTTCGTTCTTGGAGGAGTCTCAGAGACGAAAGGCTCCGGAACTTTGGTAGGCTCGCTCTTCGTGCAAAGTATTAGAGCCAAGCAGATGAGGGTCTTTCCGGTACCCACTATGCCCCGTAGTCAGCAATTTCCATTTGCGGAAAGCATAATGAATAATGATAGGCCACGAGACACTCGTCGATAAGCTATCGTATACGAAGGAGATATGATGAAATGGGGAGAAAGGGTCAAAAAGGAAACAATAGTGTCTACTTACTTTCCTCAGCAAGAATGCCCCCGCGGACGCCATCATAGTATCGGGGTTCTCTTAGGACAATGCCTGTAACATTGTCATAGTACCAAGGGTTTCCCTCTTGGTCGAGCACCAACTGGAATCGCGGGTCAATAATCCGTCCAGGATTCTCTTCGCGTTGAAGCATTAACGCAGCTGATTTGCCTTGGTACGGGTATAGCTTCGTAGTTAAGCCGGGAACTTGACTCTCTAGTAAACATTGCATTCCGTCACGAGTATCTGGATTGGGCTCGGACTCTGGGTGAGGGTCTGGTGACGGGACGTTGTTGAACATAGACAGGAGGGAGGTATCGTCGCCATGGGATAGCCCTTCATCACGGGTCGTCGGATAACTTTGAGGAGTGAAATTGGTTTCTCCATTCCAACACGCTGGTGAGTACTCGAGTTGAGATATCAGATGTGACATGAGTTTCGTCAACTCGCCTCTAGCGCTGATGATACTTCGGTTTACATCATGAGGTAGAATGTATACTCGAATGCGTCCAATGCTATCGGGATCGGAGATGTGAGTAAAAGACATCTGGATCCATCGATTATTCCATAATCCTAAGAACGATTGCAGAGAAGTTAGTTTTAGAAGTGATTCCTGTACCTTGACAGGAAGGCAGGCTGATGCGGGATGATCGTCATGACGTCGGGTGAAAAGCTTCCAACCCTGTAGTTTGAATGATGGCCATAGATCTTGAGGTATCAGTTTGCTGTCTTCCACAGATACAATGAGGCAACCAGCAGGTATGTATTTGCTGAGTCCGGGGACCTCCATGGTGGTCGCCATTACAGCAAATCCTGATGATCCTGCAGTGCCTTGGTGAAGGCAAAGTGAGAGTCCATGGGTTTCTGAGATGTAACGATTCAAAGGGAGGCCCTATTCACGTTAGAGATATTGATATTATGAAGGAATGGAGTGAATGTGAATTGTAATGAATGATTGTTCAGCTATCTAGGATCTTGACCAGATCTTGACACACTCGAGACTGAGTGAGAAAGGACACGCGATGTCAGATCGCGGGAGGCAGCCGCTCCCCCGTTAACTGCACTTTCCCCGAAAACTCGATAGCCCTAACCTAATCGGGTGTGCGCCTGCCATTCTCTATTTCGGTAATTGTAAATATTAACACGGTTTACAACGGTATTCCAACGACATAGCATAAGATTCATCATGATATTTGGGCAGGTACTTATAGTCGACAACACTATTCCCATGTGGTAACCGCCTATTAAAGTAAAGAAGAGCATTTCGGCCGGAAGCTATGATACTGTAATACGTAAATACAGGAATACCTGCTCATCCGACCGAAGAAGGATTACTTATACGCCGACAAAATGATCTATCATCTCTAGAAACCTGGTAGGTACCTAGGTACCTTTAGGTAGTATAGAAACCCGAAACACAAAAAACAGTCGAAATCCTCGTAATCATACTAATTCTTTTCAATAACTTTGCGGCTATATACCGAGCTAGAGTTTTTAAACTAGGTACAAATGAAAGTAAGGCCATCTAGCGGCCTAGGGTATCGAAGACTTATGATATGTACGTAGAAGGCCATCGCTGCCAACAAGCCGATGGACTGTTCCCCAATTAATCCATTGAATTACGGATTAAGAAAAGTCGCTGTCGTATAGAAAAGGGAATCTTGCTTTCCTCATGATCATAATCCATGTGATAGAAGTCTTTGAGAACAAAGAAGAGACCAAAAGGCTATGTCCTGAAAGAAAAACAAGAAGTAAAAAACTCCGAGGGCTTGCTCGATAATTGCAGCACGCTCCATAAGTGGTATAATCCGCAAACGCCTTGATTAGGTGTTGATTAAGTATTACGCTGGTTCGTCAAAGCTCTCCAGAACTCGTCTTGCTGCTTCTATTCTCCTCCGGTACGCACGATAGTCGGCCGTACCACGGCCAGATTCAGTTAAGCCGAGAACGCATCGGCCAAGGCTCGCAACTAAACGCTCAACGAGGATTCGATCATCCTTTTGCAGCATTTCGATCGGGGTCGCCTTACTCTCCCCGCTCTGCGCACTGCTGAAGCTCTCACTGATTAGAGCTTCGGAGATCTGTTTCAACTCTCGGTCTGGTGATTCTCGTGGCGTCAACATACCGCCATTTACCTTCGGCTTATTGACCAACGGGAAGCTTCTGTGGGTCCCGCTGGAGTCGAGAGATGACACTGAGGGCCGATGCATGAACGCTGCCGCACTGCTCTGTGGTCTCCGAATATCCTGCGGTCTAAACCGAACTCTGTCGGATCCGGAATCGCTAGTTTCATTCGAAAAGCCAGGCCGTCTTGCCGTGTCCGGTGTATGCGTTCGGGCACGCTTGGGTATTATAACACCGTGCTCGCTATAATACTCTATAGTCTCATTGTCCGCCCGTGCGTTGCTACCCTCCGTAGCTGTTGCAAACGAGTCCGCTGAGGAGACCGAGCCAACACTATTTCTCCGAGAACGGCTTCCAATCTTGCTGGTGGTCGATTGTGAGTTGGTACTCGCAACTGGGCCTCGAGTAGTTTCTACTGAGTCTTCGGAACTGAAGCTATCGCGACTGCCTTTCCTTCTCATCCGACTTTGGCTCATAGTACCCATTGCACTATGCAAGAAGAAATGTTCATAGTCGAAAGCGTCCTCCCGATCCTCGTGGGACACTTGATTTTGAACGGTATCATAGTAGGAAGATGCACCACTCTCACTCGCACTGTCGTCCACCACATCCTGCTCATTTTCCGCCATCTCCGCCTCAATCTCTTCCTCTTCCTCTTGTTCCGCACCATCACCATCATCCTCGTAACCATCCTCAGTTTGCATATCGCCAAGATCATCTTCCGCTTGATCAACGACCGATATATTGTCGTCTTCAGGCGAGTGTGGGCCGTTTTCTAAGTCGCCTGAATCTACAGGAAGATCATTGTCATCCGTGCCGGAGAAACTATTGGGTATCGATTCTTCCTCCGCCTGAGACTCCCTCTGTTTCATTGCAAAATTTCTTCCACCGCCTTCGATACTCGAGACATCCTCATTTGATACCTGCGATTTATAATCGCTACGAACGGAGCCAGTGTCCCCATATTTAGCTGTGTCCGCGTACCACTGGTCAACTCGAGCATGTGTGAAAGGACTCGGGGTGCGTAGGCTCTGCAGACTCCGGCGCTTTAGGCTATCTGCTCTGGCTTGGTCTCTTAATGTAGACAATCTTCCCTTGAGATCATTCATTTGATCTTTCAGGTCTCGCATCTGAGCCGTTGACGCAGATCGCTTCAGCCCCTTGTCAGTGTAAGACCCAAAGCTCGGGCTAAGGAAAGTATCCAATTTAGCACCTTCTAAACTCGGTCGCGATGAATCCACACTCTGCGAGACATCGTCCTCACTTAATGGTTCAAGTGCGGGCTCTTTAATATGTAGAGATGTCTTGCTCCTGGCAAAGGTCGAGCTGCTGTACACTGAATCCTCTTTGGGGCTGCTGCTGGCACTTTCATGCATGTAATCCGCACTACGAGGGCTATGGAGTGGCGGCCGATATCCACCCGCTGCACCTAAGGCGCTCGAGGCCCTCGGCACATATATGCCTGGCTTAATCACGTCGAGGGGAAGCGTTGGGATATTGTTCTCGCTGGATATTCTCGTATGGCCATGGCTACTCTTGCGATAAGTCGTGTCGTGATCTCGGTGAATTGCAGTTGATGATTTGACCATCGGGGGCGAAGGCGTCGAGCCCGACTCAACAGAAAACGTAGGAGAGTAGAGGGTTGTTCGCGCGCGGTTCAAATTTCCTTCCATAGTCTGTTACTCGTCAGTAAACCTCGACAGAAAAGAGCCACTCTGAGGCTATCCTCACCGTCAATCGCCGTTTGGCATTTGCTAAGATCTGCTCGGCTCTCCGACTCAGTGCAGTCGAGTAGCGCTCTTCTCCAACCCCTCTACGCATATCCTTGACTGCATAGTTTCTTTCCTGAACGGACGCATCGTCAATGAAAGAGTCGGCCACACTCTCCTCATCGTCACCCTGAAAGTTACTGTCACCAACACTAACAGCGTCGTCAAAATCGGCAAACAGCCCAGCTTGATCGTGTGTCGTTATAGTGCTTGTCGAATCGATTGATGTTCGCCTTTCGCGAGAAATCTTTGAATCCTTCTTCTTGATAATCCCGTAATGCCCCAGGGCTGGTTGCATCGAGGCCTCGCTGCGTATGGATCCGGAACGCGGCTTGTTTGGGGGACACGTGCTCTCAACTTCAGTGACCTCGCCTATGTCCGATAGCATAGTTCCATTTCCATAGATGATAGGCGTGGTGGGAGTGACGGGCCCGGTAAAGGCCTGGGGAGTGAGATCAAACCCCATTTCGGCGGCATGCGCGTTCTTCCACATGGTGAGCGGGGAGTGTGATCTGTCTGGAGAGGAACAGGTATCGTCGTAGTCGGGCAATATCATATCGGGGTTGGTCAGGGTGGGCGACGCTGGCAGAGCTGGGTAGGGCATGGAGCCCGACCCTGACCCTGACGGCTGGGCCGGCGGAGTAGAGGATGGATGCATTGACGATGTGAGACAAATTGGCTAGGTTTTAGAGGTAGTGGAGGTTTGAGTCCTCCAAGTCCCAAGGTAGACTTTTCGCAGTTCGGAGACTCCTGGTATAAGAGGATCGTTAAGAGTCTATTGGGTACAGGCGACGAATCACGTCGGCCTGCAAACTGCAATTAGCCGCACCGCTTTTCGCAGGCGGATGTGAGAGTATCAGTTAGGTTGATGCCGGTATATCCAAAGTTCCACCAAGAGCTTGTGCGAGGTCGTAGCCGTGTATGCGCTCGAGAGCAATTAGGAGAAAGGCAAGTCAAGATTCTATCCCAAGCACAATTCCAATCACATGCGAGATCGATCGCCAATCAGGCCCGAGTAGTTTATCAGCCAAGGTTCATTCGGACGAGCAACTGCGAAACCTTAACTGAAATCGAAGTGGTCGGGACGGTGCAGGAGAGGCAGGGAAAGGAACACGAGCGAAAATGGCGGGTCGCAAGAGGCTCGAAGGCGATCGACGCGAATTTCAGAACAGCAAGATCTATTCAAGTTCGCCGGCTCAACGAGATCCAAAATCTGGCATGGTGGAGGGGAAAATAACCAATTCCAACGCCCGTCCTACCCTATCCAGGAGAATTGATCGTCTGCTACTCGCTCGGGGTCGATATCGATGTCGATGGACTGCAGTACAAGTTTCCGTGACCAAGGTCGCAACGGCTACGATATTCTGGTCGAATGGCTTGGGGTAATTAGAAGTGGGCAAAGCTGTTGCAGGTCGGGTATTCTTGTTAAAGTACTATGTACCGGCTCTGTACCTGATCCTTCCTTGTCGGCTTGACTTTTCTGATTGGATGCTTTGTTACAGCTCGTTCCTGACCTCCCAGCTCTTAGGTCTCCAGCTAGGGTTAATTGGCTGTTCGGTCGATGTGGAGCAGAATGGAAATGACGAAACCTCCTTTTAGTGCTAGAGTGTATGTATGGGCATGTATCCAGATTCTAAAATTTGCTAAGTGGGAGCCACCTGCCGGGTCTAGAACGGTTTAAGCTTGGTGTCTTTCGATGTCAGACCGAAAAGGAATCCACCTCGGATAGGGAGCAAAAAGGTTTAGAAAGAATCTTGGAAGCTCTTAGAGGGCTATCGGAATAGGTACCTAATGGAGCACAAGGACCAAAATGGAAGAATGATGGTCACTAGACCACCCACAGCGTGTTCGGTATGGCCTTAATGCGTAACGAAAATAATTAACCAGGTTATTCATGCCATCAGTCCAGCTTTGTGAGGGTCGAGCTTCCACACCCATGCAGCAGCCAGGATCGTCAAATTTTGCAGGAAATCCTAACTATGTTGCGAATAGGGGGTAAAAAACACATGTGCAATCACACAGCGAAGTTGCTTTTAACCCTTGTCGAGTTTCAATGCGGCATGCAGAAACAGCAAGGTCCACCTCTAAAATTGTTGTATGCAGGTAATCCGGCACGCCCAGAGAGACAGATATGGTTAGGACTTCGTCTTAATGTGAAAGGGCTAATAAGCCGTGGGATTCGCATCTCCTAAGTGCGGACCGTGTATTATTTCGAAGGTTCAAGGGTTTTTAGTAGCGAAACGAAACAACAGTATAGATTCCAGCCGAACACAGCATGATGAGAACCAGGGTTCACCAACATCACGAAGATCAATCAATTTGATTGTCAATGCAATGAAGCCGCGCCTTTGACCGTCCTGCCGTCATACTTTATGTGAATTGCCAATCGGATTCTCGGAATAGAAGCGCAACGGGAACCCCGATGCATTGGGACGGTCCGCTCGGACGCACAGGACGCACTGATATCTTGCGTATCGCTAGTATGGATTACGTAAGGTGGGTGACATACCTTAGGTACCTGTAGGTACATACATAGTAGTAAATCTCCGTCGAGGTCCCCTTCTATTGGCTTCATGGCCCTGTGGTCCCACTTATCTAGAAGATGGAATTTTCTCAGCAATTTTCCGTAATTTGATATGCTTTTCCCCTCTGTACCTAAATCGTAGGTGTCATTTCAAGAGTCTCTGTATGTAAACCGAACTCTCAACCCTAATAGCCTACATCGTGGAGGTCAACTATTTGTTCCAGATGGTATTGTTATCCATACTACCTAGACGTGTATCTATTATGTCCATATCAATATTATTAGTACATAACTCAGGTAAGCTCTACGAAACTATTCAACATCCCGCCCAAACCACTAAGTGATGAACAATCAAGAATTCTGCAATGCTGAAGAGGAGTCTTCGGGCTTCTCAGAATGTGGATATCTTTCTTGCCTGATAGTGGTTCCCCATAAGTTTTTCCATACACTTCTTGAGGCCTTCATAATCTAATATCATGAATAGTTCCCAGTAAGGTCTCCCTACACGCTATAAAATCGGGAGTGTTCTAGCATTTAATGAGAGACGACTATAACGAATAGGATCTCCGAAAGACAACAGCTGTAGTGGGTAGAAACTAGTAAGGACCAGTAGGGATAAAATAAAGTATAGTTCAAGAGGAATGAGAGAAGGGATTGACCATTAGGGGAGTCGGACCCTCGTACCAAACATTAACTATACTCTTACAATCACAACGGAGCTATGAAAACCTTGGAATAAAAGTTTTAGAGTTGAGTTATACTATCTTCCAAACCTCGCTCCATCATAGTCCTAGATCCCTTCCCCTATTCCTGTCTTCACCTATGTGTTCGTAGGAACCTGATCCGGGTACCGCTCACCAGCACGCTTGAACTTAGCGAGCGTGACATCGATCTCAGCCATCTCCTCATCCGTAATATCGACCTGGACAGCGTTCTCATCAATGCGGGCCACAGTCGTAGCGCCGGGGATAGGGATGATGGTCTTCGGGGCCCCCTTACGCCAAGTCGAAATACGCTTCGTCCAATTAATCGCCAGCTGGGCAGGCGTCACGCCCTTCTTCTTGGCCATGGCCTCAACTTGGCTCACCAGCTGCAAGTTGATCTCGAAATTGCCCGGTTGGAACCACGGAAAGGTCCGCAAATACGCCGGGTACACATCCTCAATAGTCTTGTATCTCCCGGTCAGGAAACCTCGGCCTACGGGCGAGTACGCGACCAACGGTATATTGTGTTGCGCGCACGCGTCGGCTACGCCGTTCTCGAGGATCTCCCTTGAGAACCTTCATCATAGTGTTAGCTCGATATCATATCACTCAGGTTTTATTGGAATTTACGTACAGTGAAAGCTCGGATTCAACAAATACAACATTGGTGATCTTCACAGCTTCGTGGATCGTCTCAGCCCTGGCCTCAGAAAGTGAGATGCCACCGATCTTTCCAGTTTGGATGTCTGAGCACATGTTAGTACTTGCTTACCCAGAATGGAGAAAGGGCAAAACATACACTCCTTCTCAATAACATCAAAAGTCGTCTTCATAGGCACATTCTGGTCGCGGCGCGCAAACTCAAAGACATCGATCTTTTTGCGGCCTTTCAGCAAGGCGATACAATTATCAAGAGATCTGCGCGTGCCCTCAGGAGAGCCATCTGGCTCCACTCCAGCTTTGCCTACACCACCCTTGATGCTGAGCACGACCTTGTCGGCGTCTTCGGGGTACTTAGCGAAGTAGTGTTCCAACAGCACAAGGGAGTTATACTCGGGCGTGCCGTAGAACTCGCCGCCGTTCCAGAAGTTCATCCCGTTCCTCAGAGCCGCCTTGAGGGCCTCAAACGCCTGCTCTTCCGAGATTGGTTGCTCCCGCCAGGTCAGGCCCATCATGCCGTACCCTATGGGCCCGACCTCCTTTCCGAGAAGCGTAGGCATAGTTACTGGTATGTCGATTTCAGGGAAGGTTTCCGAAGGCTATGAAAATGGGTAGATGTAGATATTAGACGACTAGAGTGCTTGGTACGTAAGTGTGATGGTATAGCATCGTCCTCCTAATCGTCGAGGCGATTGTATCTTATATACTACCAGCCGAGCCCCTCCCTCAACGTAGAGCATGTCGTACAACGGATAGAAACAGCGTATTACCGAGCCGGCCGGAATAGGCCATACTGTTCCACCGCGCGGGCGTGCCCCGGCTTCTAGCCAAGATAAATGACACCAAAGCCCATTTTTCGCGCTGTTTAGTTCGAAGCGACACGCTGTATGGGTACGACGGCACGGCGTTTCCGCATTTTCAGCACGGGGTTAGGGATAGGTCCAGCCTCCCCCGTCTCGGCTTTCCAATAGCTCCAGATGCAGAAACCCGAGATCCACTCATTACTTGCAGTGAACAGAGGGTAAAACGCCGCGTGCTTTGCAATTACTTAATAAAATTAGGTATCTACTGCTCAGAGACACTGAAAGGTTCACCTTACTGTGTAACGGCCATGCCGGTGAACTACTTACCTAGGTAGTTACTGCCATTTGATGCTCCCTATTAACTCGCGAACGGGCTGCTATTTGGCCGGTATACCCCGCGCTCGATGCCCCTCTGCCCCACCATAAATTTTGATCTGAAAGGCAAGGTAACTGGTATACATCATCGTCGCTTTCCTTCATCCATATGATGAGGTATTCCAAGCATTTGGTATGCGATCTGAGGCATTGTCGATATTCGAAATATCTATCATGCTGCCATTGATGTCCATATGACAGTAGCAGGCACAATATGCGGCACATCATATCTTCCTATCTCGACAGGTAACCAAGATGGACTCGGAGCACGAAGATGAGCTCCTTCACCCTAAGATCCAGTATGTTATTCGCACATAACTACCCCTTTCACTCCTTACTCTGCTCTTTCACCCCTATTCAGCTCATCCTACCAATTTCGATAATTACCATTTCCCATGCTAACACTCCCCCAGCCCCCTAAAGCTTTTCGACGCAGCCAAATCGCAGCAGCGCTTCCTCTACGCCTGCGCGCCCATGGTGCGCTACAGCAAACTAGCCTTCCGGCAGACAGTCCACCACTTCGGAACAGACCTATGCTGGACGCCTATGATCCTAGCCAAGGAGTTCAACCGGAGCCACTTCGCGCGTGACAGCGACCTAACCATGTCCACTCCTACTTCCACATCAGGAGGTGAAGTCCCGACGATAGCCCAATTCGGCGCCAACTCGCCCGTGGAGCTCTCCCGCGCCGCCTCCCTCGCCGCGCCCTTCGTCAACGGCGTGGACCTGAACTGCGGGTGTCCGCAGAGCTGGGCGTGCGCCGAGAAGCTAGGCGCGGCTCTCATGGAGCAGCGGGAGCTAGTGCGGGACATGGTCCTCGCAACGCGCTCGCGGCTCGCGGGCGACGGCTGGGCTGTCAACCTCAGCTCTTCCGAGTTCGACATCGACAGCCCTAAAGGTCGGAGTGTCAGCGTCAAGATCCGGGTGCACAAGGACCTGCGGAAGACGATGGACTTCATCACCACTGTGATCGGGGACGAGCACAACCGCAATATCGACTGGCTGACGATCCACCCGCGCACGCGCAACACGCCTAGCAGCGTGCCGATAAACCTCGAGGCGCTCGAGATCCTTACGTCTACTTTTGGAACTAAGCTACCGATTCTAGTATCTGGCGACGTGTTCACGCTGTCCACACTGCCGTATACATCGCATCTCCTGGCTCCTCAACCCACATTCACCACCTCCGACGATGCCTCCCCTCCCGTCGCGGAAAAAGGGGCTAACGGTGTCCCGAAGAAACCCCATCTCCCGCACCTATCAGGCCTCATGTCCGCCCGCGCGCTACTCGCAAACCCGGCGCTCTTCGCTGGATACGACAGCTGTCCCTGGGAAGCTGTCGATGTGTTCATGAATAATGTGGCGCGGGCACCGCTCCCCCTGAAGCTAGGAGTGCACCACCTGACCGAGATGTGCGGGCCGGGCTTTGGACCCGACCGCAATGCTGCTCTGCTGACCAAGAAGGAGCGGATACGGCTTACTGAGATGAGCAACTGGATCGACGTTATAGATTATCTGGACGAAATACGGAGCCAACGAGATGGGAAGGATGGTATCGTGCGGTTTGCTTGAATATAGACATTCGAGCACAGTGTAATATATGCGTGTATTTTACGAGAGCATTAAGAAGGGCCTCACGGCAATAATGTACCATGATAGCCTACCTAGTACCAATTATACCTAGCACGAATAATGAAGACAAATAATCACACAGAATGCAGCAATTATGACTTATGCATTCGTAGTTGGTCTCTATGGACGAGTTAGGTATCAAATGGCGACCTCCAGCTCATTTCCGGACGTAACGGATACTTAACCTACACATCCCCTCGAAAATGCAATGCCTGGATGGGTCCATCCTAATGTACAACATACAGATGAAGGTATCGTGGACCTAACCTAGAATAATAATAAAACGTGTTCACGCCGCCCCTTTGCCGCGAAAAAATCAATGTTCCACGGCCAACTCCCCCCTTTGCCATTAAGCCGCTAACGCCGCACGAGCTCTGAGGCTTGTGGAATACATATAACCAGATGAGAAATGTATGAAAGTGCTGACTGCTGACCTAAGCAGGCACTATAATCCCTTGGTGTTCCTAACTTCGTGATCGAAATCGTACTAACCATCGGAAATGTAGAATCGGGCTATGACCTATACATAAGGCCAACTGGTGACAGGATCGCAGAAAGGGAGGTATAATTTCATGTTCTTCGGGGCATACATATAGCGCTTCAAGTGCCTGAAGGGTCCCTTTCGTTTGCGACTTAGCCATTGATCTTCGCCGTAATATTCGCGGACCCATATGTTCCAGGTTGGTGCACGTTCCTATTCGTGCACTTCGCCTTCATCATCATCGGAGCTGAGGCGTCGCCGTTTCTGCTCTCTGTCCTCTGGTGCTAACGACTCGACCTCCTTTCGCTTGGTCCCATTCGTGGATGGGTGTATGACCGGATTATTCGCGGCTTCCTTCAGAACAGCATCTGAATCACCAGGGACGGCTTGAGAAGCAGTCTCGGCCGCAGCTGTATCCACCTCTCTTTCTGCTGTTGCCTCATCGACACTGTTCACTTTGCCCTTGGGAAGAGGGCTTTGTGTAGCGCTGTCGGTTCTAGGGGTGCCGTTGGCCGAACGTATACCGATGTCCTCTCCCCTTCTTCGAGTGTTATCAAGCTCGAATACGGGCGATTGTGAATAAGGATTCTCCTGTTTACGTAGAGGGTTCTCCTCATAGAACTCCTTCAGAACTTGTACCGCCTTTAAGCAGTGATCCTCGTTGGCGTTCAGCGCTTTCCACCACGCTTCTCCATTCACGTCCTGAATGCGCTCTTCATTGTAGATGCTGGCGAAAAAGATGGCAGCAATTGCAATACCGCGCGCATCCATCAATAGCGGCAAAATAGTGAGACATGCGTCGTTACAGAATGCCCACGCTGAGTGCCGTAAATTCCTATTGTGGATTATTCCTAGTTGACCGAGGAAGTCGTAGAGCTTGTAGTGAGCGCTCTCAACCATGAGATCGAAGGTGAGGTTTTCCAGCATGACTTCCTCAAACATGAGGATGCTGTCGCGCCATCTCCAGTATTCTTTGGATTGCTCGTCCACCATGAGTTTTAGGTTCTTCTGAGCGACTCTCGCAACGGCAATGATAATATCTTTCGTCTTGCGACAGTTCTCTTCCGTCTTGTTGGCGAGGAAAAGCGCGGTTGCGGCAATGTTCTGTATCATTGACATGGTTAGCCACTGATTCGATTTGCGCCGGCTTCGTCCACTCTTGGGCTGGGGTAGAGCATTATAACGCTCATCAGATTCAAGTCAATCAGGACTTGTCTCTCGCGTTTGATTTGAACTAGCGGAATCTTGTATAACTTACGTAGTGATGTATGCCATGCTTCTCCTCAACCATGCTGCATCTCATAAAGAATCGATGGAAGAAAACGCCTGCGACGTATAGGGTAGTCTGGGGAAGTTCGAGTAGGATGCCGGCTTGGTAGATGAAGTTTACACCCTTTGCTCGTCTCAATCTCTCCTCTGCTGGTGATAATCCGTCTATGATACTCGGACTGCTAAGGACCTCGTCCTGGGTGAAATACCACTGGTTCGCCATTGTAATCGGCGTCCTGGGTACTGAACGGCTGGGAGAGGGCGCGCTTCGTCGCGACTGTGGTCTCGGGGGTGAGGTACGCGACGAATTGGTGGGTGGCGAAGGTGCAGGTGGAGGAACCTCGCGTCTTCTTGAGGGAGATTTTGAAGAACTGTTGGTGGTACTGTTGGTAGGAGGTGCGGTGGGGAGTTGATAAGGTTCCCGGTAAGGAGGACGGTATCTGTCGATGCTCGCCATGATGTTGTGGTGAACGGTAAGAGATTCTGATTATGAACTTCTTGCGACGGTTCGAACCTAAGGTGGGTCTCCGCGGCAAGAAGGTATCTAGGTATTGTTGATTGACGGGACCATCTCTTCTGCAGCTTATCGAGGAGCCGAAAAATAAATAATCCTTGACAACGGGAAGCTGGAGGCGATACAAAGAACGGGTTGGATGGAGGTTTTGAATTGATGGTATTGGATCACTTTCTTTTGAAATCGCCCTTACCTCACCATCGGATTCGTGACTGGACCCCCCGAGGTGTGGGTCTATCACTGATTACGTTATCGGTTCAAGCTTGCATACCGTGCACTAATGCACTGTACGGTATTGTGCCCGTGTGCATATCTCCATCTCAACGCAGCAAGATAATTTCTATAGGGTATCTTCCACTCCTAATGTACGTATTACCAAACTTATTAGACTCCCTCGCCATCATTTCGACCCCATAATTTGACAGTTCTGTCGTGTCCACCGCTAACAATCCATCTCGCATCCCTGCTAATGTCCACGCTGGCAACCGGTCCCGTATGCCCTTCCAAAGTCTGGATGAGGGTCCAGTCATCGGCAGAAAACACGTTGACCTTACGGTCATAACCGCTGGATACGAAAAATGTGCTCGACTTCTTGGGGAGCTGGTTCCCCTTGTCATCCTGTCCCGGAGGAGTACCGATGAGTGGATCATCTAATCCCTTATACCACCTGAGATCAGAGACAGCACTTGTGTGAGCTCCAATTCCACCTGTTCTCTGAACTTTCCTCACGTCCCAACACTTGATCCAGCCATCTGCTGAGCCGGTTAGAACCCGATAGCCGTCTGAGCCCCAGTCAATGCCGTGGATTGGTTTAATGTGCCCGTCTCCGTGGCCGTCTAGAATCATGACTGTCCTGCCAGACCTCAAGTCCCATATTCTACCAATGCTGTCAAGGCCCGCACTGGCGAGTAATGATCCGTCAGTATTGAAGCTGATGGCGAATACGCCCCTTGAATGGCCCTCTTGTAACAATAATTCTGTCGTCGTCTCGACGTCCCATAAGCGCCACGTAGTATCTTCCGATGCTGAAGCAAGGTAGCGTCCGGAAGGGTGGAATTCGACCCGACATACTCGTTGGACGTGACCTTCGAGTGTGGAGAGCGGCGTGTCTTTATTCAAAGACCAAAGATTTACTTGGCCCTCGGCACCGCCCGAGGCTAGATTAACCGTTTCGGGCGACACATTGCTTTCCGGCAGGGTCGCGCCCGGAAGCCAAGAGATGCCGCTGACTCTGCTAGTATGTCCCCGTAGAGTCATATTTTCTTGTAGTGTGGGTATTTCGATCAGCTTGATCGAACCTCCCCAGTTTCCTGCTGCAACGAGTTCGCCATTAGGCGATATTCTCGTCATGCTAACGTTCCTGTCTCCTGCAGTCTGACTGCCCTGAAGCTCAAATGCTTGCAAACGTTCTTTGATCTGCTTGCGAAACTTGACGTGCGTTCGTAGGGGTATTGAGGCCTCTTCCTTCTGAAAAGCCAACCTTCGCTTCGCCCGTGGTAGAGAGAATCTGGCAATTTCCTGCCGCGCCCGTAGCAGTTCATCGCTTCCGTTCGTGTAGAATTCTTCTTCTTGATCTTCCTGGTCCTCTTCCGGTGCATCTTCCATAGTCACATCGGGAGATTCCGCCGGTGCCTGCTCCGCTTGTAAAGTAAGGAGTTCTCTTAATCTGTCTCGTCGATCCGCGGGGCCTTCGCCGAATAGAGTAATAGGCTCTCCAAGTTCCCGCAGCCTGGCACGTACTCGACCGTCATCGGTAGGCACTGCCATCGTCGCAGCCCTTCTCTTCCGCTCAAATTGGGAGAGAATAGCTGATGCTTTTTCCGGCGCAATGCCGGCCGCTGTAGAAGGGATTTCATAGTCGCGGTCTTCGGGAACCTCATCCAAGGATATACCACGGTCCTACGTATAACAAGTATTAGTAGGTAGCGAGGCGTTAGAGGAAGAATCGCCTGAGCTTACCTCTTCTGCTTCCTCCACGTATGCCTGCCGCGACGGGTGCATCATGATGGGCAACGGGAATTGGCAACAGAAATATTAGTTTGCGATGATAGGTTGCGTGGGCCTCTTTGGAATATGCAAGTTTGTAATGCTCCCTATCTTTGAATTTGAAGCGACGAACTTGTAGGAATTGACTGCAGCTAGCTTTTTCGCGAATCTCCAAAGTCGCGCCGGGGCGTGAACAGGGATAGTGGGGCGTGTTATCAGAAGGTCAAAGCTCCAAGGTCCCGAATTCAGCAGCTTTAACTCCCTTACAGTTCCTATCAATAGGCAGAATACAAGAGGAAGGTGCATCCAGAACTCTCAGAAATAATGGTTCCTGCCGATTCCGATGGCTTCGCATAAATAATAATTTATTCAGCATGATATTTGAACTATTGCCTTCAAATTCACATACATATGACATTGCTATTTCGATGTACTGGGAAACTACCTAGTACTCAGAGAGTTCGTGTTCTACGATCTAGAGAGGACCATGGCGCAAATGGCTAAATTAAAGTCACAAACAAGCCACAGGACCTCTATGCTTTCAATAGTTCAAACTTCCACATGTGATGTCACAAATGGTGGTAGGTACTATCTCAGGATTTCAGAGTCTGTGTTGGGAAGATCTTGTCTCGTCTACCTTTGTAATGCCATGGTCCCTTAGGCGTCAACGGAATACTACTCAGCCAATTTGCCGGCGTCACGCTTTGAAGGAACAGAATGAGTTGTCCTACAAGATGTGGCCAGCATGGCTCCTGGTAGCAAAGCCAACGCGTGTGATCTACTGTTATAGAAACAAAGTTGAGACACACTGGAGTCAATAAATCTAATATTCGCACAAATGAGCTTGCCTTGCTGCACTCGATGCTGATTCAAATAAGTGAGAGTCGTTGCAAAAAGAGATGAAAGAGAAATAGACAAAATCTGTTTGCGGATGTTCATTGCGAGCAATAGCCGTTCTGGTCCAGATCTTTATAGTTGATCAGCCCAGAATAATCGGAGCATCCGGGTTTAAGCCATGCTACTTCTCCGTAATATCTGACTGCCAAGGCTTAGAATGCTTGAACTAATCATTCGAGGTTCGTATTCTCAATTATATTTCAAATTAAGTGTAGAGGGGAAGAGTTACATAATCTGTCGACAGCTGGAGGTAAGTTATCTCAGCAAGCTCAGACCACATGTTCGAAATTCTTATACCCCATACCTCTAATTTCCCTCCAAGTTTAACCTCGTCTCCTGACTGCACTGTCCCAATCCCCCGGGACTCGTATGTGTTCCATTATCTGTAGTCTTGCTGGCAGCTCCGACCTGGTTGCCCGGGGTGGGCCATGTGATGATATTGTCTCCCATTGGGTTCCTATGTGGCTTTGTGTGTGTGCATTTTGTGACCAACTGCGACAGATACGGCATGCAGGTTCAGCGGTTGCCGCGCAACGCATGAATACCCCGATTCAAAACAGCAAAACAAACTCAATTTCAAACTTCAAGTGCTCAAGCCTTTCCGAAATCACAGCACAACACAGTAATTATTTTTGACATCATCACTATCAATTAAGATTCACTTCCTTCCTTTTCATTCTAGTCAACAACGAAAAAAAGAAAATGAAAATGACAATTGACACTCTCGAGACTCGCCTCGGACGCATGTCCGTTCACGATGAGAGCGCAGAGCAGCAGAAGCCAAAAGTAATACTTCATGTTATTTACCTGACTTCTGCCGAGAGAGCTAACTCTCAAACAGGTCAAAGCTATCTCGACAACACGCTTACACGACTCGGGACAGCCCAGCCTCCTCAAAATTGCCCTCGAAAATCAGGAGCAGAAGACAGCTACAATGGTGCGACGTGAAGTGGTACTATCAGCGTCGCCAACTCGGAAAGCTCTCACTAGTGGAGGGGAATCGAATCAAGAATCTCTAGCAGAAGGCAAAACAGTGACTCTCATCGAGCGTCCTATCCTGAAAACATTCCACTTGGGTATGTTCGAGATCGGCAAGCCGTTAGGCAAGGGCAAGTTTGGCCGCGTGTACCTAGCGCGCGAGCGTGAGCATGGTTTCATCTGCGCTCTAAAGGTCCTATACAAGAGCGAGCTGCAGAGCGGCCGCGTCGAAAAGCAAGTACAGCGTGAGATCGAGATCCAAAGCAACCTACGCCACCCCAATATACTCAAGCTCTACGGCCATTTCCACGACAGCAAGCGGATCTTTCTTATCCTTGAGTTTGCTGGCCGAGGCGAGTTGTACAGGCACCTGCGTAAGATGGCCCGATTTCCTGAGTGGAAGGCCGCACAATACATTGCGCAGATGGCAAGCGCGTTGCGCTACCTGCACCGCAAGCATGTCATCCATCGTGATATCAAGCCTGAGAACATCCTGGTGGGCATCCATGGCGAGATCAAGATCTCAGATTTCGGTTGGAGCGTGCATGCACCTAGTTGCCGCCGGAAGACCTATTGCGGAACACTCGACTATCTGCCACCAGAGATGATCGCGCCGCGTAATCCGGATAACTCCTACGATGAGAAGGTTGACCTGTGGTCTTTAGGTGTATTGACCTACGAATTCCTAGTAGGCGAGGCTCCGTTTGAAGACACTCCCGTTATGACGGCCAGGAGAATCGCCCGCGGGGATATGAAGGTTCCATCGTTTATAAGTGCCGAGGCTACAGATCTTATCAAGAGGGTGAGTATATCGGCCTTTATCAAATATTGGGCAGGAAACTAACATGACTTAAGCTGCTTGTCATTAATCCTGAAGGGAGATTATCCCTTAAGCAGGTCCAACAACACCCCTGGATTCTCAAGCACTGCCAAAAGGGCAAGATGGTTCAGAAAAGCAAGGAAAATTTAATAACCATAAGAAAAACATGAAGACGCTTACTCTACTTGACAGAGAAAGGATATTGCTGTATTACTACGCCTTCCAATATTTACCTGCCACCGTAAGCTTGATCGTCCCCACCAGGGACAGAGTCAATCCAGACTTACAGCCTCGATTACGTCGTGAGGAGCCTCATATGTTGGCGCCTCGGGGTTCGGTGACGAAGACATTCTGAGCTGGGGAGAGGAAGAAGAAAGTCAAGGGATACACAAAGTAGAGATATATGCTGAAGTCGAGTCTACAGTGCCTGCGGAGAAAGTCGGCCGGGGGCGCAACACTCAACGGATTTATTGGGTTTAAAATGATGAACAACCAAGGTAGTAGCGGCCCGTACGCCACTTGCTGCAGTGGGAGGTGATGGGTCCTCGTCAAGGGTCCTCCAGGGTGAACCACGGGACTGCTATCTTGGGTAGCTGGACCGACCCAGCCCTGTTGAGAAGGGGTCAGACATGGAAGTATATGAGCGCTACGTAAGGTCGCTGTCTGCTGTAGGCATCTTATAGGTGATGCCCGATCGTATCAGGAAACAATTGCTCTCCGGCTAGGACGGCCATGCATGTCCGTCCGTCAGTGGAATTTCCAGCGGAGAGGCCCCAATGGGACAAAACAGTGGCTTTGAGGCCTCTCTCCTAGCTCAGGCTTGAACGGCTCCGGACTGAGAGACTGGCCCAAGCACGTAGATGGTATCGAAGCTGTCGTTGAGCTATACGTGTAGCCCCTGGTAGTCGGTAGCACAATATCCTGCGGTTTGGTACTTCCCAATGTGTCGGGATTTGATTGGGTGTTCGCTCCTCCTAGGGAGTACTCGGTGTCATTTACCCCTGCTTGCGCGCCACCTCCTGCTATGGGGCTTCGATAATCCGGAGGAACCACCGGATCCGCGGCAAAAGGTGTGGAAACACAGTTTTTCGCTCAACCCTGGTTGCAACGCACGCCTTGGTCTAAACTTGGCTGAATCACAACAGTTTAGAATATCGTCGCCGTAGCCGCAGTTCCGTCTATCCTACAGTCATGCATTCGCCCGAACTGAGAGTTTTATTCCAGACAGAACTGCTGGATGTCCAGTCTGCGGTAGATAAAGGGTTCAACGTCGCCGAAGCGTTACTCTCAGCACTCCTCGTGACTCCTCTTCATGAGGATCACTTGACTCGTATCCAGCTGGGGCACCACTTCCGCGAATCGATCCAGTCTGAACGCAAGCGACGACCACACGGACTGGCTAGTGTCATTAACTCGGCCATACATGGCGGAAAGGACACCATCGAGGCGAAGATCTTCCAGAAGGGGGGAACGATGGCTTTGGTGGCTTACGCAACAGCCGCGAGAGACGACAGACAGGTCGTGACATGGATGAAGAGCCTTGCGGATGACCAACTCGATGTATTTGTGAGATCTATCAGCACGATTAAAGCTCATCCAGACTTCAAGAATCTCGTCATGAAAGCCCCATATGGCAAGACTTCCCACATCACAGAGGTGCCAGGTCCTCGGAACTGGCGTCTCGCCCCGAAGGAAAGGAGTAGTATGTCGTGCTGCAATGCTGATCGAACAATACTGAAATATTTAGGTGCAGCCCCTCAACAGGCGGGGTGCGATACGATACCCGCGATCGAGCCCCGGGTTCTCGACGAGTGTGGAGAACCAAAATGTTCGTCCAGCGGAGTACAGGTATCCAAATCAGCACCGAATCCTGTACCAGCGTTATCTCGACAATAGCGGGCGAAACGACAGCTAAGTGAACTCACGGATGCGCCGAGAGCGACTCGGCAAAGGTTGGATTGCCAGGCTGGCCATTTAAGTACGCGTGGAGATGTGATGCTTCCGCATGAACGTAAAGGTTCCCTAGAGTCTGGGAACAGCTTGGACGAAACTACACTGTGCTTTAATGCACCCCAAGGTATTCAAGATATTTCTCACGTTCCGATCTCAAAGCTTTGCTGACGCGTGATTGAAGAAGGGATGAGATTCTCCTCAATATCGCAGGACAGTAACCCCGGACAGGATCTTGAAACCTCCCCGCAAACTCACCGGCAAGAAACAGAAGACGAAATGTATGCCTTGAACGCATTTGGCGGATGGAGGATTGAGTGGCCCTCCACTACTCCGGCAGTATCATTTACCACGTTCGAGGGTTGGGACATCGGCGGCTATGTCGGCCTCCCCGAGCCAGAGACAATATAGTTCACTGTCCGCCGGAACCTCAAGTTTCGCATCTCCGGTCAGGCGTGTCAGACATCCGGTATGCAGTGGCTGGCCGTCAATGGTTCCTTCGCCTGAGAAAGGCAAGAGGTCCCTTATCCGGCCCTCTTGGAGGAGAACACATTTCGTCGGACCACGAAACCTTAAAGCCACGAATTTTCCATGATACTGCACCTGCAGGATGTTATTCATACGCCTGACATCGAAAACACATTCCTACTTTCTTGTGCGCCACCAACGCGTGTGAAACTTTTGTCGCCACCAAAGGCTTCCCGGCGGCGTACTCTTCGGCAGAGAAACCGTCATGAGGTTTCCATGGACCGTGTTTGAGGGTTTGCAGTCCGTCGAGGAGGAGTTGGAAGTCTTTTATGTCTCGCAGGTCGACCTGCTTGTGAAGTGGCTCGGGGGCCATGCGAGTTGGGGCTTGCAAAGAGTTGGAAAGAGTGCTCTATGATTTCCTGTGTTTTAGCACGATCAGCAATAGCATCATCGGAGACTCGTGTCTTAAACGAGAGCGGAGGACATCGTCTACTACCTCAACAGTCCCGGTTTCCAGGATATGGGAATGTGCTGTCGCAATGGACGGTGGGGCGGTGCCTTCGCCGAATTTCGACCTAGTCAGCGTTCGAGTGGGATGGGAGCGACTCTGTCGTTGACAATAATCTTCGCAATCTAGGAGAAAGCTAGACGGCGGAGACTGTAAACGATGGGGCACATTTTGCGTCCGCAGCCACACCTGAGCCACAGCTCAACATCTTAGCGGAAGCTCAATCTGTGGGCACAGAATACGGCGAACATTGTCACTTTCAGACAGTTCTACAGTAAGGAAAAAAAAAAAAAAAAAAAAAAAAAAAAAAGAGACCAAGACTGCCTTTTGCGCCTAAATTGGTCGCAGTATGGTGTTGCAAGATGGCCAGTTGTATCTAGATGCTCTTGATGCGTACAGGCACACTGCTTTGATTATTTGGGCATTTTGTGGAGTGGGTTTACTCTTACCTCCCCAACCCCATTCACGTACCCCCCCTCAGCGCACAAACTTACCCCCCCTCGATGCAGAACATCTCCCAAAACCCTGCCGCATTTAGGTCTCTTCAACATCCTGTCAACTGTCACCTATACTATACTGCACCGTATACTTCATAGTGACTATGCTAAAATATGAAGATTTGGGCCATAGATATCATCGAGTATCACGGCCAAGGCTACGGCTAACACCTCACACGCAGGAAACGGCCACAGCCACAGTCACATGTTGATAAGATAAGGATCACTTCCTCTTAGAGATGATCCAGAAGCTACCTAATTACCAAGCAGCCAAGCTTACTATGAGCCAAAGTATGCTCAAAGGAGGATCACTGTCGAAGACCAGTGATCCAGCCACGGGAAGTCGGCCACCTTGCCTACTTTGCCGTGCAGCAAGGTTTTAGGAGATGTTCTATATTGAGGGGGGGTAAGTTTATGCGTTGAGAGGGTATGTAAATAAGGTTAAGGAGGTAAGAGTAAACCCACTCCATTTTGTGGCTAGTTGTGGCGGTTGAGATGCATCGAGTTTTAACGTGGTAAGCACGTTTAAGGTATGAATGGAATGAAGTCATTCTTGCTTTAATAATTCGGTTGCGTTCCTTTGATTTAATCCAATATAATTCCCTTTATTAGTCAGAGGGAAGACAGGTGCCTGACTGTCAGCTGTACCTAGCGGCTAATCACGGGAGCGCGAGGAATGGTTGGGCACCTGAACAGCCTATACAGGGCCCGCTACCCGCCAGCCCGCCTAGCCTAGGCTGCCCTGGCACGGGGCTTGCCAATCTGCACAGCTGAAAATAGAAAAAAATATGGGCTGACTTGTTAAAATTAAGATCCGCTCGCCTAACACCCCACCCCCAAAAAACCTTATGCTGTGCCTTAGGTACCTTAGGTAGTCGCATAATTCCTTAAAGTGGTGCCCTCTTCTTACACCTGCCTCGCTTCTGATTCTTCCCTTTTACTTTGCAACCACCATTCGGTGAACCCATTTTCGATACACAACGATATTCAGAACTCTTCGCAAATAAACTACGCGATTGCAAATGCATCAGCAAAACGATTACGACAGCTTTTCTTCGTCTCTAGTCTGCAACCAGATGCACGCCCCGACCCTCCAGCCAGCACGCCCGGATTACCTCTGCGAAGCACGCGCCGACGCTGAGCGACGACGTGGCACCCGCCTACCTTGAATCGGGGCGGGTTGAGAGAGTCGCATCTACGGAAGACTCTATTTTATTACACACTTATTAGATATCATAAAGGAAAGCGGAAAGTAGCGAAATTTAGACGCCATGCTACCACCGGCCGCACCCGCGCTCACCACCGTTCGTGGCTTCGCACCAACCCCAATCGTGTCCGGAGATGAAGATTCCGACCACTGCAAGACTCCGCCGCTGTCCGCGCGACGTATCCGCACTCCCCGAATTGACGATGTTGTCAGCGCGAACTGTAGTCCTGTTCTTCGTGGAAACAACTCGCCTGCGATCAGCGGTATCGCTAAGCTGCGCATGCAACTCGAACCGCTCAGCCTCGGCGACTCCCGGGCCAGTTCGTTGACCCAAACTCGAAGCAACAGCCGACAGCGCTATATGAGCGGATCTACGACCCATGCGGGCCATAGTGACGATGAGATATCAGATGCCGGATCGACCAGTTACGAAGTTGAATTGGAACATGACTTTGTTAGCGAAAGTGTGCGGGAGAAACGATATGGCGCGATCGAGGGTGGACTAGTACCTCGGAAGATACAGGCCGATGACTTCGAACCTCTTCGTTGTCTCGGCAAGGGTACTTATGGCACCGTTTTACTCGTCAAGCAGCGCGCTACGGGTCGACTCTACGCGCAGAAGCAGTTTAAAAAGGCTTCCGTTGTGGTGCATAAGAAACTCGTAGAACAAACAAAGACGGAGCGGCAGATCCTCGAGTCCGTCAACAGGCACCCGTTTGTCGTCAAGCTATACTATGCCTTCCAGGATCAGGAGAAGCTGTACCTCATCCTCGAGTATGGACAGGGCGGAGAGCTATTTACTCATCTCAATACCGAAAAGATGTTTCCCGAACCAGTGGCTGCCTTCTATATGGCCGAGATGGTTCTGGCTCTGTCCCATCTCCATGATACGCTCGGCGTAGTTTATAGAGATTTGAAGCCCGAGAACTGTCTTTTAGATGCGCAAGGCCATCTTTTGCTGACCGACTTCGGCCTATCCAAGGTTGCCGTGGAAGAGGACGATAGTTGCAAATCCATGCTCGGAACTATCGAGTACATGGCACCCGAAATCGTCCTGGGTCAGAAGTACGGCAAGGCTGTCGATTGGTGGTCCTTCGGTGCGCTGGGTTACGACCTTATGACGGGTAACCCACCTTTCCGTGGCGGCAACCACGCCAAGATCCAGCAGAATATTGTCAAGCAGAAGCTTGTCTTGCCGTACTTCCTAGGCCCCGATGCCAAGGACCTGCTTACGCGGCTTTTGAAGAAAGACCCCGCGAAGCGCCTTGGTTCGAACATGCCCAAAGATCTCCAAATGATCAAGAAGCACAGGTTTTTCAGGAAGATCGACTGGAAGAAGCTTGCGGCCAGGGAGGTGGAGCCGCCGATTCAGCCCATGATTACGGATCCTGAACTTGCAGAGAACTTTGCCCCGGAATTTACCGAGTTGGCTCTAAGCCCTATCGTCACGAGGGACCCATGGAGTGATATATCACCGAAGGACAGCTTTAAGGAAGACCCCTTCGGCGGATTCAGCTATGTGGCCTCTAGTAGCTTGCTAGAGAGCAATGGTTTCATGTGTGCCGGAGCTTAGAGATCATTCGACGAAACGCGCTGTGACTGATAGATAGGGCCGCGATATGGAAGAAGCGACAACAAATTCGGAGTCGGTTTACATTCGATGTGGCAGATTGGGTCATCGAGACGGGTTTGGGGGGCAGGATTAGGATCCCGGTTTTATGCGATAGAGGGCTCTCAAGATTTCTTAATAGAAACGACACGAGACTATGAACTTGCGGGAATGAACAACACGTCCGTCCGTCCGTCCGTGATATCGTTTTTTCCATGATGCTACATCTGAAATGCATACTTCACGGCACTCTGCAGCCGGAATGCCTATTTGAGCGTGAATAGACCCAAATGGATATTGATCTTTCTCCAGGTACTGCCTAATCTGCGTCTGGCCCAGAGTTCACCCAATGGCTATGACGCATACAACTCATCACAGGGGACGCGCAAGCGCTCAGCCCCAAACATCACACCGCTGCGGTATACAACCAACCAAAGCGTCTTTGGAGGCCTCCCGAAACGGACGATAATATCGACTATAGATATCGCTCCAATAAAGGATTATTACTAACTACTTTGATAATGAGTGCCCAGGATCCGTCCCAAACTTGGCATTTTCATGGCGTTAAAGATTATCCTTGTCCACGTGGGAGTATGAAACCGTGTACAGGGAAGATAGCCATGCCGCTCTATACTGGCCCAGTCAGAAATCTCGGCCGATAACCGATGCTACTATGTAGACAAGTTAGTCGGGTTTCAACATTTACGATTATGCCTATACTTATTCCAACGCATCCTGTCTGTTGACGTTTATTAGTATAACGATGTGGCCCTACAACTCTCTTATAAGACAGAGCCTACGGTAGGCAAAGGACTTACTGTACGACCTTTCCAGCATTACTCCTTGTCATTTCGGATAACATTTACACGTGCTCCTTGATCCGACAAACGTGCCCTCGATACCTAAGACAGGCGGCTACGAGTGGTACAGCACAACGTCGTGGCTCCAATCTTGCTATTATAGCGCATAGTGGTAATACCAACAGGAGACCGCGTACATCATGATACGCCCGTAAACCCGCCGATCTACAATACCATCTACAAGGAATCGTGGGGGCAGAAGTAGGAGGTCTCATGTCGGCAGACAAGGCAAAATAATATGTGCATCACTATCTTCAGGTGTCTTACCTCATCTACCATTTGATATAGCAGCGTTTTCCTATTTACAGATATATATCCGGACTCATAGTCATATCCGTATAATGCTGACGACACGGCCATCTTGTTGATTAGTGAGCTCCTCATAGGAGGTAGCTCGCGTCAGCTGATGATTCCCCAGGTTCTAAGTCTTAGGGGTTTATCCAAGCAGTTAAGCGCTGTATATATTAGTACAGCGTTGTGAATAAAGACTAGATGAGCTCCGCAGGCAAGCATCGAGACACGTGGAAATCGGGCTACAGGTGTCAGATATATATATACAGAGCCTCAGTGCCGATGCCCGTACTAGGTCTCCCCGGTTTGCTGTCATTGGCCTAGAACAGTCTTGCTGCTTGGGTTGGGTATATAATATGCTGTATCACATCTGATGCCAGAAAACTGCCTGATATCGACCTAGTGCATGCCGTCATAGCATCTTAATAACTACTCGCCTGCTATTGGCGCTTTGTATTGTTCGAGTTGAGCGTGGCTTCGGTCAAAGCGATATCTAGGCCAATGTTTAATTGTGTACATACCCAACCCAAAATATCACCTGTTTAAATTAGGTATACGTACACCAAAGTTGCCTTTGCCGGCATCCGGCACATGATTGATACCTATAAGCAGCTTATTCAGTATTTAACGAGATAGACGAAGATTGTCAATAATAATGATCTTGCCCGAGAGAATGTGGGAGGAGTTGGTGTTGTATTAGAAAGGTTTCGGAATGTGGGAGAGCGATTGAGATGTGGGATTAAATATATAGCTACAGTTGCGTTGCACTTCTTGTTGTTGCGAATCTCCTTCCATCTCCCCCAAGACGGATCTACAACATCCATCTTTATCCCACCTTGAATATCATCCTTTGAGCTTCATGTTATTACTAAACTTTGCACGTTGCAGATGGAAAACTAAAAATAAAAGGCTTGGTATTTAAGCCATATCAGACAGTTATCTACAGCACCCCTGTCTGCTGTGTCAATCACTACCCAACGTCGTTATGAGCCATTGGCGAATCATCACCGCCGTTATTCTAATAAGAGCAACAATTGGGGGTTGGGTTGCGTTGGATGCTTCAAGTGCCAGAAAATCGACCTTGCCCAGCTTCCAATTAGACAGAACCTGCGGACGGCACTGCGTGCCGCCAAGTTGCACAGCCCTGAAACCAAGCTATGGACCCGGCTGCAACCCATCCATCGGGTCTTGGCGGGCCGTGGGGGAAGAGCTGTCGTCAGCATCCAGATTATTCCCAAGTATGGGTTCTCGAACAACATGCCAGCCCTTTGGATCTCTAGCTCCGAGGAGTGGATGGCCAGACACATCCTGGAACGTGATAATTGGATCGACGGTCTTGGCATGCAGAGTCTTCCTTCTGGGACGACGAATGCCATTGGAGCTATCTGAGATTACATACGTGGACACCGAAGGCTCTGGTCTCGTAGCCCAAGATACCATAGTCTCGCCGTTCAAATCATATGTATACCTACAGGTACCCCCAAGTCGCCGAGGTGATACGTAGAAGTACCCATTGTGATACAGTAAGTAAAGTTAGATTAATCTGAGCTTGAAAGGTCCGCCGCAGATCTTTGTACGGCATCAGCGTACGGTACACACAAGGCTTGGTAAGGCCAAGGTCCAGGATCTCGAAGATCATCCTCTTTTCCTATAATCTATATAGGCCAAGGGGTTCAGCAGCTCATCATACTGATATCTGTATATATTCTTCTCTTCAACACCCCCTCTTCCCCCTTCCCCCCTATTATAAATATATAATTAGGTATTGTTACCTAACTACACCTTATATATCAGCTTTTAAGACCTGGTGAATTTGACTTTCGCAAAGCACAGTTTCAAAGGTTAAAGCAGGATAAGGGTTCAACAATAAGGATCACGTAGCTGTCGCACCAGCAGATTAAATTGCCAAGACGTCTGAGGGGAGGGGAGTAAAGGAGGTCATCGACTTAACATAACCACCGACGCATAGCCCGAGACGGCGACGTTGAAACTCAACGTCCTTCATCTTGCGAAGGAAAACCAACAAACACAGAATTTGTGGAAGAGCGTATTATATCTTCTCAAGTGCTTAGTAAAATAATCCTTATTCGAGATGGTCACCTCGTACTTGGCCGCCGCGGCGTTGTGTAAGTATCATCACTTCTAAATGTCCTTGAAGCAGTCACTGGCTCTTCACCGCCCCTGAACATGGTGAGGCCTGACGAACATCGTCAACATCCATAAAGTCACGATAACATGGCAATACTAACACTTCTCACAGCCGCACTCGCCTACAGCACCGTTGCCTCGGCAGAGCCAGTGCAATACTGTCCGATCGAGGGCATATGCTACCAAGTAGCCGTGCCCTCCTCCTCGGCCTCCTCCGACAGCGGGAACATCTACCTGCAACTGCGGGCGCCAACCTCATACTCATGGGTCGCCTTCGGCACGGGCTCGGCCATGGCCGGCTCCAACATCTTCGTCATGTACCAGAACGGGGCGGGCAACGTGACGATTTCTCCGCGCTCGGGCAAGGGGCACATAATGCCGCAGTACAACTCCGCGACGCAGCTCGAGCTGCTCGACGGCAGCGGCCTGACGAACAATGACGAGACCATGATTGCTAACGTGCGGTGCGGCAACTGCGCGAGCTGGTCCGGCGGCTCCATGAGCCTGGCTAGCACCGGCTCAGACTGGATCGCGGCGTGGAAGGAGGGCGACGCGATCGATAGCACGTCGACGGATGCGACGATCCAGCAGCACGACGCCCACGACCAGTGGACCTTCGACCTGACGCAGGGCACCGTGTCTGACGATGCCAATCCGTATGTGGGCGTGCGGCAGTTCGATAATAATAATAGGGGCGTGGGCCAGGGCAGCTTCGCCGACCCGCGGACGTTGATCCTGGGCCACGGCATCATCATGGCCATCGTTATGGTTGTCATGTACCCCTTGGGCTCGGCGCTCATGCCGTTATTTGGGAAGTGGCTTCTCCACGCCTCGTGGCAATTCCTTGCTTTCCTGCTCATGTGGGCTGGGTTTGGGCTGGGTATTGTCGCTTCTCAGCGTATTAAACTTGTAAGTCCTCTCTTTCCAGATTATACTCAACGCACAGGATATGAGTACCATTGAATTAGAACTAACGGCTTTGCTCTTAACAGGATATAGGCTCAGCACACCATACCATCCTCGGCACGGTCGTAGTCTGCCTCATGGTCGTCCAGCCCGTTCTAGGCTGGTTTCACCATAGATATTTCGTGAAGCATCAGCAACGGGGTATCGTGTCGCATGCTCACATTTGGTACGGCCGTGCCTTGTTAACCATGGGCGTGGTGAACGGCGGGCTTGGCCTTCAACTCGCAGAGGCCCCCAGGACATTCGTCGTCGTTTATGAGGTCCTTGCTGCCATTATGTTCGCTATTTACATCGCTTCTGCTGTGCTCGGTCAGGTCCGACGCACCCGGAGGAATAGGCAGCCGAAGAACTTTTAAGCTAGGGTTAGCTGGTGGTGGAGGGTTCTCATGACTTACGTATGATTTATTAAGGGTTGGATATGAGGTGTGTGAGGGAATATAAGACTGATATGGTACTGCGTCGACACAATGCACTGGACAGTCTTTACCAGTCAACATTTAGCTAATTTTTGTCAATGAGAGACATTATTAAAAGTGTTTGGTATACTTGCATCTGAAATGAATCTTAGGGGTTTTTCGCCTGATAGAAATGAAAAGATGTTGAATACAATTGCCCCATGTTGATATAGCATGTCAAAACGTATAATCTCCATACTGGAATGACACAAGCCCATGATCAAATTCATCCGTGTTTTGGATACTGTATACTCCACAAGGCCCATTTCTAACGCGAAAAGTCGTATAAATGGGAAATAAATTAGTTTATACACCATGAACTTCACAGTGCAACCCATGTTATTGGAGACATTGCAAGGTGGGTATAGTCAAAATAGTGTTTCAAACTTCTCTCAACGGCGGGACCACAGAAACTGTCATGTTCATTCTTTAAGCTTCTTTATAAAAAGGGTCTTACCACGAGTTGTTCAAGGGATACTTCACCTCCGAAAAGGATAGAACTCATCTTAGAAGTTCAAAACCATGGAGGCTGTACATAGATACCTAGTCAGAGGTTAGGAGTGCCACTCTCAAGTTGAGTGGACATCTCGACTTGATAAAGTTTGAGAATACGTGCAAGAGTCTAGAACGCATGTAGAAAACTACCGAATAGTATTCAATACAAATTCAGCTAGTATAAGTTTCTTCCGTGAAAAAAGAATATTGTCGAAATCTACCGTGACGTCAAAAGGAAATAGTCTACACCGTACGCCACTTACTAAGCACAGTGAAGCACAGTATATAAGGCTAAAGAGCTTTCCAGTCACGTGATAATTCGGAGCACCGCTACTCCACCGTAGCAACTTCGGCGCTAAGAATTGAAGGATGGCGACCAAGGAAAAACCTCAATCGCAACCTTTCACGAAGATCAAACCTCTTGCACCACCGACAATACCGTCGCCCCATTACACGTCAATTGAGCATCACCACAGACGGACATCATGCTCGTGCAATTGAGAGGATCGGTAAGAGAGATCCCGCAGGTTCATGTTGTTTTGGAGTGTGGGGTATTGAGAAAATGTTGCTAACCTCGTCTGTTTTTTTCGCTCAGACTGCTCGGTCGGCCGCTTCGGCCATTGCCCGCGTTGCCAGAGTAAACGCCGCCAGAACATTTATCGCTCCTACTGTTTCGCGACGAGGTAAGACTCGAGAGTTTCTTATACGTGCTTGAAGTGAATTGGGAGGACAATTGAGATATGCGATGGGGATCATATGACCGAGGCTGGAAGCGGTGGGGAAATTTGTGAAGAGATGGAAGAATATGTCCGGTTGAACTTCCACTTCACCAATCACCATATCGCCTCAAAACCCCGAGTATTACGCATTGAAGGAATGATTATTACACATCCAAGTCTCCCGAACATATCGTTCTATCGATCTCGATCTTTTTCAACGCATACACAGCTCAAACATTGATACTAACATAACTCAACAGCCGACTTCGTCCAAGAGCTCTACCTCAAAGAACTCAAAGCCTACAAGCCCACACCCATCAAGGACTCCGACGCAATCGGCCAAGTCCAGACCTTCCACGTGCCCAAGACCCCCAAGTCCCCCGAGGAGGCCGACCTGGCCAGCAGCTTAAAGGAATACGAAAACATGGCCGTCGAGGTCGAGGGCCAGGGCGCTACTACCGCCGGCTCGACGCCCGCCGTTGTCGAGGACTGGCTCGTTGAAGAGGAAGAGGAGGAGCCTGCCCATCATTAGACGATTAAAATTACGAGGTCTTAAAGAAAAGTTATAGAGGGGAGGACGTCGAGAAGTATGGATGCGTGGGGTGTATGTCACCCGCCTGAAGGGGAAGGAAGTGAAGAGGAGTAATCCACAACCTGTACATTTATTCCTAGGATCGCTGTCGTTGACTCACAAAAGATCCTTCGTTACGAAAGAATGCTAACTCCCTGCTCTTCCGTGCTTCTTGATGTGAAACAGAGATTATGCTCTCTCAGGTCAGTACGTGACCCTGAATATACTTTAACCTTCAAGGTCGGTATATTTCATAGATCTTAGCACCATTGATTCTGGAATCAACCCCCATCCCCTCTCAATTCCCTCCAAGGGGTAAACATGGCTATTACTCCGCCTTGCTCAAGTGGTGAGCCGTGGATGCGGGCAGTCAAAATTTCAACTTCCGAGGATCTCAAGATAATCCTGTCAAGGTTGTACTCGGCTTCCCAAGGTGGCCTCACAGTCTAAAAGGCCAAGTCCTCCTTTGTCGTCGATTTCAGCTCCGAGCAGATTGATACTATCTTCTCCCGCTGCCAAATCTACACGGTCGATGAAGATTAGGCGGCATCCTGCTAGTTAACGCATGAAGTTCCTACATCTTCCTATGAGACCATCAAACCGTATCTAGAAATGGTCACCTGTAAATCTCTTTAGACTTCAACATTGAATGAGCTGAATCTTAGATATAGTCTGATCATTAATGCCTACCGACTTAACCGAGCCACCTGTATACCTTGTTAAACAATACTTCTTAGTTCCAGACCATCATATATTCATCTTACACTGATATCCACCTGTTCCAGGTTCTCGGCAAGTTATCCGAAATCCACGTAGACAGGACTTCGTACATATATATCTCAGCTCGCACGCCTAATATCCTACTATCCTCAGATCTACTCAAACCCCTAATTTTATACACCCTTCACCCTAGTCCCTAGCCACCAAAATAGACGTCCATTAACAGAACAAACCCCGAAGGCCTCCCTTAACTACCTAAATAACTACAACCCCAGGTACCAAGGGGCGTCGATAACACACCAAAACCGTTAGCTGACAAGATACCCAACGTAGCGTAGTACTACAATCTCACAATCTCTCTTCCACTACTACGTTACACGAACCCTTACACGAACCACTACCTACACACCTTTCACCCATAAATATATGTAAATATATGTAGGTAAGCATACAACTCTGACACTCTACCTGACGACATCTACTCTCCGAGACAGATCATCATATGTTGCTTATCTCTCTCTCTTTTTCTCTCCCCTAAATTTTGCTGATCTCATCACCCCGCCCCTTTTCTTTGGTCTATGGGTAGGATGTAGGTAGGTAGGAATGTGTAGGTATATACCATGTAAATCATCACAGATGTGAGAAATACCTAGTCTACATGTTTCTAGTATCCTTGTGTGACCATACCATGTATAGTTGTATAGATGATTATCTCATCCAACGTATGTCACTAATACTTCTGACAACTTCCAATGCAGTCAACATCTTGCAGTTTTCTCCGCGTATAAACGTCATTGCCACTGCCTACCTAGGTTGTCAATCTTCCACTGAGGCTGAACAAATTCAGCTCTTCTCAGGGGCGAGAAAAGAAAAATTCATTACCCGATACAGAAAAAAGGGGTAAGGCAAGGGGATGGACTAATAGTTTAATAAGCTCCGTCTTACGTGTGTAGCTCCAGACGCATGTAACGAATCCGTTCCAAGAGGAGGTACTCATTAAAGGGGGCAACATACTCTCGGTACCACAACTTATGCCCTTACCTCTTTGTTTCATTACGCATATACGCAGGAACACAATCACAACAGTACTACGCAACGAAAGTCACACCGAATGCATTCTCAAATCATAAGCAACCTGGATGATTTTATTTTACTTTTTGTTCCTTATTTCTCATTAAGGGGCAGGCTTCGCGACAGTACATCATGTACCTATGTACGTTGATCGAATCCGCCTTCCGAGCTCATTGGTGAAAAGAAGCTCGTATAGAGCAGTAGCAGCAGCAAGCACCTAGAATCCAAGCAAATCAATAGATGATTGCAATAGGACCTAGTCAAATCAAAGGCCAGCTCCACTCGCTCGCTTCCAGTATCAGCATCAACCACTACTGGCCACCTATCGTACCGCATGACCTAGCAAGGACTACCAATCTGCTTGATCATGATCGCGAATGAGTGCCTTGGTCCAAAGGCCAAAGCTGCTCATCGATGGTAAATGCTTCGTTATCAGAGGGTCCGCGCAAGAATTCCAAACTGGAATGACGAAAGGGGGCAGCATCATGTGATCTGAACTGGTCCTCCGTGACCTGAATAGGTAATTTGGTTAGATATTTCCGCAGAAGCTGTCCCGTGGCCTCGTGTACGTATGTGTCATGATTCCAGACTATTTGCAACTACCGAACGCCCAACCACCTCGCAGTGACTTTAACCCCAGGCAACCGTCACCTCATGCAATATGCCGCCCTATGAATGATGACATGGACAGAATTTTAGCGTCATAGTCGAAATCGTTGCGAATGCAGAGAACGAGCGGGTAGGTTCATCCTCATGTTGTAAGAAGCCAGAAACAAAGAAAAGAAATCCGTGTCATATGTCGAAGTGGGATTCGCCAAACGGCTCCTCTTGGTTACCAGTCTTCACTATACCACTCATCCTATTGCCCTTCCGGAGATCAACGTCTTCAAGATCGTCCCAGTCATTATCTCGACGATCCGCGTCATCCATCTCTTCATCAGCGTATCTTCCCTTCATGTGGTCGTCTAGTGAGCTCTCATCGACAAACGTGAAACCTTGGAAATTTGCTTGCGTAGTTGGGGATAGAGGTGTCGATGTGGCAAACCCAGTGGCCAGCTGCTGGGCGCGTTCGTTTAGGGACCCGTTCGTATTCAAGGCGTTAGTGAATTCCGGATCGAAATACGAGACATCAGTCTCAGACTTCAACTTTGGCTTGAAAGGCGGTGTAATGAGCTTCTTGGCTAAAAGATCCCAATTGACATCCGCAAAGAATGGGTGGCGCTTCAGCTCCTCTGCATCATCGGTAGCACCCAGACGATGTTTCGGATTCCTGTTAAGTAGACCTTTCACAAAGTTCCTGCCTTCCTGTGAGAGTGTGTCGCGCGGAAATCGAACCTTGCCGAAAGCAATGTTTTTGTACATCTGCTGCGTATCTTCGGCATAGAAAGGACTCCATCCGCAACACATCTCGAAGACTAGGACGCCAAGTGACCAGAAGTCCACCATCTTCGTGTATCCAGCTTCGTCAAGCAATACCTCCGGGGCTAAATACTCTGTAGTTCCGCAAAACGTATTGGTCGTGTCATTCTGTGTTAGATTTGCCTTGGACAAACCGAAGTCACAAAGTGCTATATGACCATTGGCATCCAGTAGGATATTCTCGGGCTTTAAGTCGCGGTAGACAATGTCGTTCTTATGAAGATGTTCGATGGCGAGAATGAGCTCTGCGATGTAAAACTTAGCTCGCTTCTCGTCGAAACGCCCTTCCTTCTGTAGATGCCAGAAAAGCTCGCCACCAGACATATAATCCGTGACGAGGAAAAGATCATTCTGGGTCTGGAAGGAGAACTTCAAGCCGACGATAAAGGGCGACTCCGACATGGCTGTGCGGACGAGAATGTTTCGTTCTCCCACTGTGTGAGCCACCTCTTTCTTCTGGACAATGACCTTCTTGGATAACACCTTCATAGCATATATTCGACCAGTATCCTTCTTTCGCACTTGATAAACTTGACCAAACGTGCCCTTCCCAATTAAACGTAGGATCTGGAAATCGTCCGGTCCGTAATGTCTCTTCTCCGTCTTCTGATAGATCGCCTCAACGAATATTTCGCCGGTAGGAGTCTTGTCGGGTGTCGTGTCGGCATTTCCCCTTAATGGGAACCAGCCTCGTACAGGTTCGTCTTTTCCGGGAACAATCGCCTCGAAATCAACGTGGCCCAGAAACTCTTCTCCTTGCGAGCCATGGTCGTAAACTGAAATATCCACTAGCATGTCTGAATCAACAACATCACTACCAAAGTTAGTCGATGTGTCCACGGGACCCACTCGATCTACGGTACTCACAATACTGCTTCAGCATCCCACTTAGGACTGGTAAAGGATCTTCTCGGGCGATTGCGAAAGGTATTGTAGTCAGAAATGCTAGTGTTGCTGCTTTGGCGACTACGCATAGGTATTGCCATCGAGCGACCAGGATCGCTGCCTTGGCGCTGTATGGGAAGGCCACCCATAGCAACTGGCTGGGCTGGTGACTCATCTTCGTCTTCAAACGTCCGTGGTCCATGTGAGATTAGCTCACTTCTCTGGAACACGGCAACAACGTAAGGGTCTCGGCTCTTTCGGAGCCCTCTCGCCTCCAAGATCTTGATAGTGAGTTTACCCCTCTGCGGCGGGGCTTGCGCGCCGCCGCTGCTGCCGCCGCCACTTGAGGAAGAAGAGGAGACTGGCGTGTGCCTGCCGCCCGTGTCCGTGCCATCCCCACTAAGCTTCGATGGCGACCTTTCCTCATTTTGGGACGATTGGGTAGCTGAGAGCGTTCTAGTGGGCGTCGAGGGACCGCTCTTTTTCGATCCAACATCAGTTAGCTTCTTAAGTCGATCAATCGATGCGGACTGGGAGAAAAAATTGCTAGCATCGCCTGGAAGGGGCTGGGTGTCCGAGGGAGAACTTGGTGTGGTTGCAGAGACATGGTCGGTTGGAATAGAAAGGTGACTCGCGAGAACGCTAGATGGAGTGACAATGCTCGTAAGGGGAGATGCAAGGGTGGCTCTCCGAACTTTGAGGTGCGAGAAATCCGAGACGCTCCTGGCGTTCAGAGAAGATCGGTTCGATTGGCCGCTTGAGGCCGTGTCCGAATCACCACTCGCATCAGACAACTTCACTCCTCTTTCCGACGGTGTTTGTGAACAAGGAGGCGTGGGGTAAGAGTGGATATCGGAAGCTGATTGCGGCGAGGACTGCACTTTTGCCAGAGGTTCTATCCTCTCATGTGGAAGGAGAGGCGAAGTTTCAGGCGTGATGTCCTTGCTGCTCAAATCCGATTCCGGTGTCGGTAGTTCTTGAGGAGTTGTGTCCGCTTCCTTCTCTTCCTGGGGAGAGGCAAGGTGTGTCGACTCAGTCTCTGGTGCTCGGGAAGAAGAGGTGGAACCAAGGGAATAGGGCAGAGAGGTGGAACGAACCTGGCCAAAGTAACTCATAATACCCGGCAGTCGTTTGTCGTGAAGATCAGGCTGAGGCGTGGCAACGCCGGATCGAGGGGTGTCATAACCAATCTGGTCAGAGCTATCATCCTCCGTGGTTGACGTCCTGCTTGGCTTGTTAATGACGATCATTTTAGACAGCAAGACGAGGAACCAAGAGGTTCGTCGAGTAGGTCTGAAAAAAAGCAATATGGGAAGGGAATTGGCTCGGTAGCTAATAAAAGAAGGATATATCAAGAAGATGTGGGTGTCATTGATGTGAAGGGAAGTCTAAGGGCAGTTCTTCGAGAGAGGACATTTCGTAGCAGGGCATGTCCAATAAGCGTATCCGCAAAGAAATCCAAGGGTCCCGTAACGTATCCAACTTTCCCATGGGATGCGAGATGGTAGGCAAGGCGGAAGACGGGAGGGCAGGTGGTAGAAGAAGGAAAATTTCACGAGCCATTTCGTCCCGCCGAAACCCATGTAGTTTTCGTAGCAACCACCCATGATACTCCCCATGACACTCGCCATGTGGTAACCTAGAGGGAGGGTTGAAGTGGGGGCGGAAGGGGTGCGTTGGAGATGGGATCGACGCCGAGGTGGGGTGAGCGCAGAGGGATGAGAAACAGCCCAGCCAGGGAACAGCAGGGAAAAGTGACATGGCGACATAGTGGCATTGGGCTGCTCTGCGGATCATTGCAACTGGCGAGTTAGGAGTCAGGCCTCAATATGACAATAATCATAAGCCTCGTCCAGACCCCGCGCTCTCGCATTCGCCGCAATACGGAGCTGGTCAAAGTAATATGGGACCTGTTCGTTGCGATCATCGGTGGCCAGACATGAGTGTACAACATAGATAAGCCAGGAACCTCTGATTAAAAATAGGTGTCGGACGTATACATCTCGTAAAGTATTCGCGGGGTGAAGGCCGAATGGCTGTCTTGTTCGTAACGGAAGGTGTCTCTGATCGAATCCTTATTCGCGCTGGTCCAGCTGGTACGGATCACGAACTTGGCAGGACCTCGAATCGCATGGTAGCGGCTTCAGGGAAGAGCCCAGAGAGAGAGCAAAGACCCTGAGTACAGCCGGCGACGATTCATCACGCACCGGCCCCATTGCGGCCGAGTCGTGGTACCAAATAGCCAGGGTCCTAGGTCCAACTTTGGAATATCCTTGGGCAGTGATCCGTAATCCGAAGGCGAATACTGGCTAAACGGGAAAGAGAACCTTGTAGGGAATTCGAAAGGTCGCGCCTTACGAAAGGGCGAAATATGTGATGAGCGGGAATTAGGAGAAATAGGTAAGGGATAATCATTTTTTTGAGTGAACATATCGATTGAGCGATCATGATAGGATATGGGCATAAGGAGGAGGGTATATGGGAATGGGGGGTTCGGAACTTGCGAACTGAGAACAGACTGAACATAGGAACTTTTCCTCATTTACTTACTTTGACATCATCGCCTGCGTTGCCCGCCGTAGCAGGTCGAATCCTCCCTCCGAACCTGACATGATGATGGACCGTACTTGATCTCTCACTCAATGCCAGGTTCCTATCCAAACGGGTTCCTAAACTTTGTCGTGAGCCCGCCAGTAGTAGTAGTGGCGGATGCGCGTAGTGATTTTTGGGTACCGATTTGATGTGAGATGGAATTTAAAAAAAGATAATTACCAGACAACCTCGTTTGGTTGGAGAAGATTTGAGGTTTGACGTGAACGTGGGGGTTCGAAGAAAAAAAAAAGAGGACGGAAGTGAATTGATTTGCGTGAGGGGAAGTATTTTCTGGCGTCAGTGGTTTTTGGTAAAATGATGTCTATGGGGTGGTGGTGAAGGAGACGTTGCGGTTGATGTGTCTCGCTGATGAGAAAGGCGGGCTTCTGATTCGAACCTGATGGGCCTGATGGGTCTAGTGGATGCACAGGACCTTATGGGGGCATTGCTTAGAGCGCTTGAAGGGTCAGTGGAAGGGTGAAGGGTGCTGAATCCCAAAGATGGGAGCTAAAAATTCAATCGGGACAGGCTACTGAAAAGGACCGGGAACGCCTAGTGGCTGGCCTGATTTGAACTAGGGCCCCACCCTGCGCCGGCACAGCACAGGATAGTATAGACTATGTACCGCCACATATAAAATCTGGTGGGGGTATACTTACAAGTACCTATCTAACCCGACTACCCTGAAGAGGGTCTCGACGGCGGGGTGCTCCTTCTCGTGTACGCATTCAATAGGTGAGGCAATTCACTTATTCCTCCTTTCGTCTTCAGGGTCCATGAACCAGCTGAAGATCTACGGTAACTGTACTGTACGTGGCAACAATTAGATCCTCAAATTATCTGTAATCAATTGGGTGTGCTCGTGTACGTAGTTGGCTTTTTATCGATGACTGCATGTACGTACACGTATGTACTGGTCTGCAACGGAGATATATGATAGAATATGGAATAGCTTGTATGTATACTACAATACCGTACCTAATGAATAAATCAAGACTTGGGATTCAGCTCTCTAGGATACCGATACCGAGATCAGCCGACCATCATGAGTTCCTGATGTGATTCGGTGTGCCCTCTTGGAGAAACCGGCGAGCTTCGGGTACTTCGCTAGATTTCGAGGCCTCCCTCCGACGTTGGTCTTCTAGAAAATCTGGGACTCTGGGATTGCGACTGTGCGGTGATTTGATACCGTGCCGAACCTAGCACGGAATACCTGATGGGGAAGGCGATCGTAGCTAGGTACAGCTAGCCGGCTAAGTCGATTGAGATCTATGTCGCAATTTCTGAAACTAGCCGCCAAGTGATGGGCGTGTCGGTGCCGACTTTTGGGGGAGGGATTGGGAATTAGTTATTACAAAGGTATGATGAATTAGCCCAGAATTGCTATCTACGAACCAGACGGGATTATCGCTGAATTCCAAATTACGACAGATGAGCAGTCAGGTCGGCGAAATTTCAGATTTGCTGGCTAGGGGTCAAGAGGTGGAGATTTATTCTAACAAGGCCCTCGTCAACGAATATTCGCCGGAGCGGGCAGAACTCGTTTTGTGATCTGAGACTGTTGATCTATATATCTTCGTACGAAACCATATTGCGCTTGTTGCGTTTAGAACAGGTTTCCGGGTTTCAGATGCAACGCCATTAGCAACTAGCGAGCGAGCGGCAGGATCCGGGAGGATTTGATATTGACGATTCGGTGACATGACATGCGGATAACGAAAGTCTACGAGACCCCTGTTACCATCACTGGGGCCTATTACCTAAGACGGCCATGGACATGCCTTGGTCCTTTTTTAAAGTGGCTGAACTTCTGGAAGTCTCGAAGAGCGGTGACGAGGCTATTCCTTCACATCGTATATAATAAGCCCATAAATATACATTACATACGCGGCATTCCTTCTTACGCAGACTGTTGGATTAGATGCTGTTACAGCGGCACGAGTATCCCCTCCAACAACGAGGTGGATACCGCCTGATAGGATATCCGTGGTTCCTGAATTGGCGGCGGCGTCAACCACCAGTACTAATTCAGAACGCTAGTGTTTATCGTTGATAAATCCCTGTGTATCGATTCATTCATCGCCAGGCAGCTGAGATTTCGACCACAACGAAACAGGCGAGTAAAATAAGATAGATCCTTCTAAAGCCGGGAATAGCATCATATCGCAGCTTCTCAGCCCTTAATCTCTCTCTGCAAAGTTGCCCCCTATTCTAATATTGGCCACCACCAATCTAAAAAGTAAGCGAAAAGAAAAAAGAAAAAAAAAAGGTTACATACTGCTATTGGTCCACAAATAAATAGTACATACTACATATTGAGCCTTAATGAGATGAAGTCAAGTTTGATTAGTGCGTTGTTATGTTTCCGTGTATTAGACATCACGTTGGATGATCTAAACTTTGCCCTCAATACGACGGTGCCGCTTACATGTAGGGTAATGACGAGACAACAGATCATGACAGGGAATGGACGATGGTAGTCCCCTTAGGCTGCCAATCTACTGATGAAGGTTTCTCGACTCTTAACGATAGAGAAAATTATGTTATATCCATGTGGTTAGAAGAAATCCAGTCAACTGTTGGTACGTTGGGAAGGAGGTGCATCTGGTTGCTGGCCGAATAGCTGGTATTGATAGGTATTATTTGCCAGTTTACTAACAAGCAATATTCATTTCCGCGCCCCTGCAATGTGTGACAAGACGACAACCTGTGTTTCCCGTGCATGTATTCGCATGTGCCTTGTGTCATGTCTTATATGTCTGTATGGCGTCCTTGTATGCCCGTAGCTGAAAAAGACCTTTTTAGGATACCGATCGATGCGGCCGAATCGTTACACACATGCACGCAAGCCACTTGATCTCAAACGTTGGACCAGATGCGGGATGGGCGGAATGGGGATCGTAGTGCTATGCGAGTCTGCGAGTCATGAGATTTTCCTTTTCGGACCCAGCACCGCCTTCTACCTATATCCGGGGTCTCATTACGATGCAGAACACCCAACTCTCCTGTAGCTATGTAGTATTGCGCATAACCAGCCAAGCTGGCCAGAAATCAGATCGTGCGACCTCACTCTACCTTGTCCGGCAACGCAAGAATGATATTATAATTAGGTGGTGGGAGCTTAGCAAATCCAAGAGGTCGGTTGTCGGTTGCCAAGGGCGCTGAGCTCCCCATTTACGGATATCCGAATCTTGCATGCCTCAATTGGAAAATTTCCCTTCCTTTTTTTGCCTTTACCATTATAGTTCTACATTGCCTCGCATCCACGCGACACTTGCATGGCCTTAGAAATACCTTAGGTAGCAAAACCCTGAGTCGGGATTCGTTCTCTTGTTAACCTCGAGAGCTACCGAAATCCCACCACTCCATCCCGAACCGACGGATCGAGAACCCCAACCCGCACGGCCCCATTCCGTTTCTTCCATCACTCCGGGGGGCGAAAAAGAGAGAAAAAAAAACGCATATATACCCCCGAGGGCGTAGATATGAATCGACAACAGTAAGCATCGCTGATGCTACCTGGATTACTGATTCAAGGCGTTCGGAAATTATCAGGCAGAATAGAGGGAGGCGCAGACACACAAAGAGAGAAGATAGACACTGAACCCTTGTCGCCATGTGGTAACCGGGCACACCCACCACCATGATCAACGGACGGCGCAGTCCCGTTTCTAGTTCTAGGGCAGAGACGGGAGATCGGGTATCGGGTGCCAATCCCCGCCAAAAGCTTGTCGGCCAGGTATGGTTGTTGGAGACGTAGTCGACATACCCTGCTTCGGTATCTACCGCACGCGTCCTGTTGGATGTGTAAGGATTTGGAAGAAGCCCCGAATCGGAAGCCTAGAACTCGATTGGGATATAGGATCGTATTCATGGGCTTATCTAGTTTGCGATCGCTACCCACCATATAGATATCGCTTGTTTCCGTATCCTTCCCCTTAAGGATTACCTCAGATCCCCCCATCCTATTTTCTGATGCACATACGACATGCAGAGTAGGTGCCCTTCTCTTTCGCGAAGTCGTATACACGATCTTTTCTTGGACCAGGCCTAATCCACGTCGGCCCGCCTACGTCTTCGATGGCTGCGTGTACAGAATTCGAAACCTACCTGCTAAAGCAGGGAGGTAGCTCGTGTACAACCGCGACCCCACACGTTGATTGAGGGTGGCATCTTCTCCAGGAGTATACGCCATCTAAAATAACTGGTGACGCAAGCAATCAGCTCGTATGATACGCACGGCAAGGCCACTTGCTACTAACTGTCCAGAACGTACGTATTAAGGAGAGTGTTTAATGAAAAGATGGATTTACTACCACACCAGGGGTGGCGCCAGAACAGGAATCCAACTGTCGGTAACGCTTCGGTAACTAGAGCTTGGCTACCTACACAAACAGAGAGCTGGCCAGGAGCTCTCAGCGCAGGTCCCATACTCCCAGGCATATAATCCTAAGTATTTCCGTATACAATGTACCGCTAGAATCCGCTCGAAAATAAATACCGAAAACGACGCTGAAAGCATATAATTCGCCTACTCCGGCAGACGGCGAAACCTACCCTCCTCGGGGGCAATCGGTGGGAGCCAATGTGCCCTCTGAGAGTAAAACACCTCGATTTCAGGGTAGAAATCGTCTTGATCACCATCCAGAATACCGGTCGGTATAGAGATTTCCCACTCTTGCTCGTACTCCGTCTTGAACATCGACCCGCACGTACCGCAGAAATATCTCGTCACATAATTATTCTGGAAAGTAACAGCTGCGGTCGCGCCCCGGATGGCGACATACTATTACACGTCAGTTGTTTGCAAGTTTATCATGCTGAGAAGCAAATGATGGGCAACCAGCTAGATGCATAGGTTGGTAGATACAAGAGATATGTGTTCGTGAAGAGGATCGGTGACGTACAGACGGATCATACAAGGCAAGTGAGGAGAACGGGGCGCCAGAAACCTTTCTGCAGCCGATACAATGACCTGTATCATTTTAGCTCAATTAATGGACCAGATGCTCATGAAGCCCTACATAAGTATACGCTTATTGGTTCCTCGAAGATGCTAAGCCGTATAGTGCCGCAGTAGCAAGAACCCGTCTTCAATGGCCTCCCGTCCGTCCGGGGACGTTCAGGTGAATGTGTTCCATTGGTCTGTGTTCCGTTGACTTGCGTTCCGTCGGTTTGCGTTCCTACACTTCTCGTATTCGGTTCATGAGGAATCCATAGTTCGGGTTGAGGGTCTGGAATAACTGGGGGAGAATGGCCGTTTGTCAGGGGTTCTGTATTGTTCGGTTCGGGGAAAACCCATTGTGGGGATTGATCGCTTAGAACCACTGGAGTATGGCCGTTGAGCTCCGGCTGTGGGTAGGGTGATCTAGGGGTAGGTGGATGGAGACTATCAGACACAGAAGACGTCGGTGATTCCGAACGAGAGTCACGGCTTGAAGACGCCATGACAACTGGTCTTCGAATATAGATAAATAGTTTGCTCGTAAATGGACTGTAAAAGGCGGAATGACTAATGATAAGCGAGTGTATCTACAGTCGATGTTGGCGATTTTGATATAATGGAAGAGGCTATCTCGAATTCCGGGGCTATGTGCTTGATGTAAGGTTCCAACGCAAAGACTCAATGTAAGATGCAACAATAGTTGCGATTGAAGAGGGACTCGTGCCGCTACTTCCAAGCTTCGATTGGTATTTTTTCCACACGTTCCTACCTAGTTGCGATACATGTTCAAAGGCTTGATGGAAGGTACATTTGAGTTGCGGTGGCGTGAGATAACAGACCCCCTATTGACCCCTATTTTTGAGCTGCCTTATTTTCCAAGGTTGAGAATAGTCGTCGGGTGTTTAGTATTACTAGTTGTCGAAGGAAAAGCTATAGGCGATACAAACGAGGATTCTACGATACACTCGCCCCGGCATCGAGTCGAGTTCTTTGCCTAGGTATTTCCTGCTAAGCTGTCACTCGAATATGGGAACTACGGACAGCAAATCTTGTTAGTTGTAATGTCATTGGCAAGAATCTTGATTCGTCGTAATGTACATGAAGACCAGCCTCGGGCCTGGGACATCCGCCCAGGCAGTCCAGCAAAATCGGGAAAAAACCGCCCTCCATTCATTCATCACAATCCCTAACCATGCGAGGTGTAAGTGTCCGCCTATCACAGTTACGTAGTCGATGAGCCAAGGCAAACCCCTGAAAGCGTCTCATCCTAACTCCATGTTAGACTCGTCGATATGACTTGGGATGTAAGTTTTCGTAGAACACACATATGAGGACCGGCAATTGGACTTAGAATTCGTAGCGTTCGTCAATTCTTGCGTGATCTTTTGTGGGGGGGAGTGTCGTCCTCATCATCGTCGGTAGCCTCGCGCACTCGCTTCGTTCCTCGAGAATTCATAGCACCCTTACGGAGCCATTCCGCCTCGGCACGTTCCTTCTCGTCACGTAGTTTCTTGGCAGACACGGGCAAGGTTACGAGTAGACAGGTAGGCTTGGGTGTTGGGGCTGAGCTGAGGTCGCGCGCTGCGACGGCGACGCTGTCGTCAGCGAGTATCAGATTCTCAAGAGCTACTTTGACGTTCTCGGATGCGATGCGGAAAATTTCGGGGTCATCGTCCAGGTTCTGCGCCGCATCTCTGCGCTGCTTGCCGGCGATCCAGATGTTGTAAGCAGCCGTCAGGAAGGTGCTGTTGCGTGCAGAGAGTTTCTGCTCGAGTTCGGGCTTGGATAAGGACATGCTGGCGGCTTGTTTAAGGTCGCGATCGGGGGGTGCGAAGAATTTTCTTATGTTTTGAAGCAAAACCTACGCGATTTCAGGATGGTAGGATGGCCTGGGTTAAGAATTGTACACCCTGGAAGGCAGGGAAAGAGGGTTGGAACAGAAGGAAGAGGCATCAGCAGTTTGTCACTGAGTTACGTGGGAAGGGCGGATACTTGTCGGCCTACTGGCTCACTGGAAGGCATGCTTATCCGGGTTACGGGCCCGGCGACGGAGTAGGTCATAAAGAAACATACGGGGATGCCGGCGGGAGATGCTAGCAACACCCATAAAAATTAGATAGTAATGCGAGTCTATGCCCGACCACCTGCGAGTAAGCGACGACACTGGAGCCGTATGGAGATAGTAAATCGAGGGGAAGTCATCCTCGGTGCCGACATGGGTGTCGTGCTCGCCAGTACGTTCCTCTTTTGGGATAAGGGCAAGGACGCAGGATAGCCCTCTTTAGGTGTCTAGGCTTGTGTAGAGCAAGACACGTTAAGATAAAGTTGGCTTGTTGGTGAAGATGTTAAAACATTGTAATCCAAGCTTTCGAGATTGAAGGACAGTCTCCTCTCAGTGGAGCTTCCGTGCTTGTACTGTCTCCTTTCAAAGGAGAGCAATGTATCTATGGTAAAGGAAGATGCGAACTTTTCAGTAAATGTATTCACTTTGTGCAGTTCGCCATTATGATTATATTATAGCTACCTCCTAGAATTTGTGAAAGGGGGCCAGAGTTGTTATGGCTCAAGGCCAGTTGTGAAATGTACGATTTCAAAGTGAATTGACATGGAGAGTCAGTGAGAGATACCTGGAAATGTAAGGTAGATTATATTTCAACTTCTAGGGGAAATCTGTATCAAGTTAGATGTTTGCCTACAAAACTTGGTATAGCCAAATAATCTGGGTCTTCACCATCCAATAATATAGTATTAGCCGGAATGTCATACTCAATCGATACAATAGCATATTTGTTAAAAATCTGTATAGTCTCGGGAGATATCCAGGTTTCTGCCAGTGTATATTCTGAAAGAACACAGAGTATCTCGCTGAGAGAAAATTTGGAAAATGGAGGGACATCCACATGTGTGATTACAATAGCCTTCTATGATTAATATATGAGTATTAATGGTTCTATAAGATCTGATATATAGAACACAGGGTATTACAATGGTATCCTGACTCCGGCGGGTAGTACGGTTAGTAGCACTAGTAATGAACGCCCAACAACATATATACGAAAAAACTTCAAGCACAGAATCGCCTTAAACTTGATTCCTCAACTTGGAGTTTGAATCGACGACGTATGTGTTATTTCTTCTAAGAGCATTTCATTACAGCATACAATACCTCTTCTTCTGTTTTATAAATACCAGAAAGCATATATCTAATCCTGGTGTGATTTTCATACTAGGTATTTCTATGTATTACTACTTAATATTAAAAATACCTATATTTATTAAGGAGCGTTACTTATTTGGAAGTACCTTGGATGTTATCTTTAGTTTTGTCCGATTTCCTAATTAAAGTGTAGTGTTGAAGGCCACGAGGCGGCTTAGTCAGTGCTAGTAAATGAAATGAAAACTCTGAGAATATTATCTGGAATAATCTAGAAACTTACCAGATAAGTTATTATAGAATCTGGCAATGAGACTCCGCAGTCCGCTAAGATACATGCGATTATCTAACTTCTGATTACCTAGGTACCTAATCTAATGGTTCTCTCGTATGGCACATATTTTGAATCGTGGAGCTTTGCGACAGCAAAGATGAAAATACATCAGAGCCAGCTGAACATGCCAAGATTCTGTTGCCAGAGTCTAGTAGAACGAACAAGCCTGTAAAATGACTTACCTTTACGACAGCGTCCCGGCCAAGTTACTAGTTACCGCACTGCGACTCGAGGACTGTTGGTTAGGGCATGACGTTGAATATCGTACCGCCTGCATTTAAACAGACGGTTGCTCTCTAACAAACGGTATCACCATATATCGTGATTGGTAAGATTTACGAAAACAGAATAGTTGAATTTCTCTTCACTGCATATTAAGATAAGAGAATTTCTGAAGTCTTCGGGTGTCCATGTTCCGTTTCTCAAACCACCTTAAAGACAGGATTAAAGCAATACGCAGAGAGGCAGTGTGTTCACCAGTGCCAATACGATGATCGCATTGGCATAGACTTCCTAACGCCCCCATATAGGCAACTCATCTCCGAGCTTATGTGATTCAGGAATAAGTCCCCTTGACCTCAGCAATGGTTTTCAACAAACGTTGCTCCGTGTCTCTTGTCACTTCCTTGGGAAAGTAGTGTTCTTTCGGATGCTGGCGAGGCAGAAGCGGGTCTGGGTAGTCTCCTGCAACAAGATTAGTTCTCTGTGCCAATAGAAAAATTGTAACTCCAGAGATTCTGATAGCCGATCTACGGGGAAAGGGTCTATGAGGCGAGGGGAACTCACCCATCTTGAATTTTTGGTCAAGAAGTCTAATTCGGGTGATGTCGAACTCCTCTCTGGATCTCCTATCGTTCCAAGGACCGCTGGGCTTGCCATCGACTGATTCCGGAGTGAAGGCGGCCTCGCTGAAAGAGTGCGTGGGGGTGTGTAGCTGGCCTGGCACACGCGCGGCGAGTGGCCGGGAGGAACTAGGAGTGTTGTTGTTCTGCATGGTTACTGAATATTCACCTATTTAACACTCTTGTAGCTGGTGGTGAAGTATATCCTTCTATGATAACTCCAAGTCAGATACTGTGTGCTGCTTTGTATGATCTCTATAGTCGACTTACAAGTTACACCGAGTGAGCTAAGCTTATGACGTCTTGACAGGAATGAATGAAGACTTCACAACAGATTCCTGGGAGAAATAGATTGGAAAGAGCTCAATGTAACAAAGGTTTAAATAGAATTATCTTTGAGTTTACCTAGCGGAAGTCAAGACTCAAAGTTATAACTGTTAGATGCGTTTGCTACGTAACGTGCCTGATGAGTAGGAAGGTACAAACGATGAAGGCCCCACTGCTCGACCTTGTGGTCGACCGCCCCTGCAGCAACCCTTCGAGCTAGAACACCTCGAATTACGTAAGCTAAACACCCCCAACTTTTAAGACCAAGCAAGATCCGCGTCGCACGCAAGGGTCCGTGGAGCAATTCCATTCGCGCGAAAATCTCCCCTCCTTCGTCACAGCCCTTTTTAATGCACGATTACCGCCCAGCCTTGTGATTCGCCAAGGAATTGAATAAATAGGAGCGCCGCTCATTCTTGGATTAGCAGTATCTTCCTATTTACGCAAGCACTGTATCCCTACTAGAATCACAATGGCGAAGCGGACGACCAAGGTCCCGGATGCCTGGGAGGACGACGACTGGGAGGTACAAGCAGACCGAGCCGTGGCAGAAGAAGAGTCCGAGCCGCAACCGCAACCTCAACCTCAACCGCAATTGAGCAGAGCAGAGCGTCTAGCACAGCACGCCGAGTCCAACAGGAAGCTCTGGGAGTCAGCGTACGTTCCCCTTCCCCTTCCCCTCCTCTCCCTCCCTTCTCACTACCGCAACTAACACGCCCCTCACAGGGAAACGCCCCCGGAAACATTCCACTACCTCGCCGCGCGCTCCGAGCCGCCTCTAGCCACAGGCTTCAAGCCCGCCGTCAAAGTACTCAGCCGCAAGCCCGTCCACGACGACAACGCGCCCGACGAAGACGAGCAGGACAAGAAGACGCCGCAACTAACGCCCGAGGAGATCCTAGCCAAGCAGCAGCGCGAGCGCGAGGAGAAGCAACGACGGTACGACGAGGCACGCGCCAAGATCTTCGGCACTGGCACGGGGACAGGTAGTTCCAACCCGTCGTCTGGGACCTCGACGCCTGGCGCTGTGACGCCTCCGCGGTCTGCTGATGGACGGGGTCCGCGGGGTAGAGGGAGGGGAAGGGGTGGAGGAGGAGGAGGTCACAGGAATAATGAGAGTCGCGGAGAAAGAGATAGGGAGAGGGACAGCAACCAGCGGCCCGGCAGCCAGTCGGGTGTCGGAGGTGGACGAGAGCTCTATGACCCGAATTACTCGCCCAAGCCCGGTTTCCAACTCGAAAGGCGAGGCAACAACTACAATAGCGACGGCGGCGCGCCACTATCCCGGCGCTCAACTCCACGCGAGGAAGATCAAGTCATTCGCGCGCCGCGAGGCCCAGACGGGAGTGGAAGAGGGGGATTCGGGTTCACGAAGCGGGGCGCGCAAGGCAGTTGAAGATGATTTTACTATTTTGGTTCTACTACGTACTGGACTACCTGGATATGGTAAAGCTACCAACCGCCGCCGATCTTGCCAGCTAACTGGACGACTCTCTCCGTGCCGCTTGCGGCATTGTCCTTGCCCACGTCGCTCACCACCTCACGATAGCTCGTGTACACTAGTTTATCCGCCTCTATGCCGGTCATGCTAGCCCAATGCGCCAGGGTATCTCGAATGTATGATGGGGAAATGCCGTCAACCATGTCACTGCCTTCCTGCGCCTGACCTCCCTTAATCACCGTGGAGTTCTCGCCATCTGTCTCCGAGTCTAATTCGGAGTCCTCGGCTGAGAAGTAAGCCTCGTCAACTTGCGCCAGCCATTGCTTCTGCTCTTGGGCTCCAGGCTTCGACTCGAAGCCTTTTCGTTCGACTACCACCGGATCGTCAACCTTGATCTGGCCGCCACCGTTGGTGCAGCCCCCGGGACAGGCCATGACCTCGACATAGGCGTATTCCAACCCAGCCTGCTTGCCCGCCGGTTTTCGAGCTGCCGCCGGTTTAGCGCCTGGCATCCGCGATTGTTTCGCCGGTTTCAACCTCCGAACAAGATTCTGGATATTCCGGAAACCATAGTATCTTGCGGCCTTGAAGATGGGTTCTCCAGCTGCCGAGTTGACCGTGTACTCTACGACGTCGGCGTTCCTGCCACGTATGGTCTCGATCTTGGATCCGGGATGTTGCGCGGAGACGTACTTTAATGTGTAATATAAATTGCCTCCTGAAGTGCCCGCCAGCAGGTCTGATTGGGTATTTCGAGGACGTCGAGAGAATAAGAAACGTTGTAACGTAGGATCAGGGAAAGGGGTCTGTGATGAGGCGGGAATAGGTGCTTTGGATAATCCAAAGAAATCAATGTTCCTCGACTCTGTCAACATCAAGATCTCCTTGCTCGTGATGACACAATCCACATCCCTTACTCCCCTGCCAGGCTGTCCACTGCCGTTCCACACCGCGTCCGTAAGCTCCTCGCGACTAGCTTCGAGCTTCTTGTCGAAACACGGCATGACGGCTAAGTGCCATATTCGATCTGGAGAAATGCCCAATGTGCGGCTGAGTGTAGTCTTAAGTAGAGTGCCCATAAGGGCCTGTGGGGACTTGACCTTCGAGATGTGTGGAAGGACATGCGGATGCGTCTTCTCAGCGTAACATACCCAGCCCGGACAACTCGAAGTCAAGATAGGTTTCGCGACCTTGCCATTGGAGTCGAGCGCCTCCTCTGCACCTAGCACCAGACAGGCCTCCCTTGCCGCGTTCGTATCAACCACCCACGTAAATCCATTATTCCACTTGCCACCCGCGCGCAAGCCCTCTGACCCCATTAGTAGCTGCGCAATAATGCGCCCGGCATCGCGCTCACTAACTCCGCGTCCAGCAACGGCTGCTAAGCTTGCGCGCGTCTGTGGCGACACGCTGGCGACGAAGAGCTTGCTGTCGGGGTTCTCGAGACCCTCGACTTTGAACCCGCCATCTTGCTGTGTTAATTGTAGTGCTGGAGCGCTGTCAAGGACGTTGAGGAGTTCTGCGTGACTCTGTAGGCTGACGAGGACAGCTTCGGCGGATGTGACACAGCCGGAGCATGCGAGGCAGTCAGTTAGCGAGATCTGCGCGGGGCCCGCATTCGCGCCGGTGTTCTGTTGACCGTCGAGGATGACTTCGTGCTCGAGATCGCCTGTGGAGGGAGGTGCGGCGGGGAGTGTTTCGACGGGTTTGATGCAGGCGACGCCTGGGGATATGAAGTCGTTTAGATCGTCGGCTGAGAGGATCGCTGACATTGTGCTGGTGGGTGTTTGCGCCGGGAAGTAAGGGTCGGCGAAGAATTGTCTGCGAAGGGACGATGGAGGAACAGAGGAAGAGTCAGGACGCAGGCGACTCGTCCCCCGAGTACAGGTAGGTATACAATTCGTCCGTTTCTTGACTCAGACAATTGTATCTACATGGGCAGACTTGCGATGCGATGGACGAGATGGAACTGTAGAGCGGGTCGAACGTCGCAGAGGGGGGTAGAAAAGCCAAGTGCTTCGACTAAGATAGACTTGGGGCAGGATAAAGTATACGAGACAACGGTATTTCTAGTATGAGGGTAACCTGACTGGATAACCGGAGATGTCAATTTCCTGTGAAGTTTGGGGGTATACTGTTATGAATGTCGCCGAGAAAGTTGCTTTGAAATGCACTTTTTGAATTTTGTCATGCGAAATCGGCGTTCTAGTATTGGACCGGGTGGCGGCTCCCCTGCTCCCCCACTATAGCAGGCCCCTCTCTTAGTGGATGGATGTTTCCGCGGCGCTAGATATACCGTGTGAATCCTTGTGCAGCAGCGACAACTGCGCACTGTTACTTAGCTCTACCGACAGAAGGAAGTGACGTCGTCTGAGCCTCAATAGTTCCTAAAGTGGTGAACCCCATATTAACTCTTTCAGTTAGTTGAAGTATGCACTTTGATAAGTGAAGTACATGTAGATATATTTTTGATTCATCACTCCCATGGGCTTGTTGCAATCTATGAGTTGTTTGTCTTTCCCCTATGTAGTAATATGTAACCCATGCTGGGAATGGTTCTCTTTCAAACGCCTCCAGCGCATATACTACCATTTACCACACTTGAGGTGATAAAGTAATTCACTGTATAGGTATTTATAAAAGTAACGAGAAATGAGTGGCTTCTCGTCATTATTGCTAAACTCCAACAGACGAAGTAACAAATCTACGCCTATACACGATTTTGACTTTATGCAATATGCCTAGGTATCTATTGAGTTTGTCATGTTTTAAGTTGAACATCCGGTTTAATAGGATTCGCATGGAGTTGGTTGGAATAGGACGTATGGGCTAATCAGATTTGCCATGTTCTACGATAGTTGGAAGCTTTGCCAGAGTTCACTCCATCAGGATATTGCCTAACCCACGCTCCAGCTACTAATACATCAAAACTCCCAAGGGTAATTATTACGATGATGGATATTTTGGTGAGCACATGAATAATGTATTTGTGACAGAAGGAAATTTTGTATAGGCAAGGATGAGCTAGCAGCCTACAGTCCATCCCTATGTCGTGAAAGCCAAAGCAAGTTCGTCCAGTATCATCATATGAACTAATCTCGAAAACCGGTTACCCCTGAACTGAAAAAAATCAATGTCAATAGTAGAGACGCCGGTAGTCTTACTAATTAGACCGCCAGTCGCAAAAGCCAAACCGCCTCATCGAGTTTTCTTGTTTCCGTGAGTGCCGAAGAGTACCGTCGAGGTGGCAGTCAAAACAAATGGACATTATTATTCGGCTCCCCCTTCCAAAAACCGACCCCTTCATTCGCCGCCGGCGTATCATCCAGTTGCCTCAAGGCATCATTATCGTACCGGCTTAGTCGGGAACTTCTTAACAGATCTCGAAGCAGCATTCGCAGCAGTCGGCGCAGCATTCGCATCCCTCTTCGCACACGAAACAGCAGCACAACGCAGCAAGACAGCCCTGGAGACAGCCACCACCGCCGGACTTCCTTTCCTGAGGAGGGGGTTGCTGCTGGTACTGCATAGGCGGCTGACCCTGAGGGGGATAGTACTGGCCAGGAGGGGGTCCGTACGCCTGTTATTTCATCAAGTTAGCTCTGGTGCTTCCAAAGAGATTGCCATGTAACCCGGGAGCGGCGACGCGTGCCATCCTTGATGGGTAGAAGGTGACATTTAATCTAAGATTGCGTGCTAACCCAGCGGTTTGGAGCTCGCGGGGTACAGCACAGGCACGGTAGAATGATGCCTTTGCAGTATATGGAGTTGGGTGTTTCAATGAAACTGTAACGTTTCCGCTCTAGGGATGTTGAAGCGACTCATTGAAGTGTGACATACCGGCTGAGGCTGTTGCGGGTATCCGCCGTAGCCCTGGGGAGGACCCTGATTGTAGTAGTCGTGGCTAGACATCTAGAAGGATTCGGTTGATAAACGTTGGTTGCGGGTTTCTGGAAAGATGAAGTCGGTCAGATTCAGCCAAAAACGGCGGTGCAGGAAGGATAAGTTATCGGGCGCAAGCTCCGAAAGCTTGAATTGAATTCGCTTGCTTTAAAAACTAAATGCGCCCGTATAGATTACGTACTTGATTTTATTGCGTCGGGATACCCTTTTCGATTACGCGTTATTGGTGACGGAATAGAGCGGATTGCGTCGCGAAATCAAGATAGAACGAAAAGAGGGTTGATGGTGACGGCGGGAAGTCTAATATTAATTGAAGGTCAAGGACCAAGAACCTGAGCAAGTGCACTGAGTAGGAAAAAGCAGGAGGTGGGTCAAATATGTAATGGTCGAAGTACCCAAAGGTGGACAATCGTTACCCAGCACACCTGCACTTTCGCATTGAGATGGTCATGCGTTCCTTCTTTTTAGGGAGAGTTTCAAGGGACACGCATGTACCTGTAAAGGAACAATTGTATTATGTGGTACTACTTCCGGCGCTTCTTTGCTGTTTCGGATGGTGGCTATTGCGACCAAAGACTGTCCACTGTACTGCGGCAATACGGCACGCAATTCATCGTGGCTCAGCTATTATCGTACCTACCAGACATAGTATGATGCCGTCATTGGATTGGCTATCGAACTCCCAATATTCGAGATACCTCCATATACTTACATGCACATACATGATGCATGTAGGCTACAATCCCAATTCGCCTCTTCGGAACGCGTCACGTCTGAAACTACATGTACATCAGCCCCTTATTCACCATGTAACTCTGTCCCACGTTGTAGGTTGTGTCTCTTTATTCAAACAAGATAATTATAAAAAGCAGTTACAGAGAACCCTCCTTTTTGTAACAAAGATCATGTACTCGACCGGCGCATCCTAAGAAAAAAAAAAAAGGTTATGCTTGACGGTAGTAAACTATACGAACAGCGCATGAGCTACCTGACCGCTCCTTGATGCTTTTCAAAATGTTTGAGGTACACCCGGTCGTTCGTAGCTTTCGGCATCTCCCATTGGCGGCCTCCCCCAAATCTTTCATCAGCCACGTATGAGTAGCATCTAGCTTGGCTATGTATCGTGTACGTATGCGCTGGAGAGATCTTGGCAATGGTGCTAATTCTCCACAGTCCAGCCACTTTGGTCCATGTGGGAATAGTCAGAGGTCCCAGTTGGGGAAAATGATGGCTATGTCAGTCCGCGCTAAGAGGCCGAGATATCCGACTACTCGTAGTAGCTAAGCGCTTCGAATCCCGCGGAATATACGCGCACACTCCTAATCTGTTGGACATAGAAGCGTCGCATTGCCAAACATGCGGCAACTTCCACCCCTGTCGACGAGAAGTGAATAAAGAATGACCTCTTCTGTTGGTCGGCGGTTATTTATTAGCCGCGGCACCTTTGCAACTGTAGTTCTATCGTCTCTCATGTGAAAAATGTTGGATCAATGTCGGATGTTTAGGTACATGTAGGTATAAATGTTTATATACTTCACGTAGTGCTTCATCGAACTGGCCAGTCCTTAGCAAAACTTAAACTCATCATTCTTAAGACGTACTCAGGCTTGACACCTAATGAAAGCTTTGATGCTGAATTCATATATGAAACACGAGGCAGATCCGATCGTAGGGCTGAAGGCTCTAATTAAGCGCCAAGGGTCGAGACTCGTCAAGAGCCCGGCATCTAAATTTCGGCAAGCCGATATAATTCTCTGTTTACAATTGAAGAACTTTTGTTTTGGTTCAACTACCTACGGAAATAAAACAAACTCTCATCGTCACTTCGTCTCCATTGAAATGCAGACTATCACCTCTTGTCTAGGTTCTCTCCAAATCAACAACTGCTATTCTGCTGTGACACTTAATCGTTGCATCGTTGGGTAGAAAAGGAGTAAATCACTGGTCTAGTTGCACGTAATTGGCTGGGAACAATCCGGAAGCGCCTTTGTAGTGGCCAAACCACCAGTCCTCGTCGGGGAATTCCAAGTTGGTAATCTTAGCGCCTTCGGGGAAGCTCAATTCTAACACACTTGTTAATCACGCTGTCTTATCATCATGTAAAGTAGACATGTCTTGCTTACCATTGTCTTCAGCAGCCTCGTAGTCAAATTGCGCCGTTGCTGTATGGCCAGTACCGGCTGCTGGCTCGGGCTCAGCTGCCGGTGCAGGCGGAGGAGGTACTGCTGCGTGGCCAGCTGCTGGTTCTTCCGCTTCATCGTCAACAAGCTCGACATAGTTGCTGGGGAATAAGCCGGTCTCGCCCCGAGCGTTGGTACCCATCCACCAATCTTCGTCTACCATTTCGATGTTGGTAACGTATTCGCCCTCACGGAGCTCCAATTCATTGTCCTCCGCCTTTTCATAATCGTATTGGATCAGTGCGCGCTTGCCTCCACTTGAAGCAGCTGGTGCCTCCACCACTTGCTCGTGGCCGAACTGAGATTCGGCAACAGCGGCAGCAGCAGCACGAGGATCGTGGGTCTCGTGCTCTGCCGGTAGTTCTTCTTCCTTGGGGAGCTCTTGTTCAATGGGTCGGACTGGAAGCGATCGGGGAGGTTCGTGCACCGGCTCGATCTCTGGCTCAGGCCCACGAGGGACAGGAATCGCGACGCGAACGGGCGACGGTTCTCGTTCAGGTTCTTCTTCCTCTTCGTCTGTAACTGGAGGTGGACGAGGAGGCATACCAGGAAGCGCGAATCCACCTGTGGGCGCGGCATCCGAAGGTCGTGTAGCTAGAGGTGGCGGCGGCGGCGCTCGATCGTTCTCCTCAGCGGCAGGTGACGGGATCTTTGGCGCCGACGGGGCAATGGGTGGCGCCTCCTTGAAACGATCGCGTAAGGCACCGACGCTTCCGGCTGGGGATGCCGGTGCCTCTTGGCTAGTCTCAGTATCGCCGGTCTTCTGTCCCGGAATGCCACGGCCAAATGATCCCGTCTGAACCGGTGCCCAACTCTTGCCCGTGTAGCCACTCTGCCATCCAGTTCCTCCACTTTTCTGTGGCGCAACAGGAGATGTTGCAGGCTTGTTGACGTTAGAAGCGCCACTTTGCTGTGCCTTCTTCTCAGCCCAGATCTGAGCTGGCGTCTTTCCTCCTTGGTCGGCAAAGGTTCGACTAGCGGATCCAATAGGAGGTGCAGCGGGGGTGGGTGAAGGCCCTCCGAAACCTAGCGTTCCAGGAGTAGGCGGCTTGGTGCCCGTAAATGCCGAAGCACCACCGAATTTCTTGGCGACCTTTGGCTTAGGGAGCTCCGTGATGCGTTCGGCCTGGCTGAATACTGCGCTTCGCTCCGCTACAGGCTTGGGTGATTCAGTGGGTTCAGGCTCAGATTCGGCAGGCTTCTGCGCCCTAGCTCGGATCGCGGCAATATCAACCTTGCCCACTGGCTCGTAGGCTCCCTTGACCGGCGCTGGTCGGTCATCTTGCTTCTCCTTCGCAGCAGCTCGAATAGCAGCAATGTCAACCTTTCCTACCGGCTGATATCCTCCCCCAATCACATCCCTAGGCCTGTCATCTTGTCTGCTCGAACCGTTGAATCTCGAGGGCTCCTGCTTCTGGCCTGTCAACTCGGCCATATTGACCTTGGTTGGCTTGTATGCCGATTCCACCTTCTCAAGTTGAGTCCGAGTAACTTGTGGCGCATCATCTCCCCAGCCGTCATCATCAGCCTTCCTCAAGCTTGCATTTCGTGCAGCGACTATAGGATTGAAAGAGCTAGACGAGCTCGAGGTTGTAGAGAAGACGGGCTTCGATTTCACTGGAGGCGGTGCTCCTCCGCTTTGTACAGGTGCGCTTCCACCAGCGGTATACTTGGCACCAGACGCATCGGAGACTTTCTGGAGAATGTTTGCTGGTTCGATGTCGGTTTCGGACCGAGCAGTGATTTGTACGTGGTAGCCCTGATTTCAGTTAGTCTAAGGCTCTAATGCTCAATGGAAGCAATATACATACATGGAGAACCTTGGATACTGCATTCAAATGGCTCGTGAAATAACCCTTCGTCCTTTCAGGGACGCCTCCGCCGCACTACAGATAATTAGCTATCCACCATAACTCGGTTTGAGAAAGAGGGGTGCACAAACCCATGCAATCAGAGCGTATTTAGGCAAGCCAGTGTTCGGATCCTTGACCTTAAGGAATGCAAATTGGATACGCCCTTCATTGAAGTCCTCGATAAGTTCTTCTAGCTCCCCAGAGCCCGTTGACTGGACCTTTAAGATGCTTTCTTTGCTCCCACTGTCTTGAAAAGCATTCGCTAGGGGGGCTTGGACGTAAAACAGAGCCCATTGGCCGTATGTGGAAGAACTGCCTGACGGTGGAGGGGGGGCATTGATGACTCCTTGATAACTGCTCTTAATTGATGGCCCGTTTATGGAAAGATTCAACGACGCCATTTCCGAGAGTTTGTGATGTAGCGGCGGGTTCGTCTCTCGTCGTTTTGGTTGAAAGGAGTAAATCGGAATAAGTGGAGGTGATGTCACAGTAACAGTTGAGGACCGGGGAGCTTCGAGAATTCAGTTGCTCAGGCTCAAATTGATACCTGGTCAGCGTGGACTGACACTCTAATAAGCCAAGTCTATCTCAATTTCGAAGCGTGGAAGTAAGAGTATCAGGAAGTGGGAAGGATGAAGTTTTCGCAGTTTCAATTTAACGATAGTTTCGATTCGTGCCTGGCGAGCAATCACTGTTCATTACGAAAGAGAGTGGGCTGTGTTTCGTGCCCGGCCCTCGGGGTCGCCTTCTGAGATACGTACCCTTCCCGTACTTCCGTCCTTTAGGGGCCTCTAAGGTTTATGTAGGGGCCAGAGCTTAGGGACTTCCAGCTACCTAAGGTGGGCCGGTGTTAGTGCGTCACTCCAGGTCACCCCCGAGAATATCTAAGCAGTTCGCATTGTGCATTGATACCTGTGTCTATCGTCCAACACGGGCTGTATTTGCGCGGCAGAAGCATTTTTTATCAACTCATCAACTTTCTACCATTTACGTGACATATCTCTCCTCCCTCTCTCACACTTCTTTACTATTGAACCAGCGATTCAAAGTCATACCCACTCCAATCACTAATTCCCCTCTTCAACATCTTCGCCAATACCAAGGCTGTTCAATCGCGTAAGATTGCGCCCAGGTGTTGATTGTCTTCCGCAATACCTCTATCTGGCGCGAATTTGCGCTGTTTATCACCCTCGTCAATCTACTATCAACCCATCAATCTGACCCAAAATGGGTTTATTATCAGACTCTTCGTCGATAAGCTCTCTGTCCTCCGATTCGCCGGAGGCAGACAACGACTTCGATGATACCATTGTTGACGAGCCGGCGCCACCTCCCTCTAAGCGACAGAAGCTAGGCGACGGATCGAGAGCTTCTTCTTCTGTCCACGTGGAGCCCGAGCCCGAACAAGAATCAGATCACGATCTCGATGGCGACATCTCATCAGACACTTCTGGGGATATTCCCAATTCGCCAATCAACGCCAAGTTAGACGAAGATGAATTCCAGGAACAGGTGACAGTATGTGCCTGGGACGGATGTCGAGCAGGTGACTTGGGAAACATGGACAAGCTAGTCGAACATATACACAACGATCATATCGAGAGTCGGCAGAAGAAGTATACCTGTGAATGGATTGGCTGCCCCAGAAAGAGCCTGCCACATGCCAGTGGCTACGCGCTCAAGGCCCATATGAGAAGCCACACGAGGGAAAAGCCATTCTACTGTTACTTACCTGGTAAGACCATCAAAACTTGACACAGAAAGATAGTTACTAATAAAGATAGAATGTGATCGCGCATTTACGAGGTCTGATGCGCTAGCAAAACACATGCGAACTGTCCACGAGACTGAGGCTCTACGACCGTCGGATCCTGTTCCTAAGTCGATGCAGACCCAATCCGGTCCCAAGTCTGGAAAACTCAAGATCATCATCAAGACCCCACAATCCCACGCTGCCGGCCACGACGATGCTGTGGATGACGGCGACACTGGTTCAGATATTACAGATTTCTTCACCCCATTAACGGAGCAACAAGGCTTCTCCAGCAAAGAGTTGGCCATGGATATGAAGTCACTCTACAAGGTATGCGTGGCAAACCTCAAGTGGGCAACGAGAGAGGGCGAGATCCTGAAGCAACAATGCAAAGAGATGGAAGAATTGTACAAGCAAGAATGGCTGGAGAAGGAGGCTCTACTTGACCAGGTGATACAGATCGAGGAGGACTGGTGGCAGAGACGCGAATTAGTCCTCAAGGCCGAAGCGAAAGCTAGGATGGCCAATGACGCCGAGGCAGAGATTGCAAGAGACAATCAAGATGCCACCAACGGCTCACAAATGGCGGTTAGTGTTGGTCAGCTAACGGACTAGAAATTGAAGGAATTGCTCAGGAATTGGCCCGCCTCGTAATACGACCCCGAGAACTTATTGCAGGCTGCCTCCCGTTTGCAGGAAGAACAATTTCATTGTTGGAACGAAGTGCGTGCTCCCTCCGAGGCCCAGAGGGAAGCAGCCCGTGGTTGGGGCCAAATGGCTGCTTACTGCGACTGGCAGAGGGAACGATGTCGTTATCAGAGCGAGATGTCTTGAATTGTTGCTAGTTGTACTGATAGAGGTGCCTAATTCACAGGCGTTACTATGTTACTACCTGTCCTGACCCGGCAACGCACGGGCCACCAAAGGGTGTCTGCCTAAATACTCCCCCACCTGTAACTAGATCCTCCTCTTTACTACTTCATCATCATCGTCTCTTAATACACCTGAATTACCAATACTATACGCGTGCGTAACGGCAAGACCCCTTGCCGTCCAACAGTTACCATGTATTGCTTAGTTGTGTGTAGGACTCTCTGACTATATCAACCCATGACTTTCCGCCATTAATCCGCGTAAAAGTATCATGTCTCGCAGTATTGGTATTCTAAGTTCATTTCTAATAAGAGACACGAATACGATGCTCAGATAGTGAATGTTTACCTCGAGAGAATTCTAATTGGAGTCGATGGCTGCTAATTTCGCTGGTCTATGTAAACTAACATGACTTATTTTAGTGCTGCCCATCCAACGCTTTTATAAGGGTAAATTGCTGATGGCTCATCAGTTCCGAACCATCAGCGACGAGAGAGGTCCTTGACAAGGCGATCGCCCAATGTGGTAGCTGACGGGCGGATAGCAAGCACCCAAGAATTACTTATGTGACGAAATAATTAAGGCTTGGATCACGGTATATCGTCTATCTAAAGTGCTGCCACCCCTTCATGATTATCAACGCAATTAATGCTGACTAAAACGAAGTCATTGTAAAGTTATGATGATTTATGAGAGGATGAACGCTACTGGGTTAGAAGACATTAAACCAAGCCTCTCAGTGTATCGCTCATATGAGAGATGCATAGCATTGAATAAAAGCAGGTATTTATTGGTTCTTTGTATGTTCTATAAGATAATAGTGTACTTTAATCGGCAGTCATAATGGTAATGTGATCATACAGCTACATGTATATATGGATATATGTGTAGTTGTCAAAGCACTTGCTCGTTGCAAATGCAGAGCAGGTTGCACAATAGAAATGCCGGCTCCATTGAACAAATACAGAACAGTAACGCCAGGTATCTAGGAAATTACTGATGATGAATAATCAGGTTCACAGGTAACATATAGAAATGGCATTAAAAGGTAACAACCTTATAGAAATAAAGACCTCATGGTTCATATGTCCTACTGCAATTACAGAGGAATCTTGTATACAATCGTTACCTTTCAACGTTTGTTATAACTAGAATATTGCAGTTGAAGTGAAAAGGGGTGTGATTTTCGGTGTATTATGTAAGGAAGGAGTTACATTGTTTTTGTATATAGGTACCATAGCGGCTCTCGAGAGGCAATCACCCAAGATGACGCAATACCTTTCCGAGGTTTCGGCGAGCTGATTGATAAGATCTCTTGGGGAGAAAAAGTAATCAACTGCCCCGCCATTGGATTGAAGGCGCCCTGTCCTGTCCAACCCACCTTCAAACATTCCAACCGGCGCACTCATCGGAGCGGCAAACTGGTACTTGACCAAAAGACAACACATCGCAGTCAGTTCAGTAATTAACTGTTCTTTTCCTCAAAATTTAGTTATACCACGACACACCTACTCGAAATTCCTGACGCAGAACCCACATACCCATCTACGAGCTGAGAAGATGGCGCCACTGAAGGAGATCACAACCCCGGACCAGTGGCACAGCCACGTCGCATCGCTCCCCTCTACCACCCTCCTCATCGCTTACTTCTATGCTCCCTGGGCAGCGCCATGCACCCAGATGCGCACCGTCCTCGAGACTCTCCAAGACGACTACTCTAAGGAAGGTTCGCCCGCAACAAGCTGGGTCGCCATCAACGCCGAGGAGCTCAGCGACATCTCCGAGACGTACAACGTAGTTGCCGTGCCCTACATCGTCTTCCAGCTCGGCGACAAGGTTCTTGACAGCCTCAGCGGTAGCAACGCTGCGCAAGTACGATCCATTGTCGAGAAGCTGTTATCAAAGACCCCTATCACCAACGGCGAGACGCCCGCCGCAACTGCAGACGACGTGGTGAAGAATCCCGAGGAGGAGCTGCGAAATAAATTGGAAGGCCTCGTTCGAGCCGCGCCCGTCATGCTGTTCATGAAGGGAACCCCCAGCGCGCCCCAGTGCGGCTTCTCCCGCCAGATGGTCAGCATCTTGCGTGAGCGCAACGTCAAGTACGGCTTCTTTAACATATTGGCGGATGACGACGTGCGGCAGGGCTTGAAGAAGTTTGCCGACTGGCCGACGTACCCTCAGCTATGGGTATCGGGTGAGCTGGTTGGTGGTCTGGATATCGTAGGTCCTTCTTTTTTGCATATTTCCTTTCTCTGAAAGTATCGTGGCTAATGTATTTATCTACCTATAGGTCAAGGAGGAATTAGAGGACGATCCTGACTTCTTCAAGAAGTTCAGTATGCCCAAGGAGGAGGATGCCGAATGATCCAGCCTGTGATACTCGTGATAGAACAGGGATCCGTGGCTGGCGATATGGATTGCGAGGCGTGTGTGCAAGCGCGACCTTTCGTGCTAACTATTGACCATGAAATGTGCGATCGTGGGAGTGAAAAAAGTGCTGGGGAATCTACGCAGCCAAGCAAGTTCCACAATGGAATGGAGTATCTAGAGCCATAAGGCCCTTTCGGATGCTTTGGCGTTTACGTTAATTATGCTATGTGTTCCAAGGTTTATCTTCGCAGAACAAGGAAGCTCAATGGGATTACAGTGTTCACGTTAGCTATGCACTAAAGAATTCTCGCAAGAAACAGCAGACAGTTTCTCGCATCATGAATCACAATACCAATGAATTAACTTAAAGACTCCAACTGACTTTATTTTTACTTACTCTGAGAGCTAAGGTTAGATGTTAACTTGAGATATGGGGTATCTCATGGCCACGTTATTTTGTCTTTTGCAACAGCCGTCATTCCTTCTACTACTCTTCTAACTTGTAATGGCACCTGGGGGCATACGGTGCCCTTATATATATGATGAAACCCTGACTGGTGACAAGGCAGGAACTAGGTCCCGCGGTTCGTGTAGTCTCGATAGGTGGCGGGACATGCTGGGAAGGTGCTGATTCATGATTCAAAGAATTCATCGGGAAAAGGGGGGAGATCATTCAGGAAATAGGGGTTAAGCTCAAGCTACTGAAAAGGACAGCATGAATCTCTTGAAAGATTTATAATAATAAGAGCCATGCAGTAAAGACACAGAACCTGGTCTGCGGTGGTAGCTCCAAAGATCACTCCAATACACCTATCTACCTCAGTTGCACTAGACGAGCATACATCTTGACAGATCCTACAACATGTAGCAACGAGTGGGTGCATGTCCATCGGAGTCTAACCAGACGGCAGCGAACACGTTTGAAATTCAGGGGCTATTTTTAGAGGAGCTAGGGATGATGATTATCAAGACAGAGTAAGCTACAAATAGATGTTCCATGTCTCCTTGGGACCGAGGGTGCCTGTCCGGGGAAATATCTCCATGATAATACGAATTGGGACTGATTGGGTTATGATATCTTCTCGATTCGTAATTTGAGCTAGGACTTAAGACGACCATGCATATATGTGCAAGTACTCATACAGACCCTTTACATATGTTCCCATGGCCTCTTATGCATGATATACATCTTGTATGTCCGTGGACATAGTTCAAATCATTATAAAGCGTGGACTTTGTGACAAATCCCGAGCGCAAACCCCGTGCTTTACATCTAGTATTGATGTCCAGTGTGACTTTCCACACTATTGTAACTGTGAAAGGGCGCGTTACAGGATCCCGGTCCGCACCATTATCGAATCCATGGAGCTTTTGGGATTAGAGGCGCTTCGTGTATAGATATGAATGTCATGCCCCCTTCTTCAACATTACTCCTAGTCGTTACCAAAGCCGAAGAATACCTCGTCCTTGGGCGGCGCTCCCTTCCTCAGCTCCTCCTCTGGCGCATCACACAATCGTCTCGCATCCTCAGGGAGTTCCCATTCTCTCATGACATCCACGCGCGAGAGGAACTGCATCCCCATGCCAGCCTCCGAGTGCCAGATGACATGGCAATGGAAGAGCCAGACTCCCGGGTTATCAGCTACGAATCGCAGGAGCACCCACCCGAAGCCTTCAGCCGTGACTGTGTCTCTCTTCAGTGGATTATCCACAACGGAGGAATCCGAGGGGAAGAGGATCCCCTTGCCATCGTCTTTTAGTCCAAGTGCTTTGTAGCCAGGGAAATAACCGTGCCCGGCGCCAAGGACCCACATCTGAGCGCCATGAAGATGGAAAGGATGGCTGTTCTCGTCCATGTTCTGCAGGATGATGTCGACGGTCTCGGCGGTGCCGCTGTGCGAGATGACTAACTCGGAGGTCGGGTCGAATGCAGTGTCTAGGACGCCAGCTTGGGAGAATGATTCATTGTTGGCGGCGAGGCCATCGAGTACTCGGTGAAGAGTCGGCGATTTGAGGTCCGGGCGGAATGAGGACGAGTTCATAACGCCGCGTTGCAGTCGCCAGTCGCCGATGGCGAGGTTCGCGCGGAGGTACCATGAGTGGTCGGCATATTCAGGGGCTGGTTGTGCTGGAGAAGGAGAAAATGAAGTTGTAGAGCTCAAGTCTCTACATGTCGGGAGATACTGGAGCTTTGGCGTTGTTGTGGGTAGAGGAGGAGGTTCCTCGCCACCGCGCGTCCTTGCCTGGGAACGATAGCGGACAACAGCTTTTGCCTCATCGACTCCTTGTTCAGGAAGTGTTTGGCTTGCAAAGCAAGATTTTATCATTCTGGCCCGAAGCCAGAAAGCCTCTTTGCCAAATTGATCGGCTTTCAAAATCGTACTATACCGTTGTCCTGGGGCAATTACTAGCGAGGATACGGGGGAGGGATTAACGGCGCTACCATCCACTTCGACAATTGGAAGAGAATCGTGTTCATCTACCGCAACCTGGAACCAGGCAAAACCACCAGCGTTCAGAAACCGCAGCCTATGGCCCTTTCCAAGGGCCAGATCCAAGTTTGGGAGCGGCTTTTCCGCCTCCGAACATAACCGACCAGGATGGTTCGAGCAGTTAGCTTGGTTCACGCCGTTAATCAACGCTGTATTGGGTATGGGTGCGTCCTCCACTCCCGGAGATAATACGTCTCGCATTAGCCCGCTGTCTGAATCGTAATACCAGTCCTGGAGTAGGACTACGCGATCAGACGAATAGGGTATGGGCTGATTTGAAGATTCGTCCCTAGTGTGGACCACAAGCGGCCCAACGAGTCCGTTCAAGGCCTGGACCCCCTGATGGCCGTGATAGAAGTCTGCGCAGGATGAATCAGCGTCTTACTCCTGGGGAAGTACGAGACGAAGGGAGTCATGGGGCCAAATTACGGAACTTCGAGTTCACTACTAGAGAATACCTACAGGTACCAGCTTGGCCAGTCACATTGAATCTGTATCGGTACGAGGATCCAGGAGTGATGGGACATTGAGTCACGCCCGCTGCTCCATCCATCCAGTTTGTACCGTTCTGGAAAATACCGTGCCAATGAATAGCGGTGGAGTTGGAAGCCTGATTGTGAACGTTGACTTCAACCACATCGCCTTCGTTGACCTCCATCAGTGGTCCGGGAAACTGCCCGTTGATCGTCATCATTGACTTGACAATACCATCCGGGTCACCCTCCTTGTAGACTATAGTCCAATCATACGTTCGTACTTGGTTGGGAGCTCCGAAATCCCAATTGGGATCAAGGACATAGTCCTCGTCCGGACGTCGCAGGGGGATGCTTAGAGCTGCCTCTAAGGGTGATGGATCGGATCGCCCCAGGGTGTCTAACGATAACGCAACCCATGCCAAGGAGAAAATCGATCCGACACAGGCAAAAGTAAAAGCCGCAATTGGCCACCATGGTTGACGTTGGATAGCCACCCGTGATACTCTTGCTACTCCCTCGACGTCGCCACGTTCAAATGTGAGTAATGGATCATGCATCTCTTCATCACTTCCTTCACCGCAAGTCGCGTCGAGTCTTTGACTCTCCTCGTTGCTATTGAATCGACCTTCGACCTCTGCATGACACCTTCTCGTCGGTGATAGGATTTGTAATGGTTGATAGATGACCATGTTTCTATAACCCGAAAACCCCCGAGCACAGTTCTAGGCTACAGAGATTAAATCAGTAATTGGTGTCATCTATCAGATGACATCGTGGCGCCTCTTTAGATTATTATTGAGGCATTACGCTCTGCCGGTTCATAGCCCAGCTGACTAAAGGGCAATTTGAACTGCTCAGGGTCAACTTCAACGGGTCAAGTGGCCGACGGCGATAGGTAAATCATTAACCCAATCGTCAAGACATTGATCGCAGAATGCATCAATATGAGCGCCAACACGATTCTCGAGTCGAACAAGCTCCAAGCTTATGAGTTTTACACCGCGAGTATACCACGGTGGCGTTCAATGAGGTCTAAAGCGGCTGCTATCTTTAGCTAAACCACCTACCTCAAAGGTGTATTCTCCATTTTGAATGCAACGCTGGCGGCAATCCCATTGGATCCCGAAACACGCAAGTGCAAATATAAGTCTTACTCATCTCTTTCCGGCCGTGGTAAATGCATCGGACCGGCGCGCTAACGCCGAATTGGAAAATGTGCCATTGATCCGGAGCTTTGATTAAATGGGCTAGTAATTGAGGACGAGGTGAGATGAGGTTGAAATTCGGCTACCGTTCCTCCCGTTGGCAACTATTGCCTTCCCGTGTTCAGGTCAAGTTTCGGTACAATCCGGGTCGGAGAGCGGATCATGCAGCCCCCTTATTTTCCGCTTACCTAATCTGGAGCTAGATACGTGACACCTACGGAAGCAGCTGGTCAAGCGGCGTCGTTTCCCGCTCCCAGTTTAGCTAAGTACCTAAGATACATAAGAGAAAAGCCCTTTCTCTGTAGCATGATCTAGCACTATGAAATTCAAAGTATGAAGTTGAATAATACCTACGATATTTACCTAGGTACATGTAGTCACAGCATAGGAAATCTCCCGCCTACGCTTAAATTGACTAACGAATGCCATTAGTAATCTTGCCGCACTTGCATGCGTCTCATAAGGCTGAAGGAGTTCCGTGTTACGTTCGTGAATTTTGGGAATGATGTATTTTTTCAATTTTCTAGAGCTGATTCAATTACTACTGCTTCTTGAACCAACAATTACTGCAAGTGCCTGCATAATCCATTTCGCATCATATGTTAGACTTAACTACATATGTAGTCATTATCACATGAATATATTACTGATGAGTGTAACATGACATCTTATTTAATCTCTGTATGTCAGAGAAGAAGTCAAAAAAGAGTCTAAATTTTAGGTGTTAGGGGCAGATCCCTTATTTCAACGCGGAGATGATAGCTTAAATCCGTTATCGTAGATTCTTCATTCCTCACAACCTTGGAAGTACCCGAGGATGTTAGGCAACACTTCTCATACGTACCCATTCATGACGGCATTCCCCATCCGGGTAAGTACGTAATCATGTAAGCTTCTACTGTGAGTCACATAGTCGCATTCTTAAACTTTTAGACTGGCAGACTGGTAGCCTTGCATTAGCTAGGATCCTACCTATGCAGAAATTAATTTCAAGAGGTACTATCTCTATATGCCCGTATCCCTTCTAGAACAAGGCGACTTTCGTAAAATCATTTATCCTTCTTTGTTCAACATGATTAACAATCAATCTCGGTAGGTGCTGGAAGAATACTCTCGGGTGTCAATTGGTAATATCATGGATATACGCTACAAATTGCAGCAGGTACCGCAATTGGTCCATCTGTGGAAAATCAGGTTGTTTTTTTCTAGAAGTCCGCCGAGGGGCTGAGACGCTAAGCCGGTCCAAGGCACCCGCCTGTTAGCCCCCACCATCTCCTTTCTGCTTAGTGCTCTTCTGCCGCTGTCTCCACCATAACCCTCTTGGAGACTGCCCGTCGCAATCCTCACCTTCTCTGATCTTACCTAACACCTGACACCTGACAACGAAGTTCCCTCTTTCCCTCCACTTCCTATTCCACCGTCTGCTTTGCTTGCCCTTTCAATCTCATTGTAGAGGAGCAGTCGGAAAATCTCTTCCCTACCTTAACCAGCTGGGGCTAGCAAATATTTGCCACTTTATGTACGAACCGTTGTATTATATGCAACTATCGTACTGTCATTATTCACAATTCTACTAAGTAGCAAATGTAATTACCTCCCTCATAGTTGTGGCAGTCAACTTTCTATAGACAAGTATGCCAATCCCGATATCTCTTCTGTATCACCGATGTAGCAATCCTGAGTAGTAGAGCGACTGCTTACCAAGAAAACAGAGCATCGTCGTCAGTTTTCACCCACTTCGATTTACTTGCGCGCCGTGGCCACTCCACCTAAGCCAGACGGCGCTGCGCCTCACGAGAAGACCAATACGGCTGTAGTCTCACTCGTACTGGTCTAGTCCAAAAAAGTGCGCCTAGTCTCGAGCAGCTCTAGAATATATGTGGGAGACTCGGTCGTTTATAGCTAGACCCACCCGATCGATCGACTGACTTACCTATCGAACCAGAGGCTGCGTGCGATTATCCTACAGGACAGCCTCTATGATCGGTTGACCGGTTGCATATCTAGATTGCATTGGGATACCAACTGCGTCTGACTTTGCTTCGACTGCGTGTGGCTCCACCTCAAGCATCGATATTACCTACCTTCGCCTGTCAGACAACGTTCGCAGAATCGCTCGGTTGTGATCTTCGTACTTCCAGGCAGGCCTCTATCTGGCTGTTGTGTCTCATTGGCCATTGGTGCTGGTGAAAATATTGATCCAACGGATATCGCGCCACCCTTGCTAGCACCGTGCTCGATACACTTCTGGATTCCCTGCAAGAGGCTGTCTATCTCCGAGGTGTTCAGATCCTTGACGCTAGCCTGTTGTCTCGCATTCTATCATTTACGCTTACTCATTGGCCTCTCGTCTCTCTCTACCCATACTGCTGCGGGCTATCATTCTGGGAGGTGGCGTATGCGGATTGAAGAAGAGGCTGGTCCCTTATAACATTCGAACTTCCTAAGTCCGGCATACATCTTCGACACAAGAGCGTGCACCCCGAAACTAATCTGCTTATTTGCCTATTACGTTCAAATCGTTTCAAAATGTCCCCCACACCTCCATCTGCCACGACATCATCCTCGGGCCATTCGCCCGAGGAGCAGTTTAGGGTGGTTCGTCGTCGAAATAGGGTGCCGCTCAGCTGCTATCCTTGCCGGACGAGAAAGTAAGTGAAACCAGCCCTTCAAAATGCTAGTCTGATTCCCTAATCCAACATTTCACAGTTTTTTATATAATGCGGTGTCGCTGACCTGCTCAACAGGTTGAAATGTAATAGGGGAACTCCGAGTTGCGAGAACTGCATCAAACGAGGCGACACACAGTCGTGCGTTTATGCTGCTCCAACGAGCCGGAGGAAAAACCAAAGTAGTGCCGGAGCTTCTTCGACTCCTGATGATATGCAGAATCGTATTGACCGTCTAGAAGGTTTAGTTCTAAGTTTGATGCATGGCGGTGCCAACATCGAAGCTCCTGCCTCGACAAATACCGTGCCACCAGCTCCATCTACCACTGATAGCTCTTCGGCTCATATCGAACGAGACGATGAAGGGGCCATGAAGGATGATGCCGAAGGTGATGATGGCGGCGACAGTGACGTAGATGATGGGTTAGCCACCTCCTTAGGCGTGCTCAAAGTCGACGCAGACAAAGGGAAGTCGATGTATATTGGACAGGAACATTGGCATGTACTCCTGGCCGACATTGCCGAAGTGAAGGCTTTCTATAGCTCTCATAAGAAGGAGCTTGAGAGCAGCTATCAAAGAGTCATGTCTTCGAAGCCTGCGACCGCAAGAGACTCGCCTATCTTTCTTCTGTCTGCTCCGCCCGCGACAGAGATCGAACTGAGAGCAGAGCTGCCTTCGAGGACGGCAATAATGACATTGATTTCAAGGTACTTCAATTCCTTGGATACTGCGGCCAGTATAGTGCATGGACCTACGTTTCAGCAGCAATTGCGGAGTCACTGGCAAGATCCGTCCAAGTCGAGTATTATGTGGATAGGTCTCCTTTATTCTATGCTGTGCCTGGCGATGCTCAGCTATCATAAGGTAGGGGACGAACCTCCCGAGTGGAAGGGTAGGTCACTGGAGCTTGCCGCAGAATATAGATTGCGAACTGTGCAATGTTTAGTGGTAGCAGATTATACTAAGCCGGTCGAGTACACGGTGGAAACGTTACTTCTTTACTTATTTGGGGAGTATTCTTCGCGCTGGGATGCGGATCTTTCGCTCTGGATTATTACAGGTATCATCACAAGGCTAGCTTTCCGAATGGGCTACCATCGAGATGCGGATTGGTTTCCATCTGTCACCCCATTCCAAGGAGTACGAACAATTTCCCTAAATTCGAATCTCAAGCAATTTCAACTGACACTTCTCTTATAGGAAATGCGTCGGCGGACATGGGCCCTAATACGCATGGCTGACATCGTATTCTCATACCAGGTAAGTAATCAACAAGTACAATTATGGTAGGCATGAATACAATCGCTAACTCTTATAAAGGTTTCTTTACCTACAATGATTTATGAACATGACACCGATACAAAACTTCCGCATAATATATTCGACGAGGAATTTGGTCCTAATACCAAGGTCCTTCCTCCATCCCGGCCAATGACAGAGCCGAGTCCGATCGCTTATATGATCGGTAAGACGAAGTTATGTATTGAATTCGGAAATATCCTCCAAGCGGTCGGACGAGTGGGCAAGCAATTAAGCTATGATGAGATCCTAAATCACGATCGAAGACTTCGCGAAATCATGGACGAGTTTCCGCCACACCTAAAGATTCGTCCGCTGGAGGGATCACACGACCCCGTGACACTCATTATTGCAAGGTTTAATCTTGATATCCTGTATCAAAAGATTGTGTGCATGTTGCACAGGAAGCACATGATGCGTGCGCGGCAGAATCCTCGATATGCTCACTCTCGCCGCAGCGCAATTGAAGCCTCGCTCGCAATTCTGGGTCATTTGAAGACGATATACCGTGAATGTCAACCAAATGGTCGACTTCGTTCTATGAAATGGTACGTCTCCGCCACGTCGAAGGATACTCTCCTTCCCACGGTGTTGGTGATCCTTGATCTCCACCATGACCGACATGCTGCTATGTCTGGCAAACGTCAGAATTCTCAAGCAGGCTACTTTTGGACACCAGAGCAGCGACAGGAAATGATCAGCTCTCTCGAAAGCGTCTCGGAGATCTGGAAATCGCTGTCAAACGAGTCCGTAGAAGCTTACAAAGCTGCGAATATTCTTGAGATTATGTTAGGAAAACTCAAGAACCCCGATCCGACCCCCGGGGGTGTAGCACCGCTGCCGGCACCACCAGAGAGTCTCTTTTCGACCTTCGGATCTGAAATGCTTCCGGAGCACTCCGCTGCTATGACCCTCGGTATGCTCTCGGGAGGATTAACATCTGGTATTCAGTCTCCTGGGGGAACGAACTACCCAAACATTGATCTTGGTGTGGGGACAGGGACAGGGACAGGGCTTACACCCGACTTCCAACCCGATGTTGGTGTTGTTAACAATGCTGCGTCGCCATTCTCCATGTTCACGACTTTGGGTGGGGGAGCTAATATGGCCATTGACCAAAACTTTGACTGGGTATGACTCCAAGCCAAGAATATACATATTACCTTACCTAGGTATATAAGGGACTTATTGCTGACTTTAATATAATAGGACGCGTTTGAGAATTACGCGCAGACAGCGACCTGGGGACCGGATCAATCTTCATTTCAGTTCTTCGCGGGCAATCCGGACCAGCAATCTCAGCAAGGATCATCAGATGGTTCCTACACGTTTCTAAACCCAAGTCCCCCCGGTTCGTAGCCTTACGGGCTATAATGTCGATTGAGCTTCGATGGTAGCGCTTAGTTATTATGGATTGGTATGGACGGGAGATACCCGGCGAAGAGCCTCTATGACTTCTCGGTACATTTCGGGTGCAAAGGTGCAATATCTACTGTGGCTTATGTATCAAGGTACTTGAGGCTTACACAAAAGTGGATTGCGGTGATTAGGGAATATTTGCGTGTACATTCAATGTCGATGATCTCCAGAGCATATAGTCGTTAACCAAAACTCTCCTCCGAGGCTCATACTTGCCTGCAGAACTTCCTGGACAGCCGCTCGATGAACTGTGTTATGTGGAAAGGGGACTGTCATATTTGTCGTAACTTGGGCTCTGCGATGTAATGTCAGTAAACGTTCGGTTACTAGGGGCCACTCGTAAATATGCTCTCTGCCCCTACGAACGCTGAGGCAATGAACTACCAATACGGAAGCTATTGATTTATGTAATATCTGTCAGTTTTCTGAAGTCCCTTCTTCCCGGTTATCGTTGACTCAGGATATTTTCTATAACAAGTTCACCTGGGGAACTTCTGCTCAAGTTCGAGCCTGTCTGTTCATGTTCCATGACGGGAGCTAAAGGTGAACGGACTGCCTACCCGCCTCTCGACAATACTTGCTCATTTATACCTTTGACTTGCTTTCTGGATAGAACTCGCCCATTTAGTTTGCTCTTGCTTGCCTTGTCAGTCTTTAGGATATAGGGACAGCTTTATTACCTCAATGCTCGCTTCTTAAGGAGCGACTCTGAACAACTCTACAGCTAACGGTAAGCCTGTCACAGAACAGACCACAGGCAACAGACATCATTACGGGTGTCTCTCGCATTTGCTCCCTGAATTGCTATCGTACACAAATCAAAGCAACCCCTATTGCCGAATCCTGCGATTTGAGTGAACACGGTGTAGGCGCTATGACCTTTAAGTGAGGATGAAACCAGTGTTTGCGACATGAGAATTAGACAGCTCTTAAGAGGAGGACATCACCAACTAAACCCTGCGGCCTTACACTCACAATTCACTAAAATTTGAACTCAAAATGCATATGATCAATCATCAATAGCGATGTCAATCATGATCATCATGTATAAATCATGGCCAAAATCATCTTATATACACAGAATAGAAAGTATGCCCTAGATGCGCAGAAATGCTTTTTCCTCCCACTATGTAGACGATGAAAACGTAAATGATCAATGCCGATAACGCCCATATCTGACAACGTCGTTCCCAATGCTTAATTCATGCATGCATGCTTTTCCTCCACTAATTTAGCCCGAAAGGCCGAAAGCAGTCTTGGCACGATCCCAGTAGTCCTTCCTGTTCTGGTCGACTGCGACGCCGACACAGCCCATGTACGCCTCGAAGCCGGCATCGGTTCCAGCCTTGAGAGCGTTCTGAACGTCAGTCGAACAGTGCTTCGTGAAGTACCAGGGACCGCTGCCAAAGTTGTACTCGTCGGGAGTAACCAATGCGAGGACATCGTTCTTCTGGTCATCAGACGCGTTCTGGTCGACGCCGTTCGCCTTGGCCGCCAGCTCCGGTATCGACTTGGCGTACTCAAGGTTGAAGGGGAACTGCTGCATATTGGACGTGCCCTGTCCAGGTCGTCCCGGAGACACGTTGTGCTTGTACTTGTAGTCAACAGACTCGTACGCCGTGAGCGCGATGATACCGGCGATTTGGCCTGCGCTATAGATGCCGTACTTGACCATAGCATCGGCTAAGAGAGGCCCAACTTGGTCAGCCGTGCGACACTCAGCTGAGCCGTCACAGGTCTTGGAGTTGGGCGAGATCTCGCCAACGATCTCGGCTGCGGACTTGACATCCCTGGCTTTGACGGGCGCAGCGATCGCCTGGCCGGCCAGGAGGAGGCCGGCGGTAGTAGCAAGTTGAAATTTCATGGTTGCTTGTAAGAGACTCGCTCTAGAATTTGGTTCGTTTGTAAAATGTGATAAATCTCGGAATAGTAACTGATCGACAGTCTTTCTCAACCCGTGAAAAAAGCGCTAGGCTTTGGTTGATATATAATGAAGCTTCAGGCAAATTGTTCGTATTGTCAACAATGCTCGGGTATCTAGACTCCGCCTGGGGTGAGTGGTGGCTTTGTGTGCTTGACAATGAAAATAGAAAGAAAGAAAGGCACCACTAGGGGTACTTGTAAAGAAGGTGATTGTTGAGAAACAAGGGCTGAATTCCCTTATAACAGAAGTAAAAGAACGAATTGTTGGCGGGCGCCACGAATAAAAGAGGGAGAGGGTGGAGGAGACGGAACGTGCTTGAGGCTGGCTGGGGAGGGACAGCTCATGATATATATCATGTGCAGTCATTGGACAAAGAGAACGATTTACCTTCTGCATGTGGACGATCCTTTTAGCTTGTAACCTTACCTTACTAGCCTTGGGAATGAACTTCGGACCAACAGGGCGTGATTCGAGCCCCTGAATCGTGAAGGACTGCGGCGACAACTTGCTTTAACCTCCCAACTGCCTCCCTACTTTCCCAGTCTTTGCTAGTACAAGAAGAGGTGGTGATGTGCAGCTGCGGCGGAAGACCGCCAGGGGTAATAGTGGCGGCCAATCATTTTGCTGGAAAGCTCTCGAGCTACTTTAGCCCAAACAAAAGAGCCCCGTCTCGTCTAGATGTTTCAAACAGGATGCCTCGAATTGATTGGCCATAAGGATCTCGTTGTAGCCTAACTGCAGTGTGATCGGTTACTTGAGAATCCACGATGGTAAACTTAAGCTTATTTGGAAAGGGGGATGCCGACAGTGACGAGGGGCAGACATGGTCCGTTCAAGCACAGTATCCATTCCTGTGGCTTGCAGAAGGGCAAATACGAGAACCACCGAGCTGAGCCTCATAATTAATTAAAGAGGATTTTGGAGAAAATTAAGGGCTGTGAGAAAAGCGGATTACATAAACTTGCGCCACCTTGAATCGGCAGGTGCAAGTGCCGTCCCGTCCCGTCACGGAACTTTGAATTATGGCTAGTCCGGTACTCAGCCTGATCGTGCAGTGGATGAAGAATGTGGGGACTACCGAGATAAGAGTCCATCAATTTAGATAAGGAATTGACGGCGGGGTTAGAATCAGCCATTTGGAACAGCTTGTAAATTGGTGGCTAGAGCCTTTTCTGTTTTGAGGTTCAAGCTGTGCAAATTGTTTGGGGCTGCCTGACTGACAGCCGCCGCATCAAGCTCAAGGTTACACGCTTCTTGTCGCCAGACCTACCCTTGCGATCCACAAGTGTTAGAGCCGCATGAGAACGTGACTATCCGTATCTTTGTCACTTGTCGCGGATCAAAAGAATTCAGTCGCTCGCTGCAAACCGTCAACATGTCGAGCCTAGGTGGTTATATCAACAGTAAGTTACACTGCGCCCTTTGTCGCTCCTCGCCTTCAACCTTGGGGGCAAAGCTTACAGCGAGAATTGTCTAACAGTCGGCTAGAAAAGGTGCTCATTATCACGGCCGACTCACGAACCCTAGTGGGCAATCTCTTGAGCTGTGACCAGATGACCAACCTGGTGAGTACCGAATGTCGATCCGTTCCGCAATTTCGAATACGAGGCTGACTTTGTGTGTTTAGGTTCTTGGACAGACAGTCGAGCGCGTCATTCGAACACCTGATGACACGGAACCGTCCACGGAAGTCCCGTTAGGTCTTTACCTTGTCCGAGGCGACAATGTCTGCGTGGTAGGCTTGGTGGACGAACCACTCGACGACAGCATCAACTGGCAAGAGGTGAAGGGTTCGGCAATTGGGGGTATCAAGCACATATAGGAGATGGAACGCGTTATGAGCTACAAGCTATAGGGAACTTTGAGATTGCACATCCGGCGTTGAGGGAGAATAATTGCATTTGCATGAGGAAGGATTCTGGAAGCTTTACTCTCATAGGGTACGCTCTTGTCTAATGATACCCATATTCGCGTTCTGCTGACATCTCTATTGCTCTCATCATGCTATATACGTGTGACCAATTCCCTATGCTCCTTAATCACCGCCTATTTAGCCGAACAGGCGCTCCATCAGGAACGGCGCAAAATCCATTTCGCCAGGGCTGCTAACGTATCTATTTATCCTGTTGCCCCTCTTCAGACTTAGCCAGCCGTCTTCATCTCCGGGCATCTCGAAAGCAGTTATCCCGTCGGGCCGTGATCTACCACGGCGGTCCGAAACGTGCATGCCGTGAGTCCACTGCCCCGATGTTTCGACACGAATATCCTCCGGTGCCCCCTTGGCCAACTTCCATGCCGGATCGGATCCTGTAAGCATGTACCAGATGGTTAAGGGATCATGAAGTGACAGGCCTGGTTCTTCATCAGGGGGAACCATGGAGGCGATTTGACGGAAGATACCACTCATGAAGCTATTGACCCATATTCCCAATGGGCTTTCCCGTGCGATTTGCTCTTCGATTTTCCCCATAAAGTAGCCCATGTTCATGAGATGAGGTGTAGTGATATCGAGAGGGAAGAGACTCAAATTGAGGCGCTTGGAAAGATTTTCTGGGTATGGCGGGAGAGTCGCCTTGTCCTTGGGGATGGGTGGCATGGTGGAAGCCGGGCTCGGTGATGTTAAGGCAAACACTCGGGCGGCAGCAACGGCATCAGCATAGGTGTTAAACTCGGCAACTGGGGTGACGTTGCCCTCGCACTCTACAGCTCCCCCCATAACGGCCACCTCCTTGACTCTGAGAAACGTTTCGGGATCCTCTGAAGCGGCCAATGCCAAATTAGTCAACGGGCCAAGGGCGCATATTGAGACGGTGTCAGCCGGTTCCTCCTTCAGGATCCGCAAGATCTCTTTGTGTGCTGGTGTTTTTGACGGCGTGAAAAACTTCAAATAAGATGGCTCTTCTGCCCCGGTTGGAAGTCCATCCTTGAATAAAGCCTTCCAAGTATCAGCTGGTGATAAGTGAGGGTGCTGGTCGATCATATCAGCTAAAAATCGCCCTGTAATATTGATTCCTTCAAGATACCTTTTCATGGACCCCATGTAAGCCATCGGCGCCATCTAAGGGAGACATGTGTCAGTGATGCTTTAGTCTATCACATTCTTATATAACTTGACCTATCTCAACTTACGGAAGTTATCTGCCATCAGCATCTCGTCCTCTAGTGCATGCTCAGGGCCGACGGCAACGAGAGGCTTATAGGTCCGTAAGGCCTCGAATCCTAAGGGCTTTCCTTGGGCCGTGCGCCACTCCATTTCATGATCAAGAACGTGGAACAGTGCGACCACATTCCGTAAGCAGCTGTCCAGGGACACATTGCCATATGTCACTGAGATCAGCAACACTTCTAGCTCCTCGGGTGATGAAGCTAGGGCAAGGAGCATAGCTAAGACATCATCGCCACCTAATGGAGTTTAGCTATAAGTTGCGAAAGAAGCGAAATTTATATTTCTTCTGCATCTCTACTTGCCTGGATCGGTGTCTATAATAATCTTCCTTGGAGCCATGATTTTATAGCAAGGTAAAAAAAAACACTCAAAACGCAAACTTCTATAATATAATTCTAGCGTAAGGCTGAAAGGATAAAAAGATTCTTGAAAGAAGCTAGGAATATAAAATATCGATAAAGTGCGGCTCCAGGAAGGGTTGTAAAGTTACACGAGATACACATGACTCCAGTCGCCTCCGCCCGTCGATAACCTACGGGGTGGGGGAGCCGATCACGAGGTAGACTCCGGCCACCGGAAGGCACACGCGGAGATTATGGATACACCCCGCTTACTTCCGTGCACCCCTCGTTCTCTGCCCTATTCTGCGATCAGCAATCAATTACGAAACAATTGTTTGATGTAGTTCGTCGAGTCCTGTCGAATCAATTTCCTATCTCCCGTGCTCTTTTACTTGAATAAAATGAAAAGGTAAAGTTAGTATGGATTTCTATGATTACATCTTGTTTGTAGAATTGAGTAAGAATTGATGAATACGTCAACTTAGCGGGATTAAGAAATAAACTTCGAGGCACGTTCTGGCTCTTGGCACATGTAAAAATAGCTAAGCAGCGATTGGCCTATCTAGGCAAGTAGCTATGCAGCAGATATACTGGAATAGGATTTAGTGGTTTCTTGATTGAGGACTTGAAAGGAATCCAAGTCCTGGGGACATATCTCTATCCAACCACATACTCATGCCAGCGCCAGATAGAAAGACGGAGGCTAGGCATTCATGGAAGGGCTCAACAAATAGATATGTTACAGTAATGAATAAATAACTCTCTGTCAACCATTCCAGGCCGATACTGCCACATATACCTATTAGCAAATCCTGGTTGGAGATCTGGATCTGGATCTGCATAAAATATGCAAGCTGCCCGCATTCTTCATAGTAAGGAAGACTTGCGACTGATAGTGAATACTCATATCAGATACCACCAAAGTGCAACACGGGAGTTTTTGACCAACCGAACTGTATCTTAGCCCGTACCAATAACTTAATCACGGCTATTTGAATGGCGGTGCTCCGCTGACTTATGAAGGTTCATTCTTCGGCGTCAGTCTAAGCGAATAGAAATCTACCTAATTCATCAATTTTTAAGGGGGAAGTTTCCCCGAGTCCACAAATTCAATTTGATGAGACGCTAATACAATAACGAGTAAAGTTGCGAATGCAAAACGAATGAATGAGTTCAATCGTACATTAGACAGCCCCACCGTACTTGTACTGTATTGGACAGCTGTCCAACAGTGACCCCTTATACGGAATTGAACCTTCTGCTTCTAGACTCAGATTATTGGCTGTACTTCGAGTACTTCGTATCGATTGGTCCATGACCGTTAATGACAGCACGACCTTATCCCCAAATCCAATTCACCTACCACGCGACCGCCATCTGTTCGTGTCCGTCTTACCGTCTCATCCCATCTTATTGACAACCTTGACAAGCCACTGTAGTCAGACGACGTACCACCGTTCACTTTGTCCCTTTTTCAATTCTTCCCGTATTTCGTAACACTCTTCACCGTAAACACTGCATCTGTTTAGCAAGTCGCCACTGAACTGGTCGTATGTGGTCCAGCTAAGCTTGCATCGCCCTTTTATTGTCGGCTGTGTTCGTCCACACTCTTTCTTATTCGTATCGTACAGTGTCTGCAGAGCTCGACATAATCGGCGCGCGACCTTCCGTCACTGGTTTAGCTTCTCCGACCCCCTTCGCACTTCCGGTGTCTTGTACAATACTCAGATTGAACGCAACGTCGCCAACACATCTTCACTTTCCAGGCACTTTGTGCTAGTGTCTACCCCCTTTTGTTTCGGCCATTGGTTTGATCTTGTAAGGAAAGCTTCTATAGGAGCGACCGCTGCGACTTCGGTTCATCATGGACATTTCCTCTACCCACTCGACCCTCACCACTATTGGTGGATGGGCGGTCATCCTCGGAATTAGCGGAGCCATATGGTACCGGAGTCAGCTGAAGAAGCAAAAGAGGGCTGATCGTCGGGGATCCTTCGCAAAACAATCGGGGAAGAACGACATTGACTTGGCAAGCGACGCGAAGAAGAAGACAGAGAAGGCTGCGAAGCCGAAACCAAAGCCGAAATCCCCAACGAGCACGACCAACGAGACCACGACGTCAAGCCCCATTTATAACCGGGAAGAAGATGAAGCCGCCGAAAAGAAGGCCGACCGCGACTTCGCTCGGCAGCTAGCCAATGCGCATGCGGGAACTAAGTTTAGTACCAAGAAATCGGATGAGAAGAAACAAAAGTCTGTCAAACAATCTAAAGCTCAAGAGATCTCTGAAGTATCGGCTGGCAAGACATCTGTCCCATCCTCCCATGCAGGTGACGCCGACGATGATTTATCGTCTCAAGCCTCTCCTGTTGTCGGAGCTGTCGATGGTCGAGATGTGTCCGACATGCTTGAGCCTGCTGCCTCTGGTCCTTCTGTCCTCCGCCTCACCGATGTCGACTCTGTTAAGAAGCCCAATGAGCGAAAGCAAAAGACACCTGAAGTAGTCGAGACCAAGAAGCAACGTCAGAACCGAAAGAAGGCCGAGGCTGCCAAGGCTGCTCGAGAGCAGGAAGAGAAAGAGCGCAAGGTCAAGATGGAACAACAGCGACGAACTGCTCGCATCGCCGAGGGACGAGCTGCTAAGGACGGCTCTGCCTTCGTCGCCAACACCCAGAATGCATGGAATGAAAAGTCTACCAACGACAACACTGTCCAACCGTTGGATACTTTCGAGCAACCGAAAGCTGAGCCTGTGAATCCGAGCACCATGAAGACCGCTGAAGCTGCCAAGGACAAGTCTGGCCCCTGGGTTGCCGGTGTCCCATCGGAGGAGGAGCAGATGGAGATGCTCCGGCAAGAAGACTCGTGGAACGAGGTCAAGACGAAGAAGAAGGGAAAGAAGAAGGACGTCTCTGCTGAGACATCAGCTACTACTGCCCCGGCCACCAATGGTGGTAATGCCGCAGCTACCTCGGCCGTCAAGCCTCTAGCTCCGGTTAACGGCGCCAAGAAGCCGATCCTGACCAGCAGCAGTTCTTCCTTCGCTGCTCTTACTCCGGAGGAGACAGATGATAACGACGAAGAAGAGAAGGAGTGGGATGTATGATAAGGTTGAGGCATTGGGTCATTGCGCGTCTCGACATCGGCACACTTCACTTCATTATACATTTTATCCGCCGTGAATATTGCATAGATTTCATCACCTCTACACCTTCCTTTCAACGGTCGACCCCCCTGTTGTACAGTACTCTCTATTTTGCACCAATTCACACCGAATCACGCAATCACACAATATTACTATGGACATGGACATCAACCGTTATTAACCCAGACACTGGATCTGGACTCGGATCGGACAGGTTCCCTTCTCTTTTGATGGAATGCCCGGATGAACACAAAAGTGTGTTATACGTTTTGTGCTGCAAGTTACACCGCACCTCTCCGCATATGCATGGCCTTTTTGCCACCCGGAGGCGACTTCAGCGTCGGAGATCGTGCGAAACGATTTTTCGTGTACACAATTGGCGACGGACAGTGGATGCCTTCTCTTGTCAGTAGGAATAGCTATGAAACCAAAGTAGCTCAACGAATGCGGATATTTCCTTTTTTGCTGTGTACTTATTGTTGCTGGTGGGATCGATAGTCAATCCAAAAATTCTATACAAAATATTATGGTGTGAATGGGTGACTTACTTCTTGAATTAGGTACTTGACCTAAGTAGAGTTTATGTGATCATGATTAGAGCAAGAAACAGGGCAGAACAAAAGATGATGTCGACTACACTATATGCCAGAGTAGTAGATTATATATCTGCTCCATAGGCTCCCCTTTACCCACATAGGACAGTATGAAGTTAAGTTAAGACTGATAGAAGATATGTTTCATTTACGCTCGTTCGATATACTGTAATCCGTTGAAATCCGTGAGCTACTGACATACATAGACGTAACTAAAATTAGATCATTACCTGTTACGGACGGTTTGCCGATCATGGTAGATCTATAGCTCTTTCCAGCTAGATAGGTACACCACAAAGTGGGCAACTCATAACGGCTTGCTATCGTTAAGGATGATAGGCAGATCATCGTGGTTATCTTAACAACTGGAGTTGATGTGCTCATCAAATCTCCCGAATAGAGGATCTGAATATGACAATATGACCGCCTATGTTGATCTGGATAATCGTCATTGTTTCACCGACATTGCCTTTTCTCCTCGAAGAATTCTTTTCGTCCTCTTGGTCCTTTAATATAACATGCGCAATCACATAGATTTGACTGCCTTTAGTAGGCTTCGAGTTCTGCCGTGATTGGATTAAACTCGCCCAGTACTCTAGGATCTGGTTGCAGGTAAGCGTAGGGATGTTCAAGGGTTCCTTGTGCCGGCCAATTTAAATGCGGAAAGATCATGGATTGAATGGAAATCTACTTGACCACCAACCTATCTGCCTATGTGCCTTTAGGAAGGAGGATTTCTAGTATGATATGCATAAGAGGAAGAATTCATCTATGCTGCCGGGAATAGCACTTCTCGAGGAGACACTTGGTCTATTAGGTAAGTTGCAATCAATGAGGTCTATCTACCAACTAACGCCCCCAACTATTATCTTGGTTGAAGAGGCAAATAGTGCACGTCGCCTATTTCCCTTATAAACAGACAAGCATACCAAAGTATTCGGTTTCTCTGCTACGTGTCAACAAGACAAACATGCCAGAATATGTTGGAATGAATCATATTCCTCGGCAAATTTCATGGGTAGATGCATCGAAACAAATGTGGCAATCCATTCCGAAGACAATTGGAGGATATTTTCGATGCAGAGGCGCAGTCGTTGTTGGATTACGTAGATTCTGACCTACAGCTGATCATAGTAGACCAATACTTTTTCAACCGCATCAGGCAGCCACATACAGAAGCTATGTTTCCCGCAATACGTGTAAGTTGTGGATAGGTAAAGTCTTTATAATTTATGGCTCTCATGTCTGGTTACCCATTTATTGCGTAAGAAAGAGACAAGAGGCAAAATAGGAACGTCATTGAGAGGGACTCTTGGTATCTTAATGGCGGACATTATGCATTTCGGTTCATCTATCGAATGCGAGTGTTGCAGCTGTACCTGGGGATTTGTGCGGGGAGTATGCAGAGTCGCGAGCACAGGACAAGCCGACTAGCCATGGGCAAGCATGGGCAACATGGGTAAAACGTGACATTGTGCAGTAAGCGAGCGATTATCCAAATTCCAATTCGAGGATGGTAACGAGGGGGCTGAAAGCCTGGACCTGATGCCCACCCGAGCGATGAGAGGTGAGCCACTAGTGTATGCAGCAGTGCGGCAAGCGCAAATGAATTGTGCCACGATTATGTTACCAAGTGGACCGTGGGTAGAGGGTTGAACGGAGACAATCAGGTGATGACCCCATCTCCTGTGGTTAATTGAAGTCATCGGGGTCATTGTACCTTCTGTAAAGCGAAATGCGCAGAAGGGTACGTGGGATTTTAGGGTGGTTATTGCAGGAAACGCCACCACCAACCCCTGACTCCCATGTCTCCAGAACCCTGTAGAAAGCCAAGATGTGGCGTCCAAGCCTTTGAAACGTGCTGGGCGCAGCTAACGCCCTTTTCCTCCCCCAACTAACCCAATTGGCCGCCCCCGAGCCACCGTCCACGGCAATCCACAATAGGAATGCAGGGCATGCAGCTTGCGTGGGATCGTCCACACCATTCCCATCAACAGCCATCTGCAGTTTACGTCGAATCCTGAATTCACTTCCGACTTCCTCTCCACTCGCTCACTTGCTTTTCGTCTACTATTCCTTCATGCTGCCGGTGGTGGCTTCAAGTCGTCTTTCTTTAACGTTGTAAATCAAGGCTTCTTCATTCTTGTTTCTATTCAGGAGGTCACCTTCAATCGCGTTGTTCGACATTGTTGGACGTACTTCGCCTTCAAACACCAACGACTTTTCCCGGAACGTCCTGTTTGCTATAGCGCATTTCCTGTTTCACGACAATTGTTTCCACTTTCGTTTCAACTTAGCAGTTCTAGCCTCACTTTCTCCAATTCCCAGTCTCATGATACAATTGAGTTGTTTTCTGATCCTTCCGACGCCTACTGCAATCCGCCTGGCCCCTTTCCTTGTACAATTCAAATCACTCACGCCTGCCGCATCTTGAAAACCGACAATTGTCTAGCCGTTTCTATACCGACGAAACCACCTCATCCCGGCAGCTTAAGATATAAGGAGTCGATCCGCTAGAGTTCAACTCACCAACCTTAGAATTCATCTTGACTTATAGGTTAAACCCAAACTATCTTGCTTCTCATAACGCCAACTCCCCGCGCCGACTCTCGAACGATTCTTCGAACCCGATCCTTCCATATACGTTGGTCTCCGGAACGAACGATTTACGTTTCTTGCCAATGCGGTCGCAAAAGAGAGACTCCTCATAACATAAGCCGCAACCGGCACGTACACCCTGACGTTTCATTGATTGAGTAGTCTATAAATATCATGTCGTTCGGCGTGGCTGTCCAGTCTGCCATCTTTTACGTCGTATCGTGTGCGCCATGTCTTCAGGCAAGGCACCACCAGAAATCTAAGGCCAAGGCGAAGAAGGAGCGCGAGGAGAAAGCGCGCCTTCAGGCCGAAAACCCCGGATTGTATCAACACCCAGATCCCTTCAACACAAACCCCTATTGGTCAGAAGAAATCATGATGGGACCTCGAATACAATCCAAGAAATACACCGGTGGTAGCAAGAACTTAAGCCAGAAGCGCTTGAATAGTTCTGGCAAGGAAAGCACCAGCGTTACTGAAAGTAGTACTCGAGTCGACAGTATGAGTCCGGGTAGCAGTCATACTGCCATGGTAGAAGATGGTAAACTCAGTTTTTCAACAACCTTCTCCGATGACTGGAATCGAAAACGCTATCAGAGAGAAGACGAAGAGCTGTGGGGTCAGGGTCACGACCTGTCTCGTACAGGTCATAAGCTGATGGACGCGATTAAGCAGGCGGGGTCATCAGCCGGCCGCATTCTTGAAGCAAGTTTAGGAAAGGAGCCGAAACCGGTAACTGAGGAAGACAGGCATAACTTCTATTTCGCACCCAAAAATCCTCCCGTCAACGAATATCACCCTCCAATCGTGCGTCAAAGGCCCATGCACAAGGATGGCAACAAGTGGATGTTACAACCACCCCCGCCCGCGAAAATCATGGAAGGCAAGGTGCCGGTTAGCAGAAGTGCAAGTATGGCCAGTCACGTCAGCCGTAAGACTATGATGAGTGATGCACCGAACTTGGGTCGGTTGGTTCACGAGAGGGCGGTGGAAGCTAAGCTCAGAGGCGGCGAGTTCCCGTCAGATTTTGACTCGACAACGACACTTCACCAAACCGTCACCAGGAAAAATACCGCTTCGAGTCAAGGACAACAAAATCATAGAGTTGCGCGAAGTAGGAGTTTATCGCTAGAGTCCTCAGATGCTTCAGACGAACCATCATCGAGACGAAGAAGTCGTAGAGTGCGACCGGCCCCCGCTGATTTTGACTCTTCAAGCGAGGATGAGTACTACTTAAGAAGTTCAGATTCGTTTGGAAGGGGGAGGAGAGCTGCTCGACGGCCGACGTTACAACCTATATCAAATTCACAGGAAAACGAGAAGGACTCGAAAGAGACCATACCGAGAACAAAAGGGGAGACGCTCACCCGATCAGCCAGCTATGCGCTTGCCAGTGTCACGAATAGCTCTAATCCATCCCAACTAAAGCGGACTTCAACCGCTCCCACGCCTAGGAAGGAGGAACTACAGAAAGATAGGCAAGAGAGGATTTCTTCGATCGTACTAGGTCCACCATTGGAAGTCTCATCATAGGGTCATCGAGACAGACAGCTAGTGAAGTCGGATAGTGACATAGAGATGCATCTACGTCGAGCCGAGCAATGCTGGCGGGTCGAAGTTTCACCAAGTGGGCACTACCGTTTGGTCAGGTGATTATAAAAATAGCAGGCGATTCATCGCGGTTTTCAAAATGCATGGCACTTTGGTTAGGGGGTTCACATTGCAAGGCTTGCGTGGCGTTCGGTTCGGTTCGGCTCGGCTCTCGTTCGAGCGAAAATTCCATGAGTTGGGTTGGCGCACAGTACATTAGCATCAGTTCAGGTTTTCAGCAGCATAAGTTTCTTGAGTGTTTGAATGAGCATGTTTTAGTATGCTTCTTGCTTTTGGATGTGTGGTGATTCGGTCGAGAATTCGTTGGCGATGGTTTTTGATGTGCCTGAGAGTGAGTGCTTCTAAATGTGCCCTTCGGGTGGTATAAGTTGGTCTTTGTCGTGTCTTCCGAAGAAGGCCGTAGATGCTCGCTGTTGATGGGCTAGGTGATGTCTTGTTCCATAGAGCAAACTCGATTTGCCAGAGGAATATCCTTCTCATGGACAACTCGTGCTACTAGTGCCCAAAAGACTTGGACATAGGTTACACGTTGACCTATTTGCGCGATGGAATAATAGGATAAGACGAAACGACAAGGGAAGAGAACAAGGCTGCTTACCTCATGTATGCAAGTAGTCAAATCGTTTTCAAAAGCCTCTGGGGAATCCGGCCGAAGACGGGGAGTGTGAAGGATACTCCGATTCCTTCCCGGCCGAGTCCTTACAACAGCGTGATGATCATGCGGTTACGTACATAGATGGCGGTGTTGGCTGCGATCTAATCTTATCAAGCCGGGTAGGGGACGTTACAGAAATTTATCTAATCAGATCAGATCCGTCAGAGCGCGTGGATTAGCAATTGTCGCATATGATTGGATCTCGTGGAGGGAACTCCTATTGCTGCTTGTGATATTCCGCGCTGCCTTTTCCTATGATAATATTGAAATTCTACATTGCTACGGACGTTTCAGATTTCTACCCTAAAAAATGCAGTTACTACAGTCATCTTGAATTAACTACTACCGTGGAGGCCGCCATTTTTAATGAGATTTTCGTCATGCGGTCTTTGGAGAGTTGTCACGCTGCAGCCGAGGCCGGTTGTTTCGTAAAGGCTACCCCAGCCTGATTACGACTTGGAGCTACAGCAAACCCGGATTTTCCGTAACTTTGATTGTGTTTGTTTCCGGGACTGGACGGGGCGACTTCCGTAATGTATGAATGAGATAACCTCGCTCGTTTCACCACTTAAGAACCAAGTCATTATCACGAGCTCTTGTTGAAGGAGACTGGGGCTCATTGGAATGGTGCTATCATGGAATTATCTAGATCAAACGCTCTATTTCCGACTGCTGCAAGCCACAAGCCACCGAATAGCTAATCAGCTGGCCCAAGGACCGCGATCGGACAAGACCTTAACCCTCACAATCGGTACAGGAACCGAGGATTTAAGAATGTCTCGGAAGCTGACCTGAGACATGGCGCCGCCGGAAAATTATCCGTACTTGCTTACGTATGGATGCTTACGTATGGATGAGTAGGTAGGTACGAAAAGGGGTAGGACAAGACCCCATGGCTGTTTGCCGCGTGCTTTACAACCTTACTCCTAGGACCGAGGGGAATAGAAAGATGATGTTTACAATTGCCGTAATAAGAAATAGCCGCATAAAGGTAGTAATAACTACGATGACCATTACATGTATAACGACTATAAAGGAAGGCCTTCGTATTTCCAGAGAACTATATCCGGGGACTTTCACCGGTCTCGCCTATATCTACCTAACCTATCTAAAAGGTGACAAGCTCAATTCTCATTCCTTTAGGTAAAGGCTGCTGCTGATCACATTGTTCTCTCCTCTCCACGTATCAGAATACCGTTAAACGAGGCAGTTTGGGGTAAGACAGGGCACACGATTCTCAGAGTCTATCGTCCTAAGAAGAACAGACGAATAGCAGGCTTACAAGAGCGTGGATCATGACTACTGTGGCTGAAAGCCGGTGCAACTGTTGACTGTAGCAGCTCGAGTCACTCCCTTGATATCCAAATTCATAGTAGAGGGTGTCCACTTCCAGGATCATTGTCGGTTTTTGAAAACAGGTACCTACCTATATAATGTGGTGTTATGGGATATTTTAAACCGATTGCTTTTCTTCTCGTTGGCCCTACTAGGGCTTAACCAGGAGTATAATTCTTGATGCTATGTTTTTCCGTCTCCAAATGCCCTATTCATGAGACCCAAGGAAGGTCTGCTTCAAGTAGGGGAAAGTACCAAGCAGCTTGTGAACGTGTACAATCTATACATTCTTGACTCATATCATATCGTAAATAGCTCCTATGAGAACTGGACTTGGTGAGCCTTTTTCTCCCCCTGATAAGCTATATGAACAAACAAGCTCATCTCTATAAAGAGAGATACCGGTGATATCATATTCAGTCATATCGTATCACGTTTCCTTCCTAGGTAGACTATACCCAAACCATGTTGCTGGTGTGTTCTACAAGCAAGAAGAGCATCAATTGAATGATGCCATATCATATATGCCTTTTATCTCCAGCAGTACTCTGCGAGAAAGGAGGGTGGTAGTCAAACATACATTGCCGTTTGCTAGACTGACTAATAAGACTGATCTAGATGAACTGGCGAGTTTTCCATGGATGGCGCGGTTCCCTATGCGAGCCATCGAATGGCATCTTGCAATCGCAGCGTTGTTACACAACCGCATCTTTCCCCCGCGTCATGCTATACGCCTATTCGTAAAGAAGTGCCGTTGCTACCACCCCTTTTAAGCCCGTAAGATGTGCATCTATGCATCATCCCTGAAGTGACGAGATCATGGAGGGTTGGGTCATAGATACCTACCTAGGTAGATATGATCACATTATGAGTCCATACTCACCGGCCAAGTCAAAAGGCTTGAGATATCCCAGAGTAGCTGGGTAGCCATTCATCAACTCTACTAAACGCCATAGCTTGACTAGCACTACCCTACTGGTATTCCCCAACGATGACTCTTCACGAGATAGTATTGACTTCATTGCCCTCTTCTGGGAGGGTGTATGAGATCCTAACGGCTCGCAATGCCTTCTTTCTCCTTTGTGGCTGGATAGTCTATCAGCTGCTACGAGCCGCTTGGAACATTTCTCCATTTCACCCTCTTCACCACATCCCAGGACCGAAACTAGCAGCCGCAACATACCTCCCCGAATTCTGGTATGACCTCGTGCTGTTCGGACGATATACTCATGAGATAAAGAAAATGCACGAAGTCTATGGTGCTGAAGTCCTTTCCTGCACATTATCGAGGATATCAACGGGGCGTATGTCATAAACTGACATCTCACACAGGCCCCGTTATCCGTGTAAACCCTGACGAGGTTCACTGTAGTGACGTTGAATTCCTCGATGAGATATACACTCTGGGAGGTCGAAAGCGTGACAAGCCGCGTCACCAAGTCAGCGGTTCAGCGTAATATCCTCTCTTTCGTATTAAACTTTTATCCCTTTGTGGACGGATGACGCTCACAGCTCCTAGCATGGCGTACTCCGGCTTCGCGACCTCCGAGCACGATCTACACCGCCTGCGTCGCGCTCCACTAGGCAAATTCTTTTCCAGAAACCAGATCGCACGGCTCGAGCCGCGGATCCAGGAGCTCGTCCAGCGTCTCTGCGACAAGCTGCTCTCCGAGGCGGGCAAGAATAAACCTCTGAGTGCCCAGGTGGCGTACAGCTGCTTTACTTCGGACGTCATCTCGGACTACTGCTTTGGCGAGAGCTTCGGATTTCTGGACAGGGAAGCATGGGAGCCCAATTTTCGCGAGCCGCTGTACTCGCTCCTTCACACCCTTTACGTCTTCCGCTTCTTCCCTTTCTTGAAGCCTATCACAGTTGTCGCTGGTTTATGGTCGGTTATGACGCAACATGTCCATTTCTTGTAGGGAGTTGTTTCCTATGCTGACGGACCGTAGGTTCTTGAACTACCTGCCTGAAGACGCGGCGTTACTCATTCGGACACTGAATGTGTGTAACATCTGCTCACATATGAATGAAGCACCCATGCTGACATAAGTAGATCGACCTACCCAACCAGATCAAGAAGACCAAGTCCGACATGGACGCGGGCATAGTGCACGAGCGCCAAACCGTCTTCGGCGAGCTTCTGAAATCGGATCTTCCGCCTCAGGAGAAATCGGTAGCCCGCCTAACGGGCGAGGCCTCGGCTGTCCTAGGCGGCGGCACCGAGACCTTGAGCTGGGCGCTCGCGGCCATAACCTACTTCCTGCTAACGCAGCCACGGACCCTCACCAAGCTGACGGAAGAACTGCGCACGGCCGTCAGCGACCCGCAGAACCTGCCCCCATTTACGGCGCTCGAGCAGCTGCCGTACCTGGGCGCCGTGATCCAGGAGGGCCTGCGGCTCACGTACGGGGTGCCGGGGCGAACGGCCCGCGTCGCGACCGAGGAGGACCTGGTGTATCGCGGGCAATGGACGCCGCGCGGCAAGGGCGAGAGCGTCAAGGTCGAGTACGTGATCCCGCGCGGCTTCGCCGCCGGCATGTCGAACGGGCTCACGCACCACAATGAGGCCTACTTCCCGGACTCATACTCGTACATTCCGGAGCGATGGCTAGATGACAATGGGAAGCGGAGGAAGGAGCTCGATCGCTACTTGATGTCCTTTGGTAAGGGGACTAGGATCTGCCTTGGCATGAAGTAAGTCGTACCTGGTTGCACCGGCACCTAACCTAGGATATATGTCCATGTTCGCGTTGCTAATACCGGGGCAATTGCGCAGTCTTGCGCTCTACGAGTTGCATCTCGTGCTTGCTGCGCTTGTATTGCGCGTCTTTCCGCATATGCGCTTATTCGAAACTACCGAGGCGGATGTCAGATGGGATTGCGATATGGTTGTGCCGCAGACCAGGGCTGAGAGTAAGGGCATAAGGGTGGTTATTGTATGAGAAACTAGCAGTACAAGTGCTTAAGGAATGTGTCTGTTTCGAGGCCCATGGCTCCTGGCCGTGTGTCGACTGGAGGCCGAGGGCTAACCCTAAGGTTGATGATGATACATGTGTCAGTTATGTGTTTTTTTTTTTTTTTTTTTTTTTTTAGGGTTGATCCGGGCTCGTCATTGGGGTGCAAACTCCGGGTTCAGGCATCTGGCAACGATGGATTATAATATTCCTCTGACGGAACTGATCTTGGTTGCGAATAAAGGCGGCGAGTTTCTCAGTCGAAGCTTTCCTATGATTTTTTCTTCCTTATGTCTTCCCCCCGTTCTTTTGATACCATCATTCTCCCCCTTTCTTACTTCTTTTCATCTTGTAACGTATGATCTCGGAACAGCCGTTTAGGATTCGCTTGTAATACATATACACAGGGACAGAGCCTTTAAATATGAATCTTATGGAAACTTTTCAATCCAAATTTTACTGTCATTTTAGACAGGGCAAAATCTGCAGAACCCTGCGGACGGATGTGACCGAATTGACGAGAAAAAAGCAGTGGGTGTATAACCAAGGGAGTCGGCGACGTAATTAAAATGGTTGACCAAGAGATGTCCTTTTCCTTTGAACTCGTTTTGACTATTGTAATAATCTTTTCGAAAATTGCGGACGGTCTCATACGTTCCGAATCTGGATAATATTCGCAAACATAATACATTTAGCTTCTGCCGGCACGAAGTCTCGAGACTATCTTCGGCATATCCCACTCCTTAACGCCATTGATGCTTGGTGTTTAAAACAAAAGTACCGAATTGACCTGCCTATCCCGCCTCCCTCATGCGCCGAAAATAAATCCGGAATTTAGATCATAGGTGCATACCACCCTCCGGATCCTCGTCGTCTTCAGGCGGCATCCGGCTCTGTAGCTGTCTTAGAAGCTCGCGCTCTTCGTCGCCGAGCTGGCTTATTGTTCCTGTCTGGAACGTGCCATCTCGCCACGCAGGGTGTTCCCCTTCCCCATCTGCTCCGTGTCCGTTTACTCCATTTGTCGCGTTGCTAGAGCCTGCATTTGCACCATCCGTCGCAGCAGAAGACTCCTCTTTCTCCTCATCTGGCTTTCCTTGGAACTCGCGCCAGCTGAGTCCGCGACGCTCCACCTCGGCGCGTATCATTTCGATGCGGCTTTGCATCCGCGCGATCACGACCTCGTTCTCTGCGATGGCATCGATGCAGTCTTGATCTGGCTCTGCGGTTTCACCTTCATTCAGCGTCGGAGGTCGGCCTTCTGCAAACGGTTTCAACTCGGCGTTGGAGTAGTCTAGGTGGGCTATCGCATTGCGGATCTCTAGGACCTTCAGGGCGAGACTCTCGGCTGGCAGTTCTGTTAGAGCTTCAGCAAAGCGAGCCGGGTCTATAGGGTGTGATTCTGAAGACATGACGATGTTGGTTAGAGCACTTTGGTTTTAGTTTGGTGCAGATACTGTGGAAGTAGGGAGTTTCAAGATTGTCAGGACAAAACACCTGATAAAAGTTGATTTCGAAGTTCGATGTTCGATGTTGTCGCAATACAGAAGCTGCCTGAAAGAAAAGTACGTACCCCTCCAGCCCCTCCTAGAAAGTGTGAAGTTGAAGACCACAATGAGCTATCGATAAGAAGATCTAGAAACTCTTTTGCGGAGACTTTGAAGGAGCTTGGGCCATCTGTATTGGGATACCCACAGTGCGGGGCATGCGGGGGCAAAAGCCCGCACCGATCCTCGGAATTGGAGCTTCAAAAGGATCGTCTACACTATAACGATTGTGTCGTATCTTTCTCCATCTTTGGCAGTTGGAGTTTTCGGCTGTTGAGCGAAGCTTGAATGATGCGATAAGAACCCTGTATTTCGGAATATTCCTATATGTACTATTACGTACAGTACTTGTCTTATCTTTCTCAGAACTCTGGAAACGCTCATATCCGAATTGGCCACTCAGAGCTGCCGTCCCCCGCAAGGCGAACCTATTGGATAAGGTAGGTATCGTTACCTTCCGAGGTTGGGCAGGTTGGGGTAGCTATCATAGCTATCATAGCTGCGTAAAACAAAAACCTTCATGCTACCGGCTCATTTCCGATGTATAAATTCAACTTTGCCATCCCATCTCCTGTGTTCCGAGGGGGACCTCCAAACTTCAATTGTATATCATCAGTCATTGTTAGACACTAATTCATACCATTGTTCACTTCCCGTGCTCTCAGTGACAATACAATGATCGTGCCTAAGTTGGCTCTTGTAGCCGGCACTTTGGCGACGGTCACTCGAGGCCGCTCAATTCTCCAAGACGAAACCCAAGTAGTTCTCGAAGGTGTCGAACATACTGACTTCAAGTGTGATATTCCGCCTGCATTAGACCCTTCGCGAGATGGACTACCAGCTGCTAGAGATATCTTCTCCGATGAGAAGGCGTTGGAACTCCAGGTCAAAAGGCATTCTACCATTGTAAAGATACCATCTATCTCGTACGACGACATTGGAGAACCGGGAGAGGACCCTAGATGGAATGTGTTCTATGACCTACACAAGGCATTTGCTGCTTTATACCCTAACGTGTAAGTGTCTGTAATATGATTGAATGTGATACGATTCGTGCTTGGCTTTCAACTGATTGTATTGTATAGCCATCTTCGTATGGGCCGTGAGACGGTGAACACGTTCGGTCTAGTATACACGATTAAAGGGACGGAACCTGCGCTCAAACCCCTAATGTTAACCGCTCACCAAGACGTGGTGCCCGTTGCTGATGCCTCAACTTGGAAATATCCACCCTTCTCGGCCCATTTTGACGGGCAATACTTATGGGGACGAGGTGCATCCGACGATAAGAACAGTTTAACTGGTCTTTTCTCTGCTCTAGAAACGCTTTTATCAAACCCTCTTTGGGTGCCGAGACGATCTATAATTCTCGCCCTCGGATTCGACGAGGAGTGCTCAGGCCGCCGAGGAGCTGGTCATATTGCACAATACCTAGAACACCACTATGGTCCTAACTCGGTGGCTCTGATCCTTGATGAAGGTGGAATGGGCTTACAATTACTTGGCAATGATACTCTATGTGAGCATATTGAAGGATAGCTACTTGGATTCTCCAACTGACCACATTCTGTAGACGCTTTTCCTGCTGTCATGGAAAAGGGCCATGTTGATATCTGGTTAGAACTGTATGTCAACGGAGGTCACTCTTCGGCTCCTTTCCCGCACACTGGCATCGGTATCATGTCCGAATTCGTCGACCAACTAGAATCCAATCCATGGAAGCCCAAACTCATCAAAGGCTCGCCAATCTATAACCACTTCGTCTGTCAGGCGAAGTACTCACCGGACGCAGCTCCAAACATTACCAAGCTGCTGAACAAGGGTGATTTGGAGGCATTGACCGAGGAGCTAGCAACGCTCGATCGTGCGACTCAGTATCGCGTGCAGACCTCTCAGGCCGTAGACTATTTCCACGGAGGAGTCAAGATTAATGCCATGCCCGAGTACATTAAGGTTGGCGTCAATCATCGTATTGCACCTCAGGATTCGATTCCTGCGGTAAAGGCCAAGATTCTCCAGCAGATTAAGCCTATTGTAAAGAAGTTCAAATTGAAAGTGAGCGCATTCCAAGGAGAGGATCACAATCCAGATATCGACCTAGATGAGATCATTGAGGACGGCTCAGTCGATCTGATGTATGAGGTGGACTATAATGGTACGCTCGTGCTTAGTTCATCCCAAGCCACTCTGGTTGCCCCGATTTCACCTACATCTGGACCAATCTGGGACACTTTCTCGGGTACGATCCAGCACAGTTTCGCTTTTGATGGTGGCAAGGTAGTTCCAGTAGGAGAATTGATGACGGGCAACACAGATACTAGGCATTATCTGAGTAAGTGAAGCTTAGGACTATCCATAGCACCCGATAATTGTTGTGGATGATTGCTAACGAGGGATGTCTCAGATTTGACTCGCCATGTCTACCGCTGGACACCTACTCGCCAGGGACACACAGCTGATGCCCACACCGTGAATGAACGGATTGATATGCAGGCACATATGGAGGCTCTGAGATTTTACTATGATTTGATTAGGAATTTCGATGCTTCTCCCGTCGCTGCTTTTGAAGAACAATATAGTATTGGAGAGCTATGATTGGTGCCAGGTGCAGGCATAAAAGTTACTGTGGTTCGGTATATTTTTAAGGACATCGAGTCAAGCCTGAAAAAGATGCACAAAATATATAACTGATAAGTGCATATTATTGCGGAATCCTAGGTTTATGTAGATAAAACGATCTATATGTGAATTAAAGTTTAGGTGCCGGAGCGGCACGTCATCCGTCAATGGAAATTGCCGCGACTCACCACCCTCAAATCTATTAAAATCAGTTGCGATAAAGATTTCCCCCAAATCATCAGCATGTATTGTCGAGTCAGGTCTACTTTCGTCTCAGAACTCTCATGGATTATACGAGATTAAAAGAAAATTCAGCGACATGATGATTTGATCTGTCTATCATGTCCATTTTCCTTTTATACCCTCCGGCGCCAAGTTTTCGCCTTGGCTTGCCGGCTGTTACGGGCAACTTCGGGAAGTCGGCGGTAGCCTCTGCGGTTCGGTCATTCTCGATAAGACATCATCCCATAGCGCCATGCTTCCGATATAGTGGCCCAGCGGCTACGAGCTCCTCGAGAATTTGGACCAACCGCCATTCACCTAATCTTTCACCTTTCGTACCCGTTCGAAGACTATCTAGATTCCGCGCAATCACCCATTACACGGACATACCCGATTCATACGAAGATGCCGATGGGCTTCCATTCCGAAAAGAAGACCTTAACCAAAGGGAGGTCAATCAGATTTTTGGCCCACATCTTCCGGCCCAGCAAGCCAACAAACTATTAAGGATATTGCATGGTCGCCGAGTGGCAGGTTCTCTAGAAGACCCGAATCTCCAGGTAAACACGGCCCATTTCAGCAACGCGGATAAAGAAAAGGCCCTAGAGTACCTGCGTGCGAATATACCCGTGGATGAGGTTATCAATGCCGGCTTGCGAGCTGAGGATGAGCTGAAGTATTTAGAGGAACAAGAGCAACAAGATGGAAAAGCTGAGGAACAATTCGAAGAAACCACTCCGCATGACCGGCCTGCTGACGCGGGGGTGAAAAATGTAGAAGTTCCAATGGGACGACTCCCGAGACCAAACAAGAGCGATTCTCCGTACGGAATAGGCGCTTTTGATCGAATTCGTGCTCGGAACATTGCGAAACGCGAAGCGGAAGAGAAGCGGCTAGCGGAAGAACAGAAGAAGCGCGAGGAAGAAGAGGCCTTGGGCAACATAGGAACACTACAGACTGAGTCCCAGAAGCCAAAGGAGCTGAGTCCATTTATGCAGAAATGGACGGAGCGCGCGACTTCCGATCTCGAGCAACCTCCTGAGATGAAGGCTTGGGAACGTCTACTCCCTTCCCTTGCGATGACTATCTTGATCGTCGCGGGATGCGCTGCGTTCGCTGCTATGTATACACCTCCTAGGCCATCATGGAGATTATGGCCGGACATTCCCCCAGCGGCCGCGACTTGCCTTGCTCTCATCGGAATGAACTTCACAGTCTGGATTGCCTGGAGGTTCCCACCATTATGGGGGTTAATGAACCGCTATTTTATTCTGATAGCCGCCACGCCGCGCCCATTCCAGTTGCTTGGAGCCACGTTTTCCCACCAAACTTTCAGCCATATCGCCGTGAATATGATTGCACTTTGGTTTTTCGGCACTCGACTCCATGACGAAATCGGCAGAGGCAACTTTCTTGCCATATACATCGCATCCGGAGCTCTGGGCTTCATGACTAGTCTGGCAAATCTGGTGCTTTTCAGATTCAGAGGGCTACAGTACACGGCCCTCGGAGCCTCGGGGGCGGTCTACGGGCTCGCTGCTGCTTTCTTCTGGCTGCACAAGTATGACGAGTTTAAAGTATTTGGGTACCCGCCCGATCCGATGTCCGGACCGCAAGGTCTGGCCTTCATCGGTTTAATAATTGGACTACACATATTTCCATTGTTCTCTAAGAGGGCCCATGGCATCGACATCCCGTCACATATGGGCGGCCTACTAACTGGCGTGGTCGGCGCAGAGCTCGTTAAGAAGCATATGGATGAGAAAGCCAGAATTAGGGCAGAAAAACTGAAAACTATGGGCGCGCTCGAGAAGGCTGTACAGTTGAAAGAAAATGGCCCGGAGAAGATGCTACCGCGATCAGCTGCCAGGCGTTGAGTGATGCATATATCTACTCCTATCATTTGTGGACGCCCTGTATATACCGTATATTATAGCTAACTGATTCTGAGAGACGACGCACACGTAGATCATGTACAACGATAGAACTTACATAGCACCTCCATTCTATAATGTAGTAGGAACGTAAGTTGCATAGGAACTTGATGCGAAGTTTCCGTCGTATTTGTCCCAACTATATGGTACCTACGTCATTTTTTCAAGTAGTAAGCAGGGGAATACTCGATGTGCCTTGTGCACGTGCTTAATCATATGAGCGCCTTACATTAGGTACATACATGTATGTATTTATATTTGTCGTTTTGCCGTATATCCGAGTGCAATGCAAGTTCGACTTCGACGCGTGTTGCTTGTTGGCGCCTGATGTGTCTATTGGTGAGAACGAGCTGCAATACATGTCAGATGAGATGAAGCCAAGAGTTCTAGTGTATGTAAAGTGCAAACTCCGGCAAGGCTGGGTCGCTGCGAGAGGCCTCCCCTGTCGGCGGGATGTACGGATTACATAGTACGTTACTCGGGCGCTCTGTAGCTCCCCCGCGGCAGCGCCAGCAGGCTCCATTGCTCTAAATTGAGATGAACCACCAGGAAAGAGCTTTGGCCAACTGACCCACGGGCACAACTAGCAACTGACCACTCATAGCTGACGCAAAACATTACAACGTCCCCACTTTGCTCCAATGAGACACAGCGGGCGCCTGCATGTTGAAGCCGGCTTAGCCCTTAGCTGCTAGCTTACTGGCTAGGAAGGATCATCACTGCTGACAACGGAAACTGCTGATCGTGAGATTTCATTCTTGAGATTTTCATTATTCGGAATCGGCACGCTGTCTCATAATCTCACCCAAATCTTCTAGCCTCCTTCCTTTTCGTTTCAATCAATCTGATGTTTCGTTTCTCCAGCAAGGACTAGAGCTGCATGTAATTATTAATAACAATATATCGCCATTTCCGAGTTTCAATTCGTTTTCTTTTTCTTCCTTTCTTTTGTTGGACTTTGTCTTGAGGATCTGCGTCTGTTCTTGGCGTACGTCGGAGTCCCTGTTTAGGTGATACCCTGATCCCTTGAACTTTCGTGTTTTCTTATCAACGCCTCTTATTCCATGCTTTGGTGCATGTAACCGAAATTTGTGTTCTGCGCTTTCTGAATTGTGCGACAAGATCCTGTAGACCTGATCCAAGTAAAACAAACTCGTCGCGTTCCACGTTCCTCGACCATCGCGTCTAGAATTCGACATTCTATCTTGGCAGCCTAACCTTGACAACACAACACTCTCCCTCGTCAGCATCGTCAGCATACCGACTGACAAAACTTGCCAGACTGCGTCCAAACGTCTATTATTTTGGGAGAACCTGTACATTTAAAAGAGAGTGACCACTTGGTGAACAGTCGCCTCAGCCCTACCAAATCGTAGAAGTACCATGGCCGCACACGAGCACGATCATACCCTCGACGACGAAGATCCGCCCAATCCCTACGCTTCAGCAAATAGATGGAGGCACCAGGAATCCTCTTCCTTTGCACGCGCTGCTGTTGCCCGAGACCCCCATGACTCTAGCGGGCACACGCGAGAATTATCCGAATTCTTCAACAAGAACCGAGTCGAGGGCGACCGGCCTCCAACTAATGGGACGGGAAACTACCAGCCTATTGTCGTTGGGAACACCGATGGCGTGCATGAGGGAGTGGGTGCCGATGATGGGAAAGAGGTGGTATGCGGTCCCTTATTGAACTATCGACGTATGGAGGACAGGACTTGGCACGGCAGCGTTTTGATCATCACAAAGGGTGGTGGGAAAATCCAGACTTTTCAGCCTATCCTACGTCTTGGGCGCGTAGATGGGCCTGCTACCAATGGGGATGCGAATGGTTCCAATCCAATTCAGAGCCACCATGGCACAGATGTACCGGGAATTTGCCTCTATTCCGATCCCAGAAATACGTTTTGGCAATTCCCCCTTGCGTGCGACATAGCGGATAACGAAACGAAATGGGCGTATTCGATCGCCGACGTCCGTTACAAAAGCGAGACGAAGCCAAGGACTAACTACTTCTTCGTTCCTGCTGCTGAGGAGTCCATGCGAATTATGTTCCATTCATGCAATGGCTTCAGTGTTGGCACAGACGAAGAGGCCTGGAGTGGACCAGCACTGTGGAATGACGTGATGAGAAGTCACGCGAGAGCGCCTTTTCACGTTATGATAGGAGGTGGTGATCAAATTTACAACGACGGAATCAGAGTTAAAGGGCCTCTTCGCGAATGGACCGATATAGGGAACCCGAAGAAGCGACGCGATTTCCCCTTTCCCGAGAGCCTCCGAGCAGCTTGCGATGATTACTACCTGAATAACTATATTCGGTGGTATTCGATCGAGCCTTTCGCGGCCGCCAACGGGCAAATACCGCAGTTGAACATTTGGGATGACCATGATATCATTGACGGCTTCGGTTCGTATGTCAACGAGTTTATGAAGTGCGATGTATTTCGAGGTATTGGCGGCACTGCTCACAAATATTATATGCTGTTTCAGCACCACTTAGCACCGCCCGCTTCGACGTACACGTCAGATGCGCCTGGGACCAAAAAGCATGGAGGAGAGGAGGATGCGAAGCAACTTGTAGACACTTATGTCCGACAACAGGCCTTCGACTCTTCCTATATCATCGGTAGCAAGCCTGGACCATATGTTGCCGAGCACTCCATGAACATGTTTAGCAAACTCGGCGCTCGAATTGCATTCTTAGGCATTGATGCTCGTACCGAGCGTACGCGGCACCAAGTCAACTATCCTGAGACGTATGACCTCATTTTTGGCCGGGTAAGAGATGAACTTGGAGCAGCAGCAGCAACCGGCCAACCCTTTAGGCACCTGATTCTGCTACTGGGTATTCCTATTGCCTATCCGGTAAGTTATTCGCACATTTCGAATTATGGCAACCAGCTAACGGTCCTAGCGACTCACTTGGCTTGAGAATGTATTCAGTAGCCCCTTGATTGCGCCCGTCAAGTTCTTGAACCGGAGATTCGGATTCGGTAAGTAAGCCTTAGATTGATGGAATTATTGTGGTTATTTATAACTGTAACAGGTGGTGGTGTTTTCAATCACTTCGACGGTAGTGTGGATCTTCTTGATGATTTGGACGATCACTACACGGCTAGAACCCATAAGAAAGAGCGAAATGCTCTAGTCAAGCGGCTCCAGGCCCTATGCTCAGAGTTCTCTATTAGACTCACCATCCTTGGAGGTGATGTCCATTTGGCAGCTCTGGGGCGATTTTACTCGAACCCGAACTTACATATCCCGGTCGAGCAAGACCATCGTTATATAGTCAACGTGGTCTCTTCTGCGATAGTCAATAAGCCCCCACCGACCGCAATTGCGAACCTTCTAGCAAGTCGGAACAAGATCCACCATCTTGACGCGGACACGGATGAGACCCTCATGGCGCTCTTCGATAAGGATCCTGGCAATTCTAACAAAACGCGATCTTCGAATCATGTCACCATGCCCAGCCGAAATTACGCCATTCTGACGGAAAATTCGCCAAACAATCATCCTGCCCATACTTCTGAACTGGCGAATTTCAATCCGGCAGATAGTAAATTCGATGGTAAGAATGGTCACGCATTCCTATCCAACGGTGAGTTTGGCGCAGGTACCAAACACAAGGCAGCCAACCCTGAGACACATGGGAAGAGCAGCGATGGCGGACTTGATGTATGCATTCGGGTAGAAATCGACCAGCACGACAAAGAGGGCAAGACTGAACCGTACGGTTTGTCAATCCCAATTCTTGACTACCAGGCTGGCAAATATGGTAGCAATGTGCACTCTCACCATCATCTTCATCGAAGCCGACCTGGCACATCGGGGGCGGCGAGTACTATTCCAGCAAGCAGCGTACCTTCGTTACCAGGCTCGGTACCCTCAGTGCCTGAAGTGCCTCAGAGTAATCACTAGAGACCAGTCCAGTGAAACTGGTACTGGCGCACATAGAAAGTGCATCTTGCTTCGCATTTGGTGCGAGATGGCTTGTCTTAGCACTAGCTGTAGAGTTCGCAGCCGAGATGGGCTAGCAGATACGCATACTGAGTTGATTGGCGGAGTCGTAATCCTCCATGCCTTGGCATAACCGCCTAGCTTGAGAGTAGACAAACATACCTAGGCGGGCATGCACACTCAAATCAAAAGGAGAGGAGAGGATACCCCGGGGGACCAGTACTAGATGCATTCTTGGGACCCCTTTGGAAGGTTCTGTACTTTAACTATTACTACTGATAATACCTTTTGCAGTTCGTTCTAGTGTGCAAAGATCGAACCTATCTCCTATGACTTACGGGACTGCGGGATGAGCATGCGCTTAGACCACCCCCACAAGTTGGCGAGTCAATAGTAGACCCCTCGTGCCCCGCGATACGGAATTATCTCATGCCGAATTCGGCATGCCCACCGCGAATATTGGCCCTCTTATTGGCCATGCCCTTCAATTGGGATCTTGCAGCTACTTTGCCCCGCAAGTTCGTTCGTTATGCCGTGACAAAGCGAGCTCATACATCATTATCATCGGAATAGAAGCGCCGATGAATTTATTCATTGAAGTATAATGCTTGATAAGTCGGCTACGGCTACGTTGGACACGATTTCCGGCGATGAACGAATTGTTGAAGTTGAGCCAAGTTCTAAAACATTATTCCTCGCCACAACTGCGGCGTACCTAGCTTCTCTACCTAGCTTCTCTAGCCAATAATACAGTTATTGAAAGCCTACGTTAGTAGACTAAGCCGAGCGGCAATTGTTTCTGTCTACCTAGGTAGCTTTCCTCGATATGGCCGCCACACCGAGGAGCTACGGCCTCGCAAGAGCATTGCAGAGCTCAAGTCTGTCTTCGAGAGTCTGTTCAAGATGTCTACCGCTTCTTCAGTCCCCGAGTAATGCGAGGGCGTTGAGCACGACGAGTGCTAGGATGACGGCGTTGGCCACTTTCAAGATACCCAAGGTCTCAAACGAACCTAACGTACGTCACCCAAGCTTCCTTCTCGATCCGTTGGATTTTTTCTAGATCTAGTAGCTAACAAGGTGTATAGCAACATTATGCGAAAGGCTCGGCACAAAGAGAAGGTCTACTAGCTGCAGTTGCAGCTCAACAGAAGAAGGGCGCAATAAAAATCCCGCTCTTTATAGGGGGTAAAGAGGTATGTACAAGTCCAACGTCTCTCTGCCTTGTTGCGTACCAGCTAACCCACTGAATAGGTCAATTCATCACAAACATCCACGCAATACAATCCTTCCGACCATGCCACAGCGATAGCACACTATTCTCTTGCTAGTCTCCCACACGTCATCAGTGCTATCGAAGCAGCCTTAGCCGCGAAGCCCGATTGGGAGTCGCTCCCTTTCGCGGACAGAGCAGCCGTCTTCCTCAAGGCGGCTGATCTCATCTCTACGAAGTATCGATACGAGATCATGGCCACTACCATGCTCAGTCAAGGAAAGAACGCATGGCAAGCCGAGATCGACGCTGCCGCAGAACTGTGCGATTTCTTCCGGTTTAATGTCCAGTATGCCGAGCAGCTATATGCGCAACAACCCGCGCACAACTCGGCCGGCTTGTGGAACCGCATCGAGTATCGACCCTTGGAGGGCTTCGTGTATGCTGTCAGCCCCTTCAACTTCACTGCTATCGGAGGTAATCTGGCTGGTCTGCCGGCGCTGCTAGGTAACGTGGTGATCTGGAAGCCTTCCGACTCGGCTGTCGCAGCGGCCCATCTGGTGCACAAGATCCTGCTTGAGGCGGGTCTACCTGAGAACGTGATCCAATTCGTGCCTGGAAACCCCGAGGAGGTGACTAAGACGGTCTTAGCGCATAAGCAGTTCGCTGCTCTACACTACACGGGTAGCACGGCCGTGTTTCGCAAACTGTACGGGCAAATCGGGCAAGGCATCGCCCAGGGTCGTTATATAGGGTACCCACGCATCGTTGGCGAGACGGGCGGCAAGAACTTCCATCTCATACACCCCTCGGCCGACATCCAGAACGCCGTGGTCCACACCGTCCGCGGTGCCTTCGAGTACTCGGGCCAGAAGTGCAGCGCCACCAGCCGACTCTATGTGGCCCAGTCCATCTGGCCCGAGTTCAAGGAGAAGCTCGTGAAAGAAACCAAGGCGCTCGAGGTCGGCGCACCCTGGAAGCCGAAAACCTTCATCGGTCCCGTGATCCACGAGGCCAGCTTCAATAAACTAGTCAACGTCATCGAAAACGCGAAGGACGACTCCGAGCTTGAATTGCTTGTGGGAGGCAGGTGCGACGGAAGAAAGGGCTACTTCATCTACCCGACCATCTACCAGACCACCAATCCGAATCACACACTACTCAGCAAGGAGCTCTTCGGCCCGATACTCACGGTGTACGTGTACGACGACGCAACGGGCAGCCCCGAGCAGGCCTTCAAGGACGTGTGCCAGCTGGTGGACCGCACAAGCGAGTACGGACTCACGGGCGCCGTGTTCGCATCGGATCGGAGGGCTATTCGTGTTGCAGAGGACGCGCTGCGGAATGCTGCTGGTAACTTCTACGTCAACTGTAAAAGTACGGGTGCCGTGGTCGGCCAGCAGCCGTTTGGTGGTGCGAGGGCGAGTGGCACGAATGATAAGGCGGGTAGTGTGAATATTGTGAGTCGGTTTGTGAGCTTGAGGAGTATTAAGGAGGAGTTTCTGCCGAGTACTACGGTGGAGTATCCTAGTAATGAGGTTTAGGGGGTGATGATGTTTGAGGGTGGGTTAGCGGATAGTGGAGGATAGGGGTAACAGAGGAACGAAAAAGACAAGAGAAGAAAAGTTGCCGGGAAAATAGGAAAATGAGCCCGGATTGAAGACTTAAAAGTCTGCATCATGAACTACGGCTGGTGGGCGGTTCCATGATAAGTGGCTGCTTTACATCAAGCATTTAAAGGAACTAATGGATGCTACTTTGGCATACAGAATGATAAGGTTTATGGACGTTTGCTTATATGAAGTCCTTACAAGACTTGCACCATATCCTTACCGAGGAGACTACCTACCTGCATAATAGCTGACTACGCGCACATATGTGACACAAACGTATGCGAGTACAACGTAATACACAACGGTGATCTGGATCTGGCTGATCCAGGCGTTTGTGGCAATGTCATATTACATGTGTTACTCAATGACAGGTAGACCTCATTACCAGTTGAGCTTGTGTGGCCTCGCATGAACGCCATCATAGAAATTCAGAATCGAAATTTGATTAGTATGAGACAGATATGATGGCGTACTGGCTGAAACATATATGTACTCAGAGATTGGGCGTCATTGATAGCCACGTAGGAGCTCGTATCAAGAGGTTCCCCACTACACCAAGGTGGCTCTTAGTTGAGATGGTGATGACATAAAGATAACTCGGCGCTATATCAAGGATAATTGTAGCACTCAGAGCAGGTAGCGGTCGGGAACGTTATCAGCCATGTCATTAAAGGAGGGAAATCAAAGTCTGAGAACGATATTATGGCCGTTACTGGTTCAGATATCTAGACCAAACCGTTCTGTACCATGGTCTCAAAATCAGAAACCTTGAAATGTCACCCTTTGCATCGAATATGGCTTGGAATACGGGGTCCTTCAAGGCTTCAAACGACAAGTGGTATGGTGTTGCGCATTAATCTTCTGTGTCTTCATAATAGAATCTTCTATCTTCATAATTCTCATTTATTAACTTTTCCGTTTGCTTTGGTTTTCGAGATGCTAGGTCCTTTCGGCTGGATTCGACAAAAATTGGGTGACCGTATGGAATATCGTCATCTGAATAGCGATATAGACCAACACGAGAGAGCAGACGAGACGGATTCATCTGAGTCTCGTGATGATGCAGAGGCGAAAGAACTCCAGTCTACACCAAGGAAACGCCAATGGAAGCTAGCAATAGGGGTACACGCCAAGAAACTCATTTTACTCCTCCCCAGCTTCCTTCACCCTAGCGACCCCAACGCACCTCCCCGAGATCTCCATAGAACAGCTTGGCTAGGTAAGTGGCACCATCACACACCATACATCCCAGAAAGGCTCTAACAACACAATAAAGATGGCCTACGAGGTATATCAGCATTCTTCGTAGTATGGCACCACATCTCCCTAATATTCTTCCCATGGGACCTGCACAACGGCTGGACCAGTTCCACCGACCCCTTCATCCGATTCCCCATCATCCGGCTCGCGATCTCGGGTCTCCCCAACGTAATGGTGTTCTTCGTGATATCCGGCTACGCCCTCAGCTACAAGCCCCTGAGACTGCTCCGCCAGGACCGGCTCCTAGATGCGTATAGTGCTTTGGCGTCGTCTGCGTTTCGGAGACATCCGCGGCTTTTTGTAACGGCTGTTGTCCTTTGTCTTCCTTGTATTCTCATAGCGTATAAGGGTTTATACGGGGATGGCGAGCGCATGCCTGGAGCTGCGGTCCCGGCGCTGGATCCGCCGCGTTGCGATACGTTATGGCAGCAGATTCTCGACTTTGCTAACGCGGTAGCGCAACTGTGTGATCCATTTACAGGTGATGGAATAGGATGGATCTACAACAACGCGCTGTGGACTTTGCCGATTGAGTTTCGCAGCTCGCTCGTTGTGTTTGGGCTCCTACTAGCTCTGTCAAGACTTGACAACGGCGTTCGAATGCTTGTTGTGTTCGGCGTGGCGCTTTATTGTCTCTGCTTCGTCCATTGGGCCGAATTTCTTTTCGTCGGAGGTATGCTGTCGGCGGATTTGCAGTTTCACTTCGCTGAGCGGGATGAATACGATAGACCTAGCGATTGCGAAACGGGAATACGGGGTCCCCGTTCCTGGACCCGTGTGTCGGCCGCGCTTCGGTGGTGGCGATGCGTGGTCGCCTGCCGCGTACTAAAAATAACCACCTCCTTGGTTTCATTTCTAGGCGCACTTTACCTGCTGGGAATGCCGAAGTTAGAGCGCGGCGGCGCCGAGACCCCTGGTTTCAAGGTCCTGGCCTATCTGATTCCGGAGCGGTGGCGGGCAGCGGGGTCACCGGATCACTTCTGGCTCTCAATCGCCGCAGTCTGGTTGGTATTCTCGATTGACCGTGCGCCATTCTTGCAGCGAATATTCACTTGCCGCTTTGCGCAGTATCTCGGGCGGATATCGTACTCGCTCTATCTCGTACACTTGTCTATCCTGCACAGCCTCGGCTTTCGGATCGGAAAACTCCTTGTGGAATCAACGGGATCTGATACGGAGTTGCGGTACTTCGCTGGGGTAGTGGTAGCTGTAGTTATTTTCTGGTCTATTACTATTTGGGTGGCGGATCTGGGCTGGCGGTTCGTCGATGCGAAGGTAGTTCGGTTCGCGTCCTGGGTGTATAATCGGCTTTGCAAGAACTTGGCGGTATCCTGAAAGGCGTTTCTTGATGGAGGACCTAATGATACTACTATCGTGGATTAATTTCTAAATCAACTATTTAGATTGTAGGAAGTAGCCGTGACCATCTCTACAGTAATTACCATGTCATTATCGGGTTCTGAGTCATGTTCATATAGATTATGAAGAATCTTCAAAGAGATACGACTATAAAGTATCCATTGGTTTATATGAAACGGTCGTTGACTAAAGACTCTCAGTCCCCCCTATTTACAGGGGTCTCTCTAGACATTCTGCTTAACGAGAAATTTGGTTTATTAGATCCCCGTGATAGACGACAGCACTCCACAGTTATTACCAGCTATCCCTTTCCATTATTCCTAGTTTACAAGAATGACATCGTTTATAAAGTTGGTGTTCTTGTATCACACGCAGTGCTCTTTACCTCCATCTTCTGAAATTAGAATATATGACTTCACGCAGGCAGTTCCCATGCTTCTGGCTTATTAGGCCCCCGAGTATTCCGTTTGTCCCGCGCAGACATCTCTAAATCATCACGGTGCGCGGGTAATTCCCATGCCATTGGCCTATTAGGTCCCCGAGAATACCGTTCGTCCCACCCGGGCATCTCTGATGGGTCACGTTGCTCATCAAGCTCGTGAAGTGAAGATGATGAGAAACGAAGAACCGATTTGCGGACTGATCTGGGGCGAGGAGAACGTGGCACATTCCGTCCCCTACGCCCACGCATAATTAAATAGGAGCCTGCAGCCCCAAGGACTAGAGCTCCAATAATTCCCACTGCGATACCCACGATAGCAGTTCTAGATAGCGCACCGATGGAAAGAGGAGGTGTGCTCGGCGACCCTGATCCAGTTTGGGAGGAAATAATCGTGATGGAGGAACCTGTCGTGCGAATATCCAATGGAAGGGACGTTGTTAACGCTGCTCTTTGTACCTGGATGCTGTATGCCCAGAGGGCATGACCTGGAAATTCGGTGGTGCGAGAGGTGATTGTTAACGGAGAGGAAAGTACTACCGGTCCGGGACCGAGAATTTCGTCCATAGTAGTAGATGAAGCTGGGTCTAGACTACTGGATATTTGCGTGAATCCATCGACCGATGTGGTCGAGACCGACGAATCGGCGCCTGAGATTGTTGTTCCGTCGGACACCACTATCTGAGTAGAAAAATGGATCTCGGTATGAAAAAATGAATCGCGATCTAAGTTTTGGAAAATTGGCGCCGCCGAAAGATCCCGTTGGCGTGCGAATTCGGCTACAGTCATAATAGTCGATGATACAGAGAAGCTACAGACGAATGTGCCATATGCAAGCGTCGAGTGACAGGCGAAGTTTTGATTACTGATGGAAGACTAGTCAGTTTCACTCGTAGATCGAGACTGGCTCTCACTCAACTTACGTCGGACAACAAATTGTCGTTTCAACATCATTATTTGTCATCGAGCAAGCGTTGGTATAACCGTACGGACAAAGTCCCGGCGAATAGTAGCCGTTAACAACCCAATTCGACGGTAAACAAGTTGGATCGTCAGAGGTTTGGGGAGCCATCGCCCAGACAGTGGTGTCTTCACCTGTAATCCAGGTGTAGGTGGACGTACCACATGTCGTAGGTGCCGAGAAAGTCGTAGGCAGCGGACCGAGAAAAGAGGTGGCGGTTGGGATGGGCCCTGATGGCGTTGATGTAGCTTGCGACAGGGCCATCTTCCTGGCGGATAACGCAAAATCCTATCTAGGCGGAAGTGGAGATGAGGAATGAAGGCAAACCTTGCGAAGGCTATTATCATCATTTTTTTTGATAGCTCGCTACGCCCCTATGCAGGTTAGCATTGTACGGGCTAACCGTGAACGAGACTACAACGGGAGCAACGGGGCACGTTACTTGCCGTTCGCCTAAAACAATCGTCGTATAAGACCCTTATTGCCGACCCCTTGGCCGCTTCATCATAGGGATAACATCAAGCCAAGGAATATGATTCGAGATAGGCGACCCCATTCCCCTGAACGCGCCGTAGAGTCGCATGCGCATCGTTTGAGGTTCTGCCCCCACAAGGCTTGGTGTAACTATACGTTGGTATGAAACCCCTTGAAGGTATACCAATGGACGAAGATTGTAACGGAGGAGTCTCGATCATATTTAATATCATAAAACAAGGACAGCGCTTGTGGAAACGTAAGAGGAGGCTCCAGAGCGGGCTGCAGGTTCGCGCATCTGAAAGTCTCGCCTTGAGGCGTCGCGCCTTTAAGTAAGTTGATATAGTATCTCGACGACAGGAGACCTGCTCAGGACGATTTTGGGAGTTTCATATCTCAGTGACAGCGTGATGGGAGTCCTGGCCTCTATAGAGCTAAGTAGGCTCTTATCTAGAGCGAGAAGGTGTTTCTAGATGGGCCCGTTAACACCCGATTGTGCGGATATCTAAATTTAGAACGTCGCTCGATTGTGTGCTGACAGTGTTTCAAACTGTGTGACCTGACCTGAATAGGGGGTTTCCGCGTCACCTAGGTAGGAGGTACTACTCCTGAATGGAAGCACTATAAATGTAAAGGCACTCACGATTACCACTTCAAATCCATTCCTTCAATTCCCACACTTACAATCAACTGAGCTCAATAAGTCCTTGATGCGATAGCATCGTTGCTACCGCCCGGAATAGGTACCATCATCTGGTGACCATCATTGATTGCTTTATATAAATTCTATGTCAAATATGGTAGAGGCTTAGAGGACCGTCGAGTCGGATTTGTCGCACTGCATCTCCACGCGCCCTCGGGTTTCCGACGATAGTAACTGCATATCCGACGGGATATCCAAGTGCGTGGCTGTGGTCGTATTGAAATGAGTTGAAAATAAAAAACGATGTAGGTAGTTAGCCTTTATTCAAGTATGAAATATAACAGAATTTAAATAGGGAGAGAAGTCTTTTCGCGATAATAACAGCTCAACCACAGAAGATAACCGCTAACATAGGTAGTTTTGTACTTTGCGTTTAGCACCTTACTTATTAGGTCAAGTTCAGATAGAAGGGAATGTCAAGATGCAGATGCTTCCCTATGCGGGGAAGCGGGGATCGCGCTTTATTCAGGGACAACCATCCCTTCTCCTCAGAATCGCTTGATCGAAATCTAATATTAATCACGTCCTTGCGTTCAGAGTGTTTCTGAAGCATTGCAGATAGATATGTGACCCACTAAGTCTTGCCAGCTAGGATTGAGATGAGGTTTTGAACTCTCCGGCACTGCTTCGAACATAAAGAGCGATAAGCTTCTGGGTGATCCCGTATACTGGTCAGTACCTAGGTAGCTTATCAGTACAGACGACAGTACACGAGTATGGTGCACCGTCCAGTTATCGCCATTGCCGGGCTAGCCTGCGAGACCTCGACTTTCACACCATCGAGAACTCTTGCACCGGCATTTCAGCCCCAGCGTGACACAGAGGTTATAGAGAAATATCCCTTCATCCAGTCCGGTACTACTCTGGGCGACGCTGCCGAATGGCGTGGTGCGCTGATTGGTCACGCTTTGCCAGGCGGTATTGTGACTAGAGATGCTTTCGAGTCGCTCTCTGCCGAGATCGTCAGCCGCCTTACTCAGATAGTGGAGTCGACGAAACTCGATGGACTTTGGTTCGATATACATGGTGCCATGTGCATCGAGGGTCTTGATGATGCGGAATACGAGCTCTTGAAGCGCTGTCGTGAGGTCATCGGGCCCGATGTATTGGTATCGGCGTCAATGGACTTACACGGCAACGTCTCGCGTGAACTAGCGCACCAGACTGATCTAATTACCTGCTACCGTACGGCACCTCACGTGGACGTGACCGAGACGAAAGAGCGTGCTTGTCGGAACTTGCTTCAGCTGCTCGAGCGACGGGCGGACGGCGAGAAAGCTGTGCGCCCGCTCAAAGCTTGGGTGCCAATTCCTATCCTGCTTCCAGGTGAACAGACGTCGACAAGGGATGAGCCGGCTGCACACATTTACGCGGCGGTTCCCGAAGTTGAAGCTGTGGAAGGTATTTTAGATGCGGCGATCTGGGTTGGCTATGCTTGGGCCGACGAACCTAGAAACCGAGCAGCTGTTGTAGTCACCGGTTGGGATAAGGACGCAGTTATCAAGGGCGCTGAAAAACTGGCACGTTTGTTCTGGGACTCGCATGAAGACTTCACCTTCGTCGCACCCACTGGATCATTCACCGAATGCTTAGACGCAGCCTTGGCATCCAATAAACACCCATACTTCATCTCAGATTCGGGCGATAATCCGACGGCGGGAGGCTCGGGAGATGTGACTTGGGGTTTAACGCAACTACTTGCCCGTCCAGAGTTCAAGTCGGAATCAGGCCCAAAAGTTATTTATGCTAGCGTGCCAGGTCCCCAAGCGGTACAAAAGGCCGTTGATGCAGGCGTCGGAGCAACTATTACAGTGACGGCTGGGGCGGAAGTAGATAATATCCACGCCGGACCCATCACCATGACAGGCCGGGTGCATTCGATAAAGCATGGCGACAGACACGCCGAGATTGAAGTCGTGTTGCAAGTAGGCAGCGTATTCGCGATCCTAACGAAACTGCGCAAACCGTACCATCATGAGAGTGATTTCACTGAACTCGACCTTGCGCCGCGTTCCGCAGACATTGTCATTGTGAAGATCGGATATTTAGAGCCGGAGCTTTACGATATGGCGCAAGACTGGATGCTGGGTCTCACACCCGGCGGTGTTGACCAAGACCTGGTGAGATTGGGACATAAGCGAATACAACGTCCGATGTGGCCGTTCGATCAAACGTTTGAGGAGCTAGATCTTTCTGCTAGATTGATTCCAATGTCCAACGAGCCGTTATAGAATTAGGTGAAGCTTTGATTGAGGTATAAAGGTGTAGAATGTAATGTGGGCCTATTTTGTCGGAATGTTTCGAGATCTTGGTGGGGCTGGGTGGAGAGTAATGCACTATACATAGTAGACGTAAACCTCGCTAAGAGCGATTGATACCCCGCTCTAATCCCTTTAAAGAAGAGATTGGATCGCTAAGTGGAAAGTTACCGCTATAGGCTGCATGTACCCACAATTCCTTTGAATCCTAGAACCAAACAACTAAAAAAAATCATTCATTCGTTCCTCGACGGGACCCCGATCACATACCTTACCTAGGTACCTAGCTAGCCCGAAATCCTTTACCACAATAGGAATGCGGGTCCCTTTTTTTCGCTTGTGTTCTCCATACCATTCTACCATGGATGCGGGGCTCGTAGGGCAACAGATTAGCGATCGGTGCCCTGTTCTGGATGCGGCTGAATGAACGTCATCTTGCCATGTGGTATTAGGCATGTCGTAGGATTAAGGAACCGCTAGGTCGAAGAGATGCATCACGTTCCCCTGGCCTTAGGTTTCAGCTACACCGTTCTGGTTCAGGTCTGACTTCACATGGTAATTGTTATTATGAATATCGTGGGTATCCTGGATGGTGTTCTCGAACCGGACCTTGGCATGCCTAACTTGGCTGCTTGGGGTTGGAGAAAACGCACAAGTACCGACAGCAGCGCCAGGCCTTCCATTGGCCAACAAAATGTTGATATTCTGCATTGTGCTCATGTTTCATCCAAGTCGGACCATAAAATCGGATACGAACGAATAACAACTACTAATAGTTTTGGATAATCGACGGAAACTTATTTCAACACGCCATATTCAGATATCATGATGGACGCATAGGACCCCTTATCAATGCGTCTGCCAAGCGATACCACGCTCGCCCATCTGTGCCGGCCTCTTGAATTGCGCAGGAAATATTCATCAATTTTCTGAATTGACGACTTGCTATCACTCGTTCTGCTGACTTCGCTAAGATCGCTATCTACAGGTACCAGGTAGGTATTGACCAACCCTGGTCAGTCCCAACCCCGAGAAGCAAATCATGACATGTAGCTTCCCTATCAAGAACTGCCGATCGCCAAAGTGTGACGCCTTCATGTATCAAATGAAGACAAATTCCCGTTCGCAATCAGCGGGGCCGAATCTGAATCCTAGGGAGGACTTGGATGAGTCCTACGAATCGCCGGAGCATGAAGGCCACGACGCCACTATTACGGACAATTCATCCCCAGTCTATAGTGTAAAGATTGAGAGCCCGGGATCTAGCGCTAGTCCAGGTCGGTATGCTGCTTCGGTCGGCCGTTCTTCACCGTCATGGGAGACATACACTCCCATGGTGAAGCAACCAGAAACATCGGTTTATTACCATAACTCAAGTTTATCGTCGTTGCCTTATAGACACTTGAACGTAGCGCAGCGAGGGCAAGAACGCCCAGGTCAGGATGAATACTATTCCAAGAAGAGCACTGTGGCACGACCTCTGGATACAGTCCAGGGAGATAAGAGCACAACGCGTCACTACCTCCAACCGGAAGTATGGGAACGCTTCAAAGAGGAGATACACGAACTATACATCGAGCAAAATAAATCTCTAAAGGAGCTAATAGAAGTCATGGAGGAGAAGGGCTTAAAGGCCACGTTAGTATATATACACAGATGAACAACCTACATGTAAGGTCACATACTAATTCGCCAGCAGCCCCCGTATGTACAAGGCGAAATTTGCGCAATGGGGTTTCGTTAAGAACAACAAGAAAAAGGATGTGGCGATGATGCTGCGATTGCAACGCGAACGAGGAGCTGTGGGTAAACCGACTACTTTCCGCCGGCATGGGAGGTCAGTCGACATTGAGACCTACATGAGGCGCAAAGGTATCTCAAGTCCGGAGCTTGTTGCGCCCGTCGCCGATATCAATTTGCCGGACTACCTACGAGCGCTCACACCTCCACCAGCTGAGCGTATGACCCTTCCGTCCCACCTTCATGCTCATGAAGTCCTCGTTTCGTGTTTTAAGGATCTCACTCTAAGCTGGCAAGAATCTGCAGTATCCCCTGCATCTTTTGAAAAAGATTTCAATCTTTACTTCGACGGGGAACTATGCGAGGCCACAAGAGACTTTAGTAGGGCCTGTTGGTTCTTTTCTAAGAACCATAATTCACTTGGTGCTTTACTCGGTCAACGCGCATTCTCTTCGCTACATCTTCTTATAAAGGCACCCTCAGCGCTTGGTCTATTCGACTTATTAATAGCGAGTGTCATATCACCGGACTTTGGACTGGCTAAGGAGTTATGGAGATACCTCGCAGAGTATGCTGAAGCAACTTTAGGACCGTCGAGTACTCTTTGCCGGCTGTTTACGGCCCTAAATGAAGTTTTCCGCAACACTTCTCTGGAAACAGGAGTGGACTTCATCTTCAGTTGCATGGAAAGCATCATTAATATGTTGCTCAGCACGAAGGGCTTCGCACAGACCGTCGTACCCTCCATTAGCTTTTTCCTACTAGGCGACTTGATTCTTTTTAACTCAACAAGGACCAACTTGCCATCGCTCCAGAAAGCGATAGCTTCTACGTCTACAATACTCGCTTCTCAAGGTGGACAACACGCACCGGGCGTGGTGAGATTCATCGAGCCGGCGGGATACCTCTGGCAACATGGACCCTACGATGAGTACTCAGCTCAGCTGGCTCATGCCTCGCTTCAGCTTGTAGACGATGTGTCTGATCGGTACGACTGGACTTATTGGGTATCGTGGCGTGTTCTTGCCCATTTCCATCGGAGTAGATGCGGCGAAGGTGAGTCCCTGGTAGGGGCTCACCCACGACACGCGCTGGCCCGATATGCGTTAGAGAGGGCCATCGATGCGGCAGAGGCTAGGCGAGGTTTCAATGAGTCGCAGATCTTCGAGAACATGGAGACATTAGAAGCCTGGCACCGCGAGGCAGGGGATACCGCACAGGAGTTAGCGGTACGGCGACGGAGAGAAAAGAGCCTACAATATTACTTCCAGGCGTTACAACGAGGTCACGGAGTAGAGATACCCAGGACCCCAACTTCGCAGTGAGGAGTTCAGCCACTACTGGACTGTCGTGTTTCAGTGAAAGGACCTTTCTAAATTGGTTTAAACGACCAGTTACTACAGCTGTCCAATTCCTCATATGAGGCGCGACGCCCTAGTTCTATCTAATATACAGCGACAATTGTATATCACAGTAATTTACGACGCTGAATTGGCTCGATCGGATACGAACTGCAGACACCTCAATATGTGAAGCAAGTCATCATTACATTTTAAGGACATCTCGCCATAAGCGCAATCTAGGAAATGTGAGCAAGCTTCGTGCCGCCATGGGTTCCTCGCAGTCTAGAATAACCAATACTCCATCCGGCGCTCATCTTCCATGGCCAATATGCATGCAACCGTTTATCGTATGCATCTTTAAGACCAAAAATGACTGAAAGGAAAAGGGGAAAACGAAAGTATGAGCTACCGCACTTATATAGCACCAACCTTCTCATCCCACCAGCTCTTCCAATCAACAAACTTGCGCCCCGTCCGCGCCTCCTCTGCAGCAAACACCATGGCATGGCTTCGGATTATCTCCTCAAGGCTGCACCCGATGAACTCGCGCTGCGCCCGCGGCGCCGCCCAGCCGAGATTCTTGACTCTGTCCACGGCCAATATGAACTGGCGCGTGATACCGTGGTCGCCTCCACCATGGCCCAAGCTCTCCAGCTTGGGATGGTACGTCTTCTGAGTCCCGGTCTTGAAGTCTTCGACCGTGATTGTCCGCGAGTCTGCGTATATCTCGCCGGTCGTGCCATATACATATGTGAAGCGGTGGCACTGGCGCTTCGTCTGCGCGATCATGTGGAAGGTGGCTTGCTTGGCGCCGCGGTTGCCGACGGAGTCGGAATACGTATTTTTGGCGGATGGAAGGGGGTCTTCGTCCCACTTTATAGTTACGACTTGCTCGTCGCACACGTCGTTGTCAGACTCGAAGACGCACCGCCCGAACCAGTTGCGCGCGTCGATTTCTGCTTGCGGAGTGGAGGAGTCGTAGTCCTCGGCCAGTTTGCGCAGGAGTTCTGGGCGGGCACGCTCGATGTCGCCACCGAAACTCTCGATGTCAGGTAGTACAACGCTCATGGGCCACCGCGTGTTCCCCGTCTCGAGACCCTGGTGTCGCGCGCTTTCGTATACGCGTTTACTAGAGTACATGCAGTCGGGTTCGGCGGCGCAGCTTAGACAATTCGTGGCAGAGCCTGCTGCTTTGGGCTTCCGACTTTTCTTAAAGAACTGTAGCGACCCCGTAGACGTCACTTCGGAAGGAATATGAGGGGGCTCGTCCGAATCAGGCTGGGCGGGTGAGCAGAGGAGCCAGAGGATGATGTCGATGTCGTGGCAGCTCTTGGTAAGAAGCGACGGCGCCGTGGTTGATTCCTTGCGCCAGTTGCCCCGCACGTACGAGTGGGCAAAGTGCCAAAATCCCACCGGCTCCGTGTGCACTACACTCAGAATCTCGCCGATGGCCTTGTCATCAAGGAGAAGCTTACGTAGCGTCATGTTATGCGGCGAGTATCGCAAGACATGGCCGACAGAGAACACCTTGGTGGGCTGGAGGGGGGCTATAGCTCGGTATATACTGACGCAGTCATCCAGGGTTGTAGCGAGTGGCTTCTCGCACATGATATGGAGATTGAGTGGGGCGAGGGCGACCACAACATCGTGGTGCATCTCATCACGAACACATATGAAAGCCGCGTCAACACCCTCTGGCACGTCCTTCTCACCAGCTGCCTCGCGCTGTCGCCGCCGCACCTCCCAATCGATGAAGTCGCGCCAATCAGCGAAAGCGGAGCCCTCAGGCGGGGGCCGCTTGCGGTCGGACCAAATAAAAGTACGGACATATTCCTCACGTTTATAATCATCGGGTTCGCAGACGGTAGCTACAACACCGTTACTTGATTGTATGGTACAGCGGCCGTAAACCCGACCCCTAGAGCCGGCCCCGATGATGAGGATTCGGGGCGGTTTCGGGGACATGGGCGGGGGCGTTGGCGGCCGAACTTCGGTGCCTGCCGGCTCGTTTTCGAGGTCCGCTGGGCCTTCGTCTTGGATGTTGTGGGGTGCCATGATGAGCTATGAGAGTTTCTTACGTGGAATAAGTAGCAGTAAGCAAGAGATGGGGTCTTATGTCTTAGGGATAGGTTGAGATCTATCTGGAAATTAATGATGGGGTCTAAGATGAAACAGCTACCTATCGTAGCTGGAGATATGCCCGTATGAGATGGAGAAAAATCGCAAAAAAAGGCACCTCACACCGAACAAAGAGATCTATCTCAGCTTATAACTGAAAACATGCGGGATTTTGTATTCAGCTTCATGGCGTTAGTGACCAAATATGGACATAAGATAGAGATATGGTGAGAGTTGTTGGTGAGATGTCGAAGGCATGAAGCCTAAGTTTACCTAGCTGGGTATTGGGGCTTATCGGGCCATGATTGATTTGTTACCGAGGCCCTCTCACTGGCTGTTCCTATGACCGGATGGGGCAACTGTAGCAGCCTGCGTGTAGTAGCAAGCGCTAAGACATTGGAGGCTTGGGTCTCATGATTTGAGTTGAGTTTGCAATCCAATGGCCCTTTCCGCACGCAGAAATCTTATGCACGACGTGAGAAGTTGAGGCGGAGGTGCGTCACTCGTGATCTAGATACCGAGTTTATTATATTGGAATGGGAGTGTAACGTTATCTGTAGCTTTACGGCACAGTTTTTGACAATTGTGTTTGCTGAGTCAGCTGAGAGGCAGACTTGACTGGCCCCGCTTATGCGATAGATGGGCCATTCGTGGAAGCGCTAGGTACTGAGTATATAAACTAGCAGATTTTGGTAAGAGGACAAGGGCGTGTAACTCAGTGGTAGAGTGCTCGCTTTGCATGCGAGAAGCCCAGGGTTCGACTCCCTGCTCGTCCAAACCTTTTGTCGTCATCATGGTTCTCCTTTTTACCGACTCGCGCCTTTCTTTATTGCTATATTTTATCGGTATGCTTTTAATACAAGTAAATTCTAAACTGCATCATTTTTATCTTAGCACTTTATAAAATTTACATCCATGATAACTGTGTCTGCAACGAGAGCTTACATATCTCACAAATCAGCCTGAATCCGGTACAAGTTAGAACCTGATTCATTTGAACAGTTATTCCGACACGTATAAGTCAGGTTCGTTTAACAAGTAACTACGTGGTATAAATCACCAATTTCTTCCTGTGCGGTGACACATAGAAGCCTAGTTCAGGATGAGAGTGACAACAAATGACATTTTTCCGTTTGTTAAAGACTCGACTTTAAAGAGGCGCATAGGAGCAAGGATAAATTACAATGGAAGTAGAATTGTTATTTCACTGCCTTGTGTCATCAGTCACGTCACGCCTTTGTTCACAGTCTGATTCAGGATCTTAGTGGCATTCTAAGTCCTACATATCACGAATGCATACGTACGCCCCTGCCAACTAAAGGTATAATGCAGCGTTGATGAAGTCTCTCATTCATTAAGAAACTTAACAATCAAGGTACCTTATCAATGCCAGATGCAGAATCAGCAAAGGCGGCATATTTCTGCCCGTATATCCCCAGCGCAATTACGCTCTCTTGGGGATGCACGATCGAGCTTGATGTCTTGGGACTACCAGCTACTTCGCGCATCCAGCACAGCGCCGCGGGGTGTCTCTGTGCCGGCAATCAAGACGCGATACTCCTTGGCCACCTAAAAGGATGGCGCTCTGATGGGGAAGAGGTCCTACAGATCGAGCCGAGGTGTGTAGCAACTATCATCATAAAGCTGATCGACAAATGGGGCCTAGGAACGTCTGGCTTCCGGGAGTACGTCCTGGCATGGAAGGAAGAGCTCTGGAAATGTGCGGCGATGCCGACTAAGTCGCTCCCGAAGATTAGTGAAACAAGGAAAAAACAGGGTATAGTTAAGACACGGTTGAATTATAGGTTCAGACGGCGTTTGAAAGATAATAGTAAAGTCTAAGGGTAGGGCATTTAAGATAATTGCACACATTTCTCACCAAAGGCGTATTTCGATTCGCACATTGGTAGGCGCCCTTTGTTACAAGCAACGTTAAGCGCAACTGCAATATACTTCGATTATGGTCACCTGTTGCTTGTAGAGAAGACGCAGGAGAGCCGCTACCTGTTATCAGACCCTCCCCCTTTAGTAATTGAGTCGATGGTGTTCACAGACGTCCCGCAGTAGCACATCTCAATGACTCCTTTCTAATACACTCATAAACAAAATATGTCTCTTAAGCTTAAATGACCAGATCAGCTGTTGATTTAATTGTAAGACCATAGTAATAATACAATTGAATTACAACCGACTGAACTGAACTTCCGGTCCCGCCACCACCAAGAAAGTAGTTCCCATAACAAGGCTCTCCCAGAAAGCGATTCCCACCCCTGAAACCCACAGGAGTCTCAAGGTGTCTCCTCAATCCTCGCTCCGCACCCTAGCTCAGCGCAGGGAACGGGATTGACGCATACACCATGACATGGCTGATTGGGAACGGGACAAACGACTTCGCAGGGTGCGCTACAGGAGAAATCGGTGACTATGCCGTTGATGCATTCCTCGTAGAAATCGAATATTATGCAGATCTTCCAGTCATCGCCTGCGACGCAGCCGTTGTTGTCCGTGCGCGATTCGATGGCAAGGTCGGGCGCCGGGGCAGCTCTCGCGAAGCCGCAAAGGAAGGCGACGAGCGGAATCGTGGTGGTGAACTTCATGTTGGCTGTGGAGATGTTGTAGCGAGTTGTTCTAAGCTTGGTTCTTTCCTTGCGAACAGATGAGTAAAGTAGTAGTAAAGCCTACGGTGCTCACTAAGTAACGAATGAAATGCCAACCTAGATGGCAAAGTGAATGAAGGAAATGAGTGAGATTGTTGATGGAAAAGGGAAGCAGAGGCACATTTATCAATGCATATACCTAACGCCAAGATTACATGTATATTACTACAGAGAAATGCCATGAGAAGTTGATTGCCTACGGTTGAAGCCAAGCAACAGAACTAGACCAACAAAATCTGTGTTTGAAACAGGAACTATCAATAGTTCGCGGATTCAGCATCGCATGACCCATCAGCCAAGTAAATAACTATCTGGGAAATATCATTGTCACGATGCCAACCTTAGCTAGGGGTACGATCCATGTTCTTCCGTAAGGGACTCTAAACCTATCTAGCTAGCTCGTGGTATACATGGAGAAGACATCCTTTGTCTATGCTATCTTAGACTCTTACCTCCGATGTCCAGGCCCTCTTTCGTCGAACCCTAACAGGTCACCTCTGACGGGTCAGTCCCCTTATACGAAGGCCGAGGAGCCTCGTAGTAGAGAAAAGGAGAAGCGAAGGCCTCTTTATATCGAATGAGTTCAGTAAACATTTAATCATTCGCTTTTATTTAATTTTAGATTGTAGCAACACTTTATTTCAATAATTTGCACCTGAGTGGATGGTAAGTAGCATAGGGTTGATATGTGGTTTACGTAAATTCTCCTTGCCTATATATTATTAGTCGTCTGGTTCCAGGTGAACGTTGATCTGAGTTGCATACTTTTGAATAGCATCGGTCCAAATATCACACATCTCTACCTCCTGTTGCCCTGCCGAAGGAATCGGGAAAAGCGCACTACTTCGTCCGACTAGGTTAGAGCTAGACAATCATAGGATTCGTTCCGTAACCTGTACCTTCCTGACCCGTAGATCCTGGGGCCAAGCTTCACCTAATGATCCTTGGTGTTGGCAAAAATGACGACGGAAGGATTACAAAAAGTATAAGGCATTAATTATATCAACGGATTCTCTATTTCATTAGTTAACAATTGGAAGATTTCTGTTCGATTGAGTCTATTTAGTATAAAGACTGCATCAAGTCAATTCTTTAGACTATCACGAAGTCGCATGATAACTTTTCAAAGCCTTATTAAATAACACGACGAAGTAACATATCAAGATGATCTTTACTCGCATATTGCAGTTTCTGTCTTTTATGGCGCTCGCTGCCTTTGTCGCTGCTGATGGGGCTACCTGTCAAACTTCAGCTGGCAGTCCCTGGGCCGCGGACTGCAAAAACGCGCTTGATGCCCTCCAAAAGGACGTTGGCCGTATTGGCAACGAAGACTGCGAAGTAACGGATAGTTAGTAGCCCCTATTGTCCCTATCCTTCCCGTCCCGTAGGCCTAGAATCCGAACCAACGCCATCCTGGCAAGGAATACTAATTCCGAACCCCCCCAAAATCTAGGTAAAAAGAGCAAATGCCAGACAGTGAAGAAAACTAGGAAGCTGCAAGGTCGACCTGTGCTTTAACGGCAAGACGGGTGACGGCGCTGTCCGGAAGGACCACGTAGTGGATATAGGGAACAAGCTGCTCGCAGCAAAGTGCGGCAGATACGCTGTGGATGGTGAGAAAGCGGGACTTAAGGTCGGCGGCTACTGGACCATGGATAATCCGCGAGAGTTACTCAAAGGCGATATCTGGTGTACGGCACCAAAGGAATCTTCGAGAGTACAATTTAGTAAAGCATAGTGGGAGTGAGTAGGCGGAGCACGAGAGATCATTTGGGGAGAATCAACTACCTAGCCGGTTGACAATCTACAAATGAAAGTTAGTAAACTTCTTTCTCATAGACCAATAATTTCGAAAGTATGGCGTCGTCACTAAATGATACAGGTAACTATATTCAATGCCTTGAGAGTCCTATGAGAATTATGAGGAAGTTGTCGATCGCTCAAATTGCCTGTAGAACTCAGCACCATTGCACTAGGTATCCGAAATATTTGAGTGATAAGGTCCTTAATACATGTAGGTACCTAATATACTTCCAAACAAGCCTGCCAAGTCACGCTACCTTCTGGACTTGATCCTAACGGGGAGTCCGTCCTTGATATGGCTGGTAGCCATGACTTTAGGGTCGATGATCTGATATGCTTTAGTGTCCATAAACGACTCCGCGTTTTCAGGATAAGCCTCCTCGACTTCGAACTCGCGGATCGTTAGGGCAAGAATCAGCCTGACCTCCAAGGAAACTAGTTCTTGACCGATGCAATTCCGAGGTCCCATCTCAAACGGCCGCCAGGTGTTCTTCATCGGGTGGAACGGGTCGTTCTCACGCAACATGAATCGCTCTGGCCTGAAAAAATTTGGGTCGGGAAAATACTCGGCGTCGCGATGTAAGGTCGTTGCAGACGAATGCAGCATGAAACCATATGTCGGATAACGATCCCCAGTATGGGGGTCCTTGAGGAAATGACCTGGTGGAGACTGACGAATAGTACCTCCTACTGGCGGGAACAAGCGCAGTGCTTCTTTGAGCACGGCTATCGTGAACGGCATCTTGTTTAAGATCGTAGGGTCGGCTCTGATGAGGTGGGCAGCGGCTGTTGGGTCCTCGCCCAACACTTCGTCGTGTTCAGCACGTATTTTAGCTGCTCTGTATGGATCTTTGCTGAGCAGGTAGTATATGTATGCAAGAACAGTGGCGGTGGTATCATGCCCAGCGAACATGAAGATCTTGATATGCTTGACGACTCGCTCTATGAACTCGGGTGGGATATTTCCTCTGGCTGAGTAATCCTGCGTTTCGTTGACATGTTCTTTCAGAGCGAGAGCCACAATGGTCTTTGGTCCTTCAATCTTCTCGTAGTTTTGAGCAGTATTGTAGATGTAGGGAGCCAGCTCGTTTCGAATAATACGGTTGTATATCCAGTGTTTGAAGGGGCGAAGTGGGTTCAGGAGCTTTTTAAGATCAAGCTCTAAATAAATCAGACTGAGCTGGGATTTCATAATTTCCATTAATCGATTTGGTCTGGTCTGTGTATGTAGTCGTGTTCCCCTATTGCCATGTTAGACTTTCGAGGCTGTCATGTTGATGGGTTTCTGTAACTCAAGCTTACAGTACAGCACGCCCAATTATGTCCACGGTTATATCGGTCGTGTAATCTTCAAGTTTCACGACTTCCCCGGACGCGGCGGCTTTCTCAAGTCGCTCTCGGAAGACCAACACTTCTTCTATCATATCAGGGACAAGTGACAGGAGATTTCTTGCCGAGAAACCGGGGTTGAACATGCTTCGCGCCTTCTTCCATTCTGGGCCGTCTAGATTCACTAAATCCTCGCCTCCCGTGAAGGCCTTAAATTCAACCTGTGGCATAGCCCAGTACTTAGGAAGGCTGTTTTCCTGGGTGAACTGAGCCATCATATCCGGTTGATAGACCGCTATCATCGGATATCCGATCGGCCAGGGGTCCATATAGAGAAGACCTTTCCTTGTGATTTCAGGATACTCATGCTTAAGATAGAGGAATAACCAATGACCGTGAGAGTCTCGCGGGATTTTGTACTTCATATGAAGCTTAGCAATCGTTATGAGGTGCCCAAAGAGAAACGAATGAGGCAGAATCGGCTACAGATGGTTAGTATCATAGGGGGAATGTGTGTCCAGGGGTTAATTAGAACAAGCTCTAGCGCGACACAGATGCTGACACTGCTCAAATACCAGCAGGTGTGGCTGCGGCCGTCCTAATTTTTGAGAAGTGGTATATGAACAGGAACTCACAATCCCATGTTCTTTTTCGACTCGTCTAAACATCATTCGAACCCGATACAAGCGGTAAAAGAATACCACCAGACCAACCAGGGCCAGATACCCAAGACCCTTCATGATGAACGAGGCCGTATCAGGGCCCAGAGGTCCCAGTAATTGCGGCATGGCGTTTTCAGTTGTTCGATCAGTAGAGGTAAAGTAAAAAGAACGGCAAATGAAGACACTCAGCGGCCAGAGTTGCGACTGTCGAGGCCGTCTTCTTGGGGCTTTTAAACGGTATCTTGTATGGAATGATATCTAGCTTATTACCAATCAGCCTTGCTGGGGTGGATTATAGTCAAGCCCAGTGGGGGGAAGGAATCCAGCACAGCCACGGCTGCCAGGTCGGAATAGGGCCCCGAAGGCATGGTAATATAACAAAACGACAACTAGAGACCTCAGCCGTACCGCTGTCGGTGTCAGATATCACCTAGTACTGGCTCATGTAAGGGGTCTTTTGGCTGACTAACTGGTTGCAGAGTAGTGTACCTAACATACCTAAGAGGTAGTTGAGCAGTATTCCAATTGGTTGGTTGTGTCGTATCCCATTTTCCACCTTCGCCCTTGCGTTAAGCCCAATATGAATAGGAATTTGCACGTGATCACCCTATTGGGACTGCGTGGATGCTCCTAGTGTGCACTACCGGTAGACGAAAACTGCTCTTCTCATTTTCGGCGTTCAAAGTACCCAATGTCTCTATTTAGAAACATCTGTTCCGGAAGGAGTCTAGTGGCTGCCGCACGAATACTTTTAGTATTTTTGACTTACTTTGTATTGATCACTGAGGCTCTGCTCATCTTCAGGGTCCACGAATTGAAAATTGAATCGAGTGCATAATTATTAAAGATTGCATGTAACGCGAGTTACATCGGGACTGCAGAGTATGTATTCCCTTATCTCTTTATCTAAGAGATACGTACAGTATGTAACCCTACCTAGACGCGCTCTTAGGTACGCGTAATCTTTGTACTATCGGACTCCTAACTGGTTCATGCATAAAGTTCGGCTCTTGAGGTGGGTCTTACTAGGTAGATACAGTGTAAAATTCCCGCAGGTAGGGCGACATTAGCCCTTCCTTCTATACTTTATACTGTATTCGATAGCGTCCATCATTTCCCGCGAACTAGCACCCCTGAATAGATCGATGCCAAAATTAGCCCAACGTCACTAAACCTCCTAATCCCCCGCATACTACGAGCTCAATTACCTGTTTGCTCTCAACTCGCAACTTTCCAAGGAAAAGGTTCTCAGTTTTCATTTTTCCCTTTTTTAACCTGATGGTCGGTTAGGTATTCGAGAGACCTATCCCCCTTTTCCAGCCTCCCAACGTATTACGCTGGTTCTTCCCTACGGCCTTGGATTATCTACGGACATTTACACTCGTTTATACTTTGTTTTTCGTCCGCATGTTCCCTGCTCCGTTATTTAATATCTCGCAATCGCTGGTTTTTGCTGAGCAGCCATCCATGTGCCGATAAATCAACAATAGCAACCACCTGCAACAATGGGGATCTCCGAGCGAAGGTCCATTCGCTCGTGTATCACACGCCCGTCTAGGCCACAAAAGATAGCACTGGCCGTTGTGGCCTTTCTGTTTATCATTTATAACCTGACGCCATACGATAGCCGACCACGATCATTCCTTAGATTCCAACACAATGTTATCGAAGACTACTACCAGAACGCCCACCCGAGCGATTCGTGGCTTTTTAAACCGCAAGCTTATCCAATCGATCCTAATAACGACATTGGCATAATAGTCAAGACCGGGTTTGGGACGAGACACCGAGTAACAGCGGCGCTGCAAGCATTAAGCAACGAGTCCTTTTTCGCCGACATTATTGTCACCCAGGACTTTCCGGTCCTCTCAGACCAAAAGAATTATACACTGGCGAATGGCAAAGAGGTACCGGTCATTGACATCATTGGGTGGAACCTCGAGCGAGGAGCTCTCAAAGGTCAAGAGCAGCAGGAACGCGTAATGAAATACACGACTCTTTGCGAAGCTGTCGAAGGCGAAGAGTGGATGCTCGCTGATGGATTAGGGAAGGACATGGGTTGGGAACTTGACGCAATGAAGGTTCGATACCCCTGGCGAACAACCAACAAACAACATTCAGCTAATATGGTTCTAGTTCCTTCCCAGTCTCGAGTATATGTGGCAGACTATGCCAAAGAAGAAGTGGTACATAATGGCAGACGATGACACCTACATCATTAAGTCGTCCTTGAGCCTGGTTCTTGGGCACTTGAATTTTGCCAAGCCACAGTTTCTTGGGAACCCGGTGGGCGACTACAAAGGCCGTTTCCCACATGGGGGATCATCTGTGGTTATGTCCGGCGCTGCTCTTAGCAAACTGTATGATCAACACCCCGAAGTTGCTGCCGAAGGCCATCAGGAATCGCCCACGGCAATCTGGGGTGATAAGCTACTTTCCACAACATTCATGAAGATCGGAATCTATCTTGACGAGACCTATCGACGCCTATTCAATGGCGAGCCTCCCTGGATGACGCGAATGTGGGCGGATCGATTCTGTCTGCCTCTAGTTTCCTTCCACGGGCTCGGCAATGGCGATGCTATGGTGCATGTGGGCGAAACCTTTAAGAACATGACGAAGCCCGTATTTTGGAGACAGCTGGGAAAGATTTATGGTGCCCCGGACTTCGCGTCATTCATCGCCGAACCGATTCGAACTAACATCGACTACGTTGGGCGACTTGACGAATATAGTACGACCGTTGATAAAATCACGGAAGTTGATGAGTGCGTCAAAATTTGCCACGAGCACCCGACTGGATGCCTAGCTTGGACGTTCGATCCGGGGCGGAAACAGTGCCACTTTGCACGGTGGGCAATCCTCGGAGACGGTGCCGAGGGTAGGTTTTCCGGCATAAATGGACAGCTGGCTCAAAAGCTGGAGAGCTCATGTCGTTCCCCGCCATAGGATGCACGCGTCTGTCTTTACATCCACGAATCCTTTGAACTTTTATTCTGTATATATATGGGGTTGGCATGATAAATATGAGGCGTCTCATTCGGCAATGGAAATGCTGTTTGGGCGGGCAGTGCTATAGACTTCATAAGGGAGGGGAGACATGACTTGGAACGATACCCCAGGACGGACTGTAATTTGTAATGGATCTTAGATGAGCATTCTAATCCTAATTGGACTGAACCGTCTTCCTACATAAATGTTGACGACGAGCCTAATGACCGGTTCGACTGACTGTGGAGGCCATATGTGACAGTTTTTGGTTTACCCGTGGACGTCTCGTATATCACGCGTCTCCATGTGTGTTTAAGGGAGCAATCTCTGGTAAATGCGTGTTGAAATGCAATGTAACGCTGCAAGGTTAATTTGAACGATACACACATACCCGACGGTATTACTAGTGCTGCCAGCGCCGCACACCTTAGGTACATACCTATAGGATACCTCTTATACCTCATGTAGGCTGACGTGATTTTATTACCTACATCGGATGTACATGAAGGTGTCTAGGCTATAATCGGCAAACTTTTCTTGAGCCTCAGTCCGGTATAGGTTTGGTGGCGTCGTGGCTTGACTATCAGCACTTTGTGCGGCGATAAGCTTGGGCAAGCGATTCAAGTTTTAAGCCGATTTCAGATCGCCGCTAATCCGAACCGAGACAGGGGTAATCAAGGTACAAGCAGGACTGTTTAGGGGTCGATGACGTGTGGGGTACTTTGGGTTTTGGGGCCCTTTTTGACGTCAAAATCCCGAAAGTGGTGCAGATACCTTCTTGTCAAATCATTGTATATTACTCATTCAGCCGACCATTCCAGCTGAAAGAAAACAATCCGTTTTGGTCCTGCGATATAAACTTTTTCCGTGTCTTCCGAAAACGAGACGCCTTATTTTACTGTCTTACCCTATTCCTTAATAAAACACGCGGCCCAACTCCGGATCCCTTGTGGAACTTCATCCCTGCCAGGTTAATTATCCCGTCGGTTCTGTCGGCTTCCTTTACGGACTCGAACCAGCTTTCGGACTTGAAGTTTGGGGGTCTAGCCAACCACATAGGGTATCATCCGAGCCCCCGCGGCGTTCCTGTATCTATAGGCGACGTTCCGAAAACGTCACAACGATGTCAGAAACCACACCCAACGCCCAAGCCGCTGGCTCCAGTTGGACCGCGTTCCTCAAAGTGAGTCAATACTCTCCTTGTATTATACCAGCTGCTGACGACCTCGGAAATAGTCTATTGCTTCTTTCAATGGCGATCTCTCCTCCCTGACGGCCCCGCCTTTTATCCTATCCTCCACGAGTCTCACCGAGTTCAGCTCATACTGGGCTGAGCACCCCAGCGTCTTCGCAGCACCGGCGAAAGAATCCGATCCCGAGAAGAGAGCTTTGCTAGTGTTGAAATGGTTCTTAACTACACTCAAGCAGCAATATGCAAGTCGAAGCGAGCAATATGGCAATGAGAAGAAGCCCCTTAACCCCTTCTTGGGCGAGCTCTTCTTGGGGGAATGGAAGGATGATGCAGGTACAACCCAGTTGTTCAGCGAGCAGGTGAAGTAGGTTTAGTCGTGCCGGACTTGTGGACAAGCACCTTTGTTAACCTACAACTTAGTCACCACCCGCCAGCGACTGCGTACAGCATTATCAACGAACCCACCCAAGTCCATCTCCAGGGATATAACGCCCAGAAGGCTAGCTTCTCTAAGACTATCAATATCAAGCAGATAGGACATGCGGTATTGACGGTCCCGGATCCTTCTAAGCCGGGGGAGAAAGACACTTATTTGATTACGCTACCGTCCCTTCACGTCGAAGGACTGATATTTGGGTCGCCCTTTATAGAACTTGATGGTGCCTCTTACATCACTTCATCGACAGGATATACGGCCAAAATCGATTATAGTGGCAAGGGCTGGCTAAGTGGCAAGAAGAACTCATTCACGGCGACCCTTTACCCAACTGGTAAGGAAAAGGAAGTGATCTATAACTGCTCCGGCCAATGGACCAAGGCGTTCGAAATCCATACTGGGCCAGCGAAGCACAACTCTTCAAAGACCCTCATCGAGACTTGGGACCCTACCGATAACCCTACCTCCGAGCTTATTGTTGCCCCTATCGAGCAGCAACACCCGCTAGAGTCTCGACGAGCATGGGCCAACGTGGCGGCTGGCATCGCGAAGGGGGATATGGACTACGTCGGTAGAGAGAAGGCCAAGATCGAGCAGGCACAACGCGCAATGCGGAAGAAAGAGCAAGCTGAGGGCCGCGAGTGGGAACGAAGATACTTCTCTGCCGTCAACGAGCCGGACGCGACGCTTGAGGCGTTGGCTCCGAACGTTGGACTAAGCACGAATGGGGACTCGGACAAGACGGGCGGCTTGTGGCGCTACGATGTCGCCAAGGCTGAGAAGGCCAAAAATGAACAACTGAGTGAAGAGGAGAAGGCCCAGATAGCTCGCGAGTTACTTGGCCAGTAGAGTATAGCCGGCATTTATATACATAGAGATGCTGAAAGGAATTGCATAAAGGTCCACTGGCATTCGATGTTTACCTACATACAGATAATCAAGGAGTCTTGCTGCCGAGAAACGTTCCGCTGGCGTGAGGATAGGGGTGGCGCCTGGTTTTACTTCGGTTGGCTATCGCATAGATAGTTGATAATGGGTTAAAAATATGGCGTAATAAAGCGATTCGCTCGTTAGTGTCGATGAGAAGGGGTGGTTGTGATCGATGTGCAAATTTTGAGGCTTGCAAAGCTATCCTTCGGGTCCGGGAAATGGGTAATGAATGGCAAGTGAAGATGCTGTGTTGCCATCGGATCTTACTAAGGTGCGACTGATGTCTAAGTTAATTAGTATCGACTATTTTGACTGGTTTGCTCAGTGCCTGTTGTCTCATATGATAGAAGGGGTAAAAACTCGCTTATATTATGAAATGAGCAAGTTCAGTAAGAGATCGCGTGAATGTATGGGACCGGGAGAAGATCAGCTTCCTTGTTGAGTATTTACGACCACATGAGCACTTTATCTACAAAATTGACGAGTTCTCAGTGAAGTGGCGCCGTTGAGCAGCTTATGAGGAACGAGATTGCGAGGAAGTAAGGAAGGGGTTGATGTTGAGGTGTTGAAGATTCGTGCTCGCGAGGAATTATGAGATAAAGACGGTAGCAGATGGGGGTTACTGACTTCTCAAGATTGACACTTCCTTCGTAGAGACGCCACATGATGTAGACAGCTGAAGCTATAGGATCACGCCAAGCCTAGAAACCGGTTTCAACCTACCAAGGTAGCTTTTAAGCTGAATTCGACGGAATCTTACAATCACTGTCTGTCTGGATAGGCGACAATAAAAAAAACTCCAAGTTATAATCCCACCGACATATGCGACTTGAATAATGTCTGGGTGTCAAATTAATAGAAAATGCATGACTCCGTTCATTTCTCCAAAGGCTAGGTGGGCACCGTGATTGTTATACTGAACGATGCTTCTATTATGAAGCCATTTCTTATTTGAAAGGGATATATTTAAGTGTGTCGTAGTACGGATTGCCTCGTAACTACAATACTTGGTCTGAGACCGAAGTGATAGCCACTCTCACTAATTCCAAATATTGTGACTTTCTAGAATATCGTAACATGAACCTATCGGGACCTATTCACTCGTTTTCCGAATCCTTCCTCAGCTGGTTCCCCGATCAAGTAACGCTTGGTCTTTTAAGGGAGCTGGAAGAAGAGCGGGTCCGGGATTCTGGATGGATAATGGCGTTGGAAGGATGCAATATTGTCAGATTGTGCCCTACACTACGCCAAATGGTATCTTGGTGATCTCGATCGTTACTGGCTCTTCCCTACTGTATATCAGTGCGTATCTAATAGGTATCACCTGGATCCGGGATGATACGGTGTCAGTGTGGCACAAGTCTCACGTGGGATGGAATTTGAGGTAGTATCTATGCCGTTCCTGTAACAAGTTGATGCTCAGAAATTCCCGATACCCTGAGACGATCAGCTACCTGATGTTATTAGGGAGGGATCCAGAACCCTGTTGGTAGTTAGAGCCAATATAATTTATAGTGTTGGTATTTAGTTCATGAAGATTATCTGGGCATGTGGTACGTCAAATAATGCAGAATATATATTTATATTCAAGTCACATATTCGCTTGAATATGAACGGGATGAATAAAATGAGGGAGAGGAGCTTTTTTCTGTACTATCAACTTAGCGACACAGCTTCCTTTGAATTTAATAGCCCTTTAAAGACTAAGGTAGGATTTTCGTTAGTGTAAGCCTAGCTGGGATTGGATCAGTTAAAGACTATAGCCCCTTGCAGACGTTGAGCAAAGGATCAACGCATGGTTACACATGTAGCCGCTAAACATCCCACACCTGACAGTCGTATTAGAACCGGTGCGCGGGACCTTTGGGTTGTAAAATTGTGGTGCGCCGCAAACTAGCCAGCCACGACCAATGCCAATGGAGACTTTGGGTGGTGTTATATGAACCGGCGGAATGGGTGTAGGTCGATCTGTTTGTCAGCTTCTGGAGGGGGATAAAGACCCGGGGCCCTACCCGCTTCATGGAATAGGTTGCTTTTATCGTTGGAAGGGATAGACTAGGAAATAGCTGAGAAGGTCACGCGGACCACAACTGCCCGACAACACATGGCCTGACGGATTCACCATGGCCAACGGCAATTTTAGAGTCATCGTCGTCGGTGGCGGCCCCGTGGGCTTGACCATGGCCAACGCACTTGCAAAAGCCGGAATCGACTTCGTAGTTCTCGAAGGTCGACCAGCCGTCACAGAAGACCAAGGTGCAAGCTTGGTTCTCGGCGCTCAATCGATGCGTGTCCTAGCACAGATTGGAATCCTAGATCGTTTGAAGCAAATTGGCGCAGAGATACTCGAGACTCGACTCAACACCGCAACCGAAGGCCGCGTATACAAAAAATTGCCAGGCCGCGACGTAATCATTCTCAAGTAGGTGTAATACCAACACCCCTTCCTCCTAATCTCGATTATGCTAACATAAACTGCTTGATAAGCCACGGTTGTGCTGCGTACATGTTCAACCGAGCTCACTTGGTACAAGCAATCTACGATGGCCTGAGCGACTCCAATAAGTCTCGAGTCTTGACTAACAAGAAAGTAATCGATATTTCGGCCGACGAGTCAGGCGTCTCTGTTATTTGCAAAGACGGGACGAAGTACGACGGATCCATCGTTATCGGCGCTGATGGTGTTCACAGCATAGTCCGTAAGCGAATGCGTTCACTTGCTCTAAAGGCCTCGCCAACGATCGATATCGACGAGGATAATCCGTTCGTGAGCGAGTATATGACCGCGTGGTTCTCCTTTCCTTTGCAGGGTGACAATAAAGGCGGTCCTCCAGGTTTGGCATGGTGGTCCCACTCGAAAGACCACTCAGCGCAGTATCTCCTAGGTGTTGACCGTGCTTGGGCATTCATTTACGAGCGCCTCCCCGCCCCGAGTAGAGAAAGCCCCCGATACACAGAGGCGGATTATGTCGCGTTCATGGAGAAGTGGGGTGATATTTATATCTGCGATAATGTGCAGGTAAAGGACGTTTTTCCGCAGCGCTACCACGGCGGGATGACGATCCTCCAGGAGGGCGTCTTGAAGCGCTGGACCTGGGGCAGGATGGTGCTTGTTGGCGATGCCGCTCACAAGTTCACGTCAAACCAGGGGCTCGGGTACCAAGATGGTCTCAACGATGCGGTAGTTCTCGCCAACCAACTCTACCACGTCTTACATACTCCCCTCCAAAATAGCGAGAATAAGAAAACCGAGAACAAGAGCGACCCGGGTCTCGAGGCTCTTTCCGGCGCGTTCGAGCGCTACCAGAATGCGCGCATAAAGGACGCCCAGGCGAACTGCGACCTCTCGGCTACAACGACGCGACTATCCGCTTGGCGGAACGGTTTCTACTGGTTCTTCGATTGGTGGGCCCGGCCACTTTTCCCTCGCTGGCTCGACATATGGATGGGCAATTACATATTTCTCGAACGCGTCAGCCATGGACCGGTGCTTGACTTCGTGGAGGGTGAAGAGCCGTTCCCAGCAGGCCGCGTGCCTTGGAAGTATCCTATCCCGAATCGCAATCGTCCGGCGACTACCACGAAGGCAGAGGGAAGCTCACAGGTTCCACTTCGGAGAATTTTAGGCGTCTTCTGCCTTTTGATGATAGTGTTGATTATGATGAGTGGTCGTTATAGGGTGCATTGAACTTGGTGGTTTATACATGATAGAAGACTTCTTTGCATCATAGAGAGACCTGTGTGGGACTTTCTGTAATCACATCTGAATACCTGAGTGCCTGGATGGGCATGTCATGTAGTTTGATAGACTCGAAGTAGTTACCTAATATTGGGAGTAGCGTTTATTGTCCTTGGTTTAAGGCACATCACCCTCACAAAGGAGTCTGACTGATCAGCTCCTAGAAGAGTAAATACGGCAGGTATTTCTTTTAGTAACCGGTATATCTCCTACAGTGAGGGATGAGATCTGTAAACATAATTTAGTTTTAGGATTGTCGTTACCAACAACGTAAGGAGGGAGTTGATGGTCTGTTGGCAGATGGTCAATGATGAAAAGGGGGTAAAAGGGGGCGGGGCAGCAATTGGTACCTCCGTACCATTATGCAATATGCATGCATCTGATTTTAGTGTGTCCCCTGCATCGTGCATAACCATGGGTCCAAGCTGGAGTGGAAACCGTGGCTGGCTTTAGCGTGTGGCTGAGGTCTTAGCTCTTCATTAGCTGCACAGCGCCTGGTCCCGCTCACGTAACTGCGCAGGCACCTGGATTCCGAGATCTCTTTGCTTGCCGCAGGCCCTTCCTGCACCTGGTCATCAGCTTCAACAAACGGCGACCCAATGACTTGTTCGAGATAGTGCCGAGCTTTTAGAGGTATCTTTTCTCCTATAGACTCAGTTCTTATCGTCGACACAACGCCAGAAAATGTCTACGACTCCCGCTCCGCCTGAGGACCAGGCGAGACTCCTGGAAGATGCCCTGATTGCCGTGCGCCAGCAGACCGCATTGATGCGCAAATGTCTCGACACTCCTGGCAAGCTTATGGATGCTCTTAAGTGCTGGTAAGTGACGATAGAATCCAATTGCTGAAGATCTTCCCAACTGCCGAGCTTCCATCCCTTTAGTAATTAGCTAACCATGGATTACGAAGCTCTACCTTGGTCGCTGAGCTGCGGACAAGTAGTTTGGGCCCAAAGCAGTACTACGAGCTCTATATGGCCGTTTTCGATGCCTTGCGCTACCTATCAATGCACCTTCGGGAGAACCATCCTCATAATCATCTCGCTGACCTCTACGAGCTGGTTCAGTATGCCGGTAACATTATTCCGCGTTTATATCTCATGATTACTGTCGGTACGGCGTACATGTCTATACCCGAAGCACCAGTAAAAGAGTTGATGAAGGACATGATGGATATGAGCCGTGGTGTCCAACACCCAATTCGTGGTCTATTTCTACGCTATTACTTGTCCGGACAAGCTAGAGACTACCTGCCTACCGGTGACGGCGACGGTCCCGAAGGAAACCTGCAGGATTCGATCAATTTTATCCTGACAAATTTCGTTGAAATGAATAAGCTCTGGGTACGATTGCAGCATCAAGGTCACTCGCGGGAGCGGGAGCAGAGGACTAGGGAACGCAAGGAGCTACAGCTTCTGGTGGGCAGCAATATTGTGCGATTGAGCCAGTTGGTGGACCTCGAAGCTTACAAGAATGGCATCTTAGATCCATTGCTTGAGCAGGTGGTACAATGCCGTGACGTCCTGGCCCAGGAATATCTTTTGGAGATTATCACTCAGGTTTTCCCGGACGAGTTCCACCTACACACTCTGGACAAATTTCTAGGCGCAGTATCGCGGCTGAATCCCCATGTCAACGTCAAGGCTATTGTCATTGGCTTGATGGATAGATTATCTGCCTATGCTGAACGGGAATCCCAGGAGGAAGCTGGGGAAGATAAAGCGAAACTAGAGGAGGAGGCATTGGCGAATCTTCTAGAAAAGGTCCGATTAAGCAAAGAACAGCAAGAAGAGAAGCCAACACCTGGCGAGGCGTCTACTGATGCTAATGGGGAGCATGCCAACGGCGAGCCTACGGAGTATACTGAGGCTCACGTCCCGGCAGAAGCTGAACCTGCTCCGTCTGTCGCAGACACTGAAGCGACAGCAGTAGACAAAGAGGCAGACGAATCTTCCGAGACGACTAAGAAGCAGCGTGGAATACCCCCTAATGTCAGACTTTACGAAGTCTTCTTCGACCAAGTCAATAATCTTGTCAATGCGCAGCACCTCCCTATCCAAGACACGATTGCGTTACTGGTCTCCCTCACCAACCTTGCCCTAAACATCTACCCTGGCCGACTCGACTATGTCGACCAGATCCTCGAGTATGCCAACCGGAAAGTTAGAGAGCATTCCAACAGCGCCGATCTTCACTCTCCGCCAGCACAGCAGAGTTTGCTTGCACTACTCCAGGCTCCTCTCAAGAGATATGTTTCTATTTTCACAGCACTATCTCTCCCTACCTACGTGCCACTCTTCCAATCGCAAACTTACCCAACGAGAAGGGCCGTTGCTGGTGAGGTTGCGAGGACACTGTTACGGAACCAAACCAAGATATCTACCACTACTCAGCTGGAAAACGTGTTAGAGGTCCTGAAGGTATTGATTAAGGAGGGTTCGCAGCCTCCTGCTGGATATCCTGGCGGCCCACAGCGAAGAGCTCTGGAAACTGATGAAACAATGGAGGAGCAAGGTTGGCTAGCTCGGATTGTTCACTTGCTCGACGGTGAAAACAATGATACTCAATTCCGTCTCCTCCAGATGGTGCGTAAGGCGTTCGCTGAAGGAAATGAGAGGATCCGCACGACAACTCCTCCCTTGATCACCGCTGGCATGAAGCTGGCACGTCGCTTCAAGTCTAGAGAGCACTATGACGATAACTGGGAAACGCAGCTAAGTGCCCTTTACAAATTCTTGCACTCGGCGATCTCTAGCATCTACACAAGAGTCAATGGTTCGGGCGCTGCTGAACTTTCCCTAAGACTGTTCTGTGCTTGCGGTCAAACTGCCGATATGACGAGCTTTGAAGAGGTCGCATACGAGTTCTTCGCGCAGGCATTCACAGTTTACGAAGAAGCCATTTCCGACTCGAAGGCTCAGTTCCAAGCAGTCTGTGTCATTGCCAATGCATTGCACCAGACTAGGAACTTCGGCAAGGAAAATTACGACACTCTTATCACGAAGTGCGCCCTGCATGGTAGCAAGCTCCTACGGAAGCCAGATCAATGTAGGGCCGTCTACCTAGCAAGCCACCTGTGGTGGGCAACGCCGATCGCCGCTATCGACGAATCGGAAGAAGGCGTAAGTTTTCCTCGTCATGTGGAACTTATATGATCAAACTGACCTTTTTGTAGCTCTACCGAGATGGAAAGCGAGTACTGGAATGCCTGCAGCGGGCCCTACGCGTTGCGGACTCTTGCATGGAGCAAGCAACGTCGATCGAGCTCTTTGTTGAGATCTTGGATCGTTATGTATACTACTTTGACCAGCAAAACGAATCGGTAAGACAATTTCTATGTGAGTATTGGGTCATTGCTAACCTTCTCCTAGGTTACTACCAAATACATCAATGGGCTCATTGAGCTCATTCACTCAAATTTGGCCACGAACCAACAGGATTCGGCAAGCATCGAAAGTAGCAAGCGACATTTCAAGCATACTCTAGAGAACATCGCATCAAGGCAGTACGAGGGAGTTGTCCTCCAACCGCCACAAAAATGATGATACCCCGAGGAAGAGCCTGAAAGGAGGCGCGTAGTATTGCCGATGACTCTTCAATTTGGCATGAAAATTGTACCAGGGCTGAGGAGCCAGAGCCTTTGTTGAGAAAGGCAGCGCCACAGTGGCTACTCGTTTAGTTAGAGATTACCATGTACATATGTATATTGTTGACGGGTTCGAAGGATGCGTTGGCTTCTCGCAGGAGTCTCGGCGTCCTCTTGAAAGTTGCGTTAGTTAGTGCCATGGGCGCGGCCCTCTTGTACCAATTCGCAAAGAAGCCGGCGTTCGCAAATACCGGTCTTTTGAACTATGCGATGCAGGATGCGTTTCTACGTATTAATTCCATCCAATATTCGTCACGATGAACAGTTTTGCTTGTTTCGTAAACTTGGCAACTTGGCTCTCCTGGCTCTTAGTTCAAGTACCTAGGTACTGAGTGGTTATGAGACCCCTGATTGTGGCAGTGCTGGATGACTAAGAATTATTCCCGGGCTCCAGCTGCCCGCATAGGCTCCGCCTGGAACCAATGCCTCAGGACCCGAATCCAGACCTCCATCAAGACATTCTCAATCCTCGTTAACTTGATTTTCGACCTCATGTTGTTTGATGATACCCTAATAACTCAAATATCCTAGTTTCTCTCTTTCAATGACCACCTCGGTGGTATTCGGACATGCGCCTGTCTTGTTCTCTTGATTCAATTTTGTAACTTCGAATCACTTCCACTCCTTTATCGTGTCTCGACTCGTAATCACTCGTTTTAGATTCTTCCACCAACAATCAAATGCCTCTACATTCACCGGACGGATTCCATTAAGAAACTTTGTTGAAATATTTACTGTAACACACCAATGACGTTGTATAACCAAGATGCCTTCCGAAAAATCCCAATACATACCGCCGCCACCCATACCCACCTACGATGAAGCGACCCGCGGCAATTCTTCGTCTTCCAGACCCGACCGGCCCCCGCCTGCCTCGCCGATAGATACGAGACCCGATCATGAGACCGAGGCGCAGTCACTCCTTTTCTCACGATCCAGACAGGCAGATTCTTCGAGACGTGCGCCCAACGGGTATCAGGCCCCGTACGTAGAATCAGACGACGAAGGATCGCAATGGACTCTTGAGGACGACGAAAGCGATAATGGCGAAGAAGCGCGCGTTCGGCGCGAGATGGAGGAGTTGGAAGTCGAAGATCCGTTAGACTCGTCAAGCGCTAGGTCATCTTCATCGTGGAGGAAACGCATAGCATCCTCTCTCCCGCAGTGGAAATGGCAATGGCGGTGGCGGCTCCCTCGGTTCACTGTTCGATTGCCTCGCCAGAGCGATGCTGCGAACGACGAAGACACGGAACCGAGCGAACCGAGGAGGAGCTTTAGGTGGCCAAATATCAACAGCGCTTCTGCTATACTTCTGGTCGGCAGGTTAATCGCCGTTTTCCTTATCCTCGGCTTCCTGTACATCCTGTTCATGAGCGATCTCTTCACGAACATGACGAGGCGCATCGGTGGCCACATGTTTGATCCTGAGGCAGTGCGGCAATACGTACAGTCTGAAATCAATTCGGAGACCATGAGGAACACGTTACGGCACTTTACGAGCTACGCGCACATCGCGGGGACCGAAGGCGACTTTGCTCTTGCCATGGACGTGCGGAACGACTTCATGAATTACGGCTTGGAGGATGTAACAGTGGACGAATACTACGTGTACCTGAACTACCCGAAACCAGGCGGTAGGGCTGTCCAGATTATGTCCGAGGACGGAATGGAGGCTACATGGACAGCTGCACTTGAAGAGAAGGAAGTTGGCGAGGAGACAGCGGGCCATCAAACATTCGTATTCCACGGTCATTCGAAAGCGGGCGACGTGAGAGGGCCACTGATCTATGCTAATTATGGATCAAGAGAGGACTTCAAGAGGCTGACTGACAAAGGGATCGACACGAAAGGTGCCATCGCGCTTGTACGCTATTACGGTACCCAGGGCGACCGGGCTCTGAAGGTCAAGGCGGCAGAGTTGGCCGGCTTCGCTGGATGCATCATATACAGCGACCCCGCGGATGACGGCTTCTTGAAAGGGGAACCAGCGCCTAACGGACGGTATATGCCCGCAGACGGTGTCCAACGAGGAGCAGTTAGCTTGATGAGCTGGGTGGTAGGTGACGTACTTACGCCTGGCTGGGAAAGCAATGAGGGCACACCTCGACTTGATAAAGAGAAGGCGAATGGCCTTGTCAAGATTCCAAGTATACCACTTGCTTGGCGTGATGCCCAGGTACTTCTACAGCACATTAAAGGGTTCGGTGAGCCTTGTCCAGAGGACTGGCAAGGTGGCGTGCCTGATGTTGAGTGGTGGTCAGGGAATTCTTCATCGCCAGTTGTGCGATTGAAGAACGAGCAAGACGAGAATGACCGGCAGAAGATCTGGAACATCTACGGCAAAATTGTCGGCGTCGAGCAAAACGAGAAATCGATTATTATCGGCAACCATCGCGATGCTTGGGCTTTTGGCGCAACCGATCCCAACTCGGGAACCGCTGTCATGCTCGAAGTCGCGCGAATATTTGGCGATCTTCTCGGCAGGGGCTGGCGCCCGCTTCGGACGATTGAGTTCATGAGTTGGGATGCCGAGGAGTATAACTTGATTGGGAGTACGGAGTTCGTCGAAAAGAACATGGACTCTCTATTGAAGAACGGTTTCGCTTATATCAACCTCGATACCGCCGTTTCTGGCCAGGAGTTCCATGCCGCTGCGTCACCCATGTTCCGCAAGGTCCTGTACAAGGTGCTCGACAGAGTCATCGACCCCAATTTTAACGCTACACTGCGTGCGCTGTGGGACGAGCGTAACGCCGAACTTGAAGGCCTTGGTGCTGGCAGCGATTACGTCGCTTTCCAGGACATAGTAGGCACCAGCTCCATCGATATTCGCTTTGACGGAGCTGCGCATCCTTATCACTCCTCATACGACAACTTTGACTGGATGGACCACGTTGGAGACCCGGGTTTCATATACCATAACCTCCTTGGCCAAGTGCTTGGGCTTCTCATTCTCGAACTAGCTGACCGACCGGTATTACCATTTGATATGGGCAACTACGCGCTTTCGCTTGGTCGCTATCTAGGCAAGCTTTGGCAGTGGGGCGAAGATAAAGGCGTCAATGGAAAATATAATCTGGATCCCATCAAGGATGCGATTAATGAAGTCGAGAAATCTGTCTCTGAGTTCGAGAAATGGGAATCGAGTTGGGAGCAAAGCGTTCTGGCGTCAAACGGCTGGGAACCAGTTGGGTTGGGTCAAAGGAGAGGCGACTATAATAGTCGCATGGCGAATTTCGAGACTGGCCTGCTGGATTTGGAGTTTCCAGGCGGCGGGGTGAGTTCATCGTCTTCAGCATATACGAATCTGATACTAACTAATGACAGATTCCAAACCGAACACAATTCAAGCATGTCGTCTTCGGTCCGCAGCTGTGGTCCGGCTACGATGAGGCATACTTCCCAGCTATCAGGGACGCCATCGAGGTAGAAGACTGGCCGTTGACTCAAAAGCTCATCGATAAAACCGCAAAGATCATAACGGACGCCGCTAAAGCGCTACTAGAATAATGGAGGACTCGAGGTGCTGTCCCAGTTCTAAGGGGCTTCGTGTGGGTTATATGGATGCATTGTTCGGCGTTCAAAGGGGGTTATTGGCGGGTTCGTCGGGCTGTGTATTAAATGTATATGTGGGTGTTCGACTCCTATCCTATTTCTACCTAGACTTTTTCAGGGTATCATCACATAGCTTGGGGCCGACTCGGAAGCTGGACTCGGATAGTATATTTAAAAGACGAGCTAATGGTCTTGAGAAGTGTCATTATTGTGAATTACCTTTTGGAGCAAAGCTTCACTCACAACTGCGTAAACATGATTGGAATAAACGAGATAATTTATACTAACTCACTAATCATACCTGACTTGATACAGCGCCTCACAGATACCAAAATATGGAATCCAGAATTCCACTTCTAACGCGCAACCCCATTTTTTCCAGAAATCCTACCTACCTTATCTAACCCTCCCACTACAGCAAGATCATCGCAATCATCCGGCGGTAACTAATATACCTGCCATCCGGCATACATATTCACCTCCTCATACGACAACCGGTCATTCTTGTCGTAGCGCCGGAATCGGCACGCGTCCGTCGCACACTTGTACCATAGCGTATCCGGGTACTGCGCGTTGTCCCCCGTGATGTCCTCGCGCGCTGGCTCCCCGCAGTGGCACCGCGGCCACTGCGCTTGGTGCGGATGCCGCCCGTTTCGGCCCGAGGCCCATGTCAGACGCGCGTCTGCCCAGCAGATGAAACTTCCGTAGTTAGGGCACTGGGGGTGCGGAGGGTGTGTTAGTGTGCGGTTATCTCGGCTTGGTTGGGGGGTTGGTGGTGAGGTAGGGGGCTGTGGGATGTAGGGTAGGGCTTTGGAGAAAAGAAAGGAAAGAAAGAAGGGAAGGATTATAGTAATGGTACGTACGTCGCGGCATTTGAAGTACAGCCTGTTCATGTTACGACTGGACTCTGACGGTTTGCACTCGATGACGAGGTGGTCTCGGTTCCGCTTAGGGCAGCGGAGGGCCGGACGCTCCGGGAAATCTGGGTGGTAGACGGGCGCCGCGGATGGGAGAGGGGATGGCGTGAAGGACCGGTGGAAGGGGATTGCGGTCAGGTCGATGTCCGGGGAGCCCTTAGGCTTCTTCGGGGAGAACACGAGTGCGTCGTCGTCCTCGTCATCTTCGAGCTTGACGATGGTGGGGTAGGCCTCGATCGGAGACGGTGGGCTGTTGTTGTAGTCTCTGGGCTCCTTTTTGGCAATGACGAGGGGTTCTGGGGTGTCTAGGCGGTGCTTTCGGGGCGATAGACTGCCGTTGCCGTTGCCGTCGTTGTTGCTCAAGGCTGCGCTCGCTTTCCTGTTACTCTTGGGGGTTGTGGGTAGCTCCGTGACAGTAGTGCTGCTACTAGTTTCGGCCGTTGCCGGCACTTCTCTATACGGCCTTCCAACTTCGATTTCCGTGCTGCTCCTTGATTCCTCGACGGGCGAGGGGGAGCGACGGACTTCTTTGCCTTTAGGCGTGGCGGATGCACCCGGAAGCTCCGGATACATCTCCGCCTGGCGGTTATCACGCCCTGGAGTGGCTTCTCTTGATGGACTCAGGGTCTTAGAAAGCTCACGCCCGCCATATTTCTCAACTCCAACCAAGGTAGACGATGAAGCTAGCATAGGATCGACAGACGGCTCCCTCGACGGTGCCGTCAAATCAATGACCTCGCGCTCTCGAGTCGACATCACATCGACACGTACAATAACGGTGGTCCTAAAGAGTTTGCGGATGAGGGCCTTGATCGCCATTGTGACAGTATTTAAGATCGACTTACATGGTAATAAAGGGGAGACGGAAGGAAATCTGCATATTGCGGGTAACTGCAGTTTTAGATCATTCTGTGCGAGATAGGGGGAGAAGCCCGCCCATATGTAGGTACATACCTCACATGTAATCTCCGTAATCGTGACTGTAACGCTCTCCTCCCATCCCTTTCCCCTTCCAATCTATCCGTATGCTCCTCTGGCTACGCGTCTGGATCAACCCACGTTTGGACCATCAGTTTGCCTTGCTGATCGCCCATCTGTGCGCCTTACTGACCATGCAAGCCATGTTCAGCCGCTCTCAGGGGTACGCACATAGTTCGATGCGAGTGCGCTTACAACCACGCGACGATTGGTCCGGCGCGTTTGCTCAGGATTGGGGAACTTGGCGCCGAACGCCACAGCTGAAAGTCAGGCGATGGAAATCGGAATAAAATCCGCTGTTACATGTATCTATCGGTCGATCTACCGCTCCCGCGCATATCACGCGTGAACCCCTGGCAAACGCGCCCGTTCTAGAATGGAATCCCCCATGCGCTTCCAGGTTTGGACCGTTTTTGGAGCAGCGGACGTTCCTCCGGGCAGGGAGAAACCCGTCAGCCCGACGTCACTGCATGTGAGGGGATTCCGACCAGGCCAAGACCAGATAAAGCTTCCCGCCTGGCGAATCAAGATTGAGCGGAATCAATAGAAGATCACAAGGTACTTTCTAGGCGTTTCTCTAGACAGCACTCTACATATTCGCGCAAGTGACGCGCGAACGCGTTTGTTGTCGTCTTACTCCGTAGTCGGCTTGACCAATTAACGGAAATGAGCCACAGCCACCGCCAAGTTCAGGGCGCATCTTTCGAAGCTTCGGGGTAGAGGTAAAGGTGAGCCCAACACGGGTATATCTAGCCTCCTACACCGGCTTACGTCTCTTTCAGGATGGATTTTTGATATAGGATCCAGGTACATTGCGACATATGTTGTCCTACCTTGCCAAGTGGAATATCTACGTGTCTGTTGATTCATTGCGTCAACTGCTTGCAAGCACGCATATGGCACACTGCTCACGCTCTAGCTGCGTCTTTGGAACTTACGTACCTAGTTTCGAGGACTAATCAATCGTGACGGGTAATTGCAGGATCTGAAACTTCTATGCTGGATATAGCTACGTTTATGAATAGGCCAACATGCCCAGTCGTAAGAGAGGGTCCATGCATTCAGAACTCGAACAATTATATGAGGTACGTCACCAAGGTTTCTGGATCGACTCGTTCTATTTTGAGTGATGCTAGCGAAGCCTCTGAAATCATAGTCGTAGGGCTTTTACAAAACATCCACCTATCCCTGCCGCCCTTAACGGTTCCAACCCTTCCAAAATAGCAGCGAGTTGTGAGAGGTCGTCATGTCTGCTGTTACACGCGGATCTTTCTTCTCGTTGTCTAAGACATCTGCAGTGTACGATATGAGACATCCATGGATGTTCCCGGCGCCAAGCGTGCGCGTTCGTAAGCAAAGGGAGGTACCTGGATGGCCTTGAAGAAAGAGTATAGTAGCACAAGATCAATCGCTTCTCTCCTAATTCGGAGTGGTCTGCAGCGCCACTCTACATCACCGGCCCTGCTACTGTCAGAGTTCTACCCTTACGTCAACGTTCTACGTGTCTGCCCCATGGTCTAAGAGAGTTAACTGTACTTTGAAGTTAGAACCTCGAGTTCCCTATGGATGTTAACTTACAGTTCATGTCTCACTCGTTAAGCGCCTGCGGCCTCAGGCTAGGTGTTTCTATTTGACCAGAAGCGCGGGACTAACACCAGCCACTCAAGCCAAAACGCTCCCGTTCAGGGGCTGAGCTGCTCACACGCCGGAGAGCTAGTAATGGAGTGACATCAGTATGCTCATTCCTTCCTTCTCCTTGAAGCCGAGCTTCTAGAGCTTTTCACCGGTTCATTCGCATGGACACATGTTCCCATGTAGCCGCCCAACGTCGGCCAGAGTTTCTTGGAAAAGCCATCACTTGACAGATCAGCTTTGGAGCAGCTCTGGCTCTCCGTCCGTTTTATCCAAGTCTCCTCCATTGAGCTTCTTAATGACGTATTTGGGAGTCTTGCCGCCGGGGACACTAGGTCGAATATTCATCCATGAAAGTACCCAGTCAATGTGCGATCTGTAAATGCATTGCACCATCCTCACCAAGATTCCCATTTATATGCGCTGCGGATGAGAAATCTCGGCCATTTCTCAGATCTCATTGACGCGCTCTTCATGAGATGGTACTGCAACCCGCCGCCTTGGTCTTGTATTTCTCATTCTGGGTATCTGGCAGCCTAGGTACCTACGATAAGGAGGCAATTTTTATTTAGGAAAAGATCGTTCCTTCATTAGTCCCTCCGCCGTTGGAATGGCGGGTTAACGTATGTCATATTTCGTTCCAAAAATGCAGTTGAGTTGGCCCCGAGATGATAACTAATCACTTAAGGCTAAGAGATGATATATACTCTTTTCAGTGATATACGATACTTAGACTCTCTCATACCTTACCTAAAGGAACAGCTAAAGAGGGATTGATGCCCATCCGCAGATCGAAAAGGGGGCCTGCTGACCTCAGCACGGGGCTTATGTAAGACCTAGCATCTAATGCCCCAACCCAACGGCAGCATCCCTTGTTGCATACACCTGTCAGATCTAACGATAGCAGATATCATATTTGCCAAATTCGTAAAAGATTCGCAGTTGTTGGCCAATGAATAATGTCGGTGTTGGTTGGAGGACCTTGTTGGTCCCAGTTGAGAACCCGGTTGGTCGTATTGAACAACCTAACGCGACATAACAAGCGTGAGTCAGAATCCTAATATTTTCGTTTCTCTAACATACCGCTCCTTTTTTTTCTTCTTCTTGTCTTTTCTTTTTATTTTTTTTCTTCTTTCATTATTTCTGCTTTGACTGTTCGCCGAGTTATATCGCATCGACCTCACTTTTCCACTAGCTAAAAGGACCATTAAAGAGCCATTCGAGGAAGAGTGGGAACACGATGGAAACCTCACAACTCATGCGCGTACCCGCAGAAGTGCGCATGATAATCTACTCCTACCTCTTCGACGACGGCGGGCACAAACAACTCAAAATCCAAAACGCAGGAGCCGGCAAGCTCCCGAAATCAGAACGCAGAATCCGAAGCAGATACTACATGCTAGAACGCTCATTCCACCGTCGCTGCTACGAAACGACATACCGGCTAGAGACAGACGGTGTCAGCTTCTGCGCGTCGGTAATGCGAGCCAACAAGAAGATATACGAGGAGACTGCGCACCTGGTCTACGGCTCGCACAGTTTCGATTTCGGACCCCACATCGAGGCCGTAGAGCCGTTCCTCTCGGACCTGACTCCGGCAAGCCGCAAACTGATCCGGGAGATCTCGCTGTATAAGCGGGGCCCGGTGCCGCCCTACGACTATGACCGCGGCGAGTGGCGCCATGTGTGCCGCTTCCTGCAGGAACACGGGTCCATTAGAAAGCTTCGGCTGACCTTGCAGGGCGGGCGGCCAAGCGGGGCGTGGGAGGGCCCCGAGGAGTTCACGGCTTCTGACTTGAAGCTCCTGTTCGACATTAAGCACGAGAGTTTGGACTGGATTGCTGATTTGACTCGTATCAAGGGAATCGAAGAGTTGGAGGTCTTACCAGATATCCAGTATTGCCCACCGCCATCGTCAACGAACATGATCATCTTTGCGGCCCTCTCTGCTTCGATTGAGAGGGGCTTGACCGAGTTCCTCAGGACGCAATTACGTTTGGCATGATTAAGACGTCACCAACTATAAAGCAATGTATATTTCGGGAATGTGTGGTTTATCGGAGTATAGGAGGTATATTAAGTTCTGCTAAATTCTTTCGCTAGTCGCCTGGGAGCATGTATGTACAGGTGGTCTTCATATAAGGGCGGAAATCAACGTATAGAGTCATCTGATAAGCCAATAGTCTCAGAAACCCTTCAGATATGGCCACCAATATGATTCAGGTTCTTCACCACCCGGATCTTCTAAGACTTCGTCCTCTTCTTCCACATGAGGTCGGAGGTTATTCGGTTTGAGAATAACCTCATTATTCTCTGCCAAGACGCAAGCTGCAGCTGCTGGCTTCAAAGAAGAAATATGAGGCCTGAGCTTTTTGTATTGCGAGTCCCAACGCTGTTTGGACCAGAAAGAGGACAGAAAGAAGCGTTCAGGTCTGCCACGAATGCGGTATTTTATCGAGGCATGATTTTCGAAATTTAGGAGATCGAGAAGCCAGCAACTGAGCGGAGCGTCGTCAGAGTCCATATATTTCTTCTTGAGTTGATCAAGGTCGATGGTGTACACCACAGAACCATCTTCAGTGTCCATCTCGGCTAGCCATAAGTTCTTGTGTGTGGCTGCGATGAGATGGCGCCAATGCTCACACCAAGGCTGAAAGTACCTGGAACGATACGGGTGGAGGATACCTGGGTTCTCACAAATATGCTCAGTAGCGTCCGAGAATTTGAATGCTGTTGGTCTTCTAAGGTAAGGCGATACGTCCTTCAAAACATCGAGGCCTGCTTGAAAGGCAAGGACCTCACTGATATGGCCCAGGTCTCTTCCCCTGGATTCACGTAGAGACTGGGGTATCTGGCGAAGCATGAAACCCATTGGTGCAATTTTGTGGAATTCTCTACGCCACAGCGCTTGTAGCAGTTAGTAAGCAGTAAGCAGCCTAAAAAGTCTCTTGAGTACCATCACATACTATTATTACAGAACTCTATGAGCACTAATTGCATCTCGGCGTACTGGCAGTACTCCCATGGCGGAAAGTGTTGCCAGAAAGACTCCCAGAGGATGTCTCGCTGGCCTGGTAGGACTGAACCATACCTTATAGGAAGTAGGATACTCGCAAGTTCGGTCACGTAAAGTGTCTTCCCGATCCGATACATCTCTATGTCGGTAAGGCGGCGGTGATACGGCGTATGAAGATTGAGACCAAAAGGTTCCCCCCGCATGCGATCAGCTAAGTCATCAATCCAGCGCGAGACGCAGTTATTGTGAAATGACCAGAGTTCACGCGCTTTCTCAAGAGTGAAGTAGCGATTAGGGACGCATAGTTCTGTTGCCTGACCGGCTAGGTAACGGCGACAGAAACCAATCAGCTTTCTGCCGTAGCCGGCGCTGGGCTCCGTAAGCTGCAAGGGTCTCTTCGGCGCCCACTTGGCTCTGGATGCTTCAAGTCGCGCAACGGCAATAGGGAGGAGGCGTCCAAGTTGTCTGCGAAGAATTTGTTTTAAAATGAACACTTGGTTGGCATTGAATACACTTCTTGCTCTAGGAGAAGCCTTGGCGAAATTCGTCAAAGATTTGATGTCTGGTAGTTGTTCCATGATAGCAAGAATCAACTCAACTGGGAGACTTTCTATTAGTGGAGGACGGCCGGCCAAGCCGGAACTAGGTTGGTGTCTAAAAGATGCCATTTTGTCCAGGTACTAGATGAGGTAGGTATGTAATTAGCTTATAGACTGGGTCCTTTCAAGCGCCGAAGGAAGATGAGAGCAACAACAAGAAGGATAAAAAAGGATCAGAAAGATGAACAAGTACGAGAGCAGGGGAGGTAATAGTACATACCTTTACGTCCTGTATATCTTCGGGTAGGCAGGGGTTTCTGGTTGCCGAAACAACACAATAAAGACGTACTCCAAAGGACAGCAGAAAAATCGAGCAACTACAGATTTCATGTCGGTTGAAAGAAAGATTGATACGGCGTTGGGAGACGGTGCGTGGAGTCTGATAGAATCCTCTTGCCACGACTTTCTCTGGATAGGGTTGACAACAGCTTTATCTAGAGTAAGTCGACAAGATGAGTTGATATTAGGTACCTTCCTAAGCAGATGTAGAGAACTGCGTGATGTTATTGTGATGTCGGATGCGGATGAGAATGAAGATTGTCTGAATAGACATCATAGCAGAATAGAACAGCGAATGCCATGAATATAAGAAAACTTATACGCGTGTCTCCGAGCGATAGGCCTAGTATTCAGCGGATTCCTCTACTGCACGTCGTTGTAAAAGTGGCGTTGACCTTCTATGGATATTTGAAGTTTCTGCATAGGTAGACTTTGAATAGCCTCCAGGCCTGATTGGCCATATTCTAAAATTGACATTTTGGGGCGTCTTAGGGCTGCGAAGAGAGTCGACTCAAGCATATTGCCGTTGATTAGGTTCAGTCACCCAAGCCATGTGTAAACACAGCCTCCTTAAGGGGATCTGCCTATTGAGGAGAGTTTTCGTACAGAAGTGTCATTGGTTTCAACATGATGAGTGTAAAAAGCAGTGAAGATAAATTGATATTGATGGCAACAGAGACATTAACAAAGAAAGAAGGTAGACTTCCTAGTTTGAGTTGGAAGGTTCATGGTAATAATTTAACCGCCCCTTCCAACATTAAGGTTAAAGTTTAAGTCCGTATAGTGATATTTTCAAAGTTGTGGATGTTTCTAAAGTCGCTAGATGAGTCCAAAAATGGAGTATGGGTATTTCATTGCCTTACCGACAGCTTGGGACCTAAATTCATCTGGCTTCATAGAGAATTAGATGGGGTGATGTTGCTCGACGTTAACACGCGACAGGTTATCTTAGAAGAATTTATTAGGCGACCAGAGGAATATAATCCCGCGTAGTCTTTAGCATTAACTACCTATCTGCGTAAATGTAGCCATTGACTATATGGTTTCCAACTTTACGCCCAATTTCGCCCTCTGTTGGCAAAGACTTACTAAGCGCTTTCTACTTTTTACTGTGGCGTCTAGGTACGACGCCTAATTCTAAGAAAACAGAGCGCTTTCGTTCTTCTTGACCACGGCAAGTTTAGCGATATGCGAGTGCTAAAACATATTGAATTACAGTAAGGGGGTATAAATGTGCTCATGTCGGCTAACGAGACTGTTTTCATTTCGAGTACTTCTCCTTATCATCTTAAAAGTTTGGTATTCTTAGAAGATATCGCCCCTAAATTGTTTTAATCCCGTTAGTAACTTACAGAAAGTAGACAAGATTGAAAGGGGCAATTGTTTGTGTCATTGGCATTGAAGGATAGGTTATGTTCTCATTCCATAAGACAGATTAACATGCAAACATCAGTTATATACAGGGCAATTTAAAGATGTGATTAAGATCATGTCACATTGGGAGTCCCCAAGGTTCACTCAGGGGCTAGCTCTATTGATGACTAAGCATACTTGTACCTAGCTCCCCAGAAAGTTCAGTCCCTGCTGCTTAGGCTACTGGATTTATTAAACGTGTGACGATATTTAACTCGACCTCTTAGAAATCATGACACATTAATTCATCCCTGGGAGTTGTAAATCTGTTTTCTCAGAGCATGATTGCATATCCTGATAATATGGAACTTTGTTTGCGTGTTTCGACTTAGAAGGAGGATTATGAGGTACATAGGTACTCTTCAACATTTGAGGCTTAAGCCGCGTACTATTCAGCACACCAATGTTCCCTGGTTGTGCAACGGCCGTTATGTAGGTTGGAAGTTGCCGGCATCTATTCTTGTGCTGCTATTGGGCAGCTGGTTATTGTGCCGTGCGGAGTAGATTGTAGGGTACCTTAAAGTACGTAGGGTCGCCGACCTTTTCATCGACCCGCCACCCTAAACATGACTTTGTAAGACCAACCTGCCGGGTTTTTTTTCGGACGTAATTGACATTTTTCGTTATAGAGTACCTATTGGCGGGAGCTCCATAGTGTTTTGGTCACGGTAACACTGCCGAGACGGCTTCATATTACCAACAGACGCAGTCAGGCAGATACAATTTGAGGAAGTACGAAAGGCCAATTTGAATAGGCCTTGGACCGCATTCTCGGTGTATAAGGCTGCACTAATTACGATGGGAAAGGGAGGAAATGATTTGCATAAGCAAGTCATCTGGTACATCCACACAGAAGCCAGAGACGATCTTTATCCCCCTTTCCGGGGTAGATCGACTTCTGACTGCAATACATAGTATGATAGGTGTTAACCATTCAACCATACAGCCGATACCATTACATTGGGAAGTGCAACATACTATATGCGCCAACGTCTTACATGCGTCTTCAGGAAGACGGCATAGAAGGAACCCGCCTTTTGATAGTACCAACATAGGCTTGGCTTGAGAAGGGCTTGGAGATCGTTCCAATGAGAAGATTCCAGCGCCAATAGAGGACGATGAGGATCCTCTCCACCTATTGTATCCCGCTTAGAACAATGCTACGACACCATTGGGGTCTAGGACATGAGGTCGTAGCACTGAGAGGATGATAGGACCGGTGTGTGTTCCCGATCCCCTCGACCGGACGTCTCATGTACGACGACAGATCCCCGTGTCAAAGAGGGACTCATCACTGCCGTGGAACGCATATTGATCACAGATCTGCGGACTGGGGATCCTGACATGCATGGTTATGGTGATAAGAACCACACTAGTGAATGGAATATAGTAGGATGGCGCTACCAACAGAGCCTTGTGTGAGGCTCACAGACCAAGGGCGGGTAGTCTGTCATTCATAAGCCCCGTTTGGGCTCTTCCTTTCCATTCCTGTCGTCCTTCTCCGTCTTCGTCAGAATACAGTGTTTATGCCTCGCTCGGTATCTCCCTTGTGCAGAAGACGATCAAGATGGACGACACCGACCTCTACATATCAAATGGCACATGCTTCTTTGGGCCAGGTCAAGTCGCCGACCCGAATTACATACCATGTGGAAATGCCGCGCTCATGGGACCACAGTCTTGTTGTTACGCGGGCGACTATTGTCTCTCAGCCACGGCATGCTGGAATAAGCAGTGTGCGTCTCTGACATCCTCACGTGATTTTATCAGATGGTGATAGCTAACGTGGCATCGTAGACGTCGTGACATACGTCGCCGGATGCACAGACACGACCTTCAGTTCCGCCAAGTGCACCAACAAGTTTGATTATCCCGACCAGCAGTACGTCGCCATGGCGCGGTGCGAAGGCGACGAGATCGATATATGGTCGGGATGCTCCAAACACAAGGACTGGGTCTCGATAGAGAAGGAACCAGACTGCAAGTGCAACGCTTCGGACGCCTTGATCAGGAACCCGAACGGGAAATCCACCCTCGACGAGATCGGAAGCTTGCCCCCAACTCCTGGAGGGACCATCTCATACAATCCCACCGCAATCCCCACGTTGGGTTCTACCACTCGCGATCAGAGTTCCGCCCCGGAGACAGGTACGCCGTCATCTACGGGCGTCGCGGGCACTTCGCAGGGGCTTTCCTCTGGCGCAAAAGCAGGTATCGGCGTGGGAATTGGCATTGGCATCCCCGTGTTAGCCGGACTGATCTTCCTTGCCTTCATCACGCATCGCAAGAAGTCGAAGGCGGCCGCAGCTCCAAGGTCAGTCACAGAACCCCCAAATGAAAAGCCACACCAGGACCACCAAGTTGCGGCCGCGCAAGTGCTCCGAGAGAAGGCAGCCAGTCCCGAAAAGGACATGGCCACTACCCCTGAGCCACCGAGTCCCGGGTGGTACGGGTACAAACCTGAACTAGCGGCTAACACGGCTCACAAGTCTGAGCTGTCCGGCGACGAGCCAAGAAGCGTTGTAAGTTCAAGTTGGAACTCCGGAACCCTTGAGAGTCACCAGATATCTGAACTTTCCAGCCACGACGCGGTAACTAGTGCGGTGGTGCGGAACTCCTGGGAGGAACCGTATGGCCATGGCAGAGCGCGGTAACAGGTCGACACTGGAGGGAGTAGGTCTTGGAGCATTATTTTTCATTTCTTAAAATAAGAACTCGGCTCTCGTTAGGATAGAATTCCTTGGGGGATTATTAGCATTGGAAGAATATATGGGAACAAAGGACATCATTGTTTCTTTGTTATACTATACTGGAATTTTACACGATCCCGCCAGTTTTCACTTTGAAGGGGTAATTGAGGTAATAGAGAAGGGTACCAATATTCTCAAACTGAATAATCCAACCGTGTTGAATAGTCCTTCTTAGTCCACCTGGTAGGTAATTGAAAAGAGACTCTTTACTGCTTCTCATTCTGAGCATAGATAAAATTGGCCGCTGTTCGCTCCTTAGTATTTATATCGTATGAGTATAGAGAAGTCACGCGGATAGAGCACGTACCAACAGGTTCAAGCCCATTCTCCTTCGCCCAATCCCTCACGCCGTGCCTCTGCTTACCCGTACCCCAATGCTTCCTGTCTTCTGGCTTTGTCAAGTCCAGCGGATCCGTGGTGCCATTCGCAGGCGCAAAGAGCAAGAACACATATCGATGTTTTCCTGTTTTCGGAGGCGGACCAGGAGGCTTATAGGGCATGATTTCCTTCAAGTCGGACAAGTGGACAACGGTAGAAGATCCCGACGTGGAAGACAGCTTTATGCCGGTAGCGATGAAATGGCAGAACTCGGACCACTTTGGGTTATCCCGAGAGGGGGCATCCGGGTCGGTGATGGTGATGGTGTAGGTCACATTGGAGTTGCCCTCCGTTACCGAAGAGTCAGAGCGCCCCTGGCTTCGATGTACAATGATATCGGGCTCGTCCTGGACCTTTTCCACCAGCACGATGTTCCCGAGCTTTGCGTGTTCCCCGGATGGCCATTCTGCGTCTAGAAGAAGAGACGGCAGGAATTTGTCGATGACTGTCGCTAGTCAGCCCAGAACGCCCCTCATTCAAGGGGCGCTTCAGAAGCATCAGCATAAAGCATACCCGTTGGGAAAATATCGGCCTTCTCCAGCCTAGGATGAGTCTGTTAGCATCGAAGACCACAGGAAGAAATGTTAAGTATTATAGTCTGGTCCTTTTGACGTACTCGCGTTGGACTTTATACACATCCGGCATATCTGAATCTAGCACGTGTGAGTTGGATGGTGAGATGACAACCTGCTCGATGGGTGGGTGTTCAGCGACTACGGCTGGCGTCGCCGATAGAAAGAGGTAAACCCAAATAGATAAATGCATCATCTCAATTTTTAACTTCCAGTTCAAGTACTTTCCAAAAGTCAAATATTTTCTGCTGAAGATTGTTGACGTCGAGATTCGTATTGTCCCAGTGCCCCGCATTGCATTGTCGTGATGTCATCCCAGCATCAAGGGGTACAGAACCCTTGTAAGTGATGGCGCTCTTGTACCAGGTATTTTGATGTTTCGTTTGCAGTGATATCCTATCTATTTCGCCAGGACACATTAATATTGAGAATCTGATAATACTCAGCACGAATAAAGGTGAGTACACGACGGGTTCTGAGTTTGATGAGCATATTACCATCACTGTAAAATGTACCGATGATCCTGGAATGGAAGAACGGGTGTATCTCTAGGTAGAACCAACGCCATCTAAATAAAATAAAATATGCTGCGCAATGGTTATTGCTGTTCCACAATTGGCGTTGGCCCTGCTTGAGATTCTGACACTTCACTAGATATAAGAAATAGAGTAGAGTATTCTGGCTCAGACATGCCTTTTAGACGTCATCGTTGGTTGCATATCGGGATATACAAACGTGCCAAAGGGTTACTGCGAATGCAGAAACGCACAATGGGTGTGGTACCAACTCGGAAGTATCTGATTTTATCATCATCGCCAGACTCTCCAACTCTAGTTTTCGTGCTCCTCTCGTCTACAAATGGGGTTAGGTTTGGGTGATTGGTGCTGTGCCTCGCCGTCTACCAGTAGAACTCTCAATCTTTGCTGTTCTTGAGCCGAATTGAATCTGATGGGTTGTTAGCTAGACCTCACGTCACTCTCCTAGGTAATATCTTACCGCTCTCTTCTTTTCCCGTGCAATCACAGGTAGGCCAAGCTTGTCAGCTAGAAGCCTGAGGACCCGTTTGGCTGGGTCGATGACAGCAGGATGGAACTGGTTCTGAAAGTCACACTTCTCCCACACCGGAGAACCGATAGCAAACCTGACAAGTTCCTCATCCAGGTAAGGAAAGCGAACCTCCTTACCCCAATGGGCCATGATTCGATCGTCACGACCTAGGTTCCTCTGCCCAATACGGCTAATGTCTAACTTCAACTCATTAATGAGGCGGGGATATCCCCCATTTCTAAAGGCTTGCTCGTGTCGCGCATAACCCCCGAAGAGTTCATCTGCGCCAAGGCCGGATAAGAGGACTCTAGCAGGTGAAACTACACTTGGTGGAGCCGACTCCCATTCACACTTGTGTATATAGGAGTTGCCTATACCTCGTGCAGCGAAGTAGAGCGCAAGGGCGATGGAGAGATCCATCTCTGTATCGTGGGGGTGTAAAAGTGAAACGATCCTCGGCTTATGACTCATGGCCTCTTTAAATGGGACATTAACCTGTTAATACAGGTTAGCTCGGCATTTCGCGCAATCTGGATTATCCCGAGAACGTACTGCTATGAAACGCCAGTATCGACCTGGACAGGCAGATTTCAGTTCGGCAAAGGCTTTACGGCCTGTCATTCTGTCCGGACAAGCTTCATAAACATCCGCTGCATTTAAATGCGGTGAAATCTTGTCTACTGAAGCTTGCCGCGGGTTCTCAAAAGCAACATTGATCAGATCTATCCCCTGGCTCGCAGGGATGAAATCGTGCGCCAGCCTCGCAATAACAGTGCAGTCGAGACCGCCAGAGAACAGAATCGCGACACGAATGTCGGCGTCAGACGATAGGTTTGGCGGTTCCGGAATATCCAAAACCCGTAGCTTAAGAGATTCACACAGCCAGTGTCTAAGCATCTCAACGGAGAGTGAATCGAAATCTAACTTATGGTCGGATGGTGGTAGCGACATATTGAAGTCGCCAATGCTTGATACCTATGAATATGAGTTTATAGTAAGGTCGTACGTAGAGCTTCATCATCTTCATTCCAGAACTTACCATGTGGTCCCCCCCTGAGGGCACCCAGTCATGCCTGGTAGCATGAGAATCAGGTTTAAATCCATGAGGTGTAACAAGGCGCGTATCCAGATTCAAGGAGTAGATGCCATCCGCATTAACTTCCTTCCAACCCGTAGCGGGCACATCTGCGATGCTTGAGAATGAAATTGAGTTGCCGTCCTCCGATTGGTTAAGGAGGAGCGATCGTCGTCCGAGACGGTCTCGGCCGAAATAAAGGCGCTTGATCTGGGCGTCATAAAATAGGAATGCGAAGGGGCCATCGACGCTGCGCAGAACATTTAGAATGTGCGACTCGCGAGTCTCAACCGAAGACACATCGGGCGCATCAAGTCTGGTTAAAATGAGCTCTCCGTCATTTTTATCGCTGATGGATTGACCATTAACCCTCCAAGCTTCCCCGTTCCAACACAGAATGGATCTGGTAATGGATGATTCCAACGGCTGTCTTGCGACATGGTCCCCTCGCAAGGCCAACACTGTAGAAGTGAAATTGATACGAATTATCGAATCGCCATTCTCGAAAGGAATTTCACGATGAGCTTGCCCAAAATGGTCTGGTCCACGATTCGACAGCAGGCTCTCGAGTTCTGGAGAAATACTTGGGATGACAGTTGTAGAGATCACTGCATGGATACCACACATGTTCCCTGTTTCCAAGCAACCTGTATGATTTGATTGTCGATGAAAAGTACCTGGTGGAATAAATGAAGAAAACCATATATCCGCCCTAGAAAAAGAAAAGTCTGTTGACTCTCGTATCGTACCTAAGCTAAAGCACAGCCACACTAGCCACGCCTTATATAATCACTAATAGTACATTGGTTATACTTCTGCATAAAAGATATACCTTGTATTTACATATGTCGCAATTCTCGGACAAATGAGAGAAGAGGAAGAAAAAGATAAAAATAAACAAAAAGTGTGACCGGAAAAACAAAAGAATGAGCAGGATAGCACCTCTCCGTTTCGATCGGAGGACCTCCGGGTTATGAGCCCGGCGCGCTTCCACTGCGCCAAGGTGCTTTTGAACATCGCGTGTTGCTCGGTATGTTAAAATTGCCGCAACTGACACTTATAAACCAATGACATCCCCCGAAATTCTACCGAATATTCCTATCGATAAGGTAGCATTCTTTCACGCCTTCGTCCTAAACATTTTAATTGTGCCATTATCACACCGTTTTTAAGACAGACTTTGGCCTCTAAACTTCTTACTGTACACTCTGGGCCAAAGGTATGAGCACAGTGAGGCAGTCTCTAGTGAAGAAAGATCTTACGTGCATGGTTAAGCCACGTTCTCCTTTAACCCATTTTCACGCTCTAGGCTTCAAGTGTTTCATGCACGTATTAACAAACAGTCGTATTCCCAAATTTGAATAATTCCTTTTCATCATTTACGGTATAAGTCAGTATAGTCGACTCTAAGGGTTTCAACATGTTCATATGTCGAGTCAGGGGTTACCTCTATATGTACTATATTGTGTACCTAGGTGCCCACCGTGACGGTTCTGCTCAAAGATAACCAAGTTCGTATATATTTTCTCAGATTCAATCCTACCTTGGTCTCCTTTCATAAATATGTGTTACCCCAGCTCAATTCCCACAGTACTTGTCAAGAGATATACCGATACATACCCATATTTCTACATACCATCAATACCTAAGAGGTAGACTTCAAACCTCCTTCTCAACACTCAGTACGAAGGATATCTCGAGAAGTAAATCCCAAAACCACTCCAACCCTCTCAAACAGCTCAAGCTTTCTCAGTAGTAATCCCCTTCAAACTATCCCTATCCCTCTCATCCCAAATCGCCCTCTCAAGACTCGGATACACCACATCAGCAGCATCATCCTGCAGCCCATCCGCATCCACCAATTTCCACCCGGCCCTCTTAAACCGGTGGCGCACGCCCTTCGTCATCCCAATAATCCGAATCTGCACGCCAAACCCCAATTGTCTCCTAACATCATCCTTCAGCTCCGCCAGCGCCGTGATGCCCGTCGCATCAATAAACGGCACCATGCCAAAATCCCAAATGACGACAGCAAGCGGCATCTCGCGCAGCACGACGCCGCGCTCGCGCCGCAGACGCTCCAGCCGCCGTTCCGCGGCTACGCTCCACGAGCGCTCTGCGTCGGCGCTGTAGTGCGGGTTCTGGATCGACGGGTACACTAGCTGGATGGCCTCGAGGGCGTCGACCTTGTTCCGGTTCGCGTTGGGGAAGAACAGGGAATCCCCAAAGCGGATCACGACCGTGTCTTCGGGGATCGCGGGGCTGCCCTCGTTCTCGATGATCTGCTGCTGCAGCGTCGAGACGGTGGGTACGCGCGCGAGAGGCTGGAATGTACTCGATGAGTCCGATGACCCGTTGGCCGTGTTGCTGGCGTGGATCGATGGCGTGGCGAAGGCCGAGCGGAGAAGCGTCCAGGCTACGCTCCACCCGGCCGCGGCGCCGATGCCGATTTCGGCTGATACGAAGATGGTGATCCAGAAGGAGACCATACAGGCGATGAAGTCGGCCAGTGAGATGCGCCAGTATCGCCAGATTAGGGAGAGTGGGCCGAAGAGGTGGATGACGGCCATAATCTGTTACGAGAAGTGGATGTTAACGCCGTATACTAACCTCATATAAAGTGTTCCCGCTTTACGATGTTACTGAATGGGGGAAACTTACAATAATGGCGGCCAAGGTCGACTTAGGGAGCCAGTAGAGTGCTGGAGAGAACACGTAGAGCGTCAAGACAATGAAGCCGGCCGTGACAACACCGTACAGGGGACTCTTAACATTACACTCCGAGTTGACGGCAGTACGGGATATAGCTCCGCCCACCGGCATCACACCGAAGAATGAGTTGATAATATTGGTGACACCGAGGTAATTAAACTCCTGAGTCTGATCAACGGCGTAGTGGTTCCGACGGCCGAAAGCCTTGCCGACCGCTTGATGTTCGAGGGTACACGCGACCAGGGGTGCAATGGAGCGCCCAACAACCTTTGCAAGCAGGCCAGCGTCAGGGGCCTTCGGATGCTGGATTCCATGGGTATTGACTTCGCTAAGGCCCCATAGGTAGTCGTCGCGGTCTTTGTTGAGGAGGTAAGATATGAGAGTGAAGATCACCATCACAATGATCGCCCTGCTACTCGACATGTACCTAATAGCGAAGTGCTTCTTGCCCCATTTCTTACCGATTTTCTCGAGGATTAGAAGGACAAGTATCGTTCCAAAGCCGACACCACAGGTCGGGCCGTCCCAATGCGGAAGGCGTTTGAGGACGTTGCCGAGCTGATTGAAGGCGCCGTCTGGGACATTGCTAAGTCCGACAAGAGAGCCAACTTGGCCCATGCCAATGACAAAGGCCGTTGCAGAGATGAACCCGGTAAGGACAGGAATTGAGACGTAGTCGAGCAGGAAACCTAGACCAAGCAAGCCGATAAGGAGAGACCAGATGCCCACCATCATAGCGACGGCCGATGAGATGTCGGTGGGTGAGTATTCCGTCTTCAAGTCACGAATGATTTCTGCAGTCAGTAGACCCAAGATTGAGGTAGGTCCAGTTGACAGATCTAGTTTTGAAGTTAGAATATTCTGTTATGTTGTTGTGTTTGAACTGAGTCTGTGAATCTCTCACCCTTTGATGTACCCATGAATACCGTCACGGCAGCAGGAACCCAGCAAGAGTAGAGCCCATTTTCGATCGGGATCGTCGCAATTTTAGCATATGCTAGACCTTGAGGGATGAGAAGGACTCCAATCGTAAGACCGGCCATGATATCCTGAAGAAGCCATGACGGGGAGTATCGTGGAAGCCACTGGATGATGGGAAGCTTGTCGAGGAGGTACTGTCTAGCAGCCGATGGGAATTTCTTAGGTGCGGTGCGGGAGAACTCCGCCACCCGATTAAGGGTGACGTCTGTTTGGAACTCTTTCTTGATAGCTTCTACGCGTCTCTCCATGGTTGAGATGTGAGTTGTGAGAGATCAAGATTGAGATCTTGGTGTTAGTTGACGAGGCTGATTCAATATAGTCCTTGATATACGCTTTAGACTTAGTCCATAGAGAGCCAGTTCTCATAGGTTCAAGCTACTAGGTCTCAGAGGGTTGCTTCCTTAAACAGAAGGTTCCATGAAGATACTCAATCATTGGAGACAATGTCCTCTACTCAGATAACCTATCGTTTTCAGAGCAATCACACCCTCCCTCGGCACATTCTCGCCACTCTGTCGGCATCAGAGAAGGGCTTTATTTGTATATTGACCCCCATAGAGATCCTGTACACATCTGCGTGAGGGAACACAACATCAAATCACACCTCATAGAGCACGCGGGCACCCAGGGTTCATTCCAAGCTTCAGGGAGCTAAAATGCTCTAGGTACTGTCTTCATTGCTATGTAATGACTCGCGGCAGCGAATCTTGTGCATAGAATTAGGCGCCATTCCATGGGTATATGCAGCTATATGCCAGTGATGATGGCCGATCTTGTCTGCGGGTGACATTGCCGTCCGGGAAGTGATATAAGGACGCGGGGTAGGTGAACTGTGGGACGTTGGAGCACACATATCAAGGGAGATATCCTCGAAATAGAAACGGCGAGGCCAGTGAGCCAATCAGTATCGGAATACATGGTTCTTACAACGACTAGCATCGCCATCACATATGTAAGATGTGATTATACTAAATCTACGGATTAATCAGCTTTAGAGTGTATTCTATTAAGCTTCGAGAGCCTTATGAGCGGGCCCCCTAAGGAGAAAACAAGCCGGCAGTAGTAGATGTAAACGTAACCCTCTTATGAACTTGCACTGCAGGAAGTAAATTAACCAATTATTTAGTCCTTACCTGTACTACTGGCAATTCGATTATCATTCTAGGCAAAAAGCACCAACACCTCGTAACATAACATCTACACGCAACGGTTGTGGCACAGTTGATAGTTTCTGTTACACAAATATAATGTACCTAGGTATATGAGGTTAATAGTTGTCGGTCTATACTCTTGGCTCTTAGGTCTTGGCAGCTTATAGACTCTTGGAAGCATTCCGAGTCTTCGGATCGTGGCCAAGATAGTAGGTCAGAGGATTGCTATGTCTGCAATGTGATTATGTGCGAGTTGAGCATTACTGCGTAAGCCCATGTGGGCAGCACAGCCAAGACAAACGAGACATCTTGCTCAATCCGTCGCCGTATCACCGGGAAATAATTCTACTTCCGCAAGTTTTGGTTCGATGATGCTGCCAAGCAGCTTGGAAAACGCCATCGGGTTCTTAAACTTTCCCCTCTGGGCCAGCTGCAAGGGTAACTAGAAGCTTGACACGTACCAAGCTTTCAGTGTAACGGTCGCATCGCATGGACAAGACCTGCTGCTTATGTGGCCGACTGCTGATGCCAAGTGAAGGACTTCACTTGGTTATTTCGTCTATATCACAATGTCAAAAATTGCAGTTCTTCGAATTCTGTGAAGGCTGGTTCCATACTCAAGAATCAAAAATAGAACATATTTGTGAAGGGTGAAGAAATATCGACGATCTTAACTCAGGGTATGAGCGGCAGGGCAGCTGATAGGCTTATGAGTACCAATTGCAATGCAGCTACCCCCTACCTCCCTTACTCAAACTCCGCATTGACTTTCCTGAGTGGTTGACCATACAAACCGGGACGTGATACCGTAATAACGGCAACGCCCTACCGAACGCCACATCATTGCTCAGTTCGTACTACTCATGGTAGTGCCGTAATCCAGAATTCGTAAGCGCTTGCCGGGGGTTTGTCCCAGTTCGATGCTACCCCTCGTGGGGTCCGTGGGATTACAAGAATAGAGGTATAATGGAAAGCTCATAGGCAGCAGTGACTGCAACGATTCTGTCTCAGGGCAAGATTGCGATTGGACTTTTCAGCTTGCGCTATACACGGCAAGAGTTGAAGCCGAAGGTGTTTAGGGTCCGTTGAGAAGAGATGATCTACGAATGGTACAAGTCGGCTGGATTGATCACGATTGAATATCTCCTTCTTTTATATTATACGCAATGCTATAGGGTTGGAAGAGCTGCTGTCGTCAGCACTAGTTATCCCTTGAAAGGATACTAGTATGTTCTTGCTATGGAAATATCTTCTTGGCAGCAACCAGTTTCCATCCCTTGCGCATGTAGAGTGTCTCCCTTTTCTCGTCAAAGATAGCATCTTTGAGTAAAACATCTTGTGTCCAGTCTTACTAGCCACCCTGATCAAAATTGGTCATCGCTTAGACGAAAGCTTCAACATGGATGACACCCCAGTTCCCCCGCGATGGGCTAGTAAACCCTGGTCAGCTATCAGTCCTTCCCCAGCCTAGATCCTCCATTCATGTATCAAGAAGCCTCTTAGATCTCCTTCGTTTCGGGGGTAACGGGATGTCCACTGGACATATCTCGGTGGTCTATAACGTTTCACCAATCTAACGTTGCGAAGCTCATCAACACTTATGTCCTCAACAAGGGTGAGGCCAAATACGATGGCCAGCCATAGGGCTCACTGCTAGAATCGTGATCCTCCAAACGACTTCATGCAAGATGCCGCACGGAATCCGAGCTCTGATCAGGCGGAAGCCGATCCGCCGAATAACAGTCCTAGGTAGGCAGGTAGATGTGATTCGAAATCAAGTTGTGACTCAAGGAATTATTTCGAAACAACCTCGATTCGAAAGATGACATCGAAGAGACTCCAGCACATCGCTTGTGGTCGCCGACCCTCTTTCATTATGTCCGCCTACTTTGTCCAGTGTCGAAATTGATACCCCATGTGGAATTCGGTCTCGTGTTCAGCCCCTATAACGTCTCAGAAATCTTCACGGCAGTTTTCTTCATTTTATCTCCATACCCCGGATTATGGGCTGAGTAAGTTTCTTGCATACAAAAAGGGACAAAGTCGCGTAAGTCCGCAAATCTCATCGCATTCGTTAATCTCTAGCTCTAAAGCTGAGTAAGATAGCCCCTAGTAGATGCATGCTAGTAGACAAAGTGATGACGAGGCTTCGCTAAACACCGAAGGCGTCACGGAGAAATCCTATCTAGATCTTCCTAGCGATATGCGGCTGTTGAACGAGGAAGGCATGCTTGAGCACCCCGAGTGGACAAGAACAGAGCCTTGTCATTTTCTTCTATTTGGTTGGAAATTGTGGCGACTCCTTGCGGGTACGAAAACTTGATACTGCGATATTTCTCTCAGCAAAAGGCTCCAAGTAATAGCACCATCTTCAGAACAAGCAAAGAGTCTTGTGATAATTATGTATCAATAATTATTGTTCTGTGAAGTTCTTGTTTATGCGTGTGCCTCGAAGAGTAAACGCAGAAAACACGGAGCCTTATTATATTCACTCAACTATAGACAAGAAAACAATTTAATAGGTAAACCCAAATTATGATAATAATTTCGACAAACTTTTGCGATACTATACAGACGAGCTAAATCTTCATTAAGTAAAATGCGAAACAGAAATAGAATCCAACATTCTCCAAAGGCTTGTCGCGGAACCTCAAGTATCCGCGTTTACAACTCCCGTTGTTCAGACTCTACCTCATTACCGGAGTCAGGGAGGGTGACCTCATCCTTCTCTGCGTTCTTGACTTTGTTCCAGAATATTTCGCCATTCTCCGGGTCGTCCTTGAAAAGGTGGTCAACGACCATCTTCTTCGGGGTCTCGCCCATCCACTGGAAAAGGGAGAAGTCTCTGAACTCGTCCGCACGGAAGACCTCCAGCATCTCGATCGGCTCGTCCCCAATGTTCTCGACAAAGTGGCCCATGTTCCTCGGTACAATACCCACGTCGCCCGGGACGTAGTCGAATGTTCGAGCGGTGCCTTCAGAGGCAAAGATCGTGATACGGGCTCGTCCCTTAAGAAAGAAGTTCCATTCGTCTGCATTGGGATGCCAGTGCATTTCACGCAATGCACCAGGTTGAATAATGACGTGGGCTGCTGCCACAGTTTTTGAAACTGGAAAGTTCTTCGAATCTGTAATTCGGACTTCACCTCCGCTAGTTAAATGGGGTTCCTGATCAAGCATCCTGTGAACAAAGTTCTGCTTGGACTTCTTGACGTTCTTGCCCGTTGGTTTCTCCTCGTCGATCGAGCCTGGCTGGGAGCCTTGGAAGATATATTTCTCCTTTTCGGGGAGGTGGGCAAACACTTCAGGCGCTAGGTTGAAGTTTTTTGCAACGACTGACTTAGGGGTATGAGCTTGTAGTAGGTTAGCTTCAAGGGATCCTTATCAACCGACAATTCAATACCTACCTAGCCAGTCAGATAGGATGAAAGTAGACTCCTCGGAGAAGTTTCCATCGTCGAAGATAAGAAGAAATTCGGTACCGTTCTCGCCAAGCCCTTGAAGTGAGTGAGGGACGCCGCTTGGGAAATACCAGAGATCACCCCTTTTAAGGTCGTCTATGAAGTTCCCACCTTCATAGTCGATAGCAGTTACACGAACCTCTCCATCGAGGACAAATGCCCACTCGGCCTCTTTGTGCCAATGTAGCTCACGAATGACTCCCGTGTCGAGTCGCATGTTCACGGCGGCCAGCTCGACACTGGTGCCCAATTCCCGGACGGTAGTTTGCCGTGTCCATCCTCCTTCCTACAAACGGGTCAGGTTTATACATGAAAAGTAGAGTTCAGTGTTAGGTTCCTACCTCGATGCGGATATGGGAATCAGCAAAGCTCCAGCGCATATTCTGCAAATTCCCATGGTCCGTACTCGGGGGTCGCACTAGATCCGGGCTCTGGCGAGACCGCTCGCGGTTCCAAGGACCAAGAACAGATGTACCCAATCCATTCCGGTAGGGAAGCGGATCGAGTTCCTCGCCTACGGCATCAACGGCGCGATCATAGGGATCTCTGAAGCCGGGAGTATACGGTGACTTGGACTTTTCGCTGTATTTCTTAGGCAAATCGAGACCAGCCAGAAGATACTGGCGCGGGCTGTCTTCAACGGGAATTGCAAAGCCCGAGTTAGTCAGTGCTAGACCAGCAACTAGAAGTTGCGATGCGGAGAGCCCGTGGTGGTTCCGGAGCTGCATTATCGGGAATAAGTGAAAGTAACACTCAAAAAGTTACTAGTTGATAGAGCTCAAATCTGCCAGCTCAAGGGCAATTGAATCTCAACAGAGTAGAAAGGGAGTACAAGAGGAGAGGACAAAGAATGAAGCTCTGTGGAAAGATTCACCAGAACTTAATGGGATGAATGTCGTCACAGTCATAATTAAGCAATCATTGTTGAGAGCTTGCTATCGGTTTAACCGGCATTCTAGCTCCTAGCCCATTTGAAAGGTGACAGGGTAGCTGTAACCACCCGTTCGTTGGGAATGGGTTCAATGGATACCGAATAAATGCCGAACCTCCGTCCCTATTTTCAGTGAATTCCAGTCCTAGAATGTCAGAACATCAGAATATCCCTTGCACGAGCGCCGGAGAAGAATGGGCATGTCGGGTACCTCTTGCCGGGGCAGCTGCCGGGGTAAGCTTCAGGGCATAGAGGTTGTGAAAGTTAGTCCCGACGGAAGCCACTAACTGCTACCTAATTCCCGGCTGCTTTCCAATGGTGAGTCACACCAAGTATATATACCCATGTTAAGCTAAGTTAAGGTAGAAGAGTGGATAAAGCAATGAACTAAACATTAATGAACATAACTAACGTCAAAAAGGCGTCTTTGTTGTCATTCGAGATGAGTCTCTCTAAGGTTGAGCTTCGGTTTGAGATTTCGGTGATTTTCACTTACAGCGACTGCGCTGTGCTGTACCTAGCTGCATAGTGGAACCACACCTAGTCCGGGATGCTAGCCCTCCGACATTCCTGCCTATCTGGGACCTCTAGCCGGATTGCCCCAACGATCATCGTTGAGCATCAACTCGGCGAATAGTAGAAAAGCGGCTTTTTTGAAGCTTACCTATGCCGATGTGGTAATGAACTCCAAATCTGCCTACCTAGGTATGTAACTCTTGGGTTCATGTAGGTACCGTCACCTGAATAGTCCAACTTGCGTCATCGATTGGGGCTTTGATGCGCGTGCCTGGGGGACGGCAGCTTGCATCTTAGCAGCAAACGGCCTAGATATTCAGTCTTACATCCACCCTCAACCTCCGATCCTCTCTACTTCTGTCAAATCTATTCAAAATATCGATCTAGAAAGATATTAAAATCATTGCATCGCGTGCCGCTACTTGGACGGACACCCAATGGCTTCTCCCAACGGGTACGGCGCCCTGCGCGTTAACTCGAGATCAAATACCAATGCCGATGAAGAGCAGCAGACATTGCTCGATGGAAGCAATCAGACATCCAAGTTGGCAGGATGGCGGAAGAACATGACGGCGGATGTGCGTCGCGACTGGGCCGACCTAGTCCTACTCGCCTGCTACATCATTACCGGTTTACTCGATAGTGCGTCGATATCGACGTGGGGCTCATTCGTATCGATGCAGACAGGTTCGTAGTTTTATATCACAAACTTGCAATGGACCCGATTACACTTCATACCAAACATCATGCTACGAGATCACCAGCGCCTAACACGACAACAGGAAACACGGTGTACTTCGGCCTCGGCATCGCCGCACCTCACGAATCAACACGGTGGATCAAATCCGGGACCTCGCTAGGCTGTTTCTGCATCGGCTCCGTCTTCTTCAGCTCCTTCCACCGGATGCTGTCTCCCTCGCCCAAGCGGCGCTGGGTGCTCTGCGCGTCCTTCACGCTCCAAATGCTATTTATCGCAGGCGCGGCCGCCATCCTGACCTTCGGCCCGCAGTCGTCCAGCGAAGAGAAAAAGGAATCTATCGACTGGCCGGTTCTCGTGCCCATTGCCCTTGTCGCTTTCCAGAGCTGCGGGCAGGCTGTTGCGAGTCGCGCTCTGAAGTACAATGCGCTTACGAGTGTGGTCCTGACGAGCATTTACTGCGACCTGTTCTCCGATGCCGAGCTGCTCGCGGTGCATAACCCCGAGCGGAATCGCAGGGTCGGCGCGCCTACCTTACTGCTCATCGGCGCTGTGCTTGGCGGGGTGCTGGCTAGGAGTACCGTTGGCGCTGCCGGAGTTCTGTGGATTGCTGCTGCTATGAAGCTGATTGTTGTCATCTCATGGTTCCTTTGGCCTGCTGAGAAGGAATAACAATAATAGCTGGAGATGAGATACTTAGATATCTGATTATCATATAGACCGACTACCCAACTAGCTAGACCTGGCAATACTTACTAACCGATTTCAATTCCCGGGCTCTGATACTGATACTGTGGCAAATCACGGTCTAGCAGTGACGATGTCAGTGTAACACCCTCCTTAAATGGCCGGAGTATAGGTTTCCATTGAGCAAGGCCGATGGAAAATGTAAGTCGTATCAAAATATGTAGAGTAGTGTCATTGGGCAACAACGCGGTATAAGAAAAAGCACCGAGCTTAGCAGACGTGGTGGTATTAGCCACGAGAACTTACTGCCCCAATTGATAGTATCTCGATTATTCTTCATTTGAAATTGTAGGTTATGATTCGAGCAAAGACGCCGTGTGCTGGTAACAATCTATCTTCAAGTGGTGCCCTACTTCATGGTACCCTCCTGGCGCAGTGTCCTCTCCGATTGCTGCGGTTTCTCAATCTTGCCTACGATACCGGTACCGCGGAAGTACACAGCCACGACGATTGCGCAACACAACGCGAGCGCGAAGTTGAACCAAACGCCTGCCCTCAACCCGTTTAAGGATGCCGGTTCCCAAGGTATAATTTTACCTGCTTCTTCCACCGGAACACCCCTGTCTCTCGCCATCACGGCGGTTTGGATTGCGGTGGTGACCGCCAATCCGATGGCTCTTCCGACTTGCCCCATTGAGTTGATGAGTGCTCCTCCTAGTGCTTGGTCTTCCTGAGGCAGAGACTTGGAAGTAAAGAGGGTCAGACTCGGCCAGGTGATATCAGCACCTATCACTGAGAGGACAAAGGCCGGAAATCCATATGCAAAGTATGACGTGTCAGGCGGAATGGGAATCGAGAATAACAGGCACGCGATAGACACATTTAGATTGCCAAACAGAAGCAACATCCAGGTGGGTATGCGCGAAATGAGACGGCTCACGACAAATGCAGTGATGAGTCCGGTCACACCAGTAGGTACGAACCGAAGGGTAGTCTGCAAGGCGCCGAGATTCTGGTAGTCCTGGAAAAGGAACGTAGAGGAAACTAGCATATCGTTGAATGAAGCGAAGAACAGAGCCATGATCACCATAGCGGCATTGAAGCGGGCGTTCTTAAAGAGGCTGACCTTCATAAGTGGCTTACTCGTCATGTGTTTCTCTTGGTACCATTGCCATGCGACAAATATACCTAGAAGCAACAGAGATATGACGACTAATAAGTAGATCCAAACCGTATTCCATCCGACCACGTTGCCTTCTGTTAAAGCGAACAGCAGTGCGAGAATCGAAGCGGTGACAAGAGTGCCGCCGATCCAGTCTACAGATTTGAGCGAAGAGATACCGTCTTTCTCAGTTGCTAGATGGGGAGGCGGTGGCGGGATGAACAAGATACCTGCAAGCGTGACAGTGATTGCGAGCCCGCCTGTGGCTCCAAACACCCATCTCCAGTTTGCATAGGAGGCGATGAAACCACCAATTATGTTTCCAAATACACTACCCAGAGGCGCGCCGGCAGCTAAACACGAAGTCAATGAGAAGTATCAACGACCAGACAATGCGAGACGTACCGTATGCGCTAAAAGCGTAGTTCTTTGCTTTACTGGGCGGAAATGTCACGCCCAGAATTCCAATGGCCGTCGGCACATTAGCGGCTGCACCCTAGGAGTTCATGAGTACTTGATGCGATATAAGAACCCATTTCATCAACTCACAAGTCCTTGTAGACCCCGAAACAGATTAAATCCTATCTCATTTGGTATGAACGGATTGATGATCATCGTCACTGCTACGAAAGCACTCCCCAAGATGAAAATCGGCCGTTTCCCGTAGATGTCGGCTATGCGACCCCAGAGGAGCAGGAAGCAGCCGAATGTCAGAGCATAAGAGGATACTATCCATTGCAGTCTACTTTCGGGGATACTCAGATCCTCGCCAATCGTCGGCAGGATGACGACGACAGACTGGATCGTTAGGGTCTAATCATGATCAGCGACGACACATCTGAGAACGCTATGATGATGTAGCCTACATTCAAAAAGCTGGCGCCCGCGACGGTCGCAACTAAGGCGATACATCTCGCCTTGGAAAATGGTAAGCCTGGCTTGATTGTGCCTTCGTCATCATCTCCGTCCACCCCACTCGCTACAGCCTGACTGGGCGATGGATTGTCCGTCTCGATGATATCAAAGTGCTCCTGTCTTTTCTCTTCGGCGTCCTCAAGGTCCGCTACAGGATGTTGATCAATCTCTAGCTGTCTGGTCATCTTTTACGACTATGATGGAAATCGCAACGATCCGGCGCAGATTCCGGGTATTGAATCAGCATGGCGACCCCGGGCCGGTCCACGCTCATATATATCTGCAGGCGTTCCGCCATCGCGGCTGAACAAGATGTAATACTTTTAGCACCGCATATCTCGTTGAAAATCGATAGGCGAGTCGGGAACGACTTTTCCAAAACGAGCAATATCTACGGCCGGTTATTGTAGCGAGACCCTTCTCTCGGCCAATCATCGTTGGTGCCGTTAGAGCAATTGTCCAGTCTCGAAAGACCGGTGCGTTGCAGCGCTACCGCTCTTGTCCCGGAACCCGGTATCGGTTCCAGGGAGCTACGTTTCCCCGTCGAGAACGGTGAATTGGATAATTCGTCGTGGGCTGGATGGCTTCCCGTCCCAATTGCGTTACGACAAGAATCAGCCTACCTATATGTAAGGTAGGTTGCTAGGTAGCTATGTACCTATATGTAAGTAGAAAACGATGATGCCGGTTGCGGGCAAATCCGACATTGAATCTCTGCGACATACCTATGGAGCCTCGTATTACGTAAGTGCCTTTGGTACATGCTGTAGTTGATATTAGCATATCTGTGTGCGAAATATCAAACATCGATAACTTTACAGTGCAGAAATCAGTAATTCCACCAGTTAGAAGCCAGATAATCAAACTTGCTTACTAAACAAGTAATTCGCACTGAATATCCTTAGATAAACTATAGTAATACGTGGACCTGAGATAATACCTACTCAATAGCGTACCTTCATGACAATTCAAATGTAGAGATGTAGAAAGGAAATTACCACTTCGAGGGTATATAGACTCTATGGGCAAATAAGCGGAAATACTCTCTAAAAGCTGTTGGCACTGTTTCACATATGCGATTATAAGACTGTCCTACCTATTTAACGGGTTTCAGTTAAACCTCCCATCACAACGTCAGGGGCAAACTCGTGAGAGTCACACAGATATTATATAAAGTACCTGACATAAATTTTCGTGTGAATGGTTCACGTGGCGGTTAACGAGATAATTAGCTACATGTATCTAGGCAGATTCTCTGTAAGGACAGGTTAAAGGTCTAAATCGACGAGTGCACACTGTCCCGTAAATAATACACTGGCCTTTAGTTATGGCCTGGGGGTTCAAAATCATGGAAGCAGGAAAGCTGAAGCCAACGGCGACACTCATGCCTTGGGAAATCACATTACCTCGTACCTCATTGGCGACAATAAAAGATGGCTTCCATATCTCTGCTTGTTTACCTGGGCAGGGCATGGTTTGCCTAGGAGAAGCTCACATCCTTTCAAAATTTCACTTCTAGATCTACAGATCCTAGAACTACTTGGACCTTCCCTCGACGCCGTCAACATCCAACGTCGTCAACATCCAACGTCGTCAACATCCAACGTCGTCAACATCCAACGTTATCAACATTTAACGTCGTTAACAGCCTTAGATACAGAAATGGGTTTCCATCAACCTAGCATCCGCGTTGAAATTCATATTTTTGAATCGGCTTCTTCATCTTATCATAGGCATGGCGTTCCCGTTGCCTGCTCCATTGCCCCCGTCGGCACCACCATCATTTCCTTCATTTCCGTGGCCGCGGCCCCCTTTGTATGACTGTGTCATCGATATCAGCGGAATTATCCATGGACATACTCATCGCTCCATTGGGCATGACTATATTACTGCCCTCGGCGGGATGTACAACAGATCCCTTGCCCCTAGAGGCCCACATACTCACCTTGTTACGACCCAGTCAGATTACGACAGGAATTCGACCAAGGTAAAGTATGCAAAGCAAGCAAAGGTACACATTGTCACCTTCCAGTGGCTTCAGGACTCACTTAAAAACATGCGTCGCATGCCCGAAAGTGATTACCCCCTGGATGCTATCAAATTCAACCCTGTTGGCTCCATCAGCCAAAAACGAAGGGCAATCCAAGAGCCTATGAATAACAACAACGATCACAACAGAAAGAGGCTCAGAATTTCAACGACAGACACACAGAATCAAGAAGCCGAAAGCACCAAGTCTCTTAATAGCCAGATTGCGAGATCTCGAGATATTAGAGTCCCGCTTGACAATGGCGCCGACGTTGAGAAGTATAAGGGTTACGAAGTCTACATCGATGACGATGGTGTCATCTATGATGCCTCTCTCAACCAGACCAGTGCCTCCAATAACCACAATAAGTTCTACAGACTGCAGGTATGTGTCTTAGTTTTGGTGTATCTAGATTCGATAAACATACTAATCAGCTCGTCTAGGTACTACGCAATGTCAAGAACCATTTCATCTGCTGGACCCGATGGGGTCGCGTGGGTGTTTCCGGTACAAAGAAAGCCCTCGTGAATGATGGAAGTTTACTCCATGCCCGTGAAGAATTTCACACTAAATTCCTCTCGAAGACTGGCGCTTTTGTGGTCGAATCGTGCAGATCCTCCTATACCTGGAAGGTATGCCTTCGTTGAAAGAAGTGTGAGTATCCCTCTGTCTTAAAACTGCATCATTTATCATTGTTTTAATCAATGTATGCCTTTGGATTGATTGAGAAACCTTTGGCATATGGAGCAAGTCTCCGCTAACCGAGTTCAACCCCTTTCTCTTGATCTGCCTGTTATGATAACAATTGTTAACTTCATGTCTCCAGTATGAACCAGACTCAGAAGACGAAGATGATGCGGAAGACCCAAATGATATTATAGTGAGAGACAAGCCCGAAGTGTCAAAGTCAACGTTATCCAAGCCAGTCCAGGACTTGATGCAGCTTATCTTCAACAAACAATACTTTGCCGCGACAATGAGCGAGTTTAACTATGACGCCGTAAAGCTACCTCTGGGAAAACTGAGCAAGAACACCATCAACCGAGGATTCAATGCATTGAAAGATCTGTCAGCATTTCTGAATGACTCGGCATCGGTCTCTTCGCAATATGAAGGCGACCACAATTCCATCAACGAGGAACTGTCCAATCGCTACTTCAGCATCATACCCCATAACTTTAGGAAGGACTGTCCCCCGATCATCCGAGATCCAACTCTTCTCAAAAGAGAAATAGAACTTCTCGAGAGTTTGGCGGAGATGAAGGATGCATCACTTCTCATGAGCAGCGCAAATAAGGATGAAACTACCAACATACTCGACAATCAGTTCCGAAGCTTAGGAATGAAAGAAATTACTCCGCTTAGCCATAACAGCCAAGAGTTCCTACAGTTGAAGGATTATCTAATGGAATCACGAGGAATCATTCACAAAGCCAACTATGAAGTATCTCAGATCTTCAGGATCGAACGGCCTGGAGAGAGAGATCAGCTTCAAGGCGTATGTCCCATAAGTCTGGACAGAAAACTTCTCTGGCACGGCTCTCGTTGTACCAATTTTGGTGGAATCCTGTCACAAGGACTTCGTATCGCGCCTCCGGATGCACCAAGATCAGGGTATAGGTATGTACCACTACTCTCTACTTAATAACTCCTACGATGTTAACGGAGACTAACATATTTGCAGTATGTCGGCCTATCTTTCCCTATGTTCCAGCGTATTCTTTTTCTGAATAGAACTCCTTCAGAATAATATTTCCAAAATTTTACACAAATACTAACGTTTAGCAGTGTTCGGAAAGGGTATCTATTTAGCGGATATGTCTAGCAAGGCGAGTACTCGAGCTTCAGCACATGGGGAATAAGTATTAACATCTCGTCCCAGTCCGCCAGGTACTGCTTACCACGAAACAGCAATGGCCACGCTCTCATCCTCTTATGCGAAGCTGAGCTTGGACGCCCAGTCCAGGAGCTTACTGCCGGCAGATACCAGGCCGCCGAAGATGCAATCCGCTGTGGATTTTTGTCAACCTTGGGTCATGGAAGAGTAGGACCGAAGCAATGGAAAGATGCTGGATGCATTCACCCATCACTGGAGGGTGTGAGTATGGTAAGATCAACCAACCCAAATCTTGCTATGATTTCATTTGCTGACCACACATTTCCATAGCCCGATACCAGCGTCAAATATGGCTTAACGGGTATCCCTGACGCGGCTCTTCTTCATAACGAGTACGTCGTATACAATACCGCCCAAGTTCGTCTGCGATATTTGTTTCGGGTCAGAATGTAGGAAGGTCTGGCCCAATGATTCCAAGCAGTCGTTTGGGATAAACTCGTATAACTTTGCTTTTGCTAGTACTGACGGCCTAGCCATTGGCATGTCTCATACACGAACTTCAACACTAAGGCCTCCAGAGTAAGACAGGCAGGGGTAATAACAAACTATAATTCGGACCACTACAGAATGTACAGTACTGGAATTTCCTATAAAAACGTCTAAAACTGTGCTATGCTGGAATTAACAAAACCACTGCATCGCCCTCTCTGGATGAATTTGACAAGGGGGTATGCATGAAGAACGCCATTGCTCCCCGGGTTTATGCCTTGGGGTGTGAAATCAATCATAAACGCCGGCTTCCATGCAATTTCCATCTACATGAACCATGTCTTAAACAGTAAACGCGAAACTGAATAGGGTGTAAAGAAGTTGCCGCCATCGTGAACGTGTCTCGAATATTACTGCAGGTGCTTATGAGCAGACTCAGAGTAGGTATAGGTTTATCGACCTTGAGCGAGTCGTCGTTTTCGCTCCTCCTTCTCTCGCTTGAGCTTCTCCTCTAGTTCCTGCTCCCTCCTGTCCTCTTGACGGGCTAGAATCTCTGCTCTTCGTTCCTCTACATCGATGTCCGACAGACCGGCTTCCATGTCACTTGATCCATCGGAATCGTATCCATAACCTCGAGGGTCAGGCTCTTCATCTTCATCATATTCGATGAAGTCGTCCAGCTCATCGTCATATTCATCCTCGTATCGATCTCGGCGGCTGGGTCTCGGAGGTGCAAGAAGACCACCTGGTCTAGAGCTCTTACCAGACGCAGACGGCTTTCCTGACGCTGCTCCAGGTCGAGGGCGTGCAGTTCCAGTATAACCAGTAGTAGCCGTTGCTGATTTCTTGACCTTCTTTTCCGGTGCCTCGCCTCCCGAAGAACCGGGTCTTGCCTTGCCATTCCCCTTTACATCCTTTGCAGCTCCATTCCGACTTGCACTGCGAACAGCCATCGCAATCCTAGATCCTTCGCGAGCAGGTGCAGTAGACGATCGACCATTTCCAAGATACGGCTTTCCGTCCCTCCCCTTCACCGCACCAGGCTTCTGTTCCGTCTTTGCAGATCGCTCTTTCTTGCTGTCCCCGATAGACTTGTGCTGAATCATACCAACTTTACCCATTGTTGCTTGAGCCTTTTTCGCTCGCTCCATAATTTCCTGATATGATCCCTTCTTGGGTGCCTTTGACGGGTCTGAAGTAGTCGGTGTCGTAGGTGATGGTTTAGCAGGGGGCGCCTTGGAAGCTGCTGCGAGGGAGCTTGCACTAAGCTTTGGTCGAGGAGTCGTACTTGTGGGCTGCTTTGATTGGGATGTGTTGGATTGTGATCCGCTCGTCGGTCTGCCATTCGAGGACGAGGTAGTTGTACGCTGTCCATTTGGTACGGGAGGTTCGTAGCGGCCATTTGTTGCTGGTGAATTTGTCCGATGGGGTAGAGATGAGGGTTTCGTGGAGACGGATGCTGTGGTCTTTGTTCGCTCGACGGTATCCCCCTTTACATCACGAGTGATCTTAGTTGCCGAATAAGAGCCATCCTGTTGTCGTGATTTAGCAAGCTTGACTGATGTCGCACTTTGTGAATCATCTTCTGCTTTGCGCTTGAGACTGGAGGATGTTGGTATTTTCGGCGTTGGTGCGGAGGATGGATTGCCACCAGAAATCTCCGCGAGGAGATCGCCAATCTGTTTGCGCCAGGTGTTAGAACCGGGGTTATCACAGGAGGGAATGAGTTGGAAAATAATACTCACAGGCATTGTGATATGATTCGCAGTCTGCTAGATAACAGAGAGAGGAGCTTCTAAGAGCTTATTTTGAATGCCGTCAGGAGCATACGAAGTGCCTGAGGCGTCATAAAGCGGCGGGCTGTGTCATGTGCGATGACTATTCCCTTCCAAGACCCGATGCGACCTGAAAACGAGTGTGAATCTGGCCAGATTGACCGATTTTGTCGATTCTAATGCTAGAAATGAGGGGTCATGGACTGTCCAGACACACTCAACGCATGCGGTGGGCGATCGAGCGACAAAGAATGCGGGTATCGGAAGGGCCGTTGGGTGGTGGTGATGATAAGAGGTTTGGACAAAAAGAAAGTCTCGTGCCGTTCCGCTCCCTACAAATTCTACTAAGTACGAAGTTACTTCCTCGTGAGCCTGATTGCAGCGAATAATGTGGCTGAGCTACGTCATTCCAGGGTTGTAATTCGCCGTTAAAGAGAACAAGTGGCTGCCAGCTGGTGATTTAAGCCACATCCAGGGTGGGGTAAATAAGAGGCTTTTGATTGGAAGATCGGTATATCCAAGGGTGACCCTAATCAGGTGATAGGCGAGGTCCCACTTCCATCTGCCCACAGTCAATTCCAAGGCGCACCGAAAATCTAAGGGAACTTTTCTAGCCCGAAACAAAGTCAACTCCCAAACTTCGACTTCGTCAAACCGAACTTCCACACAGAACTCGAAGGCTCAGTCTCCGCCCAAAATTGCGGTTAAATCGATTGATTTCTCGTGTTCTTCTCATCTCTCGTAAGTCAACCTGTCTCGACATTAATACTCACTGCTCAAGATTTCGCGGCGCATCAACTTACACCCCTCCATTGTCGTCGCAAGAAGACCACCTGCGCAAGAAATAACCCAAGCTAATCAAGTACCGCTCACATAGAACAAATCAGCAAAAATGAAGCACCTCGCAGCTTATCTCCTTCTAGGCCTCGCCGGCAACACCTCCCCTTCCGCTTCCGACATCAAGGAAGTCCTCGAGTCCGTCGGTATCGAGGCTGACGAGGAGCGTCTGGAGAAGCTCCTCTCTGAGCTCGAGGGCAAGGACATCAACGAGGTTCGATTCACCGATACCATATAGGAGATGGTAATTTATACTGATGCGGTATTATAGTTGATCGCTGAGGGTTCCAGCAAGCTCGCCTCCGTTCCCTCTGGTGGTGCTGGTGGCGCCCCCGCTGCTGGCGGTGCCGCCGCCGCCGGTGGTGCTGCCGCTGCCGAGGAGAAGGCCGAGGAGAAGGAAGAGGGTATGATACAGCACCCTTGCTTTTTTACTTGGTCAAGTTCAATTATACTGATATTCTATGATAGAGAAGGAAGAGTCCGACGAGGACATGGGCTTCGGTCTTTTCGACTAAGCGAATATCGCACGTGGTTACGACAACGAAGTCATGCGTTTTTGGAGAAGTGGCACGAAAATGGGCTGTGGTGGTTTTGCATGGTATTCGGCGTGGAACGGTCTACGTTTGATGAACTAAGGCATCTAGATACGGTTAAGGCAAATACAGTCATCTACTTCTCCGACTTGCGTGTCTCACTCTCTTAATTGACGCGGTAGATGCGCTTGTGAATACTGGCCAAGTCAGGCAAACTTTGACCCTAGGTTGCTCAGATGAAACGCACACTGCTCTCTATTCTAACCCGTAAATGGCCCAATCCGTTCCTCGGCCGTAATGGGATCTGTGGAATTGAGTGGACGGATTCAGCAATGCCTTTAACACTCAACTGGCGCGATCCAATAGTTTCGATTGAATATCTCCCAAGGCAGCCAATGCAAGGCACCTAAGTAGCATTCCTAGCAAACTTCGATTGTAAATCCATGCCACTGAATCTTTGGAGGGGCATTGTGGGATTGTGTTATGCATGCGTATCTGTGCACTTTGCATAAAATCCACTGCCGTAAATATGGGCCTAAACATACGTCATCTGATTGGCTACCGGGACAGGAATGCTGCGGTTGCTCCTAGCAACGAGTGAAAAACGAAAAGAACGCCAAGCCAATTGAACCAGGGACTCAGAAGTTCCCGGAGACATCCTTCAACCCAGCATCAACGCGCCAATTACTTTTGCATTGCGCGCCCCATTCTTCCAATCTTGCTACTAGACTACAATATTTTGGACTATGACTTGCTTCGACACGTAGAACATTCATTAAATCGACGGCAACCGATACCAATTCGCCAATTCGACGCGCTCTAACCACTTGCTTTGCTTAGCTTCCAATTCCATAGGCGTACGTTGGATATACAATAACAGTTTATATGACAATGGTGTCCGCATCACCGACGCCCTCAGCGTCGAGTCATCAGTCGGGTGCTGTAACGAGAAAATCATCGCTTAGATCAGGAGTGAGGAGAGCCCCCCCTAGACCACAAGTCACCCGCGCCGAATCGAATCCGGTATCCTCAGCAGCTCATTCCAAGTCGCAATACGCTGGAAACGACAGCTCCGATGACGAGATCCCTGTGCCTATGAAGCTCAGTGCTCTCACCAAGGCCCTCCTCAATGATGAGGGAGCCGAACCGGAGCGGGACAATGGACGCGTTCTTAGAACTCGAACTCAGAGCTATCGCCCCTCGTCGCCGGTGCATGCGGAGCCAGATAAGCCCGTCAAGAGACGCAGTGTCCTCAGTTCATCAGTAGCATCAATTGGCGAGGAGAGGAGGCATACTCGTGCTAGTAGCGCACAGTTATCATCAAGACAAACGTCGCCTGTCAGGAGTCAACCTAGTAGAGAGAGCAGTCCGGTCAGAAAGAGGGTTGTTCGACTAAGCGCCTCGTCGAGTACTGCTGCCGGTTCCTCTCAAATCAAACCAGTAAAGAGGAGATCAACATCAACGTCGTTTGCCGCTTCGCGAAATGGGAATCGCCCTCCAAGCCGAGCTGAGAGCATCGCGGAGGAGAGGGCTAATGTTTCAGACATCAAGGACAAAGACAAGGACTTAAATACGCCGGCCCAGCAAGGTCGTGTGGTCAGAATCGCCGTCGGGTCGTCGGGCAGTAGGGGTCGCTCGGGGTCATCGGCGGTCTCTTCTAGACCTATTGACCATGCGTCGTCATTTCATTCTCATGCTGCACAATCAGATGAAAACGATGCCCCTGATGCTCCTCAGACTGTCCCCCGGCAACAAGGCTCTTCCAATCCGGGTAGTGCCTCTAGGATAGGCTCTAACGGATCTAGGAATCGCAACGAAGAGAATTTAGCCATGCAAAGCGCAGTGCGCGTCAAGAGAGTAGGAAAGGTCCCCGGCAGCTTTCTTAGCGGCCCGGCGCGTCGAGGACGAAGGAGACAAAGCGAAGAAGATGCTGAGAACGGAGGAGAGCCACTTCAGTCTAGCCAGGATCCTGATGAGCAACAGCCTCGGGACCCTAATGATTACGAGCCAGCGGACAATCTGGTATCGTCGTTTTACGTGCCCGACCGCCTCGCCTCGGGCAGCCCTGTGAGCTCCAAGAGTTCCGCCGCGAGATCTTCCCAAAGGAGGGAATTATCATCCGCCCCAGAAGACGGACGAGTCCCGCGCTCGCGGCAAACCTCGCCCGAACACGACGAGATTCCCATCCCACATTATCGCATGCCGCCCCCGCGGGCAGAATTACCTGCGAGACACGATCAGGAGAACGAAGCACCGCCAACCTTCAAGCGAAGCAAGGCCCCGGTGGGCAGTTTCCTAGAGAAAGAAATACCAAAGGTTCCAGCTCGCCCATTGAGCGCTGCGGAGGTGGGTGGCAGCGCCCTACGACCCGTCTCACCCGAGCGCAAGGCGTTGAGCTCATTAAGTCAGAACACGCCTCGCAGGGCCGCGCCCGCCCCTCCGCCCAAGATGTCCATCCTCGAAGCCGCTACGTCGACAGCCGGCGCAGCGACCACCGGAGCCGCGAAACGACGGAACTATATGAAGGTCAACGGCAAGTGCTACACGAGACTCGACTCGCTCGGCCGCGGGGGAAGCGGGAAGGTGTACCGCGTCGCGGCAGACAACGGCAAGATGTTCGCGCTGAAACGTGTTTCTCTTGAGGGCGCGGATGAGAACACGGTTCGTGGGTATAAGGGCGAGATCGACCTCCTCAAGAAGCTAAGTAACGTGGAGAGAGTCATTACGCTATATGACTACGAGATGAACGAAGAGAAGCAAGTCCTCAGTCTGGTGAGTTCCACTATGTCTCTCCTTATTATTGGCAAATATGTGTGAGTCGACTAACTGTATTTCTTTTTCTATCTAGCTTATGGAAATGGGCGAGTTGGACCTTAACACGCTCCTGCGTCTGCGTCTCTCACCCGAGAACGCACGCTTTGACCCGGTCTTCGTGCGGTACTACTGGCAAGAAATGCTCGAGTGTCTAGCATCAGTCCATGCTCACGACATCGTGCACTCAGACCTGAAGCCAGCCAACTTCGTAGTGGTACAGGGCCGTCTCAAACTCATCGATTTCGGTATCGCGAATGCCATTCAAACTGACCAGACGGTCAACGTACACCGAGAAACACAAGTTGGCACTCCTAACTACATGAGTCCGGAAAGCTTAATCGATTCCAACGCCACGGACGCTGCCGGACACCGCATCAGCTCCATCACCAACGCCCCTCGATCCAAGCTCATGAAGCTCGGCAAGCCGAGCGATATCTGGAGTCTGGGGTGTATTCTGTACCAGATGGTGTACGGCACGCCGCCATTCGGCCACATCCCGAACCAGATGGCCCGTTGCCATGCCATTATTAACTGGCAGTACGACATCGAGTTCCGCGATAAGGGGATCGGCGGCGCGCCTGTGCCCCCTTCCCTCTTAAGGACCATGAAGCGCTGCCTGAGCCGCGAGCAGCATTTGCGCCCTACGTGCGAGGAGCTTCTATCCAGGACGGATCCCTTCCTGTACCCCGTCGAGTCGCCCGAGGGTACCCTACCCATCACGGAAGAGCTACTCGGACGCATCATCCAGAGCGTAGTGACGCGCTGTCGCGAGAGAATGCCCACCGAGGCCGAGGCCCTAAGCGTCTGGCCCCAAGCCTACTGGGGCAGCGTGGCGAAAGCCGTCGGTAGGGAAGCTAGCTCAAGGAGCTTTACTTCGCCCGAGGGCTCGAGGTAGCAAATACCCAAAGAGCAGAAGAAATAACAACTTATGATTCACGACAAGGAGAAAAGAATATTGCCGGTTGAGCAAGAGTTAGGCGGATAATTATCGGGATTATAATCCCATATTGGATTCTATTATCTTTTTCGAAAGCCCTCTTGAGTTGAAAGAGGGCAATCAGTCATCCCATCCTCAACGTTCTGCTCATGCTCATATTTAGCCACGGAGTTCAGGATTAGGGAAAGGAGAGGTGGTGGGGGGAGTTTTTCTATATCCATTTGCTCTTCTTCTGGCGTAGAAAGAACTCTATTACCCCGCGGCGACGAACGGATGGATGGATAGTCGGTGGTTGGTTTTTCTGTCTCGTTGTGTGTTGGTGTGGTTTTTAGCGATACCGTTTAGTTGTGCCGTTCTGTCCTGCGGCGTTTGAGAGTAAAAAGCTTATTTTTCTAATGAGAATTCACGTCGATCGTTCACGCCTTATTAAATTTACGTGCTGGTCTTCGAGAAACTTGCATCGTGATGAAGATACTGATGCCAGTGTTTGTATGATACATGATACAAGTATATTCGTTTTGCTGGCACTAAGAATTTAGGTGCTCATTGGCAATTCTCAGTGTGATTTGTATTTTATACATGGAGCCTGTCAGCACTGGTCAAGCTCATTCTTGTAAGTGATATAGACAAAGCATCTCTACATCGCCTAATCACATTGACCCAAGTAGTGGAATGGTGATGCAATTCCCTTTCCTCTACGTCCGCCGATCCCCATCGACCTGAGCGACTCAAACTCCCTAAACGGTGAAGAGGCTCCTAGCCTGCCATCACCCACTCATACCACCACCGCAGCCTAGGACGGTCCAAGCAGCTTCAACTCACTAATCCTCAAAACCGTATACCGGTGCTTACTCTCAACACGTCTGCTCCGTCGATTGCGCCTCTTAGTCTTGACCTTGACCCTCATAGGTTCACTCTCGACTCCTAGAACAGTAGCCCGGCACTCATATAGTCCGGAGTCAATGTACGGCTGCCCCAGAAGCGTGTAATCGCGCGATCCTAGCGTCGATGCTTTGTCTAGACGTAGTACGTCGCCCGGCAATACCTCGTGCATTAGGAAGGGCAGGCGCACGCGGTCTCCTGCCGTCACTAGGTAGGGACGCCCGTAGATGTGCACTGTGATGTAGTGCGATGGCTGCGCGCGTAGGAGCGGGAAGAGCTCGGATACTGAGACGGAGGTTGTTGGTGCTGGCGCTTGGGACTGGGATGATGAGGGTGTTGAGGGTGGGGGTGACGGCTTGGAGGGCGCTATGGGAGGGACGGTTGTCTGTGTAGGTGTTGCGCTTGGTGGAATAGCCGGATCGATATTTTGTGTTGTCGTCGTAAGTCCGCGGGCCCGGATGGGGAGGAGGAAGGTGGGCGGTAGGCGTGTTATAGGTGTGCGGAGCTCCAGGACGGAGCGCAGGAGTGAGCGACTCATTTTGTCTAGTTGGATCCTTCTCCTTGCTCAATATCGATCAATAGGGGTAGGATGTATGCTCGGTGCCCAATTGGCCGAATTGGTGGCCTTCAAGTCGCCGAAGAGAGTGGTCGATGAGCTCCAAATTGGGGATTTGAAGTCGAATTCAAGCATCGAAAGACTCGAAAAGTTAAAGTGGGGACATCGGTTTTTCCGCTGCGGCTGCAGGGCCGTGGCTGAGTACCTACCCGAATTTGTGTGGCTGGAGCTTTATGTAGAAATTTTGATAGTGGCGGGTCCCTGATCGATAACGACCACCGCTGTAACTTTTTTGTTCCAGACACCGATACCTTGGCATCCCGAGCGTGGCTATTCTCAACTACAATCAATTTCTCCGACAGCCCATTGATGTGACATTTGGGAACCAGAGTCGATCTAGGAGTACCTTTCATAACTAGATCAGAAGTCCCTTTCGAGGGCAAATCTATTCATCATGGTAAGCAGACCCTACTATCCCCCGCCAGAGACAATAGCATATTAACAAATGGACGACAGCCTCAAAACGAGTACATGGAGCGCTTCCGCAAGACGCACGGCCGGCGTCTCGACCACGAAGAGCGGATGCGCAAGCGCGAAGCGCGAGAAGGCCACAAAGCATCCAAGGACGCGCAGAACCTGCGCGGCCTGCGAGCGAAGCTGCACCAAGCAAAGCGACACAAGGAGAAGATCCAGATGCGCAAGCAGATCAAGGCGCACGAGGAGCGCAACGTCAAATCCGCCGACACCAGCGACCCCAAGACGCCGCTGCCCAATTACCTGCTCGACCGGTCCAACCCGACGCAGGCCAAGGCCCTGAGCAGCGCCGTCAAGAACAAGCGCGCCGAGAAGGCGGCCAAGTTCGCCGTTCCCTTGCCCAAGGTCCGCGGTATCAGCGAGGAGGAGATGTTCAAGGTCGTCAATACGGGGAAGAAGACCCACAAGAAGAGCTGGAAGCGTATGGTTACCAAGCCTACTTTTGTTGGGCCCGACTTCACGAGGCGGCCTGTGAAATACGAGAGGTTTATCAGGCCTATGGGTCTACGGTGCGTTTACGCCCCTCCGTCTCCCTTTCTTTTCTTCCAACTTCCACCCCGGTTATTTTTTAATCCCTTTACTAACTCCCAACTAGATACAAGAAAGCCAACGTAACGCACCCGGAGCTAGGCGTCACGCTGCAGCTGCCCATCATCAGCGTCAAGAAGAACCCGCAGCAGCCGCTGTACACACAGCTGGGCGTTCTAAGCAAGGGTACCATCATCGAGGTCAACGTGTCCGAGCTCGGGCTCGTGACGGCTGGCGGCAAAGTCGCCTGGGGTCGATACGCGCAGATCACGAACAACTGCGAGAACGACGGTTGCGTCAACGCCGTGTTACTTGTTTAAAGGTGGCAGGGTATGGCATGTGTACTGCTCGAATTACAATCTCTCCGATGAAGGGAGGATGGGAAATGAAACGGGCGAGGGACTAGTACTTGGAGCGGCCTGGAAGAAATTTTCTTCTAGAAATGCTCGGCAGGGAAAATTCGAAACAGGACCAAGCCTTCCTGTGTGGTCACGACTTAGACGACAAATCCCAAGCGAAGGGTTGAGGGGGAAAGAAAATACCATTTATTACGGGGTCGAACGCCAAAACCCATTTCACCACGTCAGAAAAGAATGAGGATGGACGATGTTACATATACATGCATAAAAACGGCGTCCGGAGTTCGATGGATATTCTAGCCAGTAGACGCTGGTATCAGGGGTAGTTAGATAGTTATGAAGGTCCAAAAGAATTAATATCTGCCACCAAAACAGACGAATCCACAATTCGACGAGTCCATTAGAGAACAGTATTCCACGAGTTGGTCCGGAAAACCGAACTTGTTTAACTCTCTTAGTTAGATCAAGTTTATAAGAAACCTGGCGCCAGCCTCGTTATTATCTTAAAGGTTGGCTCTACACGTAGTGGATCAAAGATGTTATCATCATTCTATGTTTGACAACCTAGGAAGATCATAGCAATAGCATATTACTATCTACCTAGTTAGGTTACTAGTCTTGCCTATAAAACCAGGCTTGTGCCTAGGTCTACCCATATGCGCCGATAATCTCGAGTGAAGAGCCTTTTATTCCATATCCTTTTACCACCATTTTCCCATCCCACGCTTGACCTTGCAAGCTTTTACGCCGCCACGCCGTAACGCCATCTGAAGGCCAGTCTCAATCATAAGGGCAGACCCTCAGTTGAATTAGAAAGATATCGCGGAACTTGCTCACCATATCGGGCTAAGATCAACAAGATCAACAAATAACCAGAGGAGCAACTGCGCTAATCCCTCCCAGTCTGCACCTCTGATTGCATCATTGTGTCGGAACGAAATTCAGGAAAACAACGAACCAGGGAGAAAAACATCATAACCCCGCTGCTACTTGGCAAGGTTGGCGAATAAAAGAACGTCTGTGTTGAACTATGCGCAAAAACGATGCTCGTCTCGCCATTGGCAACTAAGAGTATGTCGAACCGGCATTAGAATAGCTTCCCCTAATCCTTGGGGGAAACTAGCCTGAAAATGCGTAGTGTTGCGTGCCACATGGTAGCACTGATATCGATGTATATCATCACATTGATGAGTACTGTCGTGCTTTGCGCACTGTAAATAATCGAAGAGCCGGAACGGCAAAAAGTCATGCTCTCCAAAAATCATATGACGGCGGCGACTACTTAGGCGGCATGCCTGCGCCTCCGTAGCTGGGGAGTTGCCACCCTTGATGCTGGTGGGCGGAGGACCAGTCATTGGGTTTCTTGTTAGGTTTGCCCTTTTTGAGATGGGCATAAGGGTTGGGAGGTAGGTTGGCCTCTCCGCCTGTGGTAGGTAGTGAAGAAACAGTTGGGATACCAGTCTTCTCCTTAGCTTGCTGGTCGGCATGTGCATTTGAGTTTTGAGGATCATGTAAGCGTCCATTAGAGCGCATGTCCACGATAGTCTTAATGACTTCCATGTCGTCCTGGTCCTTGTCGTTCAAGAGAAGACGCTGTTTGAGAGTCATCTGGCCATTATTTCTCGTTCGTTCTTGAAGGGCAGCTTCACGAACAGCTGGATCGTGAACGAAACGGCACTTGCCCTTCTTACCGCATGTACCTCCCGTAGAGTAGTACTTGCAGTGGTTCGAGGGGTCAGCTCGTGTAATCGGCGGAGGAGGCAAGAAGCCAGTAGCTGACTTATCAGTCGGCAAGGCCTCCGGCTTCTCATCATCCGATTCGTCCTCAGAGGACTCTGACCGCATCTCGTCACCCTCGTCATTGGGAGCCCGCTTGCGCTTCTCAATTTTGCGGTCAAGTTTCGCCAACCTCTTACGCAGGCGATCAGCTTCTTTCTCAACAGGATCAACCTGAGTGGAGGCGGGTTCTTTGCCATCATTAGCATTAGCAGCCGGGGTCGACAGAAACCCTGTCTCCTTCTTCTGCGCAACACGAGCTTTCGTTGGGAAATTCGCTTTACGCTCTGCTAGCCACTTCCCCAAGTCACCATCGGGGATGCTACAGAATAGTGATGTTAGTGCAAATCACAGGAAAAATATGGATGGAACAACGGCCTACCCTGGAGCATCTGCGCCAAGCAGCTCGACGAGGCGCTTCTCCTCGTCAACACCGTCATCAGAATCATCATCCCCCGGGGTAAGACCCAACGTGTTCGTCTTTCGCTTCTTCTTCTTGGCCGAAGCGGCATCAGACTTCTGATGAAACGTTGACTGATAGGGTTTCTGGTCACGGTGACGAAACTTCTCGCCGCGGTCGTTGCTTATTGCATGAGCTCCTCTATTGGAGTGAGCATGACCACCACGACCATGACCTCTACTATTTGATCCATAATGTGTTGGGGGAGTTCCAGAAAACGCTGGGGTAGTAGTCGGGGGATACCCATACGCTGGCTGCGGGAGAGGAGCTGGTTGATGATGTGCGGGAGGGTAAGGGTTGCGCAGAGGACCACCTCGATCACTCGAATATCCGCCGCGTCCACCACGGCTTGAGTAAGAGGAAAACGACTGATTTTGATCACTCCATTGCTGCGGAGGTTGCGCGTACTCAGTAGGTGCTTGGCCGTACACGGCGCTATAAGGCGGACGAGAAGACTGGTTGGAATAAGGATAAGACTGGCTGGGTTGAGGGTGGAATCCTTGAGGCGCATAGCTGGGAGGGTAATTAGGCGGGATCGATGGTCCGTTAGGGTGACCATGAGCCGCTGGGGGTGTCCCCTGCCAGTAACTAGTCGGTTGAGGAGGGTTGTACGGACCACCACTAGGAGCAGCATAATCTTGATAATAAGACGAACCGTACTCGCTCCGTCCAGTTCCTTGGTGGTGACCATGACCTCTGCTACCACCCGCTGTTCCGGAATGCCCACCGCGAGGGGGTGAGTGAGAATATACCGGTCCTTGACTATACGGAGGATAGGGGCTCGGAGAAGCTGCCGAGGGAGCTGGCGGAGGGGGCGCGTAGGGATAGTTGCTCATTGTGAAATCTGTATAAGTTCAGGCAGTAGGAGCAGACTAGAGTAGAGTGAAAAAAACAAGCTAAAAGACTAACTGTTAGAAGCTGAAGAAAGCAGACTGAAGAAACACTGAACATACTGCAGGCTGACCACACTGGAGGGAGACTAGAATAGGACCTCACCGCTCGGCGGAGGCTGTCTTGAACCCGATTATTGACAAACGAAGTGTATATATCAGAGTCAACACAATGCGGTTGGGCATAAAGGTTTTGAGAAAACCCTAGTGTTGAAGTCGGCAGTTGAAAGAGAAATTTTTGAGGTTTGAGTTGGGTACGGAGTCGGAGAATGGTGTGGACGGGATGATGAGAGTGAACTGTTGTGTGGTTCTATTTTCGAAGTTTGCACCCCTGCAATCATACTAAAGTTTCATGGAAACGCGATCCAAGCTTTTAGCGCGGCGCTAGCTCCACCTCTGAGTCATTAGCGCCGGTATCGGAAGATAAATGATGCGGTTCAGCCGCACCTGGGCCACCTGCCAGGTGGGCAACTGCCGCTTCGAGCATGGGCCAATAAGATGAAAGTAATAGGTAGCCCCATATTTAGGTACCTAGGTACACGTAGCTATCCTAAGCCCCACATATCACCTTCTATCGATTAAAGAGATAACTTCAGCGATAGTGGGATGTTGAAGCCATCACTCTCTACATAATGAGATTTTCATATTAGCGACAAGCAACCTGCATCGCAAAGATGTTCATTCTAGTAAGTCATTCCAAGGGATAACCACATTTTGAGTCATAGAATTAATGAAATCACCAGACAAAGATAGCCGATCTGGTACAGATCAGACCCGATCACTTTGAAAAGCCCAGCCATATCGCCATAGAGGACGCCATCAATGCCAAGTACTCAAATAGGGTGATCCAGAAGATCGGCCTTTGCATCTGCATGTACGACTTGCTGTGGGCTTCCGAGGGTTTGATCGGCCATGGAAGCGGTATGGTGAATGTCAACGGTATGTTCTCTTTATTTTCTCTCCATTCAAGAATCGAAACATTTCGTGTTAGTAATACTAACTTCACCTTGGAACAATAGTCGAGTTTCGCATGATCGTCTTCAGACCCTTCAAGGGCGAGACCATTTTTGGAAGGATTAGTGAGGCGACTGCAAGTGGAATTTCTGGTATGTTGGTCCATATGATACCTGTCGTAGAAGTGAATGGGAAGAAGTGTCACTAACGAAATTATAGTCCGTACCGACTTCTTTGAAGACATCCACATCGATTACAAGGAGCTTCCCGAAAACACAGAATAGTACGTACTACTCGCGTGATACTAGATTCTCTGTTGTGAACTAACCGATCCTCCAGCAATCATCTTGAAAAAGCATGGACGTGGATGTACGACACTGAGAGCGAGCCCATGTGGTACGATAAGAACGAGATGGTCCGGTTACAAGTAGTGGATGAGACATGGCAAGACCAGACGCCCGAGAGCACAGAGCAAGAAGCCGTCGACAAAGCGAAGAGACAGTCACCTTACGGAATCAAGGGGAGCATGATGAAAGAAGGGCTCGGAGTCTGTCTATGGTGGGAATAAGTCATGCGGGTACCTCTTTGGACAAGTTGCATACTACAGAGAATGGCGTTCGGTTGGGAATCATTACTTGCATTTTAGGTATCGCTGATTAGCTACCTCTTAGCCCTCTTATTTAGACTTGATACCCTCGAGCAATCGATCCTCTACACCATCCAAGACCGAATAATGCTCGACCACGGCAAGGTTTTCAGCCTCCGTCTTGAACTGCTTATCGGCATCAACACCAGGCCCGAACATTTGAGGGTTCTGAGGCCCCATTCCTGCCATTTGCTGGGCCATTTGGTTCGCGGCTAGCCCACAGTCAGCTCAGGCACGTCAAATCTGATATAATTCTGGACAACTTACCATTCTCGTTCCCAAGCAAAAAGTTGAAGACAAATTGCAGACCAAAATAACACAAGAAATACCAGCTGATACTCGACATCCATCTGGGATCCATTTCCTTGGTTGCGACTCCAGCTTGCAGCATACTCTTAAACTTGATAGTAATAGGGAACGGCAGTTTGATGATAACGAAACCGCTAAAGAAGGCATTGATCCAGCTCATGATCAGAGTGTTTGGAATCATCATAGCCATGTTGTTCTTCATCATACCCATCATACCGTCCATAGCGCCTGGGTCGGTCATCGGATTAGGGGGAGGTTGACCACGTCGCTCAGGGTCTTTCAGGAAGGCGCCGGATTCGTAGGCGTTGATGAGATAGTCCCGTCGCACACGGAACGATGGTTCGGATAAAACATGGAAATTACTACGCAGCGCGATTCCGTGCATCAGAGCTCGCTGCTCCTTCATAGTCTTCGCGTCGAGCTTTTTAGGGGGCGTTTGCATGAGGACAGTAGCATAGTATCGCAGGACACCAGTTAAGATCTATCTCCTTATCAGCTCACAATATTCGTCATACATAATAAAAGCCGGTAGGTCTACCATCACAGCAGTGATCGGAAGCAGGATCCAGTAGCTATCAACTACGTCAGCAGAGCTCTTCTACTATCCAACTCAACACTTACAAGAGCTGAGGATCCCGATGGATCGTTTGCGGCGGTAATTGGGCCATTGCGAAGAGTGTTTCTCTATACTTCGTCTATATCTTGTAATGCGCCAACGAGAAAATGACTGCAAATAGACAGAAGGTCGTTAGAGCTCAAGCAGCTGCTGACTGATGATGCATTATGTGGGTTAGAGTTCAGTTCCAGACGTTACACTGGCTCGGTACAGGGCTGAACTTTAAAGCGCCCCACTCCCAAAGCCACGTCTCTGAAGGTCAGGTACCTAGGTACCTACTCCCACTCATGGACGAGCTGCAGTAAGAAGCCACCTAAGCTATCAACCCTCCAATTCGCATCGCACGGGAATACCATCCCACAACTTCCCGCCGCCAGACCTATGTCAACGTTCAATTAACTGAAAAACTCTCGTCCCCCATATACCACACACCGAAGTTGACAATGGCATCCCAAGAACGAATCTCCGTCCACAATCTCGCAGGTACCTTTCCTTCCCTTCCCCCCTCCCCTCCATCCATCCATCCCAAGCCTCATCAGCAACCAACCCACTAACAAAACTCCCCAGACCTAAAGAACACATCCGACGACGCAATCCCAAACTACCTCAACTCACTGAAATTCAAGCAAGACCACCGACTGATAGACACGCGGCTCGCGCTCGGATACAGCGCCTTCGCCATTGCCGCGGCGTGCTTCCTCTGGGACTACAAGTTTGGCTTCGAGAGCACCAAGTACTACACAGCCGCCGCCGTCGCGATCTACACTCTACTTAATGCTGCTCTGACGTATTGGATCGGGTTCGTGGAGAAGGGGACTGTATACCAGGGCACGGCGCCGGATGGATCTAAGGCATGTCTAACATAACATTCCTACTACTCCCTATCACATGAAGGTGGTACTCTGGGCAGCATGCTAACCAATAGTCTACAGATCTCAATCGCAACCTCAACGAAGAAAAATGTCCCAGTCTACAACATCAAGATCACCGTGACGCCCAAAAACGGCAAGCCGGAAACAATCGAGCTAGCGCGGTCGTTCACGGAATGGTTCGACGTGCAAGGCCACTTCATCGCGCGGCCCTTCCAGACCATTTTCGCTACGAGTGTGCCCTTAATCGCAAAGGCGGACCCCAAGCGAGCCCAGGCTGCTGCGCCAGCGTCAGACTTCGCGAACGTCGATACCGATGTCTTGGAGGCCATTGCAGCTTCCGGAACTACGTCTACTGGTGCTGAGGCCAGCTCATCGAGCAAGAAGTCGAAGCGGAGAAAGGCATAGCTGTAAAATCTAGTCAGGATGTGCTCTTACGCACCATAATACGATACCATTTTTTATGATCTCTTGTCCACGAATGACTCGTAATCAGTTTTATTATGCTCGCTTTGGTTATGCTACTATATCATCAATCATGACGAAGTTGCTATCCTGGCCAAAGTAACGCAAATTCCTGCATACCTCTAGAATGTCCCTCGCATCTCTTCACGTGACACTCCTAACGAGCAGCTCGTACTGCGGAAGGATCAATCCCTTCTCCTAAATGTGGCGACGATACGACTCCTCTCCGACTTAACCCCTAGCTGGGCCTGTATCCAGTAAGTCGATTTAAGCAAGACCTTCCCAAGCCTTCCTAGCCGCCAGAGCCGTGCGTCGAACCTCTCTAACCGGGTCCCCGCAAGCGACCGACAGAGGACGTAACAGTTTCTGGCAGTGAGGCAGGAGGTGCCGCTCCTCATACGTCTTGGGCAACCGCTGGAAGAACTCCAACGCGAGCTTGCGACACATGACACGTTTCTTTTGTTCGGCCTCGCTTATCCCCTGGGGTGATTTTCGATACTCTTCGTACACCAAGATCATGCCCGAGATGAGGCCCGCGAGGTGCTCTTGGATCGTTTCCGGCGACTTCTCGAGAATTTTCAACAGGACGCTGATGCAAGACTCCATTTCGCTGCCTGTGGGGTATACGGACAGCCAGCGTAGAAACATGTTGCCAATTCGTACGATCTGGTCGACGTCACAGGCGTATTGTTCGTACTTCAAATATTGAAGGATCGCGAACACGGCTATAGCGCGGCTCGTAACAACGTCAGTGTGAACGAAGGGTAATTTAGGAAAGCAGTCCTTCAAGTATGGCTGGACGCCCCTTGCATACACCCATCCTCCACTTAGTCTTTTGAGAATGGCATGATTCTCCTTCTCCAAGCACTCCTTAGGACTCACAAGGATCCCAAACTGCCTTGATAAGTCGCAACCCATCGTAGGAGCTTTTGGTGCCTTGTAGCACACCATCTCGAATAGTGTATTGAGGTCTTCAGGACCACTCCGGAAACGCGCCACGTCGCCCGCCAGGAAATGGAGAACGCTGCAAAATATTTTACGCGCAATGGGTCCAACTTGACCCGTTTCACCATCCTCTTCCCAAAGCGCATCTAAGGTATTGATCATGTTTTGTTGAATCTGTTGTAATTCCTTGCTGATACCATTGTCTTCTACTCGGAGTTTATTTGACAATATCGTGAAGGTGGTATCTAGTGCAGCTCTTGTTGTATCTGAACAAGGCGATGGTTTTGAAGTAAGGACGGCGCAGAGATTCTTCAGGGCATTTAGGTGGCACTAACAACAAAGTCAGTCATTGGCGGATTGGGCTAAAAAACTGTCACTTACCTCTGAGCTCAGCACACCAGGGTAGAGACCCTGCAAAACACCCATTGATAATGGTGCTGTACGGAATTCGTCCAGTGGACTTACTACAGCGGTTTCGACCGGCAAGTCGATTTGAGGAGCGTCATTACCAGCGCCGGTTTGGTGGAAAAGGATGAATGCATCTTTGCCCAGACCCAAGGTCTTTTGTTCGTTCTCATTCAGAACCCGGACAACAGAGGTAGCTAGGCGGCCAAGTTGATGGAGACATGTGTCTTGTTCAGCAATAGAATCAGACCCATCCTCGAAATCCTTGCTGAGTCCTACTTGCGGCCTGTTGCCAGTGGCCTCATCGGACTGATGGTTAACTGTAGTGAAACGACGGTATAATTGACCTACGACCGCAAGAGAATATGCCAACAGTTTCTTGTACAAAACGCCAACCTCTTCTGGTTCCAAGGCTCCCAACGCCTTGACTACCAAGTGAAGATTTCCTGGGCTGTTCGAATCCAATCGAGGAGCCCCCGAATCCTGTATGTCTGAGACTATTAGTGTGTACCACTCCTTCGTAATGTCTTGTGGCTTTGACCGCGGCGAGTTGTCTATTTGGCTCAATAGAGTCTCTAGAAACTCTACAACGGAAATATGTATGGAGCAGATGAACGCCGTCCAGTATCTTGGTGGTGACTTTTCCGAGAGCATCCACAGCAGCCCTTCCAGCAAGACATTGATCAAGGAGACTGGGTTCGTTAGCATAAGCCGTCTACCCGATAAGCCGGAGCAGCCAATTTCAGATAATGTGCTGGCAACAAGTTTGATTTCCAAAGGAAGGTCATGTAAGGCAAGTTGTTGTTGGTACGCCACCTTGAGTGATGAAAGGTACTGTTCCAGCAGGAGCTGAAACGCAGACGGATACAAAGGCACGGCCTCCTTCAATGCTGCAACCGCAGCATCACGAAGGTCTTGGTTCGCATCAGGAGTCGCTTCATTAAATTGCTTTCCCTCTAATGGATAAATGACTGACGGGCCAGCTAGCCAGCCAAAAATCCTTTCACAGGTGGAATCCGAGCATAACCGTCGAGGAGCACCGCTATCGCTAGATTGTTGGCCTACGAGAGCTGCAAGTCCCTCCATAATCTTCTTGAGCGTGCCCACTGTTTCAGTTGTCACAGGAGCACCTGAGGTCTGCTCCCACAGGGGGAGGAAAACTTCGGCGAAGAGCGCGTCACCGAAAAGTTCGTCCTTTAACAAACCTGAGCCTTTCTCGATAGTTGCGTCGTCCTTCAATGTTTCAATTAGATGTGATCGTACGGCGAGAATCGAGTTCAACAGCGCCACAAGTTCTTGCTTGTGCGACGCAGATTGGGTATGTCGAAGTGTGCTTTGGAGATGAGGTATAGCTTGGGAAGTGATGGTTGCAAACGACTGGAAGCCAGCCCCAGCGATTGCGACGAGAAGTCGACCGGCTTGGGCTGTGTAAGTCGGGTTGGATAAGTCGTCGACGAGGTCCCTCCAGGCATCTGCCAAAAACGATCGAAGTTCTTCCTCATCAAGCCGTGATGTTAGGGATCGTATGACTTTCAAGGTGGCCTTAATCGTGTCCGGGATCTCGCCATTTCGAACTTCGTACTTGAGCGAACCCCATATCTGATCAACGAATGGAACGACACTTTGCTTCGGATGTTCATATTGTATCAAGCATGCATCGAGAGTCTGCAGGATGTCGACCTTAACAGCAACAGTCACTGCGTCTCCCTGATCAAGTTTATTGATAAGATACGGTATTGCGAAGCTGGCGACACGATAGTGGGCAGCGAAGCATGACCGCAGGACGTTCTTCAAGTCATCGACTGTGATACCTGACGGAGTAGCCGCCGCTCGTAAGGAAATGGGGAAATAAGCCGAATATGTTCTGAAGACCTCTGACGTAACATCCTCTGAAGGTGAGAAGTTCTGTAGAAAGATCTTCAGAATCTCGAACCACTTCAACAAATTCTGTGGGTCTCTTTCGTTCCTGCATAGATCCAAAAGACTGGTTGCGAATCCACACGTATTGCCATGACGATATTCAAGGTCGTTGGCCACAGCCGGATTCTGAAGGAGCTCTAAGAACAACTCATAGATCTCCAGGCGTGTCGCTGGTGTCTGTAGTTTGAAATCCTCACCCAGTTGGGAGACTTTATCAAGTATATCATTGCCCAATGTAGGCTGAAGTGTCTTCATGCCAACCAGGTGCCTTAAGGCTTTTGTAGAAGCTGTAATGCCAGCTTTGTGGTCGCTCAAAAAGAGTGAACCAAAGAAAGTCACCAAGAGCTGAACTTGATCAGCTTTCAGGATGGATACATTTCTCCTGTTAAGGACCCCGAGGGTGCTAGCTAGAAAGTCTAGTGCTTTGGCTCGGGTGACGAAGTTATCATCGTCAGAATCATCGACTGGATGAATCCAACGGTTTATAGAAGCGACCCACTGACCGAGGGTTATACGGCTATTCGTGGATTCTTGGATTGCTACGAGAACATGTTAATATTTTGTTGTCCATTCTGTGTACCACGCGAAAACTCACCTGTGGCTGTTTGTTCTGCTATTGCCTGCTCCTGTTCACTCTCATCTGCGAGAACATATTGCAGGGCGAGATCCTCAAACCTAACGTTCGCCATTTTCGCAGTCAGACTGTTCGACTCTGTCGAACAAGTCTTTCCCCCGCGCTACCCTTGGTACTTGTATCTGCCTTTTGAATAGACCCGTCGCCGAATTTTGAAGGTTGTGCTGTTGCAGAACTGTTAAGGTATAACTTCAATGGTAATAAGAGTTATGCACCTCGCCGATGCCCTCGGTACGCACAACTATGGTGTAGATACATGTCAGGTAGTACAGCGCTCTAAATGACGAAATGCCCCGCGGCCAGAGGATGATCCGGAGCTGAGCCAGTTACCGATTTGGGGCCGTTCCAAAAGTGGTAGGAGGGGCAATCAATTTTTTTCAGGGACTTCTACCACGAGTCGCATTCCGCTAGCGCAGTGGGGTGTCGTGGAAGGACAGAAAAAAAAAAACTTGGCTTCGATGCTGGACGCGGGACGTATGGAGATGAGATTCATTAATCTACAATTAGTCACTCATTCCCCGTTCTCTTCTCTTAGGTTTTCGTTCCTTAACTGTTCGCGTTACTGGCTCCCTTCGACACATCCTCTGTTGAAACGCCGCTCTCGCAACAGAGTGAAAATATCTTTTATTCCTAGCTCGGCTTACGTTAGCTCAGTTGGCTTACACACGCTGCCGCGTCCTTTTTATCTGAATCGCGGGGCACTTGTGGCGGGGCAGGTACGTCGAAATTCACGCGACCCTACATGTAGAATTTATATACCTCCGATAATATACCCCTTAAATTTTTGTTCATTTTCTTCGAATTATATTTCATGTAGTCGTATTATAGAGAATCTTCTGGCTGACTTGATTCAGTCTAATCTTTGCCGAACAATGGCTACCCAGGACGTACCAAAGACCTGCAAGGTCATATTGGCGGATACCATTGCCAAAGGTCTTCTGGCTGAGGTGAAAGATACGCTGAAGTCGATTCAGAAGGACAACGAACGCCAACCGACCCTAGTGGCATTCTTGGCCAATGGTGACCCTGCGGCTGTTAAGTATGCTGAATGGTCAAAGAAGACTTGTGAAGAAAAGTAAGAAATTCTAAATCTTCGCTGTAGAGGATATATCGCTTACTGAGAAATCAGCGGCTTTACATTCGACTTGCGCCAAGTAGACAAGGATAACCTAGAGGAGGAAATAGTGAGTGCCAATGAAGACAACAACGTCGATGGCATCATTGTCTACTATCCCATCTTCCCTGGAAACCCGGCCCATGACCGGTACGTCCAGGAGACAGTCTCGCTCTCCAAGGATGTTGAGGGACTTTGCCATAAACACATCTACAACATGTACCACAACATCAGGTTCCTGGATCCTCCTCAAAACCTGAAGAAGTCAATCCTCCCTTGCACCCCGCTGGCCGTGGTCAAGATCTTAGAGTACCTTCATATCTACAACTCCATCCTCCCCTATGGAAACCGACTCTTCGGAAGGACCATCACGGTCATCAACCGATCGGAGGTCAACGGCCGGCCCTTGGCTGCTCTGCTCGCCAATGACGGCGCCACGGTGTACTCTGTCGACTTGACAGGGGTCCAGCTCTTTACCCGCGGCCAGGGTATCAAGCAACCGCGACACCAAGTCCAGGACAAGGAGGGTTGGACCTTGGAGCAGTGCATACCAATCAGCGATGTTATCATCGGCGGCGTCCCCGTAGAAAGCTTCAAGGTGCCGACAGAACTCATCCGCGATGGGACTGTCTGCATTAACTTCTCTTCGTACCGGAACTTCGACGGCCCAGCCGTTAAGGAGAAGGCATCGATATACGTGCCTTCAGTTGGTAAAGTCACAATTGCCGTACTCCTAAGAAATCTTGTGGTAGGTTTTCACTGCGATAGAGACCGAGCAGCTGAGAATATGCTAACAAGGCCCAGCGCTTGATTGCGAACCGCCCTTCCACTAATAAAGATGGATCGGCCGACGAGAGCACGTTGAAAGCCAAGAGCGAGGCGTTCGTAGACGGTTGACTTTGAGAAATGACATTTGATACCCTGGTATCTCATAGACTAGACTTTCTCATAGGGTCACTTAGCTGAGGTATGATAAAATGTGGGATTTCGGCGTTAGACCTGGTTTTATAAAAACTTCAAAAGCACTGTACACCTGCGCCATTTGAGGCACTAGAGTTATTTTATATCCTACCGAGCTTACTATATCTCAAACAAAAATTTAAAGACAACAGACAATACTATTTGCCTCTGATTTATGCCACAATTCGCATATTACGCCCACTCATAGAATAGGGGGACGAACGCGATGTAATATTGAGTGCGACTATTGGAAAGGGATTGAGATTTCAAGGAACCCTGGCCGTCATCGCGAGTCTAATGCTGTTGGTGGAATAGCCATACTGACTCATCGAGAGTGTGATGACTTCAATCTCCATTTAGATGAAATCTAGGAAACGCATATAATCTGAAGCAATTATCCGCTGTACATGATATTCGAAATGCTATTGAGTCAAAGGAGCGGTTAGTCATACCCACTCAATACCAATCTCCTGAGAAAAGCTACCAGATGGTCGTCATTCATCCAAATTAATCCAGAAATCATAATATCCCCATAAAATCCCTTAGAAGTCAGGAGAGGAACCCCCCAAAATGTATATGCAAAATCAATCTCCTCACTCCTCCTCAAATCCCTCCTCAGACTGCCAAGCCGTCGAGCTTATCTGCCCATAGTTAGTCGTAACAAAATCAATCTCCTTCTCCTCCCCGCGCTGCAGCCGCTCTTCCTCCTCGCGCTCCTCGTCAGAAGACGGGGGCTTCTGGTAGTACCGCAGCCAGGCATAGCTCTCACCAAGCCGGTTCGCCACATCGTTCGCTTCATTCAGGCTGACAAGGCGGCGCTTGCCGTCGACTTTCGCGAGGGTCTCTTCCATGATCTGCCACGTGCGCTCCTTGCGCTTCTTCCCGACACAGTCCTCCGGTTTCTCGTCGGGTAGCGGGTACTTCGCGTTGACCTTGTTTATATGGTCTGCGCGCGAATCAATCGCAATGCCCGGCAGGGCCTCGACCTTGGAGTGGGTGAGGAGGTCGTAGGCGATCTCGGCGGGAGTGCGGCCGACGGCGTTTTCGCGGTACACCAAGGCCGGGTTTCGAGCAACGAGCACCCGGGCATGACCCGCAAGATGGCGGAGCACTGCGCTGTGAAGAATCGTGTCGCCGGAGGCGTTGAGGATATCGAGCTCGTTGCCACCGGAGAACTCGAGGAGTAACTCTAGGATCTTGATATTGGTAGTATTCTCGTCCTGGAGGACACGGCGAGCGTATTGGTGGCCGCCACTCAAGTTCCAGTTGTATGAGATTGGATTAGCTTTCTTCAGCCAGGAATGAAGAGGAGTATCACCGCCACGGGCGAGGCTGTTTCGTTGGGTGAACATGTGAGATCTCAAGTTCACATCGAAAAGGTTTAGGAGCTTCGAAAGTCGATCGACTTTATCTCCTTGAGGGTTGTTTGTCAAGGTGGCGTGGACAATATTGTTGAGTTCCTTGTCCTTCACTGATTGATCGGCTCCGGCATCGATGAGTGTCTTTGCAAATTCGACTCTTCCGAGTAGGCAAGCCAGGTATAAAGGAGTATACCCTTCTTGTGACTTTGCCTCGAAAGACGATGGGCACACCTTGAGCAAATACTCGATGAGTTTGTTAGTTTGCTTTCTGTTCGGGGCCATCACTGCACAGTGGATGACAAGATCATCTGACGACCGTTAGTAAAAGGAGCAGCGGCAATAGCAAAGGTATCAAAGGCAATTGAACTTACTCTGAACCCCGAGCCATTTAGAGATAGCTCTATCAAACCCACCAGGCGCTTCGGTCAAATGTCTTAGACGAGGATCCTCCTTGGCAATCTTGGATTTGCCAAACTCCAAGTAGTGTCGCATTGGTGCGTCGCTTATGAACCATTCTGTAGATTCCAAGGAGCCCTCGAGGGCGGCTTGGAGCAATGGTGGAAATTTGCTCGCAGTCTCTTTGACGACGAGACTGCGACCGGCCTTGGCCCAATCTGCCCTCTTTTTCCCGTACACACTCAAACCTTGGTAATAGCGAGGCTTGACCTTTAATTCCGCACCGCTTTTCTTCACTAAGTCCTCTATAGGAATCCCGGCGCCGATGCGTCTAATGGCTCTAGCAAGCATCTCCGTTCGGCCGAGCTTCAAGGCATGTTCGAAATATCTTTGAGGGAACGTGTAGAACCGGCTCGTTTCGTCGTCTTCGACAGGTTTCTCATTGGCGAAGCGAACGTTTAAGTCGATTAAGAACTCGAATCCTTTCATATCGTTCTCAGCAATGACGAATTCGAATAGAGATCCGAAGCGATTTATGGCTTTGAGTGAACCGTCGCGCAGTGCAAATGTTGGTACAGACCAGTTGAGAAGTGTACTCGCAGGAGTCTGGCTCTTAACCTGCATAGAGATCTGGCCAACATTTTCGATGGTGAACTGATCATCAATGACCTTGTATACTTGAGGTTCATCACCCTCAACAGATTCCGACTCCTCATCCTCATCCTTGTGCATTGTGAAGCGAGTCGTTTTCTCTGATTTGGGTGCCCACTGAGCCTGTGCGATCTCCAGGATCGCCTTTGATGTCTCATAATGCCCGCGGAGGAATGCGAGCGAAAACGGATTATTGTCCTTGCCATCTGAGACCGCCACCTTCAGAGGTGGTTCTTGCTTGTCTGCGTCCCATGAAGTTAGGGTAAGCGACTTGATCGCCTCAAGGTCGCCATCCCAAGCTGCTTCAAACCTGCGCTGCTTTAGCAATGCTGAAAGGACAGTGAGTGCCAAGGTAGACTTACAGCTTGATGTATGCCGCTTTCCGTGCGTCTGTGACATCCACGGCATTGGTAAATTTGAACTCCAGGGAATACGGCAACGGTGGATCGTTTTCTGACGACGGGTTTGCATTTTGTGCAGGATCTCGTATGTCAGGATAGATCTGTTTGAAAGTTTTCGCGTCCTTAGCCTCGAGAGCTTTCTCAACCTTTTCGAGCTGCAGGATGAGATCCTCGGTGGCTTCGAGCTTCTCCTTGGGCCCTCCCTTATTGGCACTCTCTGTTTTCCGCTTCTCGAACTGTTCCAACTTCTGTTTGTAGAATTCGATTTCCTCTGCGATGTCCCTAGAAACAATCCAGTGCTGATAACTTCCCTCTTTGAACTTTGCCAGAAACTCCGTCGTTCCGAGAGGTTCCACTGGGCGCTCGAGATATTCGCCCTTGCAAGCATCGTAGACACCTGGCTTTCGTCCCGCTCGAGGTGATCCCATCAAATCCCCCTTGAATTTGCGAAGCTTACGAAGCGCATCACGAACAACGTCCATAGCGGATTCACCTTTATTGTAATTTCGAGCCCATTCGTTCCGAATAATATTATAACTCTGCTTAGTTAGAGTATTAGGATCAGCCCCTTTCTCCAATAGCTGGAGAGCACTGGAAGGATGTAGAGACTTTATTGCCACTATCAGAGGCTGCTCAGTTATATCTTGGAAGCGTTCCAGGTTCCTTTCGTAATTCTAAGCCTTTTAAGTAAGCCAATAATCGCATACAAGGAGGAGAAAAGCGCAACAGGGGGACAGAGATGAGTAGGAATAGAACAGATGAGACAAATCACACGAGAATTCGAATTCATACGAAGGACCGCTGAGAGGTGAACTTACGCCGAGATGGCTCGCAAAGGAGAATTTGGCACCTTTGAGCCATGAATCATAGTCAATCAGGGCCTTCGCTCCGGCTTCAAGTAATCTGAGTATAAGGATCGGGTCGCCCTTATCAATAGCTGTCAACAACGGAGACACAACATCGGTGCTATACCAGTTGCCGGTAACAGCGACATGGTTGAGGGCAGCTTTAACACCAATCCTGTCCTTATTCCAGAGGCTCTCAATAATTTGGGGTATACCATTTTGGACGAATCGATGAAAGGCCGTCACCCCGTCTGCACCAGCCTGCGAGGACGTGGCGCCCAGGCTTAACAAGGTCTCTACCATGTGTACAGCCTTATTAACTGGGAGGGTTAGAGCCAGTACCAATGTCAGGATAGCGATATTAGGATTCGAGTACGACCCGTCACCGAGTTTAACGGGCAACAGCACGTCAGCACCGAACTCTTGGCAGAGAAGCTTGACAACTTCGCAGTGGCCCCCGAGGATGGCGAGATGCAAAGGGCTACATTTGGAGTCCCAAGCGACGGTATCGATCTTGTAGAAATCCGGCTCGCTCTGATCCTCATCGGGGACACCCGTATCTGTGTCCTTAACTTCGCCATCTTTACCGACTTTAACAAATGATCCAGTAGTAACAGACTGCACATCGCCATCGTCGGAGGAAGCATCGCTAAGTAGCTCGCCGTTGGAGTCTTCGCCCTCGGATTCATGTCCAGATTCGTCGACGGGTTTCTTGTCAAGTTTATCCGCCTGGCTATCTTTATGTGCTGCAATGCGAGCTTTGCGGCGCTGATCTTGCCTCTCCTCTTCTTCCTCCTCATTAGCGTTACTTTTCTCAAGCAGAATCTTGACCATTTCAATATCGCCGCGTGCTGCAGCTAGGTGAAGCGCAGTTCGACCGTCTGCTAGGCGCGCAATGAGACGGGCGCCGTGGTCAACTAAGCACTTGACGATTTGGGGTGTTGAACTCATGACGGCAAGGTGCAACGGAGTTCGGCCTGTGTAATCTCTCTTGTTAGGGTCGGCACCTTCTTGAGAGAGCCAGTCTTCGACGTGTTCAATATCGCCATCAGCAATGGCTTGGCAGAGGCGAGCAGTGTTGCCGACGTAAGCCATCTCAGTCCAGTCATCGTCTGTGAGAGGATTGAATGAGCCAATTTGCTGGAGTCACGTTAGCATCATGAGCATGTCCTCGTTGTAGTTTAATTACCTGTCGGCCTGGATCGTCAATACGAAAAGCGACATTTCCAGATACATATATTTCACTCTCCTTCTCTGCGATTTCGATCTCTTCCGGGGTCTGCGGCTTCGGACAAGTGCCACAGCAGTCACCGATAACCTTACGCCTGTTAGAATCCCGATAAATTGACGAGTCCAGTGTTACCATCACTTACATCTTCGACTCGCCCGAAGAAGGCTGGATGCCTGTGGAGGTAGACCTCCCTTTCCTTCGGCTGGTTCCATTCGGCGTTTAGAACTGATATTGGTCAATCATGTAGACAGAATAACGTGGAGATCCATAAAGTAACCTCTCCAAAAGGACTCTGACAGGGAGCAAGGGTTGAATGATTGCTCAATAAAGATTATGAGAGAGCCTTTACTTACGCAAGTCTTTAGTATAGCAAAGCTTTTCGATTTTCTTAGCGTGAAACTTGACGCCATAAGGAACAGTGAAAGTGTGATAATTAGAGACTTCGTCCTCGTCGACCCACTCCGCTACTTCATCGTCGTAGTTGTCTTTGATATTTCCTCGAAGGCGATAGTGATAACGATAGCCCAACTGTGGCCTTCCACGTTCCTCTCGGCGCTTCTTCAAGTACTCATCTCTGGCATTAGTAGTTGGTAGGCGTTCTAGGACGAGTAGGCGGGCAAGCCCAAGGGTCCTCTGGAAGCTCCGTTCGAAGATGGTAGGGTCAATCCGAGATCGATCTAGTTCTGGCCAATAAACCTCGAAGTTGCGATGACTATACTTGGAAAGACGGTTCTCATAGGAAGGACTTCTCCGACTGAGATCAATGGGATTGATCTGGGTAATATACGAAGCTAGAGCTCTCGGGGTGCAATAGACTTGATTTCCATCATAAGCAGCACCGGAACAATCGATGTCAAACCCAGTGAGAATCTCCGAGATGGATTTGTACACTCGAAGGACAATCTAAAGGGGATTAGCGGCTTAGAATGAGTGTATGAGGAAGTTAACTCATACCTGAACGTGGCGAGTGGGATATTGACTGCCTATTTTTCATCGAGTTTAGTCATAGACATTGGTTGAATAGGGGTAGTGATAGGATGCTTACAAATAGTGATAGCGTTCTTAGTCCGCACAACTGTCACTTCCGAGAGTATTGCATCACGAATCCGAGTTTCAATGTCCTTGATCTTTTCAATTGCTTGTTCTTCATTGAGACCATACAAGAACAAGTCGACGTCGGAAGCAGGACAGAATATTTCGTGATAATATGTGCGAAGTGCTCTCTTCGACCGCTTGTCATGATCGGGAACGGGCAGAAGACAGTTGACGACAGAAGAGCCGGCAGCGACAACATTGGTCCAGTCCATTTCGGCTAGTGAAGATTCAGAAAAGATGCCGAAGTTGTGACGGAACTCCTTGAGTGAAGTAACAACAGCGGGGGAGCCGTTCGGGCGTCGCTTTTCGGCGGGAAGAGGCATGATATACTTGTCCTTTTCACTAGGTGATTCGGCTTCGGGGTTACGAGCACGAGTCTTGATATTCGGGGTGTCTTTGGTGTAAAGGGGTAAGACATTGAGGTACGGGTCGTCTAGGATGGGATTGCTGCGGTCCTGAGCGTACATTTCACGCAGCTTGGCCTCGAATTTGCGATAAGGATCCATCAACTCACTTACTGGAGTTTTAGGGTGGTTGAAAATATAGTTTGCCAACTCATCGTGAGCCACGGGCAATTTGGGAAGGTCTATGACGGCCATTGCTTAATTTGTGTTCAACTGAAACCACAAGTGATACAAGTGATGAAAAATATGTATGTTTTCTGGGTAAGATAGTTGTAGGGTATGGATAAGTGATATTCAATGAGGAGATAGGGCAAATTAAGAAGAAAATGAGATGTGTCAAGTTATTCAGATCGTGATGTGAAGGAAGACACTATCTGATAGAAATGAAGATGGATGATATAGATGTTTTATAACAGTATTTATGTACATTAGGCATAGATCTCGATGGGGATAAGTGATCACCATGATTAGGCAGACTCGTGGATCTAAGATACAATCCTCTTATGATGTTGCGGTATTAGAAGGAGAAATGGAGCTGGTCTCACACTACTGTTGGTTAGTAGACGCGCCATTGAAGAGCTGAAGATGTCTGGCGCGACTGGAGCCTAGGAAAACGGGGTCTTTAGGATCCAAGGAGGGGTTATAGTGGATGTTACAGGGGTCAAGAGGGCTAAAGCTGACGCGAAGTCTTGTGACTTGGTGCCTTGGCTTTACCTAAAAATGGCGTATACTGCCTCAATTGTACCCCGTACTTCTTTCAATCTTCCAGTCTTCTTACCACATGCACTCCGTTGATTAAACCTGGCTCGACTTCATCGTGAGAATCAATCTCGATGAGTCATGACATATTTCAGTCTCGAGGTTTTGACGGTCTGCGTCTGCCTATTTCTCATAGGCCATTGGGTCCCTGCTGCCTTCGCTTGACGTCAATTCGCTGCAAAGAGCATCATGCAGCAAGCCTGACAGCTCTGATTTGCATTTTTGCATTGGCGGACTCGTACCATACCACTTCATTGATAGGCTCAAGCAGACCTCTTACTTTCTCGTCTTCATATCGCTCGCATGATTTGCTCCCTCTTTCATTTCTTACAAGTTGCTACTCTATAGAAGGCTGTTCCAACCTACATAGATATTAGTAACATGTAAGATCGTCAGGAAGGTAGGGCTGCTCGATATACATAACGCCGAGTCGAGTCAAAGGTTATATCCGACATGACCGAGGTGGCTGAGATTTGAGGGCATTTCTTCCATCATCTACAAAGGTATCAAGTGAATGTTGATATTAGATTAATACCACCATAGCAGGTACTTTATCGTTCAAAATCTTCCAGTGAGCAGACTATCTAGGTACCTAAGTATGGAAAACGAAATCTGGGAAGTCTAGAAGAGACATTGAAACCCGTGGGATTCAAAGCCTAGCGCCGGCTTATTAACTTAACTGGCATTTCCGATGTCTTATCCCAATAAACTTACTATACCTTCCTATAGACTATACCCTCACTCTTCAGCATTACTGGACGATTTATACATGTCTCCTCCTTGCCCATTTGGTTAGATATTCGCGTCCAGCTAATCGGTACGTGTCGTCTTCAACATACGACCCGCCTTGCGCCTTCGTTTGCAAGACTAGATTGACGCCATCTTTCCCCTCGTCGTACCGTGGCCAATGCCGCAATCCAGGCCCGTTTGGATCTCCCGTATGTGCAAATCGGATCCACTGGCTGCTGACTTGGTCGCTCAGCGCCCGGTACTCTGGCCATGGTCCTACCGTTGTTGGGTTGGCGAAAACAAAGGCCACCTCACTAAAGTGCTCGACACCTTTATACGCAGGAGCAAGCTGCCCGTCCCCAGGTGTTGGGGACTCACTCCCTGTTGTAGTGTTTGTCGATGTGCTCTCCCATGGACGGGTGTTGAACCGATATGTGTATGTCGGCGCACGCGGGGCATAGTGTTGCGTGTCGTACCGTCTGGGCGCATGGTAAAAGACGTCGCCAACAATAGCCGCAACACGCTTATACTGCCACCCTTCATCGGCGAAGCGCTCTGCGCCCGTATTCAAGGGGATACCCTGTGCTGGGTCATCTGGATATAACTCCAAGATGTGGTCAACGGTCGCAGCAGGAAAATCAAAACCTGTGCCATACAAAAGGTACGTCCGCAGGTCCTCATCTGTATTTATACCTATTGGTGCGTTGTCGGTGCCCTCGTCCGATGTGGTGCCGTAGATATGCGGAATGTGCGCAAAACGCCCGGCACGTATGAGCTCCGATGGGTAGTTAGGGAGCACGTCTCCGTCTTTTACGCACCGAAGTTAGCCATTAATACTTTTTTAACAACCGCCTCAATACCTTTCTACTGGCTCTTTGCTATAGGCAAAGGGAGTTAGGTGACGACTCACCGACGGTAGGATAAAAGCCCGGACCGGGGACGGCCGACGAGTTCAAAAAGGGGTATAAGACATCATAGTCGATGGTTCGCAAGCATGCTAGCGTATCCGGTACCGAGCTACAATTGACTTGGTCGACGATCTTGTTGTAAATAGGCTGATACCAATCCGACCCGTTGCACCACGCCGTCGTCGCGCTTCCACTTTCCTGGATACTTCGGTGGAAGAGGCCATCCGTTCGTCCACCATAGCTCATTAGGAGTTGACCCTACTCGGATTTTGCAACATTAGCTTCTTAACTCTTTTTAACCCCTTATCTTGTCACTTGACTCGAACATACCACAGCAAATGACCCGGCCGATTGTCCCCAGATTGTCACCGACGATGCATTGCCGCCGAAGCTCTCAATGTTCTCTTGTACCCAGGCCAATGCTTTGCGCATGTCACGCAGTGCTAGGTTGGTATTTCCGGAACCCTGTATGGTCTGGTCAGTTCCTCACTACTTAATGAGAAGGCGAAGCTATGTCTCACCTGAATCTCGATCGAATACAAGTTCCCCCAGCCGCCCTTTCGGTAGTTGATGCTGGCGCCTATGATGGGCAGGCCAATGTCCACCGACTTTTGCACCAGATAGGTGAGATTATACTCGGGCTGTTCGCTGCCGCCGTACTGGTACGCGCCGCCGTGGATCCACAGCATGACAGGAAGAAGCGACGCATTTCTGCTGTTCTCACGGACTCCGGCGGGCCGGATAATATTGATACTGAGGCAATTCTCGCTCATTCCGTGCAGCACCTCGGCTGACAGATAATAATCTGGACATCCAGGGCCGTATGTCTTAGCTGCCCGCGTGCCGTTCCATGTTTCGTTCAGAGATTGCGGGACTCGAAACCGGTTCACCCCGCCGGTATCTTGGGCGTACGGTATACCAAGGAAGATATCCTGGTCGAAAGCTGGGAGATATTGGCCCTCGTAGCTCCCATTTCTCACTGACACCACGGGGTCGGCTCTCGCGCCGACTTGTGCTACACAGCATAGAGCCGCCACCAGCAGAGTCACCACAACTTTCGGAGCTGCCATTGGCAGACTATTGGTACCGAAATATACCTATAGCCCAAACTGCTTCAGTCCTGCACAGTATAAGCGAAGCGAGAACCTGCAGCCCTCTGCAATTCTGATTATACTGACGACTGCAATATCATGGGAATCTTTTGCAGCTACCATAGGCGAATTTCCGTATTTAAAGAATTTCTGGTCCTCTACCTCACAACGGCCCTTGCCGAACGCGGGGTGGATCATTCACCCAAATAACAGCAGTTTGTTATTCAGAAACTGCCCGGTTTGCTCTTTTCCCTTCCAGAGGACCCGTAAGTTCGTTATCGAGGAAGGTTACACTGACGGCGATATCGACATGCACTATCTCAGAGCACGCCAGGCATGCAGCAAGATGGGTATCTTCTTATCGCCGGCGGCCATCGCTACTCTCCGAATCGTGGAGATTCGCCCCGCGCCGATTGATACGGTGAACAAGCTTGGCCGGATCGGGCGTACTCAGTGAACGTGAAGACTGCACCGAGGAATGATGATCGAGTACACGGGCTGGCAGGTACACATAAAAATCATTAGATCTAGCTTTTTAATAATATGAGTTATGAACACAAGATTCAGAGGCTATCTAATTTCACAGTTCTTTAGAGCTCCCTTTTTTAGATTTCCCTTATAAGAACTGTCGAGTAAAATGATTGAAACTGGATTTGACATCTAAGTATATTCTCAATTTAGTATAAGCCACCTTAAGAGTAAGTATAAGTTATATACTACATATAGAGATATTGGGCTGTCTACGAAGCTAGATATCTAATATTTTGGTTTGAAGGGAATAGTGGACATGAATCGTCCCACGTCTCCTTGGATATCTAGCAGCTTAAAGATCCATTTGAGGATAATGAAAAAAGACTCCGGTTCGCCCATGTGTTTGATTCCGGGGACGAACCTAGACCGCGGCGTTAGGCAGACAACTCACATGCAACTGCGAGGAACTTACCGAGCTTCTTTCGGGCCGCCACGCTGTAGGCACAAGTAGTAATCGTCGATCGGGAAAATCTCATCTTCGGTGCCGTTTACGAGAAGGAGGCGTGTACACGGCTTATCTAGTACACCTGTACTTAGAAGGGAGAATTTGTCTCGCGCTTCTTTCTTGAACTGTTCGAAATCCGTGTACCCAAACTTGTGACAGAGCGTATGGGCCAGACTTTGAGAGACATTGTCATTAGCCAGAACTCCTCGGCCTCCTCTCTATTATTCATGACCAAGTAATGGAATGAAAATAACCACCAAAACTTACTCGAAAGGGTATTCCAAGTCATCGACAGCATCCAACCATTCCGGGTCAAACATGTGGTGGGCACCGCCCCCGAGCGCCACCACGCCTTTCAACTTATCGGCATGAGTATGCGCTACGCGTATCGAGTAATATCCGCCCGTGCTATAACCCCAGTTCACGATACGGCTCTGGTCAATCCCCTCTTGCTTCGCTATCCAGTCAAACATGCTAGTCCACACGCGGTCAGGACTGGACGGGTCAGACGGATCTCCAGGACTGTCGCCGGTGCCGGGGATCTCAACGATGAGCGTGGCGCATCCTAGCTGCGCCCAGCCATTCTTCCACACCGCAAGCTCGGTACGGTAGCCGTCGAGTCCGGTGAATATGATGATAAGAGGCACTTTATGCGATCTAGATGCTTCAGCTGGGAGGTGATAATAGCCAGGGAGTGTTGTCCCGTCTCCGTTGGCTGCGTGGACGTGAGGGATCTCGACTTCTACCGTCGGATACCGTTCCAAGCCGAGCCCTTTAATCGCGGCTTCTTTCCCCTTCTGCCAGGCATAACGCTGTTTCTCGGAGCGCGGTGCTGGGAACCGGGCGATGCGGTAGAGGGCTGATCCTCGTCTAAGGTGTTTCTATCAGCGTTGGTATTTCCAGAATCATTACTCTGTTTGCAGTGCAAGGGAGCGTAGCTGCCAGGTGTAGTAAGGGTAAACACCCACAAGTACAACTCGGAGGCCTTCTCCAGATTGCCCTCATCCTCGGCCTCTTTACCGCGAGCTACTAGCTCCTCTGCCTTTGGGAAGAAGCACTGCGCATATTCGTCCCAGTTGTACGGCCTCTTCAGTCCCTTGGCGACGATTGTATCAACAACAGGTTGGAAATCGACTGTAGCCCCGTACATGAACGGGTATACACCCATCTCACACTAACTTGATTGGTTAGTATTGAATATTCGCGGTGATACTTGGGATGAGCATAGTAGCAATACCGGCTGCTTCCATTTCGTCTCCCACAACGCCTTGAAGCTTTCATGATGCGGTGCTGTTTGCTTCAACTTCTCTTGGATGAAGTACTTATTCCCCGGGGCAGCCATGATGATGACATGTATGAGACACTTGTCTCAACTGTCTGATTGTGTATTGTCCAAGACAGGCGGCACGCATGAGTTTAAATACACAAGTCTAGATTTTCCAACACCTGAAAGCAATGCAAGACCAACGAGGATCATATAAATATTGTCGAATAGGGAGCGGCGGAAAGATGTTGGTCGGGACGGGATGGTGGGGATTCCCGCGTCTTCGCGCTTTGGGCTTTCGTAATCACCTCACGGCCTTCTACCGGTAGGCAGCTTTGGACTACCTGACTATACGAGAATTATACCCGAACATCTTGCTTGATAAGTCCGGTGATGTTGAGCCGCAATCAATATATTTTAAATATTGACCAGGACATCAACAGGAATCGGATGGTTTCTAGGTAGAGATGTTTGGCACCAAAGGTCAGGACACACGGATGATTAGTTACCTAAGGTACCTACCTACCTCTCAATTTAGATGAGTGTTGTATGGGCTGCATTAGGGCGAAAGACACGGACTCTGCCCCTAATGAACATCGCCATGAGCAACAAGTCTTGTATGTTTGGGGTACTGGTGTAACCAACTTTAAAGGGAGAGAGTTGTGTACAGACCTGGCTCGTTATATAAATCGACATAGGTTTTCTAATCCATAAGCCCAATAATATACATAGGGGGGGGGGGGGGGGGGGGGGGGGGGGGGGGGGGGGGGGGGGGGGGGGGGGGGGGGGGGGGGGGGGGGGGGGGGGGGCGGG